>JAQPPZ010000048.1:0-2500000 GCA_028583015.1 Wollemia nobilis
GGATTTACGCCTAACAACAGTTGACAATCGAGGAAATGGATGCAAAGCTAAGCCAAGGTGGTGATGAATCCACCGTTGGTCTTGCTCAAGGGCTGGGGTCTTATGACCAGCTCCTTGGTTTAAATTTGTTGCGTGATGTGTGTGTGATTCCTTTTATTTGAAAAATGAAACATGCAGCAACACTACTTTCTTTAAGCACGCAAAATTTGAAAGAAAACAGAAACAAAAAAGCAGAAAATAACAGGAACAGTTTAGAACCCCTACCTTTCTCTACCCAAATCTGTTGTTTTCTGATCTTCGGCTATGAAAAGTTGCAGAAAAAAATTTGTCCCTTGGTGAGACGAATTACAAAATAGAATTCGTCCCTCCCAGAGATGAATTTGAATTCGTCTCAGGGTCAGATGAATTTCAGTAAAGCAATCGCCATAGTCAAGGACGAATAACAGTTAGAAAAAAAAAAAGGTACCTGTCAAGCACAAAACACAAAAATTTAATCAGTTTCTGTGATCTTAAAAACCAGGGAACAGTGTCCCACCGTGATCGCCACTGAAAGCACGAGATTCCTGGAAAAGGAAACACTAACTGCGATGCATTCAAAACCAAATACGCTTAAGTCCTAAAAATGTAGAATGCATGAAACGAAAGAGACGCATTGAAATGAGATACAAGCAAATGAAGAAAACACGACCCTTTCATTAAACTCTCTTGATCTCTGTTACAAAGATGCCTCCTCCCTTTTCAGGGGCTAGGAGCGTTAAAAGAATTCGATTACAATCAAGACTTAAGGTTCCTCTTTTCGCGTGCCCACACTTGAGTGGGCGGGCCAAGACGATGCCGTCGCTGATGTTGATGAGTCCTTGACCTCTGATGCTCCTCCTGTGAACAAAGAAACAACGAAGATGTCAGTAGCACCTGCTGTAAATAAAAAGTGTTGTTCTCTAAAATCGCCAAAAGATGTATATAAACATTTGTCTGAAACAGTGAATAAAGTGAGTCCAAATGACCTGAAAACCTGACAGAAGACAGAAGATATTACCAGAAGGCCATTGCCACTGAGACAGTCAACCAATCTGCCTTCACCTAGAATTCGTCCCTGGGCAGGACGAATTTTGACTGCAATTCGTCCCTGGGTGGGACGAATTCTACTGTGTTGGAAAAGCTGAACTGACACCGCTCCAATGTCAAATCTTGAGACCTCCAAAACACCTGCAAATAGAGGGGTTATGTAATTGGGGCCATTTTGGGACGACCCAGATGGTCGGATTCTCCCAATTTGGCCTCTATCCTCGAGAATTTGATATCTCCGCCTGCAAGTTAGTATAACAACAAAGCGACAAAAAGCATAACAAAACCTGATCAAAATGTCATGAAATTGAAGCTATGAATTCACCAAACAGAATAACACAAAATGCAACATGGATAAGTAATCTAGAATGCTTTTAGAATAAAACTTAGAAAGTGCGGGGTGCCCAAGTGGGCCTCCCACTATTGGCACTTGATTTCGGTGCCAATCCACTAGGGATGGGCCCAAAACCTCTTAGGATTGGGATGTCTACGAATTGGTGGTGTAAGGTGGTCAAATGTTGGATTTGGGTTGGATGCACGCTTCCAAAAGCCACCCAATAACCTCCCTTGCAAAAGAGATTAGTGGATGTGAGAGGGTGAACCAAAAGGATGCAAGTGGGTATTCAATCGGACAGCACTTCGTTGCTTGAAATCGCCTCCAATCTGTATATCTTTGGGTGAGAAAATTCCCACCTTTTATAGACCCATGGGGTCTCTTTTGAGAGGGAAGCATAAGTGCCATGTGTTGGTCATAGGTGCCATGTGGCAGTCAAGTCTTCCCATGAGGGAGGGGAGTCCTCCATGACTTGGGCTTTCATAACTGCCCTTGTGATAGTCCTCTAACGACCTATCTGTCCACCCACACACACGTGCGAGGCAGGAGTCATCAACTGACTGTCCTAGGCTGCCACTTGGTGCCATTCTTCTTTTTTCCCGTTAAACTTGGAATTCGTCCTTGGGTGAGACGATTTCATAATTCGTCCCTGGGTGAGACGAATCCCAGTTAGTATTCGTCCTTGGGTGAGACGAATACTGAGCAAAGTGTCTAAATGTACCAAATTGCCTCTTGACCTTACAAAATTGCTATGAAAGTGGTTAGGACCACTGTTTGACCTCTGAGGGCTGCCCTGGGGGCTGTGTTTGTCAAAGCGATCAGTGTTTGCAGTCACATAATCGGATTAGTGCTGTTTTGGTGTCTATAGTGAGATGTGCAAAAAAAAATAATCAAGATGAACATTTGGTTAGTGTGTGTAAATATGTAGAAGAAATAAAAAACAAGCTCGAGAAATAGAGAAAAATAAAAAAATAATAATGTATGTCCTTATCTAAGCAATAGATAAAAGAAGACTCAAGAGAGAGGAAAAATGACAACAAACACATATGGAGCATGAAATAGCAATGAAATAAAGGAGAAGAAAGCGAGAAATGCACTAAAGAAGAATCCCTATGTGGGGATTTCATTAGGCATCAGAATCCTAGTGACAGTGCAATGCATGTGAGCTATGACCTAACTAGGTATCATCACATGCCATTATCGCAAGATCCCCAAAAATATATATGATCAAGCGATCATGAACAGGTAGCCTGCAAAATATTAAACTCAAAAATGCAAGTTGAATTAAATGTCAGGAAAATCATGCAAAAAATGACAGGCAAAAGTGTAATATGAACAAGCATATGGATGCAATGGAAATTCAAATGCATACCTAATAGATGAAGATTGATTTGATTTTTTTTTTAATTTAATTCAAGCAAGCAGGATGATAGTCAACACAAATTCTAGATGTGTCTTCTATCTTAACAAAAAGAACAGGTGTACCATGGACTGTTTCATAAAAGAAATCTCTAAAATACATTTCATATCAATGATTAGAATCATGTAGAGGCTCCTTCGTAGATTTTTCTTTGGCAACCATAGCACGATAATCAACACATTCTCGAACACAACCATTATTCTTAACATAAGGAGGAACAATTTCTATCTTCGCAAGATCCCTATAGGATAGTGAAGTAGGATCCTTTTCTAAAACAAAGACATTATCTTTGGAATACAAAAAACTAATCATATTACAAAATAATATTTCAGAAGAATAAGGGGGACCATCATCCTCGTCATCCAATCCTGAATTTTGATAATCCAAATATTCAGCATAAGTCATAAGATGATCATCATCGTCAAATGGTAAAGGTTGGTCTTTGTTAGGTATGAAACCTATGCCACATCTCCCAGGCCAGATTTTGACATTCAAGGGCTCTTGAATGACTTTCTTTTGTGGCCCCAAACCTTTACCTACATATCCCATACTAGATAGGATCTGCTTAGAAAGTGGTTAGTCATTGGAAAGGTAACAATGAGCAAAATAACGCTCAACAGGAGGGGGTTGCTACCACGTATCTTTTCTTCGAAGGCAGCTCCTACAAAGATAAAGGTACACATGATAATGTGTACAACATCACCTTTCTTATGCGGTAAACCCATAGTTCTAGGTGAAGGTGGTAGTTTGGCAAGATCTAGAAGAGGTTCTTGAAGAAAATGATTTTTTTGATCACGTGGTGAAAAATTAATGCAATGTTCCTCACTCATGTTTAAATTTTGAAATTATTGTAATATCTGAGATGAGGAACGTGGGGAAATTATTGAAGAAATATAAGGACAAAGGTTGAATTCATATTGATTTCACTCAACCATTGAACAAAATTCAAATGGTTGAGGATCTCCTGGGATGGTTATAACATGTTCTTTAAATTCAAATTTCAAACATTGATGAAGAGAAGAAGGGATGACCTTCATTGCATGGATCTAGGGATGTCCAAGAAGAAGATTAAAATATGTCATACAAGGTACCACATAAAACAAAGTATCCAATATATGAGCCCCAACCTTAAGAGGAAGATATATGGTATTACAAGCTTCCTAGGACTCGTTATTGAAAGATTTAATGATGATTTTAGATTTAGTTAAATCTTCCTCTTTTAATCCAAATTTTTGAAAGAATTGATAAGTACACAAATTAATGGAAAAACCATTATCAATAAGGATTCATTTGATAAAGGTGTCCCCAACAAGTGTTGTGATGTAAAGTGAAGATTCTTCTTGTAGGTTTGAGGAAGGTTTATCGTCATCCAAGAATGAAATATGATGTATCCCAAGAGATTCTACAACATCAACTATAGCACTAGGGTAAATATCTGGAGGAACATATTGTTGTCTTAGAAATTCCATCAAAGCATCTCTATGGTTGGGAGAAGTCTGCAAAATTTCTAAAATGGAAATTTTAGCTGGAGTATTGGCCAACTGTTTTTAGAGAGCGAATGAAACTTTAGGTTGAGGTCTCAATACTAAAGGTGAAATTTCATCTCTAAGATATTTTTCTGATTATTCCTCAAAACCAAAGTGGATTGTGACGTAGAATTATGCTCTTACTAATAACGTTGAGTAGGTTGAGTCTGAGTTTGTCTTGTCATAGTTACCCCAATCATGTCAACCATATTACCATAGGAAGGAGGCTCATTCTGATAAGATATGCTACATAACAAATATAGCCATGTCGGCTATGTTTTCCAAGTGTAATTATTTTATATATATTTAGGTTAGATTTTTATTATTCAAAATCATCTATCATATTTTATTCAAATTTCATTTGCGACATTCGCATACTTGCCTATACGGCGGGGGTGTGCCCACCTGAAGTGGCAAATCATTTATCAATTGATTTATTCTTCTTAAATTCTGATTTATTCATTTGAGATTTAAGTTGCGAAGCTTACGTTTAAATTGTGGTAACAGTCTGTATTAAGAGGAAGGCAAGGAGTTGCCTTGCATTGGTATCAATATCCTTGAAGATCTTGAAGAAACCTACTCCCTTCGACACTCTCGAATATCCTTAAGCCACATATGCAGTTGCAAGGAGCAACTAGAACTCTTTGAAATGTTATCAGCTAGCGACATCATAAATATTACTATTGACCTATACTCGTCAAAGCTCGCATCTAGGGGCTTATTCAACAAAAAAATTGGTAGGTTCGAGCTATCTGGCGATGTATAACAAGTCTCCCACAAATACTCACCAAATGCGATGTATATCAAAGTGGCTGAGTCAGCCAGGATAATGTGCAGAGCAAGCTGGACAAAGCACAGTAGCCAATTGTTAGAAATTCAACAGCCATCATCGAGGAACCCACTACAAATTGTGGTGTTACGCTTGCAATCAAAAGCCAAATAAATGGGATGAATCGCTGCATAATAGAGAACATACAGGCATTTTTCGTACAACTTCTAATGACCAATCACATCGCGCGATTAAAAAAACATAACATAAGGTCCAAATTTTGTTTTAATTTTTATTTCATTGGAAACAATTATCCCACATGACATATGCGAACGGTAGGGTGGAGTTTAAAACTAATAAGCAATGTATATTTGCTTGTGACTATGGTCACACCATCCATACCTCTCGCGTAGCCTTCCTCTCCCTCCACACATCGTGCATTGTATTATCGGGTCTTCTCTCCTATGCCTTGGTCCTTCGTGTCCTAGTCGCTTCATTCCATTATTGGTCTGTGTGTCATTTATCTTGTTTCATTGTCCTCTATCCTTTATCTTTTTTCGTTGTGTCATGTCGGATTATCCTTTGTCCTATCCCTATTATGTTATACCAGTGTGTCGTGTCATGTCGGATTATCCTTTGTCCTATCCCTATTGTGTTATACCAGCGTGTCGTGTCAGGTTATCCTGCACTGTCCACCCTGTCCACTTTCATATCCCTAGCTAGCATTCTCATGTCACTTAGTTAGTGCCTCGCTTAGTCACTGATGCGCTTGTTGTGTCCTACGAATCATTGTTCTCTTTGGACTCATGTGTCATATAGGAGTGTCGAGTTTCGTCGCATCGTCAGTAATTGGTGTCAAAAGTGTATAGAAAATTGGTTTGGTCCAGCCGTTCTACCTTGGTCCCATGCGTCCCAACCCTTGAAACACGTTCTCCGGTCTCAATTATCAAAAACTATCGAACTACCCTAGTCTGCTGGTCAAAAATAAAAGTCATCAATCAAAAGTGCTATCAAAGTTGTTGAGAAATCATTATCATAGTTGTTGTCAAAATTACTCAAAATTCGTCAACTTGAAAAGTTTTTGAAATTTGCTGTCAAGGAGGAGAGCCAAAATTCAAATCCGCATCACAGTTGGAGCGACAGTTGAAGCGAAGTACAATTTTTTGTCAAATTTAACAAAATTTTGCAGAAATCGCATCTCAAAGGCTTCTAAGCAAGATATTATGGAAAGTGCATGAGCAAAAAGTGGACCAAAGGATCTGAAGGTCATCTATCAAGCTCGAAGACTCCCAACAAAGACATAAGAAGACAAGGTACAAAAAATTCTCCTTCTCCTTTCGGAATTAGTAGCTATAATATGAATCATCCATTGGTCAGCCCAATGGCATCCAATACCTCTCCAAACTCCTCACAAGAAAACCTCACTCAAGTAGAAAACAATCGTCCCATGGTCAATGATGATGTGTTAAGAGAATTAATAAATAGTCTTTAGATTATGACTGCAAGCTTCAACGCATCTAGGAAATAGCCCCAACCAAATCCTCCTAGTCCCAATCATTGGAGTACTGACATCCACTATGATGACTATACACACCATAGAGGTCAAAATAGTCAATCCCTAAATCATAATGGTCACCAAAGTAATGAGGATTGGGGTAACAAAGAAAATTTGGAGCAACAAAGAGGTTCTAATAGACCTTATCACAATAACAACCAGTGATAGAGGATTAACGAGGAACAAGATAGAAACAATTCTCACTACCAACCAAGAGGTCCTATTGGAGTCAATTATCCATGCATTGACATGCCTACCTTTGAAGGCTAGGATCCACGTGGGTGGATTGCCAAAATGGAAGGCATATTAGAGTTCTACAAATTCCATGAAGAGGACAAAGTCCCTTTTGCAGCAACCAAATTCGGCATTGAAGCTTATCAATGGTTTACATGGTATAAACGTGAGGATCCCCATCGGGCCTTCTTTTGGCATAATTTTAGGAAAGCCTTTCTTCATAGATTTGACAAAGGTTCCACAGGTTCATACACTGTACGGTTGTTGTCACTTAAGCAAACAAGATCGATAGGGGACTATATCTCAGAATTCACCAGTACGCTTCACTATGCACAAGACCTACAACCGGACATGGTGGTAGTGGCTTTTCGAAATGGATTAAAAGCATATATTAAAGTTGAAGTGGACCTACAAAATCCATCCAAGTTGGATGAGTGTATAAGGATTGCTAATTTGGTAGAGACAAAGGCACACTTAGGCCCATCCACATGACGTGATTCATATGGGTGACCTTAAATCTGCAACAACTCTTTTCGCATAAATGATCAATCGTTACGGTACTTTTGCTACAAATGTCGCAATCATCATCTAAAAGATCAAGCATGTACACCATGATAAAACTTTAAGATTGAATATGCAAACAAGGAAGAAGAAGAAATAGAGGAGTACGATGCACTTGAGGATCCCCTAGTTGAGGACCAAAATGAACACGAGGATGTTGTAGCTGAGGAAGATACCATGACTATTTTAGTACATGCTCTTATGGGGTTATCCTCTCACCATACAATCAAGGTAGCAAGTTTCATTCGAAAATAGAGGGTGACAGTATTAATTGATTCAGGAAGTACTCACAACTTCATTGATGCAAAACTTGCAAGGACATTGGGTTTGCACGTCTTCTCTTCTAGTCAAGATCGGTTTCAAGTCAGAACTGCAAGCAGGGAGATTTCCCAATGTCTAGGTAATACATCTTCAGTTTCATTACAAATGGGTATGTATACTTGACAAGGTCCTATTTTTGTTATGGAATTGGGAAATTTAGAGGTTATTTTAGGCGTTGCATGGATGGAACAATTGGAAACCACCGTGGGTTTGTGGAGTGGCAATCCAATGGGAGGACCATTCGTCTTCAGGTATTACCCACACCTCCATAAAAATTTGTCAATTCACATAGCATGGAAAAGATATTAAGAAAATATGGTGGGGGATTCATAGTCTGAATCACTTGCATTGAAATATTAGAACAAGATGTGACAGAAATCAAAGAAGAAGATCTCCATAAAATTATGGCTAATTATGAGGAGGTTTTTCAATAACCAAAAGGACTACCACCCAAGAGATCTCATGACCATGCCATACACCTTGTGCCTGGAAGTCTTCCACCTAATGGTCATCCTTATCAATATCCCCAACCCTAGAAGACAGAAATTGAGAAGATTGTCCAAGAACTATTAGACCATGGTGTCATTCATCATAGTACTAGCCCTTATTCCTCACCAATAGTTTTAGATCATCGAAAAGACAATTCTTGGCGTATGTGTCCAGATTTTCATCCTCTCAACAAAATCACAATCAAAGATAAATTTCCTATTCCTGTCATTGATGATTTACTAGATGAACTACATGGTGCCCAATACTTCACCAAATTAGATTTACGTTTAGGATTTCACCAAATTCGTGTTAGGAAAGAGAATATTTCCAAAACTGCCTTTTGAACTCATGAAGGTCATTATGAATTCTTGGTCATGCCCTTTGGTCTCACTAATGCCCATCTACATTCCAAAGTCTCATGAACCAGGTGTTTCGTCCATTCCTTCGCAAATTTGTCCTAGTCTTCTTTGATGACATACTCATCTATAGTAAATCATGGAAAGATCACTTATCACACGTGGGTAGAGTTCTCCATATCCTACACAAGGAAAAGTTGTTTGTCAAATGATCTAAATGCTCCTTTGGCGTTCAATAAGTTGAGTACCTCGGTCATATAGTATCTCAGAAAGGCGTTAAAGTGGATCCCAATAAGATTAAGGCAATACAGGATTGGCCTTTACCTAAAACCATCAAGAAACTTCATGGTTTTTTGGGCCTCACTAGCTATTATCACAAATTTGTGCGTAATTATGGTAAAATTGCAGGTCCTCTCAGAGCACTTACTAAGAAGGATACTTTTCATTGGTCCGACGCAGCTACTCAAGCCTTCAAGGCTCTCAAGGAGGCAATGTGTACGACTCCAGTTTTGGCCATTCCAGATTTTCAAAAACCATTTTTCATTGAATGCGATGCCTTAGGAATAGGTATTGGTGCAGTACTAATGCAGGAGGGTCATCCCTTGGCATTTGAAAGTAAACAACTTTCAGGGAAGAATCTGGGTAGATCTACTTATGAAAAATAAAGGGTGGCTATTCTACATGCAGTGGAAAAATGGAGGCATTACTTAATCAATAGTTGTTTTATTATTAAAACTGATCACAACAATCTCAACCATTTTTTAGAACAATTGTTTTCTTATCCCGAAAAAAAATAAGTGGTTGACTAAATTGTTGGGATATGATTTTGTGATTGAATATAAGAAAGGTAAAGAAAATATGGCAACTGATGCATTATCTAGAAAATACGAAGAGGAAGTAGTCATTAATGTCATTTCTGGACCATGTTTGCAATGGGTGTCTCAGTTGCAGGAAGAATGGCTCTCCAATATGAAAGTATGATTCCATGCATAGCTCGTCTTCCCTGCTTCCAGCTGCTACTGTCGTCTCGCAAGTTGATAAAGTAGACGAGGAGGATTTAGGGCCTCAGTACTCGGTAAGTGTTAATATCAAGCTCCGGCATGGAGGATGGAAAATAATTCCTTTTATTATCGGTACTTGAATTTCCTATGGCTGTTGGAGTAGTGCATTCATCAGTTTCTTGTTGGAAATATTATTTAATCCAAATTTCGTATGCTTCGTCGCTGGAACGTCCTGTCAACTAGCATAGGAAGTATGGGCGAGTTAAGGGAGTAGGTGAACTCCGTATGCCTCCAGCTGGCCTCGAGAATCCTGCCATGCCAGCCTGAGGTCCTCTGCAGCTATATATGCCCGCTCTTGTGTCCGCATTCTGTATTCTGGGTAGCAGCCCCAGTTTCCCTGCACACCAGCAGTGCAGGCTATTCCCTACACACCAGCAGTGCAGTGGATTCGACGACCAAGCAGACTCGTTTTTGCAGTTGGGTTTTGGGCGGTTTATTCCACAGGCGGCAATGCCGCAGATGTAAGGCTCCGTAGAGCCATTTCCCCCTTTCAGCTCCCATCCCCTGTTTTATTAATATAATCGCTGTAAATTTATTTGCCTCCGCCTGCGTGTGTTTGCCTGTAACAGGGCATGTCTTAAAGATCCGCATTTTATTTATTTGGTTTAAGTTTAAACTTTCAACATGGTATCAGAGCGAGGAGACAGAGACAACAGGCAAGGTCATGGAGAAGCTACGTGGAGAGCAGCCTTGAGATGCTGATGAAGTCCTGCAATGGGTCGCGCAACGGTGTGTTTAAAATCCAAGCCATGGCGCTGGCGTTGAACCAGCCGAAGAAGGAGGAGCCCGACGTCGGGAAGGACAGTTGTGCTCTGTTTGTCATGATGTATGTTGGGGGAGTTGTGAACTCTTTTTTCGGATATGGGACCTGACGCGGCTTATTGCCTCATAGGGCCTATCAATCTACCAGTCTTGGCACCCATCGCGGCCTTGTGGTCGGACAACAGTAATGGCCAGAAGCAGCTGGGAATCTATACGAGGAAGACCCAGAGAAGGAGCATTTCGGTTTCAAGTCAGACTCATGCTCTGACACGAGCACCATCAAAGGCCTGGGCATGTCCACATGGCCATTTTTCGAGTCGGCTCACAGTCGACGAGGGAGCCGCCCTTTCAAAAAATCGACAGACGACTATCTTGCCGACCGACGGAACTACAGCACAAGTCCCGCCATGGGCGTGGGCGTGGGCGGCCATGGTTCTGGTCGCAGCTCGGTTTCGCAGGGGTAGCAATGAAAGAACTACTGATGAAGAAGGAAAAACCTCAACCCAAACCGAAGGAGGCGACGACGGATGCGGAGAAGCAGAAGGCCAAAGCCAAGGCAAACTAAAATGAAGCTTCGCAATTTTAATCACCAATGAGTGCTTCGGGAGTTTGTTCTGCGAAGCAGCAGCTTCGCAACAATTCTTTGCCGAAGTGAAGTTTGTGCAGCTTCGCATCAATTTTTGGCCAAAGTAAAAGTACTTCATAAATTACTTCGGAAGTTTTTCGTCGAAGTAAAAATTGAGCAGCCACTTCGAAGAATTCTTTGCTTCGTCTCTACACGCCTTCCACAGAAACACAGCCTTGGCCGCAAGAACAGAAAGAGCCGCCATTAGATCAACCAGAGTTTCATCTGAATACATGACTAATCTGGTGGAGAGATTATTTGGACCCGCCAATTTCGAAGCATCGAAGCTGAGTGTTCTCTTCTTGGGAGTGGACGAGGAGCAGCATCTTCCCAGAATGTACACTCTAACACATAGCGACATTTTCGCCCACCTAACGCTTGCAGTCTCTCAGACCATCAACACGGCTCAGTTACAGGGTTGGTACAACAGATTGCAGAGAGACGAAGTGGTGGCAGAATGGAGAAAAGCCCAGGGAAAAATGTCTTTGCATGTGCATTGCCATATCAGTGGGGGACATTGGCTTCTCGATGTCATGGCCAAACTTAGGTTCGCCATATTCCGCAAGGAATTGCCTGTTTTTTTTTTAGGCATTCAGGCATGGAGACGAAGCACTTTTCAAAGTCTTTTGCCGAAGTAAAATTACTTCGAAAGCTTCTTCGGAGATTTGGTAAGCGAAGCAGCAACTTCGCAACAGTGAAACTACTTCGGCAGACTGAAGTGCTTCGGAAGGTACTTCGAAAAACTTTTGGCCGAAGTGAAATTGCTTCGGAAGGTTGAAGAGAAACTGCTTCGGCAGAATTGAGCTGCTTCGCGAGTGTTTTGGCCGAAGTGAATCTACTTCGGGAGTTTGAGCAACGAAGTAGTTACTTCGCAAAGGAAATCGCCGAAGTAGAAATCTTGCATTAAAGAACGCCGAAGCTTAGTTTGTTTTTGTGTTAGAGGAATTTGGATTAAAGGAGGATGTTGGAAATATTATTTAATCCAAATTCCGTATGCTTCACCGCTGGAACGTCCTGTCAACTGGCAGAGGAAGTATGGGCGAGTTAAGGGAGTAGGTGAACTCCGTATGCCTCCAGCTGGCCTCGAGAATCCCGCCATGCCAGCCTGAGGTCCTCTGCAGCTATATATGCCCGCTCTTGTGTCCGCATTCGGTATTCTGGGCAGCAGCCCCAGTTTCCCTGCACACCAGCAGTGCAGGCTATTCCCTGCACACCAGCAGTGCAGTGGATTCGGCGGCCAAGCCTTGCCGCAGTTTGTATGCCCAGCAGACTCGTTTCTGCAGTTGGGTTTTGGGCGGTTTATTCCGCAGGCGGCAATGCCGCAGATGTAAGGCTCCGCAGAGCCATTTCCCCCTTTCAGCTCCCATCCCCTGTTTTATTAAGATTATCGCTGTAAATGTATTTGCCTCCGTTTGCGTGTAACAGGCCATGTCTTAAAGATCCGCACTTTATTTATTGGTTTAAGTTTAAACTTTCAACATTTCTTAGATAGGAAAGCTCTCTAACGTTGCTTTGATGTATGCAGGGAACGAGCTATGCGTCAAAGCAGCAATCACAGGTTTGGCTGCAAATATGATTGTTTATTTCACCACGCGGTTCAACATCAAAAACATCGACGCCACGCATATCATCAACATATCGAACGGAGGGAACGACATGTCTCCGCTGCTAGGCGCTTTTCTTTCGGATGCATATCTCGGCCGTTATTGGGCCATTTGTATCGGTTCTCTTCTTCCATTAATTGTAAGTGCTTGCTTTCATTGCACCCTTAAAATGTTATAGTCCCTAAGAATTGTAGATAGAAACTCACGGTTTTACCTTTAGTTTTCTCATAATAATTGTTTACTGTCGGTGCTTCGTATTTTCAGGCAATGGTTACTCAAATGCTGACAGCCATTATAAATCCGTTAAGGCCTCCTCCATGCACTCCTCAGCTACAAGCTACAGAAAATTGTCATGGGCCCTCGAAAGCATAGTTTGTAGTTATGTGCCTTTACTTCGTTCTAACAATTGCAGGATCTGCATGTATCAGATATAATTCATCGGCTTTTGGAGCAGACCAGTTTGACAAGGGTACTGCAAAAGGAATGAAGCAGATTCAATGTTTCGATAGTGATAGCCTCTACAATTATTGTGTATATTCAAGCCAGCGTGAGTTGGGCTTGGAGTTTTGGGGTTTGCATCGTCCTGAAAAGAATAGCCATTGTATTTTTCTTGTCTGGTACAAAGTTCTATAATCGTTTCGTTCCTGAGGGCAGCCCCTTCACAGGACTTGCCCAGGTCATAGTGGCTGCTCTTAGAAAAAGGCGTCTGCAACTGTCTTCCAACTCTGAGGTATTTTTTGACGTTCCCGAGGCAGGAACATCGAAGTCACAACTTTCTCTCACCCAGCACGTGAGGTATTAAATTTCACCTCTCGACATATTAAGTTCAAAAAGACGAAATTTCTTCACAGTACCCCATGCAAAATTCCGCTAATTGAAATATTCGGTGACAAAGCTAATTAAATTTTGTGATCTGCCTACGGCCGCCATAAAACATCCGTCGTAAGGATTTGACAGGGTCACATCACCCATACTGCATTATAACATCTTTACCACAAATATTGCAGTATATTAACTTTTATATATATTTAAATAAATAAATAATTTAATAAGATTTGAATTTAATTTTCTTTTTAAAAATTAAAATTTTTAATTAATTAAATTAATATTATTTTTAATTTTAAATAACTTCTTAAATATTTAAAAATAGTTATTTACTTAATTTTTATTTTGTTATGTTAAAGCGAGGAAAGATATCTTTACAATTAACTATTATCTTAAATGCAATGGAAAACTCTTATAATATTTAAACATTTTCTAAAAATAAAATGATGTTATAACTTATACTTAGTTTTAAGTCTAAAGGAGACAAATAACAAATTTTAAAACTTTAATTTTATCTTTATCTTGTTCTTGATGTCTAAAAAACTATTAATAATGTTTAAAAAAATAAAAAATAAAATAAAATGTTGTAACTTATATTTGAATTTTATTTATTTATTTACATGGAGGAATTGGTAACGATTTTTCCTTTTTGAACATTTGGTCACAAAGTCAAGTCAAATTACCTCCAATCTAGCATCAAATCATGGTGCTACCACTATAACCCCCTATCTTGCCTCAGTAGATGACTCGGAGTTCAATCCTTGGGAGCATGTCCAATTTGGAAAAAAGTAGTAGTTTGACATGAGTCAATTGATTGTGTGTCGGTTTGATGATAGTGTTACCAACCTCAAGCCACCGAGGGTCTCCCTCACTTCGAGTCATCTTTACTAAGGTGAGATAAGGGTTATAGTGGTAGCACCATGATTTGACGATGCTACCATAGAGACAATACAACTTAATCTATGACCAATTATTAAAAAGGAAAAGTTGTTACCAATTTCTTTATTTATAAAAAAAATAATAAAAAAAATTAATTTTAAAGTTAACATTTAAAATCCATTAAATATAAATGGATATTGTTAATAAAATTTGTTAGGAGAGTATTATTTTAAATTTTTTCATTTAACATCCTTCAAAGTGGTTTATGGTGTCTTGATCAAAGAAAATAGATTGAAATTAATATTGTTAATAAAATTTGTTAGGTAGAGTATTATTTTAAATTTGTTAATTTAACATCCTTCAAAGTGGTACATCGACCTATGGTGCCTCGATCAAAGAATTTTTTTTTTGGTTATGGATAAGAAAGGCATAGTTGTTTAGTTTTCCTAGGTTTGGGTGGATGAGAGTCTTTAAATTTTATAGTGTCAATTTCGCTCTTTCACAAGCATTATAGATAGAGTGCTTTAGAAGACAACTCCATTAAAGAAGAATTTTAAGATTGTATAAATGGCTTTGCACAAATGGAGTGGCTAGTAGTTAATAATGCAAACATTGTCTTTAATATGTGGGTTGCTTTTATAAGAAATGTGGAGATTTAGGAGTTGACTTAATTTACCTCCTTCGACCTTATGGTCTTTCACTCCATGTTGGCTTGGGGAGGAACATGACTCCATGTTGGCTTGGGGAGGAAAAACATGTGATTCCAAAACCCCCAAGCAATCAATTCTATAGTATGGTTGAGCTTTTCTTTCTTATAGAGGATCCTTGAGACTTAAACTTTTGAAGTGGTTGTAAAAAGTTGTTTGGATTTTACATCATCATGGTCATAAAAATAAGGAAATCTTTGTTCCAGTTAATTAATTTTTCCTTATTTTGAGAATGTAGTTTAAATACAAATATTTTTAATTGTTTTTTTTTTCTTTTTTTAATAAATACTACTTATATTACAAAAACCTACTCAAGGACATCCAATAATCAGATTTATCTTGATAGAATAATTTTAATGTCTTTCATCATTAGCTTCTTAAACGCTCTATATTGATCTTAGATATCAATAACTACCTTAGAAGCAAACCCCGAAGTACTGAGTGTTTCATCCTTGAAGATCAAACTGCACCTGGCCCTCCATATAGCATACATAGTTGTTGCTCTAATGGTAGTCCACACACCCAATAGATGCCGAGGATAGCCAAAATCATCACACACAAAAAAATATTTTCCAAATAAATAGATCCCCGAGAATAGGGAAATATATCCACTCGAGGTTCTTCCAAACTTTCTTTGAATTTTTGCAGTCCCAAAAGATATGTTTGAAAATTTCCTTCCTTCTACAACTATTGCATTGATCTGAAATCCTCATCCATTTTGCCAATCTAGCCTTACAGTGAATACCCTGAAAAACTAATAACCATAAGAAGACTTTGAGTTGAGGAGCTATCCTGAACTTCCATATCTGGATAAGTTTTGTTTTCCATTTCTTTTCAAGGCAAATAATCCCCCAACGCCTATTCAACATAATATGCAATGAAACCTTAGGCAAAAGAGCTCTATAAATTTTACCAGATTTATAAGAAGTAATAATACCATGAAAACTCCAACGTCAGTCGTACCATATGGGACCCGAAAACACACAATTTATTTTAAAATGTTGCTTCGACGGAAGAAGAGAATGAATTTGCATAATAGCTTCTCTGTCAAAATATTTCAGCTTAAACTTACTACATAAATCAGGCCACTTGACCAAACCTCCAACCCCTGAATTCCAAAGATCCGACCATTTCACAATCCCTTTTTTAATCAGCCTCTTACATATGAGGCAAGGGAGTTCTGAAGCATATACCCCATTATTCTTCCAAACCCAAATAGATCTATACGTAAGAACCTAGTCCCTATGTTCTTCCATATAAGCCTAGTAAACATTTGAACCAATAGTCTTTCAAGCCTCTCAAATCCTCTTAATAAGAATACAACCTCTAATTTTAAACTTGTTGGGATGGCCCATAATATCCTTGATATGAAAAGCACCTTTTAAACCTTCAACATGTTGAGCATTCTAAATTTTGAACTGTAAAAGACATTGTCAAGCATCATTTCCTTCTAGAGCCCTAACCACCCATTTTGCAGCCAAAACCTTACCCTACATCTAGATATCCAACAAACCTAAATCTCCTTCATCCTTGGGAACAATGCAAAAAATTCAGGAAATAAAGGGCCTTTTATTTAATCCATCAGAATTAGACCATAAAAACCCACAAATAAGTCTTTCGAGCTTCCAAAATTACGAAGCATTAGGAAGCCAACATGAGAAATAGTAGAGGTGACAAGCTTGAATAACCTTCCCAACAATGACCACTTTTCCAGCAAAAGAAATAAGTTTGTTTATCCAAAGCTAAATATGTTTTTTCAAATCTAGCAAGACACCAATCCCACATGTTTTTCAAAGAAAGAGTCTTACCAAAAGGGATTCCCAAGCACCTAACAATCTCACCATACTTCACTAGTCACCAACCAGGGGTAAAATCAGAAAGAAGAGATTCACTACCAATCAACCAATAATCAAAATTTTCCTCACTAATGATAGCTTCTGAAGCTTTACAAAACTGATCCAAACATATTTTAATTTTAGTAAGGGATAAAGCATCCATCTGAAAGGACAACATGGAATCATTTGCAAAATGATTATTCAGAATAGAACCTCCAAGAGTATCAATTCCCTTAATCAAACCAACACAACTTCTCTCCTCCAACATATAACCCAAGGCATTTGTTGAAATCACAAAAAGAAGTGGAGCAAGAGGGCAACCTTGTCTAATGGACTTGAAGAGATTAATATTATTAGTGAGCTTACCATTAACAACAACTTTAGCAGAAGCAAAAGTGAAAAAAATCCAAATTTTATCAACAACTTGCTTGCTAAAACCAAGTCATTCCAACATATTGAAGATAAAGGACCAATCCACTTGATCATATGCTTTATCAAAATCAATTTTGAGCACAATCTCCTTTTTCCCAATTTCTTGAGCCCACTCCAAAGTCTCCCAAGCTGTGAGAACCATGTCTAAAATGTATCTCCCCTTCACAAAACCAGTTTGTTCATGTCTCACAATCTGAGCAGCAATATCCTTGAAACGAAGATCCAAAGTCTTGGAAAAAATATTGTACGAAACATTCAACAGGGTGATGGACCTCTAACCCCCCAAAGTATCCTTCCTATTGCCCTTTGGAATAAGCTTAATTAGCCCCAAATTAATAATAGGCGAAAGAGAACCTCTATAAAAAATTCCTTAACCATTTGAGTATAATCATCACCAACAACATCCCATAATTTTTTGTAAAATTCCACTGGGATACCATATGGACCCGGATACTTACTATCTTTCATTTTTAAAAGGGCTTTAAACAACTCCTCCTTGGAAAATGTAGCCACAACACGATCACTCTCAAAACTAAACATTTTTTTTGGAACACTCCTCTTAATTTCCTTCCTACTAGCAAGAACCTTCGGATACATACGATAAGCAAAGAAAATCTTTTGGAAATGCTCTTCAACAACAACCCTAATCCCATCATCATCTTCCACCAACCTATCATCGAAAGTGTGAAGAGTAGTAATTCTTTCAGAAGCAATTTTCTTCTTAATATGACTAAAAAATAATTGAGAGGGAGCATCCCCTTGCTGCAACCAATGAATTCTACTCCTAATTCATACCCCTCTGTTAATATAATCCTCATAACAACGAATCTCATGCTCCCAACCAGTAGCTCTTTCTTGAAGTTGAACATTAAAAGGATCCACCTCAAGATCTCTTCTAGAATTATCCAAATATTTCCTAAGTTGTTTTAATCTTCATTTTCTTCTCCTAGCAACCAACTTTCCCAACCATGCAAAAAATTTACAGTACGTTTAATAGCAACCTCCCACCAATAAATCCACCTAGTATCAACTGGACGAGACTCCAAATTCCAAACACAATTGATAAGATCTCTACAAGACTTAAAATATAAATGAAAAACATTAAGTTTAAAGGAAAGCTTCTTATCAATCATTACAGTAGCTCTAGTGGTAGATAAGTCAACAAAAAAAACCCTTCTTCCTCTACCAACACATGTAAAGACACTTTTATCCACATAAAGCCTATCCAATCGGGCCATAATTCTATCACCACCTCTCCTCTTATTAGACCAGGTAAACCATCCCCCTGTTTCCAAATATTTCTATCTTAAAAATTTTGAAGCGAAGCCTTCAAACTACTCCAGGATTTCTTTTTAGAATAAAAAATACAACCTCCCTAACCACCTTCTATTTCCCCTTCCCATTCAACCATATTAAAGTCACCTCCAACAATCCAACGCACATCAAGAAAATTGTGTTGCATCCAATCCCACAAGATCATCCACTCACCAGAGGTGTAGGAGCATACAGAGAACAAATACCAATCACCTGATCAGCTACAGTAAATGTAGCCCAACATATTCTACCCTGAGGATCCTCTCCTTGTTCCACCATAGAGGCAACCATCCAAGGTTGAACAACAAGGACCACCCCACCTGACCCTCTATCATGCATAGAAGACCATCAAATCCCATTCCAACTTTTACTCAGACAACTATGGAGAGAAAAACCCACAACCTTGACCTCCTGTAAACACACAACATCAACATTGACACTATGCAAAAAACTACTCACCAAACATCTTCTAGTGGGAATTGACATTCCCCGAACATTCCATGAACTGAATTCAACTTTCATTGGGAAACAACATCATTTAAAGCCTCAAACCGATTGCTAAGCTAAGTAGACCTTCCTTTGGGAGACCTACTTCTATATATATCTGAACTTCTGCTCTTCCTCCTATCCTTAAGGGCATCCAAATATTCACTTAGATTTCTACTGACATCTGTTGATTGATTAAGATGGTTGTTGTCCTCGAAAGTAATAGTTCCTTCGCTATATTTCCTCTAGGAAGAAAATAAGCTCTTTTTCAACTTAGATGACCTATCCGGTGAGTCCTTATCCTCTCTACATTTCTGAAAAACCATCCAATCTGAATCCCCTTACTAACCACTAATTGTTTGTCCAAATCAATCTCCATATCTTGTGGCTCCTATCCCTACTTTTATGATTATTCTCACTAATAACAAAGGTTCTTGAAATATTCTTGGCCTTCTCTACCTTCACTTGTTTTTTTAGTGCAATCCTGAATGAGGTGTTCTTGAGATTGATAGAAAAAGTAAGCATTAGGAAGATTCAGGTAACGTAGCTCTTAATAAATTACCCCATCCTGGGTAACAATCTTCAAAGACTTATGTAGCTTTATTTGTAAATATACTTCAACACATACCCTAGGACTAAATCTAAAAGATGTGCTTGTTGCAGGTTCAATAAGAATTCTTCCAAACCTTTGAGCCATAGATCACAACATAACCCGAAACTCTGATTTCATAGCCACAAACTTGATCCAAAGGGGATACCTAGTCTGGGACACATATTTGGGATCAAATTTTGGACGCCATAATTACGCAAAAGCCATATATCCAACAATCGACCAAGTTCCAAACTGTAGCACATATTGGGCAACATCTGAACTATCAAAAATCATTGAGATATATCTACCTCCTAACCCCTTGTACGATTGGACATGCACTCCTTTGGCTTCCTAGTTCAACCTAACCCACTTTTGGAAATTCGCTTCGGAAGGCATTTTCCTAAGAAAAAATAGAATAACCCCATTATTTAATAAATTATTCCTAGCTTCCAGGTATTCCTCATGATCCTCCGCAATGAATGTGAACTCATCATCGCCCATATCTGTCAGTTACGAGTCCATTCTATCAAGTCATGATGCTTCATATTCAAAAAAATCATCACTAGGGTAACAAAAAATGTCCCCATCTACTATCATCCCTTTGCTCAAACCTCTACTCTTAGCAGCCTCAACAAAGCTTTTTTCAACCCCTTTAAGGCCTTCACCAATGCCCCCCGTACTACCAATACTCATCCCAGACATGCAAGCTTTATTTCCATTAGGTAAGCCTTCAAACCTAAAACCCTTCGAAGACTTACCCGACAGCTCAAGAAAGGCATCATGATCTTTCAAATTAGAGGCTTCATGAAAAAGCATAGGGCTCCCAACGACCCCAACAATCATCTTTTTTTCCTTTCGTGGAGCATTCACCAACGATTCTGCATCATGCCCTTTATCGCTAGTCGAATCAGGCTCAAATAATTCATTGATCTGCGTCTTCTTCCCTGAATTGATGCCTTCAACAAACTCGAGCAGAGGCTTCTTACACACCCGATAATCCTCTGATCCAAACAACAAATGATTATTCGTGATGGCCTGAACATCCTTTTGCACACCTTCGATGCTCAAAGGAAGGTTTAAAGTAACACCTTGGATGCCTTACAAACCCTCAAAACCCTGCAATAAATCTTCAAAACCTTTTGCGACACCTTTTTCCTCAATATTGTCCACCGCCAAAGCTCCACCTGAATCAAAAACTCCATTAGAATAGATGCACGATCCCCGAACAACGTGTTTAGATGCCTGAAACCCTTGCCCTATCGATCCTCACGACACTCTTCCTCTCAACACCATCTATCTCTTCATGTCTTCTCAATTGCTTTGCAAGGAACAACAACTTCATTGGCTTTGAGTAAAGACGTGCACTTATGAAGGATCTTTAGCAAAAATTAATTGATCATTTATGAATCAATTTCATTGTTTCACCCTCTTTTGGATATGTGATAGAGGGATCATGGTATCCTTAATTAAATCCTTCCTTTTGTATTAAGATCTTTTTTTTTTTTGCCCTATAACTAACGTACAGGGTTGAGCAATTTCCTCCCAACCATGACCCCTCCTAAAGTCGAGAGCTATACTTATTAATAGGGAGTTTAACACAAAATCATCACACAATATATTTTACAAAAATATATTCTTACACCATAAAACATGTTAAACAAAACTATATAATAATCATAATATCCCAATAAAACATTAACAATTACCACCAAAATAAAAATAAAAAATAAAAAATCTTGAAAATATTTTTGAAAAGTCATTTTAACTTTACATCACCACTTCATCTTGGCCATAAATACAAGGAAGCACCTCCTTAGCCAATCATTCCCTCTCCCCTAAGAATTTAGTTTGACTATAAATATTCTCATTTGCTATGCAATAAACAATATTGTTGGCTTTGGATGAAGTCTCATATTTATGCTAGATATCTGGCAAACCAAATAGATCATTTATGAATCAATTTTATGATCTCAAACTCTTTTGAATATGTAGGACAAATAATTTATAGCACCCTTAATTAAATTCTTACTTATATTTAATTTAGTATTTTGATTTTGATTTCATAATTCATTCGTGTAGATGTGCTGGACAAAGGACTTGCAATACCCTTAATTAAATCCTTACTTTTGATTTCATAATACACTCCCTATAAGGGATACAAGGAAAGAAATATTTGTTCATATATATGAACGAGGGAAGGGAAGTATATATTAAATGTATTTTATAAAAAACATTCTTACATTAGAGCATACCAACTATATTAACCCTAACATTTAAACAACAATTAGTTGAAACATTATTTGGAATGTAGTTTGACCACAAACATTTATGTAAGAATAACATCTTTGTTGTCTTCAAGGTGGACGAGTAATTGTATGTTTGTCCAAGTATTTATCAAGAAGAGATCTAGGCTCAAATCTCAAGGGCATGCATATTGGAAAGGTAGTAGTCTGATCTGCAGGCCAAACCGATGATGATGGTATAAATTCTAAGCAACCAATGATCCCCCTCATGTCTGATCAACAATAACGAGGTGGTATAAGTAACTTGTTGGACGCAACCCTTATGGTTTGTACCCTACACTAAGCAATTAGGATTACTAAAAATAATGTACATATAACTAATTTCCTTATATAAAAAAAAAAAACAAAATCTTTATTAACCTTTTATAAAATTTGAAGCCTGTATAAAACCTCTAGCAAAAAAAATAAAAATAAATTATGAATAAATTCCATCATCTCACCCTCTTTTAAATCTTTAAATCTTTAAGATAGAGAGCTCGTACTATAGTTAATCAAATCTTGATTTCGTATTTCAATCCTTTGGAAATGGTGTATGCCGTCCCTTCTCTCTGTATAATGATTTATATATATATATAAAAGAAGCAGCACACCCATGCGGGGCGAGACGGTGGCTTGCTTGTGGGGGATAAAGCATTTCGTCGACGAGATACAGCTTGAAATTTCATCGATCTACGTTATATTTTGTGTGATTAATTTTAGTTTTTGTTTGAATATCATAATAATAAAAATATTGGACTTTCCTTAAAAAAAAACGTAACTCCCAATATACCATACTTAGATGCTTCCTAGCCCAATGGGCTTCTAATATGCTACAGTTGTATGCTTATTCATAGAAGGGGTAGCCCCTTATGTGCTCTAGCTCTATACTTCGGGCTGTAACTGTATATTCGAAAAAAAATCTAAAAGTATATTTTAAATGTATTTTATTAAAAAAAAATTAAACAAGATTATATTAACAATAAAGTAAAAAAAAAAAATTATAGATTAAATTTTTAAAATTAAAAAAATAAAATTAATACTTAAATATAAAAGAAATAGAATTGTACATCATACTTAAGTATATAAAAATTTACATTCCTTTATATAATTTATAATTTTATAAATATTAAAATTATTTTATTTATTTTTTTTATACAATTATTTTATTCTATAATATATATATATATATATATATATATATATATATATAATTAACACCTAAATACAAAAGAAATAGAATTGTACATCATACTTAAGTATATAAAAAATTACATTATTTTATAAAATTTATAATATTATAAATATTAAAATTATTTTATTTATTTTCTTATACAATCATTTTATTCTATAATTACTATATATATATGATTTGGTTAGTGTAAAAAACTCTTATGAGCAATGCACAAGGGTGAGCGAGTCTCCTCCTAACCATGACCCCTCTAAAGTTATATATATATATATATATATATATATATATATATATATATATATGATTTGGTTGGTGTAAAAAACTCTTACGAGCAATGCACAAGGTTGAGCATCTCCTCCTAACCATGACCCCTCTAAAGTTGAGAGCTATGCTTATCAATAGGGAATTTAACACACATCCACCACACACACCCACCCCCTCACACACTCACCATGTCGCAGTTTGAACCTTGAAGCTCCCAAAATAACCAAAAACCAGTACATATATTATTTAATTATTAACTTCTTACATATAGAATATTTAAATATTTTTAATACACATCCACCACACACACCCACCCCCTCACACACTCACCATGTCGCAGTTTGAACCTTGAAGCTCCCAAAATAACCAAAAACCAGTACATATATTATTTAATTATTAACTTCTTACATATAGAATATTTAAATATTTGAAATTTTATTAGATATATTACTAATTAAATAAAGTCTTAAGTTTTAAAAAAAATTATGTTATATGTAAGAAGTTAATAATTAAAGGTAATGTAAGAATGTTTTATATAAAAACAGGAAGTTAAATAATTTTAAATTGTATTATGCATAAGTATATGAGGAGATAGATGTGTGAGATTTCTCACACTAATCCCAAATTTTTTTTTACACTAACCAAATAAAAAATATATATATTTTTTAATTTTTTCCTCTTCATCAATAATCACGTTTAACTTATGTTTTTTTTTCTCTCCGCAATTCCCGATTAGAACAGCCTTTTCTTCGTACTTTATTTTTCCCTTTGCTTTAGATTCCCACTTCCCTGACCATTTTTTTTTTTTTTCAATTTTTCACTTGCTTTAGCCATCTTTTTTCTGTTACGGCACCACTTCCACTTTTCCGTCCTACTTAACTTTGAGTTGTGGTATGTAAGTTTTCTCCTTTTTCTTTCTTCCTTCCAATCAGCTTCCTTCTTTATGCTGTTACCGATGTGCTACCTTTATTCTCTTCTTCTTCCCCTTTGCTAGTTGACAGAAAATGTGATCCTTTGCGCTTCTCCAAGCAACCACCAATATTATAATCAATTGATCTACACCTCGGACTTATAATTAAACATTTTTTAAAAATAAAATGATGTTATAATTTATACTTAGTTTTAAGTTTAAAGGAGACAAATAACAAATTTTAAAACTTTAATTTTATCTTTTATCTTGTTCTTGATGTATAAAAAGCTATTAATAATGTTAAAAAAAGTTAAAATAAAATAAAATGTTGTAACTTATATTTGAATTTTTATTTATTTATTTACATAGAAGAATTGGTAACAAACTTTTCCTTTTTGAATAATTGGTCACAGGGTCAAGTCTCATTACCTCTGATCTAGTGTCAAATCATGGTGCTACCACTATAACCCGTATCCTGCCTCAGTAAAGATGACATGGTGCTACCACTATAACCCCCTATCTCGCCTCAGTAAAAATGACATAGTGCTACCACTATAACCCACTATCTCGCCTTAGTAAAGATGACTTGGAGTTCAATCCTTGGGAGCATGCCCAATTTGGGATAAGGTAGTAGTTTGACTTGAGTCCATTGATTGTGCGTCAGTTTGATGACGGCGGTACCAACCTCAAGCCATCGAGGGTCTCCCTCACTTCAAGTCATCTTTACTAAGGTGAAATAGGGGTTATAGTGGTAGCACCATGATTTGATACTACCATCAGAGTTGTGACTAGTTATTAAAAGGAAAAGTTGTTACCAATTCTTATATTTATCAAAATATATATATATTATAATAATAATAAAATTTGATTTTAAAATTAACATTTAAAATCCATTAAATATAAATACATTTAAATTAATATTGTTAATCAAATTTGTTAGGTAGAGTATTATTTTAAATTTGTTCTCGACCTATGGTGCCTTGATCAAAGAAAATAGATTGAAATTAGTATTATCAATAAAACATTTTAAGTAGAGTATTATTTTAAATTTGTTCATTTAACATCCTTCAAAGTGGTACATTGACCTATGGGGCCTTGATGAGAGAATTTTTTTTTTTGTTGTCGATAGGAAAGGCATAGTTGTTTAGTTTTCCTAGGTTTGGGTGGATGAGAGTCTTTGAATTTTATAGTGTCAATTTCGCGACAACTTCATTAAAGAAGAATTTTAAGATTGTATAGATGGCTTTGCACAAAGTGGCTAGTAGTTAATTATGCAAACATTGTCTTTAAGAGGTGGGTTGCTTTTATAAGAAATATGGAGATTTAGGAGTTGACTTAATTCACCTCCTTCGACCTTATGGTCTTTCACTCCATGTTGGCTTGGGGAGGAAAAGCATGTGATTCCAAAAACCCCCCCGGCAATCAATTATATGGTATGGTTGAGCTTTTCTCTTTTATAGAGGGACTTAAACTTTTGAAGTGGTTGTAAAAATTGTTTGGATTTTACATCATCACTTTGATCTTGTTCAAAAAAAAAAAAAAAAAACTTTTTTTTAAACTAATTATTTTTTATTGTGAGAATGTAGTTTAAATACAAATATTTTTATTTATTTTTTTGAATAAATACTACTTATATTACTAAAAAGAATTCATAATACATCATAGATACAAAGATTACAAAAACCTACTCAAGGACATCCAACAATCAGATTTGTCCTGAGCAGAACAATCCTTAATGTCTTTCATCATCAACCTCTTAAACGCTCTACATTGATCCTGGATATCAATAACAACCCTAGAAGCAATCCCCGAAGCACTGAGTGCTTCATCCTTGAAGACCAAACTGCACCTGGCCCTCCATATAGCATACATAGTTGTTGCTCTAATGGTAGTCCACACACCCAACAGATGTCGAGGACAGCCAAAATCATCACCAAACAAAACCATTTTCCAGCTAAACCGATCCTCGAGAATAGGGAAATATGTCCACTCGAGGTTCTTCCAAACTTTCTTTGAATTTTTGCAGTCCCAAAAGATATGTTTGATAGTTTCCTTCCTTCCGCAGCTACTGCATTGATCTGAAATCCTCATCCATTTTGCCAATCTAGCCTTACAGTGAATACCCTAAAAAATTAATAACCATAAGAAGACTTTGAGTTGAGGAGCTATCCTGAACTTCCATATCTGGGCAAGTCTCGTTTTCCATTTCTTTTCAAGGCAAACAATCCCCCAACGCCTATTCAACACAATATGCAAGGAAACCTTAGGCAGAAGAGCTCTATAAATCTTGCCAGATTTATAAGAAGTAATAATACCATGAAAACTCCAACGCCAGTCGCGCCATATGGGACCCGACAACCCACCATTTAATTTAAAATGTTGCTCGGATGGAAGAAGAGAATGAATTTGCATAATAGCATCTCTGTCAGAAGATTTCAGCTTAAACTTACTGCATAAATCAGTCCACTTGACCCAACCTCCAACCCCTGAATCCCAAAGATCCGACCATTTCACAATCCCTTTTTTAATCAGCCTCTTACATCTGAGGCGAGGGAGTTCTGAAGCATATACCCCATTCTTCTTCCAAACCCAAATAGATCTATACGGAAGAACCCAACCCCTACGTTCTTCCATATAAGCCCAATAAACAACTGAACCAACAGTCTTCCAAGCCTCCCAAATCCTCTTAACAAGAATACAACCTCTGATTTTAAACTTGTTGGGATGGCCCACAATGTCCTCGATATGAAAAGCCCCTTTTAAACCTTCAACATGTTGAGCATTCTAAATTCTGAACCGCAAAAGATGTTGCCAAGCATCATTCCCTTCCAGAGCCCTAACCACCCATTTCACAGCCAAAACCTTACCCTGCATCTAGATATCCAACAAACCCAAACCTCCTTCATCCTTGGGAACAATGCAAAAATTCCAAGAAATAGAGGGCATTTTCTTTGATCCATCAAAATTAGACCATAAAAACCCATGAATAAGTCTTTCAAGCTTCCCAAATTGTGAAGCATTAGGCAACCAACAAGAGGAATAGTAGAGGTGACAAGCTTGAATAACCTTCCCAACAATGACCACTTTTCCAGCAAAAGAAATAAGTTTGTTTTTCCAAAGCTGAATATTTTTTTCAAATCTAGCAAGACACCAATCCCACATGTTTTTCAAAGAAAGAGCCTTACCAAAAGGGATTCCTAGGTACCTAACAATCTCACCATCCTTCACCCATCGCCAACCAGGGGTAAAATCAGCAGGAAGAGAGTCACTACCAATCAACCAATAATCAAACTTTTCCTCACTAATGATAGCTCTTGAAGCTTTGCAAAACTGATCCAAACATATTTTAACATTAGTAAGGGACAAAGCATCCAGCTGAAAGGACAATAGAGAATCATCCACAAAATGATTATTCATAATAGAACCTCCAGGAGTATCAATTCCCTTAATCAAACCAACACAACTTCTCTCCTCCAACATATAACCCAAGGCATCTGCTGAAATCACAAAAAGAAGCGGAGCAAGGGGGCAACCCTGTCTGATGGACTTGAAGAGGCTAATCTTATTAGTGAGCTTACCATTAACAACAACTTTAGCAGAAGCAAAAGTGAAAAGAACCCAAATTTTATCAACAACTTGCCTGGTAAAACCAAGCCATTCCAACATACTGAAGATAAAGGACCAATCCACTCGATCATATGCTTTATCAAAATCAATCTTGAGCATAATCACCTTTTGCCCGCTTTCTTGAGCCCACTCCAAAGTCTCCCAAGCCGTGAGAACCGTGTCTAAAATGAATCTCCCCTTCACAAAACCAGTTTGTTCACGTCTCACAATCCGAGCAACAATATCCTTGAAACGAAGAGCCAAAGCCTTGGCAACAATCTTGTATGAAACATTCAACAGGGTGATGGGCCTCCAACCCCCCATAGTATCCTTCCTATTGCCCTTCGAAATAAGCTTAATCAGCCCCTGATTAAGAACAGGTGAAAGAGAACCTCTATCAAAAATTTCCTGAACCATTTGAGTATAATCATCACCAACAACATCCCATAACTTTTTGTAAAATTCCACTGGGATACCATCTGGACCCGGAGACTTACCATATTTCATTTTTAAAAGGGCTTCAAATAGTTCCTCCTTGGAAAAGGCAGCCGCAACACGATCACTCTCAAAATTGAACACTTTTTTTGGAACACTCCTCTTAATTTCCTCCCTAGCAGCAAGAACCTCCGGAGACATAGGATAAGCAGAGAAAATCTTCTGGAAATGCTCCTCAATAGCAGCCCTAATCCCATCATCATCTTCCACCAACCTATCATCGAAAGTGTGAAGAGCAGTAATTCTTTTAGAAGCAATTTTCTTCTTAATATGACTGAAAAAGAATTGAGAGGGAGCATCCCCTTGCTGCAACCAATGAATTCTGCTCCTAATTTGTGCCCCTCTGTTAATATAATCCTCATAACAATGAATCTCATGCTCCCAACCAACAACTCTTTCCTGAAGTTGAACATTAAAAGGATCCACCTCAAGAGCTCTTCTAGCATTATCCAAATCTTTCCTAAGTTGCTTTAATCTTCCTTTTCTTCTCCTAGCAACCAACTTTCCCCAACCATGCAAAAATTTCATAGTACGTTTAATAGTTGCCTCCCACCAACCAATCCACCCAGTATCAATTGGACGAGGCTCCAAATTCCAAACACAATTGATAAGATCTCTACAAGACTTAGAATCTAAATGAGAAACATTAAGTTTAAAGGGAAGCTTCTTATCAATCACTGCAACAACTCCCAAAAATATTGAAGAGCTAATTGGATAATGATCAGATCCAATGGTAGATAAGTCAACAAAAACAACCCTTCTTCCTCTACCAACACATGTAAAGACATTATTGTCCACATAAAGCCTATCCAATCGGGTCATAATTCTATCACCACCTCTCCTCTTATTAGACCAGGTAAACCATCCCCCTATTTCCAAATATTTCTATCTAAAATTAGCATCAAAAATTTGAAGTGAAGCCTTCAAACTGCTCCAGGATTCCTTTTCAGAACCAGAAATACAACCTCCCTGACCACCTTCTCTGTCCCCATCCCATTCAACCATATTAAAGTCACCTCCAACAATCCAATGCGCATCAGGAAAATTGTGTTGCATCCAATCCCACAAGATCATCCGCTCACCAGAGGTGTTAGGAGCATACAGAGAACAAATGCCAATCACCTGACCAGCTACAACAAACGTAGCCCAACATATTCTACCCTGAGGATCCTCCCCCTATTCCACCATCGAGGCAGCCAACCAAGGTTTAACAACAAGGACCACCCCACCTGACCCTCTATCATGCATAGAAGACCACCAAATCCCATTCCAAATTTTACTCAGACAACTATGGAGAGCAAAACCATCAACCTTGACCTCCTATAAACACACAACATCAACACTAACACTATGCAAAAAACTACTCACCAAACATATTTTGGTGGGAATTGACATTCCCCAAACATTCCACAAACTGAATTCAACTTTCATTGGGAAACAACATCATTTAAAGCCTCAAACCGATTGCTAAGCTGAGTAGACCTTCCTTTGGGAGACCTACTCCTATCTATAGCTGAACTTCTACTTTTCCTCCTACCCTCAAGGGCATCCAAATCTTCACTTAGATTTCTACTGACCTCTGTCGACTGATTAAGATGGTTGTTGTCCTTGGAAGTAATAGTTCCTTCGCTGGATTTCCCCTGGGAAGAAAATGAGCTCTTTTTCAGCTTAGAAGGCCTATCCGGTGAGTCCTTATCCTCTCTACATTTTTGAACAATCCTCCAATCTGAATCCCCCTTACTAACCACTAATTGTTTGCCCAAATCAGTCTCCATCTCTTGTGGCTCCTCATTTTTGTCCCTACTTTTCTGATCATTCCCACTAATAACAGAGGTTCCTGAAACATTCTTGGCCTTCTCTACCTTCACTTGTTGTTGTTTTTTCTGAGGGTAATCCCGAATGAGGTGTTCTTGAGATTGATAGAAAAAGCAAGCATTAGGAAGATTCAGGTAACGTAGCTCCTGAGAAATTACCCCTTCCTGGGTAACAATCTTCAAAGACTTAGGCAACTTTCTTTGTAAATCTACTTCAACACATACCCTGGGACTAAATCTGAAAGACGTGCTTGTTGCAGGTTCAATAAGAATTCTTCCAAACCTCTGAGCCATAGATCACAACATAACCCAAAACTCTGATTTCATAGCCACAAACTCGATCCAAAGGGGATACCTAGCCTGGGACACATCTTTGGGATCGAAGTTTGGATGCCACGATTGCGCAAAAGCCACAGATCCAACAATCGACCAAGTTCCAAACTGTAGCACATATCGGGCAGCATCTGAACTATCAAAAAGCACTGAGATATATCTACCTCCTAACCCCCAGTACGATTGGACATGCACTCCTTTGGCTTCCCAGTTCAACCTGACCCACTTCTGGAAATCCGTTTCGGAAGGCATTTTCCTAAGAAAAAATAGAATAACCCCATTCTTTAATAAATTATTCCTAGCTTCCAGGTATTCCTCATGCTCCTCCACAATGAATGTGAACTCATCATCACCCATATCTGCCAGTAACGAGTCCATTCTATCAAGTCGGGCAGCTTCATCTTCAAAAAAATCATCACTGGGGTAACCAAAAACTTCCCCGTCTACTATCATCCCTTTGCTCAAACCTCTACTCTTAGCAGCCTCAACAAAGATTTTTTCAACCCCTTTAAGGCCTTCACCAATGCCCCCGTACTACCAATACTCATCCCAGACATGCAAGCTTTATTTCCATTAGGCAAGCCTTCAAACCCGCAACCCTTCGAAGACTTACCCGACAACTCAGGAAAGGCAGCATGATCTTTCAAATCAGAGGCTTCATGAAAAAGCGTAGGGCTCCCAATGACCCCAACAGTCATCTTTTTTTCCTTTCGTGGAGCATTCACCAATGATTTTGCATCATGCCCTTTATCGCTAGTCGAATCAGGCTCAAATAATTCATTGATCTGCGTCTTCTTCCCTGAATCGACGCCTTCAACAAACTCGAGCAGAGGCTCCTTACACACCCGATCATCCTCCGACCCAAACAACAAATGATTATTCATGATGGCCTGAACATCCTTTCGCACACCTTCGATGCTCAAAGGAAGGTTTAAAGCAGCACCTTGGATGCCTTGCGAACCCTCGAAACCCTGCAATAAATCTTCAAAACCTTTCGTGACACCTTTTTCCTCAATATTGTCCATCGCCAAAGCTCCACCTGAATCAAAAACTCCATTAGAATAGATGCGTGATCCCCGACCAGCGTGTTCAGATGCCTGAAACCCTCGCCCTCTCGATCCTCGTGACACTCTTCCTCTCGACGCCATCTATCTCTTCATGTCTTCTCAATTGCTTTGCAAGGAACAACAACTTCATTGGCTTTGAGTAAATGCTTGCACTTATGAAGGATCTCTAGCAAAAATTAATTGATTATTTATGAATCAATTTCATTGTTTCACCCTCTTTTGGATATATGATAGATTAATCATGGTATCCTTAATTAAATCCTTCCTTTTGTATTAAGATCTTTTTTTTTTTTGGATTTGGTTATTATGAGAAACCCCCTATGACCGACGTACAGGGTTGAACAGTCTCCTCCCAACCATGACCCCTACTAAACTCGAGAGCTATACTTATCAATAGAGAGTTTAACACAAAGTCACCACACAATATATTTTATAAAAAAAAATTCTTACACCATAAAACATGCTAAACAAAACTATATAATAATCATAGTATCCCAATAAAACATTAACAATTAACACCAAAGTAAAAAAAACAAAAAAAAGTCTTAAGATATTTTTGAAAAAGTTATTTTAACTTTACATCACCACTTCATCTTGGCCATAAAGACAAGGAAGCACCTCCTTAGCCAATCATTCCCTCTCGCCTAGTAATTTAGTTTGACTATAAATAACTTAGTAATTTAGTAATTTAGTTTGACAATATATTTTATGATCTCAAACTCTTTTGGATGTGTAGAACATAGAACTTCTAGTACCCTTAATTAAATTCTTTCTCATATTTACTTTAGTATTTAGATTTTGATTTCATAGTTCATTCCCTATATAGATGTGCAGGACAAAGAACTTGCAATACCCTTACTTATCCTTACTTCAATATTAAAATTTTGATTCCATAATTCACTCCTTATAAGGGATACAAGGAAAAAAATTGATTATATATATATATATATATATGAACGAAGGAAGTATATATTAAATGCTTACTCATATTTACTTTAGTATTTAGATTTTGATTTCATAGTTCATTCCCTATATAGATGTGCAGGACAAAGAACTTGCAATACCCTTACTTATCCTTACTTCAATATTAAAATTTGGATTCCATAATTCACTCCCTATAAGGGATACAAGGAAAAAAATTGATTATATATATATATATATATGAACGAAGGAATTATATATTAAATGTATTTTATAAAAAACATTCTTACATTAGGGCATACCAACTATGTTAACCATAACATCTAAACAAAACATTAACAATTAGTTGAAACATTATTTGCAATGTAGTTTGAGCATAAAGAATAACATCTTTGTTGCTTTCAAGGGTTAGGTGAATGGGTAATTGTATGTTTGTCCAGGCATTTATAAATAATAGACATAGGTTCAAACCTCGAGGGCATGCATAAAGGTAGTAGTTTGATATGAATCTTCTGAGTGCATGCTAGATCGATGATGATGATATGAATCCTAAACGACCGATAATCACCCTCATATCGGATCAACAATAACAAGACGGTGTAGGTGACTTGTGCCCTATACTTGACAATTATTAAAAATAATGTACATGTAACCAACTCCCTTATATATAAAAATAAAAATAAAAAATAAAAAATTCTTTGTTAACTTTGACACCTTACAAAACCTCTAGCAAAAAAAATAATAATAATAAATTATAAATAAATTTCATCATCTCACCCTCTTTTAAATCTTTAATATAGAGAGCTCGTAGTATAGTTAATGTATAAAACCTCTAGCAAACAAAAAAATAATAATAAATTATGAATAAATTTTATCATCTCACCCTCTTTTAAATCTTTAAGAGCTCGATTTAAAGAGCTCGTAGTATAGTTAATCAAATTTTGATTTCGTATTTCAATCCTTTGGAAATGATGTATTGCCATCCTTTCTCTCTGTATATTGATTTATATATATATATATATATAAATAAAAGAAGCACACCCAAGGGGCGACACGGTGACTTGCTTGTTGGTGGATAAAGCATTTCGTCGACGAGATCCAGCTTAAATGATCTTTTTAGTTTTTGTTTGAATATCGTAATAATAAAAGTAAAAGTATTGGACTTTCTTTAAGAAGAAAGTGACTCCAATATACCACACGTATATGCTTCCAAGTCCAATGGGCTTCCAATATTCTACAGTTGTATGCTTATTCATAGAAGGGGTAGCCGATGTGCTCTAGCTTTATACTTCTGGCTGTAACTGTATATTCAAAAAAAATTTCAAAAGTATATTTTAAATGTATTTTATTAAAAATATTTTTAAATAAAATTATATTAATAAAAATGAAAATTATTTTTCTTAATTTTTTTTTAAATTAAATTTTTAAAATTAAAAAATTTAAGATTTAAGTATAAAAAATAGAATAAAAAATTACATTATTTTGTATAATTTATAATCTTATAAATATTAAAATTATTTTATTTGTTTTTTTATATATTTATTTTATTTTATAATTACTATATATATTATTTGATTAGTGTGAGAAATCCTTACGAGCAATGCACAAGGTTGAGCAGTCTCCTCTCAACCATGATCCTCGTAAAGTTGAGAGTTATATTTATCATCAATAGGGATTTTAACACAAATCCACCACACATCTACCCCTTCACACACTCCCGAGCATATAAAATGGGGGTAGATATCCTGGTACCGCAAATCAAAGAAATTTTCAATGAGGTCATACAAAATGGTTTCCCTATCGAGTGGACAACTAGTGTGACCATTCCTTTGTTTAAAAGTGGAGAGGTAAATAATCCCTCAAACTATCGAACTATCATGATCAACCCTCTCTTTGCAGAGTTGTTTGGGAGTATGATAGAGCGTAGGATCAGCATATGGGCAAAAAAAAGGGAAAGAGAGCAAAGGGGCAAGCAGGGTTTAGGCCCAAGCACTCAACTATTGATCACTGTATCACACTCAAACACATAGTGGAAAAAATATGGGACAAAAAAGAGGATGCTTTTTGTTGTTTTGTAGACTTCAAAAAGGCATTTGAAACAGTGCGAAGGAAAAAATTATGGAGCAGAATGGAAGAGCTAGAGGTTCCAATTCACTACGGGGCAATAGTTCACAGACTATATGAGCATGTAAAGGCTAAAATCAGAACATAGGAAGGGTTATCTGAATCTTTTGGTAGTGACATAGGTGTCAAACAAGGTTGCCCTCTATCTCCAACCTTCTTTGGGTTGTACATTGACAAGTAAGAAGAATGGATAAACAAATTTGGGGGAGAGGGTGTGCACTTAGCCAAATATGTGGTAAAACTCCTCATGTATGCAGACAATGTAATTCTTGTGGCCAAAACAGCCAAAGATCTAGAAGATCACCTTCGAGCTCTAGAAATATTTTGTGAGGAAGTTGGGATGCACATGAACATGAGCAAAACAAAAATTATGATTTTTCAGCAAAAACGAATAAGCAACAGCTCGAATTTCAGTTTGCAGGAGAACCGCTTGAGGTAGTAATAGAATACAAATATCTGGGCATAGACTTTCATGGCAAACTTAATTGGAATACATGTACGATGAAAATAACTCAAAGTGGTTGGAGAGCACTATATGCACTTCAAAACAGGTGTAGGAATGTTGAGTTGTGGGACTGGAAGACCACCAAGGTCTTATTTGGCATACTTGTTACACCGGTTTTGTTGTATGGTTGCGAGGTGTGAGCTAGTGGCACAACAAATGCAAAATGGAGGCAAATAAGAAGAATTCAAAATATCTAATCACAAATTTTCTCAAAATTAAAGCTACAACTCCTTATAAAAATATTCTAGCTAAAACTGGAACGTTTCCTTTAGAAGCAATTGCTATGACCAAGCTGTTATGTTACTTGAAAAAACAAAAAACATAAAAAAATGACAGATGGCCTAGGGCAACTAGGGACGAAGAGTTGCATAGGCGAAAGAATACATGGATGAAACAAAATAAGAAATGGATGAAACGTTGGAAATCAACATAAATGAATGCCCAAATGTCAACAAAGACATAAAAAATTATGCGAATGAAAAATTTAGAAGTGGAATGTGGAAAAATGCAAGCAGGAAAAGACAATATTATATTGCAAAGTTTAACCCAACTTATGACTACAAGAAAAAAACGTATATAGATGCTGAAATCAAGTGGAAGGAAAAAATCCTCATTGCTCATATAAGGACTAGCTGTAAAACAGAGAGATGGACAACGCCCAAAGAACAATGGAAAGAAAGGATATGTACTTTATGCAGTGCAAGGGCAATAGAGACAGAGAAGCACTTCATCTATAAATGCTCGAATTTTTTAGATATCCGTGACAAATACAACGAAACACTTAGGAACGGGTCTATGACAGAGTTATTTGAAAACAGTAAAATACAAAAAAGTTAGGGAATTACTAACCCAAATTAGCAGGAGAAGAAACAACCTTCTCAAAGATCATATGATATGACTTCAGTAATTGTACTTCCATATTTGAGGTCCCATAGACCATATTTGGGTCTCTCGAACGTAATTAAAATCTTTCATTCATTAATTCATCCCCCTCACACACTCACCCATGTCCCGTTTGAACCTTTAAGCTGCCGAAGAATAGCCAAAGCCAGTTCTTATATTATTTAATTATTAACTTCTTACATATAAAATATTTAAATATTTGAAATTTTATTAGATATATTACTATTTTTTTTTTATTAGATATATTACTAATTTTAAATAGTCTTAATCAAGTTTAAAAAAAAAATAGGTTATATGTAAGAAGTTAATAATTAAATGTAATGTAGGAATGTTTTTTTATAAAAAACACGAAGTTAAATAATTTTAAATTGTAGTTTGGATGAATGTGTAAGGGATGGATGTGTGGTGGGTGTGTGTTAAATTCCCTAGCTTTCAATTTTACAAAAATTTCTCACACTAACCAAATAAAAAAAAACATTCAACCCAAAACCAAATAAAAAAAAATTATATATATATATATATCCTAATTTTTTTCTCTTCATCAACGATCATGTTTAACTTCGTGTTTTTTTTTTTCCTTCTCCGCGATTCCCGATTAGAAGACCCTTTTCTTCGTATTTCTGTTCCCCCTTTGCTTTAGATTCCCACTTCCCTATTAACAGACCATTTCTCCTTTTTGTTTTTTTTTTTTTTTTCACTTGCTTTAGCCATCTTTATTCTGTTACGGCACCACTTCCACTTTTCCGTCATACTTAACTTTGAGTTTTCTATCCCTATTTTTACCTTTATTTTATTCTTCTTATTATTAAAACTGTGGTATGTAACTTTTTTTCTTGTTCTTTCTTCCTTCGAATCAGCTTCCTTCTTGTGCTACCTTTATTCTCTTCTCCTTCCCCCTTTTGCTAGTTGACAGAAAATGGGATCCTTTGCGCGCTTCTCCAAGCAACCACCAATAAAACAACAACCAACATCCTAAAGGTCAGTGGTTTATTTATTTTTATGTTTGTAAATTCAGAAAATAAATAGGTGGAAACAACATCACTGTGCCACAACACACGCCTGCCATGGATATTCATGGAACGGAGAAGGCGGAAACAACAGTAAGAAATAATAAGTGTGGAAGTATGATTCCATGCATAGCTCGTCTCCCCTGCTTCCAGCCTGCTACTGCCCTCTCCCAAGTTGATGAAGTAGACGAGGAGGATTTAGGGCCTCAGCACTCGGCAAGTGTGAAGAACAAGCTTCGCCATGGAGGATGGAAAACAATTCCTTTTATTATCGGTACTTGAATTTCCTATGGCTGTTGGACTAGTGCATTCATCAGTTTCTTAGATAGTAAAGCTCTCTAAAGTTGCTTCGATGTATGCAGGGAACGAGCTATGCTCCGGAGCAGCAATCACAGGTTTGGGTGCAAATATGATTGTTTATTTGACCACGCAGTTCAATATAAAAAACATCGACGCCACGCATATCATCAACATATCAAGTGGAGGGAACGATCTGTCTCCGCTGCTAGGCGCTTTTCTTTCGGATGCATATCTCGGCCGTTATTGGGTCATTTGTATTGGTTCTCTTCTCTCATTAATTGTAAGTGTTTGCTTTCATTGCACCCCTCAAATGTTATATTCGCTGAGAATTGTAGATAAAAACTCATGGTTTTACCTTTAGTTTTCTCGTAACAATTGTGTACTGTCGATGCTGCGTGTTTTCAGGCAATGGTTATTCTAATGCTGACAGCCATTATAAATCCGTTAAGGCCTCCTCCATGCACTCCTCACCTACACACTACAGAAAATTGTCATGGGCCCTCGAAGGCACAGTTTGCAGTTCTGTGCCTTTACTTCGTTCTAACAATTGCAGGATCCGCACGTATCAGATATAATTCATCGGCTTTTGGAGCAGACCAGTTTGAGAAGGGTACTGCAAAAGGAATGAAGCAGATTCAACGTTTCTTCAATTGGTATTACTTGGTGCTATACATTTCAATAGTGATAGCCTCAACTGTTATTGTGTATATTCAAGCCAGCGTGAGTTGGGCTTGGGGGTTTGGGCTTTGCGTCATCCTGACGGGAATAGCCATTGCATTTTTCTTGTCTGGTACAAAGCTCTATAATCGATTCGTTCCGGAGGGTAGCCCCTTCACAGTACTTGCCCAGGTCATAGTGGCTGCTCTTAGAAAAAGGCATCTACAACTGCCCTCCAACTCTGAGGAATTTTTCTACGTGCCCGACGGAGGAACATCTCTTACCCAGAAGCTGAGGTATTAAATTTCACCTCTTGACATATTAAATTTCACAGTACCCCATGCAAAATTTCGCTACTTGAAATATTCGGTAACAAAGCTAATTAGATCTGCCTACAGGTTTTTGAACAAGGCCGCCATAAAGACATCCCAAGATTTTAACCAAGAAGGGAGGCAGTGTACTGTTCAACAAGTAGAAGATCTAAAATCCATTTTAAAAACATTACCAATCTGGTCGTCTGGAATAGTCCCCGCCATTATATACTCACAGCAGAACACCTTTTCAGTGCTACAGGCACTGATAATGGACAGGCATCTGGGCCCTCATTTCCAAATACCTGCAGCGTCTTTCGTCGTGTTTAATCTGCTGGCTTCCGCAATTTCCTTGGCCATCTATGATAAACTGATAGTTCCCTTGGCCGATCGCATGGGGAAAAAACTAACTCAGCTGCAAAGAATAGGTGTTGGCATGGTGATCAGCATACTAGGAATCGGCGTGGCCGCCATAGTTGGGGAAAAGCGTCTGAAAGCAGTACAAGCTGAAAGGCTTTCTGAGAATTCTACGTCCGTAATAGTAATGTCGGCGTTGTGGCTCGTTCCTCAGCATGTCATAATTGGGTTTGGGGAGGCGATTCAAATGGTGGGGAAAATTGATTTCTTCTACTCTGAATTTCCAGAGACAGTGCGCAGCACGGCGACCGCTTTAGTTGGTGCGGGACTTTCAGCGGGGTCTTATGTGAGCAGTTTGCTGGTGAGTGTCGTTCACAGAAACAGCGATTGGCTAACTAATAATCTGAACATGGGTCGTCTCGATTATTTCTACGCCTTGCTCTGCGTAATGGGAGTGTTGAATTTTGCCTACTTCACAGCATGCGCTCGATGGTATAAATACAAAGCAAAAAGTGCATCATAGCCCGGACAACATCTCCATCCCTTAAAATCCATCGTTTTTACGTCTAGAACAAGGTTTACACCGTCTGTTTCTCTTCTTCCATTATTTATCTTAGCCTTTGTACTCTTTCCTGTTCTGCTTTCATGATCTACAAAAGTTGTATGATAATTACATACATCCTCTACATTCTATAACCATTCCGAGTAGGTGCAACAACTTCATCCAGTTTGGTCTTGCTCGTCTGTCGTTGTTATATGGATTTATGATCTAAATAAATAGTAATTGATAATCAATTTGTATTCGAAGCTTTTGGTATTTTGAAGTTTCAGGCCGTGCATTCTTAGATGTCCCGTAGACATACTAAACGAAGTTAAATACATAGAAATGTTGCCCAACCTGTTCAAACTACAAGTATTAAAAAATAATAATAATAATAATAATAATAAAATAATTCACACCTATCTATTTTATTTATGCAATTTGCGTAGAGGAGATTTGTATCCGCTTTCTACTGAATTTACTTGTCTTCAAGTAATAATGGAGTTAAAGGCGAGCTAAAACGCTAAACATTGTCCAATTGCTTGGCTAGCGTGTTAAGGATGTCGTCAAATTGTTCACACTTTATATGGCGGACACACTTTATATATATCATTTTAGTAAATATTTTCATTCTTAAATTAATATCAAATTAATTATAATCAAAACAACAACGTAGTTTATGTCTGCAAAGTTTTGTGTTCCTTTTCTTTTTTGTAGAGTTTGAATTGCAAGACTGTTACACCTTGTTTAACTCTTAAACCTTATACATGTAAAGCTTTCAGGCTTTTCAAAAATAAAGTTATATTTGCATGATATATTCCTTTTATCTTCCTCCAAAATCATATATGTTTAAAGTTTGTTTTATGCATGCTTTCTTTGCAAGGTATTCCTTCTAAGCAATGTTTTTTTCCATATGAGCATTCTTGATTATTATTTTTTTGGTTACATAGGAGAGTTGGCTACAACCACTATTTTTTAGTAATTGGCAGGTTCAAACTACAGGGACTGCAACCACCAAACACTTAAAGGATTTCGAGCAGACTACTACCTTTGCAAAAGGTTGGCTTCCTCAGAGGATTCCGAGCAGATTACTACCTTTGCAAAGGATTGGCTTCCCCAAAATTTGATTAAAAACCTAGTTATTTTTGGTAAGTGTTCAACCACACCTACACTTACCAATCCACAATCCTTAAAAAATCAACTTTGACCAACATAATCTTAAAATTAAACGGAATTATTACAAAAATTTTCACTGTTTTATTTTATTTATACAATTTAGGTAGAGGAGATTTATACGTGCTTTTTAACTGCACTAATACTGCTTCTACTTGTCTTCAAGTGATGTGTAGGTAGTTTGCATTCTTAATTTTAAACTTGTTATTCAAGTTGAGTGATAAATTATTTTAATTAGTATAGTGTATAAATGTATTAGTTATGTGGATTATAAAACATTATCATTTGCTTTACTTTTTATTCTTTTAAAGGTACAAGTTCACCCTTAAATAGTATCATAAAAAAGACTGGATAGTTGAAACGCTTGATTTTTAACAAGTTTTATAATATAAAAAAGACTGGATAGTTGAAACGCTTGATTTTTAACAAGTTTTATGTGCAGGGGTGATTGGCATATTAAAATTGGCTCTCTTAAAATTGTTCACATTATATATAGAGACTTTGGAACTTTAAATAGAAGTCTAGAGTTCAAATCCTGAACGGGTAGGGTTGTACACCATACTTCACTAGAGTATGGTGGAGGATAACCATATATTAGATTAACAATATTAATCTCATATGACCTATGGCCTTGTAAATGTTAAAAATTGCTTTATTCATATATGTGTGAGAAATTATTTTAATTACATCCATGAGACCAAAACAATTTATGGGATCAAGAACTTTAATATAAGATGTTTAAAACCCTATTCCATTTTGGATTCAAACCATTGACCTCCTATTTAGAGTTCCAAAATATTAACTTCTAAGAAAAAATCGTTCAACAAAATCAAAAAATAGTATAACCATTTACAATTCTTATAAAAAAATTGTAGTCTTTGTATCTGTGATGTATTATGAATTCTTTTTAATAATATAAGTAGTATTTATTCAAAAAAAAAATGTTCAACAAATTCAAAACCTCGACATCCTCTTATCATCTTTTGGAGTGTGTTTCTTTTATTGTTGATTTTGACACAAAGTTTTTCTATTTTTTATTTCTCAAATTTATAAAAAGTTTAATCAGTGAGTTCACTTTTAAAGTGACCTCTTATGCATTATTGATGCCCTTATGCTTCAAATTTCTATTGAGTGGTAATTTTGCCCAAGTGCAAAACCACACTCATAATTAGGATTTTGATTAAAAAACCCTCTCTTGCAAAGAAATGTAAATTTCTCCAAGGTTCCTTTTACTTAATGTGTGCATGTATGTTTGTATAAATGTATCAAAAAGTGTTTGGAATACCTTAGTGCTCTACAAAACAACTGTTAACAAGGGGTCTATGCTGGAGTTACTTCATTATGCTATACTAATGAAAATAAATGTGATTGGCCCTCATATGACCACGATGTAGAAGTTAAATTTTTGAAATGTTTTAAATAGATTTTATCTTTCTTTACTAAGCAATTTTTAACCAATTTTATCCTTTATTAACCTTGTTTTAGACATGAAATAAATGATAAAATATACTTCCAAAACGTGAATCTAAAAACAATGCAAGAATTCCTTTTATGTTACTTCAAACATGGAAATGGAATAATCTTGGATGATGAGCTTTGTAGCTCAAATAGCCTTTGATGTGCCTTATAAATAACTATCTTTAATGAAATGGATTTTCATAAAGAGAGTTCATGGAGGGCCTAAAATGTCCTATAAATTACCCCTCTTCGGTGAAATTATATTTTTCATGAAAAAAAGTCAATTTATTGTTGTTAATGTAATGGCCTATGAGATGTCAAATAAATTATCCCATGTTTATGAAATTACAATTTTCATACAGAGAAATTAATTTACTGTTTGAAATGAAAACATAATCTCAAAATGTGAAATATTTGTGTGTTCTTCAAACTGAAATTGAACCTGCTCCAAATAGAGCTTCAGAACTTATTCTTTAAAACTATGCTTTTGTTTTTAGATTTTTATGTGTTTATATTTTTTTTATTTTTTTTTGAAACGTCAAAAGAAATTAAAAAGGACAAGGTTAAAAGAAAATAAAAATAACATAAAATAAAGCTAAAATAACATCAAAATGTTGCAACTAGAAATTCCACAGACCCTACATACGTCAGTGTTCTGCATAATAAAAACCATCATTAGGGGAATCTGTGTTTACGTAATCTGGCCTCTAATTAGGTGCAATCTCTTAAAGAAAATACAACATATTAAAATAATAAGAAGATTTAACCAAAATAATTTGCATTAAAAACTTGTAGAACTTAAATACATTGGTATGCAATAGATTTTCAATAAGCTCAAAAAATACATAATACATACTTCAATTAAAGCTATCATATGGAAAACAATCTAGTCCAGCAGAATGGAAGAATAATCTTTTACAAGATAGATCCAGTTTTCCATCTGCAACTCTGTTTCCAAAAAAAATTCCAACCCTATTTCAATGCTTTGAATCAGTATTTAAAATCCTTGAATCCTCCCCTGGACTCCCCTAGCATTTAGCTTCCAAAAATGCATACTCCATAACAGCTTCCCTCTTAGTAACGCCCCCTTGGTCACTGAGATGCCTTTGATTGATCTTTAATAACGCTTCTACCAAGCGCCCATTTCACTTTATGATATCCTTTTCTAACGACTATCATCATACACCCCTTTTAATCAACATTTCAATATCCCATGTTTACATCTAAACAACTAGAAATGCTCTGGAAGCGATCGCCTTTGGAGCTATTGAAAATTACTATCATTTTCGTTCGTACCGTCCATGTCATGTCGCTTCCATGTGAATGAGCGCTCCCTTCAGGTGTCGTTACCCTGCTGTGCGTTTTTCCATAATGATGACCTTATGGCCATGTAATGTCGTCTCCCATGCACTTCTGCTCAAGTATTTCAAAATAATGATACTCTCTATGAAAATACATGAATGTGCTTCCATAATTTGTAATCTGCAACCTTATATTACCATTTTAATACATGCATCAATCCTAGAAGGTCATCCATCATGGTAAGATTACCAATGTCCATGCTTGCACATCACTGACTGCATCACATCTATCGTAGATTGTCTATCTATTGCCATACTGGTGGTCCGCTCCATGTCATCTAAATGCTTACCTCACCTACGAGCCTTCCAGTGTAATGCCTTCTTTTTGTTAGAAATATTAATCCATATTTCACGCCTTCGCCAGACTACGCTCTGAATTTGGGCAAAGTTGAACTGCGCTCACGCATTTGCGGATCCCAAAAAAAAGGTTTGACTTGACATCACACCTACCCTCTGATAGATGTGACGTCTGACAGATCCGATCACCACAGAAGTTAATGCCAGTTCGGCTATTTAATGCCAGTTCGATGATTTAATGTCAGTTCAGTGATTGGTCAGAAACCCTAGTTGAGGGTCTATCAGAACCTGTCAGAGGACAAACCCTATCTTCCTCTCCTCGTGGCTATATAAGGTAGATCGGGTCTTCAGACACGGTGTGGAGAAAGTGAGTGGAAGTGTAGAGAAAGCATGGAGAATAGAGCAGAGAAAGAAAGGAGAGCATTTCAGTGAGCAGTGTGGCTCATCTGATTAATGTTCGAGCAGCCGACTCGACATTTGCTTTTTCGTATTAGTTTATCCTGCAGCTTAGTCCGCAGATGTTGTTATTTTCTTAGTTGAGGACTTCTGTAACCCTCGTTTCATATAAATAAAGTTTGTTGTTGTTTTAGGCATCTTTAGGGTTCATAGTTATTTTTTGTGCTAAAGTGTGTTGCTCTCTGTACAAATTGCCTCAGAGCAATTTCGTTTGGGTTCTATAAGTTAGAGCTCAGATCCGAAACTTTGCTCTCAGTTTCGGTATTTTTCTCCTTCCGACTTGTTGGTCCGGCTTTCATGCACACCCCGGGAAAGGATGAGGCAAGGAAGCTCCGGGAGACACCCACGGGACGGATCCCACTCATCTTTAGGATCTAGCTGGTTATCCAAGGTGCGAGTTACAGAGTTGGGTCGAATGGCAATTCACTCTTTTCCACTTATGGAATAGATTTCAATATGGACTGCTCTGTTACCTTACAGGGGGTTCTTGAACTTGTTCAGTAGTTGCAAAAGTTGTTGACAATCAGATTTAACTTGAATTCTTGATCTAGCTCTCATGGGTCAGTAGATTTAAATAAAAGACAAACAAAGAAAATAAAAATGGATCATTCACCGAAAACAAAGAGAGGGTAGGGTAAGGCAGAAAGAGAAGTTTATCAAACATCAACTGTAAAACCCCAAACTATCAATCTTATCTATGCTACTAGCTTCACAACAGAACAAATCAAAGAAGAAAGTGTCCGGTCAGTCTAAGATCACTTTCAACTAAGAGCACAAGGCAGAGTGAAACAGATCTAGCAAAAAATTATAAATCCAAGGGCAACTGGTTAAAACTGGTATCTTTCATTGGCAGCCTAGCTCACACAGTGAAGACAGAGCAATTAGAACAAACTTAACCTCAAATCTGTAATTTCCCCTAGCAGACAATAGAACAACTGAAGCCTAACAGCATATTTAAACTTGATAATGGCAGATTTACAACATATATCTAACAAACTTTAAATGGAACGGATAACAAAAGAAGATACACTTATCACACTCTGCAAAATATTAGGCTCCTGGCCATGCTATCACAGAAAAGCTAAAGCACATCAACTCCAAGTCCAGAAACAAAGGATTTCACAAAATTTGCAAGAAATTGCTTATAAGCCTTTTATTTCTAAGTCTCCGCCTCCCACGATTACATTTAGAATCTGTATTTATAGACTCAGGACAGACCCTGATCTTTTCAAAATATCTTCTTCAAACCCTAAATCTTATCGCACTTAAACCCTAGGACCCGGGTTTTACAATAAAAATCCATTTAAAATCAAAGTCCAGATAGAACTTAACCCTTCGGCAAATCAGTGCAGTCAATTGCCATAAATGGAGAAGATAAAATCAAATGCCACTTGCATTCATCCGCAGCTGCAAATAAATGCCTCCATTAATTCTGCTGGTGAGCCGGATGAGTCACCACTTCTCTCAGATCTGATCTCCGTAAAGCCATCCCTGTGTTGAAATTGTCTTCATGCTATCAAGTCTGCAATAAATTTGTCATTGAATGCTCTCACCGGCAGCTTCTCTCCTAGCATGGCGGTCCTTGACTAAATCTGCACTTTAAATTTGCCTTTATGGTCTTTCCCGGTTGTCCCGTAAGTGCCAGATGGAATCCTGCATGAAAGACAAAAAGATGCATTAGATTAGCATTTTAATAAACATTAAATCCAAGCTTAAAACATTAAAAACAGATTAAAATCCGCAAAATAAGCTTGCATGTCGGCCTCTGCATGTCTGCCTCACGCTTTGACACGTGTCGCTACCCCAGGATGCCTTCTGTTTCCCGTCGGAATGCACTTTCAGGTCAACTTATGACTTTCTCTCTCCTACCGCGATTCTGCGACATGTCGCGATTTCGTGACATGTCGCGAAATCGCGACGTCCCCAGCGCATCGGCAACTTCTTCCCTCGTCGGTCGCGAAAACGCGACATGTCGCGAAATCGCGACCTTCCTGGCCTCCGTACAGCTTCTTGATTTTCAGCCGCGATTCTAGAACACGTCGCGATATCGCGACAGTTCCGTACCTGCATGCGTTGACCGCGATTTTGGGACACATTTGCGACTTAGCCGATTTTTCATTCTGCAGCCCACTTTCTCTCTCCTACCGCGAAAATGCGACATGTCGCGACATGTCGCAAAATTGCGCCCTTCCGTACAGCTTGCTTCTCTCTCCAAAAAACTGTCGCGATTTCGCGACATGTCGCTCCCCTTTCGCACTTGCCGATTTTCATGCATTTTCTCTCTCCTTCGCGAAAATGCGACATGTCGCGATTTCGCGACATTTTTCTTCCCGGCTTTCTCTCTCCTCATCTTGCAGCGATTTCGCGACACTTTCCAAAAATGGAAAGTGTCGCGATTTCGCTACGCTTTTCCGACTTAGCTGCATTTTGACTTACCTGTCGCGATATCGCGACATTTTCGAAAATGGAAGTGTCGCGATATCGCGACACTACCAAAAATGGAAAGTTTGATTTTTCATGAATTTATGCAACTGTTTTCTGGATTTTTCTCGGTACCGGTGCAAGATTTTGCTTGTGCATGAATGATTCTAGCATGTAAAAAGTGAATTCTTGGATAACACAGCTGGAATGCAAGAAAAAGCACAACTTTAAAAAGGAGGCAAGCAAATTTGGATTTAAAACCTGAAAAACATCTAGAGGGTCCCTGCTGCAAAAATGGAAGTTCAAAATTTTCTAAGGATGGAATCTCATTTTTCAGTGGGGGTGTGTTGCTTCTCAACAAATGGCGATATCTACGGGTAAAATAGTAGCACTATTTTAGAACCCAAGACTCTGGTTTCAAAACAAAAAGACCATGCATCATGCCTTGCCACAGACATTCTTCACAATAAATTGACTACTAACTGCCAGCTGTTAAAAATTTCCCAAGGACATACTAGGCTGGATTACTTCAAGGAAGATTTCTGATGTGCAATTTCAAAGGGTATAAAACTTTCTTCAAGGATGACTGAATTGAATGATAAACTTGGATTAATCAACTTTTCTAGATTGTAAAAGGGGAAACCGAGTAGAGCTCTGTTTACTAGTTTAGCCTTTTACAGCCTAGACAGAGTTACCCTTTAGATTTACACGACCCAAATTTACAACTGCAGGGCAGAATCTAATATTGGTTGCCTCTTTTAATTGTTCAACTCTTTTTTCTCTTTTTTTCTTCTTTTTTTTTTTTTTATCTCTCTCTTTTGAAATATATCAATATCTGGAAGACCTTAGAGAAATTACAATTTTCTTTTATCATTTGATCAATGCGGAACTGTTTCGGTCTAGGCATTGATAGCCTCTGTGGATACCCAAATAATTGCATGAACCATAGTCCCCTCTCATAACTCGACTTTTCTTGGATTCCCGGGAGTTCCTCCAACTAAACGACATAGCAATTTTTCTATCATTAAAACAAGGTGTGGCAAGTAAGACACAAGATCCAATCATCTCTCTACCTTTGTCCTGAATAACAAAATAGTTCTACGGGTTCGAGTGCAAGCGAGACTATCTCAATTAGAATGGTGAGCGGCATGGGGGCATTGGATGGTGGATTTATCGGCTTAGAATAAAACAATTTTTAGCAGGCTGACTTTTCATTGATTGCTCAGGCAAAGGTTAAAGGACAAAAATTTTCAGAAGCCAAAGGACTTTGCATAGGCATCCAAGGACAGGCACAGGCTTTAAAGCAAAACAAAATAAAACTGTACAGACTAAAGCACAGAAATGTACAGGCAAAGGGAATAAAATAAACTGAACAGACAGCAAAGAAAAGAACTGAAACAAAAGACTGTACAGACAGCAAAGAAAAGGAATAGCAGGGAAGAAAATAAAAACTGTACAGGCAATAAAAGAAATAAACTAAAAGAACTGAAGCAAATAAAAACTGTTGAACTGCAGCAAAGCTAAATTGCAACAACACTGAAATAAACTAAAGCAACTGAAATAAATTAAACTGCAACTGAAAACAACAAAGAAAAAGAACTGCAAGGAAGAACTAAAGCAAATAAAACTGAAACAAAAGACTGTACAGACTTAAAAGAAAGCAAGCTGAAATAAAAAGACAAAGAAAGGAAATAAAAAGCACTGACAAAAGAAATAAACCGCACAAGCTAAAAGCGAAAAACAACTAAAGATTAAAAATTAAGATGAAGCAACTAAAAGAAGCTGAGAGCATTAAAATTAAACGAAACAGTTAAAACGTACGAGACATAAAAAAAATAAAACGCACCGACAAAGAAATAAACAAAAACTGAAATAAACAACTAAAGCAAATGTATAGAAATCTAGCACCAAACTAAAGCAAAATAAACTGCAAAGCTATTTACAATATGTACACATATTACAACTTCCCTTCATACTCAAAAAATGCAGCAGTTGGGAAAGCAGAGAAATGGTGCCTTAAAAAATTTTGACCATGTGCAAGTAATTTAGAAAAATTACCTTTCGGGTCCTGTTGACGAAATGCACTCCAGATCGTGCTTCAAAAATTTGCTATCCGGGAAAGACTTGGGTTTCTTGTCTTCCTGTCCCATTTGAAAAACAAATCTGCAACTCCTTCAAATTAAACAAATCATATAATAACAAATCATATGATAACATGTTTATGCTTCTAATTGAAGGGTTTGCGAGTTCTTTCAAAAGGATTGAATGTAAAAAACCCCGGGGATCAAATACTTTAAAATCTTGACAGACCCAGACCACCACATCTTCAAAATTATGTGACAACTGAAAGAAATCATGTTTTATCTGTATGCCCTGGTTCTTAACAACTTGAACATTTTGTGGTTGCTGCACTGCTTCAATATCCAGGACTTCAATTTTTATCCCTCTAGAAGGATGCTTACAATTTTCCTTTTCACCTGAGCCTTGCTTAGATTTAACCTCATCAATGTGCAATATCCAACTGTCACTGTTGTGATGGTTTAGAGTTGTAACTGTTCTCACCTTCTCAGTTGCCAAATTATAAACTCCAATATCTGCATCAACACAGTTTATAGCCTTTTCTTTGACATTATGTTCAGAAGTTGCAGGCTTATGTTGAGACAGTTCATCAATTCCAAGTTGGCTGACCACATTCATATTTACTATCTTTTCCTCCTTTTCTTGAAATCCAACAGGTGGTCCAGAGTAAGCCTCAATCAAGTTAACCTTTTGTTCAACAATCTGAGGCAGTTCATAGAGGGTGATGTCAGCTTTAAGTTCCCTCATATCCTCAATGATGTTATCCTCCTCAGTTACTTATGCATAGTGATATTGAATCTCACTTTCATCATCCTACGATGAGGAAGGATCATTATTAGGTTACGGACTCCGACATCTCAAGTCATAACTGTCCATTTTGAACTGTTGAAAATCTTGCATTTCATCCATAGGAGTCTGTACAAGACTTTTTGTCTCTTCAGAAAAAGTGAAAGAATCTGAAACCCTGGTTGTACTATTTTTGGGTGAACTAGAAATATCAATATTTCTTTGATCTCTAGGAAAATTTAACTCACCAGGAAAAACTTCAGATTTGGGTGGTGCCAGATCACAACTGTTCAGTTCAAGCACCTGCACTTTGAACTTGTCAGAACTTTTCTCCGTATTTTGCACATGCTTGAGTGGATGTCACGGTTAACGGAGTCTCCTTGGGTAGAGCATGACATGTTGGCACTAACTCATGATGTGGAATGGGGTCTGGAATAGGCATGTTATGTGTAACATAGGATATCAAAGGATTGCTCAGAATTTGAGGTCCTAGCTGTCTTTCAAGAATTAAGGCTTCTTTATAAGCACCTGCCAGGGTTGTGATATTGATGTCTCTCTTGAGGAAAATAGAGGTCACTGAATCCAATGCATTCTTGTAGATTTCTAAGGCCAGATTTGCATTTGGGATGTAATGGCCAGTCATTCTACCGTAAGCTCTTTGGAACCTCATATTGAAAGACATGACAGTTTCTCCCGACTCTCTCTTGATGCTTTGGAAAATTGTTGGTATAACACACTTGGGTCTATCACTTCCCCAAATTGTGATATAAAAGCTTTCTCTAGATCATCCCAGCTAGTAATGGAATTCCTGGTGAGGTTTAAAAACCAGTCATAAGCTCCCTCCTGGAGAGTGAACGGGAACAATCTACAGGCAACATCTTCATGCTGTATATTTAACAATTTTAAAGCATTTTTAAAAGCTAGCAGGTGTTCTTCTGCAGTTCTTGTCCCATCATGTTTATACCTAGGGAGGTATCTTTCTGGACTTCTGGGCAGGTCATGGGCTATACCCGGGATATTCAAAGCAGTGGGGCCCAACCAATTTGCCATTATTACTTGGCTGACAGTGATGTTCGAGGTTGTAATTGGATAACTGCCAGTGGAGATAAAACTGTTCTTAACTTGAGGTCTTCTCTGGCAATTTTAAATACTGCACTGACAACTTTCAAAAAGCTACTGACAATTTAGAAAACTGTACTGACAATTTACAAAATTGTCCGGAGTTCACTATGGGTCCTTCAAATGTTGTTGTTATGCCCTTACAATACTTGAACGGAGTTCAGCCCTCCTTCTAGCGCCAATTAGGTTGTTGGTCCGGCTTTCATGCACACCCCGAGAAAGGATGAGGCAAGGAAGCTCCGGAGACACCCACGGGACGGATCCCACTCATCTTTAGGATCTAGCTGGTTATCCAAGGTGCGAGTTACGAGTTGGGTCGAATGGCAATTCACTCTTTTCCACTTCGGGAATAGATTTCAATATGGACTGCTCTGTTACCTTACGGGGGGTTCTTGAACTTGTTCGGTAGTTGCAAAAGTTGTTGACTATCGGATTTAACTTGAATTCTTGATCTAGCTCTCATGGGTCAGTAGATTTAAATAAAAGACAAATAAAGAAAATAAAAATGGATCATTCACCGAAAACAAAGAGAGGGTAGGGTAAGGCGAGAAGAGAAGTTTATCAAACATCAACTGTAAAACCCAAACTATCAATTTTATCTATGCTACTAGCTTCACAACAGAACAAATCAAAGAAGAAAGTGTCCAGTCGGTCTAAGATCACTTTCAACTAAGAGCACAAGGCAGAGTGAAACAGATCTAGCAAAAAATTATAAATCCAAGGGCAGTCAGGTTAAAATTGGTATCTTTCACCGGCAGCCTAGCTCACACGGTGAAGACAGAGCAATTAGAACAAACTTAACCTCAAATCTGTAATTTCCCCTAGCAGACAATAGAACAACTGAAGCCTAACAACATATTTAAACTTGATAATGGCAGATTTACAACATATATCTAACAAACTTTAAATGGAACGGATAACAAAAGAAGATACACTTATCACACTCTGCAAAAGATTAGGCTCCTGGCCATGCTATCACAGAAAAGCTAAAGCACATCAACTCCAAGTCCGGAAACAAAGGATTTCACAAAATTTGCAAGAAATTGCTTATAAGCCTTTTATTTCTAAGTCTCCGCCTCCCGCGATTACATTTAGAATCTGTATTTATAGACTCAGGACAGACCACTGATCTTTTCAAAATATCTTCTTCAAACCCTAAATCTTATCGCACTTAAACCCTAGGACCCGGGTTTTACAATAAAAATCCATTTAAAATCAAAGTCCAGATAGAACTTAACCCTTCGGCAAATCAGTGCAGTCAATTGCCATAAATGGAGAAGATAAAATCAAATGCAACTTGCATTCATCCGCAGCTGCAAATAAATGCCTCCATTAATTCTGTTGGTGAGCCGGATGAGTCACCACTTCTCTCAGATCTGGTCTCCGTAAAGCCATCCCTGTGTTGAAATTGTCTTCATGCTATCAAGTCTGCAATAAATTTGTCATTGAATGCTCTCACCGGCAGCTTCTCTCCTAGCATGGCGGTCCTTGACTAAATCCGCACTTTAAATTTGCCTTTATGGTCTTTCCCGGTTGTCCCGTAAGTGCCAGGTGGAATCCTGCATGAAAGACAAAAAGATGATTAGATTAGCATTTTAATAACATTAAATCCAAGCTTAAAACATTAAAAACAGATTAAAATCCGCAAAATAAGCTTGCATGTCGGCCTCTGCATGTCTGCCTCACGCTTTGACACGTGTCGCTACCCCAGGATGCCTTTTGTTTCCCGTCGGAATGCACTTTCAGGTCAACTTATGACTTTCTCTCTCCTGTCGCGATTCTGCGACATGTCGCGATTTCGCGACATGTCGCGAAATCGCGACGTCCCCAGCGCATCGGCAACTTCTTCCCTCGTCGGCCGCGAAAACGCGACATGTCGCGAAATCGCGACCTTCCTGGCCTCCGTACGCTTTCTTGATTTTCAGCCGCGATTCTAGAACACGTCGCGATATCGCGACAGTTTCCGTACCTGCATGCGTTGACCGCGTTGACCGCGATTTTGCGACACATTTGCGACTTAGCCGATTTTTCATTCTGCAGCCCACTTTCTCTCTCCTACCGTGAAAATGCGACATGTCGCGATTTCGCGACATGTCGCAAAATCGCGCCCTTCGTACAGCTTGCTTCTCTCTCCAAAAACTGTCGCGATTTCGCGACATGTCGCAAATCGGACCTTTCCCACTTAGCCGATTTTCATGCATTTTCTCTCTCCTACGAAAATGCGACATGTCGCGATTTCGCGACATTTCCCGGCTTTCTCTCTCCTCATCCTGCAGCGATTTCGCGACGCTTTCCAAAAATCCAAAAATGGAAAGTGTCGCGATTTCGCTACGCTTTTCCGACTTAGCTGCATTTTGATTTACCTGTCGCGATATCGCGACATTTCCAAAAATGGAAGTGTCGCGATATCGCGACACTACCAAAAATGGAAAGTTTGATTTTTCATGAATTTATGCAACTGTTTTCTGGATTTTCTCGGTACCGGTGCAAGATTTTGCTTGTGCATGAATGATTCTAGCATGTAAAAGTGAATTCTGGGATAATAAAAGCTAGAATACAAGAAAAAGCACAACTTTAAAAAGGAGGCAAGCAAATTTGGATTTAAAACCTGAAAAACATCTAGAGGGTCCCTGCTGCAAAATGGAAGTTCAAAATTTTCTAAGGATGGAATCTCATTTTTCAGTGGGGGTGTGTTGCTTCTCAACACAGCCAAGCAAGAAATTGCCGCAACCACGCAAGCCTTTCGGACAGAAAATATTGCAAAGCCAAAGTTGGCTAAGTTCGAAAGAGTCTTCCAAGTTCACTGCCGCAAATCGACTGCGCCTGAGATCCGAGCGCAGCCCAAGTGTGCAAGCGCAACCCGATTGCGCAATAATTTTGAGTGCACTTTGAGTGTGCTAGCGAAGCCTGAAGTCGGGCATTGTCTGCACTTCATCGTGCATCGTCCGAAGTTATCACTTCGCCCTCGAAGTCAAAATTTGGCAACTTCTGTCCTGATGTTTGCACTTCGCTTGCCTTTGTTCTCTGCCATTCAGACTTCAGCAAATCTCTGCCTGTTGCGCCTTGCACCCTGTGCACTCCGTCTTTCACTCCTGACGTTCGCACTGCGTCGTTCACTATGCGTAGTCCACACTCTGCTCCCTATTCCAGACTTCGATGAATCTCCCTCCTTCGCCTTGCGTAGTCCGTCGTCCGCACTTCGCCCTCGCACTCGGATGCCGACGAATCAAAAAAATAATTTTCTTCAAATTGGTATCAGAGCCACTGATCCCTTGACATAGAGACCAAAGCAGAATGGCTTCCAGCAACAATAATTTGTAGTTGCAGATCCCACGCTTCAACGGGAAAAATTACGATTACTGGAGCATCCAGATGAAGATCCTGTTCGGATCTCAGGAGCTATGGGAGTTAGTCGAGAACGGCTACCCAAAACCGGCAGATGCAGCAGCACTGGCCGCCCTCTCTCAAGCAGACAAGGACCTATTGAAAGAGAACACGAAGAAGGACCAGAAGGCCCTCTTCTACATCATGCAAGCGGTCGAGGAGTCCATCTTCCCGCGGATCGCATCAACCACCAAGGCGAAGCAGGCCTGGGAGATTCGGCCGGCTCATACCAGGGCACCAATAAGGTAAAGTTGGTGAAACTGCAGATGCTCAGGAGGGAGTTTGAAAATCTGTAGATGAGTGAGTCCGAGTCCATGAGTGATTTCTTCACCCGAACGATGGACATTATCAACCAGATGCGGTTGAACGGAGAAAATGTGCAGAGCCAAAGAATCATGGAGAAGATTCTTAGAAGTCTGCCTACCAAGTTTGACTCGGTTGTGATAGCAATCGAAGAGTCGAGGGATCTGACAACCCTCTCGATAGACGAACTCATGGGTTCATTGTAGACACATGAACAGAGGCTGAGCCGTTCATCTCAGACCTCTCTAGAGCAAGCATTCAGGGCTCAGGTCTCATTCCGAGACAACGACAGACAAGATTCCCACCATGGTGCCTCTAGTTCTCATGGAGGAAGAGGCAAAGGCAAGCGTGGGAAAGGCAACAAGCAAGGAGGAAGGTCAAACCCTAGCGAAGGGGAGACCAACTGTAATTTCCATCAGCAAGGTGGAAGAGGCAGTTCGAGAAATCAGCAAGCTGGATCTAGTCAGAAGAAGGACATGTCAAAGGTCCAGTGCTATTTTTGCAAGAAGTTCGGCCATTACATCTCACAATGCAAAAAATGGATGGCCACGGAGAACCAACAACAAGCCCATTACACGGATGAAACCGGAAATGCGATAGGAGGAAATGTGTTGTTGACTTGCAACATTGAGGAGGAGTGCTAGAAGAATGTCTAGTATTTAGACAGTGGGTGCAGCAACCACATGATGGGGAACAAGGAGATGTTCTCCCAACTGGATGAAACAGTCCAGTCTGAGGTGAATATGGGGAACAACAACAAGGTTCCCATAATGGGGAAAGGAAAGATCCTCATCCGCACCAGGCACGATGAACGAAAGCAGATCTGTGACGTCTACTATGTGCCTGGCCTGAAGCACAACCTGCTGAGCGTTGGACAGCTCGTGCAGAAGGGACATACGGTCTAGTTCAAATACGGAGCTTGCACCATCAGAGACAAGTCGCATGGGCAGATTGCTACAGTGTCCATGACGAAGAACAAAATGTTTTCGCTATAGATTCAGAATGAATCATTGATGTCTCTGAGTGTAGTTGTGAAAGATGCTACCTGGTTGTGGCATCTCAGATTTGGTCACCTAAATTTCAGTGGCCTAAATCAACTGCACAAGATGCAAATGGTGAAGGGTTTACCCCTGATAGAGCAGCAAAATCAATTTTGTGAGGGCTACTTAGTCGGTAAACAACATAGGGATTCATTCCATTCTGGTCAGTCTTGGAGAGCATCACAGCCATTAGAGCTGGTGCACTCAGACATTTGCGGTCCGATGCAGACCAACATGTTTGTCGATAACAAATACTTCTTAACATTCATAGATGACTTCAGCCGAAAGACTTGGATCTATGCCATCAAGTTGAAGTCAGAAGCATTTGCCAGATTTAAGGAGTTCAAGGCTTTGGTGGAGAAACAGAGCGGATATCAGATCAAGACTCTCAGGACAGATGGTGGAGGTGAATACATCTCCAACGAATTCCATAACTACTATAAGCAACATGGAATTCGAAGGCAGTTCACTGCCAGATACATGCCACAACAGAATGGTGTAGCTGAGAGGAAGAACCGGACCATCATGGAGATGGCACGAAGCATGATGAAGGCGAAGGGATTATCGCACGAATTTTGGGTAGAGGCTGTAACATGTGCAGTCTACTTGCTGAACAGATGTCCCACCAAAAGCGTGAAGGACAAAATCCCTCAGGAGGCCTGGAGCGATGTGAAGCCAAGTGTGGCTCACTTACGTGTGTTCGGGTGCATTGCATATGCACATGTTCCAGAAGAGAAGCGGTAGAAGTTGGATGATAGAGCTGAGAAGTGCATTTTCACAGGGTACAGTGAGCAGGCGAAGGCATATAGGCTGTACAACCTTGTGATGAAGAAGCTCATCATCAACCGTGATGTGAAATTTCTTGAAGATGAAGCCTGGAACTGGAAGTCAGAGACTGGCCAGTCAGAGCCAGCAGTAGTACAGTCTATTGACTTGGAAGAAGGAAGTGTGCAACCACCTACAACTTCTGAGCAGTAATAGCGGTGCCAGCAGTAGCACAACCACTCCATCTCGGTCGCCTCCATGTGCAAGTAGAATCCAGAACCTGGTGACGCCAACGAAGACAAGGAGCTTGCAAGAAATCTACGAGGCAACCCAAACCCACATAGATGAAGAGTACTCTGACTTTGCATTCTTTACTAAAGTTGATCCAGTAGAGTTCGAAGATGCAAGTTAGAATCAGAAGTGGGTGCATGCGATGGATGAGGAGATAACAACCATTGAAAAGAATGAGACATGGCAGCTGGCTGATCTTCCAGCAGGGAAGAAGACCATTGGGGTCAAGTGGGTGTATAAGACAAAGTTCAACGCCCAAGGAGACGTTGACAAGCATAAGGCCAGACTGGTGGTAAAGGGGTACAAGCAGAAGTCAGGCATCGATTACCATGAGGTATATGCGCTTGTAGCCCGACTTGACACAATCAAGATGATCCTGGCATTGGCAGCCCAACAAGGTTGGAAGATGTACCAGATGGATGTCAAGTCAGCCTTCCTCAACGGAGTGTTGGAGGAAGAGGTCTACATAGACCAGCCACCAGGTTATGAAATTGAAGGCCAGGAGGGCAAAGTCCTAAAGCTGAAAAAGGCCCTGTACGGTTTGAAGCAGGTGCCCCGAGCTTGGTACAGCCGGATTGATAGCTATTTTCAGGAAAATGGGTTTGTCAAATGCCCATATGAGCACACCCTGTACATGAAGACAAATGAAGCAGGTGAGCTCATTATCGTCTACCTGTATGTGGATGATTTGATTTATACTGGCAACAACAATGTCCTGTTCGACCAGTTCAGAACAGCCATGAAGAAGGAGTTCGAGATGACGGACTTAGGGCTGATGAAGTATTTTCTCGGCATTGAAGTTGACCAATCGATAGATGGCATCTTCATTTCTTAGGGCAAGTATGCGAAGGATGTCCTGAAGCGGTTCAAGATGGAGGACAACAAACCTGCCATCACACCTGTAGCCATAGGTTTGAAGTTGAGCAAAGTTGGATTCAGGGAGGAATGTAGATCCAACCCTGTTCAAGAGGCTAGTTGGCAGTCTGATGTATTTGATTGCAACTCGACCAGATCTGATGTTCGTAGTCAGTATGATCGATCATTTCATGGAGACTCCGAAGGACACGCACTGGCAAGTAGGCAAGAGGATCTTGCGCTATGTCAATGGGACGCGAAACAATGGCCTATTTTATGCCAGACAGGACCAGTTGGAACTAGTCGGCTTCATAGATAGTGACTGGGCTGGCAGCATCGACGATCGAAAGAGCACCTCCGGGTATGCTTTCCATCTCGGATCAGGGGTAGTCTCATGGGCATCCAAGAAGCAACCCATCGTTGTGTTGTCCACAGCCGAAGCAGAATATGTCGTCGCCACGTCAGCCGCATGCCAGGCAGTTTGGCTACGAAGAGTTCTGAGTGAACTGAACTATCCTCCGGAAGGCGCGACAACAATTTTTTGTGATAACAATTCGGCCATCGCACTGTCAAAGGATCCCGTGTTCCATGGTCGAACAAAGCACATCGATATTCGTTATCACTTCATCAGAGAGTTGGTGAAGTCCGGAGAAATTCAACTCTAGTTTTGCAGATCCAAGGAGCAGTTGGTAGATATTTTCATGAAGCCTTTGAAGGAGGAAGACTTCAGCAGATTGCGAGAGCAGTTTGGAGTCAAAGCGCTCATGAAATCAAGATTAAAGGAGGGTGTTAGAAATATTAACCCAGATTTCACGCCTCCGCCAGACTGCGCTCCAAACTTGGGCGAAGTCGGACTGTGCTCACGCAGTTGGGGATCCCGACAAAAAGGTTTGACATGACGTCGCACCTACCCTCTGACAGATGTGACATCTGACAGATCCGATCACCGCAGAAGTTAATGCTAATTCAACGATTTAATGCCAGTTCGACGATTGGTCAGAAACCCTAGTTGAGGGTCTGTCAGAACTTGTCAGAGGACAAACCCTATCTTCCTCTCCCCGCGGCTATATAAGGTAGATCGGGTCTTCAGACACAAGTGTGGAGAAAGTGAGTGGAAGTGTAGAGAAAGCGCGAAGAATAGAGCAGAGAAAGAAAGGAGAGCATTTCAGTGAGCAGTGTGGCTCATCTGATTAATGTCCGAGCAGCCGACTCGACATTTTTCCTTTTAGTTTATCCTGTAGCTTAGTCTGCAGATGTTATTTCCTCAGTTGAGGACTTCTGTAACCCTCATTTCATATGAATAAAGTTTGCTGTTGTTTTAGGCATCTTTAGGGTTTGCAGTTATTTTTATGTGCTAAAGTTTGTTGTTCTCTGTACAAATCGCCTCAGAGCGATTTCGTTCGGGTTCTATAAGTTAGAGCTCAGATCCAAAACTTTGCTCTCAGTTTCGGTGTTTTTCTCCCAACCAAGCAAGCAATTGCTACAGCCACGCAAGCCTTTCGGATAGAAAATATTGCAAATCCAAAGTTGGCTAAGTCCGAAAGAGTCTTCCAAGTTAGCTTCCGCAACCCGACTGCACCCGAGATCCGAGCGCAACCCGAGTGTGCAAGCGCAACCCGGTTGCGTAATAAGTTTGAGCGCATTCTAAGTGCGCTAGCGAAGCCTGAAGTCAGGTGTTGTCTGCACTTCACCGTGCACCGTCAGAAGTTCTCACTTCGCCCCTGAAGTTGGACTTCAACAACTTCTCTCCCGACATTCGCACTTCGCTTGCCTCCACTGTGCGTCGTTCGAACTTCAGCAAATCTCTGCCTGTTGCGCCCTGCACACTCCATCTTTCGCTCCCAACGTTCGCACTGCGTCGTCTGTTGTGCGTAGTCCGCACTCCGCTCTTGACGCCAGACTTCGGCCAATCTCCCTCCTTCGCCTTGCGCAGTCTGTCATCCGCACTTCGTCCCCGCACTCGAAAGCCGACGAATCAAAAAATTAAATTTCTTCACTTTCTCCATGACATATCGGCAACAACCATCTTAACGGCTATGGCCTATCATTCTACTATGGCTTCCATTTAGTGCCAGATAAACTAAATATTAAATGGTCTTCTGGATCACTACTTTCATGAAGCCTTGTGTCGCTAGGCAAAATTTTACAACCGCTTTATTCCTTGCCGCAGGTAAATGTTATTATCAACCTCCTTATACTCTTGGTGTTCACACGGCTACCCTGAAACTGTCGATAACTATAATTTGAATTAGCAAAACGGAAGACACTACATTCAAATCACCGTAATCAATTGTTTTCGTCTTCGATGCTCATCCACGGTCTACCGTAGTTGGCTCTACGTATCCACATCCCCTGCAATGTCTCGCCAAATGCATCATCACCACTCCAATTCGATGTACCAGATAATGCCCCTCTGATGCTCGTGAATTGGTATTACACTGCCGATATCACCATGATTTTTTGCTACGCTATAAAATAACTAACGACCCTACTACGTTGTTATACGGTATTTATTTCCAAGGCCTACCATAACGTCCTTCTATCGCGCCCTTCAAAATATTGCCATGTACCTGTCATGCTACTTCCTCTTATTTTATGTTGATATCTCCACCACGCGGGAAAGTTTAACCCAACTCTGTTCGCTTTGCCAAATGCTTCTCCACACGATTCTAATGATGCTGACCGCACAACCCTAGTTTTAGCAACTATAGCTCGTTGTCTTCGTTATCTCACCATGTAGAATACGATCAAATCCCACTACGGTCGAGCTTCTATGTTTGATATTTGTCCAGTAAACTAGAACCTTTTTATCCACCAATTGTAGCATTCATACGGGCCAAACACTCTCGTCCACATAGTCATCAAATAGCCATCCATCCCCGATGCCTACGTTACTCACCGTCCATGATACGCAAAAGATGTCACCCTCAAATAGCAATTAATCCCCTACTATCATCTTATCTGACGACACCAGTTGCTAACCAATTCTTGTATATTTCCTTTCAATAACTTTCCTTGCTATTGTGGACTGCATTGAATCTAACGGTTTGGGGGGTCTTTCACAACACTAATTCGAAGCCATCCACAACACGATGCTAATCCCCTCATCACCTTCTCTTTTCTATCAGGTTTATTATCATCCAAAAATATTCGAGCACCATCAATTCTTCTAACTGTGTGACAGTCAATACATCTTTGAAAGTCTATGTCTTTTGCAATCTACATCCCCACTGGTATTCTCAACATGTTTGTAATGATGGCCTCATATCATCGATTGGTCCTGATTCAGTGGCGCGTGTGAAAGTCTGTTAGAAATATTAACCCAGATTTCACGCCTCCGCCAGACTGCGCTCCGAAATTGGGCGAAGCCGGACTGCGCTCGCGCAGTTGGGGATCCCGAAAAAAGGTCTGACATGACGTCGCACCTACCCTCTGACAGATGTGACATCTGACAGATCCGATCGCCGTAGAAGTTAATGCCATTTCGGCGATTTAATGCCAATACGGCGATTGGTCGAAAACCCTAGTTGAGGGCCTGTCAGAACCTCGATCAGAGGACAAACCCTAATCCTCCTCTCCCCATGGCTATATAAGGCAGTTCGGGTCTTTAGACAAGAAGAGCAGAGGAGAAGAAGAGCGGAGAAAGTGAGAAGAGCATTTCAGTGAGCAGTGTGGCTCATCTGATTAATGTCCGAGCAGCCGACTCGACATTTTGTCTTTCAGTTTATCCTGCAGCTTAGTCTGCAGATGTTATTTCCTCAGTTGAGGACCTCTGTAACCCTCGTTTCATATAAATAAAGTTTGTTGTTTGTTTTAGGCATCTTTAGGGTTTGCAGTTAATTTATGTGTTAAAGTTTCTTGCTCTCTATACAAATCGCCTCAGAGCGATTGTGTTCGGGTTCTAATAGTTAGAGCTCAGATCCGAGACTTTGCTATCAGTTTCGGTGTTTCTCTCCTCCCAACCAAGCAAGCAGTTGCCGCAGCCGCGCAAGCCTTTCGAGCAAAAAATATTGTAGAGCCAAAGTTGGCTAAGTTCGGAAGAGTCTTTCCAAGTTCGCTGCCGCAACCCGACTGCGCCCGAGATCCGAGCGCAGCCCGAGTGCGCAAGCGAAGTCGCAAGTCACCCCGTCCGCACTTCACCGACGCAATCCACCGCGCCGTGAGCGAAGTTCGCACTTCGCCCCCAAAGTCAACTTCGCAAACCTGCGCATCGACTAAACCCCATTCCCCGGCCCACGCAACTTGCACCCCGAAGTTGCACTTCGCCCATTTGTGGAGCGAAGTCCGCACTTCACCCCCGAAGTTCGCACTTCGCCATTTGTGGAGTGAAGTCCGCACTTCACCCCCGACTTTCGAACTTCGATGAAACAGTGTGCGCTGTTCGCACTTCGCCTGTACAGAATTTGACGTAAAAGGAAATTAAATTTCTTCAAATTGGTATCAGAGCCACTGATCCCTTGATGCGGAGACCGAAGCAGAATGGCTTCCACTAGCAACAATTTGCAGTTGCAGATCCCGCGCTTCAATGGGAAAAATTATGATTACTGGAGCATCCAGATGAAGATCCTATTCGGATCTCAGGAGCTGTGGGAGTTAGTCGAGAACGGCTACCCAGAACCGGCAGATGCAGCAGCACTAGTCGCCCTCTCTCAAGCAGACAAGGATCTATTGAAAGAGAACAAGAAGAAGGACCAGAAGGCCCTCTTCTACATCATGCAAGTGGTCGAGGAGTCCATCTTCCCGCGGATCGCATCAGCCACCAAAGCGAAGCAGGCCTGGGAGATTCTAGCCAGCTCATACCAGGGCACCAACAAGGTAAAGTTGGTGAAGCTGTAGATGCTCAGGAGGGAGTTTGAAAATCTGTAGATGAGTGAGTCCGAGTCCATGAGTGATTTCTTCACCCGGACGATGGACATTATCAACCAGATGCGGTTGAATGGAGAAAATGTGTAGAGCCAGAGAATCATGGAGAAGATTCTCAGAAGTTTGCCTGCCAAGTTTGACTCGGTTGTGATAGCAATCGAAGAGTCGAGGGATCTGACAACCCTCTCGATAGACGAACTCATGGGTTCATTGCAGACACATGAACAGAGGCTGAGCCGTTCATCTCAGACCTCTCTAGAGCAAGCATTCAGGGCTCAGGTCTCATTTCGAGACAACGGCAGACAAGATTCCCACCATGGCGCCTCTAGTTCTCATGGAGGAAGAGGCAAAGGTAGGCGTGGGAAAGGCAACAAGCAAGGAGGAAGGTCAAACCCTAGCGAAGGGGAGACCAACTGTAATTTCCATCAGCAAGGTGGAAGAGGCAGTTCGAGAAATCAGCAAGCTGGATCTGGTCAGAAGAAGGACATGTCAAAGGTCCAATGCTATTTCTGCAAGAAGTTCGGCCATTACATCTCACAGTGCAGAAAATGGATGGCCACGGAGAACCAATAGCAAGCCCATTACATGGATGAAACCAGAAATGCGGTAGGAGGAAATGTGTTGTTGACTTGCAACATTGAGGAGGAGTGCCAGAAGAATGTCTGGTACTTAGACAGTGGGTGCAGCAACCACATGACGGGGAACAAAGAGATGTTCTCCCAACTGGATGAAACAGTCCAGTCTGAAGTGAAGATGGGGAACAACAACAAGGTTCCCATAATGGGGAAAGGAAAAATCCTCATCCGCACCAGGCACGGTGAACGAAAGCATATCTGTGACGTCTACTATGTGCCTGGCCTGAAGCATAACCTGCTGAGCATTGGACAGCTCGTGCAGAAGGGACATACGGTCCAGTTCAAAGATGGAGCTTGCACCATCAGAGACAAGTCGCATGGGCAGATTGCTACAGTGTCCATGACGAAGAACAAAATGTTTTCGCTGTAGATTCAGAATGAATCATTGATGTCTCTGAGTGCAGTTGTGAAAGATGCTACCTGGTTGTGGCATCTCAGATTTGGTCACCTGAGCTTCAGTGGCCTGAATCAACTGCACAAGATGCAAATGGTGAAGGGTTTACCCCTTATTGAGCAACCGAACCAAGTTTGTGAAGGTTGCCTAGTCGGCAAGCAACACAGGGATGCATTCCCTGTAGGACAGTCTTGGAGAGCATCACGGCCATTGGAGTTGGTGCACTCAGACATTTGCGGTCCGATGCGAGACCACCACGTTTGTCGACAACAAATACTTCTTAACATTCATAGATGACTTCAGCCGGAAGACTTGGATCTATGCCATCAAGTTGAAGTCAGAAGCATTTGCCAGATTTAAGGAGTTCAAGGCTCTGGTGGAGAAACAGAGCGGATATCAGATCAAGACTCTCGGGACAGATGGTGGAGGTGAATACATCTCCAACGAATTCCATAACTACTACAAGCAGCACGGAATTCGAAGGCAGTTCACTACCAGATACACGCCACAACAGAATGGCGTAGCTGAGAGGAAGAACCGAACCATCATGGAGATGGCACGAAGCATGATGAAGGCGAAGGGATTGTCGCATGAATTTTGGGCAGAGGCTGTAACATGTGTAGTCTACCTCATGAACAGATGTCCCACCAAAAGTGTGAAGGACAAAATCCCTCGAGGAGGCCTGGAGCGGTGTGAAGCCAAGTGTGGCTCACTTGCGTGTGTTCGGGTGCATTGCATATGCACATGTTCCAGAAGAGAAGCGGCAGAAGTTGGATGATAGAGCTGAGAAGTGCATTTTCATAGGGTACAGTGAGCAGGCGAAGGCATATAGGCTGTACAACCCTGTGACGAAGAAGCTCATCATCAGCCGTGATGTGAAATTTCTTGAAGATCAAGCCTGGAACGGGAAGTCGAGACTGGCCAGTCAGAGCCAGCAGTAGTACAGTCTGTTGACTTGGAAGAAGGAAGTGTGCAGCCACCTGCAACTTCCAGCAGCAATAGCGGTGCCAACAGTAGCACAACCACTCCATCTCGGTCGCCTCCACGTGCAAGTAGAATCCAGAACCTGGTGACGCCAGCGAAGACAAGGAGCTTGCAAGAAATCTACGAGGCAACCCAAACCCACATAGATGAAGAGTACTCTGACTTTGCATTCTTTACTGAAGTTGATCCAGTAGAGTTCGAAGACGCAAGTCAGAATCAGAAGTGGGTGCATGCGATGGATGAGGAGATAGCAGCCATTGAAAAGAATGAGACATGGCAGCTGACAGATCTTCCAGTAGGGAAGAAGACCATTGGGGTCAAGTGGGTGTATAAGACAAAGTTCAACGCCCAAGGAGACGTTGACAAGCATAAGGCCAGATTGGTGGCAAAGGGTTACAAGCAGAAGTCAGGCATCGATTACCATGAGGTATATGCGCCTGTAGCCCGACTTGACACAGTCAGGATGATCCTGGCATTGGCAGCCCAACAAGGTTGGAAGATGTACCAGATGGATGTCAAGTCAGCCTTCCTCAACGGAGTGTTGGAGGAAGAGGTCTACATAGACCAGCCACCAGGTTACGAAATTGAAGGCCAGGAGGGCAAAGTCCTGAAGCTGAAGAAGGCCCTGTACGGTTTGAAGCAGGCACCCCGAGCTTGGTACAGCCGGATTGATAGCTATTTTTAGGAAAATGGGTTTGTCAAATGCCCATATGAGCACACCCTGTACATGAAGACAAATGAAGCAGGTGAGCTCATTATCGTCTGCCTGTATGTGGACGATTTGATTTATACTGGCAACAACAATGTCCTGTTCGACCAGTTCAAAACAGCCATGAAGAAGGAGTTCGAGATGACGGACTTAGGGCTGATGAAGTATTTTCTCGGCATTGAAGTTGACCAATCGGCAGATGGCATCTTCATTTCTCAGGGCAAGTATGCGAAGGATGTCCTGAAGCGGTTCAAGATGGAGGACAGCAAACCTGCCATCACACCTGTAGCCACAGGTTTGAAGCTGAGCAAGCTGGATTCAAGGAGGAATGTAGATCCAACCCTGTTCAAGAGGCTAGTTGGCAATTGATGTATTTGACTGCAACTCGGCCAGATCTGATGTTCGGAGTCAGTCTGATCAATCATTTCATGGAGACTCCGAAGGACACGCACTGGCAAGCAGGCAAGAGGATCTTGCGCTATGTCAACGGGACGCGAAACCATGGCCTATTTTACGCCAGACGGGACCAGTTGGAACTAGTCGGCTTCACAGATAGTGACTGGGCTGGCAGTACCGACGATCGAAAGAGCACCTCCGGGTATGCTTTCCATCTCGGATCAGGGGCAGTCTCATGGGCGTCCAAGAAGCAACCCATCATTGCGTTGTCCACAGCTGAAGCAGAATATGTCGCCGCCACGTCAGCCGCATGCCAGGCAGTTTGGCTGCGAAGAGTTCTGAGTGAACTAAACCATCCTCCGGAAGGCGCGACAACAATTTTCTGTGATAACAATTCGGCCATCGCACTGTCAAAGGATCCCGTGTTCCATGGCCGGACGAAGCACATCGATATTCGTTATCACTTCATCAGAGAGTTGGTGAAGTCTGGAGAAATTCAACTCCAGTTTTGCAGATCCAAGGAGCAGTTGGCAGATATTTTCATGAAGCCTTTGAAGGAGGAAGACTTCAGTAGATTGCGAGAGCAGCTTGGAGTCAAAGCGCTCGTGAAATCAGGCTTAAAGGAGGGTGTTAGAAATATTAACCCAGATTTCATGCCTTCGCCAGACTGCGCTCCAAAATTTGGGCGAAGCCGGACTGCGCTCGCGCAGTTGGGGATCCCGACAAAAAGGTCTGACATGACGTCGCACCTACCCTCTGACAGATGTGACATCTGACAGATCCGATCGTCGCAGAAGTTAATGCCAGTTCGGCGATTTAATGCCAGTTCGACGATTGGTCAGAAACCCTAGTTGAGGGCCTGTCAGAACCTGTCAGAGGACAAACCCTAATCCTCCTCTCCCCGTGGCTATATAAGGCAGTTCGGGTCTTCAAGACATAGAAGAGAGCACAAGAGAGAAGTGAGGAGAAGAAGAGCAGAGAAAGTGAGAAGAGCATTTCAGTGAGCAGTGTGGCTCATCTGATTAATGTCCGAGCAACCGACTCGACATTTTGTCTTTTAGTTTATCCTGCAGCTTAGTCTGCAGATGTTATTTCCTCAGTTGAGGACTTCTGTAACCCTCGTTTCATATAAATAAAGTTTGTTGTTTGTTTTAGGCATCTTTAGGGTTTGCAGTTATTTTATGTGTTAAAGTTTGTTGCTCTCTGTACAAATCGCCTCAGAGCGATTGTGTTCGGGTTCTAATAGTTAGAGCTCAGATCCGAGACTTTGCTATCAGTTTCGGTGTTTCTCTCCTCCCAGCCAAGCAAGCAGTTGCCGCAGCCGCGCAAGCCTTCCGAGCAGAAAATATTGCAGAGCCAAAGTTGGCTAAGTCCGGAAGAGTCTTCCGAGTTCGCTGCCGCAACCCGACTGCGCCCGAGATCCGAGCGCAGCCCGAGTGCGCAAGCGAAGCGTGAGTCGCCCCATCCGCACTTCACCGGGCGCAATCTGCACTTCACCGTTCGTTGAGCGAAGTTCGTACTTTGCCCCCGAAGTCAGACTTCGGCAAATCACTTTGCGTCGTTTGGACTTGGGGAAATCTCCCCTGTTGCACCCTGCGCCCTGCGCAGTCCGCACTTCGCCTCTGAAGTTCCCACTGCATCATTTGTAGAGCGAAGTCCGCACTTCACCCCCGAAGTTCGCACTGCGCCATTTGGTGAGCGAAGTCCGCACTTCGCCCCCGACGTTCGCACTGCACCGTCGACTGAGCGAAGTCCGCACTTCGCCCCCGACTTTCGGACTTCGGCGAGACAGTGTGCGCTGTTCGCACTTCGCCCGTCCAGAATTTGGCGCAAAAGGAAATTAAATTTCTTCAAATTCCCACCATGCCATGGTTTTTATTTCTTATCTTCTAGTTTGAATTATCTGTCGTCGTACTTACTCTGTTGTACCCACATTCTTCAGTGTAGTTTCTAAAATTATGCATTGTTTACTGTGTCATCGATCGCAATGTTTTGTTCATGTCTATCCATTAGGTTGTCCGGCGATGACATCTCCATTCGAATCGTTGTAACTACGTTGGCTTGTTCGTCCGCGTGTATTACGGAGTTTCAACCTTGTCCAACTCATCTCATGTCAGGTCATCTACCTCCTTCGACGTTGATTCGTCCTGTTCTGTCTTACATGGAGGATTCAAATGCTTCTTCTCGGCTACCTATGTGAGATGCCTCACAATCCATCGATGTTCGTTAGCTATGTTCCACATCATCACATTAGCAAGTTTTCGTATGTTCAAATCCAACCTACGATGCGATGTCCATACTACTATCTTCGTCAGATGCTTGGCTCTCGCTTGCTACGTGAAATATTGTTATACAACTATCGTCTACCTTGTCTCCATTGTCAAACTCCACCAAATCAGTGTCGTTTGATCCTCGTTCTCGCATTTGCTCCTCCCGGTACAGTCAAAGAAATCGCTCGTCTAGGTCTGCAACCAATCATCGTCCATGTTCGAGTCCAGGTTTGATTGTCCTCCATGGAGGCCTCAGTACCAGGGTGTTTCGCTTCGTAAATCATGTATCATCCTCCGATCAACCTTCAAAACCCAATGCAACATCCGTTAGTTCCAAACAAATAATGAAAACATATAAAACTAACAAACAATAACATAAAAGAGAACCCCTTGATAACAAAACATTCCCATAAAAGGGAAATACACTATGCCCTCTTTCAATTTATAAGTACATATTTTATTATATTTTGTTTTTTATTATTATTATTTTTTTATTTTCTATTTTTTTTTATATATATAAATATTATTTAATATTTATCCTTAACCTGATTTAATTAATTGTAAATGTTAAACTTAACTTAAGTCCAACATTAGAATTAATCAAATCAACAAACCAAAACCTTACCACCAAATAAACCTAAGCAAACACAAACAACCTACAAGCAAACTAAAGGAACCAACACCAAAACTATCACAAGTGACCACAGGTGTTTTTAACCCGCAAAACAAATTAGCAACACATACTCATGGGTATGAACCCTTCAACAACACTATCACTCAAAAATTACCAAAATTCTAAACAAAATCAAAATAAAAGGGGGTCCCAAAAATTTGGGGATAGTTGTGGAGCAGTCACAACAATTCCATGATAAAAAGTTTTCGATCTCCACTACTCCTACTGTATAAAACACACATATTTGTTTTGACCATTCCTCTTGAGGTATTGTCGATCTCCCAATTTCATATCTGATCTGGTATTATTTGGATCTTAGTTGGGCTATAAGCATTTTTTCCATCCATTTGATCTTTGCATCTATGTAATTCTTTTGATTGTGTTTATAGTTTGGGTTGAACTCTTTGATGAATAACTATTCTTTTCCATATAAAAAATCTCAACATCCTATTATCATCTTTTGGTGTGTGTTTCTTATGTTGTTTTTATGAGAAGTTTCCATATTTTTCTATTCTCAATTATTCAAAAATCTTCATCATAGAGTTTACTTTTAAAGTGTCCTCATATGCATTCCTTGTAGGCTTCACATTCTATCACAAAATGCTTTTTGATCTCTAGTACTCTTACTATGATAAATAGATATATTCATTTTGACAATGCCTCTTGAGGTCTTGTCCATCTTCCAATTTGGCATTTGAGATTGTGTGAATTAGATCTTAATTAGGCTATAAACAATTTATTCTTTTATTTAATCTTTGCATCTATGTACTTTTGGTTGTTTTCATATTTTCGGTTGTTTTCAAGTCTAAATTTTTGGTTCACATATTGTATAATTTATTTATTGAAGTTTGGAACCTCATAATCTTTGCATCCATTTGTTTTCTTTTTATCCATGTGTTTTTATTCTATTTAGTGTTTCTTTATTGCCTATTTTGACAAGCTATTGTCTTCTATTCTTTCTATTTTAATTAGGTACAACAATAGTCTTACCATAGCTTCTACTTTTAGTGAAAAGTTTCTTTTTTAGCAAATAAAATCTCATATGAGACTGATGTTTTAATTTTGAAATTATTTGTAATCAGTGACTTTTAAATTCTTTCTATTTATTCCATTATAATTAATGTATTGCTAAACCATACCTTAAACTTATATAACATCATTGAATAACTAATAACACAAAAAAGGATCTTAATGATTTTCCAATACAACAACTCTATTTTTCTGTCCTTATTTTGTAGTAAGAAAAGTGCCCTCCATCCTATTTATATTTGTTTCATCCTGCATATTCCCCAATTGAGTTTACTTTAAAACTATAGCCCAAGGTATTTGTACTATATTATTGCTTCTAAAGGATTTTCTTCAAAGAAAATAAATGGTTGTTTTTTCTCTTCGATTAAAGAATACTATAATTCTTATCTTGCAAGTGTTTTCTTGCATCTCAACTTCCTTATAGAAATGGTCTAAATATTTTGGATGTTCTTTTAAACTTTAAAGTGTCTTGCCAATCAATATGAGGTCATTAACATAGTGGAGAAATTTCACTACAAAACTAGCCACTTGTATTCCCTCTCCTCCTATACTTTTCATCCATTCCTCCAATTTGTCAGTATAAAGGTCAAATAAAGTAAATGATAATGGAAAATCATGTTTCACTATGGTATTACTCTAAAAAAAATTGATAATCTTCTTGAAGTTTTAATTTTTTCTTTCACATGCACATAAATTCTATGTATAGTTATTCCATAATTGGTTGTTATACTAAGTTCTTCCATTATTTTCCACCACGTACATCCATATACTATGTAAAAGGTCTTTTTAAAGTCCACAAAACAACAATAAACTTATCCCTTTTCATTCCATACCCCATTTATTGTATATCTTAAAGTAATTCAATGATATATTATTAAGTGCTTTTCTCTAAACCTTTCTTGCTCTATTTCTCTCATTCCTTTATTTTTTGCCCAATAATTGATTTTGATTTCTACTATGCTTCCAAATAATTTTTCAAAAAGAGGAGTAATCATGATGATGTAGTAATTCAAAGGAATGTTATCATCTCCATTATTATGCAATCATATGACTAGGTTGGTTGTTCATTCCCACAGAAATTTTTTTTTATAATTCCACTAAATATATTTTAGATATGTGGTGTTGAGATGTCCACCCCATACTTAAGATGACCAATTTATAGACAATACATATCTTGATATTTACTTATTGTTAATTTCTTAATTCCTTCCTTCACATCTTTCATAGAGAAAGGTTCCTATATTGTGTGAATTGTAGGAGGGGTTTATTTATTTTTTGTTTCTCTCATATAATTGCTTAACATACTACAACCATCGGTCACTTGTATTATTATCTTTTGTGTACCTTTTACTTTGTTGTAGTTCTTTCTTAAAAAAATAGGACTATGCTTTGCAATATATGTCAACTCTTTTTGCCTTGATCTTACGCATTCTTTTTTTTTTCTTTCACTAGTTGTTTCTATGTATTCCTATATGTTTTCTCTTTGGTAAGTTCTTTCAAGGTTCTCCTTACTACTTTTTATTTTCATCATACAATGGATTTACAAAGAAAATTTGATGTTTTCTTTTACCAGGTTTTAATTTTTTCATGATTCTAAGGCTTCTTTGGTTATATCCATCAATTTACTACTATAAAAAATATAGGTTTGGAAAATATCTACCCTTTTTATTTCTCCTTTTTATATAATATACTTGAGTGACGTTTTAAATATTTTCACTCTTTTTTGTCATAGGGATGTTTCCTATTGTATTTTCTTTAGTTGATTATGTTCTTCTATCCCACTTTGTTGCATTTGAATATTTATGTTCATTGGATTAATGATCAAAATTTAAGTACATTGTAACTACATTAATTTCTACATCTTTTATCCTTGAAATGAAATTTGATAAGCAAATAACATAATAAAATACACTCCATCCATTATGTTTTTGATAAAAATGTTTTTCTAGATTTTTGTTGTATGTTTATGGTAATATAGATGATCAATCCCTATATGCTACATAGTTTAAGAAGTTCTCCATAATATGTGATGATCTTTGACTGTCATCCAAGGATATTAACCACTAGTGGTCCACCTCTTCTTGTATCCGTAATATATTATTGTCTATGAATTCATTGATCTTTGAAGGTCTTGATTGTCTCTTCTCTATCTTAGCATGAAAATCACCTACTAAAACCACTTCTTCAAGCTTGTTATATTTTATGATATATTTTTCCAATAGATACTTGGTTCAACGGTTGGGAAAAATAGTTGCATAGGGATCATCATAACCTAATTCATGTTTCTAATAAAACTTTGATTGAAGTGAAGCAAAATAAATGGTTACAAAGCTAATAAATTTGTTATTGTTGTGTTTCTAATCCATATATATTATTTATTTGGGTCTTCTTTCTCAACCTATATGAGTCTACCACAAGATTTTTATATTAGTATTATTATTCCCCCATGACCTTTGTTATTTTCTGCTCTTTAATTCTTTAATTATATATTTGTGTATCCTTTACAAACTGGTATCTTGCATCCATAATGTCCATGTGTTTCTATTGCTCTAATTATAATATTTTCTTTAGCTATGGGCCCTAGACTAGGACCTCTTCTCCATGGCTATCTATGACAATTATAAATCACCAGTGTTAAGTGTTCCCAATGAGATCCAATTTGATAAGTCTCTAAAATTACCTCATTATATGTAGCTAAGTAAAACCTTTTTTCCCAATTTGTATAACTGATATATATGTATGTTATGGACTAATATGTAAATAAAGGGAATGTTTATTTAACTATTTAGAATTATTTCATGTATTCTTAAGGGACTAATTGCATGTATGATGTCTACTTAAATAATGGATCTAGATATTGATAAGCTTAAATGTTTTTATACTAAAATAATTAATTTCAACATAAGAACATCCTAAAGGCCAAAGAAGTATCTATTAAATGAGTGCTCTAGAGAGTTTGATCATGCTATAGTATTTGTACATTAGAATAAGTTTATTCCAATAGTATTTATGCATCAGATGTTCTATGCACAATATTATTTGTGTGTTAGAATACTTGTGCACCAAAGCACTTGTGTGATAGAGTACTCTAAACACTAGAATAACTATGCACCAGAGTAATTTGAGTGCCAGTTGTGTGAAAGAATAGTTAAATGATGGATATACTCTAGAACATTTGTGAATAGGGTATAACTAAAAAGAGCAATGACATAACTATTTTATATACATAACATCAGGATCATTGACCATGCATAACATTGATATTTGGATTGTTTATCCTGCATAGTGTTGGTTCTATTGACCAAACATAGTGCTAGGATTTTAAACCCCGTGTAACACCAAAATAGTCTATTGCACACATAACACAGAGTAGGACAAGTACCAACCATGACAGAGAAGAAGAATCTAGAGGATTTACAAATAATTGCACCTAATTAGCAATTTTAATACATTTAAAACATAGCTTATCTCTTGTTCAATGGATGCACACATGTCATCTTTAGCCAATTAGATTTACAATTGTATTTTGTAGAAAATTCAAATCTGTAGATTATGTAGATGATCTAGCAGATATAACTCTATTAGATCCTTTAGTAGATAAGACTCTTGGAAAATATATCTAATAATCTCACAGGTAATATTCATAGGATCAAATAATCACATCCAACATAAATTTTGCATAGTAGAAATACTTCTCTATTACATTCATAAATTAGTATTCATACTAAAATTTATTACGTTTTTCATTACATAGCATGTATATTTATTTCAAATACATAATTTTTCATAATAAAATCTTCAATACTCTTAACTATTACTCTCCTCTAACTCACGAGAGATTCAACCTTTCATATACCTTATATTATGACAAATATTCTCATTATTAAATTACCTCCTACATATTCACACATATAATATTACTCTTCACTTATATACCTGCCACCTATCACTTATGACTCTTCATTTGCACACTTGATACCATACACACTCACAAATCACTCTTCTCTATACCACCTACAATAGCAAAGTTACTGAAAGAGTATGCAGATGTCATACCAGAGGAGTTTCCAGATGGATTACCCTAAAAAATGGATATTCAACATCATATAGATCTAATTCTAATATCAAATCTTTCAAATCAAGTAGCCTATAGGATGAGTCCCATGCAGAATGAGGATTTGAACAGACAAGTGACAAAATTGATAAAGAAGATATTTGTTAGAGAAAGTATGAGTCCATGTGCGACTCTTGCACTGCCGATGCCAAAGAAAGATGATACATGGTATATGTGTGTGGATAGTAGGGCAATTAATAAAATTACAATCAAGTACCAGTTTCCAATTCCAATGTTAGATGATATGATAGATGTGCTAGTCGAGGCACGATGCTTTAACAAAATTAACCTACGTAGTGGATACTATTAGATTCGAATCCAAGAAGGAGACAAATGGAAGACTACTTTTAAGATAAAATATGTATTGTACAAACGGATGGTGATGCCATTCGAATTATACAATACACCCAATACATTTATAAGGATGATGAATAAAGTATTGCAGGAATATATTGGTAAGTTTGTAGTTGTGTATTTTGATGACATTTTGATATTTCGTAGGAATGAAGAAGAGCACTTCTTGCATTTGAAATTAGTGTTAGATTTGTTAAGAAAGAGAAGTTGTATTTCAATTTGAAGATGTGTATATTTTTTTAGAAGAGTCTAGTGTTCTTGGTATTTGTAATCTCAGATAATGGAGTGAGGATGGATAAAGGGAGGAGTTTCCATGGTTTGGAAACTTTCTAAAGGAAGTTCATTAGGAATTTTAGCAGCATTGTTGCACCTATAATAGGGTGTACGAGGGAAAGAAAAATTGTATGAACAAAGGTAGTAGCAGAGAGTTTCAAATTATTGAAGAAGAAGGTGATAGAGGCACCTGTTTTGATATTACCATATTTTAGCAAGCTATTTGAGATTGATTATGATACCTCTCACATGGGAATTGGAGTTGTATTGAGTCAGGAAGGGTAGCCTATAGCATTCTTTAGTGAAATTTTTAATGAGGTAATGAAGAAGTATTCTACTTATGATGTGGAATTCTATACTATTGTGCATGCATTGAGATACTAGAGACATTATTTAGTGTCTAGAGAGTTTGTTTTATTTACTGATCATGAAGCATTGAGGTATGTAAATATCCAGAATAAATTAAATAGTATGTATGCAAAGTGCATATCATTATTGCAAGAGTATACATTTTTTTAAGCATAAGTCAGATAAGCAGATTCAAGTTGTTGATTCTTTGAGTAGGCGTGTAGTATTATTGACTACTATGGAGCATGGAGTAGTTAGATTTGAGGTAATTAATAAAATGTATGAATATGATCCAAATTTTGTAATATTGTGAAGCAATATAAGAATCCAGTGTTGGGAGAATTTGGTAGTGATATTTGTGATAATTTGATGCAATATGGTTATTTTTTTAAAGGGAAGCAGTTTTGCATTCCTATTGATTCAATGAGGGAGAATATTATTAGAGAACTGCACAACACAATTTTGGTTTGGCACGTTGGAATGAGCAAGATGATTGCTCTTATAAAGGAGAAGTATTATTGGCCTAAGGTAAGGAGGAACATAACCAAGTTTGTGTTAAGATGCAGAATGTACCAAATGGCTAAAGGCCATACATAGAATATAGGACTTTATATTCCTTTGCCCATTTCCATAGGATTATGGATAGATTTGAGCATGGATTTTGTGTTGGCATTGCCTCACACACAGTGGAGTAAGGATTTAATTTTTATTGTAGTATATAGGTTTCCTAAGATGGCACATTTCATTGCTTGTTAGAAAACCAATGACGCTACTAGAGTTGCAAATTTATTTTTTAGAGAAGTTTTTAGAGTGCATGATGTTCCAAAAATGATCACCTCAGATCAAGACAAAAGGTATCTGAGTCACTTTTAGAGGAATTTATGGGGTAATATGGGGATAAAGTTACATTCTAGTAGTACATATCATCCCCATATCAGGGTTATGCACAAGGGCGAATTTCGCAATTTATAGCGAATTTTAGGTTTTTAACATTTTTTATTTTGCTATTTTTGGGACCCTAGAGGTCGGCCCATTCGCCCAAAAATTACGGGAATTATTTTTTTAGGGTAAAATCACCCCTATACAATATGTATTCCCGCCTAATATTCACCCTAAAATTATTTGAGAAAAAAATTATCCCGCCAAAATCGCCTCTTGTACCCCCACTATATATAGGTAACCTTGGAGGCTGGGAGCAACACTCATAGTCTCAACTTGACAAGGCGACCACAAAAAGTGACTGGCAGAAGCGAGGGACAAAAGGCTATCGATAGAAGCGACAGACACGCAACGACTGTCACCGCGCGACTGACACTACGTGACTAACACCACGCGATTGGCTCTACGCGACTAACAAGTTTGATAGTTAAGTGCGACTGACAAGTGTGACAGACAAGCATGACTGACAAGTGCAACTGACAAGAGTGATTGAAATTGCAACTGGTATAGCGTGACTGGCACTGCATGATTGGCACGCCATGACCGCCACATCGTGACTGACAAATCATGACTGACAGGCCATGATGAACAAATCATGACTGACAGGCCATGACTGTCACGGTGTGAACACCAAGCCATGACTATCACAACATGACTGACAGGCCATGACTGCCACAATGCGACCATCACACTACGACTGTAATAGGGCGACTGACATAGAGGGCCAACCATTTATCGAGTAAGTTTTTATTATCAATTTTATTTCTTTTTTATACATTTGTGTTCATTGACGCTCAATAAGGAGGTTTGTGATGTGTCAGATATTGTGATGTCTTGAATAGTAGTTCTCTCTTTAACCAGTTATTTCCATTTTTCAAAATGATTTTCTTGTTACTCTTCTTTTTATATAGGTAAAATGTCACCTGTTGGCAATGGAAATAAGGGAGGCCAGTCTTCCAGTTTCGATAAAAGGAGTATCCTCAAATACTTTCGTAATATTTCAAATTCCAGTCAGCCACCAGCATCTGCACAAATTGAAGGTATGAACGCCTTTACTTACTAACCAGTTATTTTTTGTTCATTGTTCATTTCATATATAATGTCTTCATTCATTAAGAAGGGTGATTTTTGGTGTATGGCTTTGTCCATTGTTTATCTAAATTTTTCAAAAGAAGGTATGCTTTTAACAGAATGTATGCTTTTAAAAAGAATAATGATAATGACCCTGGTATTTAGTATTGACCCTAGTATTATCTCTACAGAAAATAGTGTTGACCCTCGTATGAATCCACTTCCACATGACTACGATATTGAAAAGTCCATAGATGAAAATTTTCTTAAAGAAATGGAACAACAACATGAAGAGATTCCTGAAACAAACATGCCAAATGGAAAACAAAGTAATAGTTCTTATGCAGTACCCACTTCCGGAGAATCTTCTTCTAAAAAACATAAACGTGCCAAGTCATCTAGATGGACAATTAACAGATCATTTCAGCCTGATTGGGTTTCAGATTTTCCATTTGTTGAGCCAGTGCTTCCAGAGAATAGTAATGAGGTAATAACAGAATTGAGATGCATAATTTGCAGCTGGAAACATGAAAAAGATCATAGATTGCAAGTTAAGAAAGATACAGTAGAAAAACATTGCGGAAAGGTTTATATAAAAACAAAAGAAAGTGATGGACCAATACAAAAAAATTATAGGTGGAAGGATGCATCAGAGTGTGCCCATATCAGATATGCACAAGAATATGATAAAGCAATGAAAGAAAAACAAACTTTGGTTGAGAAAGGTGCAACGATTCAAGCCCAATTTCGAAAAATGGAAAAGTTCACTTTAGCTTCAAAAAGTTTACAGTTTGTTGTTGTACTCACTATTCTTAAAAAGGGTAGACCTATGTCAGATTTCACAGATTATAAATCTCTATTTCGACTAGCTGATGTGCAGAATTTACCCAGCGCCCATTGGTCAGATCGAAGTGGTTGGGAAATTGCAAAATGTCTGTCATTGGTTGAGCAGGATGACCTCAAAGAGAAAATTAAAAAGGCCAAATTCATATCACTTTCAATTGATGAGGTGACTGTTGTTGACAACACATCTTGGATTTGCATGCATGTTTACACATTGGAAAATCATTTAAGGCAACCTCATTTACTTGGACTACGTAAGATGGTGGAAAATTGCAATGCAGAAAACACTTACAATGTTGTTGTTTCTAGTTTAAAGGAAATAGCAGGAATGAATGAAATGGAAATAGCCACTAAGTTAATATGTGTCGGAGTCGATGGTGTTGCTACAATGCAAGGACACAGGAACGGTCTTTGTGTTAGACTACAAACATCTGTTGCCCCATATTTGATCCCTATTCATTGCATGGCTCATAGAATTAATCTTGCATATAAAATTGTGGATACATTTATAAATGTAGCTAGAGTGGAAGACCTTGTCCATGAAATTCATGATTATTTTTCACGTAGTCCAAAAATATTTTTAGAGTTTCAGCAGTTTGCACTTGGAGTTACTGATGGTAAAAAACTCTTAAAAGACGTGGATACTAGATGGATTTCAATGTATCAACCGACATATAGAGTTTTCAAAGAATATCAGTCCTTGGCAGGGTTTATGTATGTAAACCGTAGGGTAGTTGATAAGGCTAAGGATTTGCTATTACGAATGACTGACTTTGAAACACTTCTCACATTGTGTGGTATTCTTCCAATGTTGGAAGAAATGAATACTTTGATCAAAATTGCACAAGAAAGATCGATTTATATTGTGGATTTCATCAGGGCGAGAAAATGAATTTGCTTACATATTGATACGATGTACGCATCTGGTGAAAGTTTTATGGATCCCATGTTTGAGAGTTGGAGAGCATTGACAAACATCCATGATCCTCAAAACTTTTTGAAGTTCAATATAAATGATCATCTTTGTATTAATGTCCATGGAAAGGAAATTCCTTTATATTGTTTTTGTCAGCGAATGGATATTGCTACAAATGAAGTTGAACAAATGCCCGTAACACACAACAGATTTCATGTAGTTGTAACAGATACAAAAATTAAACTGAAACACATAGCAGAATCATTGACAAAAGAGATCAGAGACCATTTTCAAAGAGATGAATTGCTTGAGGCTATGGGTGTGGTTAACCCGATTTTTTGGAATCCTTGTAATGAATACCAGAATATAAGTGGTTTGTTTCAAAAATACATGGGCAATCTTGCTAGCCATTTCACTAAACCTGTGGTATTCAATGGTATTGAAATCAATGGCATTCTCAACAAAGATCTTTTGACAAGCCAATCAAACTATTTTGGAACAACAATGTCTGCTCAAGTTTCACAATTTGCTAATCACCATGAGAGGGGTTCTATTTCACGTTTTTGGAAATATTTATATCCCAGTAGTATCCTGCAAGATAGTATGAGTGAATATTTTAATTTGTATGAATTATGCCAAACGATGATTTTAGGATCTGTTGAGGATGAAAGGGTATTTAGTGCATTATCATATGTAAAATCTAAAGTTCGGAATAGATTGGACAAAAATTTGGAAAATTGTTTGAGATTATATGTGTCGATCTATGAGGTTGAGAAGTTTCCTTATGAAAGAGCTTTGTCATATTGGAAATATTTGGCAGAGAGAAGAGGTGTCATGAATACTCTGGATGATGAGGATAATGGTAACACTGATGACACTGTGATGACAAAATTTTATGGAATGAGTGCAGAAGAATTTGCACAATCTGAAAAGAGGTTGTTCCAGCTTTCACCATTATGATGCAAAGATGCTTTCATTTCCCAATATTATATTGGGATTTAATTCATTTATTTGATTTGATATCAAATATGGAGATTTGATTATATTTTGAGACAGGTTTCATGTATTTTGGAACATAATATTGATTACTGCATCACAGATATTACTATTTTTTACATGTATTTTGATTTCATATATTATGCTATCAATTGTCAACAAAATATGTGTATATTATGATTTCATGTATTTTGAAAAGTCCATGTATTCAAAAAACCATGTTTTGAAAACTATGTATGGCAAACCATGTATTGAATAAACCATGTATTGAAAATAATGTATGGCAGACAATGTATTGAATAAACCATTTATGGCAAACAATGTATTGAATATACAATTTATCAAAAACAATGTTTGGCAAACCATCTATTGAGAACAATGTATGGCAAATAATGTATTGAATATTAAATTGGTTGAAACCATGTATTGAATATCAAATTGGTTGAAACCATGTATTGAAATCATGTATACAATTTAGTGAAAACAATGTATGACAAACCATGTATTGAAAACAATGTATGGCAAACAATGTATTGAATATCAAATTGACTGAAACCATGTATTGAAACCATTTAAACAAACCATGTATTGAAACCATTTATACAACAAACCATGTACTAAAACCATGTATACAAACCATTTATGGTAGAAAATGTATTGAATAAACCATTTATGGCAAACAATGTATTGAATATCAAATTGACTGAAACCATGTATTGAAATCATGTATACAATTTAGTGAAAACAATGTATGACAAACCATGAATTGAAAACAATGTATTGAATATCAAATTGACTGAAACCATATATTGAAACCATTTAAACAAACCATGTATTGAAACCATGTATACAACAAACCATGTATACAAACCATTTATGGCAGACAATGTATTGAATAAACCATTTATGGCAAACAATGTATTGAATATACAATTTATCAAAAACAATGTTTGGCAAACCATCTATTGAGAACAATGTATGGCAAATAATGTATTGAATATCAAATTGGTTGAAACCATGTATTGAAATCATGTATACAATTTAGTAAAAACAATGTATGACAAACCATGTATTGAAAACAATGTATGGCAAACAATGTATTGAATATCAAATTGACTGAAACCATATATTGAAACCATTTAAACAAACCATGTATACAACAAACCATGTACTGAAACCATGTATACAAACCGTGTATTGAAAACAATGTATGGCAAACCATGTAATGAAAACCATGTATAGAAAACTAGATATAGCAAACCATGTATAATAAAATGTTTATAGCAAACTAGATATTGGTGCTCCATTATTGCATCCACATAATTCAAAATTATTTATTGCATCCACACAACTGATCAAACCATTACAGTATTGAAAGAAAATCTAAAAAGTAATATAACATTTATATAATATAAAATATTATGTTTAAAAATATGTTAAAATAGGAGTCTTTGAAACCATGTTTTTCACCACAATGCCACATTCCTGAATCATCAAATAAAGAAACAACAGTTCTACTTTTCTATGTTTTCTTGCTGCAAAGTGCCTGAAGTGTCAGCTGCATCTACCTCAATATCCTTTGCTTCCAATGCACTAGACCGTACCAAAATTTTAGTTGTAGTGTTTATCCCTGATAGCATTAAACCTTCTTCCTTCGTGGGATCTTCCTTAAATGGTGCATTCAGCTCTTTCTCATTTTCTTTTATTGTAGCATCCACATCCAGGCCCTTTTCTTTGATAAGCTTCTTCAGCCAATTGTTTTGTCGAACAGTGTGTTGTAGTCTCTTTTTCAATTCAATAGCATTAGTCACACTAATTTTTGTAGTCTTGATCCAGGTTTTCATGGCTGACACCTGCTGCTTTAAATGTTGATAATTAGACTGCAAAATACAAGAGAAAAATATTAATATTAATTAAAAAGTATATTAAAGAAAAAATGATTTTCAGATATGTGTAAAACTTACATCTGTTGTAAGTCTTGCAGTTTCTGCCACTACTACTTTCTTCTTGGATAGTTCCCATTCATTGAAATATGCTTGGGCTTCGGCATTCAGGTTCTCTAATCGGTCAAGTATAATGGCCAGAACTTCATCACTGCTTGTAGCATCGACATTGATGGTGCCAGATTGGGCTTTTAGTAATAGAGCATCGAGCTTTTGTGGCTCATTCTCTACCTTCGAAAATAGCTCCTTTCTATGTCCGAAGTTCTTGTATCGACCATTTATTGCTTTGATCATAACCTTGGCCCGATATTCCCATTGTCGTAATATATCAATGTCAACAAGAATATTATTAGTAACATTAGCCCTACAAACATTTGCTATTAAAATATTTTTAGAAAAGTTTATTTTATCATCATCGATCGGATGATTATCGGTATCGACATGCTGGTGGGGGGAAGTGGAAACATTGGTGGCATCTCATTCAACATTCTCCTGTGCTTCATCACCTAACCCTAGACCATGAAGCAGATCACATGTTTTTAAGGGTAAATTCAAATTATTCATATCTTGATACATAAAATCATCTTCCAGATTGGCATCTGGAGGGGGCATCTGAGAAGCGCTCTCTACATTTGATAAATTATCAAGTGTTAAAAGAGGGAACCCCATCCCTGAAACAACAGATTGAGTCTGAGTCTGAGTCTGAATAGGCTGACACGATGGTATGAGGAACTATTTCCCATGCATGCGAGATTGGTTCCTCATAGGTGGTGCTTGTTGTGGTGATTGTTGGACTTGTCATGGATGAACTTGGCATTGGACTTATGGTTGGACTGGCTACTTTTCTTATTGTGCACCTGGTGGAGGCATCTATTTTTTGAGTCTTGTAAATCGAGTCGGTCCCTCTACAAAATTCAACATGAAAATTATAAATTAAAACTAGTTTTTAAAAACAATGCCATTAAAATATAATAATTTTAACTAAACATACCCGACTCGGACTCTGCAATCGTTGTCATTGTTGTTGCAATGGTTGTCCTTTGCTCTTCCTCTAAAAATAGTTAAAATTTTTCTCAAACTAAATATAATTGAATATTGTTAAAATACATTATTAAAATTAGAACTTTTGAAAAATATGTTTACCTTGTGAGGTGGAGGTTTCATCTTCAATGTTCACTATAGCAGATGCATGTCCAGAAGTATGAGGAGCAGCACATGTATGTTGTCCATCAGGAGACCTCCTACGTTTATGGGTGGAAGGTGTCGGTGATGATTGCGACTATGAGTCAGAATCGCCAGACGCTTCTTGAATCCTGATGGTGGCATCCCTTTTACTGGACGAGTGAGCTGCTCTTCTCTGTTTTCAAAAGAAAATTAAAAAATAACAAGATTGATTGAAATTTGAAAAGACAAAAAAAAGAGACTATTCCAATATATAATTTTACCTGTATTTCATTGTCACTTAACCCAATACGCAACAAATCTGGGTGCAATGTAGTTGGAGGACTTTTTGTTTGAATATTGTAATAAGCTTCATAAAAAAGACAAAGAATATAGTTGTTGGAGGTTACCGTATACGCAGATTGAATTTTTTACACAAAAAGGAGGTCATGTTTTATACGGTTAGAAATTAAAGTGGACCAATCATATCTCCCTCCATCAATACAATGAATCAACAATGACAAAGCCCAAAAGGGCATATCTATAGGTCGGCCCTATAGAATAAGCCTTCCCAAGAACAATTCAACACAACCATAAAGAAATTTATCTGAAATGTTTGAAATGTTCAGACCCCTTTTCGATTTTGAAGAATTAACTGAAAAATAAAGAGAACATTATTAGAGAATGGACATTGGAAACAACAATACATCAAAATAAAGGATAAAGAAAAATGAAATTTTAAAAAATGTACCTTTCAAATGGTCTGGATTCATGGCATATTTGGATGCCAGCGTTGATTTGTCAGAATCAGTCAACGCGTACTGGTTGTTAACCAGGAGACCATCCAAAAATGGTAGTCCTATTAATCGCTGGACATCCGAGGGGTTCACAGTAAAAACAACTTCCTTGTTGTCAAATAGGATCTGTACAGTGGACACATCATGGTCATAGCAACTAACAATACGTTGCATGAGGGAGACGTTGACGTCCAACTGTGGCATCTTCGCGACTCCAACAAGTCCGGAGGTGTACAACCAGTTGGAATCTTTCCCTAGAATGTTAAAAAGGTTCTTCACATTCGAGCAATAGCAACTCTTGAATGATACCTTGGTTGGGAGAGGAGAGGAACCGCTAGCCATTTCTAAAAATGCAGGGAAAATGCTAGGAAAATGATCAAAAAAAGCTTAGAAAACTGCCTAAAAAGGTCTAAAAATACCCTGAAAATGGCCTAAAAATGATCTAAAAATGCCTTGAAAATGGCCTAAAAATGATCTAAAAATGCCCTAAAAGCCTAAAAATGATCTAAAAATGCTAAGAAAAATGCCTGGAAAAGGTCTAAAATTGGTCTGGAAATCGTCGTGCGAAAGGTAAAAATGATGTTGCTACTCTATTTATAGAAGTCTGCATGCCTAAAGTCGATGGATGCGTGACACATGGCAAACAAGAGGACACGTGGCAACATCTTATTGATGGTAATTAGCGGTCGCGTGGCACGTGGCATACGAGAGGTCGCATCTTGATAGTCGCAACATGTGAGGCACAATATGGTGGTCACCTCTTGGTAGTCGCCTCTTAACAGGTGCACCTTGTCAGTCGCATGGTACCATCCGCACCTTAATAGTCACCTCTTATCAGACACCTCTCGTCAGTCGCCTCTTGCTAGTCATCTCTTGATAGTCACACCTAGCCAGTCGCACTTTGATATGTGCCACTTGATAGTTGCCACATGATAGTCGCATCATGATAGTCATACATTTCTAGTCGCTCTTTGTTAGTCACACTTTTCTAGTCACTGCTTGTCATTCACACCTTGCCAATCACTCCATTCCAGTCGCTACTTGCCAGTCACCTCTTGTTAGACGCATCTTGTCGATCGCCACTTGTCAGTCACCCCTTGTCAGTCGCCACTTGTTAGTTGCCACTTGTCAGTCACCACTTATCTTGTGTCGATCGCCTCTTGCCTATCATAATGTGTCAGTCACTTCTGTCATTCACATTGTGTCAGTCACTTCTGTCGGTCACTTTGTGCTAGTCGCTTTTGTTAGTCACTATTTTTAAGGTTGAAGAATTTGCTGCATGATTTTCAAAAAATCGCCACAATTTGATAATTTTTCTACAAAAAAATGAAAAATTTGCCCCAATGTCTATACACCTTAGCACTAGATTCACCCCGATTTTATAAATACACTTTGGGGCCGACCCCTTATGCATAACCCTACCCCATACTGATGGGAAAATATAAGTAGTAAACCGAATTTTGAAAAATCTTCTAAGATGTATTATTGGAGAAAAACCAAAAGAATGGAACTTAGCCTTACCACAAGCTGAGTTTGCATATAATATTTTAGTCAACAGGTCAATAGGAAAATCTCCTTTTCATATTGTTTATGATAAGAATCCCAATGGTGTGTTAGATCTAATTGATCTATCAATTTAGGGTAAAATTAGTGATGATGCAAAAGCATTTGTAGAGCACATACAGAAATTGTAGGAAGGTATCAGAAAGAAGTTGCAAGATAGTAATGAAAGGTATAAGGAATCAACAGATGCAAGCAGGAGATTAAAATTATTTGAGGTGGGAAACATGGTGATGGTTCACCTTAGTAAGGAGACATTTCCCAAGGGCACTTACAATAAATCAAAGTATAATAATATTAGACCATGTAGAATTTTGAAGATGAATGATAATGCCTAAAAAATGGAGATGCCTGCTAATTTTGATATTTCACCGATTTTTAATATTACAAATTTGTATAAATTTCATGGGGATCAATATGTAGTTGAAGCAAAAGAGAACATAAATTGGGAATAATAGTTACCTAAGAAGAAGAAATAAAATGTTATGCAAGTACTTGTTACGAAGACAATCAATACTTGGCAGAGAAACTACAACAAATACTTGGTACAATAGGAAGGTTTACAACAGAAATATAATACCTAAATTTTAGAGAGGTGACTAAAAATTATTGATAGAAAAAAAGTTGCAGGATTTTGATCAAAGGAACTCATAGGAGATTAATTCTTTTCAACCATAGGAGAATGATGCAGTAGCCTATATTTTAGAGGGCATAACTTTTGATCTGATTATTGGATCAGCTTGAAATTTTATGAGCAACTGGATAAAGATGTGGGCATGCCATGGCTAGAACACTCTAGTCATCTAGATGAATTTTTAGGCTTTTATCGGGTCCTAATTCCTTCATCTAGTGCCTCGAAAATAGGTTTTAATGTTTTTTTGAAAATCTGGAAGAAAACATATTTGGAATAACTTCTTAAGTAGGCATGGATAGATGTTAATATTTTCTAGAAGGTTTAATATACATGATACGATGGTGTGTATTAATTTAGGGGTTATCTAAGCTTTTTTTGGTGATTTAGTTTCACTAAAATATGAAATTACCAAAAAAATATATCATAATTTCTTATCGTTAGGGCTTTAAGATTTAGGATTTATTTTGTGATATATCCTTTGTATCACATCATAAAAGGTGTGAAATCCAAGAATTAGAATATAAATTTTTTTTGGTTTATTTCCATTTATTACAGTTTTTATGTGATTAGAGGTTATTGTTTTGACCTCTTGCAGCTAGATTTACACTAGGATATGAGGCTCTTAATTCATGATTCAATATTATTGGAAGCAATTTTTGAGTAAAGTAAATAAATTCTTCTATGAAATACTTTCATCTCTCTAAGGATTTGATGGTCGTCCTTATTCTATAGATGAGCTAAAATCCATTTTTGATAAAGGAGATGAATATTTGATCAAGTTTTATGAGTGGTCGAACAATTTTGATGAAGCGAACTTGTTTAATTTTTTGAAAAAATGGTTGTACTACACACCAAGATGGTAGATCTGGGGAAGCAATATTTAGCCCCTTCATATAAGAAATCCTTTGACTTAATGCATGTTCATGAGAAGGCTAAAATATTTTGAGGCCCAACACAATAGGAGTGGGATAAAACCAAAATTATTTTAGGTGTGTAATTCGAATATCTTGCATCCAAATCAGAGAGAGGAAAGGATATCATGTTAGCAAATTAAGACTTTGTAGCCCAAGAAAATGGCCATTTGGATTCAAAATTATATTGAGTAAAATTACCCCATAGTCACTAAGAATGTATTCAAAGTCTTTGCATACATTCACAAGCCCACACATGTAATGTTAGACTTGTACTTCCTTGCTCAAATTCTTTATTTTTTTGAAGAACATAGGCTTATACTAAAAGGGGGGTGAACAGTATAAGACCAATTTTTTATTTTCTTTCCCAAACAATATTATCCAATATTATCAATGGCAATATCAAAAGCAATAATCAAAGTAATGCACAAATAATCACACACAATAGAGACACCAATTTAATGTGGTTCACCCAATGTGGGCTACTCCATGGATAAAATATTTCCACTAAAATTTTCTCAAAAAATCTCTTGGGAATCACTTTCCTATTACAATGTTTATGGACCTCTGTTCAAAGGAGACACCAATCCCCTAATCATTGATTTATGGATCACTCTCCATAGGATAACTCTTTTCCCTTTTATCTGTTTTATGGAACTTGATCTAGGATAATTCTTTCTCCTCAAGTGGTTCATGGATATCTCTACATAGAAGAACTCTATCTTCCCAGTTGCTTCGTGGATCACACTCCATAGGAGAACTCTTTCCTCTTGCTCTGGTTTATGGATCTCTATCCATAGGAGAACTCTTTCTCCTCTGATCTGGTTGATGATCTTCTAGAATACTTTTGCCCCCACTGCTTTGGCTTGAAGATCTCTCTCCATAGAATACCTTTGTCCTCACTACCTTGGGTAATGGATATCTATCCACTAGAGACTGTTTTCCTCTACTCTATCACCTCCAAAGCTTACTCTTAACTCTATCTCAGATCGACACCAAACGCTGTCCCAAGTGTACTACAAATATACTCATAAATTACTATCTCAAATCTATCCTCAAGCCTTAAGACAAATCTTGATCCAATCACAAATCAAATCTTCTTAAATTTACCTCAAGCATTAACACAAATAATAAACAAATCAACAAAACAACTCTGCACCTAAGTCTTCACAAAGACTTGCTCAAATTTACCTTCAAGTCCTCTCAAGAACTTGCTCAATCTGCTCTCAAATTTTCACTAAGACTTGCTTCAAATCTACCTTCAAGTCCTCCCAAAAACTTTCTCAATCTGCTCTCAAGTCTTCATAGAGACTTGCTCAAATCTGCCTTCAAGCCTTCTCAAATACTTGCTCAAATATACCTTCAAGCCTTCTCAAAGACTTGCTCAAATTTATCCTCAATTCCTCTCAAAAAATTGCTCAAATATGCTCTTAAGCCTTCACAAAGACTTTCTCAAATCTACCTTCAAGTCCTCTCAAGAACTTGCTCACATATGCTCTCAAGACTTTACATAGGCTTACTCAAATCTTCTGAAACACATGCTCAAAACAACTCACAATATATGCTCAATCAATCTCAATTCTTGCACACAATGCTATCAAATGCTTTGTCTAATCTTCAAAGTAATTCCTTTAACTTGAAGCAATTTAGACATATTCTATTCAGAATTCATTTAACCTCTGGAACATATAGAGAATGGTGTACTCTATCAAAAAATCAATATGTTCTACTCAATCATTGAGTATATCGCTTTCACAAATCTGATTTTTAATGTTTGCACATTCACTTTCAATATCACTCAAAACAATGCTCAAGAAATTTCACTCAATCATTCAATCAATGAAACACAACTTGCTCATAAACCCTAAACAAGTATTTTATACTTATTCAAAAAAAGAGCACAATGTGGGTCTCAAACCCTGACTCAAATAATATTCAATATCTATTTCAAATGTTCTCTAAACATTCACCAATGAATCATAGAAAAACTCACTCAAATATTTTCAACAATGCTTATCAAACAATCATTTTCACTCCACCTTATATTTCACAACATTCATTTCAATCACTCTAAACAAAAGATAATGTGCCCATACCTTTTTGCTTTGATGGAGATATATCTTCAAAACCTGTTTTACTCACAATCAATTCCTTTTGTTCCACTTCCAAGGTTAGATAACAATAGTCTATCTCAAAACCTCAAAATGAATATTTTACAACATTCACAAAATATTCCTCCCAAAATGTGCTTAGTGAAATCTGAAAAATATACTCTAGAACCCTTATTTTGATCTTAAGGAAAATGCATTAAAGCTTCATCATAATCCCACAAATACTCTTCTTCATAATGCAAAAGGTACAATAAAATTCAAACCAATTTTACACCTTATAACTCCTAATCTTGCAAATTAAATCAACCCAACAAGATCACAAATTACACAATTAATTTTTCACTATTACACCTTTTAACTCCTTTCTTAAAATGATTTTCAATCAAACTATTATACTCCAAATCCCTTTTCAAAATAACACCACATACTTTATTTCATGCATCCCTTTTATCAAAATTAAAATGTTTACCTTATAGCTTCCAAAGCAACATTAAACATGCATACCTTATCACATAGGACCTTAGGCATTAGTTAAAAAATTAATTCTTTACGAACTCCTCCCACAGGAATCAAACCCTTGCTCGTTTATCACCTATGCCTTAGCCACAACCTAATTTTCGCATGAGCTAGGCACTCACATGAAACCAACAATGCACATATTACCCTTTATTCCTTCCGCTAGCACCAAAACTCTAAACAAAACCTCACTCTCTACTGTCGTTGCATCTCGAACCCAAGACCTCCTTGCTACAACAACCTAGCACCAAGGGAAATTTTTTCTATACTATCCGCCTAGATGGAATCCAAGTCTACCGTCGTTTCCTTTTACAATGCAATGTCTACCTCAAAATTAGCATAGACCTTTATCTTCTTCTCCCTTTCGAAGGTTAATCGAACGCATGTGAAGGAGACTTAATTCACACCATTAAACTCATTTTTTACCAATGCAAAAGCCTTATAATATTTATATGCACTCCGTATTACATTTTGACGTCGTTGCCTAACCTTTGATTCCCTCCTTTTTAACTTTTGATGCCTCAAATTCGAAATTTAAATATTTAAACCTTAGAATATTATGGGCTAAGGTTTAATATTTAAATAAATAAACCTTGGGCTTTTTATCAAGTTAAAATATTAAAACTCTTTTAGGCCTTTAATGGGAAATTTTTACCACCATCACCTTAGCAAAAATTCATCAAATAACCTTATTATTTTTCTCAAACACCATGGAAGGGAGTTATATTTTTCTTTGTTGTCTTATACCTCATGTTTCATATCAACCAACTTGGACATCAAACCTTTTGATATTAATCAAACCTCTTGACATTAATTTCACCAAATTAGGACATCAAACCTCTTGACATCAATGACAACAAAATATGCTCAAATTTCCAACAATATCCACCTTTGTCATTGATGGCAACCCTTTGTTTTGAAGAACACAAGCTTATACTGAGAGGGGGTGAACAGTATAAGACCACTTTTTACTTTTCTTTCCCAATCAATATTATGCAATGTATAGATAGCAATATCAACAGTAGTAATCAAAGCAATGCACAAATCACCACACACAATAGAGACACCAATTTAACGTGGTTCACCCAATGTGGGCTACTCCACGGAGAAAATATTTCACTAAAATTTTCTCAATCAATCTCTTGGGAATCCTTTCCCTATTACAATGTTTATGGATCTCTAGTCCAAAGGAGACACCAATCCCCTAATCAAGTTCATGGATCTCTATCCATAGGAGAACTCCTTTCTCCTTAGCTATGATTGGTGATCTTCTAGAAGAACTACTACCCCCACTACTTTGGCTAATGGATCTCTATCCACTGAAGACACCTATCCTCACTACCCTAGCTAATGGATCTCTATCCACTAGAGACTATCATCCTCTATACTCTATCACCTTCAAATCTCTATCTCAAATCTACACTAAACATAGTCCTTCGGTCTAGCACAAATCTGCTCAATATCTATCTCTAGTCTAGCACAAACCTATCCTCAAATCTACACCAAACACACCTACACAAATATCCTATCCTATCTTACTAAACATAATCCTTTGATCTAGCACAAATCTATCCTCAATATCTATCCTCGATATACACTAAACATAGTCCTTCGATCTAGCACAAATCTATCCTCAATATCTATCCTCAAGCCTTAACACAAAGCTTGATTCAATCACAAATCAACACTGCTAGATCTGCCCCAAACCTTAACTCAAGGTTTGAACAAATCAATCAATCAACTCTGCTCACAAGTCTTCTCAAAGACTTATCTCAAATATACCTTGTAAGCTTCCACAAAATCTCACACTAATCTATCCACAAGTCCTCTCTAGAACTTGTCCAAATATTCTCAACAAGTCCTCACTAGAACTTGTCCAAATCATCACCCAAATCTACTCTCAATATGTATTGTAAGCTTCCACAAAAGCTCACACAAATCTATCCACAAGTCTTCTCTAAGACTTACCTCAAATCTACTCAACAAGTCCTCACTAGAACTTGTCCAATATCATAGAAACATAAAGAGAATTGTTAGAGACTCAATATGCTTCACATTCACCACAATGCTCAATCACTTTCAATCACTCTTTTAGAAACATATAGAGAATTGTTAAGACTCAATATGCTTCACATTCACCACAATTCTCAATCACTTTCAATCACTCTTAGAAACATATAGAGAATTGTTAGAGACTCAATATGCTTCACATTCACCACAATTCTCAATCACTTTCAATCACTCTTTTAGAAACATATAGAGAATTGTTAGAGACTCAATATGTTTCACATTCATCAACACTCAATCTCTTTCTCAAATCAATTCAGAATATAGAACAATTTGTTTCATAGAACTTGAACTATCACTTCAACACATCCACTTGACTAGGCTCAACCAACTCTACTCAACCAATCACTCAATGAAATAATCCTTGCTCACAAACCCTAGTCCAAGCATATGAACACTCACTCAAATATTTCCAACAATGCTTATCAACCAATCTCACATAACAATGATACTCATGATCTTTGCAAACCCTAGTTCAAGTTCTTCACTCAACTAATCACTTCAACAACAATTCTTATAAAATAATCTTCACATAACAATGATACTCATGATATTTGCAAACCCTAGTTCAAGTTCTTCACTCAACTAATCACTTCAACAACAATGCTTATAAAACAAGGTTTTATCAACAACTCTTTATTCCAGAAAACCTTGAAGCATTAATTCAAAACACACTCAACAATGCTTACCAAACAATCCTTTTCACTCCAACTTTGCATTCACAACATTCAACAATCACTCACTAGGAAGATGTGCCCATACCTTTTGTTTGATGTAGAAGTGCCCTTAGAAAAACCTGTCTCAATCACAATTTTCTTCTTTGCCAATTTCAATGGTTAGATGATAAAATATCACACTAACTCTCTTTCAAAATATTTCTCAAACACAAAAATAATCAATCCCAAATACACCTTATTACTCCTTGAAATTAGCAATCATCAAATCACACATAAAAATAATCACTCAAATTGCTCCTTATAATCTCCAATTTAATAAATCAATCTTTCAAAAATAACCCTTCAAAAATAATAATTGCCTACCCTTTTATCTCCCTCAAAACACTTAATAACCAATATTAATTTAGGCAAAAATTAAATCTTATAAACCATCAAAACATTTATTTTTCAACCTTAGGCACATAAAAATATTTTTATTTTCCTTCAACCTTAGCACATCCCAAATTAAGCGACCAACATAACAATCAATAGCGCATACCTTTGTCTCAACCACAAAAAGGCCTCGATGGGTTTCGAACAAGAGACCTTTCCATCGAGCGCCTTACCAAGGCGCTAGCCCACCACGTGGGCTAGGCGCTCCCACGGGGAGGGGAAGGTGCTAGCCTCCCTTTGTTCCCTATGTTAGGCATTGTTCACAAAAATGAAGACCTTCCTTCCTTGCAAAACATGAACCCCATCGGATTCGAACCACATCCTCCCTTCCAACAACACGTCTTAACACCTTCCATCATCACCAACTGTGCTACATGATGCTTGTGCAGGGTGAGAGGAGCCTAGCTCCTATTTCTTCCTTCTTCTACCGTCGAAGACTTTTCAACACGAAAATTGTTGCATCCTTTCTACGCATAATCTAGAACATAGGCATTCGAATAAAGCATTGGAGAGATTCTAAGGCAAAGGTTTTACCTTTATTTATACATGATGCCTTATTGCCATAACACGTCGATGCTCAAATCAAATTTTAAATTCAATTTATAAACTTAGCTTTATAACCCTTTTTAGGGTTTATTAAATTAATAAAAATTAATTTATAATTAAATTAAAATTAACTTATAATTAACTTAAGTAACATGAAAGTTAATTAAATTAATTAATAAATTAATTTATAATAAAATTATATTAATTAATTTATAATTAATTTAAATTTCCTTTTTAATATTATAATAAAATATTATAATATTATTTTCTTGGGCCTCTTCTTTGCCCTTTGGACCTCATCTGACTTCCTGGAACCGGGTCTTGATCAACTGAAGGTGGACTATCCTTTTGCACTTATTGGAGAACCTGAAACTGATGTTGCCCACTAAAACTACCATTGACTAGTGTTGAAAGCTTGACATCAATGACCACTCACTCTTGACATCAATGACAACTCATCTACTCAAAATGTCCAACAATCTCCCCCTTTGTCATTGATGGCAACCCAAATTATTTTTACCAAAACTTGACCTTTTTCTTGTTCTACTCCCCTTGGGAAATTGCTCCCCCTGACTCAATGCTCTCTCCTTAAACCAAATCTCTCCCCCTTACTCAAATATCTCCCCCTTTGACATCAATGGCAAAGGGTCACCTTTGGGGCTCGGGGCTAAGAATGAGTCTCTTAGCTTAGCCCCTCCCCCACCTCCTCTTGAGGTGGTTAATTCTAGGGTGGGAGTATTTCTACTCCCAACAAGCACTAGTCTTTACCTTTGTCCTCTTTCCTTCTCATATGATCCTTTTGATTCCTTTGACTATTCTTATTCATGTCCATGTTCCTATTCCTATTCATGTCCATATTCATATTCTATTCATGTTCATATCCATATTCTTGTTCCTATTCATGTCCATATTCTATTCCTATTCCTATTCATGCTTGATTCTAGAATGTCTGCTCTACACCACTTTGTTGTATGTCCATCATTATTGCACTTATAACACTTAATGTTATTATTCCTTGGAGGTGCAAATATCTTGGGATTTCTCTTGGTGAAGCCATATCTATTCCTATCATGTACCTTGCAATTCATTGCCTTGTGACAAAATTGATTACATGAGTAGCAATACCCATGGAAAAGTTACCTATTTCTGAAGTTCCCATATTCTTATCTTTCATGTGTCCTGCACTGTGAAGCCATGTGCCCAAATCTATGACATGAGAAACATCATCCATTGAAATTTCCTTGCCTTGACCTCATTGGTCTCTTAGTCTCTTTTTCTCTATGTTGGTTCATGTTCCATCTATTTCTTCTTTGTGCATTGTTCCTTTCCTTGTTGAAATTTCTATTGTCCAACTCATCCTCAGAAGTCTCACTTTCTCTTACACTATCTTCTTCTGAAGTTTCTTCTTCTTCAGAACTTGAGGTTGACTCTTCTTCTTGTTTCTTTTGAGCCTGTTCAAAACCAAGACCTATTTTGTTTGTTGACCTTCTTTGTACCTTGATCATCTTATCTAAATTCTTTGAACTCTTTCCAAACTTGTGTAGCTTATCCTTGGACTTTTCTAATTCTTCCCTTAGTAGAGCTACTTCTTGTTCTAACCTTTCACATTCTAAGACCTTTGCTTCTAACTTATCCTTGAACTTCTTTGTCTTAGCCATTGACTTGTTTAGATCCTCTATAAGCTTTCCTCTCTCTTCATCACATTCTTGAAACTGAATCTCAAGTTGGGAGTTTTGCTTTCTTACCTTCTTTAAAGTTTTAAGAGCATAAATAAGCTCTCCCTCAAGATCAACTCCTCCTTTTTCTGATTCTTCCTCTATTTGTTTGCCTTTGAGAACATCTTCATTCTTTTTTGACTTGTCTTCTATAGGATCACCTTCTTCTTCTTCTAGTGCCATTAGAATATTCTCTTCTAGTCCTTCAAGTGTATCCTCATATTCATCATCACTAAAACTAAAACCATTCCTTGTACAACTATCTTCAAGATGTCCAAAATTACCACATCTAAAACACTTGAGAATTATTGGTGACCTTTTCTTAACTTCTTTTTCTTCAATCAGAAATAGGACTTCATCTTTATCATTACTTGAAGAACTAGCATCACTATCACTTGAGTACTTACTTGCCTTGTCTGCATAGTAGCTCCTCTTTTGTCTTTGAAAGAACTTCTTTCCTTGTTTGCCTTGTCCATCCTTGCCTTTCTTTTGGTACCTGTATCTTTTTGATTCCCTGTTCCTATGATCCTATTTTTCTTCATCATTGTTATTTTTAGCTTCTTGAAAATCAGTTGCATAGTGACCATACTTTCCACAATTGAAACATCTAACAGATTTTGCATCTTTAAATCTTCTTGAATCCTTATTCCTTCTGCCATAATTAGCTTCTTCATCACTGGATGACTCATTGCTTGAATCTGAACTTCTTTCCCTTTGTCTTCTTAGTAGCTTTGAATGTTGCTTCCTTTCGGAGATTAGGTTCCTCTTTTGTTCTTAACTCAAAAGCTGTAAGAATACCAAGTAACATATCTCTTGTCAAAGAATCACCATCTTTTGATTCTTCTATAGCAGAAATATTTTCACTAAATATTTTTGGAAGAGATCTTAAGACCTTATCACAAACATCAGATTCTTCAACCTTAAGTCCAAGTCCTTGCATGGCATTAACAACCTCATCTACCCGAAGTAGATAAGTACTAATGTTTTCCTCATCCTTCATTCTTAATTCTTCAAATTGTCCTTTGAGATTTCGTATCTTTGCCTTTTTGACACTTTTATCTCCTTCATATATGCTTTGCAACTTATCCCAAATTCCTTTTGCATCTTTACAATGCATAACTTTTATGGATTATGTTCTATGCAAACCTCTCAAAATTGCATTCATTGCTTTTGAATTGTAATGTTGTAGAAGCTTACCTTCCTTATCTGTAGGTGGATCAACTGGTGGTATGTATCCATTTTCAACTGCTTCCCAAATTTCATTGCCAAGTGCCATCAGGTGAATCTTCATTCTCATACTCCAAAATATATAATCACTTCCATAAAATACTGGTGTTGAATTATCTGAGGACCCATTCTTAGAATCCATTGTGTTCTTGAAAGCTTTTCCTTCAAGTTGTTAAACTCTTTCGAAGGAACCCGCTCTGATACCAATTGAAGAACACAAGCTTATACTGAGAGGGGGGTGAACAGTATAAGACCACTTTTTACTTTTCTTTCCCAATCAATATTATGCAATGTATAGATAGAAATATCAATAATAGTAATCAAAGCAATGCATAAATCACCACACACAATAGAGACACCAATTTAACGTGGTTCACCCAATGTGGGCTACTCCACGGAGAAAATATTTCACTAAAATTTTCTCAATCAATCTCTTGGGAATCCTTTCCCTATTACAATGTTTATGGATCTCTATCCAAAGGAGACACCAATCCCCTAATCAAGTTCATGGATCTCTATCCATAGGAGAACTCCTTTCTCCTTAGCTCTGACTAGTGATCTTCTAGAAGAACTACTACCCCCACTACTCTAGCTAATGGATCTCTATCCACTGAAGACACCTATCCTCACTACCCTAGCTAATGGATCTCTATCCACTAGAGACTATCATCCTCTATACTCTATCACCTTCAAATCTCTATCTCAAATCTACACTAAACATAGTCCTTCGATCTAGCACAAATCTACTCAATATCTATCTCTAGTCTAGCACAAACCTATCCTCAAATATACACCAAAATCTATCCTCAAATATACTAAAAATACACCTTTCTAGCACAAATCTATCCTCAATATCTATCCTCTGATCTACACTAAACATAGTCCTTCGATCTAGCACAAATATATCCTCAATATCTATCCTCAAGCCTTAACACAAAGCTTGATCCAATCACAAATCAACACTTCTAGATCTACCCCAAACCTTAACTCAAGGTTTGAACAAATCAATCAATCAACTCTGCTCACAAGTCTTCTCAAATACTTATCTCAAATCTGCCTTGTAAGCTTCCACAAAATCTCACACTAATCTATCCACAAGTCCTCTCTAGAACTTGTCCAAATATACTCAACAAGTCCTCACTAGAACTTGTCCAAATCTGCTCAATCTCTCAAAATCTCTCTCAATATGTATTGTAAGCTTCCACAAAAGCTCACACAAATCTATCCACAAGTCTTCTCTAAGACTTACCTCAAATATACTCAACAAGTCCTCACTAGAACTTGTCCAATATCATAGAAACATAAAGAGAATTGTTAGAGACTCAATATGCTTCACATTCACCACAATGCTCAATCACTTTCAATCACTCTTTTATAAACATATAGAGAATTGTTAGAGACTCAATATGCTTCACATTCACCACAATGCTCAATCACTTTCAATCACTCTTTTAAACATACTCAATCACTTTCAATCACTCTTTATCAAAAACATATAGATAATTGTTAGAGACTCAATATGTTTCACATTCATCAACACTCAATCTCTTTCTCAAATCAATTCAGAATATAGAACAATTTATTTCATAGAACTTGAACTATCACTTCAACACATCCACTTGACTAGGCTCAACCAACTCTACTCAACCAATCACTCAATGAAATAATCCTTGCTCACAAACCCTAGTCAAGTCCATATGAACACTCACTCAAATATTTCCAACAATGCTTATCAATCAATCTCACATAACAATGATACTCATGATCTTTGCAAACCCTAGTTCAAGTTCTTCACTCAACCAATCACTTCAACAACAATGCTTATAAAACAATCTTCACATAACAATGATACTCATGATATTTGCAAACCCTAGTTCAAGTTCACTCAACTAATCACTTCAACAACAATGCTTATAAAACAAGGTTTTATCAACAACTCTTTATTCCAGAAAACCTTGAAGCATTAATTCAAAACACACTCAACAATGCTTACCAAACAATCCTTTTCACTCCAACTTTGCATTCACAACATTCAACAATCACTCACTAGGAATATGTGCCCATACCTTTTGTTTGATGTAGAAGTGCCCTTAGAAAAACCTGTCTCAATCACAATTTTCTTCTTTGCCAATTTCAATGGTTAGATGACAAAATATCACACTAACTCTCTTTCAAAATATTTCTCAAACACAAAAATAATCAATCCCAAATACACCTTATTACTCCTTGAAATTAGCAATCATCAAATCACACATAAAAATAATCACTCAAATTGCTCCTTATAATCTCCAATTTAATAAATCAATCTTTCAAAAATAACCCTTCAAAAATAATAATTGCCTACCCTTTTATCTCCCTCAAAACACTTAATAACCAATATTAATTTAGGCAAAAATTAAATCTTATAAACCATCAAAACATTTATTTTTCAACCTTAGGCACATAAAAATATTTTTATTTTCCTTCAACCTTAGCACATCCCAAATTAAGCGACCAACATAACAATCATCAGTGCATACCTTTGTCTCAACCACAAAAAGGCCTCGGTGGGTTTTGAACAAGAGACCTCTCCATCGAGTGCCTTACCAAGGCGCTAGCCCACCACGTGGGCTAGGCGCTCCCACGGGAAGGGGAAGGTGCTAGCCTCCCTTTGTTCCCTGTGTTAGGTGCTTGTTCGCAAAAAGACAGACCTTCCTTCCTTGCAAAACATGAACCCCATGGGATTCGAACCGCGTCCTCCCTGCCAACAACACGTCTTAACACCTTCCGCCATCGCCAACTATGCTACGCGGTGCTTGTGCAGGGTGAGAGGAGCCTTGCTCCTATTTCTTCCTTCTTCTACCATCGAAGACTTTTCAAACACAAAAATTGTTGCGTCCTTTCTACGCATAATCTAGAACATAGGCATTCGAATAAAGCATTGGAGGAATCTTAAGGCAAAGGTTTTACCTTTATTTATACATGATGCCTTATTGCCATAACACGTCGGCGCTCAAATCAAATTTAAAATTTGATTTATAAACTTAGCTTTATAACCCTTTTTAGGGTTTATTAAATTAATAAAAATTAATTTATAATTAAATTAAAATTAACTTATAATTAACTTAAGTAACATGAAAGTTAATTAAATTAATTAATAAATTAATTTATAATAAAATTATATTAATTAATTTATAATTAATTTAAATTTCCTTTTTAATATTATAATAAACTATTATAATATTATTTTCCTGGGCCTCTTCTTTGCCCTTTGGACCTCATCTGACTGCTTGGAACCGGGTCTTGATCAACTGAAGGTGGACTATCCTTTTGCACTTATTGGAGAACCTGAAACTGATGTTGCCCACTGAAACTGCCACTGACTGGTGCTGAAAGCTTGACATCAATGACCACTCACTCTTGACATCAATGACAACTCATCTACTCAAAATGTCCAACATTTTTAAGCATTCCTTTTACCTTTTTCCAATTATGCTCCCCTTGAGAAATTGCTCCCCCTAACTGAATGCTCTCTCCCCTAACTCAAATATCTCCCCCTTTGACATCAATGGCAAAGGGACTCCTTTGGGGCTAAATATAAGACTCTTAGCTCAGCCCCCTCCCCACCTCCTATCCTTGAGGTGGTTAATTTTGGGGTGGGAGTATCTCTACTCCCAACATACAATATTCTTTTTCTTTGTCCACCTTCTTTCTCTATTGACTCTTCTGATTCTTTTGAATATCTTTGTTCTTTCTTATCTCTAGAAATTATGTTCTACACCACTTGGCCATATGCCCAACATTATTGCACTTATAACACTTAATGTTGTGATTCCTAGAAGGTGCAAATATCTTGAAGTTCCTCCTGGTGAAGCCATATCCATTCCTGTCATGAACCCTGCAATGAATTGCTTTATGACCAAACTGATTACAAGAGTAGCAATACCCTTGAAAGAGATGCCCATTTCTAAAATTTCTCTTAGTGAAACCATATTCCTTCTTTTCATGTGTCATGCACTGCATAGCCTTGTGACCAAACCTATTACATGAGAAGCAACGTCCTTTGAAGAAATCTTGCCTTGGACTCATTGGTCTCTTAGTCCTTTCTTCCCTATGATGTTCCATGTTCCTTATTTGTGCATTATTTCCTTCCTTGTTGAACCTTTTGTTTTTCAACTTATCCTCATAAGTCTCACTTTCTCCTTCACTCTCTTCTTCTGAAGCTTCTTCTTCTTTGGAGCTTGAGCTTGACTCCTCTCCTTGTTCTCTTTGTTCCTCTTCAAAACCAAGTCCTGTATTGTTTGATGGAGACATGTGTACCTTGATAATCTTATCCAAGGTCTTTGAGCTTTTCCTAAACCTGTGTAGCTTGTCCTTAGACTCTTTCACTTCCTTCCTTAGTGAAACTATCTCATGTTCTAATATTTCACATTCTAAGACTTTTACCTCTAACTTTTCTTTAAATCTCTTTGTCTTAGCTATTGAATTTTTTAGATCTTGTATAAGCTTTCCTTTTTCTTTATCACATTCCTAAAATTGAATCTTGAGTTTTGAATTCTGCTTTCTAACCTTTCTTAATTCCTTAAGAGCAAAAATAAGCTCAGCTTCTAGATCTACTACTTCTTCCTCTTAATTTTCTAATTCTTCCTTTACTTCTTTATCTTCAAGAGCATCTTCATATTTTTTAGATTTATCTTCAATAGGAGCACTTCCTTCTTCCTCTATTGCCAAGAAGAGCATTTCTTCTTCTTCATTATCTAAGGATCTTCCATCACTATCACTTGAACTCTTGCCTATATTATTTGCATAGAAACTCCTCTTATGTCTTTGGAAAAACTTATTTCCATGCTTGCTTTGTCCATCCTTGTATTTCTTTTAATACTAGGATTTTCCTGCTTCCCTGTTCTTATGATATTTTTTCTCTTCACCATTGTTGCTTTCAACTTATGTACAGTTAGATGCATAATGACCATATTTACTATAATTGAAATACTTTACTATTTTCATACCTTTGTGCTTTTCTAAATATCTCTTGTTCCTTCTACTATAGTTAGCTTCCTCATCATTGATTGACTCATCACTTGAAATAGGTTTCTTATCCTTTGCTTTCTTTGTTGCTTTGAAAGTTGCCTCTTTCTTCGAGATAGGATCCTTTACAATTCTCATCTCATATGTTGTGAGTGTTCCCTATAACTCATCCAAAGTTAGTTTTTCAAGATCTCTTGTTTCTTCTATGGTTGAAACCTTTCCTTCATACCTCATAGGAAGTGACCTTAGAATATTTTGACAAACATCAGATTCTTCAACTTTAAACCCAAGTCCTCGCATGGAGTTAACAACCTCATCCACACGAAGTAAGTATGTAGCAATGTCTTCCTCATCCTTCATATTCAAGTCTTCAAATTTTTTCTTGTGATTTTTCAACTTTACCATCTTGACCTTTTTATCTTCCTCATATGCATTCTTCAACTTTTCCCAAATCTCTTTTGCTGATGTGCAATGCATAACTTTTACAAATTTTGCTTCACATAATCCATCCAATATTACATTCATTTCCTTTACATTATACAGGTGTAAGATCTTACCATATTTATCTGTAGGAGGACTAGCTGGCGGTGTGTACCCATCCTCAACTGCTTGCCATATCTCAATTCCTTGTACCATCAGGTAAGTCTTCATTCTTACACTCCAAAAAGCATAATTGTTCTCATTGAAAAATGGTACCTTGTTTGTTGAAGATCCACTTGAAGATGCCATCTGTGTTCTTGTACACTCTTCCTTCAAGCTATTAAACTCTTTCAAAGGAACCAATTATGATACCAATTGAAGAACATAGGCTTATACTAAGAGGGGGGTGAACAATATAATATCAACTTTTACTTTTCTTTCCCAAACAATATTATCCAATATTATCAATGGCAATATCAACAACAGTAATCAAATAAATGCACAAATCATCACACATAATAGAGACACCAATTTAACGTGGTTCACCCAATGTGGGCTACTCCACAGAGAAAATATTTCCACTAAAATTTTCTCAACAAATATCTTGGGAATCACTTCCCTATTACAATGCTTATGGACCTCTATCCAAAGGAGACACCAATCCCCTAATCTTTGATTTGTGGATCACTCTCAATAGGAGAACTCTTTCCCCTTTTCTCTGGTTCATGTAAATTGATCCAGGAGAACTCTTTCTCCTTGATTGGTTTATGGATCTCTCTTCACAGAAGAACTCTATCTTCCTAGCTACTTCATAGATCACACTCCATAGGAGAACTCTTTCCCCTTGCTCTAGTTTGTGGATCTCTATCCACAGGAGAACTCTTTCTCCTCTACTTTGGCTAATGATATTCTAGAATATTTTTACCCCCACTGCTCTGGCTTGTGGATCTCTCTCCATAGAAGATCTTTGTCCTCACTACCCTAGCTAATGGATCTCTACCCACTAGATATTATTATCCTCTACTCTATCACCTACAAAGCTTGCTCTCAACTCTATCTCAGATCTACACCAAAATCTATCCCAAGTGTAGTACAAATCTGCTCATAAATCACTATCTCAAGTCTATCCTCAAGCCTTAACGTAAATTTTAATCCAATCACAAATCAACTCTACTTAGATTTACCCCAAGCTTTAACACAAAGCTTGAAAAAATCAACAAACCAACTTTACACCCAAGACTTCACAAATACTTGTTCAAATTTATCTTCAAGTCCTCTCAATAACTTGCTCAATCTGCTCTCAAATCTTCACCAAGAATTGCTTCAAATCTACCTTCAAGTTCTCTCAAGAACTTGCTCAATCCGCTCTCAGGTCTTCATAAAGACTTGTTCAAATCTACCTTCAAGCCTTCTCAAATACTTGCTCAAATCTACCTTCAAGCCTTCTCAAAGACTTGCTCAAATCTATCCTCAAGTCCTCTTAAAAACTTGCTCAAATCTGCTCTCAAGCCTTCACAAATACTTGCTCAAATCTACCTTCAAGTCCTCTCAAGAACTTGCTCAATTCTACTCTCAAGCCTTCACAAAGACTTGCTCAAATTCTCAAACACATGCTCAAAATAGATCATAAGATATGCTCAATCAATCTCAAATCTTGCACACAATGCTATCAAATGCTTTATCTAATCTTCAAAGTAATTCCTTTAACTTGAAGTAGTTTAGACATATTCAATTCAAAATTCGTTTAACCTTTGGAACATATAGAGAATGACGTACTCTATCAAAAACTCACTATGTTCTACTCAATTATTAAGTCTGTCGCTTCCACAAATCTGATTTCTAATGTTTGGACATTCACTTTCAATATCACTCAAAACCAATGCTCTATAAATTTCACTCAAACATTCAATCAATGAAACACAACTTGCTCATAAACCCTAAACAAGTGCTTTTATACTTCTTCAAATAAAGATCACAATGTGGGTCTCAAACCCTAACTCAAATAATCTTCAATCTCTATCTCAAATGTTCTCTAAACGCTCACCAATGAAGCATATAAAAACTCACTCAAATATTTTCAATAATGCTTATCAAAAAATCCTTTTTCACTCCACCATATATTTCACAACATTCATTTCAATCACTTTAAATAAAAGATAATGTACCCATACCTTTTTGTTGTGATGGATATATGTCTTCAGAACCTGTTTCACTCACAACCAATTCCTTTTGTTCCACTTCCAAGGTTAGATAACAATAGTCTATCTCAAAACCTCAAAACGAATATTTCACAACATTCACAAAATATACCTCCAAAAATGTGCTTAGTGAAATCTGAACAATATACTCTAGAATCCTTATTTTGATCTTAAGAAAAATGTATTAAAGATTCATCATAATCCCACAAATACTCTTCTTCATAATACAAAAGGTACAATAAAATTCAAAACAATTTTACACCTTATAACTCCTAATATTGCAAATTAAATCAACCCAACAAGATCACAAATTACACAATTAATTTTTCACTATTACACCTTTTAACTCCTTTCTTAAAATGATTTTCAATCAAACTATTATACTCCAAATCCCTTTTCAAAATAACACCACATACTTTATTTCATGCATCCCTTTTATCAAAATTAAAATGTTTACCTTATAACTCCCAAAGCAACATTAAACATGCATACCTTAGAACATAGGACCTTAGGCATTAATTAAAAAATTAATTCTTTGCACACTCCTCCCACGGGAATCGAACCCCCGCTCGTTTGTCGCCTATGTCTTAGTTGTGACCTAACTGGTGCATGAGCTAGGCACTCACACAAAACCAACAATGCACCTATTACCCTTTATTCCTTTTGCTAATGCCAAAACTATAAAAAACCTCATTCTCTACTACCGTTGCATCTCGAACCTGATATTTCCTTGCTACAATGACCTAGCACCAAGGAAAACATTGTCTGGGCTATCCACCCAAATGGAATCCAATTCAGTCGTCGTTTCCTTTTACATCATAATATCTACCTCAAAATTAGCGTAGACATTTATCTTCTTCTCCCTTTTGAACATTAATCGAGCGCATGCTAAGGAGACTTAATTCACACCATTAAAATCATTTTTTACCAATGCAAAAACCTTTGAATATTTATATGCACTTCGGGTTACATTGTGACATCGGTGCCTAACCTTTGATGCCCTCCTTTTTAACTTTTGGTGCCTCGAATTCAAAATTAAATATTTAAATAATAATTTAAATATTTAAACCTTAGAATATTATGGGTTGAGGTTTAATATTTAAATTAAATATTTAAATAAATAAACCTTGGGCTTTTCATCAAATTAAAATATTAAAACTCTTTTAGGCCTTTAATGGAAAATGTTTACCACCATCACCTTAGTAAAAAATCATCAATACCCTTATTATTTTTCTCAAACATAATGGAAGAGAGTTATCTTTTTCTTTTTTGCCTTATGCCTCATGTGCCATATCAACCAACTTGGACATCAAAACTTTTGATATTAATCAAACCTCTTGACATTAATTTCACCAAATTAGGACATAAAACCTCTTGACATCAATGACAACAAAACATGCTCAAATTTCCAATATTTTCAATCTTGAAGACCTTTTCTAGAACCATGATTCTTTCAAATTCTTTCTTTTGAAGCCCAAGAAAGAAATTTTAGAGTTAAAATTGCTTAAAACTTGCTCATTCATTGAAGCCAAAAAAAATTGTCTAGACTTGCTCCATATTTTTTAAGGCCATATTTACAAAGTCTCAATGGCCAAAATATTTTTGCAATGAGATCAACAATGCGCCAAAATACCTTTGGTATAATAAGAGGCTTTTTGAGAAGAGTATTCATCCCAACAACAAAATAAAACCTAAAAGGAAGATATGCCAATACATTTTTTGGGTGATGTAAGCAAGGCACTTCAATATCGCCAATATGATGAAGAAGCTACTAAAGAGATATTGATAAGTAAAGAAGCTGAAATATTTTTGTGATGATGTCAACCTAGCCTCCAAAAAACTTTAACCTAGTGAAGAGCTCTCATTAAGGAAGAAAAGCAGCCTGGAGGACAAGTCAAAGGAAAGCAACATCTCAAAACGAAGTTTTTTATTATAAAGGATGACGTCAACACCTAAAATGTTTGACATGCTTGCAAATTAAGATGTTTTGAAAAGAGAGTTCCCAACACTCCCAAAACAAAGTAGTTAGGCCAAAATTCTAGTTGTTATACCATGAAAGCATTAGCCACCTTCAGTCAAGCATAACTAAATATCCTACAAATCATAACCATAAGAGGGCCAGTAGAGGATGTTCTAAACTTGTTGAAGATGCTTAGTGGAGCTAGATCATCCTTAATCATGCACAATCATTTTTTCTTATGGTTGTAAATAGTGGTCCATTTTATTTCTAGCTTAGCAAATACTATAAATAGAGGAAATATCCTCAATATAAAGGGTTGGATAATTCAAATTTTATCTTTTGTAAGCTAAATGTTCATGTTGTTCAAATGCAATCAAGAGTTTCTTGACCTCTCCTAATTGAAGTGTGTGCGACTATTAATTATGGTGATATTTGCACTTTCAACATTTTTTCTTATGCTTTAATTAAATATGATTTATTAGGCTTGAAGTTGTTTGACTTATTTCAATTGAAGTGCTTAGAATGTTAAATATTGTGATATTTGAGCTTACTATATTTTCTATGTAGCTTTAATTAAAAAATTATATGTTAGATTTAATGTTATATGACTTATTTTGATTGAAGTATTTTTTTGTGTATCTTTGATTGAAGTTTCGTTTGTTAGGCATTGCATGTAGTAGATAGTCAATGCTCATTCAATGAAAATTTATGTTGTTATCTTATCTCTAGTTGTAATTATCATTCTCTCTATCAATAATGTTTTCTCAACCCAACCTCTTTTTCTATCTTTTATCTTTTGATGAGGAGTCGATATTTTTTGGAGGTTGACTTAGGCAATTTTAAGTTATCTAATTTTGACCTTGGTCTTTGATGTAAATTCTATTTAGGTAGATTAAAGGATCAATATGTAGCTTGACTGTAAACATTCTCATATGCTATGCAGGGAAAAATATCTTCATTGGCTTTGGATGAAGTTTCATACTTGGTGCAGTATCTCCAACAAACCAAACAGATCTTTTATGAATAAATTTCATCATCTCACACTCTTTAAATCCTTACTTATCCTTACTTTAGTATTTAGATCTTGATTTCATAATTCACTTGCTATATAAATGATACAAGGTAAGAATTCTTCCCTACCATCTTATAATTAATTATATATGTGTCAGTGTGAGAAGCATATTTTTTTATGTATTTAATAAAAAACATTTGTAATCATAGAGCATACCAACTATAATAACCATGATATCTAAATTAAACATTAATATTTAACACCAAACTAAAAAAATAAACTCTTGAAAAGGTTGTTGAAAAGTTATTTGGAATGTACTTTGAGTGCAAAGATTCTCAGCTACTCATGCAAGGAACATTTTTGTTGGACTTTGATGAAGTCTCATACCTGTGTAAGATCTCTAGCAAATAAAAATAATCATTTATAAATAAATTTCATCATCTCACCCTCTTTTGAATATTTAAGATAAAGAACTTGCAGTACAGGTAATTGAATCCTTCTTTAATTATTTAGATCTTGATTTCATATTTTAATCCTTAATAAATGATGGATGACATCCTATATAAAGAAAGAGCATATTTTAAATATATTTGTATAAAAAAAAATCATTCTTAAATAAAACTATAATAACAATAATGTCTAAATGAAATATTAATAATTAATGTTAAATTTCTACCCTAAAGTAAAATAAAAAATTAAAACTTCGAAACTCTGACCTAAATATAAAAAATAAAACAATACATCTATAATTATTCAAAATTACATCATCCATATGATTTATAGCCTCATGCATATTAAAAAATATTTTACTTAACTTCTTTTATATAATTATTCTTCTGTACGATAGTGTCCTTTCTTTAAATTATTTAATTATTAATTTAGTAGACATAACCTATTCTTTTAAGAACATTTAAATATTTAAAATTTTATTAAATATTTGTGTTGTTGTTTGGATTAGGTTAGTGTGAGAAACCTAGTATGAGAAACCTAGTATGAGAAACCTTTAACCTCCTTTCTATAAATTATTTAACTTATCAATAAATGATTAAAACACAATCACACACTCAAAAGTTACACTGTCTGTAGACAAATTTTAATTTTATTAAATATATCACTAAATATGCGATTAGTGTTTAATTAAGGTTAATATATATTCTTTTACTGAAACAGAGTTGAATGGTATAGAATATCAATTACTGAATTAAGAAGGGAGGCGAAGAGTGCAGACGTTTGCATGTTCACTGTATTATTATACTTGTTAATTGAAATTGCTTATGCAGAAACATAAGCATGAGGGTTTACTTCTGCTTTCTAGTTGAACTTTCTAGTTGAATTCAATTAAGGAACGAATGGTTGATGAATTGAGATAGCTCCACTAAACTAGTTGTACTCCAGTTCATTATGGAGGAAAATAATATTTAATTTCCTGAATATGCTCGGATTGGTTTATGACCGCAACGCCCATCAAGGATCGGATCACCGACGTCCTAAGACTTGTTTATGACTTTGTGTGGAGGGCATTTAAAAAATGTTTTGTCGTACGACTTGTTTATGATCGCAACGTGCATCAACGATCGGATCACCGTGTCGTATGACTTGTTTTGCATCGAAGACGTCGTATGACAGATGTTTTGCATCGAAAAGAAAGAAACCAATTGGTTGGAAAGTGAGAAGCCACCTACTCCAAACATACAGACAGTTGTAAAGTGAGAAGCCACCTATTCCAGACAGACAATTAATAAATATATGTACGATTTTACAGGCTAAAGAGTGTAGCACAAAGGAATCGGTTACATCTGCAGGTACTAATCTTGGACTGTTCCCTATAAACCCTGAGGATTCAGATCAAATTACTTTTTGGTAACTAGTATTACTAAGGTTTGTTTGAACCTAAATCTTTTCTTGATAAATATTCATCTAGACTAACACTTACCAAAACAATAATCATTACTGTCCTAAAATTTATAAAAAGTCATCAGCGTACATCAACAAAATCCTCATTTATATTCATCGTTGCATTTGATATTATGGTAGAATATCTCAACGTCTTTAGCACTATTGTAAGTCAAATAGCCTCTATTGATATTAAAATGACCGAAGAAGACAAGTGTATCACTTTGTTATGTTCTTTACTAGATTCATGGAATAATCCGGCGGTTGTGGCCATTGGGAGTACTATTGTAATTACTTTAAGGTTTGAAGATGTAGTTGCATCATTGTTATCAAAAGAGTTGAGTTGAAAATCCATGGAGAGCTCATCTAAGGATGCCTTGTTTGTAAGGGATCATTCCTAAGATAAAAATAAGCATAACTTTGGGGACAAGGAGAAGTCAAGAGGGAGATCTAAATCTTTTGAAAACATTATTCAAAAATGCTGGAAATGCAGTAAAGTTGGGCATATGAAGAAAGATTGTAGATCCAAAAATATTGATAAAAATAATGAATCTAATGGGCATATGAAGAAAGACTGTAGACCCAAAAATATTGATAAAAATAAGGAATTTGATGATGCTTCTTCTACAAAAGAAAATACCTCAATAGTAGGGGATGTATACTTAGCATCTTAAAGTAGACAATTAGATTGTGATGTGTGGTTGATCGACTCAATGGCTTCTTTTCATATGACTCCTCACAGAGTATAGTTTTATGAATATAAAAAGTATAATGGAGGTGATGTATTCCTCATAGATGATTTGACAACCAAAATCATAAGTTGTGGAAGGATCAATCTGTTATTGAAATATGGAAGGGTTTAAAACCACTCTTTACATATTCAAGGGTTACCCATGAGCTTGATATATGTGAGTAGAATGAGTGATGCAGGTGTGTAGATAGTATTTGAAAAGGATACCTATAGGATGGTTTGAGGAGAAATGGTGTTGACAAGAGGAGTTTGGATTGGAACACTATATAAGCTATTGGGTAGCATTGTGATTAATGGGTGTAATAGTTATGTTGTTCTTGAAAATGAAATAGATAAAACCCCTTCTCTTCCTATAGAGAAGACAATGCTTTAGCATCAAAGAATAGGATATATCAAATAAAATGGTCTTCAAGCTTTATATACTAAAGGTATGGTTGAAGGTATTTCTAATTTTTCTTAAGATTTTGATTTCTATGAACATTGTGTATATGGTAAATAGAATTAGGTAAAGTTTTCATCTGGTGTTGTAAGGGTAAAAGAGATTTTGGAGCTGATACATAATGATTTGTTTGGACTTGTACCTATTCCATCACTTGGAAAATAATTGTACTATGTTTCATTTATAGATGATTTTTCAAGGTATGCATGGATATATTTCCTCTAAAAGAAATATGATATCTTTACAAAATTCAAATAGTTTAAGGCTCTTGTAGAAAACCAAACTAAGAAGAAGATAAAAGTGTTGTAGATAAATAATGGAGGAGAGTTTTGCAACAATGAATTTGAGGAGTTTTGTAAGCAATGTGAAATAGCAAGGCAAAAAATGACTTCATACACTCCTCAACATAATGGATTTGTAAAAAGAATTAATAGGACATTGATCGAAAAGGCAAGGAGTATGCTTAGTGGTGTAAGGTTAGCACAAGAATTTTGGGGGGAGGTTGTGGAAACTACATGTTATTTGATAAATTGATAACCAACATCAACGTTGGTTGATAGAACTTCGTATGAGGTATGGACTGATAAGAAACCCTCTCTTGAACATATTGGATTGTTTGGTTGTGATTCTTATGTGCATGTTCCAAAGGAAAAAGGAGTAAGTTAGATAATAAAGCAATGAAGTGTATCTTTAATGGTTATGAAGATGGTATAAAAGGCTACAAACTTTGGAACCCAAAAACTAGGGCAATTGTTTATAGCCAAGATGTACTCTTTAGACAATATAAAAATGCTCTCAAGCAGAGAGAACAACCAGGAGAGGAAGAACCATAAAAGGAGCAATTTGAGTTCATGGATGAACAATTTGACTTAATAGAAAATGATGAACCAGATCCTCAAACTTTGGTCTTGAGAAGATCAACTTGAGAAAGAAGAAAACCAAAAAGGTATAATTCACCTAATTTTTAGTCTACTTTTGTTTTATCTGTTACTGATGATGATCCTAGAACTATTAAGGAGGATGCAAAGGATGGTAAATTTTGGAAGAAGACCATAGTTGATGAAATAAAATCTTTAGAGAAAAATAAGACATGGATTTTTTGAAGTTGCCTACTAAAAGAAAACCAATTGGTATCAAATAGGTATTCATGAAGAAGTTTAATGCAAAAGGTAAAATCGAGAAATACAAATCTCACACAGTAGCAAAGGGATATTCCCAAGAACAAGGAATTGATTTTGGTGAGGTTTTTTCCCCTATTGCTAAACTAACTTCTATTAGATTTATTTTATCAATTGTTGTTATATTTGACTTATAAGTAGAGAAAATTGATGTGAAGACAACATTTCTACATGGGGATCTAGAAGAAGAAATCTATATGTCTCAACTAGAAGGTTTTATAGTAAAAGGAAAGGAAGACTTTGTATGTAGGTTGAAGAAATATTTGTATGGTCTGAAACAATCACCTAGGATGTGGTATCAAAAGTTTGATACTTATGTATTGGGACTTGGTTTTTGTGATCACTATGTGTAAATCAAACAAGTTGATGATCACTTTATTATTATGGCATTGTATGTTGATGATATGTTATTAATTAGAAGTGATAGGGAAATCATCTAGAATTTGAAGTCTCAAATATCATCTTAGTTTAATATGAAGGATCCTGGTCCTGCAAATTTCATCTTGGGCATGCAAATTAAGAGGTATTAATAAAATAAGAGACTCTAGTTGAATTAGAGAAAAATTATTAAGATAGTATTAAAGAGATTTAATATATATGATTGTAAACCAATCAAGACTTCTATTTTTTTTGGGTGTAAATCTATTTGTAGAATAGTATCCATGGACACAAGAAAAGGAAGATGAAATATCTCATGTTCCTTATACAAGTATTGTTAGGAGTTTGATGTATGTCATGGTATGTACCAAAGTAAACATTTCCCATGCAGTGGGAGTTATGAGTAGATATATGTCAAAATGAGGGAAATAACATTGGACTATTGTAAAGCAAGTTTTCAAATACTTGCATGGCACAATAGATTATGCAATATGCTATCAAGGAAGGCCTAAACCAAACAAGGTATTGAATGTACAAGGTTTTGTTGATGCAAATTGGGTTAGAGATCTTGATTGTAGTATAGTACCTTTTTATTAGAGATATGGTTGAAAACAAGGTGTCACTGGAGAAAATTGATACTCTCAAAAATATTGTTGATTCATTTACTAAGTTTGTGAGTACTGAGAAGTTTTCTTGGTGTAGAGAGAAATGGTTTAATTGCCCCAAGTAACTAAATTTATGATTTGTATAGGCCCCATTGTAAAGTATTCAACAAGTAGGAGATGCAACACAAGAACAAAGAGCATCCACTATTCCCATACAACATATCATAGGTCGAGAACAAGTAAAGAGGGTGCACCATTGGGACTTCCCAAGAGGTCACCAATCCTAGCACTACTCCAATCAATTATGCTTAGCCATTGGATTATAATGAGATTCAGGGTACACAAGTAGATAAAATCATCCCAAGGTGCTCACTACCCCTTTCTACCCATACATTACAAGATCAGGAAACCACCTATCTCTATCTACCTTACCAATATTACCATGTGCCTACTCATGACACTAGTACTTCAAGGTACTTGGGGTATGGAGGGACCATTCCCCCAAGACTCAACTCTTAACTCACCCTAAGTCTAATAAACTATCCATACACAAGATCCTCTACTCGAACACAACACCCTATCACATAAAAACAAACATCCATATTTGTTGCCCTCTTCATGCACACCTCTTGTACACAAGAGAAACAACTCAAATTCCTCACACACCAAAGAAGTTACAATTCCAACCACCTACTCCAAGCATTGTCAATACCAACAAGCACATATCATTCAAGTTCAATCCACAATGTTCGTTACCCCTCCAGCATAGCATACTCGCCACATAAGAGCATCATACATTACCACAATGCCCACACAGTCCTCTTCCTACCATCCAAGCACATTAGGATTCACGACCCCAAAACCATCCCATGGCTCCAAAGCCAGCATTTTGTCCTCATACAACACAAGAACAAAACACGAACCATGCTCGTTGTCCCTTACAACACATAACCCCCCATCGTACAAGAGTAGGAATATTCCTAGAGTGCGCACACACAATGTTAACTACTCTTTCAAACATTTATACCAAGTTTAAAATGCCCTCATTCAAACATTCCCAATTTATACCAAGTTTAAAATGCCCTCATTCCCAATAGGTGAAGATGCATCAACCAATCAATTTATACCAAGTTTAAAATGCCCTCATTCAAACATTTATCATGGGTGGTATACTCATCATAAGTGGTAGTCATGTACTAAATCCAGTCAAACAATTTTAATGACATGATTGACGAATGGTAGCTATCACCATGCAATATGTGGTAAGATATGATTGACCCTTTTTTCTAAGGATTAGAGGTACTAACTGATATTTCTTAACCTATTAACATACCCTAATTTCTAACATAAATTATATATAAGTATTTTGGATCCTTTTTTAGATTGTATGGATTTTTGATCTCCAAGCACTGGTGATATCAATTCATGGACCTCTTAGTTGTAAGTGATCAATGAAAATTATAGCTTGTTCTTAAGGGTCTCTTTCTAAACAATGGGGATGATTATTTGGAGAACTACCTATTGCTTAGTGTTGTGGCTGCTCACAACGTACCCCAAAATTGGGGACCCACCTTTTTTGCATGTGTTCCAAGAAGACTAAAGTGGCCCATAGGCTAAAGATCAAGGAAAAAAGCAAAACACCATAAGGAGAAAAAGTGTCGCGATATCACGACATGTTGCAGTTTCGCGGCCAAAATAGAAAAAGTGTCGCGATATCGCGACATGTTGCGATTTCACGGCCAAAATAGAAAAAGTGTCGCGATATCACAACATGTTGCAGTTTCACGGCCAAAATAGAAAAAGTGTCGCGATATCGCGACATGTTGCAGTTTCGTGGCAAAAGGAGAAAAGGTGTCGCGATATCGTGACATGTTGCACCATCGCGGCCAAAAGAGAAAAGGTGTCACGATATCGCGACATGTTGCACCGTCGCGGCCAAAAGAGAAAAAGTGTCGCGATATCGCGACATGTTACAGTTTTGCGGCCAAAGGAGAAAAGGTGTCGCAATATCGCAACATGTTGCACCATCGTAGTCAAAGGAGAAAAGGTGTCACGATATCACGACATGTTGCACCATCGCGGTCAAAGGAGAAAAGGTGTCACGATATCGCGACATGTTGCACCATCGCGGCCAAAGGAGAAAAAGTGTCGCGATATTGCGACATGTTGCACCGTCGCGACCAAAAGAGAAAAAGTGTCGCGATATCGCGACATGTTGCTTGGTCGCGGTCAGAGGAGAAAAAGTGTCGCGATATCGTGACATGTTGCATTTTTGCGATTCAAAGCAAAGAGAAAGAGCTAGAAATAAAAAGTGTCGCGATATCACGACATGTTGCGTTTTCACGATTTAAAGCAAAGAGAAAGAGCTAGAAAGAAAAAGTGTCGCGATATCGCAACATGTTGCATTTTCGCGACCAAACAAGACAAGAAAGAACAAGAAAAGAAAAGTGTCACGATATCGCGACATGTTGCATTTTCGCGACCAACAAGACAAGAAAGAACAAGAAAAGAAAAGTGTCACGATATCGCGACATGTTGTGTTTTCGCGGCCAAACAGGAAAAAGTGTCACGATATCACGACATGTTGCATTTTCGCGACCAAACAGGAAAAAGTTTCGCAATATAGCGACATGTTGCGTTTTCGCGGCCAAACAAGAAAAAGTGTCACGATATCGTGACATGTTGCATGGTCACGGTCAAAAGAGAAAAAGTTTTGTGATATCGCGACATGTTGCATTTTCACGATTCAAAGCAAAGAGAGAGAGAAGAAAGAAAAAATGTCACGATATCGCGACATGTTACATTTTCACGACGAAGGACCACAAAATGGAAACCAAAGCACACGCATACAAGGGAAGGTGAAACGAACAGTCAGGGAAGGTGAAACGAACAACCATCGTAAAGCGAAACGAACCGTCATGGAAGGAGAAGCAATTTTTTAGAAGTTTAAGTACGCCATTCAAAGAGGCCAGAAAAGGGGGGTGAAAACCGTTGCAAGCAGAGTTGTAGAGCTGAAGGCGAGAAGGTCATTCTGGACTTGTTTGAGTTGTTTTTCTTCCACAGACTAGTTTGGAAAAACCAAAAATTTTGCTATTGTAAAATAACATATTTTTAATGCAGAAGTGTTCAGAAATTTGCATCTTGTGGGCAAGAAAGAAGGAGATTTTCTTTGCATGCTATGGATTTAATGTTTATTCTTTCATTTTTCAGATTTTGAATTTATAGATAATGTTAATGCCATTTTTTTTGGGTTACATTAGGCGAATATTTGAAATCTAAATTTTATTTCGTACCCTAGGAACTAGCACTTAGTTTATGGGGATTGTGCTTGTTTTGAAAGTCCAATAGGTTAGGTTGCATGCATGGAGACCTCACATATTTTGTTTTGTCGAAATAGGATAGCATCATACTGAGTGCATTTTATTTTCAATTTTTTTGCATTTCATTTTTATTTTCTGCATTTTATTTTTTTCAGAAATTTTAATTTATTTTAAATCTTCAGACATTAAAATAAACATTTAAAAAATTCCAAAATCCAAAAAAACAATGAACAATCACTAAATTTTTGTGATGAAATAAACCAACATAGCCCCTTGTTTACAGCTACTTGCATTCACTAAGGTGTTCCAAGCATTTAAATTGAATATCTTTATTTGAGATTACTAATACACATATGCAAATGCTAATATAGCGGAGACCTTGGAGAAGTTGTTTGTTTAACTTCTTTGCAAGAGGGGATTTGGAACCCAAATCCTAAAGGAGAGTGTACTTTCACAATTGGGTGAAAATACCACTCAACAGATTAGCGCTAAAAGGAGGGCCTGAACTGGTTTATTTCGAGTGATTTAAATGCTATAGGGATTTAAATTTTGAATATTTCATGCCCTATTGATTATTATCTTTAGCCCTCTTTTAATAATACAACCTTGTACTATTAAAAAGAGGACATGAATTGCTATGCATTGTTCTAACGCTTTTGATTGTTCATACAGGAATAAAGTGTTTTGATTTGATTTAAAAAAAAAAAAATTGGTCTTGACTAACGAGGTTATCTCCATGCAATTACTTTCATTCGATTTTAATGGATACACCTCTTGGAATGCTAATTTATAAGGAGTTATTTTGTCTAAAAATGTATTTGTTGTCGGTATTATGCTCTTCACCTGCGCGTAATGTGATCTTGTGAATTAGAAATCCTACAACACTATGAGTATGCTCTTCACTTGCGCATATGTGATCTGGTGAATCAGAAACTTACATTTTTAGCATACTGCTTTGTCAAGGTTCCTTCTGTCATGACTAACGAATTGATTTTGAAGTTATTCTTTGAATTTCATTAATTGCAAGATTTTATGTGTGTCGTAGGTTTTCTTTGAGGTACTGAGAGTTTTGTCAGGTTCTTGTGGGGTTATCATCATCAATTTTGAATCAAATGGCCCAACCTCCACCACCTCCTTGGTACGGAGCCAATAACATTCCTTTGAATATTGTAGGGGATATTCACGAGATCCCTAGGAATATAGATAGATTTTTGCCCAAATACAAATCGGATGGCCCAAGGACTGCAGAAGAACATATTCAGACCTATAGGGATTTTTTGATAAGATTACAAGTTCAACATGAAGATGTGGCTTGTAGACTCTTCCCCATGAGCCTAGACCAAGTGGCTTACGAATGGTATATTTGCTTACCTATTGGTTCCATTACGTCATGGACACAAATGGAGAATGCTTTTGTCAACCAATTCAGGTCACCATTAGATCCCACAATCCTTTATAATCAGTTTATTACGTGCAAAAGAGGCCAGGGTGACCCAATCCGAACTTTTAATCAGAGATTTCATAAGTGCTATAATAGAGCAATTCAACATTTTGCCATTGATCCTGCAGTAGCTTTGCAAATATATTTTGGGGCATTGGATCCTATGATGGCAATTTTTGCAAGGTGAAATCCTCAAGTTACCATGCTTGCTCTAGCCTACAATGAAGCTATGACCATTGAACAACAAATGACACCATAGGGTTATGGGTTTTCCCAGATGCCTATGGTAGGACAATATGGTCCATAAGGTCAAGCTCCTATGATGAATCAGATCATGGCACCACAAATATCAGGCACAAATGCTTTGCCTTATCAACAACCATATTCATCAACACCCGCTTACGCACCCAATCCAATTTCGATTCAAAGTGTGAATCCCTATGCAAATCAAGTGGCTCAAAATCCAACTCAAATGTTAAGTCAAGATCTCACCAATTACGCAAATCCTATTGGAACTAGCAATAACATAGCTCAAACAAAAGAGATTTATTCAGAGGTTGAAGAGCTCAAAAATATGGTTCACAAATTGAGTAATGATTTGGTTCAAAAATAGAAGTATGAATCCCATGCCCCTCACCCAAATCGAAACTCCAACAATAGAGGGAGACAGTGGAATACGAAGCCAAACAATGGGGGTGTGCCTTCCCCTATTGCTAATCATATAGATACTTCTATAGGACCAAGTCACTCTAGTTCCATTCTTAATCTGAAAGCACGAGGATACGGAAGCAAAAAGGAAAGCGAATATGCGATGCAAACAGAACCGGACTTAGCGCTAAATCCTAGGAATTTGAAAGTGCATGAAAAGAGGGAAAAGCATGAGCGAATCGAAATGAAACAAATGTGAATAAAGAAGACAGCCCTTTTTATTGATATGTTTCACAACTCGGTTACAATGCGCATCCTCCCCTTCCAAGGGCTAGGAGCGTTTAAGTATGCGTTCTTGTTACATCCATGGGTGCCTTTCCTTCTTTCGCGTGCCCACATGTAAAATGGGCGGACCAAACATCGCCGCCGCTTGCGTTGATGAGTCTTGACTCCTCGCTGCTCCTCCGATGTCCAAACCCTACGTTCAAAGGAACAAGAAATGGTCAGTAGCACCTGCGGATAAAACAAAGCATGCAATCCCCAAGCCTACGATAAGTGAATGAGAAAAATGAATTAAACTATGACTAAAATAGGTCCAAATGCTCTAAAAATTTGACAGGGGCATCAAGACACCACCAGGAAGGCCCTGCAAAAAGAACAGTCAGGAAATTCCTCACCGATTTGAATTCGCTTTGGGGTGGGACGAATTCACCTGCAACAAAATGCCGAAAAGGTATTGTCCCAAATGTCCTACCTAGGAAGCTCCAAAAGACCTGCAAACTTGGGGTTAGCTAATTGGGGGCATTTTGGGAAGACCCAGATGGTCATATTTTCCCAATTTGGCCTCCATCAATGGGAATTTGATGATGCTACCTGTAGATTAGTGGAAGCAAGCAAAGATAGAAATATGATCAAAATTGTTCAAAACGAGACGAAATTTAAATGACAACCTATCTAAGCATCATAGAATTGAATGCAAAAATGAAAGAAAGAAAGTCTACCATGGAATTCCCATCGCTCCGAAGGGGGCGATTAGGACTGTGGCAGTGTGGGAGGGGGCGCCCATGGGGCAGGCCGCCCGTCGTTTGAGGCTTGATTTCGGCACCAATCCACTTGGGATGGGTCCAAAACCTCTTGTGTGGTATTGTCAACAAATTTGGTGGGATATTGTGGCCAAATGTCAGGTTTTGGGCTCAAGATTCATCCTCCCAATAGTCACCCAATGACCTCCCCTCTAAAGGAGATCAAGGATGTGAAAGGCGCAAATCCAAAAGGTGTGAGGTATGAAAATAAAATGACAGCACTTCGTTGCTCTAAAATGCTCCTTCTCTCTATATTTTGGGGTGAGGAAACTCACCAATTTATAGACCTGGAGGTCTCTTGAAATGGGCATGCGGAGGCGCCACTTGGCAATCATGCCTTCCTAGGGGGAAGGAGATTCCTCCCTGAATAGGGACTTCATGACTGCCCTTGTAATTGCCTCTAACGCTCGAAAACGCTCACCCATACTCCCATGCGATGAAGGAAGCGTTGAGTGGCGGATCTGAGCTGCCATTTGTCAAGATTTGACTTTTTGCCCATCAAACCTGCAATTCGCCCCACCCTGGAGCGAATCCAGAATTCATCCCTGGGTGGGGCGAATCCCAATTTGAATTCGTTCCAGGGTGGAACGGATATTGAGCAAAGTGCCTGAAGGTGCCAAATTGATCTCTGACCTTCCAAAACTATTGTGAGAGTGGTTAGGACCACTGTTTAACCTCTGGGGGCTGCCCTTGGGGCTGTGTGTGTCAAAGCGATCAGTGTTTGCAGTCACATAATCGGATTGGTGTTGTTTTGGTGTCTACAGATGCCCCTTTTTGGGATGCGCTGTGCATGGCGCAGCGTCGAGCAAAAATAGATAACCAAAGCACTAATGATTAGGGTTTCTTCGGTAACCTAACCAAATTTTGATGCCCCAAGTATGGAAAGGGCATGCATTCTTGAATCCTTGCTTCTGACGAGTGAAGGAACTCAATTCAAGTGTTAACCTTTTTCGGTGAGGTGTTACTTGATCTTGGACATTGATCGGTCATGAATAGGCAAAGGGCGCAACCTTTTGTCTGTGAGAACCTTGAGTTCATGATTCACGAAATGCCAAGTGATTTGATCGGGTTGTGATTATTGCTTGTTTACTGCCCCAAGCAGGAGCGTAATTGTCTTTGTCAATGATTCTTTGAATGCATGTCGTTTTCCTTAATTGGGTGTGTACTTGTTGGCTGGTGACTAAGTGTGACTACCCCCTCAAGCGACGAATCGATGAGGGAATGACCTTCATGAGAAAAGCGACGAGTCGCTTGACCCAAGATGACTTGTGTGAGGGTGCCTTTAGATGTTTTAGCATTAAGCGTGTGCAGTTTTTTGACATTTAGACCTATTTTTGGTGGGTGTTAACCCTTTTGGTGACGCTTTTTGGAGCTAAAATTGGCAGAAATCCGTCCTCCCGTGGAGCGGTCCGGCTATGGTAGCCTTCTTAGGGAGTAGGATGGTGACAATTTGTAGCCCCAATATCTATTTTGGATGCCAAGAATGTCAGGCGCGAAGGCGCCTTCGTTCGGCAATGTTATTGCTATTTTTGGGTGGGTTTTGACCCTTTTGGTGACGCCGTTTAGGGTGGAAATTCTCGAAAATCCGTCTTCCCGTGGAGCGGTCCGGCTATGGTAGCCTTCTTAGGGAATAGGATAGTGAGGATTTGTGACCTCGACATCTATTTTGCATGTCCAGAATGTCAAGTGCAAAAGCACTCTCATTGGACAGGTTTATTAGCTATTTTGGTGCATTTTTGTTCAATTTTTTGTTGTTTTTGAAATTTTTGCCCTGAATTCATTTTGGGGTGGGATGAATACCAGTTTAGTATTCATCCCAGGGTGGGACGAGTACTAACCAGAGTGCTCATCCTAGGGAGGAATGAATATAAGCTCAAAAAGCCTATTTAAAGGCCAAAACTAGGGTTTGGGCTCATTTGCATTCGAATTTTCTTGCGATTTGGAGCTCTGGGGAGGAGGAGGTTAATTCTGCGAAGTGAAGCACTGCCGAATTTCTCCCGACATCATGAGTGCACAAACCGGATCGAGCGATAGAGCCGAAGGGAGACCAGTAAGTGCTCCTTAGCGTTATTGCTTTTGTTTGTTATATGTTTTAAAACTGCAAGTGATTTGTTTAATTTTCTTTGTTATGTTGTTTTCCCAAAATTAAAATTGAAACCCTAAAACTGAGTTGAACACAAACCAAGACTTAGCTTAAAACTGAATGGAAAACGTAGTTTAAACCTAGGTGGAAAATTTTTATTTTTCTTTTTAAAAAATTTTTAAATAAACCAAAAATTTTGATTTTTTAAACTAAAACCCTAGGATAAACGGAACGTAAAACCCTAGTTTTTTAGGTTGAGCTTGTCAGTTTTAAAACGTAGGTGAAAACCCTAGGTTAAAAAACTGTTATTTTAATTTTGTTTTGTTTGTGCAGACTTTATCAATTTTAAACTTAGAATACATAAACCCTAAGACTGACAACTGTAGTTAAAAAAGTTTTTGTGTTTTTATGTTGTTGTCAGTTTTAAACTTAGAGTACAGAAACCCTAAGACTGACAACTATATTTAAAAAAATTTTTGTGTTTTTATGTTGTTGTCAGTTTTAAACTTAGAGTACAAACCCTAAGACTGACAAACTGTATTTGCTGAATTGTTTTTGTATCTATTTTGAATTTTTGTGAATTTTGTTGTTTTTGAGTTGTACGTTGGTAGGCAGTACTGTATATTCATGTTATTGTTGTACAATTTTTCATGATTTTAATGTTTTTGTGTTGTTTTATTTTGCAGGTTGTGAAGAGCCGGTATCGTGTACCTACTACTTTTGCTGAAGCACGGGGGGCGCTAACTGTGGCTGACTGGGAGTGGCTTGATGCCCTTGGGCTCAAGCAGGTGGCTCGACTAGAGCCTGTGGTCGGGGATCGGGCCTATCTGATGGCCCTGATCAACCTATGGGATCCCTGGACCAACACCTTCCATCTCCCAATAGGGGAGATGACAGTGACCTTGGAGGATGTCTATCGGCTTCTACGAATTCCAATAGATGGACTACCGATCAGAACGTCATCGTGTGATCAACGGATAGCTATACTGATACGATGCTTCGGGCATGGGGAGGAGCTAGGTGTGGAGAGCCCAGTGGAGAGGGTAGAGGGTGACTGCCAGATTGGTGGGATTTTGGTCCGATGGTGGCTTGAGAGAGGGGTGTTGGGAGTGAGGCATGCAGTACTCATGGGCCTCATTTCCAACATGCTGCTACCTGACTCGTCAGGTGCGAGGTTCCCGTGGAACCTGCTGGATGTGGTCTGGCGGTGGTAGAGTGCCCGACGGAGGCACCGCTGATCATGAGGTGGGGACAGATGCTATTGGCACAGCTCTATGGTGAGTTGTACGAGGTCCGCTATCGAAGGCAAAAGGGGATTAGCTGTAGCTATCTATTGTAGAGCTGGGCTTGGCAGCACATAGTGATGGAGAGGCCAGCAGGGTTACCATGGATGACTCGGACGGAGATGGAGGATAAGGATATAGGCTATGCGGTTCTATGGTGGTGGTCTGAGGAGCAGGGATAGAGTCGATGGTGGGCAGGTGTCGTAGGGCACTATGTCGATGCCCTCACTCGGCTTACTCCAGGGGAGGTGTTCTGGCACCCTTATCGGGACTATCCAACCTGGCTGGAGGCTGGAGAGTGGCTCTGATGGGTACATAGGGAGCGATGGCTGATTGGGTGGCATGGGACCGAGCATGAGTTCTTCCCTTACAATCGGGTGACATGATAGTTTGGGGTGCACCAGGGGTTGCTTGGTGAGCCCGTGGTCTATCGGCATCGGGGGGACGAGAGGACTCTAGATCGATCGGTCATCATACCACTAGGTGAGGATTCAGATGTAGTGATCGATGTCCCAAACATGGATGACATCGGGACTACCATAGAGTATGACCAATGGTGGGTACTACGGTGATGGCGGGGAGAGGGGCCACTAGGAGGCACAGAGGCAGCAGTAGGTGAGGAGGGTGCCGAGGCACCAGGAGATGATTGGGGAGCTCCTCGGGAGGATGCAGACATGGTGGAGGTGGAGGATGAGGATGTGGATTTGGGGGTTCCGGATCAGCCGGAGATGCAGGACATCACGGAGTAGTGGGAGCAGAGTAGGCTGTTATTCTAGAGATGCCTACGCCTCAGGTGGATGCGGAGGACACGGAGTCCGGGCTACGTGTTGAGATTGCATGGTTGGAGGGGCTATTGTGGAGGTGCGATGAGGAGCTGGGGGACGCGCTGCAGGAGAGGGATCTCCTGCGCATGCAGCTGGTAGAGTGAGAGAATGCATTGGCTGCCTACCACCGATAGGATGGGGGTACTGATGCTGCATGGGAGAGGGATCTCCTACGGACGTAGCTGGCAGAGAGGGATAGGGCTTTGGCACGGTGCGAGGAGAACTTGGCGACGTATCGCCAGTGGGAGATGGACTCGGTGCGGCAGCGGTTGGAGCTGGAGGTAGAGATTAGCCACCTTGGTGGGTGGGTCCCTACATTCAGTGGAGGTGGATCATCATGCCGCTCGAGAGGGAGCGAGACTGAGCAATCAGCATCCTCTCGATGTAGGCGACTGGATGAGGGGGCGAGTAGGCATGATGCGGGGGCTAGTAGCAGTCGCCCTGAGGGGTCTCATAGGACCCACACCATGGGGGGTAGTTCCCATCGCATCGATCCTGCATGATCATGGTGGTCGATGCCCTAGGCTTGGGGGTTTTTGAGCTTTTGGATTTTGTTGCGGGGTCACAGGACCAGTTCATTGTAGCCTGCGGGCATTTTTGATGATATATATAGATGACTTTATTTTGTTTATGCGAGTGATGATTTGATTTTATGCATGATGAGTGATGAGTATGGATGTATGCATGTTAATTTATTTTGATGGATGCATATGTTATGATAAATGCAAATGTTTCTAAATTTTAGGATATGCAAATGTAATGGATGAATTGAATTTGTGTTGTTTGGCGAGAGCACCATAGACTGTTTAGACCTTTGTGGTTTTTTGGCGATTGTTGATGGCAATGCGAGGATGAAAGATAGCGCAGTTGGTTTAGAAATGTAGCTAAGGTTTTCTGAGACTCAGACGGTTTTAACTAACTAGCCATGACTGTACTTTATCTTACAAGACTTTTGGACAAGGTATGAATCGGACTTGTCTTTGACCAAGTTATTTCACATCCCTGTGTGTGCAATTGAGTTCGTTTATGTGGTATTTGTCAGGATACCGCTAGTGCCAGATAGGCTATCAACCAAACCTATACTGAGGATCACCTAATTAGCTCCACTAACTCCTTTGTTGTATTTAGCCAGATTAATCTGCGGTGCTATCTAGGATACCATAAGCTAGCTCATCCACATGCAAACATTGATCTGTACACGAGTTAATGTGACAGATATATCATCATGCGGGAGGTTTACCACCAGTGACCGATAGGCTATCCACCAAACCGATACGAGGTTTGCCTCATGACCTATCGGAATGCTGAGAGTTCCAGGGATTCAAGTTCGACTCCCTTCTTTTCTTCAATTGTATTGGGATACTTGCTCTTTTGTAGTGATAAAAATCACTTATTTATTTTTATATATTTTTCTTTTGAGCAAGGGATTTGAATTTCGAGTGATGAGAATCACTATTGTATGTGCCTTTTGATGTATGCACTTTGGTGGTGATGTCAAATTTTTGGAGTTTTGACTTTTTGCAAAATTTTATGATGTTTGCAACTTTTTGAGAACTTGGGATTCTTGGGGAATTGGGTAGGGAGGATGCTTGTCCTTTTGCCAACTCTCAACATTCTTGGGGTCATTCGCACAGGGGGATGAGCAAGATAACCATTTCGCTTATGGTGACCTGGATTGTTGTGCAAGTTTCATCTTTCATTCACACAACTTGGGAATTTTTATGTGTTTTAATTTGTGTTGGGATGCTACGTAACAAGGTGTGATCCAAGTAGAACTCTACCTTTGTAAAATCTATCTGACTTGGTACAGTACGTGGCTAGAAAGCTATATAACGACTGAAGGACGAAAACTCTTGATACATTAGAAGACCACTGACTCTGGTATGGTAAAAAGAAGTGAATGGCATTTATGTTTGATGGACTGCTTATAAAATGGAGAAATGTGGAACAAGATGGATTGGCGGAGTAATTACAGTCTATGGTGCCTTTGACCTGTATGACCACAAATATGCAATGTATGGATGTGATGCTTAATGCAGCTACATATTTTTGTGTTTTTGATGGATTGATTTTTTTGTGAATATGAAGATGAGATGTGAAAAGAGCTCTTTATTGTTGTGATGAGTTGGAGTATGCCTGGAAATGAGATGCAAATTTTTGTTATTTTTGATGATTTTACTATTTTTGAATTTTCTTATTTTTGACCAAGCGATTAATGGGTAATCCTTGGAGCATTTTGGAATTGACCAAGCGATTGTAGGAATCCTTGGAGCATTTTGGGATTGACCAAGCGATTGTAGGAATCCTTGGAGCATTTTGGGATTGACCAAGTGATTGTAGGAATCCTTGGAGCATTTTGGGATTGACCAAGCGATTGTAGGAATCCTTGGAGCATTTTGGGATTGACCAAGCGATTGTAGGAATCCTTGGAGCATTTTGGGATTGACCAAGCGATTGTAGGAATCCTTGGAGCATTTTGTTTGGGATATGGCTCTCTTAGATATGGAATGGTCACAAATGACTGATGTTCAAGGGTTCTAGTTCCTTGATTCCATCAAGAGAGGCTAGCCGGTATGTCTCGGGTCCTATTTTGCTATCAATTACATATGGACCTAACCAATTTGTCATGAACTTGTCCCTTAGATGGGATGACAAACTAGAGTTCTATTGGTTCTCTTTTAAGACCAAGTCACCAACCTAAAAATCCCTCAGGTGAACTTTCATGTTGTATGCTTTCTTAAGTCGCTCTTGATAGATACGTAAATGCTCGAGAGCATTAACGCATCATTCATCAAGCAACGTAAGCTGGTCTAACCGGGCCTACCATGTAGTGTCATCATCGATGAACTCTTGCATTGATATGCGTAGGGAAGGAATTTCCAACTCGAGAGGCATGACTACCTTGGAGCCATACACGAGCAAAAATGGAGTTGCCCCAGTGGGCATCCGAATGCTAGTGCGATAAGCCCATAGGGCAAGTGGGATTTGGATGTGCCAATCCTTATGATTATCTATGACTATCTTTTTGAGGATAGCAACTAGCATTTTGTTTGACGCCTCTGCTTGCCCATTTGCCTGCGGATAATAGGGTGTCAAAAAACTATGCTGAATTTTGTACTTTGTGGTCAAAGCACGCACGTCTTTGTTCTTGAATGACGTCCCATTATCCGAGATTATTTTGGATGGAATACCAAAATGACATATGATGTTATGCAAAATGAACTCCACAATGCGGGGTCCTAGTCGTAGAGGTAAGAGAAACTGCTTCCACCCACTTGGTGAAATACTCTGTGGCCGTTATGATAAACATGTGATGACCTGACGACGTAGGGGAGATCTTTTCGATTAGATCTAAGCCCCACTATGAAAATGGCCAAGCCGACTGGATCGGCTGCAAGGCCTGGGAAGGTACATGTGTCAAATTAGCATGGTGTTGACACTTCACGCACTTCCTTACATATGCGCAACAATCTCGCTCTAAAGATGGCCAATAATAGCCCATGCGAAGAATGCGCTTTGCGATGGCCATACCACTGAAGTGGCCACCGCACGTACCATCATGCGCTTGGGTGATCGCCCAAGTGGACTCTTGTTGGTCCAAGCAACGAAGGAGGATTCCTTCATAGCTACGATGGTACAAAATGTCTCCTAACAAGACATACTTAGCCGCTTTCTGCTTGAATGCTCATTTTGCGGCATGTGTCAATCCAAGTGGGAGATTACCTAACTTGAGGTAGTCCCTTATGGGTGAATACCAATCCTGCTGATCGGAAGCCTCGATGGTATGAACAACCAATCCCTCTTGAAGTTCATCCCTAGCAAATGTTGAGCGGGAGAGAACTTGTAAGAATAGCATTGTGTTGCTATTAATGGGAGTAGGGGAGAACAAGGACCCCCAGTTGGCATGTTTCAGATGATCATGGATTCGAGAGAACTTATCCGAGGATGGTTCAATCTGGATCATGTGGATTCCTGGCGTCAAGTCAGAGCTTGCACGCTCCATCACGGATTGCGATAGTGTTTTGACTTGAATGGTTGTCATATCACCGGAAAGGTCTTGCGGGATTAGTGACCCCAAGGAGGCCATAGTGTCCGCAAAATGATTCGATGACCGAGGGAGTGCCTCGATGTCGTACCACTCAAGCTTCACCAAGAATTTGTCCACAAGGGCTTTGTAGGCCTACAGAACTGGGCATTTGCATTGGAATACCCCTTTGACTTGGTTGACAATTAACAGCGAATCACCAAAGATGTTCAGTCATTTGATGTTCATGGTGATTGTTGTCTGAAGACCTATGAGCAAGGCTTCATACTCTGCATTATTGTTGGTGCATGGGAAGTCTAATTTAAAGGACAGAGGGCATTGGAGCCCCTTGCGGTGTGAAGAATACAATTCCCATGCCACCACCTTGCTCACATTTAGAACCATCAAAAAATAGGGTTATGTCGGCCTGTGACTCAGGCTCATCAGAATCTGGTGATTCCGAGACATGGAAGACCCCATCATCGGGTAGTTCTATGACCAGAGGCTGATCGTCTTCGAGAGGAGCCTCTGCTAGTTGATCGGCTATGACCTATCCTTTGATGGATTTCTGTCCAATAAACTCTATGTCAAATTCCATCAACAACATGATCCATTTCGCCGTGCGACTACTATGATAAGTATGACTCATCATGTACCGCAATGGATTCTCCTTAGACACAACATACGTAGTGTTGCTCAGCATGTAGTGGCATAGCTTTTTGGTAGCAAACACCACTGCCAAGCAGAGTTTCTCGACGTATGCATAGTTAAGTTCATAACTGACCGGGGTGCGGCTAAGATAGTAAGTAGCCTATTCTTTGTGAAGTTCATTCTTCTGGGCTAGCATGGCACCCAGTGCCACCTTAGTAGCTGAGATGTATAAGTAGAATGACACTCCTGGTCTAGGTGGTGCCAATACTGGCGGTGAAGCCAAGTATCGTTTGATGTCATCAAAGGCTGACTGGCACTCGTCATCCCAGTGAAATGCTACCCCCTTGTGCAATAATTTGTTCATGGGTCGGCACTTGTCAGATAGCTGCGCTATGAAGCGCTTGATTGACGTGACCTTTCCCTGTAGACTTTTGAGCTGCTTAATGGTAGTTGGGGGAAGCATTTCAAGGATTGCCTTGACTTTGTTTGGGTCCACCTCGATGCCTCACTTTGAGACTATGAAACCCAAGAGTTTTCCAGATGTGACGCCAAATACGCACTTCTTGGGATTCAGTCTGACTTTATGTTCCATGAGGCGATCGAGGATCTTGCTTAAGTCATCGAGATGATCCGGGCGCAAAAGAGATCTTGGCCAACAAATCATCCATGTAATCTTCCAAAGTTTTATGCATGTAATCATGGAAGATGTACGTCATGGCACGTTGGTAGGTGGCGCCAGCATTTTTAAGGCCAAAGGGCATGACCTTATAACAAAATGTCCCCCAAGGCATTGTGAACACCATTTTTAGTTGGTCTTCGGGATTGATACGAATCTGATTGTATCCCGAGAAACCATCCATGAGGGATAGCATTTCGTGACCTATTGTAGCGTCTACCAATGCGTCGATGCTTGGCAAGGGGAAATCATCCTTAGGACTCACTTTGTTTAGATCTCAAAAATTAGTGCATATGCGAATCCTCCCATCGGGCTTTTTGATGGGCACCATGTTGGACAGCCATGGTGGATAATCCATGCAGATGACAAACTATGCATCCAACAACTTTTGCAATTCATCTTTGACCATCAAGGCCATTGTTGGGTGCATCTTACGTAGTTTTTGCTTAAGCGGCTTGATTGTCGGATCAAGCGTTAGATTATGCATGACTAGCTATGGATCTAGCCCCGACATGTCTCTGTATGACCATGCAAAAACCTCCTTCTTCTCTTTGAGAAGGGCAATGTAGTCGGCTTGCTCTTCAGGGGATAAGCTTACCCCCAGCTTGATGATCTATGGATTCATTGGATCCAAGCCGATGTCTACGTCAGTCATCTCCTCGATCGACATGTGGGATCCGTCCTCCAACTGATGTGGAGTTGGGATCAAATGGATATCATTTGCTGAGTTTAAATCTACGTTGGGAACCTCGGGTTCCTCTTCGGCATGAAAGATATCCTGAGTTGTCCCTGGGGTAAAATGAAGCATTTTACCGAAATGCCAATACTCTGATGGGGATGGAGGTGAATTGACATGATCCCAGTCAATGGCATCTATGTCTAGATGCAAGGACCATGCTGGATCGGTCGGATTGTGGATGGGGGTGGTTAAGTCAATGGAGATCATGTTGATGAAATGATTTTGGTCTCCATTACCATGGGTGTGATGACTCGAACACTCTGGATGTTCTCTGTGCTTCGGATCTGGCTCTAGAGGTATTGGCATGAATGGATCGGCCCTATGTGCTGATAGGAGGATAGGGTCTACCCTCGACACTGATATCACCCTAGGGTCTCGGGGTGGAAGGTGCTCTTCGTATACCTAGAGCGGCGGATCCAACACTTGGTCCCACCCCGCTGGGTCTACGTACCACTCGTGCCCTGGCACTATGCCCATCTATTCAAATATGTCGTTAATCTCCAAGGGGTATGGTTGCGGCATCTACCGCATGTGATTAAGATATGTCATTTTTGTTTCATCTTCGTAATCACTATCAGAGATCCAAAAGCCCTCGTTGGCTCCGACAACTGTTTGAGGCATTACAGGCTCATCCTGCTCGAGCAAATTAATCTGGCCCCATTGTGGTTGTTCCACTCTCCATGGGGGGACCTGATTCTCTTGACGCGGCACTGGCTCGCTTGGAGCCTCTAGAGGGAACATTGTCAAGAGGCTCTCTTGATAGTCATTCATGGGGATCACTTGTGAGTGATCACTATCGGATTCGAAGGGATCATATGATGCTGGTTCATATTCTGATTCATCCTTCGAAGATCCCTCTTGACACTATTTATACCTTCCTTGAAAGTGAGTCCCCAAACTTTCGCCTCTCTCTAGCAAAGGAGAAGGGTTATTGAGGTTAACAAGGGTGGTTGTTGACCATGGGAGGTAATCTCCCAATGTATACATTGTGTTTGGGTTGGCATAAGGATCTGATGCCAATCCACCCTTGTTGCCTATCCCTAGGCCTTGCATGTTTTCCACCAAGATGTCCAAGGGCAGGGGGTGGTTGAACCCTACTCCCGACTTGTCATAAGGCATTTGGTATCTTGGCTGGCAAAGGACACGCACTCCTTGCTCATACCTACCTAGCCCGTATCCATGCCAATTGCATTGGCCAAGATATCTCAGAGTGAAGTTCGGGTTAGACAGATAGTTGACATCTTCTGCAAAAGGCTCTTCATCTTCGTCCTCTTGCATGCATGGCTCAGTACCATGATCAAGGCCCCCATACACAAAGTTTGTCTGGTTTGGTGGGTAGCCTAAAGGAACAATTGTACCGATGGGGAGGCGAGGTCTCCCCATGTCTTGCATGGACTCTAGCGTGGTCGTTGCTACAACATTCCACACTAGATACTCCCCCAGGCCCGTATTGGCCATTTCAACAGTGATTGTTGGTGATTGAGAGGGAGGGAACGAAAGCTCTTCCTGAGTCCACTCCATGTTGGGTGAACTAGGAGCCTCAACTTCCATTGTGCTAGGCATCTCTTCGGTAGAGATGGTTGATACTGTTGGCAGTGCCTCTTCTAGGGGTTGAGCCTCTTCCAGGGTTTGCTTCCCTTTGTCCTTCTATTTAGCCATGATAGGTGGCATTGTTGGTGAAGGACCGGACGATGAAGATGTACCTGGCTGGGGTTTTGATGGATTTATCACCAGTGGTGCTTGCGGCATCGGACCCTGTCTAGATGGATTTAACTAAAAATCCAAGTGCGTCGATGGGAGGGTCGATTGCGGCATCAGCTGCACCGCATTGCAATATTTGAAGGGTTCTAAGTCCATCGGGACTACATGTACTTCCCCTTCAAATGTATACTTCAAACACTGATGAGCTATCGAAGGGACACACTTCATGTCCCTGATCCATGGCCGCCCTAGCAAGATGTTATAAGCCATCTCACCTTCCAAAATATGGCACAATGTAGGTATCATCTTTTGTCCTACTTGAATGGGTAGGACAATTGTGCCAATTGTCGAGCATATCGCATCATTGAATGCTCGCAGTGTATAGGTGGAAGTCATGATGTGAGAGGCTGGCAACTTTAGATGTTTCAATGTTGTTGTGGTAATGATGTTATTGGACGAGCCAGTGTCTACCAACACCCTCTTATACGGGATCCCATTGACCCGCATGATAACGTGTAGGGGTGGATCTGCCATGTCATCAAACACTGATTTAACTTCATCCTCTCGAAAGGTGATGACTGGCTCCATGCATCGTTTGACATGTCCCATGAAATTGTTGAAGGAATTCGCTTCATGGGGCTGCAACTCGATGGCTTTCAATATCTCCATTAGAGCCTCCCGATGGGGTGTTGATTGTTGTATAAGCTCGTATATGGAGAGCCTAGCCGACGTGGTCCTCAAACTCTGCGTGAGTTTGGTCTGAATCATGGTCGTGGGTCTAGGCGGAGGTAGCTGCATAGGGTGTTGTTGAGGTTGTGACGTCGATGGAACCTCTCTTGTGGCTACCTCGGGGGCAACTCCTGGGTATCTCTTGTTCCTAGTCACTATGCTTATCATTCCTACATACCCTTGCATGGGGCAATTCTGTTGCACCTCATTGACTTGAAGGGGTTTTGCCTGTGCCTCATGGGTAGGCAAGGGGTCTTTGAAAACTCCCATCTGTTGGTTGTTTGGTGCTACGGGGTTGTCCACTACCAACGTCTTATTGTCAATCAGGTCTTGTATCAATCCTTTGAACTTCCAACATGCATTCAGGTCATGTCCCCTCCACCTGTGGAACCTACAATACAAGTCCTCCCTGTACCCCTTAGGCTTGGGAGCATTGGGATCTATGGTTTGGATCTCTGGAAGGTTGATCAAGTTCACCGTTGACAAGCGGTCGAATAGGGAGTCTCTAGACTCTGTATAAGGTGTGTACTGTCACCTAGGGCGACGCTACTGATTTTGCTCCTACTTCTGGTTTTCTCTTTCATAATTATTAGGAGGCACTGCATGATAGTTAGCCTTTTGAGGTTGTATTTCTTGTGCGGGCTTAGGGACATTTATAGCAACTTGATTGACCGTAGCGGGTTTTTGTTGCGTAGTCCCTATTTTTGTGTTCTTGTTCCATTCTTTCTTCTTAGGTTTGGCAATCTCGCCATCCTGTATCTTGATCTCTTCAATAATTCTGGCTTGCGCCAGAGCTTCCTCTAAGGTGGCATATTGTTGCAGTTGCAATAGCATAGAGATCGATCTCAAACAACTTTGTGAGAACATTTGTGTAAGGTCGGACATAGGAGGGAGGTAGGGTAGCTTGGAAAGCAGAGTCCTCCACCGATTCTTGTAGGCCGCCATGGTCTCTTCCTCATATTTCCTGAGGCTGGCCAGGTCACTTAGTGATGCCTTCTTCTTGGTGTTGAAGGCGAAGCGTTCGAGGAACGCATCCACTAAGCCGATCCAAGTTACTGATGTTGTGCTTCGACAAGCCGAGTGAACCAATCCGAGGCAGGGCCCGCGAATGTGGTTATAAATGTCCTTAGCAACAATGCATCATTGTCCTGAATGCCAAAACATTGGCTCAAGAATCTGGTCACATGCTCTTGGGCATCCTCCTCACCCTTAAAGATTGCCAACTGAGGCAGCTTGAAGTGTTCGGGGTAAGGGGGTGCAAGCACTGACGGATGCACAGGATGACTGTGGAGTTGGCGTAACATGGGCTTTTGGGGCCCAAAATCTTTGGTTTCCATAGACTCCAAATGCTCTAGCAGCACTTTGTTAGTCTTACAATGACACTGAGAGGGGGGTGAATCAATGTAGCTCTTAAAAACTTGAATCTGCAATTCTTAATGCCTAAAAAATGAAAGCTTAAAACTCAATAAAGTAAATATACCAAAAGAGCATCACACAACACAAGATGTACCGACCGAGGTTCACCAGTTTTGGCTACTCCTCAAAATTGACTGTTTGGATTCCCATCCAAATCCAGCCTTTGCAAAATAACAATTTTACAATCAATTTACCAGCACCCACTGGAAGGAGCACCAACCCCTGATTTATCTGTAACAACAGAAAGGAGCACCAACCCCTGATTTATCTGCACCAATAAAAAGGAGCACCAACCCCTGATTTACCAGCACCAACTGGAAGGAGCACCAACCCTTGATTTACCAACACCAACTGGAAGGAGCACCAACCCCTAATTTACCAGCACCAACTGGAAGGAGCACCAACCCCTGATGCCAAGCACCAACTTGGACTTCTGTTCTGAAACTAGATGATTGACATAAAGATGCCTTCACTTTTACAAGACCCTGACTAGTCTATTGCTTTCTCAACATTGCCCACTCTTCACATAGCACACACCCTGCTCGCTCTCCTCTTGCTCCCTTCACAAGATTAACTCCGCCTCGCTTTAATCCCGAGCGCTCTCTCTCTGTTTTAGCGGCCCGTAATTCTCCGTGCAAACCTCCTTTTATAACAAAGTTCTGACTCTATTTTTAACTTCCATATTTACGCATGCAACCCGTAACTGCACCTATAACTATCGTTCTGACTTCTGTTCACTGTTCTTATTTTAGCTACATGATATTTCTTCTGTAACGGCCCCTGTAACTGTCGTATAACTTCAGTTAACTGTTCTTAATTTAGTTGCATGATTTTTCTTTTTGTAACCGCCCTTGTAATTGATGTATAACTTCAGTTAACGGTTACATATCTTATTTTGGCTGGGTTCTCTTCTTAGCTTGCGCCAAAATAACCTGTCGCAAAATCACGACACTTCTGCCTCTTTGTCGTCTTCTTGGCTTGTACCCGCGAAAACACAACATGTCATGATATCGCGACACTTTCACCTCCTTGCTGCTTTACTTGGTTCATACCCATGAAAACACATGTCGCGATATCGTGACACTTTCGCCTCCTTGCTGCTTCTGTTTGCTTGTACCCGCAAAAATACAACATGTCACGATATCGCGACACTTTCGCCTCCTTGCTGCTTCTGTTTGCTTGTACCCGCAAAAACACAACATGTCGTGATATCGCGACACTTTCGCCTCCGTACTCTTCCTTTTTACTTTTGTCGCGATATCGCGACACTTCTGTCTTCTTACTTTCTCTCTCCTCCTAGAGTCGCAAAAATGTGACATGTCGCGATATCGCGACACTTCTGTCTTCTTACTTTCTCTCTCCTCCTAGAGTCGCGAAAATGCGACATGTCGCGATATCGCGACACTTTTTCTCCTTTGCTCTTTCTCTTGCCTTCGGGTCGCGAAAATGCGACATGTCGCAAAATCGCGACACTTTTCCTTCTCTGCCTTCCAGCTCTCTTCAAGTCGTGAAAAAGCGACATGTCACGAAATCGCGACACTTTTCCTTCTCGGCCTTCCAGCACTTTTCAAGTCACGAAAATGCGACATGTCGCGATATTGTGACACTTTTCCTTCTCAGCCTTCCTGCACTTTTCAAGTCATGAAAATGCGACATGTCACGATATCACGACACTTTTTCTTCCGTACAATCTCTCTTCGCTTTGGACTACAAAAATGAAACATGTCACGAAATCGCGACACCTTTTTCTCTCTCCTCTTTCTCTTCGCTTTGGACCGCAAAAATGAAACATGTCATGAAATTACGACACCTTTTTCTCTCTCCTCTTTCTGTTCCCTTTGGACTACGAAAATGAAACATGTCGCGAAATTGCGACACCTTTTTCTCTCTCCTCTTCCTCTTGCAATATGTCGTGAAATCGTGACAGTTTTTCTTTCTTGCTCTTTCTCTCCGAACATGTCGCGATATCGCGACAGTTTTGCTTTCTTGCTCTTTCTCTCCAAACATGTCGTGATATCGCGACAGTTTTGCTTTCTTGCTCTTTCTCTCCAAACATGTCGCGATATCATGACAGTTTTGCTTTCTTGCTCTTTCTCTCCAAACATGTCGCGATATCGCGATAGTTTTGCTTGCTTGCACTTTGTCTCCGAACATGTCACGAAATCGTGACAGTTTTGCTTGCTTGCACTTTCTCTCCGAACATGTCGTGAAATCATGATAGTTTTGCTTGTTTGCGCTTTCTCTCAACATGTGATATCACGATAGTTTTCTTTCTTCTCAACATGTGATATCGCAACAGTTTTTCTTTCTCTCAACATGTCACGATATTGCAACAGTTTTCTTTCTTCTCAACATGTCGCGATATCATGACAGTTTTCTTCCTTGTGATTTTCTTTTGATTTTTAGCATATGGGCCACTTCGATCTTTTGGATAATCATTGTACATACTCTGAAGAACCTCTTAACTCTTGTCCATTGCATCACTGAACTCCTGTCCATTGCATCTACTGATCTGTCTGAGCATCAACCGATCTGTCTAACTGTGTTGACAACAATGACAATACTGTTGCTGCACCTTGCTCATCACGCTTTGTATGCATCAGAATATTTAATCTCTTCCTCTTTAGTTTGCTCCTGTTGTGGGTTGTGGGAGACTTGAGGCCTATGGGGGGTGGCCGGATAGCAACCCCTCCGCCTTGGTAGGGTGTTTCGGCCCGCTCTGCTTCTTGTTCATACTCCTCGTAAGCTTCTTGAGGAGTCTCTGAACGAGACCTATGATCCTGGGTGGGTCCCTGTCGAGGGTACCCATCGTTGTTCTAGGGAGTGGCCTCCCTCTCAGGTCTAGGGGGTCTTTAAGGCAAAACTTGATAAGGTCGCAGAGACCTATCTCGCACCAAGGGATTATGCCTCTCATATGGTTTCGCTCTTTGGGTGCGAGGGGTTGGAACCCTCTCAGCTAGGTTATGAAGCAGCTCATCTGTTTGGCGTTGAATGCGCTCCTTGCTAAGGCGGTATAGACGCTCTAGCTGCTTCTGATCTTGCTCAAGCCGCATGATCTGGGCTTGGCAGGCGGCATTTCTGGTGACTGCCAAGTCAATTTGTTTCACCATCTTGAGCCTTGGAGGCCTGGACGCCTCTCCTATGCATTTACCTCGGTCACGATGATCCGAGATCTCAATGGGTCGCTTCCCTCTGTCAAGGTTGGCAGCATTTACCTGAAGCTTTGGCCTCAATGGGTGACCATGGTACATAGCGGGTGTAGAAGCGCATGGCTCCCACGCTGTACATTGCTCTAGAGGAATGTAATGGTCTTCCTCATGCTCCCTTTCGTATGTGTGAAAGGGGTGGGCGGAGTTAGCTCGCCCTTCTTGAAGAGCCCTACGCTCTGGGGTTTGTCTATTGGTTCTAAAAGTGATGGGAGGCAAAGGAGGGATTCCATAGTCATGTGGCCTCTCCTCATGGATGTTATGTTGCTCTAGCACTTCATCGCACGGTGGCCACTCATTCGAGCTTCTAAGGGAGCTTTCTTGTCTATGTTGAGCACCACGTGTAAGGACTCTTCCTGAAAGGGGCTATGATGAACGGGTGTGTCCCCCAAAGGGGTGTCCCTATAGTTCCATCTTGACATGGAATGATGCGGACTCTCTTGTGGGTCAGGCCGCCAAGGCGGTATGACCAAGTCCTTAGGGCTGTAGCGGAGGCGACTTGTAGCCCCTTGTACACTTTTCGCAGCTTTTGCCCTTGATTGGGCTTGGCTATGGATGTACACCATGGTGTTGTTTTTCTACAAGCTAAATAGATTTTTATCTCTTTTTATGATTTTTTTATGCTATACTAAATAGAAAAGAGCACACACATACACAAAGCAATGATTATCTCGTTTAAAGATTAAAAGTGTGTCCTAAACCTGGTTTAGTGTGTTTTGTTTTTTTTTTTTTGAAGATTTTTGTAAAGAACGTTTAAATGCAAAATGAGGGCTCTTATGACTCCTAAAATTGGTCTCCCCTTCGATATACCATTGCCAGGCCGATATACCAAATTCTTTATATACCCGCCCTTACGTGAGGGAAATTATAGGTACGTGAGAGCAGATGGTACATGGAACGTAGGCGGTACGGAAGGGGAATCGTCCTGTTTATGACACCTACCATAGAAGACTTATCCTCATGTGCTAGGAATAACCCCAGCTACACTCGATTAGCTTTCATCAAGATTTACGTCTAGCAATAGTAGCGATCGGGGTTTATGAATGCAAAATTCAAGCCAAGGTGGTGATGAAATCCACCGTTGGTCTTGATCAAGGGCTGGGGTTTTATGACCAGCTCCTTGGTGTTTAATTTTCCACGTGGTGTGTGGGGTTCTTTTTATTTTGCATGAAACAAAATAAACATGTAGCAAAAACTTTTCCTAAGCACACAAAAAGAAACCAGAAAAACAGAAAAATAATAACAGAAAATGACAAAAAAAGTTCAGGACTCTTACCTCTTCTCTGCTCGAATCTTTCAGTTCTGAGTTTCTGCCCAAAAACCTCATAGAATGGAATTCATCCTGGGGGGTAATGAATTACAGGACTGTATTTGTCACAGGGTGGGGCGAATTCCCATTTGTCCCTGGGTGAGACGAATTACAGCTCTGTATTCGCCCTCTGATGGAACGAACAGCAGTCAACGTATGAAAAATGTGGTACCTGCAAGCAAAAACAACCAAGTTTTGATCAGATCTCTGATCTTAAAAATAGAGGACAACGTCCCACCATGATCGCCACTGAAAGCATGAGGATACGGAAACAAAAAGGAAAGCGAATATGCGATGCAAATAGAACCGAACTCAGCGCTAAATCCTAGGAATTTGAAAGCGCATGAAAAGAGGGAAAAGCATGAGCGAATTGAAACGAAACAAATATGAATAAATAAGACAACCCTTTTTATTGATATGTTTCACAACTTGGTTACAATGCGCATCCTCCCCTTCCAAGGGCTAGGAGTGTTTAAGTATGCGTTCTTGTTACATCCATGGGTGCCTTTCCTTCTTCCGCGTGCCCACATGTAAAATGGGAGGACCAAACATTGCCACCGCTTGCGTTGATGAGTCTTGAATCTTCGCTACTCCTCTGATGTCTAAACCCTGTGTTCAAAGGAACAAGAAATGGTCAATAGCACCTGCGGATAAAACAAAGCATGCAATCCCCAAGCCTGCAATAAATGCGTGAGAAAAATGAATTAAACTATGACTAAAACATGTCCAAATGCTCTAAAAATTTGATAGGGGCATCAAGACACCACCAGGAAGGCCCTAAAAAAATAATAGTCAGGAAATTCCTCACCGATTTGAATTCGCTTTGGGGTGGGATGAATTCACCTACAACAAAACGCCGAAAAGGTACTGTCCCAAATGTCCTGCCTAGGAAGCTCCAAAAGACCTACAAACTTGGGGTTAGCTAATTGGGGGCATTTTGGGAAGACTCAAATGGCCAGATTTTCCCAATTTTACCTCCATCAATGGGAATTTAATGATGCTACCTGTAGGTTAGTGGAAGCGAGCAAAGATAGAAATATGATCAAAATTGTTCAAAACGAGACGAAACTTAAATGACAACCTATCTAAGCATCATAGAATTGAATGCAAAAATGAAAGAAAGCAAGTCTACCATAGAATTTGCATCGCTTCGAAGGGGGCGGTTAGGACTGTGGCAGTGTGGGAGGGGGCACCCATGGGCCGGTCGCCCATTGTTTGAGGCTGGATTTCAGCACCAATCCACTTGGAATGGGTCCAAAACCTCTTGTGTGGTATTGTCGGAAAATTTTGTGGGATATTGTGGCCAAATGTTGGGTTTTGGGCTCGAGATTCGTCCTCCCAATAGTCACCCAATGACCTCCCCTCTAAAGGAGATCAAGGATGTGAAAGGCGCAAATCCAAAAGGTGTGAGGTATGTAAATAAAATGACAACACTTCATTGCTCTAAAATGCTCCTTCTCCATCCTATTTTGGGGTGAGGAAACTCACCAATTTATAGACCTAGAGGTCTCTTGAAATGGGCATGCAGAGGCGCCACTTGGCAATCATGCCTTTCTAGGGGGAAGGAGACTCCTCCCTGAATAGGGACTTCATGACTGCCCTTGTAATTGCCTCTAACACTAAAAAATGCTCACCCATACTCCCATGCGATGAAGGAAGTGTTAAGTGGCGGATCTGAGCTGCCATTTGTCAAGATTTGAATTTTTTCCCGTCAAACCTGCAATTTGCCCCACCCTGGAGCGAATCCAGAATTCGTCCCTGGGTGGGGTGAATCCCAGTTTGAATTCGTTCCAGGGTGGAACGGATATTGAGCAAAGTTCCCGAAGGTGCCAAATTGATCTCTGACCTTCCAAAACTGTTGTGAGAGTGGTTAGGACCACTGTTTAACCTCTGTGGGCTGCCCTTGGGGTTGTGTGTGTCAATGCGATCAGTTTTTGTAGTCAAATAATCAGATTCATGTTGTTTTGGTGTCTACATAATCTTTCTGATTTTGCATGGGAAAAGGGGTGAAGATTGCATAATACAAAGGAGCATAATGAAAGGAATTATCCCGAAATGGCTAGGTATACCCATTGTCTCCAAGCTCAAGTGGATGATTTGGAACTTGTACCAAATAATGGTCCACCCCAACATCAACAAGGAGTGGACAACATTTTTATGGTGGAAACTCTATATCGTCAAGAGAGTGAGAATGAGGAAAATGAAGATGAATGGGGTGAGAAACATGTTGATGAATCATAAGATGAAGAAGAAGTACTTGAGCGTCACAATTTGAACTTGGAGGATGATTACTATGATTCGTGGAAGAAATGGGAAGAATATTATCAATCTAAATCTTCTAATAAACTTGTTGTGTCAATTAATATGCAGGATAACTCAATTGCTTCCTCGCATGAGGATACTATAAATCCTATACAATTTGAGAAAGTTTTGGAAGAGGAATTCGAATCTCATCAAATTTTGGAACATGATAAGGATTCTACAACCATGAATCAAGAAAGAGAGTCATTTGATCTAGATTCCTTTAGAGCAAAAGAAATTGAAAATCTTGATCCACTTGTGCTACAATGATTATGCCATTTCAAAATGAGAAAATTACAAAACCTGAATCATTTGGGTTTGATATCATTGATGATCCGATTGAAAATCTCACGTTACCCAAAACAACCCGAGTGATTGATCATGGAAATGTGTTAGTCAACCCACCCCTAGATAGACAAGACTTATGGTTTGAAAGGGATGGACATGTGTTCAATTGGGTACCTAAGTTTGGTGCCTTTGATAAGCAAATCATGGAGAAATAACAAGTGCTACATGATGACGAATGTCATGAGAGAAAAGAGGAATTTTCAAATCCTCTTCAAGTAAGGTCAAATGAAAACATGCCAAAGGTAAAATCTCATCTTTTTGGTTTCACCATGCAAAATTCAAATGAAGGTTTGCCTAATGAATGATTTGATCCAAATATTATTAATGTTATGGCTTTATTGAATGAAGCTGAAATATTATTTCTACACCATGAATCAAAGTGTGGAATGGACATCTTAAAGAATAGACATAAAAGAATTGAACATCAACCATTGTCTAATCGATTTGAAAACTTGAAGCTCCACCATAGGATTATTAATGAAACTAAATCAAATTGGTATGGTAAGAGGGGCAAGTGGAGGTTTGTTTCTTTGTTTGGTTTGATCTTGTTTTTGTTGGATTCCTGCAAAACTTGGTATGCGTATCACGTCATATGTCTTTTAAAGAATTCTAATCAGGTTTGGGATCCGAAAAAATGATAATCCAAACTTTTTGTACATTTGTATATACTTTTGGTTTTTCGTGTTTTGGTTTCGGAATGGATCTCATTTTGGTTTTAAGTTTTGTGTGTTGGTCCTTTGGACATTTTTGGTTTGTCAACTTAGGTCCTTATGAATGTTGACTAAGACTAGGAGAATATGAAACATCGGAATTGTGTTGCAGAAAGCTCCACGAATATCGCAAAGACATTAAAGAATATCGTTTGGAACTTGTGATGCATGAAGTTGTCAGTTTTATAAATTATGGCAAAATAGGTGATATATACTCCATCCACATTTCAAAAGGAGCAATGCATTCATATCTCATATTACATTCAACATTGCATATACATTTCATCTCAGTTGCATATTCATTTCATGTACAATCATTGGTGTCGAATCCTCTCAGGGTTATTACATAACATATACTAAAAGGATCCTAAGGTTGGGAACTGATGCCCGAACTATCTTGAACCAAGCACGTTCTATGCATATTAAAGAGAATATTGAGCAAAATGGTCAAAACCATACTTGGAAGAAACGGTGAGGCGAAAGGAATATTTCGTGTTTGTCCCATCATGCAACATAATCCTTAAATAGTGGTTTTTACCACTCCCATAATGCTTAAAGCCTAAAATCAGAGTAGTAAGGATAGGGTTAAATCCTCATCGAACTTAGGTTGAGGATCCAATTCCCCAAAGCTCTGATTTGACCTTCATGGAGTAGTAAGGATAGGGTCTAATTCTCATCTCGCTTAGGTTGAGAATCTGATTCCCCAAAGCTTCTATTTTATTCCAAAGCAAATTTTTTTCATTTCTTTATTAATATTGGATTGGACGGATCGTACTACATGTCCCTTGCAAGGATGGGTAGTCATCCCCAAGGTCCAAGAAATCAAAAGTATAGCCAAATCCTAGATTTGATCTCCATCGGGGCTATAGACGCTTGGCTGGCAGTGGAGTATGCTCATGCTTGGCAACATGTCTTGTCTAAAAGCAAGACCACTGACTGCTCAAACGGACAGGCTAGCCTGACAGTTTCATCAATAATAGGTTAAATAATTTTGTTCAAGATGAGGTAATAAACTCCAAATCAGAGTAGTAAGGATAGGGTTAAATCCCTATCTCGCTTAGGTTGGGAATCCTATTTACCAAAGCTCTGATTTCACTTACACTTGCACATGGGTTTAAGATGGTGGTGACACATAACCAACTTTAGGATCTAGTAAATTAATTTAGTATACATATATTTGGTCCTAAGAGGGTTTGACAGTTTTGATATGTTTGTTCATGATACTAGAAGGTCTAAGCCTTTGCAAAGCAGGTTGTTATATCTCTAACATAGTTGTCATACGTCAAATCCTACACAAATCATTCATAGCCTTGCATGCGAATCATAAGTGAAACTGACAATGGAAAGTTGAACGAGTTTCAAATGATAGGGAATGAAGCACATTGCACACATCAAGCTGATGCTTAATAATTCTAATGCTTCATGTGTTTCTCGTCTAGTTTCATTCTTGGGATATTTTCTCGACGCTTGTATTTGAGTCTGTGTTTTCGGGTTGAGTTCTCACCAAAATGCTCAGGAGCATTTCCCAACGAAGTCACCATTTTTTGTGGTTGCTCCACAACGTACCCCAAAATTGGGGACCCACCTTTTTTGCATGTGTTCCAAGAAGACTGAAGTGGCCCATAGGCTAAAGATCAAGGAAAAAAGCAAAACACCACAAGGAGAAAAAGTGTCGCGATATCGCGACATGTTGCATTTTCACGGCCAAAATAGAAAAAGTGTCGTGATATCACGACATGTTGCAGTTTCACGGCCAAAATAGAAAAAGTGTCGCGATATCGCGACATGTTGTAGTTTTGCGGCCAAAATAGAAAAAGTATCGCGATATCGCGACATGTTGCAGTTTCGCGGCAAAAGGAGAAAAGGTGTCGCGATATCGCGACATGTTGCACCATTGCGGACAAAAGAGAAAAAGTGTCGCGATATCGCGACATGTTGCATCGTCACGGCCAAAAGAGAAAAAGTGTCACGATATCACCACATGTTGCAGTTTCATGGCCAAAGGAGAAAAGGTGTCACGATATCGCGACATGTTGCACCATAGCGGTCAAAGGAGAAAATGTGTCACGATATCGCGACATGTTGCACCATCGCGGTCAAAGGAGAAAAGGTGTCGCGATATCACGACATGTTGCACCATCGCGACCAAAGGAGAAAAAGTGTCACTGCGGCCAAAAGAGAAAATGTGTCGCGATATCGCGACATGTTGCTTGGTCGCAATCAGAGGAGAAAAAGTGTCGTGATATCGCGACATGTTGCATTTTCACGATTCAAAGCAAAGAGAAAGAGCTAGAAATAAAAAGTGTCGCGATATCGTGACATGTTGCGTTTTCACAATTTAAAGCAAAGAGAAAGAGCTAGAAAGAAAAAGTGTCACGATATCACGACATGTTGCATTTTCACGGCCAAACAAGAAAAAGTGTCGCGATATCGCGACATGTTGCATGGTCATGGTCAAAAGAGAAAAAGTGTCACGATATCGCGACATGTTGCATTTTCGTGATTCAAAGCAAAGAGAGAGAAGAAAGAAAAAATGTCGCGATATCGTGACATGTTACATTTTCGCGATGAAGGACCACAAAATGGAAACCAAAGCACACACATACAAGGGATGGTGAAACGAACAGTCAAGGAAGGTGAAACGAACAGCCATCGAAAAGCGAAACGAACTGTCATGGAAGGAGAAGCAATTTTTCAGAAGTTTAAATACACCATTCAAAGAGGCCAAAAAATGGGGGTGAAAACCGCTGCAAGCAGAGTTGTAGAGCTGAAGGCGAGAAGGCCATTCTGGACCTGTTTGAGTTGTTTTTCTTCTACAGACTGGTTTGGAAAAACCAGAAATTCTGCTATTGTAAAATGACATATTTTTAATGCAGAAGTGTTCAGAAATTTGCATCTTGTGGGCAAGAAAGAAGGATATTTTCTTTGAATGCTATGGATTTAATGTTTATTCTTTCATTTTTCAGATTTCGAATTTATAGATAATGTTAATGCCATTTTTTTGGGTTACATTAGGCGAATATTTGAAATCTGAATTTTATTTCATACCCTAGGAACCAGCACTTAGTCTATGGGGATTGTGCTTGTTTTGCAAGTCCAATAGGTTAGGTTGCATGCATGGAGACCTCACATCTTCGGTTTTGTCGAAATAGGATAGCATCATACTGAGTGCATTTTATTTTCAGTTTTTCTGCATTTCATTTTCATTTTCTGCATTTTTTTTTTTTCAGAAATTTTAATTTATTTTAAATCTTCGGGCATTAAAATAAACATTTAAAAATTTCCAAAATCCAAAAAAACAATGAACAATCACTAAAGTTTCATGATGAAATAAACCAACATTGCCCCTTGTTTACGAGTTACTTGCAATCACTAAGGTGTTCCAAGCATTTAAATTGAATATCTTTATTTGAGATTACTAATACACATATGCAAATGCTAATACAACGGAGACCTTGGAGAAGTTGTTTGTTTAACTTCTTTGCAAGAGGGGATTTGGAACCCAAATCCTAAAGGAGAGTGTACTTTCACAATTGGGTGGAAATACCACTCAACACTTGGTAATTTAGATTTCTTCTCATAATATTATAGGATAGATTATGGTATCCATATTGTATATTGAAGATCTTCTTATGAGAACCTCAACATCTTGGATCTAGAAGGTGCATCCATGACTTCATATTTTTTGAAGTGTTAAGCTAGTTAATATTCCTTGGTAAGAGAAGATAACAATATTCATTGGCCTATTTGAGCATTCATTATAGGGTGAGGTGTACCATTTCTAATGTCCCCTCTTCTTAGTGTCTCAAATTAGAGAATTTCTATAACATAACCTTATTAGGTCAAGGATGATAGTTATGAAATGCACATGGACACTCTTGATATAGCATATGAGAAAATTCAATGTAATCTTATGAGCATTTTATGTAAGCATGCATGCACCTTTATGTAATCCTATAAACATTTTATGTGTAAAATTAATAGGCATGTTTTATGTAAGCCTATTGGTAGTTTTGATGTATATATTCTTAGTAATATTATTGAGCCACCTCCATGGTTAAATTTTATTAAAAGGTTTAAAACATTTAATATATTGTAATTCAATCTTCAATTCAAGTTATGTCAGCTTGAAGTTAGCAATTAATTAAGGATTAGATAACACTATAAATACCCCTAATAACTAATGTATTGTTTCAATTGGTGATATTTTATTGTGGAAGTGCTTATGGGAACCACCCCTTATCCTTGTTTTGTCTATCCTTCTCTCTTTATTTTATTTATTTGCTCTCTCTATTTTTTAAAACTATTTGACAATATGATTTCTAGTGAGTGCATGCTTCAAAATATTCATGGAAAGTATTCTAAAATCTAACAATGTTGTATATCTTTAGTTTGGTTATATACTTTGGTTATGGATGTAAATATGATGGGCTATAGTTATGGTATGTGTACCTTTGAGATCAAAATTTATGTACTTGTGTCAAAAGGTGATGGTAGGGATGTTGGAGCCGTAAGTTACCCCCCACACCCCCCCCAACCCATGTTGGTATGTTGTTACTAGAAGTAGATCAGTGAGTGTGTATAACTATGTAAGAATGAACATTGAATAAGTGCATGATCTATTACCACTTGGAAATTAGGAAGGATATGATCAATTATTAAAAAGTTCTATGTGATTTATTTTCAAAACAAAATCCCTTTTAGAATTTATAATCTATGGATATGTGGTCATTGATATTACTAATTGATTATGTGGGATCTTAAAATTTAATTGTATTGCATTTCATATTGGTAATTTAAATTATCCAGTAATACATCTATGTATTCTTATATCCTAAAAGAAAATTAAAGCTTTAATTAGAGTACATTTTGAATCTTATTGTAATAATGATCTATCTAAATAATTATTTCAATTTCATTCGTAAAAATTATTTTTATAAAAAAATGTTTACCTTCCAATTATACAACTATATTTTCTAATATTTCCTTATTAAATGTATATAGAGCTATTCACAATTTTCAAATGGAAAATGGAATTTCTTTTTTTTGGATCTATGAAAATTAAATGTACATTATTAAATCCATTGCATGGGATTGTTATTGTTTGGTGAATAAGGAATTTCTCTATTATTCTATTGTTGTTATGGAAATTAATATTTTTTATCATTCCTTGTAGCATTAGAATATTTAAATATTCCTTTGGATGGCTATGATGTTGCATATATGATGAAAGTGATTAATGATAATTAATTCTAAACATTGGTATCGTTATATTTCTATTTTTGAGACCTAATTATTTTAGCTCTATCTTATTTATAGATTTAGTCATTTATGTTTACCTTATCCTTGAATTTATGATTTATTATCAAAAATAAAATATATGGTAGAGAATTATTAATCTGAGTAAGAAATAATTAATTGATTTACAAATTGAAATCCTTCTCCCACTTCCTATGGATCTAGGACCATTATATAGCTTATATATCTAGGTCAAAGGGAAAAGTTGTTAAAAAAAGGTAAAAAAATATATTTTTCTATCTTAAACTCATCCTTATTCCCCTATCAATTATATTCTAAAGTTAATATTACAACCTAAGATACATGATTACCTAAATATTATTTTTGATAAGATATCTACGACAAAAAATTAAGACATGACTAAAAGCATCTTTAATTAAATAAGGACCTAAATACAAAGAACTTAGCATAATTCGTAATATAGAAAAGAGGAGTGTTGTATGTAGTTGTTTTACCTTATGCATGTGGACCATTTGTTTGACTAGGACAACTAGTAACAAATGAACCCTTCCATAGAAAAATACAATGATTATTAGAACATTTTGAACCTAGATATGATTATTGCTTTGGATGGGGACCAAACTAACATTTTTATGTACTATATCACTTCTTAAAATAAATTCATAAAATTATATGTATCAATTTCCACGTGTTCATTATTTTGTACATAATCAATGCTAGTTGGCCATATTAATGATATCTTAGTTCTTCATCCTTACTAAATTTTTTATATCCCAAAGTGGTCAAAAGCTCTTACATGAAAAGTAAGAGATTTTTTGGTATATACCTCATAGCCAATATGAGTCATCTCAAAAGACTCAAAATCTAGACCCTTTATTAAGAGTTGCTTCTAACTACCATTCTATGTCTTGACATCTCATGAGATCAAATGTGGCATTGACCAAAATTTGAAGGCCTTTTTAGAATGAATTCTCTCTTAACATGTTGTGGTTTCATTGGTTCTTAGATTGAGTCTCTCATCATTATATCAACATCCATTGAGATCTTGATCTAGGACCTTCTTGACACATGAAAGTTAGACCTCATTGTCATTGTTAATTCCTATTGATTACCGCATTCTCTATCAAACTTATAGACTATAAATATAAATGGTAATTAATTACTCTTACTTGGGGATATTGGATGATATAAATCAACTTGTATGCCATCAATTTTACCTAGAACATTTTCCAACCTATACTTAGCAACAATAAGTTGTGCCTCTATACTCTTAATCCAAAAACCTTATTGTAAAATGAAATCTATGATGGATGGTACTTTGGGATATAACACATATAAATGGATCTCATTCCCAACTCTAAATTCTTATTATAAATGACATGAGTGTGAGAACCCAAAATATGCAAGGTTGTATGACCACATCACCTAGGTGATATTTGTGAGGTATAATATAATTATAAATATATAAATGAATATATTTAAATGTATATCATATGTGTTAAATGCAGGTATATTAAACACTTATCAATATAATGTAACTCACAACAAATTTGACCTAGGTTAAATGATTTAATATAAAGTATCTTAATGTTGGAATATAGGTATTCAATGATATGAGAATGTAGTTGATTTTTTAAACTATTATGAGGATATCATAACAAGAATTATAATAAAGATTAGAAAGAGATGTTTTATTTGTTTTCATTGTTTATTAATATTAGTGTATCAGTGTACATTAATGATCCAATAACATGAGCTTAAGTGATTTAAATTATAGATAATTAGGGCAAAAATCCATGTTATATTTCTTTAGGTGATTTGTTCAGAGTTCCAAAGTATTATCTAGTTAATACCACCATGCATATTAACGAAATAGTATGGTAGTATATTGGCATGGATTATATTTAGAAGATAAATGTAGGGTACAATGAAAACCATGCTAGTGAATTAGATTTCATCAAAGTATTAAATTTTAATACGTTGTGTGCTTAACACTCTCATGAAGACCAACTAGACTTTCTATAGATCTTTTTAAAACTAAAATTTTATTTATTATTGTAGTGAAGACTCACTACAATGGGAAAATCCTACCTCGAAATGAAAATTTGATCTAGAGCACCTGCCTCAAGCTAATATGAAGAGGGCCACCACCTCTACTACCTACGAAGTAGTTGAATCCAAAATACCATCTAGAATGCAACCCAAAAGGAAAAACCACCATAAATGGATCCTAAATCTAAAGATTCCTTCCCATGAAACTTAACCCAACCACCAAAACAACATCAAGCAACTACTCAATAGCCTTTTTATGGAAGCTAAAGTAGACCTTGATAATACTTGGAATCCCCAAGCCATTATGGTAATGGCAAAATGGAGAACCATATATAGTGAGACCTTGCCTTGACCAACATTCACACTCCTTTTCCTTCCCTAGAGAAGTAGGATTCCAATGCCCATCCCTTCCCATAACCAAGGAGTTCCCTTAGTCCTAGGTATCATTCCAAATTGATACCACCAATGAATCCTAAATATTAAGGCTCTTCCCTTAGTCGAGAGGAAGAAGGGTCTAAGGGGATTGAGTGAAGAAATGACAAACAAGTCTCCCCATCTCCCTAGGATTAACTTTATACCCAAAGGTTAAGGAAGAGCATAGTAGCCTAAAGGATTCTTAGTTGCTATATCCTCCCTAAACCTTTAGGCTTGATGTATCCTCAAAAACCCCCTCATGATACACGATTAAATATGAGTCCCTAGAAGCAGAACAACTCAAAATGTGGTAGTCATCACCTTCTTAGGGTGCATTGAAGGACACCTTTACCAAGGGAACCTATCAAGAGAGTGGGCAAGCCAGACGATGATCATCAAAACCACTAGACTAACCCAAAATGACTAGATTCAATGGAAGGGATGATGATTTGGTTTCAATCCTGGTACCTCACAACTGAATACAATTTCCTAGGCAACAACTGAAGCATTAAAGCAATGATAGGTAGGATGACTCAAGGGGTAACACATGACCCAAGGCATTAATGACAATTGATCTCGAAGGTAAAATCAAGAAGAGTTTTTTACACCAACATCTAGCTACAAAACTCCAAAGTTTTTAGAGCATTCATTATTAATGTCAACCAGCCTAGGCAATTTTTTGAATTCAAATTTTGAATTCTTGCATGGATTTTTGGAGAGATTTTCCCTACTTATTATAAATATCTTCTTCTCATTGTAAATCATTGAAAAGCCACCCATTCTCCTAAGGGGTGCTCCTATTTCATTCTCTTCAATATCTTTGCCTGGCTCAAGCCTTATGTGGTTGACCAAGGAGTTTTTGAACCTCTTTTTCCTACATGTATGTAACTTGAAGTTCATGCTAATGAGAATATATGACTATTTAGGAAATCCTTATCCCAGTTTTGGTGTGGATGTTCCATATTATTGTATGGTCTCAAGGAGACTTGTGTTGCTCATGCATTATCGGTCATTATGCATGTGTTCACTCAACCTGTCAGGTCATGGGATGGTCTTATTAGGTCTTTGGTGAATTTTTACCCTTAGATAGGCTATGTAGTAATTAATTTATGCACATTTTACATTCTGCAATTTATTTTTCATTTTGTTTTGTGTTTTCCTTCCTTTTCCTTTTTTCTCAAAGAAGTAATTAGTTAGGATAGGATAGAATAACACTCGAAGAGATGAGTTTCAAATATCACATATAGAAGCAAGGAGTCGACCTTGGGTAAATAATGCTAGAGGTCATTCGATAGGAGTCACATCCCAGACTTCCCTAGACTTCCTAGGATTGATGTCCCCCTCACAAGGCATAGGGTACCCACTTGGAAAGACCATGGGTTGGACTACAATTGTGGAGGGTCATGACACCTAGGGGGTGTAATGGATTGCTCTCAACCCCTAATAGTTCAAATTAGAATGCTTGATAGGACACGAACTAGAAACATCTATTTCCTGATTTAGAAGCGATGCCTTGGTTTGGATAAAGGCCACGGTCATCAAAATTTTCAAGCCCTAAAAAAATCACTTCACAACTTCACTGCTAAAGAAGAACCAAAATAGAAGATCACCTCCAAACTAAGGTTACAATAGGAACCTTTATCTAGTCAACATAACCTCTCACTTGATGACTCTACTACAAAGATGAAGAACCTAAAGAAGCCATCAATAGAGATAAATATTAAAGTTTCGATGAAGACCTTGATCCATTTGCTTTTGAAGAGAAACAAGCATATTTATCTAGCTACCAAAACTAGTGATAAATCTCAAAGCTAAGGCCCTAGTGGAACCATCTATTAACTAGTTGACCAAGTGAAATATAGAAATCAATAAAAGGTATGGTTGGAAGCATTCCAAAATGGAGCAATCAGAACCCCTTGGTTGTTTATGTCCCATATCATTCTTAGGATTCAATTCCCATAAAGGCTCTGAATTCCTTACCAAAATTTATTGAATAAGGTGCAGTCATCCTGTTGGAGCACCTATGCTATATGGCTACATACTATGACATGCATAACATAATAATTCAAAATATATCCCTTAAGCTACTAGTGATATATTTCAAGAAGAAAGTATGGGAGTGGTATGTCTCTCTACCCACGTAGTTGATAATGGAGTGAGAACAATTGGCTACCTAGTTGATGTAATTATTCAAAGGGGAGGAAGGAGAATTGATACTATATTACTTGATTAGCATCAGATAAACTCTTAATGAGGTGATGGAGGACTTCAATATCATGTTCCATAAAACTTGACAAAGAAAATTGCAAGAGATCAGACCATCCCTAAGTATACTCGTTTTTTTACTTCAAGGATTTACATCTAGATATTGCCATAATGATCAAAACCTAGGGGGGAATTCTTCCCACCATCTATCAGATTACCCAAACAGAGAATGCACCTAGCTTGTAAGAAGAAGTGATGCAACATGGATGCACATGGGAAGCAAGAAGAATATGCAACATGGATGCATGGGAAGTTGGTCTTATAAAAGATTTTGATTGGATAAGCATGGGATAAATACCCGAAGCAAAGGAGGACCCATCAACCCAACGAGCCTTTGTACATACCAATATATATAGACTCATAGTAGAGGATATATACGAGTGAATTTAGACCTGTAGTAGGGTATTAAAGGTACATGAGCTCAAAGGACCAAGTTGTTGGGATTAAGGCATGTCTAACAACCCCTTGAGATTACTAGAGACCCTTTTTGGTTAGTTGAAAGACAACCACCATACCAAAGCAAAAAGAAACTTGAAATATGATTATTTCCCCAAATATTAGGCATGAGGGAACAAGTCTTTGTGTAACCATATAGTGTCAGCTAATAAAAAGAATGAAGATGAGCCTCAAGTGTCGTTGAAGTGACGTGACCTTTAAAGTAAGGTGCACCTCACTCCTTATCTTCACAAAGTCTCAAGAAAAGTTATCTCCAACATCTTCCCTCCTCAAGCACAAGCTACTATTTCAAAAGCCTTAGGATTTTCCCCAATCAGACTCCATGTCCAATAAATAAGGCACCTTCCTTTTGGGTTCCTTAACTCCTACAAGTAGAAGTTCCATTGTGAGTCCCCAAAACTATAGTGAAAACTCACTACAATGGGCAAATCCTACCTCCAAAGGCAATTTTGATCTAGAGCGCCTACTTGAAGCCAAGATAAATTAGCCAACACCTCTACTACCTACAAAGTAGCTAAAGCTAGAAGATAATCCAGAATGCAACCCAAAAGAAACAACCACTATAAACTGATCTTGAATGTAAAACGTGCTTCACCACAAACCCTAGCCTGACCACCAAAATAACATTAAGAAATTACTTAATACCCTTTTTTAGTGGTGGCTAAAGTAGGCCTCGATAAAACTTTGAACCCCTAGCTAAGCCATTTTTTATTATGGCAAAAGGGGAACCATGTATAATGAGACCTTGCTTTGATTGGTATTTGCACCCCTTTTCCTCCCATAGAGAATTAAGACCCCAAATATGATCTCTTCCCCCGATCATGGAGGTCCCTTAGTCCTAGGTATCATTCCAAATTGACACCACCAGTGAATCCTGAGGACTAAGGTCCTTCCCTTAGCTTAGAGTAAGGAGGGTCCAAGGGGGTTAAGTGAAGAACAATAAGACAAGTCTCCCCATATTCCTAAGGAAAACTTGATACCCAAATATTAGGGAACAATAGATCAGCTTGAAGGATTCTCAATTGCAATGTCCTCTCTAAACCTTTAAGATTAATATCTCGTTAAAAGTCCCCTTATGATACATGGTGGAAGAGGAGTCCTTAGAAGCAAAACAACTTAGAATATGACAACTATCACCTACTCAAGGTGCATTGAAGGACACCTTCACAAAGGAAACTTGCCAAGAGCATGGTCAAGCTAGATGGTGATCATTGAAACCATCAAACCAACCCAAAGCAATCAAATTTTATGGAACAGATGATGATATAGTCCTACTCCTAGCACCCCACAATCGAACATAGTTTCCCAGGAAATAACGGAAGCATTAAAACAATTATAGGAAGGATATCCTAAGGGGCAACACATGGTCCAAGGCATTAATGATGAGTGATATCAAAGGTGTAATCGAGGAGATTTTTTCACACCAGCATCCAACTATGGATCTCCAAAGCTTCTAGAGCATTCATTATTGATGTCAACCAGTCCAGAAAATTTTTGAATTCAACTTTTGAAATATTGCATGGATTTTTGGAGGGATTTCTCCACTTCTTATAAATATCTCTATTCTTCTCGTAAATCATTGGAAAGCCACATGTTCGCCTAAGGGATTCTCTTCTTTCATTCTCTTCTATGTCCTAGCTTGGCTTGAGCCTTGCATGCCTAACTAGGGAGTTTTGAACCTCTTTTCCCTACATGTATGTAACTTGGAGTTTATACTAATGAGAATCTATGATTATTCATGAAATCCTTGTCTTAGTTCTAGTATAGGTGTTCTACTTTATTTCATAGTCTCGAGGGGACTTGTGTTCCTTATACACTATTGGTCATTGCGCATGTATTCACTCAACTCTTCAAGGTGCTAAAGGTTCTTATTAGGTCTTTGGCACATCATCATCCTTAGATAGACTAGGTAGGCTTCAATTTCTACACACTTTACATTTTATAATTTGTTTTCCACATTGTTTCTTCAATAATTTACATAATTAGCAATTTTACTACTACATCATAGTCGATCATTTTACTAGTTACAATGATTGACTATGATGTGGTAGTAAAATAAAAAATTGTCGTAAAAATAACTTGAAATTAATTTAAGAAGTGATTTTATTTTAAAAGAATACATTAAATTTATAGTGTATAATAACTATCTATGTTGATTATGCAATACAAACAAACATCCACTAAATTTCTGGATGATATCCACTAAATTTTTGGATGATATTATCTCCCTAGGATGAAATTATGCTAATAAAATATTTTCTCTCATGGTTATAATTTGTATTATATTATATGGTTAGAAGAAGTGAGCCACTCACATGGAAGGAGGCCTATAGAAGAAGTGAGCCACTTCTATGGAAGTGGGCTCTTTTATGTTGAAATTTCGTTCCATGTTAATATCTCTTATTTGTTCTTTTTTAAAAGGTTCAAGGTTGAAACTATGAATTGTACGAGTGTGAGGAGTGGGTGTGTATGAATATACATTAAGTAAAAAAAAAAAACTATTTTTATAAAAACTCGTGTAAACTTTGATTTTTTAAGAGAGGACTTTATAAAAAGTTAAAAACTCGTCTAAATTTAAATTTTTGTTTCAAAGACTAGGAGGAGTGGTAAGTTATGACCCTTCCCAAAAAAGACCTAGGTTCAAACCCTGATGCATGCCTATTGCAAGTAGTCTGACCTGAATCCACCCTACCATGACAGTGTGAATCCAAGTACCCATGTTTCTCTTTTCACCTAACTAAATAATGAAGTCGAATAATTGTTATTAGAGCAACCCAAGATTTAAACCCTGCTTAATAATCAAATAAAACTTTGGATGTAACCAAATTTCTCATAGTATATAAAAAGAACACAGTCAACCTAACTAAATAATGAAATGGAATAAGTGTTATTAGAGCAACCCAAGATTTAAACCCTGCTTAATAATCAAATAAAATTTTAGATGTAACCAAATTTCCTATAGAACAAAGTCATGAACGGATGTACTTTTCAGCAATTTGCAGGTTCTCTTTTGTCCAATTTTCATTTCAATTTGGGTTTTTATTGTAATTGCGTAGGAATCTTGGAATGGCTTGAAATTTAACAGTTAATTGTAAAAACACGCGCAGAACTATTATTTTTAAATAAACATAAATGCAAGGTTAAAAAGGGTCTGTATCTTTAATAAAAGAACAAAACCTTATTTAAAAACTATAAAAATTATTTTTAACTTAAATTTGGAAGTTAAAAAATATATATTACTTGTAGATAGACACCATCTTTTAATATTCAGTTGAGAAGTCATTAATGTAATGCGCAACATGGAGCTGCGGTTTTGCAACAATTTAACAACGTGGAGTCCATCCAAAACTGGCCGACGCTAAAACTGACACTCTATCCACTTGAGAATAAAAATAGAAAAAAAAAAACTTTCTTGATTGTTGTTGATGAATGCAATCCCTGTAGATTTCGCTCGGCTCTGGTAATTTAACGGGTTTGCTCAAAGACCACCCTGCTGCTCACCGCCAGTTAGATCATGAATCATGCTCTTCGATGCTAGCTCCAGTTGTCAACCATCATAGGACATGCTGAACAAAACTATTAACAATTAACACCAAAGTCAAAAAAATAAAAATAAAAAAACAAAATCTTACGAAATTTTGGGAAAGTCATTTTAACCTTACATCACCACTTCATCTTGGCGATAAAGACAAGGAATCATCTGCTAAGCCAATTATTTCCTCTTTCCTTTCAATGAATGTAGTTTGAATCTGCTAAGCCAATTATTTCCTCTTTCCTTTCAATGAACGTAGTTTGACTACTTTCTAAGAATGTAGTTTGACCATAAAGATTCTCATCTACTATGCAAGAGGCAATATCTTCATTGGTTTTGGATGAAATCTCGTACTTATGCTAGATCTCTAGGAAATTAAATAGATCATTTATGAATCAATTTTGTCGTCTCATATACTCTGTTGAATGTGTAGAACAAAAGGCTTTTAATACCTTTTATTAAATTTTTATTTTTTTGAATAATGTTTTTTATACATATTTATTATGGGGATTGAATTTGGATCACATTTTAAGTGGTGTTCTTTCAGTAAATCACATTCACATAAATTATTAAACCCTTAAAACTTATAATACCTTTAATTAAATCTTTAATTATCTTTATTTCAATATTTAATTTCATAATTCACTCCCTATAAAGGATACAAAGAAATATTTGATGTCATCTTATATATAATGAAGTAATATTTTAAATATATTTTATAAAAAATATTCTTACATTAAGACATACCAACTATATTAACCATAACATCTAGATAAAACATTAAGACTGTTGAAACATTGTTTGGAATATAGTTTGATCATAAAGATTTTCAATTATTTATTTAAGGAATAACATTTATTTGTCTTCTAGGGTTAGGTGAATTAGTAATCATGTATGTCCAAACATTTAAAAAAAAAAAAAACCTAGTTTCAAACCTCAAGGGTATACTGTGTCAAATCCAACGATAATAATATAGATACTGTGTCAAATCCAACGATAATAATATGAATCTAAGTGACCCATGGTCCCCTCATATCGGACTAACAATAATGAGATCGTATAAGAAACTTGTTAAAAGCAGCTCTATAATTTAAATTCTGCACTTGTCAATTACAATTCCCTTACACCTGGCAAACAAAAAAAATTATGAACAAATTTCATCATCTCACCCTCTTTTAAATCTTTAAGATAGAGAGCTCGTAGTATAGTTAATTAAATCTTGATTTCGTATTTTAATCCTTTGGAAATGATGTATGCCATCCCCTCTCTCTGTATATTGATTTATATATATAAAAGAAGCACACCGAGAGGGGGCAACATGGTGGCTAGCTTGTGGTGGATAAAGCATTTCGGCGACAAGACCCAGCTTGATATTTCGTCGACCTACATTAATGCATTTTTTAAATTCTTATAATTTTTGTCTGATTTATTTTAGTTCTTGTTTGAATATCTTCCTTAAGGGGAGGTGACTCCCAATGTACCACAGTTGTATGTTTCCGAGACCAATGGGCTCCCCCGATGTATCACAGTTGTATGTTTTTCAGATCAATGGGCTTCCAATATGTTACAGGACATAGGATAGGAAGGGTAGTTATTGATGTGCTCTAACTTCATAGTTCGCTTTTAATTGTATATTTAAAAAATTAAAAAATATATTTTAAATGTATTTTATTAAAAAGATTTTAAATAAAATTATATTACCTATAATATTTAAATAAAAGGTTAATAATAACAATAAAAGTGATTTTTTTTTTTAAATTTATATATTAAATTTTTTAAGTTTAAAACTTTGAAACTTTAAACTTTAATAAAAAAATTAATATTTAAATATAAAAGAAATAAAATTGTACATCATACTTAAATAAATAAAAAATTAAATTATTTTATATAATTTATAATCTTATAGATATTAAAATTATTTTATTCTATAATCACTAATGTTATTTATATATTATTTAATTATTAACTTCTTAAATATAACTTAATCTTTTAAGAACATTTAAATATTTAAAATTTTATTAAATATATTTGTATGTTGAAATTTGGTTTCACTTTAATACCTCCTATTTTTAAATAAGTTAAAAAAAAAAAAAATTATATTTAAAATATTAATTATTAAAAAAATTAAATTATATGTGAGAAGTTAATAAATTAAATGTGAGAGAGGGGAGGGCTCTGGTCCCTCCCCTGCTCCTCCTCCCATGACTCCTGGTTCCTGCCCAGTCCCTGGCTCAACCCAGGTCATCCCTCCCGGGGAGTGGTTGTTTGCAGATGATCTCCTGGGGGAGATCCTTCTCCACTATCTATGCCCCTCCCGGTCGGCTAGGGTTTCCTTGGTTGTTTTTTCGGACTGGTGCTTCCCAGGGATCTCTGTATGGTTGGGGATCCCTTCCCTTTTTCCCTAGGCTTCCCCCTGGGGTTTTTTGCAGGTTATTCGCATGGATCTGGTCCCCTGCGTTTCTCGGTGCGGTGGAGGTGATGGTTTAGGGTTTGGACAGCTTCCCCCTTTTTCTTGTGAATCCTCGGCGGGCTCTGTGCTTGGACGGGATTCTTGGTCCCTGCTGTTGGGATCCTCTTCTATTTTCTTGGGTCGGGTTCTTTGTGGTGCAACTGTTTTCCCGGTGGGCGGGATGGTTTCTCCACAGGGCGGGATCCGCCAAATCCGCCAGTTTTCCTGCGAGGCGGGATCCTTTCTTTTTTGTTGGTTTCCCGAATGGCGGGATTTCCCTGTTGCTTCCCGCTAGGCGGGACTGTTTGTGGTGGTTTTGACTGCTTCCCGCGAGGCGGGATTTTATTGTAACAATTTTTCTTTGCTTCCTGCTGGGCGGGATCTTCTCGATGGTGGTTTTTGGCTACTCTCCGCTGGGCGGGATCTCCAAAACTACTTTCTTTCTTATTTGTCTATTTCCTGCTGACAGGGATTGTTTCATGCTTACTATTACTGTTGGGTGGGATTTCTGTTTTGGTGTTCAGTTTCAAGGGATTGATGCCCTAGGCCCATTGCTTATGTAATCAGGTTTTTTTAGGGGTTACGTAGGCTTATACATAAAGTCAGGAGGCATGATGCAAGGCTGATTTTGTACATAAGGTTTTGGGATCCTCTATAAAAACCCTTTTTTAATCTACTATAATAATTACCAAAAAAAAAAAAATTAAATGTAATATAAAAATGTTTTTTATAAAAACACTAAATTAAATAATTTTAAATATATATATTCTAATTTATTTTCTCCTGGTTTAACTTCTTGTTTTTTTCCTTCTTCCCAATTCCCGATTACAAGACCCTTTTCTTCGTATTTTCTGTTCCCCCTTTGCTTTAGATTCCCACTTCCTTATTAGCAGGCCATTTCTCCATTTTTTTGTTTTTCCCTTGCTTTAGCCATCTATATTCTGTTAGGGCTCCACTTCCACTTCTCTGTCATTTCCACTTCTCTGGCATTTTTAACTTTGAGTTTTCCATCTCTATTTTTACCTTTATTTTATTCTTGTTATTATTCTTAAATGTGTTAAGCGGGTTTTTTCTTTTTCTTCCTTCCAATCAGCTTCCTTCTTTATGTTGTACCCGATGTGCTACCTTTATTCTTTTCCCCTTTGCTAGTTGACTTAAAAAGTAATCTTTGCACGCTTCTGCAAGCAACCACCAACATCCTAAAGGCGTAAATTCAGAAAATTATTAGTTATCTGACAGACGTCGCGAACAATCTGAAAAGGGACAGCTCCACTAAAGTAGTTGATGAATAGAGATAGCTCCACTAAAGTGGTCCATGAATCATGGAAGAACGTGAGAGGAGGAAAATAATATTTAATTTATACTCGGATTTGTTTATGACCGCAACGCGCATCGACGACCGGATCACCAATCACAGTTTTAAAAGGTGGTCTTATGAAGACGTCGTTTGTATTGGGAAGCATTTAAAAAACCAACGGGTCCCAAAGTAGGAAGCCACCCACTCCAAACACACAGTCAAATACTAACCGGTTACTGTTGGAAATTGAGAAGCCACCTACTCCAAACATACAGTCAATATATGTACGATTTTACAGGCTAAGAGTTTGGTATCCTTGTTAGGTCGTAGAATTCATAAAAAGTTTTTTTTAGTTACATAAAAAGTTGGTTCAACCACATTATTCAAGGTCTTATATTAAAAGTTGGTTCAACTATATTATTTTTTCGTAATTAATAAAAGTAGGGTTTAAATTATAAGGGATTCAATCCAGGGTTTAAACTATAGAGGACTCTTGGTGAAGGCAAAGTCATTCTATATTCGTACCATTGAGAAAAAATTCAGGTTAGGCTGTCTCAAAATTTGAACCTAAATATGTTAGGCTGTCTCAAAATTTGAACCTAAATATTTTCTTAATAAATACCTGGTCAAACAAACACTTACCAACCTACCTAACCCAAAACCAAATGTCAGAAATCACCATTATATTCATCGTTGCATTTGAACATGCAAGCTCCTCGTCTCATGTTATTTACCTCTAATCATCACTGTGCCACAACACACGCCTGCCATGGATACTCATGGAACGGAGAAGGTGGAAACAACGGTAAGAAATTATAGGTGTGAAAGTATGATTCCATGCATAGCTCGTCTCCCCTGCTTCCAGCCTGCTACTGCCCTCTCGGAAGTTGATAAAGTAGACAAGGAGGATTTAGGGCCTCAGTACTCGGCAAGTGTGAAGAACAGGCTTCGCCTTGGAGGATGGAAAACAATTCCTTTTATTATCGGTACTTGAATTTCCTATTGCTGTTGGAGTAGTGCATTCATCAGTTTCTTAGATAGGAAAGCTCTCTAACGTTGCTTTGATGTATGCAGGGAACGAGCTATGCGTCGGAGCAGCAATCACAGGTTTGGCTGCAAATATGATTGTTTATTTGACCACGCAGTTCAACATCAAAAACATCGACGCCACGCATATCATCAACATATCAAGTGGAGGGAACGATCTGTCTCCGCTGCTAGGCGCTTTTCTTTCGGATGCATATCTCGGCCGTTATTGGGTCATTTGTATTGGTTCTCTTCTCTTCTTAATTGTAAGTGTTTGCTTTCATTGCACCCCTCAAATGTTATATTCCCTGAGAATTGTAGATAAAAACTCATGGTTTTACCTTTAGTTTTCTCATAACAATTGGGTACTGTCGATGTTGCGTGTTTTCAGGCAATGGTTATTCTAATGCTGACAGCCATTATAAATCCGTTAAGGCCTCCTCCATGCATTCCTCACCTAGACACTACAGAAAATTGTCATGGGCCCTCGAAGGCACAGTTTGCAGTTCTGTGCCTTTACTTCGTTCTAACAATTGCAGGATCCGCATGTATCAGATATAATTCATCGGCTTTTGGAGCAGACCAGTTTGACAAGGGTACTGCAAAAGGAATGAAGCAGATTCAACGTTTCTTCAATTGGTATTACTTGCTGCTATACATTTCAATAGTGATAGCCTCAACTGTTATTGTGTATATTCAAGCCAGCGTGAGTTGGGCTTGGGGGTTTGGGCTTTGCGTCATCCTGACGGGAATAGCCATTGTATTTTTCTTGTCCGGTACAAAGTTCTATAATCGTTTCGTTCCGGAGGGCAGCCCCTTCACAGGACTTGCCCAGGTCATAGTGGCTGCTCTTAGAAAAAGGCATCTGCAACTGCCTTCCAACCCTGAGGAATTTTTCGAAGTGCCCGACGCAGGAACATTGGAGTCACGGCTTTCTCTAACCCAGCAGCTCAGGTATTAAATTTCACCTCTTGACATATTCAGTTCAAAAAGACGAAATTGCTTCACAGTACCCTATGCAAAATTCCGCTACTTGAAATATTCGGTAACAAAGCTAATTAGATCTGCCTACAGGTTTTTGAACAAGGCCGCCATAAAGACATCCCAAGATTTTAACCAAGAAGGGAGTACAAGTCACAGCACATGGAGGCTGTGTAGTGTTCAACAAGTAGAAGATCTGAAATCCATTTTAAAAACATTACCAATCTGGTCGTCTGGAATAGTCCCCGCCATTATATACTCACAGCAGAACACCTTTTCAGTGCTACAGGCACTGACAATGGACAGGCATCTGGGCCCTCACTTCCAAATACCTGCAGCATCTTTCGTCGTGTTTAATCTGCTGGCTTCCGCAATTTCTCTGGCCATCTATGATAAACTGATAGTTCCCTTGGCCGATCGCATGGGGAAAAAACTAACTCAGCTGCAAAGAATAGGTGTAGGCATGGTGATCAGCATACTAGGAATGGGCGTGGCCGCCATAGTTGAGAAAAAACGTCTCAAAGCAGTACAAGCTGAAAGGCTTTCTGAAAATTCTACGTCCGTAATAGTAATGTCGGCGTTGTGGCTCGTTCCTCAGCATGTCATAATTGGGTTTGGGGAGGCGATTCAAATGGTGGGGAAAACTGATTTCTTCTACTCTGAATTTCCAGAGACAGTGCGCAGCACGGCGACCGCTTTAGTTGGTGCGGGACTTTCAGCGGGGTCTTATGTGAGCAGTTTGCTGGTGAGTGTCGTTCACAGAAACAGCGATTGGCTAACTAATAATCTGAACATGGGTCGTCTCTATTATTTCTACGCCTTGCTCTGCGTAATGGGAGTGTTGAATTTTGCCTACTTCACAGCATGCGCTCGATGGTATAAATACAAAGCCAAAAGTGCATCATAGCCCGGACAACATCTCCATCCCTTAAAATCCATCGTTTTTACGTCTAGAACAAGGTTTACACTGTCTGTTTCTCTTCTTCCATTGTTTATCTTAGCCATTGTACTCTTTCCTGTTCTGCTTTCATGATCTACAAAAGTTGTATGATAATTACATACATCCTCTACATTCTATAACCATTCCGAGTAGGTGCAACAACTTCATCCAGTTTGGTCTTGCTCGTCTGTCGTTGTTATATGGATTTATGATCTAAATAAATAGTAATTGATGATCAACTTGTATTCGAAGCTTTTGGTATTTTGAAGTTTCAGGCCGTGACATAGTAAACGAAATTAAATACTATGTTTTTTTTTTTTTCTTTTTGTACTATGAAGAGGTTTTAACGGGATTCCATAACAAGGAAAACTAATTGGGTGAAAATCCAAACACAAACGGAAAGAAACCAGAGGTAAACCAGAACAAAGGTGAAAGCCAGATCAGAAGGCGTCAAAGAAAGGAGAACTGAGAAGGTTCTACTTTAACTTATGAACACCTTAAGTTACATTAGCAGTCCGACTAGAAACATTTTTCGTTAAATCAAGGGTAAGTTCAACGTGCTCCAAATTTTATGTTGGTTGATATCATTAAGCAATAAATCTCGGAGAACTATATCTTTAGAAATTTCCGACTCTCTTGGAGAAAGGATTTCCTCCACTGACTTTTCCCAAAGAAAATCCCTCGGAAAAATATTCAGATAAAAAAAATCATCATATAAGGAAAATCACCCTCCACCAACTTGCTCCGAAACCGCTCAGACATACGACGTTTCTGAACAGCAGCATAAGCCAGCTTCGGATCAGAACCACCAATACCGACCAAGCTCTCCTTAAAAACCAAATCTAAATTAACAGTTTGATCCGACGAAAGAACCTCAATCGCCTTAAAATAATAATAATAATAATAATAAAAATAATAAATGTTGTCCAACCTGTTCAAACTAAAGTATTAAAAAATAATAATAATAAAATAATTCACACCTATCTATTTTATTTATGCAATTTGCGTAGAGGAGATTTGTATCCGCTTTCTACTGTAGTACTACTGAATTTACTTTTCTAATAATGGAATTAAAGGCGAGCTAAAACGCTAAACATTCTCCAATTGCTTGGCTATCTTGTTAAGGATGTCGTCAAATTGTTCACACATTATATGGCGTACACACTTTATATATATCATTTTAGTAAATATTTTCATTCTTAAATTAATATCAAATTAATTATAATCAAAACAACAACGTAGTTTATGTCTGCAAAGTTTTGATGTTCCTTTTCTTTTTGTAGAGTTTGAATTGCAAAGACTGTTACACCTTGTTTAACTCTTAAACCTTATACATGTAAAGCTTTAAGGCATTTTAAAAATAAAGTTATATTTGCATGATATATTAGTCATGACTTTTATATGAGGATCTATGAGTCAAAATATTTATTTTTACTCATAATATTCTATATAAATTGAGTTTAACTTATAAACATTTTAAGGTCTAAAATATTTTTTTACTCAAAAAAAATCCTACATCAATAGGGTTTCACCGTTTGGGTTTTATTCGAAAGTGACATTCCTTTTAGGATCTTTTCCACCAAAAAAAAATAGGGTTTCACTTTTAGTTCATCACATATTTAATGTATTAATATACTATTTCTTTCAAAGTTTAAATCTAGAAACTCGTTTATTGTCATGACCCATCTTGGTGAGACTTTGTATGAGATAGACTATGTATTGATTGATGTTTCAATGCTTAGTGTTTTGCAATATTGATGTTGATTTATTACTTTGAGGATATGATATTGCTAATGTTTTGGCTTGATTGCAGGATTAAGTACTCAAAGTTTACCACCGAAATTATTAGGGTATATCTTAAGTTGTTACCAGGTATCTAGGATATTTAGGATATTTATTTTCTAGATATTATCTTATTGCGTGTGCCAAAAGGTGATGGTAAGGAGGTTGGAGCCATAAGCCCCTATTGGTATGTTGTTATTAGATGTAGATCAATGAAATTTTATCAGCTATATAAGAATGAACATTAAAAACTGCATGATCTATTTCCACTTAGAAATTAGCAATTAGCAAGGACATGATCATATTTATATAGTAGTTGTATGTGATTCACTTTCAAAATAAAATCCCTTTTAGAATTTATAATCTATGGATATGGTCATTAATATTAGTGATTGATTAAGTAGGATTTTGAAATCTAATTGTATTGCATTTCATATTGGTAACTTGAACAATCCAATAATACATATATTTATTATTATCTTCTAAAATAAAATTAAAGCTTCAATTATTTTACATTTTGAATCTTATTATAATAATTATCTACGATTTGTTCTAAACAATTGTTTTAATTGAATTTGAAAAAATTATTTCTATAGCAAAATTTTTACCTTCTAATTATACAACTATATTTTCAAATATTTCTTTATTAAATGTATATAGACTTATTCACAATTTTGAAATAGAAAATGAAATTTTTGGTTGTGGATATACGAAAAATATATGTACGGTATTAAATCCATTGTATGAAATTGTTATTGTTTGGTGAATAAGGAAATTCTCTATTATACCATAGTTGTTATGAAAAATATATTTTGTACCATTCCTTATAGTGTTAGAATGTTTAACTATTCTTTTGGATGGCTATGAAGTTGCTTATATGAAGAAAGTGATTAGTGATAATTAATTATAAATTATGATCTCTTTGTATTTCTATTGATTTAATCCTAATTGTTTTAGCTATATCTAATTTATAGATTTAATCATTTATGTTTACCCCATCCTTAAATTTGTGATTTATTATCAAAAATAAAATAAAATAAAATATTTTGTGGAGAACTATTAATCTTAGGAAGAAATAATTAATCGATTTATAAATTGAAACCCTTCTCCTACTTCCTATGAATTTAGGACCATAATATAGCTTATATATCTATGTCAAATGGAAGAGGTGAAGTTAAATAATTATACTTGTCTATCTTAAACTCATCTTTATTCCTCCATAAATTATATTCTAATGTTAATATTACAACCTAAGCTATGTGATTACCCAAATTTTTATAAGGAGAGAAGAAAAGAGTTATTAAATATAATCTCTTATATGAGAAGCATGTATTAGGCAGAAGCAAGTAAAGGAGGAAGGTTTCTATTCGATCACTGAATAGGGAATTGTATTTCGGCGAGTGAATGACTAGAGTTTTGACCAAGATCATATACCGAGAAGCCAATGTAAGTTCATGCAAGATATCCATCAAGAAAAAAAGAGGACACATTATAGAAGACAACATAAGCAAACTGGTACAAAAATATGTTATACGACTAAGAAATTTTATGTGGCCAACATCAAAGAGAAAGAAAGGCCAAAGAGAAAGGAAGTATTATAAACTTCCAAGATACATTATAAAGAAAAATCCTATAAAATTAGGGAGCATAGCATACAAGGTAAAGCACCAAGGAAGAGCACCAAGCAAGAGCATCGAAGAAGAGCATCAAGAAAGAGTATCAAGGAAGAAGAGAGACAAGGAAGAGTGTTTCAAGGAAGAATGTCAAATATTGCTATAAAATAGAGTTAGTATTGAATAAAGGTATAAAGTAAAAGCAAAGAAGAAATGAGCCAACATTGCATCCAAGTAGGAATTAGACCATCAAAGTCTAAGTGCCCTCACAAAGCTATCAAGATACAGTGCAACTCACAAAAAAATTTCTCAAGTTACATCTCAATGTCACTTTGGACATAGTGCTTAGAGATTCCAACTTGGAATACGAACGGTATCAAAAGGAAATAGTACATTGCACTCAATAGAAAACACAAATCATTGCCTTGAAAGGTAAATCAAGTCCATTGTTGAATTCAGAGTGTAACAATCATCGATTGTGAGAAGACAAATCGAGAATAGTTCAAAAGAACAGTGCAATGTTCACCAACATGCATTACAAGCACCAAACATGTGGAGTATTTCTCTGAGAAGCATTACATTATAATTTACCCACCATGAGGAATGAGAAACCCTAATGTTCAAGAAATTTGGAACGTCTATCAAGCATGTGGAGTATTAAAAATGGTTGGTAGGTTGTGTTAGATGCATCAAAGACAGACAACAACCTAAAGCTCATTCGAGATAGTGCAATAAGAGAATTGAAACGATTGAAGGTAGTCAGTGAACCAAGGTAGTCAAAAAATATAGCGCAAGCGCAAACGTAAAAGTGGAAGAGGAATATTTTTTAAAATTCAAATTTTGCTAAGGCTTATTTAATCATTTGGAGTTATAAGATTTTGGATTATTAAATTTAATTAAGTTGAAGGAGATAATTAAATTAATTAGAGATAAGTTATAATTGGAGAGATAAGTAGGACTTTGATTAATTTAATTTAGGAGTCATAAGGTTAATAAAATATAGGAGTAATAAGTAGATTAAAAGTTTGAAATTATTATTTTGGAGTTATAAGGATTAGTTTATTTTCTTAAATTTGAAGTTTATATTTTTGTTAGTTATTTTTTAAATTTGAAGTGCTATAAAATATTTACAAATTTAACTATTTGAGAGTCAAAAGGAATTCTACTTCAAAATTTAGAAAAAATAAATTTGCAAAGTTCTTGATTTTCTTACTTTCTAGTTTCTAAAAATTAGGGAGACATAAGGACTTCTACTTCATAGTTTTTAAGATTTAGAAACTTGGAAATGAATTTAAAATATACGGCGACATAAGGTAGTCTACATCAAAGGTAAATGATTAAGTATAATGGAAGAAATTTTTAATGCATACAATAAAAGAGATATAGTAAACAAGCTTAGAAGCTATTTTCAAAATATGGTAGATAACTTTGATAAGGGAGAACTAACAAAATTTCAAAACAATCAAAAGGACAAATCAATGGATCTTGTTACTATAAAGCCAAACTCAAAAATAGAGTCTACTAAGTATATTGAAGATCTTCGTCATATACAATATATCTACAAAGAAAATAAATATAGAATAGTTTTAGTTGTACACAAGTGGTTATACTATTTTATCAAGAAAACAAATGAACTTGAAACTTCAAAAGAAATTGATAAAGCAGTAAAAGTAACTTCAAGTCATGTTTATTGTAATAGGATTGGTCATGAAAAAACAAATTGTTGGAATCTTCATCCATGTAAATATTGTGGAAGAAAATCTCACTCATCTATTTCTTGCTACTACAAGGACAAGTACTATAGAAGATTTGAAAAGGCATTAATATTCAGATTAGATTATCTTTTTCAAATTCTCATTTTTGAAGCATCTACTAACAATGGATTCAAGTGTGGAATTTTTGAAGTACAGGAAGAAAAGTTATCCAGAGAACAAGGAAAAATAAAATGGATCAAACATGATCCAAATTTGACTTATGAGATAATTAGATCACTTGTTCAACAAGGCTACTTGAAGATAGAAGACTAAATATCATATGAATATGAAGACCAATAACCAAATAATGTAATACAGGGGGTGTTGAAGAATATTACATTATTTGGTACATACCAATGTACCACCTTGGCACATCCTTAAAAATATTAGATTAGGGTTGTGTCTTGGATTAGGTTGTGAGTAAATATTTTATGTAATGTAATAATATGCATGAAATGCACAAGTGTCATGTAAATAAGAGTGCAAGTGTAATGTATGTAAATGTGCACAAGTGTCTCATATGTAAGTGTGCACATGTGTTCTTAGATTAGGAAGAGTTATGTGAAGAGTCATGTCCAAGTATGCATACAAGATAGTGTCATGTGTATGCAAGTGTCAAGTAGAGAAGCCAAGAGTCATGAGACTTGGCATATGGAAAGGAAGAGTCAAGTAACCAAAGAGTCATCCTACAAAGGCTATATATTACTCCATAGAGGACATCACCTACATCACCTACATTACCTACATAGTCTACATTGTCTAGTGAGTATCATTGTATATGATACATTTGTAATAGAAAGAGGAGTAATACAATTTGCATACATTTTGAGCAACTAATATTGTAAGTCTTATTATATTGTATGATTCAAGCTATTACATTCATATTTTAGCTTATTAATGAATATTTTTGATATGTTGTTAAGCCTTGATGTATAAATATTAGTTGTCTCATATTATCTATGTTACATTATATTTGATCTCATTATATTGCAATTATCATATATTTCATCCTGTGAATAATTATTCTATGAGTTTACATTAATAGTAAGGCTTCAAAAGCCATCAAGTGGCAGTAGGTTTATTCATACATTAGGGGTAATTGTAAAACACAAAAACTATTTGGAATGCTACTGAAAAAATATTGCAAGAAATAACCCTTACTTTGATCAACTTGAAGAGAATGTAAAGAGATAGGTCTCCCGTGACGGTCCCAACACACCCACCTTCCAAAAAAGTGTTGTTGGAAATTTCCCCTATTTTTATTTGCTTAAAAAGAAGATCACAATGGGATAGGTCTATCACAAAATTTTGACGAAATATCCATTTTTTAAATTTGATTTTGGAAAAAGGAAGTAACAACAACAAACTCACAATATTCTAGAAGATAATTGCATCAGAATATGAGTCAAATTTTTTTATGAAAATATTACCAAGAAATAAGCAACAATTTCGATAGAGGTTTTGGAATGGTTCGTACGCCCTTCTACTACAAATTTTCACCACCATAGGAAACTCTAATACTACTTGTAATAAAACAACTTCAATAAATACAACAATTAGTAATAACAATCCAATAATGTACAAATAACAATACTTTAAATCTAATTGTTAGAAAGTCAAATAAGCAACAATCAGATCCCAAATACAAATAAATGCAAATCTTTATCCACTTAAAGAAGGTGAAGTCTCATAGCCACTTGGAGAGGGCAAACTCTCATATACACAATAAAGGCAACTAAGATTCAAATGTGAAAGTTGATTCCAACTACCATCTAACTCTTCCTTTTTATTGAGTAAATCAATCATTAACCCTAACCATAATGCTCAAGGCCCAACTATCTAAACCTAAAACCCAAGAAAATAAAAATAAATGTAGCCAACATCTTTATATTGGAACCTTTATAAGTTCACTCTTAGCTTATACTCACTCCTAACTCAAAGAAATCTTTTAAGATTATTCTTAATGCACCATAATATTAATGTTATGTTACTTAAAGGTTTTCTAATTAATAATATAGTTAAAAAAGGTATTTATACATCTCTTATCTAATCTATTAAATTAGTTTATGATATTTTTGTTGATGTTAATATTCAAGTTTTAAAAACATTTTATATATAAAAACTTCTTTTATACTTTGTTCCTTTTACTATAAAATTCAAGTGATATATTTACTTATGTTGTTCTAGGGACAACACAATATTTCAAGGTTTGGCTCTTTTCCATGAGGTTCAAGGTTTAAACCACAACGCATGGGGTTGTGTGTTAATATCTTATTGATAAGCGTAACTCTCAACCTTACGAGGGGTCATGGTTGAGAGGGGAGGACTTAAGAAGGGTCATGGTTAGGAGGGAACTGCTTAACTCTATGTGTCGATAATAGGGGTTTATCACACTACCCGAATTAAAAAACAATTATTATTATTATTATTCTTTTGATGTGTAGGGTTTTTTTTTTCCACCTAGATCAAACTTTTTCCACTTGTGTGGTCTCGATAAGTATTTACTCCAATGAAGGGAAGGAGCTCGGTTCAAAACCGTTGACCTCAAGTTGACAAACACTAATTATTATTATTATTATTATTCTTTTAATGTGTAAGGGTTTTTTTCTCACCTAGCTCGAACTTTTTTCACTTGTGTCATCTCAATAAGTATTTACTCCAATGAAGAGAAGGAGAAGGAGCTCGGTTCAAAACTGCTGACCTCAAGTTGACAAACACTGAAAACTAAAAAAACTATACTAAATATATCACACCTATAATATATTTATACTAAATATATCAATAATAAAAACTATAAATTATATATATATTTATTTATTTTGAAATAAGCAATGTCTTCGTTAGATTATATATTTAAACAAACTCACATACCATATCACAGTTTAAACATGAGTTAAAAAATAAATAAATAACGAAACCACTATAATCTCAATTCAAATTATTGATTTGATTGATGTAGTATTACTTGTTTTATTTGCTTTCGTATCTCGAGGTGGCAGCCTTGATTGTCATTTTTTTTTTATCTTTAGGGTTAGTGGATTGGTGAGTTTTGGAGGTAAACTTTGTTGAAGTAGTCGTTTTGATTGTCAATTTTTTTTAATTCTAGTTATAAAGGTGAGTGGATTGGTGAGTTTTTGGAGGCAAGCCTTCCTTGGGGTAAAAGTAGTAGATGATCTTGACTTCATTGAGTGCTTGTCAAGCTTGATGATAACAGTTTCAATCCCAAATCACCAATGATCAACCCACTTTACGTCTGTTAACAAGGTGAGGTAGAAATTATAGCTAACAAGGTGAGGTAGAAATTATAGCGACAACTCTAAAGATTTGAACATGTATTAATACTAAAAAAAATAAAGAGATGTTAACAATTCCTTAATGTAATTAAAAAAAATGAAATAAATAATAGAACCACGCAAATGCATGACCTTTCCATGTGTAAATGAAGTATTTTTTTTGTTGTTTTGTTTAAATTTATTTACTTGAGTAAGCAATTTTTTTTTGGTTGCATAGAAGAGTTGGTCACAACCACACTATTTTTAGTAATTAACAAGTGCAGGGTTTAAACCACGGACTACTCCAACTAAACCTATTCCACTTCATTATTGTTGATCCAACGTGAAAAGGATCACTAATCGCTCAAGATTCGTACTGTTATCGTCGATGGTTTAAACCTGAATGTCTTTTTATAAATACCTGGCCAGAAAAACACTTACCAATCCCCTAACCCTCCAAAAATTTAATAAATATTTTTTCGTGATTAAAAAATAAGTAAATTTAATTAACAAAATCATGTTTGGTAAAAAATAAAAATAAAATAAAATAAAATAAATAACCGATTTGAGACAATTGCTCCACATCTCATGCATCAATTTTCAAAAATAAAATAAATAAAAATAAAAAATATTGCATGCTGCAAGTGGAAGTTACAGCCTCGTTTAATGTTACAAACTTTATTCTTAATTAAACTAATAAATTATTTATTTCCTATTTTTTATTATATATTTTTTTATTTCCTATTTTTTATTATATATTTTTATATTGGATAAGATTATTTTTATTACAATGATACTCTTATCATTTTCTAAAAAAATAATACCTTTTACCTAACTTTTATTTTATTTTTTTAATACATAAAGAAATTGAAAAGTACTTTTTGTTTTTGAACAACTTATCACATAATCAAGTTGCATTGTCTTGAACTTATCACATAATCAAGTTGCATTGTCTTGATCGTAGCATTAAATTATGGTGCTACGACTATAACCCTATCTCGCCACAGTAAACACGTCCCACTCAACGGACTCAAATCAGACTATTACCTTTACCCTAGATTGGGCATGCCCGCAAGGTTGGAACCTAAGTCTCCTCCTAGTAAATGCCCAACTTCTTACCAATCCACCTAACCCTCCCTCACGGACTACCTAAACCTTTATTTTATTTATTATAATATATTATAAAACTATAAAAAAAAAATTAGATTTGGTTATTGTGAGAAACCTCTATGATCGAGGTACAGAGATGGGCTAAGTAGTCTCCTCCCAACCATGACCCCTACTAAAGTTGAGAGCTATACTTATCAATAGAAAATTTAACACAAAGCCAACACACCCACCCCTCACACACTTGCCCACACTGCGATTTGAACCTTGGACCTCCCGAAGAAGAACCAAAGCCCGGACTGTTACGCTGCACTCCCAGGTACATATAAAAATATAACTTACCTCTTGGTTAAAACCTATACATAATATAATATTATATCACATATTCCTATGTTGAATATATTATAAAAATATAATTTATCTTGATTAAAACCTGTGCATAAGATAATATTATAACAACTAATCATTGTCTTCGATTGTAGCGCCAAATCATGGTACTATGACTATAACCTCTATCTCGCCATGGTAAACACATCCCACTCAACCCTTATCTCGCCATGGTAAACATGTCCCACTCAACGGACTCAAGTCAAACTACTACCTTTACCCTAGATTGGGCATGTCCGCAAGGTTAGAACCTAAGTCTCCTCCTGGTAAATGCCAAACTTCTTACCAATCCACCTAGCCCTCCCTCACTACCTAAACCTTTATTTTATTTATTATAATATATTATAAAAATAAAACTTACCTCTTAGTTAAAACCTATATGTAATTTTATATTATATCACATATTAATATATTATAAAAATATAATTTATCTTGCTTAAAACCTAAAATAATATTACATCACGTATTTTTATGTAATCTTTTTTTTTTGTTATATACAATCATACACATCCATCCACCCATTTTTTTTGTGATATGTACAATCAAACACACCTATTCAGGTTGTGGTTTGAATCTTGAACCTCTCAAAGAAGAGCCAAAGCATGTACCATTGCCCAATTCCTTGGGACATAATATGTGATGGAATATTTCTCTAATATAATTTTGTTTGTCAAATAGGATCGTCCATGTGGGCCTTCCAAGGCAAAATCCCGGTATCAAGAAATTCGAAGGTGTTGTGCCATGGGTTCTACGAAGGTGTCATTCACAAATACGAGCGAACATCAAGCAAAGGCAGCAAGGCGCCAAGTTACAACATTAAAAATTCAAGGTCTTTTCGCCCCAAAACAGGGGCGAAACTACGTTTCGCCTCTCCTTGGGGTGAAAGCATATGGAGAAGGAACACATTGTGGGTCCCACATTGGCATTTGTTGGAAAATGAGTTTTAAAAGGGTTTCGCCCCAAGTGAGGGGCGAACATCCCATTCGTCCCTCCTTAGGGCGAATGTATATTTTGATGGAAAAAATATTTTCTAAAATATGGGTTTCGTTATGGCAGTCAACAATGCTTTCGTCCTAGGTGAGGGGGCGAAACTCCCATTCGCCTCTCCTCGGGGTGGAACTATATAAATATGGTTTGAAGCGTTGAAGGTAAAAACAAAGGCGTGCAGTAGGATGTTTTGAAAGGATTGGTGTCGTGATTATAGGGTGAACACGACGCAAAGAGTTCATAAGACGAGTCAAGTTACAGGCTGTGCATTGGGTGAAATAATATAAAAATTGCAAGATGCGATTTAATGGTGAATGAAAAGAATATTATTGCTCCTCCCTTGGGCAGAATTATATGGAATGGTGCAAATCGCGACTCAAAGGCGCAGGATGAGCGAAACTATGAAGGTTGTTTTGTGGGCGCTCTCCCAAAATGGAAGCATGGGAAAAGTAAAGCAGAGAACTTTGAACAGTGTGCTTTCGCTCAGCTTTTCCTGTCACTCCATTTTGAGCGAAATTGTTTTCAAATGTTCAAAAAAACTTTTCGAAAGTGCCCAATCTTGAGAAGGGTGAAAATTTAATGATTGTGGGAAAAGGAGCTATGTTCCCGGATATTATGCTAGAAGGGTGCAGGATTAAATACCACAGGGTGATTTTCATAAGTCCCGAGACATTCCCAATCTACTTCACCTCTTTTCAAAGCAATACTCAGGGATGGTGGACTTCCTTGACAAAGGCAAATTTTCAAGGCATAATGGAGGTACCAATTCAACGTCCATATTTGCAGTTTTTTATGCACCAATGCCCAAACTTGTTGATTTCCTAGGAATTTTTCCTTAAAAGTTGGATTGTCGCCACAGAAGGAAGATTTTCAAGGATTTTCAAGGAGGAGATTCCTCTTGCTAGTTCATGATCCAGAGACATTTTGTCTTTTGTGTATTATATGAACGGAGGCGAAAACCTCTATAAATACTAAACATTTCAATGTAAAAAAGAAAGACACTTTGCAGAAAAATGCTTCGAGTTTTTGCGTAAATAGAAAGAACCTAACTTTTGATTCTGTGAATGATTTGTGTGTGATTTCTTTCCACATTAAACATTTCTATTTTATATTCATGTTTGTTATCTACCAAGTTTAAATTTTGCATTTGGATTTGAACACTGCTGGTGAGGGAGTGAGTATTGGAATGCAACTCTAGAAGTTGTCTCTACAAAATCGTAAGTGGATTCTTTGCCTTCTTTCTGTTCTATGCTGCTATAACGCTTGATTTGAATTCCTGCTGCTAGTCTGTCCCCAATCCTACATCTTATGGCCTATGGCTATATTTTCCATTTCTTTCCGTTATTTTTATTTCTTTCCTGCAACTCTAAACTTAAAACCAGTGTAGGATTAGTAAGGGAGCCAACCCTCTCTAGATATTAACCCAAAGGACATTTCTCTCCTTTGACCTTTCAATGTTGGTCGTGTTTAGGGCGCACAAACACATGTTTTGTATTTTAGGTTGATATTTGACCAACACAACGCCATGTATGTCTTCGACACGGAGGACTATTCGTGGAGCGTGGCGGAGGCGAGGGGACCGACGTCGCCTCCTAGGGTGGGCATTACCATGGTCTTCGTTGACCCCCTTGTTTACATCTTTGATGAACGAGACAAAGAGCATCGAGAGTTGGGCAAGACAAATCTAATTGTCAGAAAGTCAAATATGCAACAATCAAATCCTAAAAATCCTTATCCAATTAGAGAAGGTGATGTCTCATAGCCACTTGAGAGGGTGAATTCTAATATACATAATAAAAACAACTATGATTCAAATGTAAAAGTTGATTCCAACTACCATCTAAATATTTTTATTTATAGAGTAAATCAATCATTAACCCTAAACCATAATGCTCAAGGGTCAACTATCTAAACTTAAGGCCCATGCTAATAAAAATAAAGATGGCCAACATGGCTATATTGAAATCGTTACAGGTTCACTCTTGACTTATACTCACTTTTACCTCAAAAAAATATTTCAAAGTTGATCTTACTATACCATAAAATTTTTATTTTTCAATGAGTTACACATGTTTTTATGAAGGATCATATACCCCTCATACTGAGTGGAGTTTAAACCTACTATACCATAATATTAATGTTATGTCACTTAATATTTTTTTAATTAATTATATTATAAAAAATATTTATACATTTCTTATCTAATCCATTAAATTAATTTTTAATATTTTTCTTGATGTTAATATTCGAGGATTAAAAACATTCTATATATAAAATTCTTTCTTTTATACTTTATTCCTTTTACTATAAAAATTCTAGCAATGTTTTTACTTGTGTTCACTTTTCTAAATTATTACGAGATCAATAACAAAGATTATTAATTACAACTATCATATATCTATACTTAACAAATATTACCTAAAAATTTAGGTTAGTGTGAGAAACCCCTATGACCAATGCATAAGGTTGAGCAGTTTCCTCTCAATTATGACCCTTCGTAAAGCCGAGAGCTATGTTTATCAATTGGGAATTTAAAACACGGTCTTTGTATCCCCTTTACATCGCAAAGGTTCGAACCGTGGACCTCCTATTCAACAGGGTCAGGCTCGCCTTCTCCACTTGTGCTACAAAGACAAACTACTCGACAAAGATTATATATATATATATATATATATATATATATATATTAAATTGTTGGTTTTCTTAAGTTATATTAAAATATAACGAGTGATATACCTAGGATCACATTCCTTCTTATAATTTTAACAAATCCTTCATATAATTCAAACAAATACAGGAGTTGGTTACATCCACACTATTTTTAGTAACTGCCAAGTGCAGGGTTCAAACCACAGGGGTTGCTTCCTACAAGCCTATACCACCTCGATGTTGTTGACCGGTGTAAGGAGGACCACTAATTGCTCGGGAGTCGTATCATCGTCGGTCTGACATACACTCATAGGATTTAGATCAGACTACTACCTTTGCAACAAGCATGTCCCTAAGGTTTGAACCTATGTCTCTTCTTAATAAGTACTTGGCAAGACAGACAATTACCAGTCCACCTAGATTTTGGAGGCTAAAACTTTTAGGTTAAAAAGAAACCTAAAAGAAAGCCACAAGAAACTTTTTGTACCCCCTTCACATAGCAGAGGTTCAAACCGTAGATCTTTCGTTCAACGGGGCCAAGCTTGCCTTCTCCACTTGCGCTACAAAGGCGGACCTTTAAATATTTACGACCATGTAATCATCATGATTTTTTTTTTTTTCAATAAATTTACACAAAGTTTTTACGAGGGGTTCTAATCCCCTCATATTGCGTAAGGTTTGAACCTAATACCAACGATATATTATTGAAGTGTTCAAACATAAACAAATTATTAGTTTAATTTTTTATGTATTATCAACTTTATTTGATTTCTTATATATTATTCTATATTAAAATTCCACTGCACTTTAATATCTAGACTGATAGCAGATTGATAGCAGAGTTAATGGTTACTAGGATTTTACAGAATTTGAAATCACCTCTTTAATTGTGAAACCTTTGTATTATTCTTATATTAAAATTTCGTTTCAGTTTAATAGCTAGATTGATAGCAGCGTTAAGGGTTGCTAGGAGTTTAGAGAATTTGAAGTCGCCGCCTTGATTGTGAAACCTTTTTAACTTTAGTTATAAATGGTAGACCCGCCCAAATGCATGACGTTTCCAAATGAAGTTTTTTTTGTTTTGTTTAAATGTATGCTCCTACGAAGATCATGTTTGCTAAAGATGTTGACGTGGCTCAACGAACGGAGGCAATTCTCAGAAACCGATTTGAGACAATTGCTCTACATCTCATCCATCACATTTAAAAAATAAAATAAATTAAAATTTAAAAAAACTTCATGTTGCATGCTGCTAGTGGAAGTTACAACCTTGTAATGTTACAAACCTTTATTTTTATTAATAAAAATTATTAATTATATATTAATATAATAAATTATTTATCTTCAAATAATTATTTAGTAATCTTAATAATAAAATTACTTTGTATTTGTTTGAGGAATCAAAATATGATTATTTTTATTGCATTGATAATATACTTTTCTACCTAAACTTTTATTTTATATATATATATATATATATATATATATATATATATATATATATATATATATATATATATATATAATTTAGTTGAGCAGTCTCCTCCCAACTATGACTCTTTGTAAAGCCGAGAGCTATACTTATCAATAGAAAATTTAACACAAAGCCACCACACACCCACCCTTTTACACACTCGCCCACACCATGGTTTTATATATATATATATATATATATATATATATATATATATATATATATATATATATATATATATATTACTTTATTTTATCTTGTTTTTTATTTTCCTAAATAATAAAAGGTTGTACTCGGGTCTCCCTTCACAAATTATAACTCCTTTCTTTAGAGCTTGAGAGTTTACAAAGAGATACACTTCTCATCTCAATTGAGATGCTATAGCTAGATACCTATAGATACCTACATCATTTCACATAAAATGTTTGAATTCTTGATTTTTATTTTCTAGATCTTTTTAATTTTTTGTATTAATTACAAATTTTCCAGAATTCAACATATTTCTTGACATTTTTATAGCAGTCTTCACAATACTAAAACTTCACCTCTACTATCTATGCATTGCATCTTAGTAGAGTAATATTTCCAAAACATCGCACTATCATAGTCTGCTTTTTCATATCTGGATTGTTAGTTTCCTTCCTAAAACACATGTGCAACCATGAAAATTATAATAAATAGTTTATATGAAAACACATTAATGTTATAAAATAAAACAAATATTACCAACGAAAAATATTAAATTAAATCTTTATCATTATTTGATTCAGACAATTAACATTTTCTTGTCAGCTTCAGCTAAACTTACTACTTCTTCTAACCATGGAAAGGAGAATTTAAGTTCATGATCCTCCATCAAAACCCCTCTATTGAATAGCCTATCTGCACATTTGTTTCTTTCCCTTAATGTATGAGTAAATGTAATTTCTTCAAACTCTTTAGCAAGATCTTGAATTTCCATAATTATCTCTTGTATGTTCCATGGAGCCTTTGCTTTCCTTAAAATTGCATTTATTACTATGAGAGAATCACCTTCCATTCATACTTTGTTCCATTTCATTTGTCTACATACTTTTAACCCTTCTAAAGCCGCCCAAACTTCAACTTCATTATTTGTCTTAAGTCCACTATTGAAAGTGTAATGAGACAAAATCTCTCCTCTATTAGCCCCTACGAGCTAGGTATATTGGTAAGTGCTTGTCTAGCAAGGTACTTACCAAGAAGAGACTTGGGTTCAAACCTTGGGGGTGTCATTTGCAAAGGTAGTAGTCTCATCTGAATCCTCTGAGTGCGTGTTAGACATATGGCGACGGTACGAACCACGAGAAACCGATGGTCTCCATCTCACATCGGGTTTGGTACGAACTACGAGCAACCAATGGTCTCCATATCACATCGGGTCAACAACAATGAGATAAGATAGGCTTGTTGGGAGCATCCCCTATGATTTGAACCATGCGCTTGTCAATTACTAAAAATAGTGTGGTTGTAACCAACTCCCCTATGTAACCAAAAAAAATCTCTCCTTTATTATTTCTAATTATTCCTCCTCCTCGTCCTAGATTTCCTTTAGATGCTCCATCAAAATTAAATCTAACCAACTCCACATCTAGTATTTTCGCTTTATATTCTTTGCCTTATTTTTGCTTCTCTTGTACCCAATATCATAATTCCATTTAATGACTTGACTCCATCTATCAAGGCTCTCTACTTCCAAATTATGGACTAGGTGAGTTGATAGGGTTGGTTTAGACTCCTTTATGACTAAACATATATTCTTTTTCATTACCTCTAAATTGCTTTCCTTTCCTTAAACTATTCTTCTATTCCTTTCTAGCCATACAATTCAAAGTATTGTATCTTTTGATATATCTCATATTGTTTGTAAAGCCTCACTTTTATAAGTGCTCTACCATTTCTTTAACCATTCTTCAATTATGCTACTCATCACCATGCATTTACCAAACATATTAAGAATCCATTGCCATAGTTTCCAGATTATTGAGCAATGCCACAAGAGATGGTCTATACTCTCGTCCTTTTTACAAATAACACATTGAGAGGGGCCATGCAAACCCCTTTATATAAGGTTATCCTAGGATAATATTCTTCTATGACCTACTAGCCAAACATACATTTTGACTTTAGGAATTCTTGGGGTATTCCAAATATCTCTCCATATTCTAGTGATATTACTATATTATTGGTGCTTTACATTATATCCACTTCTTATCTTGTATTCTCCTAAGTTATTCAACTCCTAAATCAATTTATCCTTGTCTTCCCTTGGAATAATCACAGTTTTTATCTTTCTACTCAATTGCCTTCTAACATCAATGTATTGTATACTTGTAAAAAAATCTTCTTTCCATTTGTATTTCCTTCCTGATCCTTGTGCAAAATGTTTGAAACCCTATCACCATATTTGTCTTGAAGTAATCTCATCCAAGGTTTCAAAATTGGATCTAAATTGAGTGGTTTTTTATCACACCAAGTATCCATCCAAATAGAAAAAATTTCTCCAGTTCCCACCACCCATATTAAACCTTTAATCATTAGATCAATAGATTTTTTTAAACCATTCCAAAGAGTAGAACCATTTGGTAGAGAGAATGTAGTAAATATTAAACTTGGGTCATTGGGCTCAACATACTTACTTAGAAGAATTCTTGCCCATTGTCTTTGACTCTCTTTGTATAGTATCCAAATTACTTTTCCCCAAAGAACTAAGTTTACCTCTACAAGAACTCTTAAACCAAGATCTCCCCTAGTTTTATCATCACACACCTTGCTCCATTTCACCAAAGGAAATTTCTTTTTAACATGTAAAATTGACCATAAAAACGATCGCATAATATATATTAAACTTTTTTCAATTGATTTTTGCATAGTATACAATGACATAATATGTTGAAATGACTTGTAAGACTAACTTAATTAATCGCACTCTTCCTATTAACGATAACCATCTACCTTTCCAAGTCGGTAGTTTATTTTGAACTTTACTAATAACTATATTTCATAATTATATCCTCATTATCCCCTCAAATAAAGGCATCCCTAGATAAGTTGTTGGTAAATTTGCCTCCTCCATTTGAAGTAACCTGCAAATTCTTGCTTTGATATTAGTTGAAGTGTTAAGGAAGTAAATTTTGGATTTTGTCCTATTAACTTTTTGTCCTGATGCTCTTTTGCATTTCTTTAAAAACTTATTCAAAGCTTTGCCCTCATTTGTCCTTACCCTTCCAAAATGGGTTGTATCATCTACAAACTATTGATGGGTGATGTTGTTGATGTTATTACTAACCTTAAGTCCACTTATAAGCCTATTTTTGTAAGCCTTCTTTAAGTTCCTACTCAAAACCTTTGTCATAATAATGAACAAATAAGGAGATAGAGTATCTCCTTGTCTAAGGCCTCTCTTGGCTTTAAAATATTATGTTACTAACCCATTGGCCAACACTGAATAAGAAAATGTAGAGACACAAGCTTTAAACCATCTAACCCATTTCTTCCCAAATATAAATTTTTCTAAAACTACAAAAAAAAATCTCGTTTAACCTTATAATAGGCTTTACTCATATCAAGTTTTAAGATCAATGCTTTCTATTTTCTAGAAGTTGTTGTGGATCATGTTGTTGCTTCATACAAATTTGTTCTAGGTCATATTATATTTAAGAAGTTGAAGCACAAGTCATTGTTGCTATAACAAATCGTCTACCTGGGCAACCTTAGAGGATCTTGGAGCATAGTTTACCACTGTTGGAGGTTTTTGTCCATATAATGCTTCCAATGGGGACATCTTGAGGGATGAATGATAAGAAGTATTATACCACCATTTAACCGACAAGAGCCAATGAACCTAGTGTTACTGCTTCTCTTGAGCAAACAAAAAAGGTAAGAACCCAAACATTTATTAATAATATTTGTCTATCCATCTTATTAAGGGTGACAAGAAGAGGACATACTCAACTTAGTACCACTAAGACAAAATAATTATTTTCAAAAGTTACTGGTGAAGACATGGTCATGGTCACTCACAATGAACTTGGGTATACCATGCAATTTAAAAACAAAATCAAGAAATATCTTGGCCACCTTACTTGCTAAATAGAGATGCTAAAATACACATAAATGAGCATACTTGGAAAGGTGATCTACTACCACAAAGATCATTGCTTTACCCTCAAATTTGAGAAGGTCCTCAATGAAATTCATAGATGTGTGCTCCCATTGGTGGTTTGAGATAGGTAAGGGTTGCAACAATCTAGAATATCAAATTGTTTCCTCCTTATTATGCTAACACACCTCACACTTAGCCACAAAATTCTTGACATATATATTTAATCCTTTCGAAGAAAAAGATTGCTTCACCCACCGATATGTTTCCAAGAATACTAAATTTCTTGCCAAAGGAGATGCATGCAATTCTTAGAGGACACTTATCTTAATAGTTGAGGACTGAGGTAAATACATATAATCATTTTTGTAGAGTACTACATTAGCATATGAGAAATAATAATATAGTGATGAACCAATCTTCATTTCTTGAATAGAATCGTCTCCTGGTAAAAAAGCCAATCTTCCCAAAGTTGAGAAATTCATTATGGAAGAGAGGACTAGATATGGCATTAACAACAACAATATGCCGATATTTCCAAGACAAAGCATTAGCCACCACATTCTCCTTTCCTTGCATTCAATGAAAAATCATACCCTAAGAGCTTATCATTCATTTATTCTATTCAAGACACGAGATATGTTGCTCTAATAAATGCTTAAGGATGTTATGGTTGGTCTTGATGATGAAGCAATGCCCTAACAAATAAGACCTCCATTTCTCTATGATATGTAGAATAGCTAACATTTTTTTCTCATAAGTGGAATATTCTAAAGTTTTGCAAGAAAGTTGCTTACTTTCAAAGGTCAATGGGTGTCCATCCTACATCAAAACAACTCCATTACCTATGTTGGAAAAATCACACTCAATGGCAAAAGTTTTGCTAAAGTTAAAAGTGGCCAAAATAGGAGTGGTACACATAGCCTCCTTGAGGGTTTGGAAGGCTTAGGAAGAGACTTTAGACCAAACAAAGGCTTCCTTGTTAGTAAGAGCAATGAGAAAAGTGACAATCTTGCCATAATTGTGGATAAATTTCCTTTAGTAGCCTATGAGTCCTAAAAATCCATGGAGTTATTATAGGGATTTGGGCAAGGGATAATTTTGCATAGATTTGATCCTCCCAATACTTGCTATAAATTAAGATACCATCAAAGAAAACTAGGATAAACTTATGAAGAAAAGGATTAAAGATAAAGTTCATGAGACTTTGGAAAGTGGAAGGAGCATTAGTGAGACCAAAAGGTATGATTAGGAACTCATAATGACCCTCATATGTATGAAAATAGTTTTAGGGGTATCCTCTTGTTTAATCCTAATTTGATAAAACCTAGAACACAAGTCTAGTTTTGTAAAGTATCTAGCACCATGCAATTCATCCAACAAATTATCTATAACAGGGATAGGAAACTTATCTTTGATAGTGATGAGAGGATGGGAATTAGGACACATAAGCAATAAATTGCCCTTATATTGTACCATCACTATCGAAGAGGAATATGGACTAATGCTTAGACAAATGATTTCTTGCTTCAACATTTCCTAAACTAGATTCTCAATTTTAGGCTTTTGGGGTTGGGGATAACATTAAGGATGCACATTAGGAGGTTGGCTTCTTGGAACAAGGTGGATAGCATGATCATGTATGTGCTTAGTAGGAAGACCCATGAGCTCATTAAAGACCTCATAGCAATCCATAATATTTTGCAAATCCAAAGGAAGAGATGGATGAAGTCGCTCTGAAGACTAAACCTCCATGTAATTGACTTGGGTAAAGAATCCACAACCACATTTCTTCAATATCTTCTCCATGCTATGTGAACTAACCCCTTCCTCTTAGGTGGTTAGATTCCTAAGAGAAAGGGGGTTAGATTCCTTGGAGACAAATGATCCTTCCATTCTCTGTCCAATTGACATCTAATTTTTACATATTAATAGTAACATTATCAAGCTATGATAACCATTGTGCTCCAAAGATGACATTTGCACTACCTAGGTTCTTGGAAAAAAAATTCTTAACCAAATATAATCCCCTATTTGGATGTTAACTTTAGTCATTCAATCCACACATTGAGGGATTACCCCATCTACAATTACTTGAAATTTATTTTAATTTGAAGAGTTGATATACAAGCCCAAAGACTTTGATGTCTTACTATCTATAAAGTTATGTGTGCTACTTGAATCAATCAACACATTGATGCACTATCGTTTAATAAATCCTTCTACGTTGATATTATGATGAGCTTGGAGTCTCATAAGAGTGTGAGTAGGGGGTGCCATGGTATTATCCTCTTGTTTTGTCTCATGTACTTCTGTTGGTTTCTCTTGCTATAATGAATCTTCATCTTCATATATTGGAATCTTCACCTTGCACTTGAAAGTTATGACGTTCTTCATAGTCCTAATCTCAAGGATGGATGGTGAGAATGACATTTGAAACAAATGAATCCTTAGTAACTCTTATTATTGTGATAAAAATATTAACTTGAAGTCACATTTATGTTGGGGTCTAGGTTCTTGGAGCTTCTATTCCATTGCCAATGTTATAAGTTGAGCATCATAAAGAGTATAGGGGTCGAGCATATTGGCTTCTTGTTAAATTTTATCCTTAAGACCATGACAAAAGGCTGAGATCACCACTGTTGGATTCAATTGATAGGTGTAGGCGAGAACACTTGTGAACTTGGCACAATACTCTTCCATTATTCCTTTTTTTTTTTTTTGCATTAGGCAACGCACATACAATGTGTAAGATCCGTTGTCAAATCTTTAGAGAAATTATTCTTTGAAGTCATGCCACAAAAGAGGACCACCTTGTTAGTGAAGCTACATAAACAACCATTTATGAGCTTGGGTTCCCAATTTAGTAGCCGCTAATGTGACATAACCTATTTTAGGAATATGGTGTACACAAATAATGCTATCCATCTTGGCCAACCACCCTCATATATCAACACCCTCAAAGGTAGGCATGTTGATACGTGGAATAGGAACATCATGAGGCCAATCAGGGAAATTACCTCATACCAAGAAATCCATATCAAAAGCAAAGCTTAAGTCGTAACCACCCGTACTTGGAGGAGGACCTTGGGTAGTATAAGGAGCTAAGTGACTTTCATAGGAATTTGGAAGACTGTGACTAAATGATGGTTGTGGAAGAATGCTATTGTCCCTTTTGTGTTTGGTGCTTGATTAATGATCAAAGGATGCAACCCATGAGTTTATTGTGACTTATGGACAAGGGGAGACAGTAGTAGATATTGGAGGACTCTTTGGATGTCATCTAAGGACTTGGTACTGGAAGTAATTATCCTATATTGATTCTCAAGATAGGAATGTAGGTCGAGGTCTATAGTACTAGGAAGAGTATTACCAATTTGAGGGGTAGCAGGAGGAGTGATAAGGAGAGGGTTATTGGAAAGAGGAGAGGAAGGACCAGAGGTGTTGGGAGGAGAGGAAGACATGGAATTTAAGGAAGAAAGAAGATGTTGGTCAAAATTGTTGATATTTGGGGTAGTGTTGTGATACTAACCAGGATTTCGAGGTTGACACTTCTTTTTGCTCATATATACATCCTTTGAATAAACAATGCAATGTAATTGACCATTGACACATGACCAATTAATAGAGGCAACAAGTTCATTCATACATTAGGGGTAATTGCAAAACCCAAAAACTATTTGGAATGCTACTAAAAAAATATTGCAAGAAAAAACTCTTACTTTGATCAACTTGAAGAGAACATAAAGAGATAGGTCTCCCACAAGGGTCCCAACACACTCACCTTCCAAAAAAGTGTTGTTGAAAATACCCTTTGTTTTGATTTGCTCAAAGAGACGATCACAATGGGATAGGTCTCTCACAAGAGTTCGACAAAATACCCTTTTTTTTAATCGAGTTTGGAAAAAAGAAGCTTTGACAACAAACTCACAATATTCTAGAATATAATTGCATCAAAAGATGTGCCAATTTTTTTTTACAAAAAAATTATAGGAAATATGCAATAATATTGTTCGACAAAGGTTCTCACAATAACCAAATAAAAATAAAAAATATAAAAAATAATATAATTAAAATTACACTCCTAAGAGCTTGATGGATTGGTAAGTGTATGTGTGGTTGGGCACTTATCAAAAAAAGACCTAGATTCAAACCTTGGAAAAACCAACTCTTTGTAAAGGTAGTAGTATGTTCTGAATCTTGTGAATGCGCCAAAGACAATACTTAATAAAAAAATATATAATTAAAATTACTTTGAAGAAAAAAGTAATATAAAATCTTCTTTCCTAAAATTTGAACAAACCTTGGTTTGAATTATGATGTATTGTCGTTTTGTTTGATTTGTTATGTTGTTTTTTTATATATCTAGTTTTCGTAAAGTTTCTTCATTTTAACTATTTTTATATCTTTAGTTTTCGTAAAATTCTCTCATTGAAGGGTTAAATTTTTAGAGAACAAATGTAACCTTGAGTGAGGAAACCCGGATGGCTTAAGGTTAGTATTGTTTGAGTGCGCACTCAACTAAATCAAATCAGACTACTAAGTTTACCCAACGAAAGTTGCCTCTAAGATTTCAATTTAAACAGTCTTCATAAACATTTAAAATTTACCAATTAGAAGCGGACTCTCTAGTTAGAAGCGTTAATGGTTGCAGGATTTTTACAGAATTTGAAGTCGCCGCCTTGATTGTCAAACCCGCCCAAATGCATGAGTGTAAATGAAGTTTGTTTTTTTGTTTTGTTTAAATGTATGCCCCTACGTATTAGCTTGAAAATGTATGCCCCTACGTATTAGCTTGATCTCAGCACTTTTTGATAATTAAAAAAATAAATAAATCTTGTTTGCTGTTGAGGCAATTTTCAGAAACCGGTTTGAGACAATTGCTCCACATCTCATGTATTGATCACTTTTCAGAAATAAAATAAATTAAAATAAAAAATACTGCATGATACATGCTGCTAGTGGAAGTTACAACCTTAACATAAAATAAATTAAAATAAAAAATACTGCATGGTGCATGCTGCTAGTGGAAGTTACAACCTTAATGTTACAAACCTTTATTTTTATTAATAAAAATCAGTAACTATACATTAAAATAATAAATTATCTATTTTCAAATAATTATTTTTAAAAATAATTTATTTTTTATTATATATTTTTTATAATTTATATGGTTTCAGAAGGTGTAGAGGGTCCTTACTCACAAAATTTAGGGTGTTGCTTCAGGTGGCTCGTGTGTTTATTGGTTTCAAATCCAGAGCCAAAGACAATGTCTTCTTTCCTCGAATGCAAGAAAGTCATCACAATATAAATGGTTACAAGCAGGTGCTTATGCCCCAATACTATTTATATCGATTTATATACATGTATAATATGATTATATGACATGCCTAATACTATATTTAATATTATTCTTATGCTCTAATACTATTTAAATCGATTTATATACATGTATAATATGACTATATCACATGTTTAATACTATGTTTTGAAGATGCTTCTCTCTATTTACTGGAGATCTTTTTATCGGATGTTATCACATATCATGTAAAAAAACATTGTAATATTTTGTATTTTATATTTGTTATTGTCTTATAACCACGTTTTGTCCTTAGTGACAATTGTTTGTTTCTCACCCTCGAACTTGTCTTTGTGAACTCCCATCATTATTAATACAAGTTAACGATTTTCAATTTAAAAAAAACTATTATCAAACAACTAATAATATATATATTTAATATATCTTCTACCTAAACCTTTATTTTATTCATTATAATATATTATAAAAATATAATTTTACCTCACCTTCGTTAAAACCTATAGGTAATATAATATTATATCACATATTCCTATGCTAAATATATTATAAAAATATAACTTATCCTGGTTAAAACCTACACATACATAAGATAATATTATATCACGTATTCCTCGTTAGATACGAACATCAAATATCCTTTTAAAATGGGTGACGGAATATTCCTCTAATATAATTCCGTTTGTCAAATAGGACCCGCAACGTGGCCCCTGGACACAGTCCAGTAAAGGACATCGTGATAAGAGGGGAATCTGGGTATGAGAGGGAAATGTCAATATCAGCCATGGCCGCTCGTTAAACAATATATTTAGTTGACTATAATAAGGCCCTTCGGGTCTGTAATTCATCTTCAATTTGCTCGCTCCGTCCGGTGGATAACATCCCTAGTTGTAGAATGGCGATCATGCAAGCGAAATGGATGCAGGTATGGATATGGATCCGATCCGATCAGCTTTTCTTATGTAAGGGGCCTAATTTATTTATTGTTGTGGTTTTTCCTTTGTGTGCAGGCGAAGCAGAAGGAAGGGGGGCCAAAGGCGCGGAGCTCCCACGCCGTGGCCGTTGTGGGGAAGAAGGCTTACGTCTTCGGAGGGGAGCTGGAGCCCCGCGTGCCGGTGGACAACGCCATGTATGTCTTCGACACGGAGGACTATTCATGGAGCGTGGCGGAGGCGAGCGGACCGGCGCCGCCTCCCAGGGTGGGCATTACCATGGTCTCCGTCGGCCCCCTCGTTTACATCTTCGGCGGGCGAGACAAAGAGCACCGAGAGCTGGGCGAATTCTATTCCTTCGACACGGGCTCCGGGGAATGGAGGCTCCTCCCCTCCGGCCCGCCGCAGCGGAGCTACCACGCCATGGCGGCGGACGAAAGCCGCAGAGAGGTGTACATCTTCGGCGGGTGCGGCATAAACGGGCGGCTCAACGATCTCTGGGCATTCCACATCGAGGAGGGGGCGTGGCGCGAGCTGCCGTCCCCGCCGGAAGGCAGTAATCTGGTGCCCCGCGGGGGACCGGGCCTTGCCGTTGCGGACGGCAAGGTGTGGGTTCTCTTCGGATTCGGCGGTAATCACGAGCTCTCCGACATTCACTGCTTCGACCATGTGACCAATCTGTGGCAGGAGGTGGAGACCTCCGGGGAAAAACCCTGCCCCAGAAGCGTTTTCGCCGCTTCTGTTCAGGGCAAGTATATTATCGTCTATGGAGGGGAGGTGGACCCCAGCGACAAGGGTCATATGGGTGCTGGGGCTTTCTCCAGCGAGGTCTTTGCCCTCGACACCCAATCGCTGGAGTGGAGCAGAGTTAATGATGACGTGGACGGTTCCGCCCACCCTGGACCCCGTGGATGGTCTGCATTTTCGCCAGGGTTTTGCTGTGGGTGTTATGGAATGCTTGTGTATGGAGGAAATTCCCCTTCCAACGAAAGATTGGACGACATATTCTTCCTCCAACTGCAGGCCCCGGTATCTACTTGATATTAGAGGCTAATGGTAAGACTTTGATGTTACAGTCTAATGATAAGAGGAGCTTTTTAAGGTTTGAATCTGTAGAATAGTACATCTGGGTAGTTGAAGTTTGGCTGAATTTTAGCTTTAAATTAAGTGCTTGATCTGTTCTATACAAGACTAGAGTTGGGCGGTCTTCCAGGTATTGGGGTCTGGAGCGAGGCCGAGGCCTGTAGTTAACTCGGCTGAGCGGAGGGTTAGAACAGAGGTCCCTGTACATAAAACCCTAGGTTGAAGTGCTGTCAAATGTTTTCAGGGTTGGGTAATGTTCCGTTGATACATGTATGTCTTGATGTTCTTACTATGTTTTGGATAGTAAAGAAGAGCTGATTTTCTTGTGTATTGATGTTGTTTTCCTGCATTCTATACCTCCGGGAAACATGGAGAGTAGTTTGTAATATTAAGAGTGGTTGCGAATACTACACAAGGAAACTGATCATACAGAAAGGAGGAGGATGTGGATTTTATTTACCAGGGGGCTATGTTTTCCAATGTCACATGAGTTGGACCTGGGAAAAGCACAGCAAGAGTTGAGATCAAATTTAATGAAAAGCTCAGCAAAAACACATAGAAGCTAACAACATTTCAGATATATAAAAATTATACAAATCCATTTTTCAAGAAATTATCATTTGACATATCAAAATAGAAGGGTATGATGCCTTTGTAAACAAGCAAATAAGAATCATCGGGTGATACGCAATGAGCATCAACAATAAAATTATTAATCATCATAATTTGTACTTCATGGTTATAGATGAAAATCTCTGTTCATTGAATGAAAAGACTTTAAATCTTCGAATCTAAGATCAAAATTGGTTGCAAAAGCCATGGAATCAGTCTCATAACAGAAATGACGTCCATTTTGACTACAATGGCAGATCCCAAGGGTAAAGAAGATGAAAAAAAAGTGGGGACTAAATTGGCATTGCCTAAACAAGATCTCATGATGTCAACTGCGCGTAAGTTTTGGGAAGCAAACAAAGAGTCAGCTGTTTATGAGTTGAGTTGTGTGTAAGGTAGTTGGTTTTTTTAATATAAGCTGTTTAATACCAGTAATGTATTCTTAAATGACATATTTCCAAAATGGAATTTCATTCCACATTACTATCTCTTCTCTTTTTCCTGGTCTTAAATACGATACAATTATGATCACAGTAATGTGATATAAAAAGTATTTCAATACAAATACAATTATAATCATCGATACAATTATGATCACAGTAATGTGATATAAAAAGTATTGTCTCAAGGAGAATTAGTTATGGGGACACCATTGACAGAATTAAGGTGCAAGTGCAAGAGTACATGGTTGCATATACAAATTCTAAAAAAATTATAATCAAAAGGACCTATTATAAATATTGAATGAATGAAAGATTTTAATTACGGCCGCAAAACCAAAATATGGTCTATGGGACCTTAAATATGAAAGTACAACTGCTCAAATCATATCATATGATCTTTAATATCTTTGAGAAGGTATGGTCTATGGGACCTTAAATATGAAAGTACAACTGCTCAAATCATATCATATGATCTTTAATATCTTTGAGAAGGCTGTTCCTTCTCCTGCTGATTTGGGTTAGCAACTCCCCATCTTTTTTTATTTTACTCTTTAAATAACTTTGTCATAGACCCGTTTTTCAGTGTTTCTTTGTATTTGCCACGAATGTCTGAAAAACTCGAGCCTTAGTCTCTACTGCCCCTGTAATGCATAAAGTACATATCTTTTCTTCCCATTGTTCTTTGGGTGTTGTCCATCTCCCTGTTTCACATCTAAGCCTATGAGAGCTAGTCCTTATCTGAGCAATGAGGATTTTTTCCTTCCACTTGATTTCAGTGCCTATATATGCTTTTTCCTTGTGATCATATGTTGGGTTAAACTTTGCAATATAATATTGTATTTTCCTGCTTGCATTTTTCCACATTCCACTTCTAAACTTTTCATTCACATAGCTTTTGATGTCTTTGTTGAAATTTGGGCATTCATTTATGTTGATTTCCCAACGTTTCATCCATTTCTGATTTTGTTTTATCCATGTGTTCTTCCGCCTATGTAACTCTTCATCCTTAGCTACCCTTGGTCATCTGTCGTTTTTTATGTTTTTTGTTTTTTCAAGTAACATAACAGCTTGGTCATAACAATTGCTTCTAAAGGAAACATTCCGATTTCAGCTAGAATAATTTCATAAGGGGTTGTGGCCTTAATTTTGAGAAAATTTGTGATTAGATATTTTTGAATCCTTTCTATTTGCCTCCATTTTGCCTTTGTTGTGCCACCAGCCCACACCTCGCAACCATACAACAAAACCGGTGTAACAAGTAGGCCAAATAAAACCCTGGTGGTCTTCTAGTCCCACACCGCTCTCCAATTTTGAAGTGCATACAGTGCTCTCCAACCGCTTTGAGTTCTTTTCATCCTACATGTATTCCAATTGAGTTTGTCATGAAAGTCTATGCCCAGGTATTTGTATTCTACTACTATCTCAAGTGGTTCTCCTGCAAACTGAAATTTGCGCTATTGCTTCTTCTTTTTTGCTGAAAAAATCATGATTTTTGTTTTGCTTGTGTTTACCTGCATCCAAACTTCCTTACAAACTTCCTTACAAAAGAGTTTTAGAGCTCGAAGGTGATCTCCTAGATCTTTGGCTGTTTTGGCCACAAAAATTACATCGTTTGCATACACGAGGAGTTTTACCACATATTTGGCTGAATCATTAATTTATACAAATTCTAAAAAATTAAAATCAAAATACCTATTATAAATATTGAATCATTAAGGAAATTATTAGGTTACTTCTATGAGCTCTAGTGCATAATGTCGTCCAAACCTGAAATTGTTTATTTATTTATCTTGTTTCTGTGTTTTTTATTGCTAATTTCTTTGTTTGTGGATGACTAGCTGAGAAATGGCCTTGGGAGCTCCTTTGACCTTGAGGGCTTAGGCTAGTTCATTAATGTATCCCATGTGTACCTAGTAATATCTCGTGTTAAAGAGACGTCTCTTGAATGTCCCATTATCTCCACAGTGCATGCCTATCTTCAAAACAAGTTGCTACTTTCTACAAATCTCCATGTTTCAATGCTAATCGAGTCATGCTCAAGATATATAAGTGCTAGTCAAGTTATCCTGAGATATAGGACCAGGCTTGTCTACAGGAAAGTGAATTGACAAAAGCAATTTGGGGGATGAATTTCATTGTATTTGTTTTTATTGCCTTGGATTTGCTTATTACCATATGTAAATTTTACTATTGTCTTTGTCTATCATTTGCTTGGTAAATTTTACTATTGTCTTTGTCTATCATTTGCTTGGAGAAGAGTAAGATGTTTATTACCCTGGTTTTTCACGTTGTTACTCGTTTGAGATCATCCAATTAAAGGTTTTCGCATCTCTACTGTATTTTGATCTCTATTGGCCCATCTGTATTTTGATCTCTATTGACCCATCCTTTTAATATGGGTCGTGTGCCTCATCTGTGTTAGGGATTTAGATAACATTGAATATATCAGAAACTTAGAAGGTCATATGAACTACCACTTCTTTTGCATGAGAAAATGGGTTAAAAATCATATGAACTACCATTTCTTTTGCATTAGAAAATGGGTTAAAAATGCACATATTTTTTTTTTGAAAATTTGAAAAAACTTTTATTAAAACAAAGATCATTTACAAGATGGGAAGAGACTTTTCCCAACCAAAGTCAGAGAGAACACATGCTTACAATAGTAAAAGAAGATTTGCAATGGAACCAAATCTCTTAAACCATTAACTAGCTAGCAAGGGAGACGGCAAATCTGATAATCAAGAGTGGAGGAACTTCTTCCCCAATGGCCTAAGGCACGATCCAACAGGATTCAATGATCAAACAATGTGAGATGTTGCCAAGGGGATCGGTTTGGACTGATGATGCAATATGTCGCGATATCGCGACACTTTTTTCCTTTAGCCGCGAAAATACATGTTGCGATATCGCGACGCTTTTTCCTCTTCTGGCCGCAACATAGTAACATGTCGCGATATCGCGACACTTTTTCTCTTTCAGCCGCGACGAAGCAACATGTCGCGATATCGCGACACTTTTTCTCTTTCAGTCGCGACGAAGCAACATGTCGCGATATCGCGACACCTTTCCAACCTTGGCCGCGACGATGCAACATGTCGCGATATCGCGACACTTTTTCTCCTTTGGCCGCAACGATGCACCATGTCGCGATATCGCGACACTTTTTCTCCTTTGACCGCAACGATGCAACATGTCGCGATATCGCGACACGTTTTCTCCTTTGACCGCAACGATGCACCGTGTCGCGATATCGCGACACTTTTCTCCCTTGGCCGCAACGATGCAACATGTCGCGATATCGCGACACTTTTTCTCCTTTGACCGCGACGATGCAACATGTCGCGATATCGCGACACATTTTTCCCTTGGCCGCGACGAAGCAACATGTCGCGATATCACGACACTTTTTCTCCTTTGGCCGTGACGAAGCAACATGTCACGATATCACGACACTTTTTCTCCTTTGGCCGCAACGCTGCACCATGTCGCGATATCACGACACTTTTTCTCCTTTGGCCGCAACGATGCACCATGTCGCGATATCGCGACACTTTTTCTCCTTTGGCCGCAACGATGCACCATGTCGCGATATCGCGACACTTTTTCTCCTTTGGCCGCAACGATGCACCATGTCGCGATATCGCGACACTTTTTCTCCTTTGGCCGTAACGATGCAACATGTCGCGATATCGCGACACTTTTTCTCCTTTGGCCGCAACGATGCACCATGTCGCGATATCACGACACTTTTTTCTCATTTGGCCGCAATGAAGCAACATGTCGCGATATCAAGACACTTTTTCTCCTTTGGCTACAACGCTGCAACATGTCGCGATATCGCGACACTTTTTTCTCTTGCCGCGACAAAACAACATGTCGCTATCGCGACACCTTTCCAACCTTGGCCGCGACGAAGCAACATGTCGCGATATCGCGACACCTTTCCAACCTTGGCCGCGACGAAGCAACATGTCGCGATATCGCGACACCTTTCCAACCTTGGAAAAATACACATATTTACAACTGAATTAAGTATCCAAAAAAAATATATGTTTTAGATTTGAATAATATAAAAAGATTGAGCATTTTCATCTTACACATGATTTTTTATAAGATTAATAATTAAATTTACCAATAAAAAATTAAAACAATCCAAAAGTTTAAACTTTTAAAAAAACTAAAACCTAAACCGTATCTAATTACATTTTGTTTACAATGCTAAACATGGATTTACTAGACGGAAAGCATGTAGTAACATTTATGTGTGAAACATCCTTTGTAGCTTCCTACATCATTCACGGTAATCATTTTTCATATTTATAAACCAAAAAAATTGGGAAGTTTGCTCTAACCCATTTACAAATCTATATATTAGAATGATAGGATGATGTGAGGTAGTGTTAATTTATATTTTTATTTTTTTGGGTGATATAGAGGAATTGTTAACATTTATATTATTTTTAATAATTGTTAGGTGCAAGGTTTAAACTACATACTATCTTGTTAGTTTATAATCTGATATGAAGAAGATCACTAATTGGTTGATGTTTGTATCATTGTTATGGGTCTTCGTATATCGTTATCGGTTTGACGTGCACTCAGAGGATTTAGACCAAACTACTACCTTTTGTAAATAGACATACCCCCAAAGTTTGAACCTAAGTCTCTTTTGGCTAAGTGCTTAGTCAAACAGACAATTACCAATCCACTTAGCCCTAGGGGACCATAAAATTAAATGGGTAATGTGATAAACCTCTACGACCGACGTATAAGGCTAAGCACAATCCCTTGTAAAACCAAAAGCTACACTTATTAATAGGGAATTAACACCCACCAAATACAATTTGAACCTTGAACTCCCAAAAAAAAAAAAAAATTCAAACCCTAAATCATTGTGCTACCCTCAACGAGACCTTAATCCATACATACATTAGACATAACAAAAATTTCTTAACTATAGTTTAAAAATCCGAATATTTTTTCCATTAATATAAAAAAAATTGGAAAATCTGCTCTAACCCATTTAAAAATCCATTTATTAGAATGATAGCATGATGCTAGGTAGTGTTTGTTAATCTATACATACATTACCACGATGAACTTATGGAGGAGGTGGTTTGCTCATAGACATAACAAAATTTTCTTAACTATAGTTTAAAAAGTCCAAATTTTGGATGCCTACCTCTCTCATTGCCTATGGCATTAGTGCAAAAATTCAACAAATAGAACTTACAGGTGCCCTTTAACATCAATTATCTTCATTTTAAATAATAAAAGAACGATTATATAGTGATACAATGAATTAGTGTGGGTGGACTATAGATACTTTAATTACAATGGTATATATTTATTTAAATATCAAACTAATATGTTAGTAGTTAATTTTTATTTCATACAAATGACTAAATATCAAACTAATATGTTAGTTCATTTTTATTTCATACAAATGACTTTACAAGGTGTTACATTGGCATGTAAACTTATACAATATATTACATTATATAATGTTGACATTAATCAATAGGTGAAAGCTTTTATATTTAACGTCTCCTTTAATTTGAATTGAGGGGATAAGAAGAGAAGATATTATCATTCTCATAATGGAAACTTTCCCACACTAGTACACTTCATCAATCTTAGGCAATACCTTCATGAAGATGTTTGTGAGCTAGTGTATTGAAGCCGCATACACTAGAAGGAGCACACTCTTAGAGTGAAGTTATCAAAGCATCCAAAGTTCAATGTGCTTGGTCTACTTATGCTCCACAAGATTGTTGATCAAGTGAATAGTGCTTTGGATATGCAAAATTATGGGGCATGACCTTTTTAAACAAGATCCAAGTGCTCAAGAATTATCCTCATCCATATTAGATGGTTCCTAGGATGATTATTACAAAAATACTTTGCTTCAATGGAAGATGAAGAGATATCAAATGGCATTAGCTTCACTGGTTAGATTCCTCAACATTCGAGGAGACCCAGGTTCAAATCTTGCCAACGATACATGAATACTATCCAAGCTTTGTTGTAATACCACAGTGGTGATGATGTGATATGGTTGGGGTCTGTTTCAATCCCATATAACCAATTGAAAAAAATGGAAGATGAAGAGATTCTATCCTACTTCTTAGAACACCAACAAACTAGTCCAAAACCAAGAGAGAACAAATACCCAAAGTGGATTTTCGCTTGTCTAGATCTTTGACCCAATCTACATCTAAGTACCCTTATAACACAATGGGGGCACTTATTACATAATAAATGCCTATATGTATGGAACCCATTGCATATCAAAGAATCCACTGGACAACCTTTTAGTGATTCTCGTAAGGTGTTTGCTTTAACCTAGAAAAAATACTAATGGCAAAGGATATGTCTAGTATGGGTAAGATAATATTACCCATCAATTATCAATAAATAGGAGTATCTAACAAAGAAGAAGAATAGAAAGCTTTGAGCTTTACTCCAATAGCAACTCCAAACCTTATTGAGACAAAGACAAACCCCTAAAGAAGATTGAGTATTCAAGATGCCTAAAAATAGTAAAATAGTCTTAAGCTTGTTATCTCCAAAGACTAGTGATATTGTATCTTCAAATAAAAATAATGGAGGAAGAACTCTCCATAATGATCAAGTCATTAACATAAGCACAAAAATTAGTATCTCACCATCCTAATGTTTGATGTGAACATCATGGTCCATCTCATTGCAAGAAGTTTTGGAATAAGAATGTTGCAAATTTTATCATCACAAGCATGAGGTGCATGTTTAAGGCCATACAAACACTTCTTGATTGTAAACCAAAGGTGTAAAACCATATTGAACCAAATCTAGTGGTTGCTACATATATATCTCCCTTTGAAAGTCCCCATGAAGATATGTACTCTTAACATCCATTTGATGAATTTCCCATAATTGTGAAACAAGAAGAGAAAGGGTCATATGAATGAGTCCATGCAAGCAATAGGGATAGAAATCTTGTCATAATCAACTTCTCTTTGAGTGAATCCCTTAGCAACAAGCCAAGTCTTATGCTTATCAATTTTACCATCAATATTTTTTTTTGATTGATGGTTAGAAGGGGATTAGGGCCCCAACCCTTCACAAAACGTCATAGCATATTGTATAAGGAAACTTATAAGCACATACTTAATACATACGATTGTTGGTCAAATATCTGCCTAATCATACAAAACTGCGTTTGTGCGCCCTAGATACGGCCAACATTGAAAGGTCGGAGGAAAGAGATGTCCTCCGTGCCAATCTCCAGAGAGGGTTGGTTCCCGAACTAAATCCTACAATGATAAAAGACTAGAGATGCAGGAAAGAAATTAGAAATAACAGAAAGAAACGGGAAATATGGCCACAGGCCGAAGTGCAAGATTGGTGTTAGACTCACTAGCAGGAAAAAACCCAAGCACAAATTAGCATTTATGAAAGGAAACAAAATAGAACAAGCTCACAATATTGCCATAATAACTATCAAAATGGTACTCCAACATTCACCTTCTTCTTAGCAACTTTAAATCCAATGACAAAATTTAAATTCAACAGCAAATTAGATGAGTGAATGGAAATAGAAGCACACTACATAGAAAATAATTATACATAAGACCGCTCGCAAATTCAGAAGTCTGATGCCTTCTATTAATGCAGAGAGCTTAAGGAAATCTCTTGCAAAATGTCTAACCCCCCTTTACAATGAACTTTACCTAGTATTTATAGAGGTTTTCGCCTCTTTCATTTAATACAAATGAGGGAAGAATGTCTGGGGATCAAAGAAAAAATCAGCAAAATCCTCCTCAAATTCTTGGAAAATCCATTTGCCAGGGGAACAAATTCTTGAAAATCCAAGCTTCGGATGGAGGTGCGCTTGTTAGGAGAAAATATTAAATTCTTTGGATCACCTCTGATACATTGGAAATCATGAAGGCTCGTTTCCCTTCGCCTTCCTCTTCGTGATCCACAAAATGGAGTAACTGGGGGCATCCTTCATTTAATGTTGAATTCAACATCTTGACCAAAGTCCCGTTCGTTCGATTTATTTTTGCTCAGCATTAGTTTTGCCCCTTCAAACGTGCACGATCTTGATACAAACAGGTTCACCCAATTCAAGGGCGAATGACACGTTCGCCCCTAGGGAAAGGTGAACGTGATTCTCCATCGCCACTAGGTGGTTCACCCATAGGAGAGGCGAATGGTGTGTTCACCCCTCGACCAGAGCGAACGTAATTTCGTTCGGGCGTGACTCCACAAAGTGATGCCAAGGCACGTTCACCCCTAAGGAAGGGCGAACACAAATTGTTGCCTTTTTAATTTTTGCCATTCTACTTTTCGAAAGAGATTCACCCCTAGAAAGGGCGAAAGGGACGTTCACCCCTAAGGAAGGGCGAACGTCAATACACAAGATTTTTTTGGGGATTTCGTTCAAGTTTTTCATGAAACTTATTCTCTTCATTCCTTTTGGACCTCGAAGGACATCTCTCCATTAATACATTCAGATTATTCAAATGCATTACATTTCTAAAAATTATTACAACTACCCAAATTATTGCATACAAAATAAAGGAGGCAAATATACTATCATTTTATACAAAATTCCCAATGAATACAAAATGGCCAACATTTCTTGGTGACTCACGGGGTATCCAGCTCGCATGGATGCAAGTGATCCTAGGCCTTTATCCATTGGGTGCAGAGTTCTTTTTTCCAATGGCTATTGCCTTCTTAGCTGTGGAAGCTTTCTTCTTGGATGTCTGTTGCGCGTGTTCTGCTTCTTCCTATTCTGTCATGGCTGCAATGCGAAGTACCTCCGCACGTTCGGCCTCTTCCATCACTTTTACCGCTACTTCATGATCTACCACTGCTTTCTCTTCTTGCTCTATGATAACCTCTGAAAGGGCCTCGTAGGTGTGAACAACATCACACCAAGCTTCAGTAGTAAATAGGCAAGGAACGTTGAGAGATTCATAAACGAAGCGAAGACTTTGCACATCCATTAAGCTGAGGTGCTTTGAACGTTGGGCCAATTCATAAAGAGACAACTCCAAACATGTATACTTTTCAATCAGAGGCAACACTTGCGCTTCAATAAGGGGGTCAGTCAGGGCATTAATATTCATAGTATCTTCAATGAATGCACCCCAGAGCTCTTGCAATTGCTCCATCGGAAGAGGTTCACCCCATTCATCCAGGAAGGTAGTGAAGCCCAACCGATCGATAGTCTCAAAATGAGACATAGAAATAGTATGCTCTCACTCAATAGTATTGAGGACAACTCACCCTTCATTTACAAGGTCCATGCACTAAAAATAGCTTAGGTTACTCGCGCTCGGGACCAAGCATAATCCATCTCACTAAGGGGGCGAATATTCAGAGACGTATTCAACAATGCTTGTATCTTCACAGTTGTCTCCATATAGGGTGAAAGCAATTCCTCCACTGAATCAATCATTTGTTGTCCAAGCTGGATCTGTATCCCTACTTCCCACAAATACTGCAACACCTTGACGGCTTGTGCGGCCAACTTAGTAGAATTTTGGACGGAGCGAAGGTGAATGTCTCTTACACTATCACGCGAAAATCCTACAATAGGTACGACCTTGGCTTCAAGCTACTTCTTGAGTTCTTCGACCTGCTACTGAAGGTTATGCATTTCAATTCTAGCAGCATCACGCTCCTTTAAGTGCACCTGGACTTGATTGCGCAAATATTCATTTTCAGTGGTTGTCTTCTCTTCTATTGCCCTGCTCTTGGCCAAGGCGTTTTCAAGCTCCAGCACCCTATTTTGCACTTCAAAATATTTTTCTTTAAAATGCTCCCCATGCAAATACAACGAACTCATATCTACTTGCATATTACCCATTTTTTCAATGGGATCAATCCACGTCAGATCTTCAGTGATAGTCTCAAAAACATAATCTTCAGGCTGCAACTCGCCTTGAGGTTTCTGAACCAACGGAGTGAATGTTGTCATATGAGCCTCCTTGGCAATGGGATCAAAATCCACCTTCTTGATCGGACGCGCAAGTGCCAAAGCTTCCTTTCGTCGCATACTCTTCAACCATTGGGAAGAGCTCAGATGCGCTCGATTCAATTTTTCAATGTTTGGCTGCTTGCGGGCTACCTACACATCTAGAACAGTCTATAGCTCCAAAAATGGTGTAAATGGAACAAAAACTTCTGGGCGACCAGGCCCAGTGGACACGGATGACACAGATTGCAGTGAAGGAATGGATACGAGAATGGTAGAAGGGAGAGAAAGGGTGGATGGAGTGGAAGACACAGGTGCAGCTGCAGTTACGCTAATTTTAGATGGAACTTGCATACTAACAGCCGTAATAGTGGAGGAAGTGACGACTGAGGGAAGGGGACAAAAAAAAGGATTTGCCCCCGACGCATACGAACTAAAAGAAATGGAAGACGAAGGAGCGGGAATGAAAGAAGGAGCAACAACGATTTCAGAAATGGAAGAAGTCAAAGCGGAAGAGGGAACCATGGAAAATGAAATGGAAGAACTACCAAAAGGTGGAGAGATAGAAAGTGGAGGAGACAAAAATGTAACAGATGGGACCGAAGAAGAAATCATTGTGTGCTCGATGAGAGAGAGGGAAGAAGAGGGAAAATATGACGTACCTTGGGGTGCAGGTGCCACTTGTTCTGTAGATGGGGGAGGTTGCGCAACTGCCTCCTTTTCTTGATTTACCTCCGGTTCGCCAACATTGAGGGTTGTCCCCTCATTCAGAATCTCAACATGAGAATCTTCAGAAAGCTGCTCTTCCTCCTCTTGTTGCGCCATTGAAAATATTTGTGCTACAGAAGTAGGAAGTTCAACATTGGGCGAAGGTTTCGCTACCGAAATAGAGACGACTGTAGAACTTGGCGCAGCAGAAATCATAGTACCCGAAGACATAGGCGTTGTAACAGTGAAAGTAGTAGTTGCGCCAGTGCGAGGCCATTTAGCTACTTTAGGAAATGGAGGTGCCATCGGTTGTTTGGGCGCGGGAACCTCCTCTTGAGGGCGCTTCATTCTTTGAGATCACCTTTGGAAAACATATTGTTGTTCTTCTTCTTCTTCTTCGTCCTTGGCGTCATCCTCAACTATAGGACTCTCCTCCTCAGGTTCGCTTTCACCACTTTTAGACTGCTGAAAACTTTGCGGTAAAACAGTGGCAAAAGCAATGGGTTGATAAGATTCCATGAACTTATCATAAATTCTAGAAAATTGGGTATCAAGCTTCATCCCATAAGCATTATACGGCTTCCTCCTATGAACGCGCATCACCCACCAATTCATAATTTTTTCCTCTGTCCAATCAGGATTCGCTTCTTTGACAGTTGTGAACAAACCGGGAGGAGGAATATGTGTTGCATTCTTTTTTGGATTATACTCCGCTTCCTGCTCATAGTAATCATGCCATGGAGGAAGGGAGGACATCTTCTCTATATGCCAGTTCATGTCTGGCCCATCAAAATTATTTCGCCGCTTTTGAATATCCAGGTGTGGGCAAAAATGAAAGGACTTCGCCTTAATAAATTCCAAAAAATTTCGAGTGGGTCATAGCGCCAACGCTGCGGTAACTCAATTAATCCCAGGTCTTGAAGCGCCACCATCAGAAGGCGATTTTTCCCAACCTGGTTCACTTCTATACTTCCAAACTTAAAAGGCATAGCACAAGTTGTCTTTTTTCCTCATCCAGAGTCGTATATGTCATTGATATAATCCATCTGGTGCACAACTTCCATTGCAAAAATGTGCACAGTAGCAAAATAAGGCAACAAAAATGGTTTACCTGTATATCCAAAAATTCGAATGACCATGCCCTGAGTGAGCAAAAATATGTCACCCTCCTACTTCGAAACAACAACATCTCTCAAGTCGCGAGGCACTCGGTCGCAACTGCCACAAAGCAATTCAATGGTGGGGCCCAAAAACCAGCTATTAAAGTTGTAGATGGACTCTTTCTTTGTTAACACCTGAGTCCACTTATAAACCGATAGGGGCTCATTCTCTTCGCCCGTCTGCATAACAATGATAAAAGAAAAACGTCGCTGCATCTGAAAGAAGAAGAACCATACTAGCAACGAAGTATACCGAAATGATCTAGATTTCCCTTCCTACAATTTTTGTAACTGTGAATTGATTCTTCATGAAATAAATTTGGCCCAATCAAAATAAATCAGATTTCCACCCTGCCTCAAAGTAGCGGGTGAATAAAACTCCACCTTGCAAATACATTGAGCCATAGCTACCTGCCATTTATGCACCATTTCATCTGAGGGTAACCCAACAATCTAGGCAAGCATGGAATAGATGTCCTGGCACTTGAATTCTGAAAGAGGTTTAGGCAAACTCGACAGCTGCCCCATCTGTGGATCTTTGACAAGCTGAGTTTCCATAAATTATCTCATAGTAACTGTGGAAACATACATGTCCTCTTGTTCATCCATATGGATCTTTTTGTTTACTGCATAATTCGGTGCGCTCACTCCATAGGCAAAAGCCTCTCGGATCTCATCCGGTGTAATCATGAATAGAATCTCTTGTCTGGCATTTCAGACGACCCTAGTAGAGGAGTCATAAAATTGTGCAATTAACTGAATAAGCTCGGGGCATGGATGCACAGGTGAACAAAGATACCATGAAAGCTACGAATTGTGAGGTGTTGTGAGCCAACTATTGTAGGAAACTCCCTGACTCACTGTAGCTTCGACCTCTTGCCTCAACCGGTCAACTCCTTTATGCATGATCAAACAATCACCAATTTTAGCCATTCTATCTTCATAGGGATCCAAGCCAACATAATCATTTTGTCGAGCTTTCTTGGCCCTCGAACTTCTTTCTCTTTTCTTAGCGGGCTTTGCTTCTGTGACCTCCTACACCTCTTCTAGTTCTTTACTACGTCTGCCCATTTTTCTAAACAAAAAGTGATGACTCTTCTGCAATTTCCTACTCCGAGACCTCAAAAACTCCTCTACACTTCGAAGCACAGGATACAAAGAAGCAAAAAATTTAAAATCAGGGAAAAAATAAAATTAGCCCTTTACCTCCCAAAATTTATAGAGTCGCTACCAACTACTGCAGTAATTACAGAATTAAATGCAGGCGCATCTTCGGGGAGAAATATTCTTCGAAAACTGCTCAAATGTCCTTTCCAAGGTGCAAAAATCCTCTTCTCTGATTCATCGTCGGATCCTCCTAAAAAAATATGCCCTCTACACTACGCAATATTATAGAAAAATGTGCCCTGGTGCCAGAAGCTTATTAGGGAAACCAATCCAGTCGTTACTCATTCAATCATCAATTCTGACTGCTACCTTGAAAAACTCAATTCGAATGCTTCCCACGTTCGAAAATAATTACTCGAATTCATCGCCCACTACTTTCGATTATCGCCACGTAATCCTGAATATGCTTTCGGCAAAACCTTCTCTCGCGCTTATGAACTCATGGGCGATTCTTGTCTCCATACAAAAAATATTCTCTTCCATGTAGCGCATGTGTTTTTAAAATTTCATAGCGTGCCTCCTAAAAAAAAAGACATTTTTTCTAAAAAAAGAAAAGCAGGCTTTCTCATGCTTTTTCCTTTCTTATTTTTCTTCCATTTTTTTTTTATATTTAAAATTTCTTCTTTCGCCTGATGACGTCATCAAAGTGCGTTCGCCCTAGAGATAGGTGAACATGACGTTCGCCTCCTCCAAAAGGTGCATGCGAAGCTCTTTGAGTTCTTTGCCAATATTGAGTTCTTTTTTCGGGCAAACGAAATTTTAACAATCATCATTTTTTTTTTAGAAGCATATTTATACTTATGCAGAATTGTTTAAAACACAAAAATATTTACATATATACAGGATGTTACCCTTGATCTGAAACTTATGAAACATAAGCCTTCAGATGAAGGCCATTCACTGGAATAGGGAGCTCATACCCTTCCATGTCACATAGTCGGAATGCATTAGAAGAAGTGACAACAGAAATTTGAAAAGGTCCTTCCCATATTGCATCGAATTTCTAATGTTTTCCTGGCTTTGATTTCTTTTCGTTCCATTTCAATACCAAATCGCCCACCTGGAAGCTTCGATCAGTTGTTCTTTTCTTGAACCACTTCTTCATCTCAACAGCATGTTCTATGAAAGTATGGTAAGCACGCTCCCTTTCTTCTTCTAATTGCAACAATTGCACCAATCTCGCCTCCATTGGATCATTTTCTTCATTTTCATCTTGGAACATCTGCAATGCTTGGAGCACAGGAAGCTCAATATGCGTAGGAAGGATAGCTTCTTTCCCATACACCAAAGCGTACGGGGAGGTTTTTATTGACTTCTTCACCGAAATGCAGTCAGCCCAAAGCGCCTGATTTAATAACAAATGCCAACTTTTCTTATTGTCACCCATTATTCTTTTCAAAATCCGAAGCAGATTTTTGTTAGTTGACTCAGCCAATCCATTCCCTTGTGGGTAATAATTGGAAGAGGTTTTCAGGTAAATACCGTATCTACTAGCGAATTCTATAATTTTGGCTCCAATGAAGGGAGTACCATTATCAGTGACTAAAGAATCCGGTATGTCAAAACGGGTGATAAGGCTTTCCATAAAAGAAATAACAGTCGCCTGATCTACTTTTTTGGTGGGTATAGCTTCTGTCCATCTGGTAAAGTAGTCTATCATGGTCAAAATATATTTATGTTCCGCAGAGGAATGTGGATCAATGACTCCTATAAAATCGAGACCCCACTGCTGAAAGGGCGCTTCCACCTGGATCGGATGCAGCGGTGATGCTCCTTTCCTAACTCGACCCACATATCTTTGACAACTGTCACACCACTGGCTTATCTTATGTGAATCGATGAACAAAGTGGGCCAATAGTACCCTACCCAAATAATTTTTAGAGCCATAGGCCTGCCTGCATAATGCCCTCCTGATAGCCCAGAATGGAATTCTTCCAGAATATTTTCTTTCTCAAAATATTTTACACATCTAAGAAGTATACCATCAATATTCTTATAATATAAGCCATTGGGCAACAATACATACCTGAGCGCTTGTAATCTAAACCTTCGGCACTATGAGGGGTTAAGGTGGCTAGGACACCTTCCAAAAACAAAATACTCAATGAGCTCCTCGGTCCATTCTTTGTTGACTGCTGCACTATTTACACAAATTACATCTTCGCGACTTGTCTCAACAACAACGCTTTTGGCCAACTCCTGGCACAGAGCACGTCCATGAACCAATTTCATCGGTTTGATCTCTACATCATACTCCTAGATCTTCGAGACCCATCCGACCCTTTTATCACCCAGTTCTCCTTGAATTATGAAATTTTGAACGTCAGGATGAATGACATAAACCATAGTTTTACTCTGAGAAACAAAGTGGTGAAACTTCTTCAATGCTTTCATCACTGCATAAACCTGTTTCTCTATAAAGTTGTACTTTTCCTGATGTGGTGCTATAACCTGGCTTAGAAAAGTGATAGGCTTTTCTTCACCATCATGTTGTTTTTGCGTTAGCACAATAACATAGCTCTCCTGCTCACCCACTGCATAAAGTATAAAGTCTTTGGAGTAATCAGGGTTGATCAATACTGGCGCTTGAGTAATCCTCTCTTTGATTTCTTGAAAAGCTCACTTCCTGGCTTCTATCCACTTAAACTCAACATCTTTCTTCAAGAGCTCGGTCATGGGCTTGACGACTTGGGAAAAATCAGCAATAAACTTACGCACAAAGTTTATCTGTCCAAAGAAGGACTGCAAGTCTTTCTTATTAGCTGGTAACGACAATCTCATGAGCGCTTCGGCTCGTGCAGGGTCTATGGCCAATCCTTCCTATGAAATTACATGGCCCAACAATTTCCCTTCCTTGACCACAAAAATTGACTTCTTCGGATTTATAGAAATCCCAAATTCTCGATATTTCTCGAATATTTGCCTCAGATGGAAAACATGATCCGTTCTGCAATGTGAAAACACCATCATATCATCAAGATAAATTACAATGATTTTATTTAGCAACTCACCAAAGGCGACGTCCATGGCCCTCTAAAAAGTAGCACCGACATTTGACAGTCCAAAGGGCATCCGTTGGTAAGCAAATGTGCCCCACTTAGTTGTAAACGTCGTCTTGTATTGATCTTCATCTTTAACCCAAATTTGATTGTACCCAGAAAAGCCATCCAACAAGGAAAATCTCTGGGCACCAGCTACAACATGAAGAATCTGGTCTATCTGAGGCAGAGGATAGTGATCCTTAAGGGATGCCTGATTTAAATTTCAAAAATTGATGCATAGACGTATGTCCCCATTCTTCTTCCTTACAGGAACCAAGTTTGCCACCCAGGTGGAATGCTTAATAGGGTATATGATCTTCGCCTCAAGCATCTTCAGTAACTCTGCTTTCATGAGAACCTCGATCTTGGGATTAACAGGGCATTGCTTCTACCGAAAAGGCTTAACTCCTTCTTGTAGCTCAATAGTGTGCTGAATCACGCTCTTGTCGTATCCTTTCAAGTCTTGATAACTCCATGCTACTATGTCTGGATATTCGGAGCACAAATTTCTAATGCCTTCAATCTCATCTGATTCGCAATCGGTACCAATCTTGATAACTTTTCCTGGCTCCAACTGCAATTCTCTGAATTCCTTAGCATCCACCTTAATCCTATGTTTATCAGCCCTATCACTTTGATCAAATAAACTCTCTAGTGAAATCAAACCTCTAGGAATGTGATTATTCTTTAACTGAATCATTCCTTCCTTTTCTTCTTCCACAAGAATTCTATCTTCTATGTTGGCAACTTCTTTTAGCAAAAAATTCACTATTTGCTCATCATTATCAAACACCTACCAATAGAGGCCCTTATCTGGAATGGAAGGTCTATAAATCACCCTTACTATCTTGGGCTTGCGAACCACTTGCTCAGTAGGAGAATAATTAGCGCCCAAGGAAGCTAAAATGTCGGCATGTCTATTTTGTTCTCGAGGAATTGCCTAAATATTCAAAGCTTTAAATGCTTCCAAAAGATCCCACACTCTGTTGCGATAAGCCTTCAAGTAATGTTGCTTTGACACACATCTATTTGTAACTTGATTAACAATAAGCTCGAAATCGCCAAAAATCTGCAGCTGTTCAATTCCCAATTTTTTGGCTTTTTTCAAGCCAAGGCATAACGCTTCGTATTCAGCCGCGTTATTTGTACAGCTCCAGGTCAATCTATAGGAGTAAGTTTTTTGTATGCCTTCAGGGGAGATCAACACAACACCTGCTCCCACACCATTCTTACATCGAGCACCATCAAAGAACAACTTCCATAACTAGTGCGAAATAGGTTCTGGGGATTCAAGGACTTGCTCCTGGGACTTCTCCATATTTTGAATTGAATAACAACCAATATCCATTCCAATCATAGCGTTGAAATCTATCAGCAGAAACTCATCTTCCAAGCGAAGCTCCTGGGGTATTTCTTCAACCAAGCCAACCTCTTCCAATTCTTCGGTCATCATGTTCACCGTGCCTGGGACTTGTTCTACCTCCTCTATTTTTTCAATATGAAAAGGGGAGGGCTTCTCATTATAAATGCGAATTCGCCTACCCTTGAACGGAATCTCCAAATGTGAATAATCTAGGGAAAGATAACCTCCCAGCTTAGCTATGAATTCTCTTGAAAGGCACATGCTAAAGTAGGGCTCTAAATCAACAACCACCACTTCCTGGATGACGGTAATCTATGCAGCATGCTATGGAGCACTATTGGAATGTCCTTGATTACTCCAATAGTCTTAACTGGCGTACCATCCAATTGTAATACTCTTGGGCTGCTTCTTGTATACTCCATTCCCATTACTTCGCATACTGCCTTTGGCATGACAATAGTGGCAACACCAGAATCGATCATACAATTATGCACGATCCATCCTTCCATTCTCAAAGATAAGTAAAAGGGGGAGGCCAATTTTTACCTATCACCAAAGTGGGGAGCGCTTGAGCCAAGACTGTTTGTAAATGATCTTTCTTTTGGTCTTTGGCGGTCTTCAGAGATTCTTGCAATAAATCAATCTGCCTAGGTAATTGCAATGCATCATACAAGCTAATCCTTGCTGGGATTTTCTTCATTTCTTCCATGATACTATAGCCACGAGCAGGTGAGACCTTTTCTTCTAAGGGCCGCTCATATTTATCTCGGTACTGCTGCGTAGCGTCTACTCTTTACCTTTTTGTTAATGAAGGATACTTGAGTCTTTCCTTAGCTTGCTCTTTGGTTTCACTAGGAAATGGAGCAGTAGCGATGCGTTGCGAAGTTGAAGGCTGAACTTGTGCCTTATCTTGTGCTTGATCAGGTGATAAGTTTTTTGATTTGTCAGCATCAAGAATCTTTGTCGGGGATGCCCGCTTCTCTTCCTGCACTTTTGGAGCCATAGGTACTTTCAAAGGTTGCAAGTCTGCAGGATCAACAGTCATTGGCCTCTTTCTAGACCTAGTAAGGACTGAAACTTGCTCTGGAGATGGCACCATACAATTACACTCCATTTCTCGAATCATATTGACTTGCCCACCCGAAGAACTTTCTGTTAATGTCTGAACATAGTTCAGATGCACCATACATGTATCTTCACCATGAGGATCATTACACGTAGAACACCAATATGTCCTTTCGGATACGTTAACCTCATCATTTACTTGGATCATGGTGTTTTTCTTGGGTCCCTTGCTGGTAGATGCTTGCTCTCGGGTTATTGGTGGAGTCTGAAACCTTCTTGATCGAAACTCAGCCTCAGCCTGCTTCTTCCTCATAGTAGTAAGCTCATTGGATATCATCCTTAAAGCCGCATTATTGGATTTTACTTCTTGTAACAAGGTCGTGAGGGGATCTGTATTGGGTGATGGAGTTGGCGCTGGCAACGGCAAGGGCGTTGGAGGTGTAGGTAATGGTAAGGGCATGGGAGGTGCTGGCAATGTTGGAAAAGAAATGGATGAAGGTTGTGATGTTACTGACGAGACAGGAAATTATGAAAAGCTCATAGCAGATGACTATGGAACAGGGATAGGAGCTACTTGAGGGGAGCCTGAATTCCATGATGGGACAGGATACATCGATGGCATAGGCTACGAAAATGCATTAGAGTAAAGATATTGTGGCAGATCAGGGAGGATAGGCATCGTCGCCTTTGGAGGAAGCCTACCTACAACAATCAAATCTGACTCGACCTTTTGAGCTTGTGTATAGAGATCCGAGAATGTAGTCACATTGGCCTGGTGCACCGCCATACCAATATCGGTACTGAGTGCTCGAAGATAATAAAATGTTGCTTGCTCATGAGTTGGTCATAACCCATCTGGGACCCTCTGCCAACTTTGCGCAAATCGGATGTTGAAATCTACAAGTTCCTCTTGCGGATGTCTTTGGATTGAGGTGAACTGGTGCAACAGAGAATACGGATCAGCTTGTTCATGGAAATTCTTAATCAACAACTCTACCAATTGATCCCACGAGGTAATGGTACCCGACTGCAAAGATCGGTACCAATACAACAATTTCCCTCTTAATGATAGGACCAAAAGTTTTATCATCACATCCTCATCAGTTATATCATGAATAGTTGCAAGAGAGGCTACATCTTGGATATGCTCATATGCAATTTTTCCAGTACCATCATATGTGGGTAAAGCCTTCAGAGCAGCTTGAGGTACGGGATTTTGTGCTTGCAAATTCAGCGCTCCTGAGCTATTCCAAGCTGAAAACTACCTTGGAAGTTGTTGATGTGGTGGAGGATTCTGAGCCATGTGGACGGGAATATGGGGAGTAGGCCTCGGGACGTTAGCGGTTGTACTAGGCGGAGGCTGAGGGAAACTGGTGGTAGTGCTTATAGGACTTACGAGGGTAGAAAACACACCAGCTAACCGAGAAGATGAAACAGATGGTATGGATGAGATATGAGGAAGTGAAGATGTTCATCGAAAAGTGGCTATTTGAGGATGCTCTCCTAGCCTTTGAATGTCTAGTTCATAAAATCTAATCTGATTATCAGGATTTTTGGCTTTTGATCTTGTATTCATGAGAAACAACTTTCATCGTCCTCACGTTTACGGAGTTCTGGGTAAAAATTGAGTCGCCAGATGTTCTAATCTCAAGCAGGAAGGCGAACACCAAACCTAATGCTGCTGAAAGTGGAACCTTAAAGGTCCCACCGGGCGTGCCAAAAACTGTTGGTCAAATATCTGCCTAATCATACAAAACTGTGTTTGTGCACCCTAGATACGACCAACATTGAAAGGTCGGAGGAAAGAGATGTCCTCCGTGCCAATCTCCAGAGAGGGCTGGTTCCCGAACTAAATCCTACAATGATAAAATACTAGAGATGCAGGAAAGAAATTAGAAATAACAGAAAGAAATGGGAAATATGGCCACAGGTCGAAGTGCAGGATTGGTGTTAGACTCACTAGCAGGAAAAAAACCCAAGCACAAATTAGCATTTATGAAAGGAAACGAAATAGAACAAGCTCACAATATTGCCATAATAACTATCAAAATGGTACTCCAACATTCACCTTCTTCTTAGCAACTTTAAATCCAATGACAAAATTTAAATTCAACAACAAATTAGATGAGCGAATGGAAATAGAAGCACACTACACAGAAAATAATTATACATAAGACCGCTCACAAATTCAGAAGTTTGATGCCTTCTATTAATGCAGAGAGCTTAAGGAAATCTCTTGCAAAATGTCTAACCCCCCTTTACAATGAACTTTGCCTAGTATTTATAGAGGTTTTCACCTCTTTCATTTAATACAAATGAGGGAAGAATGTCTGGGGATCAAAGACAAAATCAGCAAAATCCTCCTCAAATTCTTGGAAAATCCATTCGCCAGGGGAACAAATTCCTGAAAATCCAAGCTTCGGACGGAGGTGCGCCTGTTAGGAGAAAATATTAAATTCTTTGGATCACCTCTAATACATTGGAAATCATGAAGGCTCGTTTCCCTTCGCCTTCCTCTTCGTGATCCACAAAATGGAGTAACTGGGGGCATCCTTCATTTAATGCTGAATTCAACATCTTGACCAAAGTCTCGTTCGTTCGATTTATTTTCGCTCAGCATTAGTTTCGCCCCTTCAAACGCGCACGATCTTGATACAAACAGGTTCACCCAATTCAAGGGTGAACGACACGTTCGCCCCTAGGGAAAGGTGAACGTGATTCTCCATCGCCACTAGGTGGTTCGCCCATAGGAGAGGCGAACGGTGTGTTCGCCCCTCGACCAGGGTGAACGTAATTTCGTTCGGGCGTGTGACTCCACAAAGTGATGCCAAGGCACGTTCACCCCTAGAAAGGGCGAACGACACGTTCGCCCCTAAGGAAGGGCGAACACAAATTGTTGCCTTTTTAATTTTTGCCATTCTGCTTTTCGAAAGAGATTCGCCCCTAGAAAGGGCGAAAGGGACGTTCGCCCCTAAGGAAGGGCGAACGTCAATACACAAGATTTTTTTGGCGATTTCGTTCAAGTTTTTCATGAAACTTATTCTCTTCATTCCTTTTGGACCTCGAAGGACATCTCTCCATTAATACATTCAGATTATTCAAATGCATTACATTTCTAAAAATTATTACAACTACCCAAATTATTGCATACAAAATAAAGGAGGCAAATATACTATCATTTTATACAAAATTCCCAATGAATACAAAATGGCCAACAACGATTAACAAAACAAATTGGCACTCAGCTGCCTATAGAACGTCAAAACACTAATTAAAGACACTTTACTTAAAACAAGACAAAACACTCCACATAATCATTTCCAAGTAAGCAAACAGGGACCACGTCATTTAGAGCTTACCACCACTACCTAACTTCAAGGTTCATGTTTCCTTCAACTCCATACTTCACCTCCAAGGATGCTACTCCAGCCATTTTACCAGACACCACGCTTATGTAGACTTCAACTTTCATTTAATGCTCACTCCATGGTACTCTAACCTTGCCACCAACCCACATCTGTCAGCCCAGGTGACTGTTAATTGTCTCCTCCTGCATTCTCTGTCTTCCATCCTGATCATCAATACCTGATAAAAATGGACATTTCCCATAGGTTTTTCTTGGCTTGCCAAATCTATAATCTGATTCGGGAAGTTTTCAAGCCAACATAAGTGCTTTTCTTGAGACACTCCCATATTAGCCATCAAGTCCACAATTTTGTTTCCTTCCCTAAAAACATGTTGGATCCGATAATTGTTTAGAGTTCTAATTTTCATTCTACAACTTTCAATCATGTCTTCAATCGACCAACTAGCCTCTTGTTCCCCTTTCAGAGTCTTTATTATATTTAGGGAATCCCCTTCGATGATGAGATTCCTTCCACCCAACATCTCTAACTATTGAATTCTCAAAAACACTGCTTTGGCTTTTGCAAAATGATTTGATTGGATGCCCAAGGGTTCAGAATAAGCTAAGAGTACTCGCCTTGAAGCATCTCTGAAGACACCACCCACTCTAGCTTTACCTGGGTTGCCTTTTGAGGCCCCATTAAAATTTAGCTTCAACCATCCTTCCGGAGGGGGCTCCCATCTCACCTGCTCCTTAATTGATTTTTTGGGTTTAGGACACAATTAGCAAGGGGTTGCAGTCCCCATCTCAAGGTTGTGATCCTCTCCTCATCCTTCTCCTCGGCCCTATTCAGGTTAGCTACTCTCAGGTTTTCCACTATTGTTGCCTCAATTCTGTTCACTACTACCATAGGCTCTCTCTTTCTATCCTTAAATATGCACTGGTTTCTTTCCTTCCAAATACCCCATAGGTAGTGAGGAAGGCAAAATATCCACAACATGCTCAATATTTTGCTAGAAAAGGGAGACTCCCATTGCAACACAAGGTCCACCATACAATTGGGAAACACCCATGCTACTTGAAACTTCTCCAGAAGCTCTTGCAAAACACATCTTGAAAATGTACATTCCAGGAACAGATGGCACATAGATTCATTGTCACCCTCACATAAAGCACACCTGTTAACAACCTGGAAGCCTCTTTTACAAATATTGTCAATGGTAAGAATTTTATTTTGAGTGGCTAGCCAAACAAAGAATGCAATTTTTGGGATCAACTTCTTGATCCAAACTTTTGCCACTAGTAACCAACCTAAACCTGCTTCCTCCAGTAATTGGTACCTTGTTTTGATGGAATAGGATCCTTTTTTCTCCCTACTCCAAACAAAGGTGTCCATGGTTCTAGAATTAGTTAGAGGGGTAACAACCAATAAATTCTTCAATTTTCTTACTGCTTGTTCCTTGACCAGATCCATGCTATCTATCTACAACTCTTTCCAACTTCTTCCATCTTCAAAGGAACTTATGTAACCCTGCACTTGTGTACCAAAACGCTGAGTCAGGTCTTGTTCCAAAACTAAAACTTCCTAGTCCTCCTTTAAGGGTATATCTTTTATCCAAATATCCTTCCAAAAATTGATTTTGCTACCATCTCCTATATGCCACCGGATCCCCTTTGCTAGGATATTTCTACACTTAGTAAGACTGTTCCAAAAGGAGGACCCAATAGGTAAATTTTTAGAGAGTAAAAATGAATTCTCCCCTTGCAAATATTTGGCTTTTAGGATCTTTACCCAACTTAAGTGGTCATTTTTGAGAAGTTTCCATCCCATTTTTCCTATGAGTGCCTCATTCATATTTTTAACTTTCCTAAAACCAAGGCCTCCACATTCTCATTTTGAACAGACTATATCCCATGCAACAAGTGCTAGTCTTCTCTTGTCTTTTGCTCTGGACCATAGAATTTTTTTTGAATAGATTCAATCTTGCACCTGACACTCTCCAACACACTGAAAATAGACATAAAATAGATAGGAATACTCTGTAAGGTAGCCTTCACCAGTTGAGCTTTCCCAACTTGACTAAGAAGACTACCCCTCCACCCTGAGAGTTTTTTGGCAAACCTTTCAATAACTGGGCTCCAAAGACTCTTCTTCATGTGCCCATTAAAAAGTGGCATCCCTAGGTATGTTGTTGGGAGGTTCCCAATTTCACAACCAAAAATTTGGGCAATTCTTTGTTGTCGAATAAAGGGGGTGTTGAGAAAGAAAATCATACTCTTAGAGAAGTTCACCTTCTGACCAACTGCATTCTCATATCTATCTAAGATCAATTTGATTTCTTTTTCCAGTGGCATAGAGGACCTTGAAACAATTATCGTGTCATCAACAAATTGTTGATGGGAAACAACATCCACTATTGAGGCCGGCTTAAAACCTTCCAAAGTTCCATTGGCTACTGTTGTCGATAGTCCTCTCCCTAGGGCTTCAACAAGAATGATGAAGAGGTAAGGCGAGATAGGATCTCCCTACCCACTACAAGATAGGAACCTACAACTGCATTGACCAATAAAAAAAAATTAGAGTTGAAATGCACTTTTGGATTAAGCTTATCCATTTTTCATGAAAGCCAAATTTCTCCATAACTTTACAAAGGAAATTCCATGAGACGTGGTCATAAGCCTTGTTCATGTCAAGTTTGAGCAACATTCCAGGCTTCTTACTCTTTTCCATCGAGTGAATGACTTCATGAATTGTAATGATCCTGTCTAAAATTTGATGCCCCCTCACAAATCCACCCTGTTGTATCTCAATAATGAAGGGCATAATAGCCTTTAGTCTATTTGCCATCATTTTAGTCAAGATTTTATATAATGTGTTGCAAAGACTTATAGGTCTAAACATCTTGAGTTCCCTTACGCCAATAGCCTTGGGAATCAGGGCTAGGAAGGTTGAATTTACATCTTTGGGGATGTAATAGGATTCTTGAGCTTCTTTGATGGCTTGAATCACATCCTATCCTACAATATGCCAATTTTTTGGAAAAAAGCTGTCAGAAATCCATTCGGCCCAGGTGCCTTTTCCCACCTAAGCCAAAGGTAGCTTTTTTAATTTCATCATCTGAGAAGGGCTCTAAAAAATAACCATTCAACTGATCTGAGACTAATCTCGAGATATTTTGCAGGAGTTGTTGGCTTGCTTCAACATCTTCCTCACTAGCGGTTCCAAGCAAATCTTCAAAATACTTAATTGCTTTCAATCTGATATCTTCTTGCTTAACAACCACCATCCCATCATTCCTTAAGATTTCTCTAATCTTATTGAAACTTCTGTGATGCAGGGTGGATACATGAAAGAATTTTGTGTTGTAGTCACCTTCCTTAAGCCACTAGATTCTCGACTTTTGCTTCCAAAAGGTTTCCTCCCGAGCTAAGAGGTTATGAAACTCTGATAATAATTCTCTTTCCTTTGATCTTAATTGATCCATAAAGGTACCATATGATGTGGATCCAAATGAAGCTAACAATTGCATTGAAATGCAGGGCTTAAATAGGCCCATCTTACAACCATATTCCCTTGAAATGAGCAACCATTTCCTTGGATTGAGCAACCAATTCCCAAATTGGGAAGATAAGCTTTATCCAAAATGCTCATTCGAGGGATAACCTCTTATCTTCCTAACTTCCAATATCCCTCTAGAAGATATTGGGACAACTAGTCCTAAAGACTAAATCCAACATGAGCTCATAAAGCCCACGTTTTACAATTTTCCACAAATTGCTTATTAGCCAAAAATAAGACTAAGTCCTAATTTCAATAGACTAAGCCTAACCTAAAGTTGCTTAAATTATTCCTCATCATGCCTCCCAACAATAGAAGCATTGGACTCCAATGCTTTTAACAAAGAAGGGAAGTCACGAGACATCTGATAAGCAGAAATCCAATGAGCCTGATGTGGAAACTGGCCTCGATGGGCTACAAGGTATGAAGTAGTAGATCCCTATCGAGTCTGTTGAGTCTTTGTATCAAAAATTATGTCGGCATCGAGTGAAAGTTGAACATCTGGTACCACATCGACAGGATGACTGATGGTAGGAGTTGATTCCAAGGTAGAATCATGGTATGGCTTGAGGAGATCCACATTGACGATGTCATGAATGCCAAGATGTGTCGGAAGATCAAGGTGGAAGGCATTCTCAAAAACCTGTTGGAGGATGGTATAAGGCCCATAGCGAAGTGGTTTGATCTTGCTATGTGCCTTTTCTAAAAAACATCGCTTATCCAAGTAAAGCCAAACTTTATCTCCAACTTGAAAATGATGAGGGATACGATGCTTGTCCATTTCTTGCTTTTGTTGTTGTTGAGTCTTCTATAGAATCTAAACCACCTTTGACTGAAGGCTCTGCAAATGTTGAATGAATGAGTTAGCCTTATCTTGCTCTTTTTGAATGTGCTTGGTAGCTGGAGAGGGCAAGGATAAAGGTAACTCATATGGAGCCAAGGGCTGGAATCCAAGACAAACTTCAAAAGGAGAATGTCCGGTGGAGTTGTGAACTGCTCTGTTGTATGCATGCTCTATATGGGTGAGGCTCAAATCCCACTTAGCTGGACTAGAGTGGTGATAGATCCTCAAACTTTGCACAAGTGTGCGGTTAACTACTTTCATCTACCCATCTGACTGAGGATGATAGGCAGTGGAGAAGTTAAGAGATACTCCCAAAATATTCCACAAAGATCGCCAAAAGTGCCCCACAAATCGTGAGTCTCGATCAGAAACAATGTTGCTGGGAAGACCAAAAGAGCGCCATACTGTGTTGAAGAAGAGCTGAGCTAAGTCAGGTGCAGAACTGGTCTTGCGGCAAGGAATGAACTTAGCCATCTTGTTGAATCTATCCACAACTACAAAGACACAATCATGTTATCTAACTGTCATTGGAAAACCACTCAACAAGTCCATGGAAATGCTTTCCCAAGGATGAGAAGGAATGGGCAATGGAATGTTGAGGCCCAATTTCCTATTAGCTGACTTTGAATGGCTACAAACTGCACATTGCCTCAAAAAGTAGAGAACATCTCGTTGCATATGAGGCCAATAGAAGAACCGTTGTAGATGATGAAGAGTCTTTTGTTTCCCAAAGTGTCCCCCATAGAGTGTGGAATGTGCCTCTTTCAAAAGAGACTATCGGTGCTCTTGAGGTACACAAAGTTTATCCAACTTGTAGAGCAATCCTTCCTTTATGTAGAAATCTTGAAGAGGACTTAGATTTGATGAGGAAGGATGCAAGAGTTGTTGGTAAACCTTCCCAAAATTTGGATCAAGAGGATACTATGTTGGCCATGTTTGGAAACCAATGTGGGAAGTGGTCACAACTGTCAAGGCTTGAGCTGCTGGAGGGTGGCTCAAACAATCTGCCACTGTGTTACTTTACCCTTTCTTGTATTTGATCACCAAGTGAAATTATTGCAAGTAAGATGCCCACTTCATGTGATGAGCTTCCTCAATCTTGTTTTGTGATTGAAGAAACTTAAGGGGCATGTGATCAGTATGTACAATTGTTTCCTTTCCCAAAAGGTAATGCCTCCAATACTTGATAGCTTGCACCAAAGCATACAACTCTTTATCATAAGTGGAATAGTTCTTCTTGGCAGCTGAAAATATCTCGGAATGATAGGCCACTGGATGGCCATTCTGCTTTAGTATGACTCCAAGGGCAAACTATGATGCATCTATCTCTATCTCAAAAGGTTGGGCAAGATCTGGAAGGACTAGGATAGGTGTTGTACATAGTTTGTGTTTCAATGTCTCAAAGGCATGAGCTTGATCCTTTGTCCATTGAAACTCAACTTTGGCTTTGGTTAAGTGATGCAAGGGAGCGACAATAGTGGAATATCTTTCAATGAACTTGCGATAGAAATTTGCAAGTCCAAGAAAACTCCTTAACTCAGTGATGGAAGTAGGAGTAGGCCATTTGAGGAGGACTTCAACTTTGGTTGGGTCCACTTGTATGCCTTTTTCATTTATTACAAAGCCAAGGTAGGAGATGGAAGATTGGGCAAAAGAACACTTAGGGAAGTTGGCAAACAAATGGTTCTTTTGAAGGGTTTGGAGAACCTTTTCTAAGTGCTCTAAGTGACTCTTCCAAGTAGGAGAATATACAAGGATATCATCCAAGTAGATGATCACAAACTTGTCCAGACTATCTCTGAACACTTCATTCATCAATCTCATGAATGTTGTTGGAGCATTTGTAAGACCAAAAGGTATAACAAGCCACTCAAAGAGTCCCAACTTGGTCTTAAATGTTGTCTTCCATGTGTCTTCAGCCTGAATTCTGACTTGATGGTATCCACTTTTAAGATCAATCTTGGAAAAGAACTTAGCTCCTTGAAGCTGATCCAAAAGATCATCTATTCTTGGAAGTGGATATCTATTCTTAATTGTGATCTTGTTCAGTGCCCTGAAATCAATACATAGCCTCCAAGTACCATCCTTCTTCAATACAAGCAAAATTGGAGATGCACAAGGAGAAGTACTTGGCTTAATAAATCCTTTAGACAACAAGTCTTGGATTTACCTTTTAATTTCTTCCATTTGCACAATAGATTGCCTATACATTGGAGCATTAGGAAGAGGTGTTGCAAGCACAATTTCTATGCTATGATTGATATGGCATTCAGGAGGGAGCCTTGTGGGCTCTTTAAACATATTGGAATATGATTATAACAATTTATCAAGTGAAAATTACCTTTTGCGCTTATGAATTGATGCTTGTGTCCCTTCATTTGTTGGCCTTATGAAAATGAGTGCCAATTCCTTTGCTTGATTTACCGCTTTGCATGCTTGTCTACAACTTAATACCAAATTCTTGGTGTGTTGTGTACATTTGATTAGATATTCCTTGTTATCTAAGTGCAAAGTGTAAGTATTTTTTAAACCATCATGGATAGCCCTTCTATCATATTGATAGGGCCTCCCAAGCAACAATCCACAACAATCCATAGGAGTAACATCACACACAACCTTGTCCACAAATTTTGGACCAAAGGCAAAGGAGACTGTGCAAGTGTGTGTGATTTTGGATGAGGTCCCATTTTCCTTCCATCCTAAAGAATAAGGATGAGGATGAGGACTCATAGGCAACTTCAATTTGTCGACAACGGACCTCACAATTAGATTTTTCTACGAGTCATTGTCGATTATACAATCAACAAAGTAATCATGAGTTAGGTGAGCCCGTGTGACAAACAAATTTTCATGGTCACCTTGAGAAGTATTCATGAGGGTCAGATTGTTCAATTGACCCTTTAACTCCTTATATGATCTTCCTTCCCCTATAGCCTCAATGGGACCATATTTTGGGTCCTCATTTGGAGGCTTTACAACCAGGGATTTCTTCTTCAAATTTTGCAACTTATAACATTGATGCCTAAGATGACCTTTCTTCTTACAAAAAGTACAAACCAATGGAGGTTTAGAAGAAGAAGGATTTTTGGATGAAGAAGAAGAGGAAGTAGATGAAGAGGGAGAAGGAGAAGTAGAAGAAGGTTTTTTCACCTTTTGTTGTTGTTGATTTGTCGCCTTAGTATTTCCTCCAGATGACAAAGATCGAGATCCTCTCGATTGCAACTTCTCCTCCGCAAGTTGTGCTTGATTGTACACTGCATTCAAAGTTGTGATGGGTGTATATTTCAACTCCCTAAAAAGTGGTTCCTACAATCCACTCTTGAATTTGTTGATTAGTTCTTCAATTGAGTCCTGGATACCATTTAAAATCCTCAATTTGTTAAACTAGAAGATGTACTCTTGGACACTCATGTTGTATCCTTGCTTTAAACGAAGCCATTTGAAGTCAAGGTCTTCAGCATAATTTGAAGGATAGAAGGTATCCTTCAATGCTTTCACTAAATCATCCCAAGTGTCAATGGGATCCTGATTTCCTTGGCGGTCCGTTATCAAGACTTTGGCTATGCCAAAAGTTTTAACTTAGCAAAGGAGACTTGCTCATCCTTTGAAATCTTGCTATAATCAAACCATGTGTCCATATCGAGAATCCAACTATTTAGGACCTCGGGATCATGGGACCCATCATAAATTTTGACCTCACATTTTGCTTGGGAGGCTTTGACTTCACTATTAGTGACTTTATCGGCCAAGATGCTAACTACTACTGCTATTGCGACCATTTGCTCCACCAAATTGGTAGCCATTTGAGACCTTTTGTAAGCCAGTAGTATGATTACAAAAAGGACCTAAAGGGGTTACAAAAATTGTGTGCTTTTTGCCCAAATAATTGCAAAAACAAAATTGTTTAATGCAATTTTACAATGTTTGAAAGGGCAAAATTAAAAGACTAAGCACAAATTAAATAATTTCCCCTTTTGCAAAATAAATTAATTAATTTTCCTTTTGCAAAAATTTAAAAATTGTCCTTTTTTGCAAAAATAAAATTTAATTTTACTCCCTTTAAAAAAAATTCTTCTCTTTTTCAGCATTGGTCAACAGAAGTCAATGGAGTAGCGTGCGGTTAGTGGATTCAAGGAGAATTCGGCGCACAGTCAACAGGAGAAGCCAATTAGTCAAACCAAATTGGTAAAAAGCTTTCACTTTTTGTTTTTTTTGAAAAAATAAATTGTAGAACTCACATTACATTAGCAAAGCAACCAATTAGTCAAACCAAATTGGCAAAAATCTTTTGAATAACAAACAAAATAGAGGGAATTTGAGAAGAAGCAAAGTCAACCAATTCATAAATAAGAAAATGATCTTCAAGGGAAGGATCAAACTCTACTAGTGATATTCTAGTGTAAAAGATCATTCGAGGGTCACTTCTCATTTTTTGAAGGAGAAAATGGAGGATGATGGCATGAGGTGTCCTTAAAACAAAAAATATTCTATCTCCAAAAAATTCTAAATCCAATTATGGACGATCCTATATCAACAAAGGATGGTCTAAATGCATGGCCTCACACTCATTTCACTCTTATCATCACAACAATTTCCTTACAACAAAAAATATTCTATCTCTAGAAAATTCTAAATCTAGTTCAAGGGAACTGGAATTCTAAAAGTAAACTAGGACTGACTACAACTAGAGCTTCAAGGCAGGATCTTGTTGGTCGGTATTTACCCAAAACCAAACAAGCAACATGAGGTCGGAAGGGCACCCAAAACCTCTACAACTCCTACGCTCTGATACCACTGATGTGGATCCAAATGAAGCTAGCAATTGCATTGAAGTGCAGGGCTTAAATAGGCCCATCTTACAACCAATTCCCCTTGAAATGAACAACTATTTTCTTGGATTGAACAACCAATTTCGAAATTGGTAAGATAAGATTTATCCAAAATGCTCAGTCAAGGGATAACCTCTTATCTTCCTCACTTACAATATCCCTCTAGAAGGGATGGTGCCATTTGCCAACTAGTCAATTGCCATTGAAGACCTAGAATAGTGCATCATGAAGAGGGTGAGGGAGTTGGAGGAGGTGCTTGAATCCATGGAGAAAATATTTGGGAGTGGAGACCCACAGTGGAAAAGGCCCTTGTTGGTTTTGAGAAATGACGTGCCTTAATGGAAAAGCATGTGATAAAGTTGTAGAAAATATTGGATGAAAGCATGCTACCCCAAGCGAAGATACATGAAGAAGTTTCCTTATGCCACACGATAATTGTGGTAGTTGTTGTGATAACCATGGTAGTTGTTATCTAGGGGATGGGATATGTGCCTTCCACTATGAAACCACCCAAGTTGAAGGAGAACAAAAGCTACGGTGATATGCCTGAAGATCGATTGTTAGACAACTTCTTTTGGGACATGGGCGAGCACCTGATAGCCTTGGGAACTTTGTTAGGTGAGAAAGAAGTGAAGATGGCCACAAGGTACCTCAATGGGAAAACCAAGACATGGTGAAGGAACTTGGCCATGGACATCAAGTCTAGGAAAGCTGACAAAAAAGTTAACTCCTATGAGTAATTGAAGACTGCCTTACATGGATAGTTCAAGTTGGAGGATGTTGAGTGGCAAGCCAAGTTTAAATTCATGAAACTTAGGCACACAAGTTGGATACGTGAATATATCAAGGTCTTCCAAGAGTTAATGGTGGATATTAAAACCATAATAGAGGAATATTTCTTTTTTGAATTCGATATGTGTCTTCAGCCTTGGACTTAGGTGGAGCTAAGGCATAACAAAACCAAATATGTGGCCACTACCATTGTTGTGGTAAATAATTTCTTTGACTTTTGGAATCATTTTTGCAAAAGAAAGCCTCCACCAAGTGGTAAAAATCTAGCCAAAGTCAAACTTTTTCCAAGCCCAAGAACCTAGTGCCAGGTCAGCAAAAGAGTATGCCATAGTCCTCAATGGGGTTGGGTAATACTCCCATTAGTGTAAAGGGAAAGAATCCCATAGGTGAAGCCTAGGGATACAATAAGGCCTGGATTCATTATTGGATGTGTCAAGGCCCACCTGGAAATACTGTCCACAAAGGGTGCACATGGTGACTATTTAGTAAGTTGAGCTAGACACGAGAACAAGTGACATTTAGATGAGTAACATATGGGAGATCCACGCCATGACGATGATTGGATTGGATAGAGAAGAAGTTGATAGAGATAATTATTTGATGTATGTTGAGATGATCATTAAAAAGAAGTGAACCGTGATTCTTGTCGATACAAGCGCCACCCATAACTTCATGAGCATGCAACGTGCCAAGGAGTTGGGATTGCACTACTTGAGAGGTGGATAATACCTTAAATTTGTTGACTCTCTTGTCCAGGTAACACTTGGTATTTCAAGAAACATGGACATTCAAGTGGGAGAGTGGTGAGGAAATCTTAATATGTCAATCATTAACATGGACAACTTTGAGCTTGTGTTGGTATAAGAGTTCATTTAGAAGGGTAAGGTGGTGGTTATTTTGCATCTCAACTTGTTTGTGTTTGATCCATAAAAGAATTGTATGGTGCAGGCAGTGCAAAGGCGATAGTCAAGAATTGTGCCAAAAAATATTTCTAAGACACAAGAATGCTTAACCATGAGCCTTAGGAAGGTGTCTAGGAAGAAGGGAAAGCACTCAATGTTACAAATAGTGATGGTTGGAGGCTGGGATGAGGAGGACCAACAAGTCCCCATCCCATCAATGATTGAAGAAGTCCTTAACCATTTGTAGGATCACATGCCAAAGAAAATATCACCGTACTTACTATCAAGGAGGGTCATCAACCATCACATTCATTTGGTCCTAGGGTCGAGTCTATCAGCATGGGCTCCCTATCGTTTGAGTGGGTTAAAGATGGTTGAATTAAAGAAGCAATTGGAATAATCGTTGGTGTCAAGTTACTTGAGGCCATAAAACTCCCCCTATCGTGTTCCTATGCTATTTGTGAGGAAGGTGAATGGGTATCTTTAGCTCTGTATGGACTACAGATCCTTGAACAAGATGATAATTAAAAAATAGCTACCCCCTTCCTTGTATTGATGATTGTATTGACCATCTTATTGGTGTGTGATTTTTCACCAAATAGGACCTATGATCAGGGTATTATCAAATCCGAATTACACCTAGAGATGAGCAAAATACTACTTGCATTTTAAGGTACAAGTCGTTCAAGTTTATGGTGATGTCATTTGGGTTGTGTAATGCTCTAGCCACATTCTACATGTTGATGAATAACATGTTTCGATCATTTCTAGACAAGTCTATGGTCGTTTACCTCAATGATATTTTGGTTTATTTGAGGGACATTGAAGAACACAAATGGCACTTGGTGAAAGTCTTTGATTTGTTGTGCCAACATGACTTGTAAGTGAATAAGAATGAGTGCTTATTCACACAAACTGAGGTGCACCTCCTCGACCATGTGGTCGACCAAAGGGAGATAAGGCTAGACCTAAACAAGCTAGAGGTCATTAAGACTAGGATCTACCCAAGGATGTGTGAAGTCTGATAGCTCTTGGGGCTCATAAATGTCTACCGATATTTCATGAGTTGTTATTCCAAGCTAGCCATGCCATTAATAGACTTGTTGAAGAAATACGTGGAGTGGGAATGGACTTCCAAGTTCTAGGTAATATTTGAGTTGTTGAAAGACAAGTTGACATCCACCCCTATGTTGTTTTTTGTAGACTTCAACTGACCATTTGAGATCCACGTTGATGTGTTAGACTTTATCATCCAAGTTGTGTTGATGCAATACGGGTATCCCGTGGCATTTGAATCGAGGAAGCTGAATGATGTTGAATAGTGGTACCTTGTGTACGAGAAAGAAATAACCACCATGGTATATTGCCTACATATGTGGCACCACTACCTTCTTGGGGTGCACTTCATGGTCAGGACCAATAACGTAGCAAATACTTTCTTCCTCACCTAATGCAAGCTAATTGGTAAGTAGACCAGGTGGCAAAAATTTCTTATGGAGTTCTACATGGACTTGGCGCATACCACGAGGAAGGAAAACATGGTGGTAGATGCACTAAGTCAAAAGCAATAATTTATTGCATTAGAGACAACATTGAGAAGCTCGATGACCATGCATGGGATTGAGACAAGTAAACTTGGACTATGTAAATTTTGCTAAGTGGCTTGTTTTGTATGGAGGTTTGAGCTAACCCATTTAGAAGCATCTACATGGAGACCATATGGTGTTTCATCCCTTAGACTCGAATCATGTGAAAGACATATCCCATGTCTACCGAGTGTGACTTGGAGTGTGTGGTGCCATGTGGGTTTGGGCCTAATCAACCTAGATCCATGATCGAATTTATCCTTGCCCTCCCAAAAAGGGTTGTATAATCTACAAATTGTTTATGGTTGATGTTTTTGATGTTATTACTAAACTTAAGTCCACTTATAATCCCCTATTTGTAAACCTCTGCCATAATAATGAACAAATATGGTGATAGAGGATCTCCCTGTCTAAGACCTTTCTTGGTTTTAAATGACTTTTTTACTAACCCATTGACCAAAACTAAAAATGAAATTGTAGAGACACAAGTGATCAATTCAACATAGCTAAGGAATTTAGAAATAATCCTAACAAATTAAGCATGTTGGAATCATTATCCTTACCTAGATAGTTTATCCACTACAAGAATCACTGATTGAACAAGAATAAGTTTATATAAATACAAAATTCATACAAGAAGAAGCATATATAAATTAGCCTAATAGGTAAAATCATCAAAATCTAATGGATGAAGAACCAATGGAAGTGCAAGTGAATGCAGTAGACAAGATGAAATTATTAAAGTTGAAGATAATGAAGCCTCTACTATTTAAGATTATGTTGTGGATAAAAGGTTTTTTACTACATAAATCCATAGTAGACCTACAATCATTAATAATAATTATTATAAAATCTATCTATGAGAATATAGGAACTACATATAGTAGGGCTACTAACAAACCTGTTTAGATGGATGAGACACTAGCTAACATGGTAGAATTTTTGAACAATTTGATTATGATTGTACACTCACATATGGAGGTTATTGTTATGCAGGATGTGATTGTTGTAGATCTACCATTGTACTTCAAGATATTATTGTCTCGTAAATAGACATAAAATTTTCAAAAAATGACTAATCAATAGACTATACACATATGCATATCCCACATCAATACAAACTTATTTAGATCAAATTTAAATGAATGTACCCATCCCACCTAGAGTTTTTTAATTATTCTAATGTTGTCCACTAGAACATATTTTTACAATTAGATGAAAATCAACTATTATAGTATAACCAAATTGATAGCCTCCATTAAGACAATGAAGACTTCTAGGTTTTATATGAAGAGACACACTTAGGCAACTATACCATTCTCAATAGGCCAAATGATATCCTATATGAGGAATCCTAAGTTTTGAACGAAGAGACACACTTAGGAAACTATAAAATTCTTAACAAGCTAGATGAGATCCTAATGTTTACCAAAGAGGAGTTCCATACTACACTGGAAAATAATATGGACCATACACATCAATGGATCCCAAATGTAAAATGGTGTGGGATATGAATTCAAATTCACCATTCCTTGAGGAAATACATGTAAATATTCATGTTGCTTACAACTTAATTATATAAATAATGTATTAGAGTATGAGACACTTTGCATTGGGCTCTAAAGGGTCAAAAAGAATATAATCAAGAATCTAAAAATATTAAGTGAGTTCAGTTTGTTCTACGAAACTCAAGGTGATGAAGTCATACAATCATAGAGTTTAGGACATGCTAGAAATCATTGAAGCTATTAATAATAAACTTAATCCTACAAAAATGAAAATAGAAAGGAAATCAATTAGATTCCCAAGCCATGAAATTTGATCCTATAACAAGCATGACAAATAGATGATATGGAGATAATTTCTAGGCCAATATAATTAGATAATATTAACAATCAAACTATAGCACACTCACAATATTTCCCCAAGCACTCCTCTTACTATGGTCATTATGATGGATGCATAGTATTTATTTAGTGGTGGTATGCTACTATAAACTTTTAATTCATAATAAGACATTAGAACATCATGAAAAATAAAAATTGATGGAAACACAATAGATGATAATGAAAACAAATGAAACTATACTATAGATACAAATGATAATATTACATGGATGTCCACTAGATTGCCTTGTGAGTGAATATCACCCTCTTGTTGAGCCTCCACCTATTATGGACTTTTTAAATTATTGTGCCCATGCCCTCACTCTTATAATCTTGGCCACACCTTGGACAAAGAGACACTCTTTTCTTGTTAGCTTGGCTTGCTAGCTCTCACTTACACACTATGAGCTCACACTTTCTCAACTTACCTCCTATAAGGGGTCTCTCCCCTATTTATAGGCACATAAGAGCATGTATGAAAAAATCTAGATGAAATGGATTCTATTACCAATAATATTTTATCAAGAAACTCATCATCTTCACGTATAGTGTCGACTCCCTCATATGCTCTTGAAATATCATTTGATTGATATATTTCTTACCCAGTTAGTCAAAAAGGTCAAAATAAAATTATTATAAAATGATAACTCATAGAGCTATGCTTCCTAGCATATTGGGCTTATTGATAATATACTTTAGGGTAACATGGTCTTTGACAACAATGAATTTTTTTCCCAAAATATAGTTCCTAAACTTATTGAGAGCAAATATGATGGCTAGTGCTTCCTTTGTAATTATATAATTAATCTTTGCACTACTCATTTTCCTACTACCAAAGTAGATAGGATGATCATACCTATTATCATCCTACTAACTCAATGTGCTCCCAAGTGATATGTCAGATGTGTTTGTGTATACAATAAATGGCTTACTCTATTGGAGCAATGATCAAGGCTTGCTTCAATTTCTCAAATGTAGCCTTTTTTTTATTTCCCTCGTTCTTAAGGCATATCCTTCTTGATTAATATTGTTAATGGCAATGCAATTCTTGAGAAATTATTTATTAGCCTCCTATAATTTCCCACATGGCCCAATAATAATCACAACTTACTCTTGTTGCTTGGAAATATCAACTCCTTAATCCTGGTAATATTTGTAGGATCAGTTTTAATCCCTTGATGGTAGGTCACTTGACCCGACAAGACACCTTTGGTGCATCAAAATATGTATTTTTGAGGATTAAGTGAGGCCTTGGCATCATCTAAATACTAAAATTCCTTCTTAAGTTCAGCTAGATGATCTACCTTCCTTCCAAAAATACAAAATTTATCTTGAAAAAATCTGATAAAAGTTCTAATATAAGGTTCAAATACTTTATTCATCAACTATTGGAAAGTTACGAGTGTATTGCACAACCCAATAGCATCACTCGATAGGCAAAGGTACCTCATGAATTCATGAAGGTTATCTTTAGCTAGTATTTTTTTACAATCAAACTTGATTATAGCAACTATAACCACTTGCAAAGCTATAGCACTCTTGTCCTACAATTTCATCCAAATACGATGTGATAAGGGGAGTGGATAGTGGTATTTATTTGTATACTATTCAACTTTTAATAATCAACATAGACCCTCAGCTTCCCATTCTTCTTCTTTACAATGACAATTAGAGACACCCACTCTGAGTAATCTACCAAAAAACAAAGTATATTCCAATTTGTCTATTGCTTCCTTGAAAGACTTGGTAAATTTTGTATCATATGATATAGCATTTGCTTCACATGTTTAGCATCATCAATAAACTCTATCTAATAGCTCACAAAATCTATTTATAGTAACTCTTTATGATCAAAATTGAAAAAATAAATATACCTGCAAAAGTTCCAAAAGTAGTCCTCTTTTTCATGCTCTATTATTGTGTCCTGAAGTGTAACTTGTGTAACCGATTCTTCACATCTTCCTCAAAAACAATATGTGAGTCATATACTAGAGGATCAAGAAGTATTTCAACCACTAATACATCCATGTCACTTTCTTCTTCATCTTCAATATCTACCTCACTCCTACTGGCATAATTTAAGTTTGTTCGCTCGCTTTCTTCCTTTGTTTTTGTTGCCTTCAATGTATAGGTATCACATTTATCTTCACTTGCTTGGGATGCTTGGGATTTTATTAAACTTGGCCTTTCTAATAACATTATATAGGCTACAGGTCTAATGTGTAGACCAATTGGTTCATCCAAAACCCATAAGGGGGCAGAGGTCCAAGGTTCAAATATCGGGCCTCGTCGGACTGAACGCTTGTCCCTTTCCTGGTGCTTTCAACGGTGTAAAAGGTTTAAAATGATTGTGGCATGGTGGTTATAGGGGTGGACTACATGAAGATCTGTGTGGTGGCTTCTGGGGCGGACAACGCAGAATACTGTGGCGGCCATAAAAGCTGGACAGCCTGCCCAGATTCGTGGTGGCTACCGATTCCACCATGTAATTCAAAAAAAAAAACATTATATAGGCTACTAAACCATATTTCATGAATTGAAATTCTACAACACATGTGACCCCATGATTGATATTGCTACGTCAAAGACTACTGGATTTGTTTTTCCTTTATTCAAGGATCTCAAATTTAATTACATTTAATTCTATATCTAGTTCTAATTTATTCAAATTAGATAGTGTCATATATTAATAGTGACTTAATCATCTACCATGATATAAAGAATATAAATACCCGGAGCATATGGGTCAACCTTTGTGTTAAACATAGTAACTTTGACATTCCTCCTTCATATGGAATTGAATCCACTATGTATATCCCTTCACTTTTTTTATGATAATACCAGTAGCTACCTATATGTGATGTCAACAATTTGCTTCAACGCATCCTCCATTATCTAGTATGGTGTGTGGCCTACTGGGATTGGAAAATTTTAGAGTCTAGTTTTCTCTTTTTGGGATTTTTTTTCTTTTTTTGCCTCCTATCCTTATTTGGGAGTCCTATAATGAGCTCACTTTCTTTCCATGACATCAACTTCTTCTTGTTACCTTGAACAAGATAAATAACGTTAATTGGATCCTTGATCTTCTCATTAATATTTATTCCTAAAGTACATGCCTAATTAGGACAATTTACTTTCTAATGCTCTTTATTTTTGCACTAAAAGCATACTCCCTTAGACAAATTATTCCTAACATTGTTATCTCTATATTGATCTTGTTGAGTTTCTATGTCCTTTTCTTGCAATAAATTTATTGCAAGTTGTCCTATTTTTTTAGTTTAGATCTTCTACTTTAGCGATAGAAGTAGAGGAAGATGGACTTACACCTTTTACTAGTGCTATTGGTTGTGGAACCTATCTAGAAGTTTTCAAAGAAACTCATACTAGTGGAACTAGATCCTCTTACACTATCCTCTTTCTACTTTGCAACCTCATATGCATGTTGGATAGTAGTAGGTTGCTCATACTTAACCCTCAACTTAATTATTGCCTTTAGATATACAACAAAATACTTACAATGCATGTTATCCACACCATCCATTCGGCCATTGGACAAGTTCTCCTTTCATAACTAGACCTCCAACTTCATTTGAAGCTCCTACACTCATGCATAGTAGTCACAAAATTTATCTTTAGGTCCTTGAACCAAATTTGTTATCTTGATCATCAAATAAAAATAATTTTGGTACGAGCTATACTCTGTGATCATATTTTTACTAATCTTTTCTCATGCATTATTGGTTTGATTATCTTGCATCTCGTAACATCTTAAAGGAGCACCATTCAAAACTATCAAAAGGAACTTGCCCATTGCTTCTTTCATGTCAAGCCATTACAAATACATGTTCTCTTATATTCTTGAATGAAGGTCTTGGTATCTTTAGAATATTAGGCTAAAAGAATAGGAATTTTCCATATTTACTATGACCTTGAGATCCTAAGTACAACTCTTATTGGTGAAAGAGCCAAGAGCTTGTGAACTAGAAGTTGAATTTACCTGTAAATTACTATGAATATAAAATTTACTAGATTTTATGTATCAGTTCCTTACTCTTATACCTCTAATGTAGATACACAAAAAAATAAGGAAATCCATATGATAGACTATTATGGGGTAATTACAAACTATCCACAAGATCACCAAAATATACACTTGTTGACCATACTTCATCGGATAAGTACACCCATGAGTACAAAAAACAAGTTTTATAAGAAGGATATTAAATAGTGGTAACATTTAATAATGACCCTAGTAAATAGACTTTACCACACAATAAATTTCAAGGTTACCATGATAAAAATGAGCTACCAAGCAACACCACCCCCAAAGAGAATTGGTCCTATCAATGGAACCAAAAATATCGAATATGATACCCTCACAACATTTCTTGCATCCCTCCTCTTCCTATGGTCATTATGGATGCATAATCTTTGTCTAGTAGTGTTATGCTAACATATAAATCACATTCACAATAAGACATTAGAATAATATAGAAAATAGGAATTGATGGCAACACAATAGATGACACAATGAAAATAGAAGGAACTTTATTATAAATACAAATTACAAAATTATATATATGCTCATTAAATTTCCTTGTGAGTAAGTGTGGCCCTCCTGTTGAGCCTCAACCTCTTGTGGACTTTCCCAACAACCAAGGTTCACACCCCCATTCTAAAAATCTTAGTCACACCTTGGATAAAGAGACTCTCTTCTCTAAATAGCTTGACTTGCTAGCTCTCACCCATATACTAGACACTCTATTGCTTCCTTTAGCCCACACTTGTTCAACTTGCCCTCCCATAAGGGGTCTCTCCCCTATTTATAGGCTTATACAACTAGATATTTCATGTATAGATAATTCTAGATGGACACGTGGCAACACTTTTTAAAATTTGATTTTTTGACTTCTTTAAGATATTCTAGATATCTTTCTTGGAATTTTCCTAGGATATTTTTAATTACATGAGATAGTCAAAATATCACATGTTTCTAGAGATTTTCCTTTTGGAATTTTCCTATGATATTTTATAATTACATGAGATAGATGAAGATCACATGATTCTAGCAAATTTCCTTTTGGACTTTTTCTATAATTATATAATACTTCCAAAATTACCTTTGACTATCTTGGATTTCTATGAATTTTATTATTTACAACATATCTCCTACTTGAAAAATACAATTTACCATGATAATGACACTTTTACTTTTACTATTAACTTTTACTATTTATTGTTACTTTTTACCATGACTTGTCCCTATCACAATATTCTCTTTATACTCCTTTCGTACAAATATTTTGTTATTTAATGGTCATTGCAACCTTCTTGTTGAAGGTACTATGTCGCAAGTGTCTTGGGCAGGCAAGTGATAAAGTCGTGATCCTATCTAATAAGCCATTCCATTATATATTCTACATGCTCCTTATACTAATACACATGCAAATAACATAAAATATTATGCTTCTTATGGGAGAAAGGCCTGTCTATTCTATTTCTTCTCCTTGGAAGACAGGTTTTGTTGTTGTGGTTGCACATGTAGATGATGAGAGCCAAAGGTGGCACCATAGGCTTGGGTATCTCAGTAGTGGATCCTTGAGATACATGAGTTATAGGCATATGGTCATTAGACTTTTGCACATATTTCCTCCAAGTGGTGCATATGAGGGATGTATTCTAGGGAAGCATCACTGGAGACTTTTTCAAGGGGTATTTAAAGGTGGGATTATCACCCCTTGGAGATAATACAATGATATTTGTGGACCTATGGGTACACCATATCTTTCTGGAAACAAGTACTTATTTTTATTAATGACTTCTATTGATATGTGTAATTATATATTATTTGCACTAAGGATGAGGTATTTGAGAGACTCAAGACCTTCAAGGATCTTGTACAAGATCAATTAGACAAAAAATAAAATGTGTGAGGATATATGGGGGAGGTGGGTATATAAGTCATATATTTTATGAAATTTTTGCTTTTCATGGGATTACATATAAGAGGACCACTCATTATACTCCTAAGAGAATAGTGTGGCTAAAATGAAGAACATGGCGATCATGGATATGACATAGTGAATGATTCATACCAAAGGAATGAAGTAAAATATTTTGGGTGAAGCCATCACTTGTGCACCATAAATCATTAACAAGGTTTCCACAAGGGAAATTGAAGGCATAACACCTCTTGAGAGGTTGGTAGAATATATGCTTGATGTATCTCAATTTTGTATCTTTGGATCTTTAACATAGGATCACATACCCAAAGATCTTCAAAAGAAGGTACCAAAGAGATATAGATGCATCTTTTTGGGGTAATAAAATATCTCAAAGGAATATATCCTTTATGACCCCTAGAGGCACGAGGTTTTGACTCAAAGAGATGTCATTTTTATGAGGACCTTCCAAGTGCTCCTTCTAGTCCACTACTTAAGCTTTTTATGAATTAATATTTTGATCCTTTGACTAATTTAGATTTAGTTGTTCCTTCAAAGATTTTAGTAGAATTTATTTCCATTACAGCATTTTATTCATCTTCATCTTCAAGTGGAGGTCCTTTATCTATTGATTTGACCCCCTCATGGAAAACACCATCAATAGTACCCTCTTTTTTAGATTTAGGGTATGTTGAGTACAACACACCAGTTTAGAGTACTTTAGCTTTGCATAATGAGATGAATGGTGATTTTGATTTTGATTCATTAGTTGTAGCTTCTAGTATTGCTTTGCAAGGTAGTGCACATGGTTCTCCCTTAGTTCATCCAACATCCAAGTGGGTTAAGATGATTTTAAAGGATGCTTAGACTATTTTATCTCTAGAGATACATCAAAAGGCTCCTTCTAAAGCATTGCTACCAAAGGTTGCTCATTCTCGGCATCCTCTTACATATTCTTAGGATAAGGGTCAACCTAAGTGGGGAGATGTTATGCTTGTGCAGTATGAGGTCTTGATGAAGAACAAGACATGGGAGCTTGTTCCTCTTCCAAAATGGAAGAACGTAGCTAGATCCAAATGGAGTCTATATAATCAAGTATACTTTGGATGGTTAGATGGAGAAGTATATGACAACCTTGTTGCTAAGGGATTCTCTCAACAAGAGTGAGTTGATTATTTTAATATATTTTCTCCAATGGCTAGGATGGATTCAATTAGGATGATTCCTTTATAGTTGTCTCATAGATATGGAAGGTACACCAAATGGATGTGAAGAGTGCCTTCCTACATAGGGAGTTTAAAGAGATCTACATGCAATAACCACTTGGCTTTGACTAGGTATTTATACCCTACTCCTCTAGTTTGTCATCAGACTAGGTCTTTATACAAACTTAAACAAGCTCCATGTGCATGGTATGAGAAGATTCATTCTTTTTTCTTAGTTGTGGATTTGAATGATATGATGTCAAACATGATGTTTGTATCAAACATCAAGGTGGGGAGGATTTGGTGATTATTCTATATGTTGATGATCTCATTATTGGCAGCTCTCCTACCTTGATCTAGGATATAAATTCAAAACTTTATTCCACTTTTAATATGATAGATTTGGGGATTTTGCATTATTTTTTAGAAATTCAAATTGTTTAGACAAATTATGGTATCACCATTTCACAACCCAAGTATAGTTTGGATCTTTATTGTATCTATATGGAGGATTTAAAGTTTGTTTGGACTTATTTCACTTCAGGCCTAAAGCTTAGGACTAATTGTATGGATGCTAAGTCTCGTCAATCTCTTGTGGATATACTTATCTATATTACTCACACACTACCCAATATAGATTTTGCTACTAGTTATTATTTTAGGTATATGTTGGTACCCTAAAATATTCACTAGACCATGGTCGAGAGGATTCTCAAATACATCCAAGGGAATTTTTAGATGGGTATTTACTTCTTAGTTGGATCCCTTCTAATTAAGACAATATTTTTAGATGCTAATTAGGCTAGTGATTTGGATGAGCAATGGTCCACCATAGGATTTGCATTCTATGATATAACCTTATTTCTTGGTGTTGTAGATGTCAATCCTATATTTATTGTTGGACATTTTGAGCTTATTTAGTTGTCATTGATGTCAAGGTGAAAATTCATCATTAATACTATGGAGCACACCATCAATAGCACCAGGAACAATGTGAAGAGTTGAAGAGAAAGTTGGCAAAATAATATTTTATGAGGGTTTATGGTAAACCCATGATGGAATATTAAAAGGTTTCATTAAAACCATTATAGTTGGAAAAATAATATTTTATGAGGGTTTATGGTAAACCCACGGTGGTCGAATATATTACATTTAAAGGTTTAAGTTTAAACCCAAAGTTAAAGTTTATAAAAATAATTTATAAAATTTAAATTCTTTAGAATTTAAATAATTTATAAATTATAAATGTGGGAGCACCGACGTCATGCAATAAAAGGAAGCACCGACGTCCAAGAAACAAAGGATTTTGTGTATAAATAAATGCCAAGGAGGCATTCAAAATTCATCCCTTCGATTGATTAATGTATGCAATAAAAAGTGAAAGGTTTTCATGCTTGTTGATCGTGAGGAAGAAGACAAGAAATTTTGCTTGTCTTTAGCGCCAGGTAGAGGATAAAAGAGAAAGGGCACATTGATTGAAATGCATAGGACACGGTGGTCCATTGGCAACACATGTTTTGTGAAGGCGTTGGAAGTTGAGGAAGCATGTGATCAATTCATGTGGAGTGGTGTGTCTTGGGTGCCAAGGGAAGTTAAATTTGCACATGGTTTTTGCACGCCAACTAAGGAAAAAGAATACAGAGCGCTTAGGCTCTTAAACGTGCGTCTAGCGCACACGAAAGTTATAGTTGTAGCTAGAGCGCTCACGAAGGCAAAGAACGTGGGTTCGAAACCCACTAAGAGGTAAAGGTAACTTTTTGATAATTAATTTTTGCCTAAGGTTTTTCAAAGATATTGTGGAGTAACAAGGGTTTGTGAAAAGTTGTGTGTTTGATTTATGTTATTGTTGGAGTTACAACGGTTTGAGAAAGGTTGTTGATTTGATATTTGATTTTTATTATTGTGGATTAATAAGAATTAATGTGAGGTTGTTTTATTTATGAAGTGATTTATATCTTTGGAACCATAAAGAAAGTTAATTTTATTTTTATCAAAGTTTCTCTTGACATTAAAATAAATTAAAGAGGTTTGAATTAATTTTTGGTAGATGTTAAGTTTATTCTAGTTGGGAGTTTATAAGATGCTATTGGATAAATATTTTATGTATGTTGATGGTTGTTTTTAAAGTTGGAGTGATAAGGTGTACTTGAGTATTTATATCATATTGTGAGAGATTTATCTTCTAACCTCTTACAGATTGTCATAGAAATTGTTGTGGTTGTGGCAGATTTATGATATCCCTTCATCATCAAGAAAAAGGTATGAGCACATTCTTCCATAGTTGAGTTGATTGATTGATTTTCTAAAAAATAAGTTTGGAGTGAAAAGGACTTGATTAGGGTTTCCTTTTCAAGAGTGTTTGAGTTAATGCTTCAAGGTTTTTTGGAATAAAGAGTTGTTAAAACCTTGTTTTATAAGCATTGTTGTTGAAGCCATTGGTTGTGTGAAGAACTTGAGTTAGGGTTTTGCAAAATAACATGAGTATCATTGTTATGTGAAGATAGTTTTATAAGCATTGTTGTTGAAGTGAGTTGTTGTGCAAAGAACTTGAACTATGGTTTGAAAAGAACATGATTATCATTGTTATGTGAGATTTGTTGTTGAGTATTGTTGGAAATATTTTGAGTTGGTTGATATATACTTGGACTAGGGTTTGTGAGCAAAGGTTGTTTTATTGAGCCTAGTCAAGTGGATGTATGAAGTGATTGTTCAAGTTCCATAAAACAAACTATTCTATATTCTGATCTGAGTTGAAAAGTGATTGAGCATTGAGTATAGAACATATTGGATCTCTAAAAATTCTCTCTATGTTTCTATGATATTTGGACAAGTTCTGAGTGAGCTTGTTGAGAAGATTTGGACAAGTTCTGAGTGAGCTTGTTGAGCATATTTGGACAATTTTTGAGTGATCTTGTTGAAAATATTTGGACAAGTTCTAAGTGAACTTGTTGAGAAAATTTGGACAAGTTCTGAGTGGACTTGTTGAGCATATTTGAGCAAGTTTTGAGTGGACTTGTTGAGCATATTTGGACAAATTTTGAGTGAAATTTTTGAGCATATTTGAACAAGTTCTGAGTGAGCTTGTTGAGCAGAATTGAGCAAGTTTTGAGTGGACTTGTTGAGCATATTTGAGCAAGTTCTAAGTGGACTTGTTGAGTAGATTGAGCAAGTTCTGAGTGAACTTGTTGATAATATTTTAGCAAGTTTTGAGTGGACTTGTTGAGAAGATTGAGCAATTTCTGAGTGGACTTGTTGAGCAGATTGAGCAAGTTCTGAGTGGACTTGTTGAGCAAATTTGAGCAAGTTCTGAGTGGATTTGTTGAGTAGAATTGAGCAAGTTTTGAGTGGACTTTTTGAGCATATTTGAGCAAGTTATGAGTGGACTTGTTGAGCATATTGAGCAAGTTCTGAGTGGACTTGTTGAGAAAATTTGAGCAAGTTCTGAGTGGACTTGTGGAGCAGAGTTTGGTACAGATTTTAGGATAGGTTTATACCATATCAGAGACAGATATTGAGCAAATTTGTGCTAGACTGAAGGACTATTTTTAGTACATATTTGAGACAAATATTTGGAGGTGACAGAGCAGAGAAGACAATAGTCTCCAGTGGATAGAGATCCATCAACCAGGGTAGTTATGATAGGTCTTCTGAGTGGGGATAAGAGTCTTGAGTGGAGATAGATCCACAAGCCAGTGCAGTGGAGGCAGTAGTCTTCTAGAGGATCACCAGCTAGAGCAGAGGAGAATGAGTTCTCCTATGGATAGAGATCCATGAACTTGATTTATGGGATTGGTATCTCCTTTGGACAGAGGTCCATAAAAATTGTAATAGGGAAGGATTCCCAAGAAATTGATTAAAATTTTTTTAGTGAAATATTTTCTCCATGGAGTAGCCCACATTGGGTGAACCATGTAAATTATGGTGTCTCTATTGTGCATGGTGTTTTGTACATTGCTTGATTACTACTGTTGATATTGCTATCTATTCATTGCATAATATTGATTGGAAAAGAAAAGTAAAAAATTATCTTATATTGTTCACCCCCCTCTCATTATAAGCTTGTCTCCAGAAGCTGGATACTATGCTACCAATGAGATAGTTAAGCATATTCATTGGATGCTCATGATTTTGGAGGAGATTGGATTTCCTTATATATTTCTAGTCACTCTTTGATGTGTTAATAAGAGCACCATCTAGCTTGTTCTCAACTCAATGTTTCATCACTTTTTGAGATGGCTTCATGCACCTAGGATATTTGATCTAGTTTTTGTACCTTTAGTGGAATAGACAATATACATCCTAACTAAGATCATGCTTGAGCTTATGTTTTTATGCATGTAGGAGCTACTTGGTGTAGGAGAGTGTTCCTTAAGGGAGATGACATATAGGGGTCTCTCTTTGTGTTCCCTGTTTAGATAAAAGAGGGATGTTGGAACATATGGTGGTTATGTTTCTCTTGAGGCCATTACCAACTTTTGTATTGTATTGTTCATATAATCCCTTTGGCCCTTGTAAAACTTGAAAATGTAATTTTATAATATTACTATTTTAATTCTTAAGGTCTCTTCAACTTGATCTAAAGGTAACTTGTATCTGGGTATAAATACCCCATTCTACCAAACATTTCATTATCGGTTAGAGTGTAATTCTCTTATTTTATAGTGAAACATTTGGTGTCCATGAACACCACTATGTATTGTGTGCATTGCTTTGTGAGTATTTATTTTCAAGAATACTAGGTAATTTATTGTTTCTATTCATTTTTTAAAATTACTTTAAAATATAAGATGGACATTGTCGTTAGATAGTTTATATATGATGTACCTTTACATGGGCATGATAATATTATCGAGCATTAGAGTTAGGGCCAACAACACAAAGCCAAACATAATTAAGAGTAGAAATATGGGCATACTAAGCACCATTTCGAGCATAGAGATGGTCTTAAGGCAACCATAGATGTAACATCCCAATCTACTCAAAGCTCCTATGAGTAGGAAGACATGAGAAGGGTCATTACTACCTACTATGGTGATTACATAATTTTGGAGGAGCATGTCCATGATGAGATCTCCTTTATCAATTATTGTAGTTTCAAGGAAAAAGAAAGAATAAAAAGTAGGATAACAAGAATAAATTTAAAAAATACAAAGTTAAGATATCTATGTTTAAGAGAAAAAATGATGGAAAATCCTAATAGAGTACTTGTGCTTGGATACAATGATTAGAGACTCACTTCTAAGTATCTAGTTATTTTTATGTGGATTAATTGACCTTTGTCATACTATATTTGTCTAGTATGGCACATGGCTAATGGCACCAAGGGATGCACACCTTAGAGCATGCTTAGGTCTAGATGTATGTGGAGTTTTGTCATAAGCTCCTATACTACTTTGAGGATATTCCAAAAGAGTATTAATTTATGGATATGTCTCATTTTTGAAATTCAAACATGGTACAATAATACATAGATGAGTTCTTAAAGTTATGGTGCATAAGATAGAGATGCTGAAATGCATCTACATATTCATGGATTAGTTGAAGCATTGGTTATGTGGGTTGCTACAAGTGTATGCTCCACTGTCATTGGAATATGTTATGGAAAAAGCAATTTTTATGGATACATCAGTAGCATTTTCCTCTACTACTAGATAGGGACCATCACTATCATATGCTTATGGAGGTACATGTGCATAGTCCAATTATAGACCCTTGATCATAGGCCAAATTTAGTTTAGAGTGAAGACATGTTAATGCTACAAGGTCATGTTTATTAGTTAGGTTCCAAATTAATTGTTATGAGGCTTTAATAAGACCTCATTAGAATGGGTTATTTTAATGTGTAATATCATTTCATGTTCATTTGAATTTCATGCAATATGGATTTGGGAACCCTAACCCTAATATCATTTTTCTCAATATATAATTTCATAACACAAATGGAGAGATGTAATTTTTCATTCTCTCCATTGTCAAAAATATTCTCCTTTTTTCTTGATTCATGTGGTTGAGCTTGGGCAGATATCATTGATCCTTACTACAAGTGGTATTAGAGCTTGGATGCTTGCCCCTCCCACAACCAAGCTTGGAGAAGCATTGCATTACCCTCTCGTCCTTCTCCACAAAATTATGTGTTGATTTGAAAAGAGCATGAGGATTTTGCATGAGGTTTCATAAAACCTCCATAGATTTTCTTTTTATTGTAGATATTAGCTTGTATCTCTGTTTGCAGGTATTCAAAATTTGGATCTAATCGAGTTTGGTGACCTCTGTGTAAACTGACCGTGTTCAATTTTACATAGCCATATAGTATCCAAAATCTAGATTTGATCGAGTTCAACAACCTCTGTGTAAATTAATCGTTTTCATTTTTACACAACCATAAAATATTCAAAATTTGGGTATGATCGAGTTTGGTGGCCTCTATGTAAACTAATCGTGTTCATTTTTACACAAACATACAATATTCAAAATTTGGATCTGATGGAGTTTGGTGGCCTTTGTGTAAACTGACCATGTTTGTTTTTACACAACTATACAGTCAGATCGACTTCTATGTAAACTGATCATATTTTTTTATAGCACAACAGGCTTCTAACCTCTCCATTGTACTTTTATAAGTGGCTTATATTGCTTTTGGCTAACTTTTAGCCCTCATTTGTAAAAGTGATTCCACTTGAACGATGATCAAGGTCTAGTGGATCATACTTAACATGCATATTGCCACATTAGCATTGTAGTAGCACTCCATGTACACTCCCAATCTATTTTTAGTTTTTATTTACTTTCTTTGCAAATTGATTCACATATTTGCATCATCCCTAAAAGGAATGCATCCGACGACTCATTTTGTAGCCTAGTCTCTTGACAGGGTGCCACTTCCTTAGTGGTGGAAAATCCACATTAAAGGCCTTGTGAGTCAAATATGGACTAGACTTAATGAGAATACATGGTGAAGGGGGTTAGCCATACCCATGAACCTTTGGAAAGGGATTATCCTTTTTCTTGTGTTCAAAAAATTGAAAACTCGTAATCAAGATTAAAATTAAGTCGGTCTAATATTTGTCATAGTTGTGGAATAAAGAACATACTTCTCTTCAGAGAGTATATTGTTATCCACAGTAAAATAGGTGAGTACTAGTAGGACTTGGGCTCCATCACGTCTTGGATTTCATCATCGAGCATCTATATGCGGACATCCAGGTGAAGGCCTTAATCTGAGACAAGCTCATTATACCTCTCCAACTTTCAGCACCTCACCTACTTACAATCATAAGATTGAGGTTACTAGTTTTGCACATCCTACACTTTGGTATTCAGTTTTGTGATCTAGTGTTGGAGATATTGAACCTACACATTCATCTGTTGGAGATATTAGTTTTTACATTCATTTGCAGTATTTTATTTTGGGCTACACATCCTTTTTTAGTACTTAAAATTTAGCCACATCATCATCCTATTGCATCAATACTCATAGCCACTTAGTTGTACAATTTATCATTTGTAAGAGAGATTCTACTTGTACGATGAGCAAGGTCTAGTGGATCGCATTCATTCATTGCCATCACTTGGCTCAATATTTACTAGCACATTTCGCCTCACTTAGTCATATGTTCATTGTTCACACCTTGACACACCTCTTTTAGGTCTTTGTAGTGTCATAGGTCACAATAAATTCTAACTTCTAAAGTAGGAAAAATGGGTGCACCAAATGATGTAAAACAATATGTGTATCTACCCCATATCTCTTATGAGCATCAAAAAGGAAGCATGCATGTGAAAATGAAGCAATACCAAACAATAAGGAATGAAATGAAACAAGTCTCTTCTTATTAATTTGGTGGATCAAAATCCAAGGTTACACAGTAGTCCCCTTGAGGGCTCAAAGGTGATACAATTGTTACAAATTTTGGGTGCCCAAAGACCAAGTCTTTCAAGGAATCCGGGTGCACATCCAATGCCTTTCCGCGTACCCACAATCGAGGTGGGCGGGCCAATGTCATCGCTGCTTGTATCTTCAATATCTAATGTCTGATATTCCTTCCCAATGCCTTCTAAGAACCTGCACCTACACACAAGGAAGCAAAAGGGGTCAAATAGCAAGGGTGTATGGTGGAAAACATGCAATCCCCACAAGGGTAAAAGGGCGCATATATTAAAACTAAATCAAATCAAATCAAAATGACTTGAAAATTTGTGGAGATGTCAAAGAGGATGTTTTGAGAGGATATCACCAAAAATAGATCAGAAATTGCATCTGTAGACCCCTCGATTTTGCGCTGCCCGCCTGCAACCTATGAAAACCAAGACAAGCAAATCCCAAACCTAAACATATCCAAAACTCATGAAATTTGGACAGAATGCATAAATGGACATTTAAAGACAACCCATATGGTTATATTTTCAAATTGAGGCCCAGATCCACCTGCATACAACTGGGGTGCCCGGATGGGCCCTACGGACCTACAAAAACTTAAAAATGCTATAACTCGGTCAATTTAACTCCAAATTACATGAAATTTAAACCACAACATCATATGATAGTCTAGAATAATATAATTAAAAAATAGTAATAAAATTGTGCAAGGATTTGTCCTCGTATCGAGGGGGATGGTGGTGATTGCAACTAATTGGGGGCACCCTGGGAAGGGATACCCACCAATTATGTGCACTTTTTGCTACCAATCCCATTGGGGAATGATCCTAAACACTATAAGGGGTTTTTTCATTGAATTTGGTGAAGAAATTCACCCGGATGGAAAAGTTACGCTCAAAAGGCCCTCTTGAAGTCACCCGATAACCTCCTTCGCTAAGAGGAGATTTCGAGGGCAAGAAAGCTCAATAGGTTGGGGAGAAATCTCGGAAGCACTTCATTGCATATCCTAGAACTCCTATCCTTATTTTTGTGTGGACTATGAATCCATTTTATAGCCCAAAGGGGCTCATGTGCAAAAAGGCATGCAAGGGCATGCATGGCAAGAGGCGCCATTTGTCAAACGGGAGGCATGCAATGGGTGTGGAAGAGAATCTCCAATTTGGGCCTCCATTAAGAAGTGTGTCATAAGGACTCAGTGCCCTCTGACCCGCATGCTCCATATGGCATGCTAAATGGCAGTTTATGGGTGCCATTTGGCCCATATTTGACTTTTTTTGGGTCAAACTTGCTCATCGTCCCACCTTGGGACGATGGCTCACCACCATCCTAGGGTGGTATGGTGGGAATCTTCCACCATCCTAGGGTGGGATGGTGGTGAATTTTGGGCCAAAACCTCCCAAAATTGGGCCAGTAGCCTCCAAAAACCCTTTCGGAGTGGCTAGAACCACTATGAGCCTCCTGAGGGCTGCCCAAGGGGCCATATGATGCCAATTTGATCATTGTTTGTGTGTGCTTAATCGGATTAACCACATTTTAGTGTCTATAGATGCCCCTTTTTGAGATGCATTATGTGCAGCACAGCGCTGAGCAAAAATAGATGACAAAAATATTGAATGATTAAGGTTACTCAATAACCTAACCAACTTTAGATGCCCCAATCATGGAAAGGGCGTGTGTTCTTGAATCCTTGTTTCTGACTCATTAAATGAGCGTGCCTATGCTTGAACATTGTCTGTCATGAAGGGATAGGGCCCATGACTTCATGATGCCAGTAATTTCAAGCGTTATGATGTGATATTATGTGCTTGTTTGCTGCCCCAAGCAGGAGCATGATTGTCTTTATCGAAGATTCGTTGAATGAATGCAATTCGCATAATTGAGTGTGTGCTTGCTAATTTGGACTGAGTATGACTACCCCCTCAAGCGATGAGTCAATGAGGGAATGACCAATGAGAAAAGTGATGAGTCACTTGACCCAATTGACTTGTGTTATGCTTACCTTCAGTTTTATGCCTTGAAAAATAAGGCAATTGGAAGAGGATTTTGGTGACTTTGTTGGGTTTTCCTGGAGGAAAGGAGCTGAAAAATGCATGTCCAAGGGGTGGTCCAGACACAATGGCCTTCTTAGGGCATGAATTAACAAATTTTCCATCCCTCCTAGGATCCTCATGGTTGCATTTTTATCTATGTGAAATTTGGACCCAATTTGAGTTATTTTGGTGCAATTTTGGACCTGTTTTGGGTCATTTTGGGTTGTTTTGGCCTATTTTTGATACCACCATCCTAGGGTGGTATGAGGGCATGTTATACCACCATCCCAAGGTGGAAAAATTTGCCAAATGTGTGCTCATCCCACCCTGGTATGGTGGTGACCCTTGCATCTTTATATAAACCCAAAATATGAAGGTTAGGCTCATTTGTGCATGCTTTCTTTGGCAGTTTGAGAGGTGAGGAGTAGGAGAGTGATTCTGAGTAGCGAAGCACTATAAAATTCATCCCACAATCACCATGAGTCAGCGGGTGGACTCAGCCAGTGGAGGAGCCGATGTGAGACAGGTATGCCAAGTCTCTCTTATTGCATTTTCCTAGTGTTAGGAGTTGATTTTTGTGCTTTTATGGTATGTTTTTGACTTGGAAGCATATCACACTAGATTATAGGTAATTAAACCTAATTTATGAGATATGTACCAATTTTTGTGTTTTATCCATGTTTTTGTGCAATTAAATTGCATTTTATAGGTCCAATTTTGCATTGTTTTTGTTATTTTTGATGGCTTGAAAGGCCTTTTTGAGCCCAATTTTTTTGGAGTCATCCTTAGGTGGGATGGCTAGTGTGGGCTAATCATAGGCCATCCCTTGATGGTCTGGCCATAGGGTTGGGGGTCATTCCTAGGAGGAATGGCCACAAACTGGCCTCAAAGAGGGGCCATTTTGAGTGTTTTCTTTTGAATGTTTTTGGGGCCATGCGAGGCCATTTTGGTGTTGCATTATTGAGTTGCTTATCCCTACCAGGTGGTGAGGAGTCGGTATCGAGTACCAACTCTCTTTGATTCCATGAGGGATGCCTTGACCATAGAGGACTAGGAATGGTTGGATGCCATCGACCTCAAGTAGGTGACCCGGTTAGAGGCTATTATAGGAGACCATGCATATCTGACTGCCCTAATTGATCTGTGGGATCCACACACCAATACCTTCCACCTACCCACTGGGGAGATGATGGTGACGCTTGAGGACATCTATCAAATTCTTTAGATTCTGATAGAAGGGTGACCGATCCGCATGACACCACGAGACCAGAGACAGGTAGTGCTTGAGAGGTACTTTAGTTATGATCTAGAGATGACAGAGCTGGATTGCTTGAAGGGGGTATGCTGGTAGGATTCTAGCATGAGGCAAAGGTATTGGGGGTGAGGCATACACTACTCATGATGCTCATCTCCAATATGCTATTACCTAACTCTTCTGGAGTGAGGTTCCCATGGAACTTGGTGGAGATAGTGTTTGCACTGGTGAGGTGCACTATGGCGGAGCCACTGGTGATGGCATGGGGTACTACACTACTGGCACAACTCTACGATGAGCTGTACGAGATCCGCTACCATTGGTGGAAGGGTGTTGGGTGTATCTTTTTGTTGCAGTGTTGGGGATGGTAGCACATAGCTATGGGGCGACCACAGGGGTTACCCTGGATGACTCGGGCACAACTAGTAGATAGGGAGATAGGATATGGCATCCTATGGTAGAGGGCTCAGGAGAGGGGACAGAGTCGGTGATTCGTAGGTGATGTGGGTCACTATGCAGATCTATTCTCATGACTCGGGGTAGGCCAAGTGTTTTGGAGACCATATAGGGATTGCCCAGAGTGGGCAGATGCTACTGTACAACTCCGTAGGGTGCGACAAGGCAGATGGCTTGTTGGATGACATGGCATGGAGTGGGAGTACTTCCCTTTTGCTCGGGTGATGTGACAGTTTGGGCTATGCTAGGGGGTGCCTAGTGAGTTGGTGCCTTATCGACATCGTGGGGATGAGAGGATATTGGCATGGCCGATGGTAGAGGCAGTGGCATGGGATACGAATCCTGTAGTAGATATTCTAGATGTGGATGATGCCAGGACTACAACGGAGTATGACGCTTGGTGGGTGATAGGCCAGTGGCATGGAGAGGGGCCACTAGGGAGGGGTGCAGCTAGGGAGGCACATCAGGAGGTTTTTGGTGAGGACCAGGGTGAGGCAGGTGATTGGTAGGGACACATGGCAGGGGAGCATGCGGATCTCCTAGACTTAGGAGATCGAGGTGACTTGGGGGATGATGATGTTAGGGATGAGGAGGTGCAGGCACCACCGATGGCATTGGGGGACATAGAGGTGGAGCTACTAGATGAGCTACTCAGGGTGAGGTAGGAGAGAGATCTCCTACAGACATAGGTGCATGATATACGGGCAGAGCTAGCAGCATAGTAAGCTGAGGTACAGGTGGCTTAGGCCGAGATAGCATCTCTTCGGGCATAATTGCGATCTTGGAGCCCTATACGGGAGGATTCCAGTAGTGGTGAGGTGACTAGGCTATAGGAAGAGGTGACACGACTCCATTCTATGGTGGAGACTTACCAGGCACGATGTTGATGGGGGTAGGCTTATGCGGATGAGCTGGAGACTGAGGTAGTGCACCTTGGAGGGCGTCTACGGGATGATGCAGCTACCGATGGGTCATACTAGAGTCGCCACAATAGGACATGGCAGTCTTCCTCTAGGCTGGAGGCACCAGGGTCTAGGTGGAGAGCTGATAGGGCAGGTGGTAGTAGGTATGGGAGTTCACAGAGGACTCCAACTGCAGGTGGTAGTGCGAGTCATAGTATCGGTCCTGCATGACCATGGTAGTGGCTCACGTGACTCTTTTTGTGTTTTTGGATGTTTTAGCAGTGTGAAGTCTGAGGACTCATTTTATTGTAGCCTATGGGCAACATGATGTATCTTTTTGTCCCATACATACACACACACACACACACACACACATATATATATATATATGAGCTTTTTATGTGGTTTATCATCATGTGTATTATTTTTATGAAATGTATGCAAATGTATGCAATTTGATTTATGCAATGATGGGGAATGCCTATGTATGCATATTTTGTGATTTGATTTGAATTTGTACATGTATGGATGTATGATGAGATGGATGACTATATGACGTATTATGCTAGCACCATAGACGATATAGAATGCATCAATTCCTATGTAATGTTGTCTTGTGACTATATAATGGATTTGTGAATAATGTAATTGAAATGAATGTGGTGAAGTGGTATGATGTTTATAAGATGTTCATGAGGTTTTCACGAGACTCAAACACTCTAGTCAATTGATCAAAAGTTGTATACTAACCATGCAAGACTTTTTGACAAGGTATGAATCTGTTAGGATGACCAAGATACTCAATATCCCTGTGTGTGCAAGTGAGTTCATTCCTGTGAGATGCATAAAGATACCGCCATTGACAAGTAGGCTATCCACCAAACCTGTAATGAGGATCACTCTATGAATGCCACAATATGGAGTTCTATACTCAATTGGATTAGACCACTAGGTAGTATAGGTGACCAAAAGCTAGCTCGTCCACATGCAAACATTGGTCTACACACACGCAAAGCTAATGTGGTAGACATATCGTCATGTGTTTAGGATACCGTCATTGTCGGATAGGCTATCCACCAAACCCGTAATGAGGATCACCTAAATGGTTTTTCAAATGCTGAGAATTTCAGGGATTCAAGCTCAAGCACCTTTCTTTTATTCAATTTTACAGGGATACTTGCTCATATGTAGTGATGATAATCACTGTTTATTTTGTATTTGATTTTCTTTGAGCAAGGGATTTGGGGAGTGGTGATAACCACTGTTTCTTTTGATTGTTGCTTTTTGAGGATTTTGATTTTGAATTTTGATTTCAAAGTTGAGCTTGTGGGATTTTTGGCTTGTGAATGGCATTGATCTTTTAGGCCTTGGGGATGACTACCCATCCTTCTCAAGGACGTGTAGTATGAATCCTTACAACTTTAGGGATCAAGGGTGTTTGGGAATTTTGATGGTGAACTTTTGGGATTTTTCTTTTGAATGGTATTGATCTTTTAGGCCTTGGGGATGACTACCCATCCTTCTCAGGGATGTGTAGTATGAATCCTTATGACTTTAGGGATCAAGGGTGTTTGGGATTTTTGATAGTGGTGAAAACCACTATTTATTTTGGGGAATTGGGTAGGGAAGAGCTTGTCCTTTTGCCAATTCTTAGCATTCTTGAACCATTCACACAGGGGGATGAGCAGGATAAACTTTTCGCTCAAGGTACCCTAGACCACTTTGTGGGTTTCATATTTCCTTTCATAAAACTTGGATTTATTAGTGTGAAATGTGTTGGGATTTGATGTATACGAGGCACAATCTCAGCAAGACTCTACCTCCTAAAAATCTCACTAGCCTTCTACAAAATCTGAGTAGAGACTAGATATGGTTGAGTGACTGAAAACCCTACTGACATTCTAAACAAATGGTTAAGTGAAGGGAATAGACACGACTATGGAAATGTGAAAAATATGGGTGAAAATGATAATTGCAGCATTGAACTATGAGTATTTTCACAACATTGATTTTGAGCGGTAAGTAGTGTACCATCATGGTGCTAGACATGGATGAGCCACTCTAAAATGTAAAGTGCTAATGATGAATATGCCTAAATGCAAGCGATGATAAAATGCAATGGGATGCAATGTGATGTGATGCAATATTTTAATATTTTTGAATTTTTGAAATTTTGATGATGTTTTTTTTTTGAAATTTTGATTGATATATATGTATGAAAGTGCAATGCGATGCAATGTTTTTGTATTTTGATGTTTTGATGATGTTTTTGAGTTTTTGATTGATATGTATATACATGTGACCAACGGGCTTATTGGGGGGCCATTGGGGCATTTTGGGTTGACCTAGACGATCGTAGATAGTCTAGGAGCATTTTTACTTGACCTAGATGGTGAAAACCCGCTAGGAGCCTTTTGGGTGACCTAGATGATCAATGACACTTAAAAAGTGTCTACGATTACCTAGGGGTATTTGGTTGTGACCAAAGGGCTTATGGATGCCTTTGGGGCTTTTAGGGTTGACCTAGATGATCGTAGATAGTCTAGGAGCATTTTTACTTGACCTAGATGGTGAAAACCCACTAGGAGCCTTTTGGGTGACCTAGACGGTCAGTGGCACTTAGAAAGTGTCTACGACTACCTAGGGGCATTTGGTTGTGACCAAAGGGCTTATGGATGCCTTTGGGGATTTTAGGGTTGACCTAGATGATCATAGATAGTCTAGGAGCATTTTTACTTGACCTAGATGGTGAAAACCCGCTAGGAGCCTTTTGGGTGACCTAAATGGTCAACGACACTTAGAAAGTGTCTATGACTACCTAGGGGCATTTGGTTGTGACCAAAGGGCTTATGGATGCCTTTGGGGCTTTTAGGGTTGACCTAGATGATCGTAGATAGTCTAGGAGAATTTTTACTTGACCTAGACGGTGAAAACCCGCTAGGAGCCTTTTGGGTGACCTAGATGGTCAGTGGCACTTAGAAAGTGTCTACGACTACCTAGGGGTATTTGGTTATGAACAAAGGGCTTATGGATGCCTTTGGGGCTTTTAGGGTTGACCTAGATGATCGTAGATAGTCTAGGAGCATTTTTACTTGACCTAGACGGTGAAAACTGTAGCAAATGTGAACACCTTTAGTGGTTAGGTTAGGTTAGCATTGTCGGCAAATGTCGGCAGGTTTTTTAATTAATAAATTCTCTTCTTCCCCTTATCCCTCCATTTCCTCCTTTATTCCCTCTTCCTCCTTATCCCTCCAACTCCCTTTCCCCTTATTCCTCCAACTTCCCTTCATTTCCTCTCCGCCGACTTCCTCCCTATCCCCTCCATATATATTTGTTATGATTTTCAATGTTCGATGGTCGATGTAATAGCTCTGCAAGTTTATTAATTAATATTAAATTATTTAGTTAATTTAACGTTTTATCTCCTGGTCCAAATTTGATATTTGGTATCAGAGCCGAGATCGCACGGGCACGATTCCCGAGATCGAACGGGCACGATTCTCGAGATCGCATGGGCATGATTCCCGAGGACGCACGGTGACTGGTTGGTGCACGTGTTGGGCATGCATCCCGAGGGCGCACTATGTTCGAGGAGCTGGCGATCGGATCGAGGAGGTGGTAGAGCTGGGCATGGATTTTGAGGCTGCATGATTTTTGAGGTGACACGTGGCAGGCGAAGCGACAGCTGACATGGACACGTAGCTCGAGGAGCTAAGGTGGACGCTGAGGTGGCGGCAGCTGACACGTGGTGAGCGCTGATAGAACGTTGACTGGGCAAACCGTGAGCTAACGTGGCGAGCTGACGTGGCGCGTTGAGGTGGCGAGGCAGTCGAGCGTGTGCGGTGGCAAAAATTGGTTGAAACACATGGTGAGAGGAGATTCATCCGAAGCAGACACGTGGCGATCACGAATTGGCCGAGGAGCAAGCATCGTGGTGAGGAGCGATTGCCCGAAGGCAATCGAAAGTTTATTCGCCTTCGCGCATATTTGAAGGCTTCTCTGCCTTCTTCCCACTGCATGTGGGATAAATCCACTTGTTTTTTTTTTTAAATCCCCGCCCGACGACGGTATAAGGAACAGGTGGTTCCGTTCCTTACCCGCCGATCCCTGTAGCGCAGTCGGTTGTGTTGTGTGCTGGCGGAGGAGAGGTCCCGGGGTCGAATCCCGCCGGGAGTTAAAAAAAAAAAAATTGTTGTTTTTTTTTACATCTCTGGACGCCGACGAATATAAAATGGCGGACGTCCCCTTTGGTCTCACCGACGCCGCGTGGTGTAGCGGCTATTTCCTGCGGGTAGGACGTGGAGGTCCTGAGGTCGAATCCCGTCGGGGATTTCGCGACGACAAAAAAAACAAAAAGGTTTTTTTTTTATTTTAAGTTTTTCATTATTAGTTTTAATTAAAGTTTTTAAAATATTTAATAATTTTTATTTATATTTTTTATTAAGTTTTTTTAAATAAACTTTTATTTAAAAAACTAATTTAAAATATCTATAGAAAATTGTTAAAATTTTTAAAGGCTTTATTAAAATAAATTTTGGAAAATTGATTTAAAAAAATAAAAAGGGTGAAAAGTTTTTTTTTAGCATCATTATTGTAACCCAGTGCATGCGGTGAAATTTTTGGGTAGATGATTCGGTCATCTGGATGCTATCATGCATTGCTCTCTCTGTTGAGAAGAGAGACTCCTGATTCCTTTGACAAGAAAGTCCAGCAGAGTGGACTTCATACAGTGTTTTGTCAGTTGGAAAACCAAGTGATTGCACATCAAAGAAAACCAGATTCTGGATACGAGGCGGATTCTGAAGATAATATCTTCGAGCAAAGAGTAGTTGAATCCGAGACGGTTGAAATAGTACCTAAAGGACAATCAAGTGACAGCTATACTCCTGCAGTTCCTGAAGTTGAAACGAGTGAGAGCTATACACCTCGCTCTCCTGATCCAGAACCAGTAGAAGCAGAAGCAGAAGCAGAGGAAAAAGAACCAGTGGAGGTGAAACCTGCAATTGAAGAACGAGTTGTTCTCAAAAGGCATCTTGAGCCAGTAGCAGTAGCAAAAGAAGTCATTATCATCAGTGACGACGAAGCAGACAACTTCACCTTTCCAGTTTTGGGAAATCCTCAAGAAGAAGAACGCCAAATCAGTGAGAATTTTAAGAAAGCTAGATTTGATTTAAATCAGTAAATCAGTAATCTATTTTGTACTTCTTGTACAACTTGTTTGAAGTTGAAATAAAATTTGCTTTCTAAAATGGCTTCCAATACTAGTTTACCAATCCCTGAATTCAATGGTAGTGATTACGAGTATTGGTCAATTAAAATGCAAACTTTGTTGATTGGCAAAGGTCTTTGGGATGTAATTGAAGAGGGATATACTGAAAAGAGAGTTTGAAACTCTTAAAATGCAAGAAAATGAAAAGGTTGGTGATTACTGCATGCGTGTGAAAGCCGTAGTAGATAAGATGGTCACTTTAGGAGAAGATGTAAAGCTTGAAGTTATAGTGAAGAAAGTGTTGAGAACACTTCTTCCTAAGTGGAATTCAATAGCCATCATTATAGAGGAATCTAAAGACCTAACTTCTCTATCTTTTGAAACCCTCATTGGCTCACTTCTCTCACATGAGGAGATATTACAGCCATCTCCTTCCACAAGTTACGGAGGAGATGATAAAGCCTTTGCTTCTCAAGAAGGCAGAGGTAGAGGTCGTGGCAGAGGAAAGTCTAGAGGAAGAGGCAAAAATAATCAGAGAGGTGGAACTCCTAACAGAGGAGGAAATCAGAACAGAGGAGGATTCTCAAACAACAGTGAACAACAGCAGAATAGAGGAGGACAACAAAATAGAGGGAAACAATCAGGCAGAGGTAAAGGAGGAGATAAGTCAAAACAATCTTGCTACAATTGTGGCAAACTTGGCCATTATGCTCATGACTGTTGGACTAAGACTTCACAGGGAGCTAGTAGCAGCCAGAGCAGTCAGTTTGGAAACTTTGGAGAAGAGGAAGAGGCCACAAATCTCTTTCTCTCATATGGTCAAGCAGATCATAACATGAATGATACATGGATCTTGGACACTGGGTGTTCAAATCATATGAGTGGCAAAGAAGAGCTCTTTGCTACTCTAAACTCCTCCTACAAATCCAACATCAAATTGGGAGATGATAAATCATTGGCAGTCGAAGGCATTGGAGCTATGGCAGTTCCAACTAAAGAAGGAGTCAAACAAGTAAGTGATATCTATTATACACCTCATCTCCAACATAATATTTTAAGTGTTGGACAAATGTTAGAAAAGAACTACAAGTTGCTTTTTGATGAGGGTAAATGCACTATTTTTGATAAAAATAACAATAATAGAATCATTACTCAAGTGCCAATGTCGAAGAATAGATTGTTTCCTTTAAAGTTTGGCCAACCAGGGGGAGATAAGTTAGCAAGTGTTGCTATTTCCAATCCAAGTGTTCTATGGCACTTGAGATATGGCCATTTGAATTCTGCTAGTTTGAAAATGCTAACTTCCCAAGCCATGGTCACTGGACTTCCTAAAGTTCAGGATGGTAAAGAAGTTCTGTGAAGGGTGTGCTCTTGGAAAGCATGCCAGATCAAAGTTTCCTCATGGACAAGCATGGCGGGCCAGCTATCCACTCCAGCCTAGTGCATACCGACATCTGTGGTCCGATGCAGACACAGAGTCTGGGTAACAACTCTTACTTTCTACTCTTTATTGATGATTATACTAGAATGTGCTGGATATATTTTTTGAAACATAAGGATGAAGCATATGAATGTTTTCTCGATTTCAAAACAAGAGTTGAAAGTGAAAGTGGACATTTTGTAAAATGTCTTCGATCAGATAGGGGAGGAGAATATTCCTCTAATGAGTTTGTGAATTTCTGTAAGCAACATGGCATTAAGAGGCAGTTCATTGCTGCCTACACTCCACAACAGAATGGTGTCGCAGAGAGGAAGAATCGCACCATTGTGGAGATGGCAAGATCTATGCTTCAGACGAAGCATTTGACTAATTCATATTGGGCAGATGCAGCCAGGACCAGCGTATATATCTTGAACAGAAGTCCTACTTCAAGTTTGGAAGGACAGACACCTTACCAAGCATGGTATGGTAAAAAGCCAAATGTTAAGCATTTCAAAGTGTTTGGCTCGCTGGCCTATTCTCACATTCCTGATGAGCTTAGGAAGAAGCTCGATCCAAAGAGTCAGGCATGTATCTTTGTCGGATACTGTGAGAATACAAAAGCTTACAGACTTTATAATCCCCGGACTAGAAAGGTTGTGATTTCCAGGGATGTAATTTTTGATGAAGGGGGAGAATGGGGTAAGCCCCAAATATTCAGTGATGTTGAATCCACTGATGTAATTTCTCAGCAGGTGCAACCACAGACACCACAGAAAGGAAAGCAACAACCACCATAGAAAGGAAAGCAGTCTCCTCCAGATCCAGATCCAGATCCAAGTTCATCTTCTGATTCTTCTTCTTCACCAAGTCCTTCTCCACAGCGATCTGTACGTTCCTCACCAATGGACATTGATTCTCCATCCAAAGGTAAGAGAACTCTACAGTATCATCCATCATCTCAGATGTTGGATAAAAATTTTTCAAGAAGATACACTAGGAGTCAAGCTAGTGAAATGGATTCTGTTTTACACAGATTAGAAAGTATGCACTTGTATGGTGATGATGTCTCCCAACAAGAACCTAGGGGAGATCAAGTTAACTATGCTTTGTTAACTAGTGCACAACTTGAACCTTCTAGTTTTGAGAAGGCATGTACTCAAAAAATTTGGCAAGATGCCATGAAAGAGGAGATAACCTCTATAAAAAACAACGACACTTGGGAGCTTGTAAAGCTTCCTAAAGGCAAGAAATGTGTTGGATGTAAGTGGGTCTACAAGACCAAGTTTAATGCTGATGGTAGCATTGAAAGGCACAAGGCGAGACTAGTTGCAAAGGGATTCACTCAAAAATATGGAATTGATTATGAAGAGACTTTTGCTCCTGTAGCCAGACAGGAGACTATTAGAACAGTTCTTGCCTTAGCTGCAAATAAGGGATGGAAAGTTCAACACATGGATGTGAAAAGTGCATTTCTAAATGGTTACTTGACAGAAGAAGTGTATGTTGAGCAACCACAAGGATTTGAAGAGAAAAACAAGGAACATCTTGTTTACAAACTGAAGAAGGCACTTTATGGCCTCAAGCAAGCACCACGAGCTTGGTACTCACGCATTGATGGGTACTTCAAAGAATTTGGGTTCACCAGAAGTAGAAATGAACCCACCCTTTACTACCTACAACAAGGAAATGACATCCTCATAGTTTGCTTGTATGTGGATGATCTCATATTCATGGGTAGTAATGAAAAATTGAATATGAAGTTCAAACACTCCATGATGGAGCAGTTTGAGATGAAAGATCTTGGCTTAATGCACTACTTTCTTGGAATGGAGGTTCATCAGTCAGATACAGGGATCTTCATCTATCAACATAAGTATGTTCGGGACATGCTTAAGAAGTTTGCTATGGAGCATTGCAAACCAGTTGCAACTCCAGTTGGACATGGGATCCAATTAAGCAAAGATGATGGAGCATCAAAAGTTGACGTGACCACTTTCGAAAGCATGGTTGGGAGTTTGATGTTTCTCGCCAACACCAGACCTGATATTCAGTATGTTGTTTCTCTTGTCTCTCGATTTATGTCTAACCCTTCTGAGTTGCATTTGCAGGCAGCTAAGAGAATTCTTAGATATGTAAAGGGTACATGGGATTTTGGAATCCATTACCATAAATGTAACACTATCAAGCTTGTAGGCTTCAATGATAGTGATTGGGGTAGCAACATTGATGACAGAAAATCAACCTCAGGGAACTGTTTTAGTCTGGGATCGGGACTAATAACTTGGAGTTCCAAGAAGCAGACAGTAGTAGCACTATCTTCAACAGAAGCTGAGTATATAGCGGTCACTCATGCTAGTACTCAAGCTCTATGGCTACGAAAGGTATTAGAAGAACTTGGAGAGCAAGCAAAGTGGTCCAACAAGGTTATTCTGTGACAACATTAGTGCCATTCAGTTGGCATATAATCCTGTCCACCATAGTAGATCAAAGCATTTTGATATGAAGTACCACTTCATCAGAGATATGGTGGAAACTAAAACTGTTGAGCTTCACTATTGCCCCACTTTGGAGAATGTTGCGGACATCTTCACCAAGGCACCGACTAAAGCTCAATTTGTAAAGCTGAGAGACTGTATTGTCAGACCTCTCAACTTTAAGGGGGAGAATGTAGCAGTGTGAACACATGGTTTAGGTTTAGTTGTCGGCAAGTTTATAATGTCGACATGTTTGTTTTAATTAATTTTTCTCTTCTTCCCCTTATCCCTCCATTTCCTCCTTTATTCCCTCTTCCTCCTTATCCCTCCAACTCCCTTTCCCCTTATTCCTCCAACTTCCCTTCATTTCCTCTCCGTCGACTTCCTCCCTATCCCCTCCATATATATTTGTTATGATTTTCAATGTTCGATGGTCGATGTAATAGCTCTGCAAGTTTATTAATTAATATTAAATTATTTAGTTAATTTAACGTTTTATCTCCTGGTCCAAATTCGATAAAAACCTGCTAGAAGCCTTTTGGGTGACTTAGATGGTCAGCAACACTTAGAAAGTGTCTACGACTATCTAGGGGTATTTGGTTGTGACCAAAGGGCTTATGGATGCCTTTGGGGCTTTTAGGTTTGACCTAGATGATCGTAGATAGTCCAGGAGTATTTTTATTTGACCTAGATGGTGAAAACCCGCTAGGAGCCTTTTGGGTGACCTAGAGGCAGTCAGCGACACTTAGAAAGTGTCTACGACTGCCTAGGGGTATTTGATTGTGACCAAAGGGCTTATGGATGCCTTTGGGGCTTTTAGGGTTGACCTAGATGATCGTAGATAGTCTAGGAGCATTTTTATTTGACCTAGATGGTGAAAACCCGCTAGGAGCCTTTTGGGTGACCTAGACGGTCAGCGGCACTTAGAAAGTGTCTACGACTACCTAGGGGCATTTGGTTGTGACCAAAGGGCTTATGGATGCCTTTGGGGCTTTTAGGGTTGACCTAGATGATCATAGATAGTCTAGGAGCATTTTTACTTGACCTAGATGATGAAAACCCGCTAGGAGCCTTTTGGGTGACCTAGACGGTCAGCGACACTTAAAAAGTGTCTACGACTACCTAGGGATATTTGGTTGTGACCAAAGGGCTTATGGATTCCTTTGGGGCTTTTAGGGTTGACCTAGATGATCATAGATAGTCTAGGAGTGTTTATGACTTGACCTAGGGGTATTGGTTGTGACCAAAGGGCTTATGGATGCCTTTTGGGGTCACCTAGACGATTATAGACCGCCTAGGGGTGTTATGGGTTGACCAAGAGGTATGTAGATACCCTTGGAGCCTTTTGTAACTTTGCTTACTTTGTGTTCTTAGGAGGAAGGTGCAATACCTTGTATACCCCCAACATTTGTGGTGATCAAAGGAAGCGAGGAAGGTGTGATACCTTTAGAATCCCTAGTTTGCTTCATTGCTTGTGATGTAAATAGTGGGGAAGGTGTTACACCTTGGATACCCCTAGTATGTACTATGATTGGTGCAATGTTATTGTCTTGGCTAGAAGGAGCAATAGAAATTGACCCCCCCGATTGTGCTAGGGGATTTTGGGTAATGCCCATGTTTTGATGGGGTGAAATGAGTTCTCCACTCATGGATAAAGCTCCCTCATCAATGAGATCTTGGACCTGAGGATCATTCCTATCGATTATATCTTGTACTAGGTGTTTGAACATGAAGCACCTATGGACGTCATGCCCATTTTGCCTATGGTACTTGCAATATAGGTCTTTGCGATATGTTTTGGGCTTTGGTGTGTTTGGATTGATAGGTCGACACTCCGGTAGGTTGATCACATTAGCTACTAAGAGGCGCTCAAACAAAGAGTCCATGGACTTGAAAATGGGCATAAATTGTCGCTTAGGGTGACGCTGTTGGTGACACTACCGGTTTAGCCCTTGATTTGTTTGATACTTAATATTGGATTGCATAGGAGTGGGTTGGTCCAGATACTCAGGGGGTTGAGATCTAAGATTACTCAACTGTACCTCAATGCTTGTGAGTTGACTCAAGATCTATTGTAAATCATTGTGTTGTTGATTCATGTGTAACTCCACATTGGCTAGCCTATCCAAGATATGTTGTGGAACTAGCGGAGGCGATGACTGGATGACTATTGAAGAACCTGGATGGCAACTAATAGTTGGTGGAGGTGAACTAGGTGTGGGAGCTAGGAGATAGTTGATCGAGGGTGGATCAAAAGTCCCTAATATCTGAGCATATGTGGATACTTCATAATGATTGAGGCTAGCGATTATATCCACATGTTCTTGTTCTTGATTTAGCTCATGCTCATGTTCCAACTTAGAGTTTTCAACTATGGTAGTTGGGTTACCCCCACTTTGGTCTAGGGGGTACATCGACTCTTGATCTTGTGGAGATGTTGAGTGAGATGGAGTAGGTGTGACCGAATCCATCAATGGTATCTCCTATGGTGTGGATGGGATGTTGGATGGAGTCGCAAGTTGCATAGATGGATTCAGAGGACTTTGGTTCTCTATCATCACATTGATCATTCCCACAAACTCATGAGAAGATGCATTTGCATTTGAACAAGTTATGGCTGCCTCATCAACTTGTCCAAGATGATCTGCTTGACCTCCATGTTCGGAGGGCGCATCCAGAATGCTATCAATGGGTGGCAACTTGGTAGGGGGACTACCTAGATCTTTGATCGACTCGATGATAGGTGTGAATGCAACATTGGGTACTATGCACTCATCGAGTTCTAGGTAGGTCAATTGAATTGTGTCCTCAACTATGGTGGATGAATATGGTATGATATGATTTGATTCATCCGTATCAGCAGTGGGTTCTTCCTCATTTTTGGTAGGAGTGATAAGATCTTCTATAGGTGTATTGATGACAACTATGGGAGCTTCTATAGTTGGCTCTTCTGATTCTTCCTTGCTTGAAGAGATAGAGGATGGTACTAGCGGTGGGGAAGGTAGCTTCACGACTAACCATGGGGTTGAATCTGGACTCTGAATAAGGTCATTGGGTTTAGTATCCAAATTCTTGGGTGACACTATAGGCCTTTGTGGATGATCTACCTACTTATAATACTTGAAGGGGTCTGGGTCAACATGGACCACATGGACCTTACCTTCATCAATGTATTTAATGCATTGATGCACTATAGATGGAACACATTCCATGTCTCTTATCCATGGCCTTCCAAGCAGTATGCTATATTGTCTTGCACCCTCCAAGATGTAGAACAATGTAGGCATAGTATTTTGTCCAACTTCAACAAGTAGGATTATTGTGCCCATAGTGGAGGATAAAGCATCATTGAATTCTTGTAATGTGAACTTGGAAGGTGCAATGCACGAGGATGGAAGGTTGAGATGCTTTAGTGAAGCTATGGTAATAATGTTTATCGAGGAACCTGTGTCAACCAATACTCACTTATAGGGGACCCTATTGATACTCGTGATGATATGCAAAGCAAGATCTGGTGAATTGGTAGGCACGGGTTTGACCTCATGATTTTGAAAGGATATAGCAGGCTTCTGGTACATTTGTATGTATTCCATAAAGTTGGTGAAAGCATCAGAGTCATGATTTTGTACCTCCATGGAATCCAAGACCCTCATGAAAGGTTCCCAATATTTGGAGGGTTGTGGTAGAAGCTCGCTCATGGTCACTTTGGCTTATGGTGCATGTGAAATTCGCATAGGCCTACTCTGGGTTGCTAACACTTGTTGGATGGGAGTTCTAGGTGGTGAAGACCACGATGTAGAGGGAGTGTAGACCTCCCTGCTAGGCCCTTTGGAAGGCTGATTATATCTGGTTTGTGATTGGAATCGGTGTTGGCTAACCAAATAATCCACTTGATCATGTGGATAACCCATTGATGTTCTCTTGGTAGAGGTACTTTGGTGATCGGGCCTTCTATGTGAGGAGTGGACCTCACGACGACTTTCAGGGTGTCGTGCAGGAATGATGAGATCTTCAAGAGAATAGCAAAGGTGACTACTATCAGGGCTCCATGCAGGAGTGAGGAGATCCTCATACCTATAATGATGGTGCTCAAGGCCTCTCCTAAATTTTTCTACTTCACTAGCTCGTGATCGAGCTCGACCATGCATAGTTGTCATGATGTGCTGACTAGATGAGCCCTGAAGGAAACCCACACTAAAGAAAATTTTGACTTCTAAAAAAGGTTATAAGTGTTATATATCAAAAAAATTAGGGCAATGAGCTAATAACAATGGTATAGGGCTCCAAGATCTGATTTTTGGGTCAAAAATTTGTATTTTTGGAATATTTGGCCAACCGGGCCTGTGGGGAAATGCCCACTTTTAGGATTTTTTGGAAAATTTTGAACCATGAAGAGTTAGGACTCAAAATTTCTAGGAGAGGTTCCCTAGGGGCTAACTAAGACAACAAAACAAATTTGGCACTTTTTGAAGTTGTCTAGCCCACTTTATGACTGTTTTAGTGCAGTTTTTTGTTATTTTTGGGGTAAAAAATAGAGTAAAAACAAAACCAAAATAAATTTTTCGTTATAGCTCCGTTTTGCATGATTCTTGAAGCGTTGGATGAAAAATAAAAAAGTAGACAATATGATTATCTCTTTTAAGGATTGGATGTATATGATTATCTCTTTTGCATCTTAAGAACACACAATCAAATGATCAAAGAATCACACAAGCAAACAATGTGATTATCTCCTTTAAGTTTTAGATGTGAATCCCTAAGTTGTTTCATGTGTTTTAGATGTGTTGTTTGTAAATGATGACCTTGTATCACGTATTTGAAATATTGTTGGATGATGTACTCAAATTTTTAAAGGATTTCACCTATATACTCACACAAGCTGAATATGGTGATGAAATCCATATCCAACGAGGTAGCATAGGTACTACCAACCCTCACCCAACACCCCGTGCGCAGTGATACACCTCTTCGAAGAGAAGTGTGTGCTATTTTGCATGGTTAGGACAGATCTTGGGTCGGCCTTGGCCATGGATGGGTCTCGATGATACTCTTTCACATGAGCCAATCAAGTGGTAATGACATCCACTATTGGTCTCGATCGACGGGTTGGATGTGAGAGCCCAACGTCGTCGATGTTAAGATAAAGCGTGATGTGTGGGGGTTCCTTTTAATCCCAAGAAAGTAAGCAAAGAAGCATTCGATGATCATTCACTAAATGCATGCAAATAAGTGTGTTTTACTTTCATAAAGTTAGGATAAAGAACCTACAAATGCAACTTATGAATGCAAATCCTAAATGCTAACTTACCCAATGGGTAAGCCACAAGCAATCAAGCCACAAAGATGCATTGCTACTTCAATTTCTTTTGATTTTTCTTCTTCCTTTTGCTATGTGATGTTATAATAAAAGTAAAAATGTAAATTTTAACCTTTCTATGCAATCAAATTAAGAAAAAAACTGATTTTTTATAGTCTCTGAAAATGTAGCAAAAAAACAAAGGTTTTAGGCACTTACTTTGTCCATTTTGAGCTCTCCAAATTCTGAATTTTTGGGCAGAAATCTCTCTGTTTCACCACCACTCCAGGGTGGGACGATTAGAAGCCTCACCACCATCCCATGGTGGTACGGTGAAGCCACCATCCTAGGGTGTACCAGATAAATGCTTTGCCACCGTTCCAGGGTGGGGAGGGGAGCACCTGCAACACAAAAAGGGCAAAAATTGCAAAATTGAGGTCAGATTTTCACCCAAATAATAAGGGACAAGGGTCCCACCATGATCACCACTGAATTAGGGAAAATAGATGCACCAAATTATGTAAAACAATATATTTATCTACCCCATATCGCTTATGAGCATAAAAAAGGAAGCATGCATGTGGAAATGAAGGAAAAACCAAACAAAAGGAAATGAAGCAAAACAAGTATCTTATTATTAATTTGGTGGATCAGATCCAAGGTTACATAGAATTCCCCTTGAGGGCTCAAATGTGATACAATTTTTATGAATTTTGGGTGCCCAAAGACCAAGTCTTTCAAGGAATCTGGGTGCACATCCAATGCCTCTCCGCGTACCCACAATCGAGGTGGGAGGGCCGATGCCACCGCTACGTGTATCTTCAATCTATGATGTCTGATATTACTTCCCAATGCCTTCTAAGAACCTGCACCTGCACACAAGGAAGCCAAAGGGGTCAAATAGCAAGGGTGTATGGTGGAAAACATGCAATCCCCATAGGGGCAAAAGAGCGCATATATTAAAAATATATCAAATCAACTCATAATGACTTGAAAATTTGTGGAGATGTCAAAGAGGATTTTTTGAGATGATATCACCAAAAACATATCATAAATTGCATCTGTAGACCCCTCGATTTTGCGTTGCCCGCCTGCAACCTGTGAAAACCAAGACAAGCAAATCCCGAACCTAAACATATCCAAAACTCATGAAATTTGGAAATAATGCATAAATGGACATTTAAATACAACCCATATTTTTATATTTTCAAATTGAGGCCCATATCCACCTGCATACAACTGGGGTGCCCGGATGGGCCCTACGAACCTACAAAAACTTAAAAATGCTATAACTCGGTCAATTTAACTCCAAATTACATGAAATTTAAACCATAGCATCATATGATAGTATAGAATAATATCATTAAAAAAATTAATAAAATTATGCAAGGATTTGTCCTCATCCCAGGGGGCGGTGGTGACTACAACTAATTGGGGGGCACCCTGGGAAGGGATACCCACCAATTCTGCCACATTTTTGCTACCAATCCTAATGGTGAATGATCCTAAATAGTATAAGGTGTGTTTTCATCGAATTTTGTGAATAAATTCACCCGGATGGAAAATTTACGCTCAAAAGGCCCTCTTGAAGTCACCCGGTAACCTCCTTCGCTAAGAGGAGATTTCGAGGGCAAGAAAGCTCAATAGGTTGGGGGGAAATCTCGGAAGCACTCCATTGCATATCCTAGAACTCCTATCCTCTATTTTTTTTTGTGGATATTGAATCCATTTTATAGCCCAAAGGGGCTCATGTGCAAAAAGGCATGCAAGGGCATGCATGGCAGGAGGCGCCATTTGTCAAAAGGGAGGCATGCAATGGGTGGGGAAGAGAATATCCATTTTGGGCCTCCATTATGAAGCATGTCATAAGGAATCAGTGCCCTCTAACCTGCATGCTCCAAATGGCGTGCTAAATGGCAATTTTTGGGTGCCATTTGGCCCAGATTTGACTTTTTCTGGGTCAAACTTGCTCACCGTCCCACCCTGGGACGATGGCTCACCACCGTCCCAGGGTGGGACGGTGGGAATCTTCCACCATCCCAGGGTGGGATGGTGGTGAATTTTGGGCCAAAACCTCCCAAAATTGGGCCGATAGCCTCCAAAAACCCTTTCGGAGTGGCTAGAACCATTGTGAGCCTTCTGAGGGCTGCCCAAGGGGCCATATGATGTCAATTTGATCATTGTTTGTGTGTGCTTAATTGTATTAACCATATTTTAGTGTCTACAACTTCAAATAAAATGTTGGATGTACCCTCAAAGGTAAGGATAATTGGGATCAATGGTTCACAAGCCTTAGGATAACTGCAAAATTTGAGAACCTATGGCATAACCATTTGGATGCAAATCCCACACCACCCACATATGCTACTATCCTATAAAAATGGTAGATATATTATGATTGAATTCGTGTTGGCATCCTACTTGTTATAGAATATCACCTTCATAAATTGATTGATGAAGCCAAGCATGACACAACATGGTCAGTTCTTGAAGTCTTCAAGAAAATTTTTGAAACCAAATCTGACCTAGAACTTTTTCATATTATCCTCAAGATGATTCAAATAAAGATGCAAAAAGGACACTCTAGTTCCACCATCAAACTCCTTCACCCTATTAAATAGTTCATTGATAAAGACTTAAAAAATCAATGTATCACATGGGCTTTCCTTATTTAGTCAGGTCTTCACATTCCAGACTACAAGAGCTTGCTTACTAGTTTATCAACTAGTGGAACCTTAAAAACTCTTAGCTTTGAAGTCTTAGAAAAAAATTTCATTGAAATTGATATACCTTTGACACAAACTTCACCAGTTTTGACCTTGATGATTTAGCCTTTCAGGTGGATGATGTAATTTTTCAAACATTCAAGGTAATAGAAGTCATGATCGAGGTAAAGGTAAAGTACAAGGATAAGGTTCTTATAATGGTCAACATAGGTCTGAGGTGTAGACCAATTGGTTTCCCCAAAATCATAAGGGGGCAAAATGTCCAAGGTTCAAATCTTGAGCCTCGTTGAATTGAACGCTTGTCCACTTCCTGGTGCTTTCAATGGCATAAATTTTTTTACATGATCATGGCATGGTGGTTATAGGGGCATACTGCATGAAGATCTATGTGGTGGCCTCTAGGGCAGATAGTGCAGAATACTATGGCAGCCACAAAATCTGGATAGCCTACTCAAATTCATGGCGGCTACCGATTCCACAATGTAAAATAAAAAAATAATGGTCAACATGAACACTCACAACATAAAACTATTCAAGGACAACATAGTTAATGGCAAATAAAACAATCTAGTACATCTCAAGGAACTGACAAATCAAATATCATGTGCAAACATTGTAATAAAAAAAGGGCACTATACCACTGATTTCCATGTTAGTCTTACAATGACACTGAGAGGGGGGTGAATCAGTGTAGCTCTTTAAACTTGAATTTACAGCTCTTAATACCGCAACAATTAAAACTTATTACTAGATACAACAAGTATAACAAAAGAGCATCACACAACACAAGATTTAACGAGGTTCACCAATGTGGCTACTCCTCAAAAATTGACTCGCTTGGACTACCATCCAAATCCAGCCTTTGCAAAGCACCAACTTTACAATCAATTTACCAAGACCCACCGGAAGGAGCACCAACCCCCGATTTATCTCGCACCAACAGAAAGGAGCACCAAACCCCTTTCCGCCCCCCTTACCAGAAGGAGCACCAACCCCCGATTTCCCCGAAGGAGCACCAAACCCCCTTATTTACCAAGACCGTTGGAAGGAGCAACAACCCATGCCAAGCCAACTTGGACTTCAATTTGAATCTATAAGTTTGACAAGAAGATACCTTTGCTTTTGCAAGACCCTCGACTGGTCTTCTTCACCTTTGCGTTCTCTCGCTCTCTCTACGGCAATCACTTCGCACACTCGCTTCTTACAGCCAAACTTCATGATCATCTTCTCCCTTTTGCGCACTCGACTCTCTTTGCAAATTTTGCACTTAGCACGATTCGACACGACTTGCTCTCTACGCACAACGACCGTATTTCACACACATTCAACTCCCTTCAATTCTCCAAACAACCCTCCTTTTATAACAATATTTTTTATGATGAAAACCCTAATCTTAGTCGGCTATAAATCCTAATCTTAGTCGGCTTTCATAACAACTGTAAACCCTAATTTTAGTCGACTGTCATCGGTCTTCGTCGGCTTCAACTCAAGAAGATGTTCGGTTTATCCATCGCTTGATGATTTCATTCTGGACAACTAATCCCATACACTTTTGATCACTCTTCTATTTCCAGTATGAAATCACTCAATCCCCTGTAAATGTCATAGTGATGTCGGTCCACTGTCATACTTCTCATTTCAGTCGAGTTCTCCTTCTTGACTTGCGCATTTACGACCTATCACGAAATCGTGACATTTTTGCCTCTGTAGCTTCTTTTGTTGTTGTTGCCACAAAAATACATGTCACGATATCGTGACACTTTCGCCTCCGTACGCTTTCTCTATTCTTTTGTCATGATATCATGACATTTTTCCTCCTAGACTTCATCTTTTCTTTTGTCATGATATCGTGACATTTTCCTCCGTATACTTCGTCTTTGCTTTTGTCATGATATCGTGACACTTTTGCTTCCATAGACTTCGACTTTGCTTTTGTCACGATATCGTGACACTTCGCCTCCGTAGTCTTCAACTTAGCTTTTGTCATGAAATCGTGACACTTCGCTTCCTACTTAGCTTCTTTGCTTTTGTCGAAAATCGTGACACTTCGCCTTCGAAGTCTTCTTCTCTCTTTGTCGTAAAATCGTGACACTCTCTTCCTACTTTACTTCTTTGCTTTTGTCATGAAATCGTGACACTTCGACTTTCAAGTCTTGCTTTCGCTTTTGTCATGAAATCATGACACTTCCTTCCTACGCTTCCTCTCTTTCTTTTGTCGTAAAAATCGACATGTCACGATATCGTGACACTTTTCAAACTTACTTTCTCTCTCCTATTTTAGTCGCGAAATGCGACATGTCATCGAAATCGTGACACTTTTCCAACTTACTTTCTCTCCCAATTTTAGTCGCGAAAATGCGACATGTCGTCGAAATCGTGACACTTTTTCAACTTACTTTCTCTCTCATTTTATAAAACATGTCACGAAATCGTGACACTTTTCAACTTACTTTCTTTTTCATTCAAATCATGAATTTCTTTTCAACATGTCATCGAAATCGTGACACTTTTTCTTGCCTTTTCTCTTTCTTCCAACATGTCATCGAAATCGTGACATTTTTCCACTTGCTTTTTCTCTTCCAACATGTCACGAAATCGTGACAGTTTTTCCACTTGCTTTTTCTCTCTTCCAACATGTCACGAAATCATGACAGTTTTTCCTACTTTTTTCTCTCTTCCAACATGTCACGAAATCGTGACACTTTTTCTTGTTTTTTCTCTCTTCCAACATGTCACGAAATCGTGACAGTTTTTCTTTTTTTTCTCTCTTCCAACATGTCGCGAAATCATGACAGTTTTTCTTGCTTGTTGTATATGTCACGATATCGCGACACTTTTCTTACTTGTCTTTTTCTTTGATCTTTTGCATATGGGCCACTTCGGTCTTCTTGGAAAATCATTGTACATACTCTGAATAACCTTTGAACTCCCGTCTTCTCGCATCCGAATAGCTTTTGAACTTCTTGTCCACCGCATCAACAGATCTATCCGACCGTGTTGACAACAATGACAATACCGTTGCCGCACCTTGCTCAACAATCTCCCCTTTGGAATTGTTGGCAACACATGTGCAATTTCCTGTAACTCTTCTCCCCTTTGACAATAATACCAAAGGGCTACTGCAGACTCCCCCTGAGTCCATGCACAACATTCTCAGGCAAAATTTATTACACTTAGCAAAAATCATGAACATGAGCAAAAAGATAATCAAATACTTGGGAAGTGTGACCACTAGCTAGTCAATTCTTGGGAAGTGTGACCACTCCCAATTTATTGCGAAGGTACTCAAAAACTTCCTTGGGCAATGGTTTTGTGAAGATATCTGCTACTTGCTCTGTAGTTGGAACAAAATCCAACTTAACCTCACCTTTCGCAACTTTCTCCTTCAAAAAGTGATACCCGATAGCAATGTGTTTTGTGCGTGAATGCATAACCGGATTCTTGGAGATGTTAATGGCACTGGTGTTATCACACTTAACTGATATTGGCTCACCGAAGCTAATACCAAGATCTTTCAGGGTTTGTTTCATCCACAATACCTGCGTACAACATGTTGTCGCCGCAATATATTCTCGCCTCTACTGTAGATAAGGAAATTGACTCTTGTTTTTTACCGTGCCACGCGACCAATATGTCTCCAAGATAGAATGCACCTCCACTGGTACTCTTTCTGTCATCGACACATCCCACCCAATCTGCATCTGAATACGAAATAAGGGTGAAGTCTTTACCTTTCAAATACCATAACCCATACTCCATAGTACCCTTGAGGTACCGAAGAATCCTCTTCACCGTCGTCACATGAGTCTCCTTGGGATTAGCCTCGAAATCGTGCTACCATGCATACCGCCTGCAAAATATCTGGTCCGGTAGCCGTCAGTGCAAGTAAGCTCCCAATCATAGATCTCGTACATGGTTTGATCAACAGGTGGAGATTTGTCATCCTTGCTCAACTTGCAACCCGTCGTCATGGGAGTGCTAACCGGCTTACAATCCTCCATTGTGAACTTTTTTAACATCTCTTTCACATATTTAACTTGAGAAATAAATATGCCCTTCTTATTTTGATTAACTTGCAACCCGAGGAAATACGAAAGTTCACCAATCATTGACATTTCAAATTTTTTTTCGCATCTTATTTGCTAAATCTTTACACGACTCATCTTTGTTGCTGCCAAATATGATATCATCTACGTATACAACAAGAACAATAAGATGCCCATTTTCTGTTTTGACATACAAATTACTATCCACCATACCTTTCTTAAACCCTTGTTGAGTGAGATAGTTGTCTAGCCTTGCATACCATGCTCGGGTGCCTGTTTTAAGCCATATAATGCTTTCTTCAACTTGCAAACCAAGTTGGGATCATCACCAAGTTGGAAACCATCTCGGTTTCTCAATATAAACCTCTTCCTCAAGTTTCCCATTCAAAAACGCTGATTTCACATCCATTTGATAAACTTTGAAATTCTTGTAGACTGCTAAAGCCGTAAACATTCTAATTGCCTCTAGTCTAGCTACCGGTGCAAAAGTTTCCTCAAAGTCAATGCCTTCAACTTGTGCATAACCCTTACATACCAATCTTGCTTTATTTCTGACTACCCGTCCGTCTTCATTCAATTTGTTTCAAAAAATCCATTTAGTCCCGATTATATTTTTATTTGCAGGTCTAGGTACTAACTCCCAAGTTTCATTTTTCTCGATCTGATCTAATTCTTCATTTATTGCCTTCATCCAACTTTCATCTTTGCTTGCGTCAACAACATTTTTGGGCTCAATGTTGGATAATAGAGAGTAGTTACTTACTACTCTTCTTCTTGTCTCAACACCAACTTTGGGGTCTCCAATTATTTGCTCTCTAGGATGATTTTTCTCGCCAACTGCTCTGTTTTGAATTTCTTATTTTCTTCCACTTCTGAATCACAACTTAAATCATCTCGAGTCAATTTTTTGTATCTTTTCCGTTTCGTTTTCCTCATCTCCTTCAATAACCTCTTCATAAATTGGGTAGTTCTTTTCATAGCTAATTACTCGTTCTCTACCTTCATCAAATTTAACATCGACACTGTCCACAATTTTCTTTAGCCTCTTGTTGTAGCATTTGTAAGCTTTGCTTTTTGATGAATAACCAACAAAAATACCTTCATCCGCTCTATCTTCAAACTTACCAAGATTATCTTCAGTTCTTTTGATGTAGCACTTGCTGCCAAAAACTTTGAGGTATTTTGTTGTTGCCCTTTTACCGAACCACAACTCATAAGGAGTTTTGCTTTCATGTGTTCTCAACATGTACCTATTTTGGATATACACCGCAGTATGGACTGCTTCTTTCCAAAATCTGTCTGGTTACTCTGCTTTCAGCCATAATAGTCTGTGCCATTTCTCGCACCGTCCTGTTCTTTCTTTCTACCACTCCATTCTCGCCGAGGTGTCCCGGCTGCTGAAAACTGTCTCCTAATACCGTATTTTTCACAAGTACTGTAGAACTCCTCCAAAATGAATTCTCCTCCTCTATCTGATCTTAAACATTTGATCCTCTTTCCTGTTTCATTCTCAACATGGTTTTTGAAAATCTTGAACATTTCAAAAGCTTCCGATTTATGCTTCAAGAAAAATATCCATGTCATTCTGGAATAGTCATCAATGCACAACATAAAATATTTGTCACCATTTATGCTTTGTGTTCTCATGGGTCCACATAAATCAGTGTGTATTAGTTCCAAAGGTTTGCTTGTGTAGTACTCTTTTGTTTTGAATGTGACTCTAGTTTGCTTCCCCTTTTGGCATGAAGCACAAATGTTGTTTGCAGGTTTGTTGATGGTGGGAATATCTCTCACTGCCTTTTTTGAGTTGATTTTTACTAGATTATCAAAACTGATATGACCGAGTCTCTTGTGCCACAACCAATTTTCTTCTTCCTGTCCAATAAAACAAGCTCCTTCTGAAGTCTTTGAGAGCGTGTACAAGTTGCTAGATGTCCTTGATCCAATCAATTTTCCACTGTTTGTTTTTCTCGACTTCACAACCCCGCTTCTTAAAAACTACTTCATGACCTTTATCACAAATCTGACTTACGCTCAACAAGTTATGTTTCAAACCATCCACAAACAAGACTTCTTCTCGACTTAATTTTTTCATCACTAATTTTAACTCGAACCTTTGCCAACTATCTTAGCTCCATCATTATTTCCAAACTTTACCGAACCACCTTCATATTTCTGTAACTTCTCAAATTTTTGTTTGTCACCTGTCATATGACTGGAGCATCCACTATCAAGTATCCATGGTACATATTTATTCTGTGCTTTAAATGTTGTTTGTACGATTAAGGATTCCTTTTCTTCCTTAAGTCGCTCTTTTTCTTTCCACTCCATTTTGATAGTAGTTTTGGGCTCTTGTTTTGCCTTTCCCTTATCAATAGCTTGTGCATGTTTTTCGAGAAGTTTTCTATTTTGTCTCATCCTATTTGGTTGAAATTTTCTTCCCTAAAACTGATTTGATGCAAATGTACTTCTACAGTTTCTTGCAATGTGCCCAAAATTATGACAGTTATAACATTCTACTCGCATAATTCATCAAAGGAGAAAAAGCATTTCTACCGGTGAAATTCCTTGGTCTTACATTATATTTGCAGTCCGAGATTTTATGTCCATAGCCATTGCATTTAAAACAGAAACCGGAAAAGGGATAATTGAACCTGGGTGATGGTCTTTGCCATGTTGTCGTAGGAGCCATAGGTCTTCTTCTTCTTTGATGTGTGACATTGGTGAATCCATCATTGTCAATTCTCCTTTCGTGTCTGGCATTATTGCTTTCTTTTGCATGAGACATTTTTCCTTGATCAACCTCTTTCTTATCTTCATTCTTTATGGATTCTACATTTCTAACCTTTGATCCATTTGATGATTCTCCTTCGACGAAACCTGCACCAAATTTGATGCCTACGTGCCTTTGGTCATTTATAATCTTATCCAACTTCATAGAACTTTCTTCGCGTTTGTGATAGCAACTAATTTTGTGATTCATCTCTTCTATCTCGCATCCGTAAACCAACATTCTCTTCTTCTAGTTTGCAGCAATAATCTATTTTCATGGTAATTTGTACTTCGAGATCTTCAGATATTTTCTTGTATTCTTCTGTCTGTACTTTCAGACTAGTTATGATTTCGTTTGCATCCTCAAGATTTTTTGAAATTTTCTTATTCTTTTTCCTCTCTATTTTCCACTCTTCAAGTGCAGAGATCAACTCACCTTCTAGATCTACTTCAGCCTCAAGGTTTTCACCACATACTTCAGAGTTCACTCCTTCCTTTTCTGATTTTACTTCTTCAAATGCCATGAAAAGAGCTTCACCACCTGCCATTGTGTTACTTCCAAGATCACCCTAGCCGGTTAAGCTTGTACAGGAACTTAGCTCTGATACCAATTGTTAGTCTTACAATGACACTGAGAGGGGGGTGAATCAGTGTAGCTCTTTAAACTTGAATTTATAGCTCTTAATACCGCAGCAATTAAAACTTATTACTAGATACAACAAGTATAACAAAAGAGCATCACACAACACAAGATTTAACGAGGTTCACCAATGTGGCTACTCCTCAAAAATTGACTGCTTGGACTACCATCCAAATCTAGCCTTTGCAAAGCACCAACTTTACAATCAATTTACCAAAGACCCACTGGAAGGAGCACCAACCCCCGATTTATCTACCCGGACCAAGGAGCACAAAACCCCGATGCCAAGCCTCAACCTTGGACTTCAATTTGAATCTATAAGTTTGACAATAAGATACCTTTGCTTTTGCAAGACCCGACCGGTCTTCTTCACCTTTATGTTCTCTAGCACTCTCTCTATCAATCACTTCGCACACTCGACTTTCATTACAATCAAACTTCACGATCATCTTCTCCCTTTTGTGCACTCTGCTCTCTTTGCAAATTTTGCACTTAGCACGATTCGACACGACTTGCTCTCTACGCACAACGACCGTATTTCACACACATTCCACTCCCTTTCTCAATTCTCCAAACAACCCTCCTTTTATAACAATATTTTTTATGATGAAAACCCTAATCTTAGTCGCTGTAAATCCTAATCTTAGTCGACTTTCATAACAACTGTAAACCCTAATTTTAGTCGTTGTCATCGGTCTTCGTCGGCTTCAACTCAAGAAGATGTTCAATTTATCCATCGCTTGATGATTTCATTCTCGACACAACCCATACTACTTTTGATCACTCTTCTATTTTAGATGAAATCACTCTATAACCCCCTATAAATGTCGTAGTGATGTCGGTCCACTGTCATACTTCTCATTTCATCGAGTTCTCCTTCTTGACTTGCGCATTTACGACCTATCACGAAATCGTGACATTTTTGCCTCTATAGCTTCTTTTGTTGTTGTTGCCATGAAAATACATGTCACGATATCATGACACTTTCACCTCCGTACGCTTTCTCTATTCTTTTGTCATGATATCATGACATTTTTCCTCTAGACTTCATCTTTTCTTTTGTCGCGATATCATGAAATTTTTCCCTCCGTATACTTCTCTTTGCTTTTGTCACGATATCACGACACTTCTGCTTCCATAGACTTTGACTTTGCTTTTGTCATGATATCGCGACACTTCGACCTCCGTAGTCTTCAACTTAGCTTTTGTCACTGAAATCGTGACACTTCGCTTCGTACTTAGCTTCTTTGCTTTTGTCACTAAATCGTGACACTTCTACCTTCGAAGTCTTCTTCTCTTTTGTCACGAAATCATGACACTTCTTTCCTACTTTACTTTTTGCTTTTGTCACAAAATCATGACACTTCTTTCGAAGTCTTGCTTTCTCTTTTGTCACGAAATCATGACATTCTTTCTACGCTTCCTCTCTTTCTTTTAGTCACAAAAATGCGACATGTCGCGATATCGTGACACTTTTCAAACTTACTTTCTCTCTCCTATTTTAGTCAGCGTACATTAAATCGTGACAATTTTCCAACTTACTTTCTCTCTCTAAAAATCCGTGACACTTTTCTTACTTGTTCTCTTTCTTCGAACTTGTCACGAAATCGCGACACTTTTTCCTGCTTTCTTTCTCTTCCAACATGTCGCGAAATCGCAATAGTTTTTTCACTTGCCTTTTTCTCTTCCAACATGTCACGAAATCGTGAACATTTTTCCTCTTTTTCTCTCTTCCAACATGTCGCGAAATCGCGATAGTTTTTCCTGCTTTCTCTCTCTTCCAACATGTCGCGAAATCGTGACAGTTTTTCCTGCTTTTTCTCTCTTCCAACATGTCGCGAAATCGCGATAGTTTTTCCTGCTTTTTCTCTCTCTTCCAACATGTCGCGAAATCGTGACAGTTTTTCTTGCCTATTGTATATGTCGCGATATCGCGACACTTTTCTTACTTGTCTTTTTCTTTGATCTTTTGCATATGGGCCACTTCGGTCTTCTTGGAAAATCACCGTACATACTTCGAATAACCTTTGAACTCCCGTCTTCTCGCATCCGAATAGCTTTTGAACTTCCTGTCCACTGCATCAACAGATCTATCTGACTGTGTTGACAACAATGACAATACTGTTGTTGCACCTTGTTCAACATTCCAAACTGCCACACACAAGATCAAGCAGTTTCAAAAGCACAATGTACATAATGTAAATGAATATGAATTTTATCCAATCATCTTCTAAAGTGCACAATTTTTGCATACCCAGATCATCAACACATAGGCACCTATATTACCATTTTTTTACTATCCCAAAACATTCATTGAGGCACATTTAGGATATGTTGGCTATGACATTTCTCATCCCATATCGTAACCCATTGGAATTTCCCATAGCATAGCCTCCACCAGCAGTTCATGGATCATGGATACTAGAGACATCCAACACGTTACTTCTAACAAGGATTTGTTTGAATAATTCAACTCAAAAGTACTTGGTGTAGTTCACATGGTTGACAAATCCTTTAAACCAGTTGAAGGAGCTAGAACTGTTCGATTGAAACTTCTTGGATTACCCAATTTTTGACTACTTCATGTTCTCTACATCCTTACTTTGAAGCAAAATTTATTATCACTATCCACACTCATCTGCTATGGATTTGATCTAAGTGTCACTACCAAAGATAAAACTCTTTGAGTCATTCACCCACCCTCCAAAAAAGTGGTCATGACTGGTTCCTTAGATGGTAAACTCATCAAATTTGCTGGACATCCTACTTTTAAAGTTCATATTGTTGAAGCTAACATGGTACTTAATGCCACCCTGACTCCCAAGAAACTATTTGTTGATGCATTATGGCATACTCGCATGGGTCATGTTAAACTTAACTGATTGAGACAAATGGAGTCCACCGTCAAGGGACTATCACACTTCTCTTCCAAAGCCATAAAATGTGAAGCATGTATCATCCTAAATCCTCTTGAAAACCTTTTCCAAAGAGTTAGTGGAAGCCCACACAAAAACTAGATCTACTTTACTCAGATATTTGTGGGTCAATGTCTATTCCCTCATTAAAAAGCAAAAGGTATTACATCACCTTCATTGATGACTTCTCAAAGAAGCTATGGATCGGTTTTTTGGAGAAGTTTGAAGCTTTTAAATTCTTCAAAGCATTCAAGGCTCATGCAGAATGAGAATTAGGTTGTAGAATCAAGACCTTCAGGAGTGAAAATGGTGGTAAGTACACCTCAAATGAATTCACACAGTACTTATCCTCACATGGGATCAAACATCAATTGATAATACCATACACACCTCAAAAAAATGGCATTGCCGAGAATATGAATAGGATAATTATGAACATGGTCCGTGCCCTTCTTGTCTATAAAAATATACCTCCATATATTTGGGTCAGATCCACCTAGACTGCTATGCATGTACTCAACACACTGAGCCCCTCAAAACCCGACCCATCACCTCATGAAAAATGGACTTAACACCCACCACCATCAACCACTTTAGAATATTTGTCTCCATCTACTATGCTCATATTATTCCAAAGCACAAAAAAAAACTTGAAGCTCGAGCTATTAGAGGCATATTTGTTGGATACCCTATGGATCATAAGGGATACAAGGTATTCATTCCTTCACATCGAAAAGTGATTGTGACACGTGATGTTGTGTTTATAGAAACTGAAGAACAAATAGTTACATTTGACACCAGGGGATACAATCTTTAGCCTAGATCAAAAGATGCTAACATATATGATGTTCAGATTTTAGCCTTTGGGAGGGGAGATGTTGAAAAGTTACTCAAAACTTTAGAATATGCAAATCAACCCATAAGTTTGAAGGAACCAAATTGTGATACTAGGTAGATGTTTGTATCTTATGTACCTTTTGCTCCTTCAACTAGTAATGTTGATCGCGATAAAAGTATTGTTTCACATCCATCTTCATTAGAATCCTCTGTACCTAATGATCCATTCCAAGATCATGATGAAAACTTTGAGGTAGGTGAGACATCCACACTACTCCCCACTCAAGAAATTCATGAAGCTCACCAACTCTTAAAGGACATCAAACTAGATGAAGTAGGAAAAATAACCACAAGAGGTACCCTCAGAGCAAGAGTGCATGAATCATTACTTGTTGAATTGGAACCTGCAGAACTGCACCTCACTTTGAATAATGAATCTCTCACATACCAAGAAGTTGTCAAACATGTAACTTGGAGACATGCAATGAACCAAGAGTATGAATCTCTAATAAAAAAATGGTACTTGAAAGTTAGTTGATCTACCAATTGGAAGAAAGGTAGTTTAAAACAAATGGGTGTACAAAAACAAGTATAAATTAGATGGCACCCTTGATAAACACAAGGTGACATTAGTGGCTAAAGTCTTCATGCAAAAGCAAGGCATTGACTACACTAAGGTATTTACACTTACCATAAAATGGCCCACAATCAGGACTCTTATAGCCTTAGTTGCACAACAAGGTTGGAAGATTCATCAATTAGATGTAAAGACTACTTTTTGAATGGTGAATTGGAAGAAGAAATATACATGGCATAGACAGAAGGTTTTGAGATTGTAGGACAAGATCACAAGGTATGCAGACTTAGAAAGTCTTTATATGAATTGAAGCAATTTCCTCACACTTGGTTCAACAAGCTATCAAATTAGATGAAGCAACTTGAATTTGAAGTGTGTGATTACCAAGACATTGATGCAACATTGTTCATCAAACACAGAAAAGATAAAGTCACATACCTCATAGTCTGTGGATGAAATGCTTCTAACAGGTAATAATGAACACATCATCAACACAGTGAAAAAGAACCTTGCAAAGACTTTTGATATATCTGATTTGGTATTGATGAAATTCTATTTGGGCATAGAAGTAACTCAAGAAAATAGTAAAATATTATTGACTCAAGATAAATACATCAACAATCTTTTGGAGAAGCTTCAACTCAAATATGCACGTCATGTGACAATCTCAATGGAATCAAATTTGAAACTCACTACGGATGATGACACACCAGAGGTAGATGCAACACTCTACAGAAGGTTGGTTGGTAGTCTCATATATGCTACTAAAACAAGACCTGATATCACTTATGCAATGGGGCTTCTAGCAAGGTACATGACCAAGCCAAAGGAGAGTCACTAGCAACCGATAACAAGATTGTTGAGATACCTAACTATAACATGCAATTGTGGCCTATTGTATGAAAAGAATGTAGATTTCAAACTCATCACGTACACATAATCATACTTTGCAAGAGATGAAGACACTAGGAGATCTACATTTGGGTACTTGACATTTCTTGTCTCAGCATCAATTTCATGGAGATCAAAGCAACAAAAGACTATAGCAGATTCTTCAGTAGAAGCCAAATATATTTTTGTAGTTGAGACAAACAAAGAAATGGCATGGTTGAGAAAGCTATTACACACTCTCGATATCACTCAAAAAGGCCCTACAAGCTGCATGTGGACAATCAATCAGTAATCCACATGGTAAAGAATCCATAGGATCAGTATAGAAGTCCACATGATTTGAGAACTTGTTCAAGATGGCATAATACAAATGCACTATTGTCATAATAAATCAGATTGCTGACATCTTCACCAAGCCACTCCAGAGGATGAAGTTTGAACATTTTAGACAACATATAGGCTTGAGAGCCTCCATATCCCCCTAACAATGGAGATGCAATAGGACTAGAAAGGCTAATGCTTATTCGTAAAACCACCTTCGTGTGGGTGGAAAGTATTGGTCGGTCTCTGCTCTATCCCATTCATGAAAGTGGGCGTGAAAGGATAAGGGTTGTACTAGTTTTGGAAAATTATAACTTGTGAAAACTTGAAATGGCATAGGGGATGAGCAAACGGTATATGGAGTCACATTTTATGAACAATTGGCTAATCAGCTACACAAAGAGCCACCTGAGCCACTCATCACAAGTCACGTAAACTACCTCAAAATCTAACTGACCATTGTAAGTTAAGTGACTCAAGTTGGAGGAACTGAAGGAATTATGGGAGAAAGGCCTCTACTATAATTGTGATGAGAAATATGGTCCAAACCATAGATGCACTACACATAAGTTGTATTTGTTGGATGTAGATGTTCCTTGTAACTCAACAAAGGAATAATATGAGGTAGAAGTGGAAGAAGTGAAAAATTCACCTGATAACAACAATGAAGATATCCCAAAAATTTCTTTCAATGCTCTCACAGGATTATGAAAGTTTGAGGGTACTTAAAATGATAAAATCTCATTGTGCTCATTGATTCAGGAAGTACACATAATTTCATTGATCCCAAGCATGGAAAAATAGGTTGATTTTTATATACAACCTTACAATAGTTTTGAATTAATGATTGGTAATGGGGGATATATTACCTGTAAAGTGAAGTGTTGAAATGTCAAGCTCACCATGGGTGATTATGACATGCCATTGGGAGGATGTGATGTTATCCTATGGGATCAATGGTTGCGAACGCTCGAGCCAATACTATGCTATTTTGTAGCATTGTGGATGCAATTCATAGTTGAAGGATAGAAATACACTCTAAAAGGACTACAAGCAAGTTCCTCACAGATAGTGAGTTCTCACCACATGGAAAATATTATTCGAAAAGGAGGTAAAGGGATGATTGCACAATTATTTTCCATTCAATCAACAAGGGAAGAACATGATGAAGTGGAAGAGTTACAACAACTTTTGACACGTCACTCTAGAGTATTTGAAGAACCAAAAGGGTTGCCCCCCACCGTAGTCAAGATCATGCTATACAACTTCTTCCTAGGAGTCAACCACCAAATATTTGGCCTTACAGATACCCCTTCTTACAAAAAAGTGAAATTGAGAAACTTGTGCAAGAACTGTTGAAAGCAGGTGTCATTCAACCAAGTGTCATCCCTTATTCTTCTCCAGTCTTGTTGGTTCATAAGAAGGATGGGTCATGGTGACTGTGTATCGATTTTCGAGCCCTCAACAAGATCACAATCAAGGACAAATTTCCAATTCCTATTATTGATGAGTTGCTGGATGAACTTCATGGAGCTAAGTATTTTTCAAAGTTGGATCTATGATCAAGGTATCATCAAATCAGAATTAGAGAAGAAGACATTCCTAAAATACTTTCTACACCCATGAGGGACACTATGAATTTTTGGTCATGCCTTTTGGCCTTACAAATGCTCCTTCAACATTCCAAAGCTTGATGAATCAGGTATTTCACCCTTATATTAGGAAATTTATTTTGGTTTTATTTGATGATATTTTGGTTTATAGCAAGACTTGGGAGGACCATTTGGTTCACTTGGAAAAGACCTTGCAAATCTTGGGTGAAAACCAATTGTATGCCAAATGCTCAAAATGTTCTTTTGGGTGGAAGGAGATTGAGTATCTGGGACATATCATTTTAGAATATGGGGTTAAGGTGGATCCCCAAAAAATTGAAGATATGTAAAATTGGCCTATCCCAAAATCATTGAAAATCTTGCATGGATTTCTTGGATTGATCGGGTATTACCGTAAGTTCGTAAAGGACTATGGCAAGATTGCAGCCCCATTGACAACTTTACTTAAAAAGAATGCCTTTCTTTGGTCAACAAATACTGAAGATGCTTTTCATAGATTAAAGGAAGCAATGTGTTCCACCCTAGTATTAGCCATGCCAGACTTCTCCAAGACCTTTGTGATTGAAAGTGATGCTTCTGGATTGGGAATTGGTGCAGTTCTCATGCAAGAAGGTAGACCCTTGGCTTTCACCAGCAAGGCACTTTTAGGATGAAACTTGGCATGATCAACATATGAGAAGGATATGTTAGCCATAATTCATGCCATCCAACGTTGGCGGTCGTATCTCATTGGTCGATATTTCATTATCCATATAGATCATCATAGTTTGAAGTACTTTGTGGAACAACGTATCTCCACCCCTGAGCAACAAAAGTGGATCACTAAACTATTGGGATATGATTATGAGATTGTGTATCATAAAGGGAAGGAAAATGTAGTCATTGATGCCCTTTCACACAAATTTGAAGATTTGACAACATTGCAAGCACTCTCTTCACCAGTTCCACAATGGATAGACAAGGTAACACAAGAATGGCTCAGTGATAGTTCAACTCAGGTATTAATTCAGCAACTCCAACATGATCCCAATAGTAAGCCTAACTTCACTTGGAGCAATGGAATGCTTCGGTTCAAAGGACGTATTGTACTGCCTCCTACATCTTCATGTCGATCGGAGATACTCCATGAATTACATGCTACACCTACAGCAGGGCACTCTGGGTTTCTAAAAACTTATAAGAGGGTGGCTCAATATTTTTATTGGGATAAAATGAAATAGGATATCAAAAAATTTGTTGTAGAATGTGAAGTTTTCCAGTGATAAAAGGGGGAGATAGTGGGTACTCCATGACTCCTTCAACCTCTTCCTATACCGACAAAAATGTGGATTGATATTTCGATGGATTTCATTGAGGGTCTTCCAAAGTCTTATGGAAAATCTATCATCATGGTGGTTGTGGATCGATTGTCCAAGTATGCACACTTTTGCTCCTTAGCCCATCCCTACAAGGCTATTAACGTGGCTCAACTATTCCTTGATAACATTTTCAAGCTCCATGGTATGCCATCAACTATCGTCAGTGATCGAGACCCCACTTTCACTAGTCATTTTTGAAAAGAATTTTCAAGCTCCAAGGAACTCAACTCCGCATGAGTTCGGCATATCACCCCCAAATTGATGGACAGACAGAGATTGTTAATAAATATTTGGAGACTTATTTGTGTTGCTTTGCTTTTGCACAACCGGTTCATTGGGTTAAATGGCTTCCCTTGGCGGAATGGTGGTACAATACTTCATATCATACTATAATCAAAATGACACCCTATGAAGCACTGTATGGCCAAGCACCATCGACAGTCACATCTTATATTCTTGGAAGCACCAATGTTCAAGCAGTAGATTCTGAGATTTCTAATCGGGCCAATATTCTTCGTCTTCTTAAGGAGAATTTACTCACAACACAACATCGGATGAAACAACAAACGGATCAACAACAGGTTGAACGTGAATTTTAGGAGGGGGACATGGTGTTCCTATGACTTCAACCTCACCAACATATCTCTCTCAAGCTTAAGGGTCCGTAGAAATTAGCCCTAAAATTCTATGGATCTTACAAAATTTTGTAGTGCATGGGACCAGCAGTATACAAGCTGGAGTTACCGGAGTCTTCAAAAATTCATCCAATGTTTCATGTATCTTGCCTCAAGAAGGTCATTGGCTCACAAGTGAAGGCACAAACAGAGTTACCTAAATTTATCGAGGATGGCTCCATAGTGGTTGAACCTAAAGCGATCTTGGAACGACGCACCCATCAACTTTGTAATCGCACCATCACCAAAGTCCTGATTCAGTGGCGAGGATTGGCACCTGAGGATGCTACTTGGGAAGTGCTTCATCAGTTTCAGCAACAATTTCCTTAGTTCTAGCTTTGAGGACAAAGCTTTTTCCAAGAGGGGTGGCATGTTAGGATCCCACATCCTAACATTTAATTATTATTAGTAGTAGTATAGTTAATTGATATATTGGCTTGTAATGTGAACCACCATATTGTAATAATTTGAACCGACGTAGGGTTAGGGTTAGGATAGTTATGCTATAAATATGTGTAAGAGCGAAAGAGATAGTATCAAGGAGAAAATACTTTGTTTTTTTTAAAGTTGTAAGGAGGAAGCCCCCTCGAAGTGGCCTGCGATTCTTGATAATCAATAAAGTTGTTTGGACTTTCTCCATTCTGAGATCTTATTGTGTTACCTTTAAATTGAAGATTGTGGATAAATCTTGTATTAAACCCTCAATTTCTTAACACTATGGAGGAAATCACAAGGTTTGGTATTGCTATAGTGGATGGATTTATGACTCATTGTAATCAAATAGTGTATCAGTTGTGGATCTAGATTGGGTCCATTCTCATCACCACCAATATATATGTGCTTCCCTTGGGTTCCAAGGATCTTATTTTGGGAGCGTCATAGTTTCAGACTATTGGGGGCATCACTTGGAAGTTTCATGAGCATACACTAAAATTTGTCAATAATGGTCAACCAAGGATAATTAAGGGGATACCTCCAAGACCAATTATGATTTCCCCTCACATACATCCATAGGTGTATAAGGAATAAATTGATAGAACCATCCATGAGGATGCCACATGGGAAGGAGAGGATATTCTACAACATCCAACATTGCATTGCTTGGGGACAAGCAATTCTTAATGGGATGGATTTGTAATATCTCCAAATTTAATAAATGTAAATAAATAAGGCATGTGTACTTATAAACGTACCTTGATGAGTTAGTATCTAGTCATTAAAGGTATTAGATGATCTATAGGGTCCATAGATGATGAAATTATTAATCTAACATATAATATGTAGGTTAATAAACTTGCTTAAAAGGGTTCTATATTGAGTCCTGCACCCATGTCTCAATATTATGAAAAGAATTTGGAGATTTCTTTCTTGATAATAAATTGGAAGAAAAACCCTATGCATCAAAGAGGATGGAAACCCTCTTTTAACTTCGAAAAACAATAAAAATATTTTTCTAATAAATATTTGTACTCATTAATTTTTATAAATCCAATACATAAGTTTTCTTTAATGACAACATTTTTATTTTTTATTTTTGCTATAAATACATATTCCAAATAGGTCCCAGTAAATTAAAAAGAACAATTTAAAAGAAACACTTTTATAACGAAACAAAACACCTAGGTACTTATTGAATCTGACAATAATATTCTCTATTATTTTTTTCTTTTCCTTATATTGTTATAAATTTTCATTTTTTAAAAACAAAATCCATCTTCCATTTTCTTATGCATAAAGGACATGCATTGATGGCCTTACGACTTCCCTTAACTAAATATATGACGGATGTAACTAAATATATGACGGATGTAGTGATGACTAATATGTCTTAGTAGAAAACTTTAAAATCCCTTATTTGGTCACATGAATATCATATGCGTTATTAGTATTAGGTTTCTAAAATGGAAATAGACTAGGTCCTGCATGCTTAATTGAATAGCTACTATTATGTTTATAAATGTTCATTACTATGTTCACTTCATGGCATAAACATAAGGAAGGGATTTTGTGATTTTTTTTTGTTATATAGATGAATGGTTACACTTACAATTTTTTTTTTTTAGTAACTAACAGTGTAGTTGGCAGGGTTCAAACTATTAGGGAAGACTTTCAACACACCCACCATCTTGTTAATGGTAACCCGACATGAGATGGGGACCGTAGGACGCACGACGCACAGGGTTCACACCGTCTTCGTCAGTCTGGTTCAACACGTGGTATGAAGGGGACCGTCGGACAAGCAGGAAACAAATCGTTGTCATCAATCAGATGCAACACGCAGAGAAATCAAATCGAACTACTAACTATACATGGACACGCCCGTGGAATTGGAACCCAGGTCTCCTCTCAAAAAACATCCCAACTTACCAATCCACTGTGACTTTGACTCAATAACACATTAATTGTTTTTGTCAGTACATCTAAGTCTGTAATATTAAAGGGAAACAAAACATTTTATTAAAATTTGTTAATTATCCGCTCATGTAGAGGAGTTGGAGAGCAAGTGGGTAGTTAAAACTCTCTAGTTATGAAGAGGCCCAGGTTCAAATCTCTCCCCTCACATGTTGCGGATATGTTGTATATAAAAGGTTCCTCATCAAAAAAAAAATTATTATTTAAAAATAATATATATTATAAACAGACTTAAAGAGGCCCAGGTTCAAATCACTCCCCTCACATGTTGCGGATATGTTGTATATAAAAGGTTCCTCATCAAAAAAAAATTGTTATTTAAAAATAATATATATTATAAACAGACTTAAAATAATAAAAAAATTTACTATCTTAATATTATAAAGTTAATATAAAGTGTTATTTTGAAAAAAAAATGTGTTTGTTTTTCTTATCGTGTATATTCAATTGTTAATATCTCTTAAATGGTGAATGCTAATGAACATTACATTTTATTTTTTCTTCGGGTCATATATGAGAAGCAATATTAGAGTGGAATATAATTTTTTTAATAAATATGTTATTTGAAAACAATATCATATAAAAATAAATTATTATAAATTGATTTTATCTAAGGTGATTTTCCTATGTTGAAAATAAATTTATTTTGTATTTTTTATTGTATAGTAGGTGAAAAAGATTAATGTTGGCCTTCTAAAGTCCATGGGCATCCACTAGCCCCGGTTGATATGTGCAATATCTCAATATACACTTTGCACCATTTCTTCTTCCTCTTCTATTCTGTTATCTACCTTTCTCATGTATTTAATCTATGGGAATAAAATCTGTAGTTTTGCTATTTAAATTGCTTTTTATTATATTTTCTGATATGGTACTAGTCATAAGAGTTGGGAGTGGTATCTCGAAGCATGTCTACAATGAGCTATACTATATTTGTTGTGTCTTTGTATCTCTACCTTGTATCTTTGTATCTATACAATGAGCTACCTTGTATCTTTGTATCTCTACCTTGATAGCAGGTGCGTCCCCCAAGGTTTGATCTAGGAACAAGTTGGTATGCCCACTGCTCAGTCAATTTGATTTTTTTTTTCTATAGTTCCTACTCTCTAGAGTACACAAAGTTGGTGTGCCTCAAGATCAAGAAGCAAGACTCCAACTTGAAGTTGTAGGGGCAGGAAAGGTCATATGTTTATCGAGGCCAAGGTTCTCGAGGGTACAACATAGTTTATCATTATGAAGGTTCACCTTGAACTTTCACGAGGCTAAGTGGCTTAGCAAAGATAGGCAACAACTTCTTTGGAAAAAGAGAAGAACAAATCGAAGATTTTTTCAATCTTCCAAGGAGAAAGAAAGCCCAAATTTTCTAAAGGTGTCAAGTTTCTCTCTTTGGTGATTATGGTATGGTAGAGAAGTCTAAGTGTAGTGTGCAAGTTGTGTGCAAGTTGTGGTGAAGAGGTTCTCTCTTTTGCGGTTATCATATGGCAAAGAAGCTTAAATGCATTATATCAATTGTTTCACGTCTTTTTTTTTTTATATATATATAGAAGCAATGGTTACAATCACGATTTTTAGTAACTACCAGCACAGCTGGTAGGGTTCAAACTATCTATGAAGGCTCCCAAGACTTCCACCGTCTCGATACATGGTAACCCGGCGTGAGATGGGGACCACTGGACGCACAGGGGTTGAGATGGTAACATTGTTTCACGTCTTTCACCATTTACTTCTCGTCTTTTATTAGATGTGGATTTATAAATATCATCCAAACATTTTGAGTATAATCTAAGTTTTTTCTATGAAGGTGTAAAGTAACCTTTGGTTTGTATTATGTGCAAGCTTTTGGATTTCGTTGAAATATAGGATTACCGTTTGAATTTTTTACTTTATTAGTGACATTTTTTTTACACAAGTTCATTAACACACACTTTACGGTGGTTTGAACCTGGGTCTCCCGAAAAAAAGTCCAAAGCCTTAACCGCATGGGTGTCCCAAGGTAGCATTTAGTGGCCTCCCATGAAATTACAATTTTTTTATTTTTTATTTTAATAAAAATTCGGCTTAGAAGTGTTAAAAAAAAAAAAAAAAAAAAAGTTGGTTTAGGGAAAAAAGGAGGTAAATGTGTTTTTTTTTTTTTCATTAAAGGATGTAATATGGTTTTGTGGAGGCATTTGTAAAAATTGCAAAATTTTAATCATAAGTTGTACCTTAAAAACAAATCTTTGATTGATTGGCTCATAAGAAGGCCAACTCTAAGGCAAATAATAACAATGTTTTTTTTGGGGGGTGGTGCTCTAAAAGGCTTATTTTCAAGCCTCTTGTGTTTTTGGTGGTCTTGTTTCTTTGTCTTCTCAAGTTACTACTTCAATCATGGGTTCAAATGACAACTATATGGTATCAAAAAATTTAAATAGCACAAATTATAAAACATGAAATATGCAAATGACACTAATATTACAAATGAAATATTTATGGAATTTAACAACACAAGACAAGCTAATAAGCCCATATGAACATATTAAATGGAATAAAAAGGACATGAATGCACAAGTGCTCATCTTGTGGCAGATATATCCATAAATTAGGTCTCATGTTCAAGATATTCAAACATCAAAACAGGTATGGGACTCTCTTCCTACAATGTATGAGAGGACTAGTAAACTCAAAAATAGATTTAATGAGATAATTAACACATCTAAATCTAGATTATTAAAAAAATACACATCTAAATCTAGAAGAGGGAGAAAACATAAATGACCACATCATCAAATTAAAAAGAATAAGAAATCAGCTTTACACTATGCAGTTAACATATATAGACAAAGAGGGTCACAAAAAATTAGAACAACAAAAAACATTAAATATATATCTGCATTGACTAGGAAGGGAGCAAGAGACCTCCCGCTCTGGGTGGGAGGTCACCTCTTCAACTTCTTGCTCCCTCCTTGGCTCTTCCTAGGGCTCTCAAGTGGATCTCTTGCTTTGTTATGGAATTCCAGGTAGATCTCCTAGTTTTCCTAGGTTTTTTGACCCTTCCTACCATTGCTTGGTGCTTGGAGGGTCTCCAAAAACCTTTTCTGCTTCCTCTTAAGGTGTTCCAGGAAAGAGGTGGTAGATATCATTTTCTTCTATTGGATCTATAGCATGCTAATGAGGTTCCCTGGTGCGGGAGCAAGAGACCTCTCGCTCTGGGTGGGAGGTCACCTCTTCATATTCTTGCTCCTTCTTTGGATCTTCCTAGGGTTCTCAGGTCGATCTCTTGCTTTGCTAAGGAATTCCAGGTAGATCTCCTAGTTTTCCTAGGTTTTCTGGCCCGTCTTGCTATTACTTGGTGCCCGGAGGGTCTCCAAGACCTTTTTTGCTTCTTCCTAAGGTGTTCCAGGAAGTCTTCTTGGGTGTTGTTGCGTGGTCGAACAAAACTGAGTTTTTGGTCATGGTGTGGAGGTTTTCATCCTTGCTCGATTTGGGGGTCTGTAGAGCTCTTCCCTATAGTTTTTTCTTTGGCCATGGGATGGGGCCATGCACTTTACTACCTATAGGGGAAACTCTTTGTTCCTCTCTAGATCTTGGTATTGCTTCAAAGTGGGATCCAGTTCATTCATTTTGCTTGCCAGGATGGTCATTCACTAGGTTTTTCTAGGCTTGGGGGAGGCCCTGATTGTTCTTAGCTAAGTGTTTCCCATGGTTTGTGATTCGTGGTTGGTGGTTTAGGGTTTCTAGTGGCTTTGATTTGTTTTTTCTGCTTACCATGATGGTCTTTCTCTGGTTTATGTGGGCTTGGGGGAGGCCATGATTGTTCCTAGTTGAGAGTTTTCCATTGTTTGTGGTTTTATGGTTGGTGATTTGGGGTTTTCGACGGATGCGTTTCTTTTTATATTCTTGTAAGGATGGTCATTCACTACCTTTTCTAGGCTTGGGGAGGCCTCATATTTATAGTTGAGTGTTTCCCATGGCTAGCATTTTAGGGCTCGTGTCTAGGGGTTTCTGTTGGATTCCTTCTCATATTTTTTTGGTCTTGGAGGGGACCATGTGCTTCTTTGTATTGCAGAAGGGTTTCGTGGTTTCTCCGCTGGTGGTTGGGTTAGATTTTCTTGTTGATTTGGGTGTCCTATTTTCAAATTTTTTCTTCGACTGTGCTTCACCTTTCTTCTTTGGGATATCGCATAGAGGCTCTTGCGGATGGTCCAGTGTTGGTTTACGGATGGCCCTATGCTAGTTTTTGAGTGGTCCTTTTTCTTTTACGGATGGTCCTATTTCATTTGTGTTTGGTCTTGTGTGATTTACGAATGGTCCTGACTCTTTTTTTGAATGGTCCTAATTCGATTTATGGATGGTCCTATTTCGTTTGTAGATGGTCCTAATTCATTTGCGGATGATCGGGAAAACCCTTTTCAAATTGGTGTGAGATTTTCTCCTATACGAAAAAATCCTTTTCAATTTTGTGTTTACCTATGAGGTTTCTCTGCTTCCCCTATGAGGGCTTCTCTTCTTAGCGTGTGTGACTTCCTCTCTTGCTCCTACATGGGCTTCTCTTTTTTTATTTTAGTTGTTTTTCTCCAATAGCCCACAGAGGGTCTATTTCTTTAGCTATTTTTTGGTTGGGATCTCTTCTCCCAACCTTCATATTTTTGTAAAATGTTACGGGATCCTTTCAAAACTCCTTTTACCAATAAAAAAACATATATATACAAAGATCGAGTAGTGCAACCAGGAGTGAGCGTAGTCAAGAGTAAACGCAACTGAAAGCAAGTGGGAGCACAAGCTGGGAGTGAGGGCAACCGAAAGTAGGTGCAAGCACAAGTTAGGAGTGAATTTAGCCACAAGCAAGTGTGAGCATAAGCCAAGAGTGAATATAGCCAGAAACAAGAGTGCGAGTGCAAACCGAGTGCGAGTGCAGTCGGTATCGAGTGTGCAGTCGGGAGTGAGTGCATCCAAAAGCAAGTGTGAGTGCAAGCTGAGAGTGAGGAGGAAGTGTGAGCAGGAAAGCAAACAGTAAAAAGAAAAGTGTGACCAATCACTTCTTGTTCCAGATCTCAAGAAAATTTAGAGGATTCATTTGAAAAAACCTAGGTAACATGGAAAGAAAGTCATTTGTGAAAGTCCTTACTGAAAGTATGAATGGCCAAGTTGGAAGTTTGGATGCCCTAGCTAGCAATAAGGGTAAGAGAGAATCTATGGAAAACCCAGTTCGAGTAGCATATTCTACACCAGAAGTGATTATCAAAGATGAGATGATTGAGCATGATATAATGATTCTTAAAACTAGAGGGTTAATTTGTAAGTTTCATGGATATTGGCCAGGTTTTTCTGAGATTCAAAATTGGATTAAGTGGAAGTGGGGATTGAATTCAAATTACTCCATGAATTTTCTTCCGAAAGGATTTTTCCTCATTATTTTCTCCAATTCAAAAATAAGGGATAAAATAATGGATGGAGGCCCGTGGTTTAGGGGTAAAGATGCATTATACTTAAGACCTTGGAGTGAGAATTTTTTTGTGGACATAAAAACTATTAAAAGGCTTTCGGTATGGATTAGGCTTTTTGGACTTCCTTATCAACTCATCAATAAGGAGGTTTTGAAGAGTATTGGTAATACTCTAGGCAAATTCATCCAAGAGGGACCATCTACTAAGGAGAGAAGACATGTTGTATACACTCGAATATGTGTTTCCATGGATATTTCTAAACCTTTACCACAATCGATTAGGATTAAAACTGAATCAAGAGAATGGGATCAGCAGGTGGATTATGAAAACATTGCATTTCGATGTCGCAAATGTCATGAAACTGGGCACATGGCAAAATACTACAAAGTAAAAATGGAGGAAGAGATGGAATTTTTTGGGCATGAGGGTAATTTCAATTTGAAACAAGTAGACCATATCACAGGAGAAGCTAGGTCAAATCAAGGATTTTCCACTCCTAAGAAAGTGGCAAGAAAAATCCCTCTACATCATCAAATGGAAAAGGCAATTATAGTTCACTCGAATCAGCCATTAGAAGAAAAAAATGGTATGGAAGATGAGGAAGTACATTGCGCAAGTTCAAATATAGGAGCTCAAGGTGCGAAGGAAGAGGGGAAGGCAAATTTTAATACAAAGGAAAATAGGGAGATGAATCTTAAATCAAATAAGGAGAAGGAGGTCAAGCTTAATCCAGGTAAATCACCTTTACTATCCTCAAGTAGCTTAAAATCTTCTCCTTCCAATAAAAATGAAAGTAGTATGGAGTGTGTTCCTTGCACTTTAGGTTTTCAAGAGCAGTATATTAAAGAAAATCTTATGGAGGATATCCAAGGAAATTTAGGGTTTTCAGGCCAACATAAGAAAGCGATGACTATGGAGGATCATCTTTGCAGTTTAGAGTTTTTAGGGCAACATAAAGAAGAAAATGCTAATGAGGCTATTCCTTGCACTTTCGGCTCTTTAAGGCAACATAAACCTTTAGAAGATAAGTCTCATTTTGAACAATATGAAAAAATGGAAGAGATTGATGAAGATGAGAGTGTTGGCAAGAATGGAAGAAGGAGAGGAAGGCCATCAAACCATGATCTAAGAGAAAAAGAAACTTAGAAGGATATTGATTTGGGAAGCCAAACAAAAATATCATAGGTGTTAACAAGAAGTGGGGCTAAGCCCACTAACAAAAATAAAAAGTATTGATGATGAAAATGATATCATGGAATATTAGGGGTATGAATAAAATCCCTAAAAAAGAGTTATTAAGGAATTAATAGGTTGTTATAGCCCTGAGTTTATTTTAATACAAGAAACAAAATTAAGCAATGAGGAATGTAAGGAGGCTTTTAAGAAGATTTGGAAGATAGGTGATTGTTTAGCAGTTTCTTCTATAGGAGCTTCAGGTGGTATTGCAATAATATGGGACAAATGCAAATGGGATGGAGAACTATTAGAAGCAAAAAGTAATTGGGTTGTTGGATTATTTTGTAGGAAAGAGGAAAACATCAAAGTTGGGGTTATAAATGTATATGCTCCAACTATAGTTACTCCACGTGAAAGATGTTGGAAGGACCTTAGTATATTTTTGTCAAATACAATGATGATTCATTGTGATCTATGGATTCTTGGGGGTGATTTTAATACTGTTATATCTCCTTTGGAAAAGAAGGGTGGCATTCTAGGATGGTCTAAATCAATGCAAGATTTTTCTTCATTTGTCAATTCAAATGACCTTTGGGATGTTAGTCCCTCAAGCTTTCAATACACATGGGATAACATATGCATTGGGAAAAATCATATAGCAAAAATACTGGATAGATTCTTGTTATCCAATAATTGGTTGCAAACAAAGTATACAATCTCTTCGGATATTTTATTACGAGCAAGATCAGATCACAAACCCATTCTTTTGACTTGTGAGTCACCTAACAATGGTCATCCAAAGCCATTTTGCTTCCATTCTATGTGGCTCCAAGACCCTAATTTTTTCCATATGGTTATGTTATGGTGGGATGAATCAAAATTTGAAGGATCATGTATGTACAGGTTTGTTCAAAAGTTGAAACATGTAAAGGAGCAAATGAAGATATGGAATGTCAAATATTTTGGTAACATTTTTAAAGAAAAAAAGAAATTGAATCCAAACTCCAAAATTTACAAGAGATAGTAGAAATTAATGGAATGGACCATGATTCTTATGTGAAAGAAAAACAATTACTTTATGATTATCATAATGCATTGAAAAAGGAGGAGTCATATTGGTTCCAAAAATCTAGAGAGAAATGGCTCAAGGAAGGAGATAGAAATACAAAGTTTTTTCATGCTACAACAAAAAAAAATTTTCTACTCGTCATATCAAAAATATTATAACTCCAGATGGAAGAAATATTTAGGATGAAGAAGATATAAGGAAGGAAGCAATAAATTATTTCAAAAATATTTTGTCAAATTCTAGGCAAGATAAGGAGGCACAAGAAAAATTTCTGCAAAATATTCCATCAATTATTACTCAGAGACAAAATGAAATCTTGAGGAAGAAGATATCTATGGAGGAGCTCCATGAAGCAGTTTTCTCTTTCCATCCTAACAAGGCACCTAGCCCCAATGGATTTCCTGCAATTTTCTTTCAAAATTTTTGGGATTTATTGAAGAGTGATATGTTAGATGCAATGGAAGAGGCCCGAAAAAGGAAGGCTATAATAAGTGAGATCAATGCTACTTTTATTACCTTGGTTCCCAAGAAGGGTGACACAAAATATTTTGATAATTTTTTTCCAATAAGCCTTTGTAATATGATTTACAAGATCATTTCAAAAATTATGGTAAACAGGTTGAAGGGCATTCTAGGGTGTATTATCTCATAGGAACAAGGTGGATGGAACAAGGTGGATTTGTTTAGGGTAAATAAATTCTTGATGGTATAATTATTGCATAAGAGGCCATACATTCTCTTCATTCTATGAAAAAACCAGGTATGCTTTTGAAATTAGATATGAACAAAGCATATGATAGGGTTTCTTGGAATTTTTTACATGCTATTCTCAAAAAGTTTGGCCTTGATTATAGTTGGTGTGAGTGGATTAAATGTTGTTACAACACTGTAATTTTTTTTGTTTTGATCAATGGTTCTCCTGTTGGGTACTTCAAGTCATCTTGTGGACTTCGTCAAGGTGATCCTCTTTCTCCTTATCTATTCATTATTCTCGCAGAAGCATTAGGAGAGCATTTTTTTTTTTTGGTAAGTAGTAGTTTGATTATTAGGGTTTTAACTAGGTCCCAGTCCCAGATATACAAAAACCCTTGCCAGGGTGGTGGATATTGATATTGCAAAAACCTTGTAACGGTAAATAGAAGCCAAAGGCCTAGCAGAATCCCTCTCAAGGGATAAGCATGACAGCAGTCCCACACTAGGGATTAAGACCTTAACATCTACGACCTAATAGCCCACGCAAGGGCATTCCTTTATAGCATAAAACCCTACCTAGAAATGGTGATAGAGCCCCAAGGGCTTTCCAAAAAACAAAAACTTGAAGTAATAAAAAGGACAAACATAACAAAAACAAACTAGGGAAATCAAAAGGGAATCCCTAAGGGTCGACCTCCATGGGGTTCTCCTTCACGTTCATAGTGAGCTCCTCCAAGAAGCGCTTCATAGCCTCGGTGGTACTTTTGAACATAGAAATAAAACATTTAATAAACATTCTTGTCATGCGCTTCGATGTTTCAAGGGCGGGGTTCGAGTCCTCGCTATTATCATCAGGGACATTAACAAGGGAGTTCTGGCTTGACTTCATTTTGATCTTCTTGGTCCTCGATGATCTGTGGATCATAGGAATATCCTCAATTATAGTTTTGCACTTTCCCAATGCCACCTTCTTGGAGGATGGGGTGGGATTAGACGGGGTAGACTGCTTGGGGGGGTCTTCTTGGATTCAAGGGTTTGATACTCGGGATCCGTCTCACTGACCAAGGGCTCGCTGGAAAATGAGTGAGTTGGTGAAGACGTAAGGGGGGAATGGGAGGGCTGGATTGGAGGAGAGTGGCTGCTAGGGGAGGATTTGCGGTAACATGGCAAAAGAGAATAGTGAAAAGGCCCTGGTGGGTGGGAGGGGAGTGTTTCTTGTGAGTGACAAAAACCGATAAGTGGATGGAGCGATGGAAGAAAGTGGGAATGTTCATGTGCTTGTAACCGTGGAAGTGGTTGACAAGAGCCATATAGAAGTTGGACATCGGCTTAACAAGATCCTTAGAGGTCAAATACTGGATCAGGGGAATAGCGACAGAAGATCAAGGGGAGGGAAGGGAGGTGCGTTCAAGAGAAACACCTGTCCATTTGAACTCTTGGTAGTTGGGGAACCCCTCCAGCTTGGGCTCCCAACTGTGCTTATCACGACAGATGCGATGACCAGACAGGGGAAGGCTAGACACCTCAGCCATCAACTCGGAGGTAACCTTGAAACGAAAACTACAGATTACGACAAAACCATTCTTCCATGTTCGAACAAAGTCAGCAAAAATATTAGCTTTGGGGCCCTAAAATTTACTCAATAAGGGCTTCAGATTAAAGGTGTCGATAAAGGGTTTCACCAGAGGGTCGAGCTGGAGGGAGCTAGGTTCGATGTATGCCATAGTGCCAGGAGGAAAGGACAAGGGAAGAGATAGCAACCAGGGCAAAGGGTGATGAACAATAAAAGGAAGGACAAGGGGACTATTTAAAAATGCTAGTAAGGGATGATTAAGCATACCGATCTGATCGGGGAGGGGACAGGTGGACAAAGTCCAGGTAGGATGGGGATTGGTGATAGTTCTTGGGCCTGAGTCGATACAGGGAAACGGGGATATCCAGAGCCACTTGGATTTGATGAGGATGGGCAGGGAAGCGGATTGGACAGGGGCACCGAGGGTGGCATTGGGGCATCGCAAATCGTATTGGGGAGCATAATTGAGGAGACCAATCATCCACATGGGAAATTGATGACTGGTGATGCCAGCAAGGATGCCAATCATGAGCCAGCGATGAAGGAGGAGCTTGTTGGAGAAGATATTCCTAGGAATAGCTGCAAACTTGGAAAAGAAACACATTGGTTAGCGAGGAGGAGATGACACGAACCTACCTTGCCTGTTAGCATCTGCTACATGAGAGACACCTAGCAAATTAGAATTGTGCCACACCGTCAGTAGAGATTGAATAAGACCCATGTTGGCAAGCTGATCAGCGAGTTTGTTTTCTTCACGAAATACGTGGAAAACTACCACTGGGCATTGCTGACCAATGATAACTTTGCTTTCCTAGATCAGTGAGCTAATGTTCCAAGGGGGATTTTTATCAGATTTAATGTAACAAATGATGTTCAAAGAATTCCCTCGATGTGAAGACGGATACGAGAGTCTTTGATCAGGTTCAAACTATGCCAGAGAGCCCAAGCTTCAACAAAATTATTTGTCTAGTGATCAAGGTTCTCAAAAAATGCAAGAACGATCACCCCTTTGTGGTCTTGGATGACCCTACTAGCTCCTAACAGTCTCGGGTTCCCTTTGGATGCCCCATGAAAATTTATCTTTAAAAATCCTGCGGGAGGGGGATTCCAAAGGGCCAACCATCTGGGATGGGGAATGGGGTGAGGGTGGTCGGGGATAGGGTGTTGAGGGATTGGAAAATCTCCCCTTCAACCTTGCCAATCGGGGACTTAGACCAAGGGAGTAATTGGAGGTTTTTAGAGGCATAGGTGATGGCTTTGGTGGCCGTAGATATGGCATTGTTAGAAAGGGTGGAAAACACTCTGTGATTGCGCTCTAGAAAAATCTTCCAAATAAGGTGGTGGAGGCAGATCCTCCAAATAAAGGCAGCATTGGAATTCTAAAAAGGGGTAGGCCATTGGATAAAGAGATCTTGGAGAGTGCGAGGTTGGGCCCACTAGATTTGGAACAGGGATAGCAAGTGGTTAAAACTCCCTTGGGTGAACTCACAATGTAAAAAGAGGTGGTTGATCGATTCCCTATTAGACAGGCAAAGATGACATCTATTAGGGATAGGGATGCCTCTTTTCATAAGGTTGTCAGTAGTGAGCACTTTGTTTTGAATAGCAGTCCAAGAGAAAAATCCAACCTTAGGGACTAGGCGCTTGATCCAAATTGACCCAAATAGGAAGGCAGAAACTTGGTGGTTCAACAGGAGAGAATGAGCCAACTTGACTAAGAAAACCCCATTGTCTATCCCTGACCAAATTGGAGAATCTGGAGTGGTTGCAGTAGGAATAATGGTGGTTCTGAGAAGCTGAGACAAGGAAGCGCCCGCTTGGGTTATCTGGGCACTAGCACTGCCAATGGGGATTTGCTTCCATTCTTGTTGATCATTGAAATAATCCCTGACTCTACTACCCCATCTACACTCAAGAAAGGATTTGAGAGTAGACATACCTGGGATAACTGCGAGGAGTTGGTCGTTAAACCAAACATCATCCTAAAACTTGATCTCGGAGCCACTACCAAGTTGCCAACGAGATCCTTTAGTGATAAGAGGTCTGGATTGACTTATCGCCTTCCAGAAAGCATATCCAGAAGAAGGGAGGTATTCATTCATGAAGGACGATCGAGGGAAGTATTTGCTCTTGACAATCGCCACCTATTCTGATTTGACATTGGTGTAGAGTTTCCATGCCTGCTTGGCAATAAGTGCAAGGTTTAGATTGAAAGACCTTCTCAAATCGAGGCCCCCTTGGGATTTAGGTTGACAAACTATATCCCAGTTACCAAGGTGGATTCTACTTTTTTCTTTATTACCTTACCACAAGAATTTTTTTTTGATTTGCTCAATCTTGGCATGAACAGACGTTGGGGCTCTAAAGACAGACATGAAGTAGACTAGAATGCTTTGAAGGACCACCATAGTGAGGGTAGCCTTAGCTACCTGGGATAGGAGGGTACCCTTCCAGCCTGCAAGTTTGCATTTGAACCTTTCGATGACATTATCCCACATGGACTCTTTCGGGCTCTTGATGAAAAGAGGAAGGCCCAGGTAAGAGGTGGGAAAGCTTGAGATTATGTGCTACAGGATACGGGTGATCTTGTGTTGTCTACTATCCGAAGTGTTAAGGAAGAAACACTCACTTTTGGTGTAATTTATTTCTTGGCCTGTTGCTCTGGCATAGGTGTCAAGGATATATTTGATGGACTTAGCTTGGATGACTGATGCTAAAGAAGCGATAATGGTATCATCAACAAACTTTTGGTGAGAAAGGGGGGCGTGGTGGATGAAGCTTTGATCCCTTTCACATGCCCATAAGCACAGGCAAACTTGAAAGCTCTTCCCAGGGATTCTACCAGGATGATGAAGAGGAAAGGGGATAAGGGTTCACCCTGCTTTATGCCTTTATGAGTTGAGAAATAACTTGTAGCTGAACCATTAACGAGCACAGAGAACCATGGCATCGAGATACAACCTTTGATGAGATTGATCCATTCTCTATGAAACCCTAACTTGGCAAGGACTTTCAGAAGGAAATCCCTATTGACTCTGTCAAAAGATTTGCTGATATTCAGCTTAAGAAACATGGCTGCCTTTCGGTTGCAGTGAGTAGAATGGAGAGTTTCATGAAGGTATATGATGTTGTCTGTGATATATTTGCCTTCCACGAAGCTGCCTTGACAAGGATCGATGATAGCAGGGAGAATCTTCTTTAGCCTCAGGGCTAGGGATTTGGTTAAGATCTTTTAGATAATGTTACAGAGACTAATAGGCCTAAAATCCACCCTAGTATTACAGGTGTGGGTTTTGGGGATCAGAGCAATGAAAGTTGAGTTAGTCCCTTTTGGAATGGACTTAGTCGATTAGAGCTCGATGATGGCTTTGCAAATGTCTTCCTTCATAATGTCCCAAAAGGTTTGAAAAAACTGAGGGGGAAAGCCATCTGGACCAGGGGCCTTGTCAGCTTGCATGGAGAAGAGAGCAGTCTCGATCTCTTTCGGAGAGAGGGTTTGAATTAGGGTATTCCTTTGTCTGATAAAGGAAATAAAAAGGAGCTTTGGATATTTTTTTTATATAAAATGAAAGTTGGCTTGGCAGGTTGGAAAGGTAATTTATTAACCATGATAGGATGACTACAACTCATAAATACTACTTTGCAATCCATTCCTATTTATATGATGTCAATTTCAAGACTGCCAACAGGTATTGCATCAGAAATTGATAAAAAGAGAATTTATATGGAAAGGTTGTGAGGAAAAATTTAGGTTTTCTCTTTGTAAGTGGGAAAGGGGTTGCAGAGGAAAGAATGTTGGAGAAGTAGGCTTGCGGAATTGTAAACTTATGAATTTGGAATTAGGAGCAAATCTTGGGTGGAGATTATTCATAGATCAAGGAAAGAATTGGGTAAAAATATTACTTCAAAAATATATAGGTTCTCTTGATGCAATGAAATTGTTTAGAAAAAGAACTCTACCCAAAGGATCATCAACATGGAACTTCATATCATAGAGTTTACAATTGATAAAGAAACATATTATATGGTCAGTCAATGAGGGGAGTTATGAAAATTATTGGTTTGATGCTTGGTTGAAGCCTTATCCTCTCATCTCAGACTCAAAATGGACACCATTGGCTCAAGTGTGCCTAGCATGTAAAGTTCCAAAGGTCAAATATTATATTATTATGAACAAAAACTCCAGATCACAGATTTATTTTAGTGACCTGGTTGAAGGAGATGAACAAAAATAAATTATAGATGAACTTAAAAATATGCTTCTAGAGTTTTATTTGCCAATTTTTACATGAAAATATGAGTTGGTTTGGAACTTATCAAAGGATGGTGGATACTCATTAAATTTGGGATATGAGAATTTAGAACAATCAAAATTTTCTTCTCCCAAAGATTTTCCTTGGAATAATGTTTGTTCATTAGAGGCTCTCCCTAAGGCCTCAATATTTCTTTGGTTAGTAGTTCAAAGTAAGATTCTTTCAGGAGAGAGTCTACAAAGAAGAGGATATTATGCACCCTTAAGATGTGCCTTGTGTGATAAATATTTAGAAACATCAGACCATTTACTCCTTCATTGTCCGTTTGCTCACACCATTTGGGGTTACTTTTTAAAAAATATGAAATTATATTAAGTATCTCCATCAACATTGAAAGAGTTGATAAAATGTTGAATAAATTATTTTAAAGCTAAAGCATTATGTATTCTTTGGAGGATTGGACCTGCCATTATTTGTTGGAATTTATGGCTTGAAAGGAATAATAGAATTTTTAAAAATAAATATCAAAATCATGCCCAAGTTTGAAACCATATTAGTGCCTCTCTTGCAAAATATCTAGAAATATGGTGCTCATCATGGGAAGTCTCAATTGCAAAAAAAGAAGTGCTAATAAATTGGCTATAGGATTTGAACATACATGGAAGAGTCATCTACGACAATGGAATTAAAACAAAGGATCTACTTCGATCTACGGTAAAATGGAAATGTCTAGAAAATGGGTTTATCAAAATTAATTTTAATGGTGCTTCTAAAGGAAATCCAAAAAAAGCTGGTGGAGGTGGTGTTTTTAGAAATAATGAAGGCAAAATTCTCATCACTTATTCAGAATCATATGGAACTTCAACTAACAATTATGCAGAGGCTAGAGGCTAGGGTACTTCTTACTGGGATTAAAATTGCAGCAGAAAAAGGATGGAAATATATTTCAATTGAGGGGGACTCACAAATTATCATCAATGCTATTAACAAAAATGGATGTGGAGACTGGATAAAAAATAATATTATTGTTGATGTTCGTCATCTATTACTAGAGGCAATTTCCTGGTAGTGTGAGCATATTTATAGAGAAGGAAATCGAGTAGCAGATAAATTATCAAATTATGGTGTTGATCTACATCCCCATGAAATTAAAATTTTAGAAGACAACTGGCCAAGTGAGATTTTATGTCTTACTTAAAATGATGTCAAGGAGTTGATTGTGGAAATATAGCACTTTGAGAAAGTTGAAGAAAATATTTAAGAAAAAAAATAAAAGAAAATTTGTGATAAAAATATTTGCTACAACAAATGTAATATTTTGGTATTTTGATGGGAGTAGCCCCCAATAGAAGCCACATATAACTTATTCAAAAAAACATATATAGACAAAGATATTATGAATTTTCTAATTGATAATCTACCTAGCAAATATCATAACTCTATATCCACCCTTTAGTTAAAATAAAAATCAGTCATAATGAGATTGGATGACCTATGTAGGGCCTTACTAAGTGAAGAAGAAACTTAAGAAATTTAATGGTGAATCTAGTAAGATTAGATAGGAATTAATTACTAAAGGAAAATGGATATTTACTACTCAAGGGGGAAGAATAAATACAAGCCAACACAACAAAAGGAAGAAGCAAATGGAACAAACCACAACATAGGCAAGGAAGGTAACAAAGAAACATCAATCTGAGGCATAATAATAATCAAATAAGCTAACTTGTTATAAGTGTGGGACAAATAGGCATAAGTCGTATCAGAGTTATATAAGGAAAAAATATGACTTTCAAATATTTTAACCAAATAATCAATCAAATCTTGTCAAAGAGGATGAATGTTCCAAAAACATTTAGCTCAATTCTCTTTCTATATATGAAAATTGTACAAATGCTTGGTATATTAACTCAAGTGCAAGTTACATATGACTTATCACAAGGAGCATTTTGACTCTAGAGAAGAAAAATAGCTCCAAGAAGGTTATTTTAGATGATGACTTGTCACTTGATGTCGAAGGTGTTAGTACTATTTCATAAAGGATAATAATGATAAGAAATGAAAAATTACTAATGTGCTTAATATACCAAATTTGAAGAAGAATGTGTTTTTAGAGAATTAGATAACAAAGCATGGATACAAGGTAGAATTTTATCAAGATAAATGTTTGATAAAAAATATGAGGGATGGATACAAAGTCATAGCAATAGGAACAATAGAAAATAGAATATATAAACTTGATTTGGAGCTTGCAAATTACGCCACTTATGTGATAATGTGTGATTATGTTAGTTAATTGGGGTACCAAAGGTTTGGGCACTAGAATTATCAAAGTTTATCCACAATATAAAATAAAGATACGATTTTTGGCATCCCTTGGATCAAAGCAAACACAGTTGTTTGTGAAGGATGTATGGTTAGAAAATAATGTAAATACCCACTTGAAAGGAGTACATTAAGAGCAAGAGAATTGCTTACGCTTGTGCATAGTGACTTATGTAGACCCATTACTCCTCAATCACTAGGGGGAGCATAGTATGTAATAACCTTTATAGATGATTTTTATAGATATACATGGACATACTTTATTAAGACCAAGGATGAAGTGCTCAAAAAGTTTGAAAATTTTAAGGCCCTAGTGGAAAACTAATGTAACAAAAGAATCAAATGGATAATAATTGGCAATGGAGGAGAATTTAGCAATCATAACTTCAATAAATTTTGTAAAATACATGGCATTTGGAGAAAGACATCAACTAGATACACTCCACAACAAAATGGAGTGGCTAAAAGGAAAAAAGGAACTTTGGCTAAAATTAATTGATGCATGATTCAATCTAAGAACTTACCTATGGAAATTTGGGGAGAAATATTGAATACAATAACTCATTTTAGAACATGTCCTCTACATCATGCCTTAACAATATCACACTAGAAGAAGCATGGAGTAGAAAGGATCTCAATGTGGACTATTTCAGAGTATTTGGTTGTGAAACATATGCTCATGTGCCAAATGAAATAAAAACTAGGAAGTCTAACAATAAGAAGATTAAGTATATTTTTGTTGGCTATGATGATCATAATAAGGGATATAGACTATATGATTTTAAATTTAAATATATTTATATTATTAGGGATATAAATTTTAATGAAGGCATTCAAAATAGTATCTTAACTCCTCCATGTCATCCTCCTCAAAATAAAAGGGATGGCTTTGATATCAACGACAAGAAGCTTTCAAGAAAGTTATGACAACACTAAGGAGGTTTAGATGAAAATTTAAATTATCAATTATGCTTTGATGATAAAAAATATGAAAACTAGTGATCCTCATACTTTTTAGGATGCCCAAGGGAAAAGAAGAATGGGAGCAAGCCATGCAAGATGAGTGTAACTCCTTGATCAAATATTAGACTTGAGATTTAGTGGAATTCCTAAGGATAAAAATATTTTTGGAAATGGATGGAAGTACAAAACTAAGTATAAATATAATATGAGTATTGAAAATATAAGGTAATACTTATGGCTAAGGTTTACTCTCAAAAGGAAGGAATTGATCATGGAGAAACATTTCCTCTTATTGCCAAAAATCAACACTATCAAGATAGTCATTGCAATTGCAACTTATTCTAAGTGGTAAATTTATCAAAATAGATACCAATAATGATTTTTTAAATGGTGAGATAGAGGAATATATTTATATGAATCAACCACAAGGATTTATGAAGGAAGAAGAAGAAAAATTAGTATGCAGATTAAAGAAATCCCCTTATGGATTGAAACAAACCCCAATGGTTTAGTATGCAAGATTTATGAATTCTTCAAACTTGAAAGATTTAATAGTAGAACCTATTATCCAAACTTATATGTGAAGACCTTCAATAATGAAATACCCATAATTGTACTCTATATGGATGATCTCATCATCATAAGTGATAATCTACAAAATATTAGTGAAATGAAGTCAAGACTAAGGGATAGATTTGAAATGACAAACTTAGGACTCTTTCATTACTTTCTTAGCTTTGAGGTATGGAAAACTAATGAGGCTATCCTCATTTTCCATAAGAAATATTCTAAGGTATTGCTAAGCAAATTCGAAATACAAAATTGTGTAAAAGTATCCACTCCAATTTTTACAAGTATAAAGTTGAGCAAGTATATGGAAGAGATGAAGTCAATCCAATAATTTACAGGTAACTTATAGGAAACCTAGTATATTTGATCCATACTAGACTAGATATATCTTATGCAGTTAGTATGGTATCTAGATATATGACTTCTAAAATTTTCCATCAAAAAGCTGCAAAGAGGATATTGAGGTATGTGTAAGGTACATTAAGCATGGGCATTGAGTACTCATTTAGTGGAAAATTACTTCTTATAGGATATTCTGATTTAGATTTTGTAGGTTGTGTAGATGACTGGAGATCCAATCTAGGATATGTTTCTCACTTGGTTCTAGTCCTATATCTTGGTATAGCAAGAAACAAAGTACAGTTGCCTTATCTACAACAAAAGTAGAATATATAGAAACTAACAATAAAACCAAATATATTAGGTGGTTATGGAACATTCTCTTAGAATCATAGCAGCATTAGACACAATCTATCATATTGCACTATGACAACCAGAGTACCAGTATTGTTCTATGAAAGGACTAAGCACATTGAAGTATACCATCACTATTTCAAACAACTAATTCAACAATAGGTGATTCATCTCAAGTAATACAAGATAGAAGATCAAATTGTAGATATATTTACAAAAGCCTTGAATTAGGCTAGATTTTTCCATCTTAGATATCTTCTATATTTGTAATATATTTTGTATTTCAACTATTGAAGAACTTTTGTTACAACCCCCCAAATTTTATGTAATTCTCATAAGTCATGTATTTTTGCTTTTGGATATTGATAAACTAAATTTATGGAGGGGTGTTGACAATAAATTTATTTTGTATTTATTTACTACATTGACGCAAGAGGTAGGTGAATAAATTCAATGTTGACCTTCTATAACCCATGGGAACCAACCAATTCCTATCTATATGTGTAGTATTTGAATATTCATTTTACATCATTTCTCCTTCCTCTTCTATTCTACTATCCACCTTCCTCATGTATTCAATCTATCTTTGGAAATAAAATATTTGGTTCATCCATTTAAATTATTTCTTATTGTGTTTCTTAACATGTCTTATGCAATATATGTTATGGATTACCATTATAAGACTGGTGCTATAAATGTGATGGTAATCTAATTAACTTTATATGTGAACTATCGTAGTGCAAATTCAGTTTATAGAAAAAGGTTATTGATTTGCATAAGTGATCTTTAACAAAAGTTATCTATGAACATCATGTCTTATTTTAGTAATAATGATTCAAACAATTCTTAAACTTTAAATTTTGTCTTAAATGTTAAAATTTTTGATATCCAAAATATTTTTGGAATTTTTAGTCAAGGATATATGGAATCGTGAAAAGTAATCCTTTAATATGCATGTCAACTATCCAAAGACCATACAATAGGCCATGTGTTTCTTCATTAACTACCACTCTAAAAGAGAATGGATATTTGTACAATTTCTACAACTCTTCTATGGAGGCCCCAATGATGATTCCTTTGAAAATTAATACAAAGTACTCACTAAATTAAGTATGTTGGAAGTTTACAGTTTGTCTATAGATCCACATTGGATAATATCTCAATTGCACTTACCAAATTTTACAAGCATGGGGGATTCTATATGCATGAAGACAATATCCAAAAGAGTGAATCGAATCCAAGGTCATTTTTGTTTTGGAAAATAGTGCTTCCATCAAAGAAGAAAAGGGTCGTATACATTACCACCTGCTATGGACAAAGGTAACAGGGGATCATTATGCTCTATTTTTATTAATTTAAATTATATCTTAAATGTAACATATATTTTATAGGATGGGTATCTATGGGTTGTGTTTTCTAAAAGTTAAAAATTCCTCTATATTATATAATATTTAGAAAATATTATGTGTGTCCTTTAGTATCTGTAGTTTCTTAATTCTAAAATTTTTAGTTTGTGTCCTATTATTCAAGTGACAATATTATTTTCATCCTTTATAGGTTGCAAGGGATTATAACTAGACTCATTTTTCTTGGAGGAGACACTTCATGGTATAATAAAAGTATTAATATTTAAACTTTTTGGAGGTTGTATTTGATGTTATGGGTGGGCACTCACTAATGGAAGTGACATTCCTATACAAGAAAGATTCAAATATAATAGCTCAATATTATTTTATGTTTGTTTATTTAATCATTTAGGTGGCATATACCCTTTAATAATGGGAAGCAAGATAGATTAAAGTATGGATGCTCAAGTTGGAGATAATAGGAAGAGTAAAAACATGGTAATTTTGATCTAGGGAGTAGATGTTACACTAGAAGTGATTATCAAGGATGAGATGATATAATGTTCTTAATATCATAGGGTTAATATGTAATTTATATGGATAATATTAAAAAGTATAGGGTTAACATTTAAGTTCCATGATATTGGACAGGTTTTCATATATTCAAAATTGGATCAAGTGGAAGTGGGGATTGAATTCAAACTACTCCATGACTTTTCTTCCTTAAGTTCTTACCTCATCATCTTTTCTAGTTCACAAATTCAGGATAAAATAATAGGTGGTGGTCCATGGTTTAGAGGGATAGATGCCCTTTAATTAAGACCATGGAGTGAGAATTTTTCTATTGAGACAAAAACTATTAAAAAGCTTTTGGTTTGGGTTAGTATTTTTGGACTTCCATATCAACTTATCAATTAATATGTTTTGAAGAATATTGGAAATACCCTAGGTGAATTTAGAAGGTACCAACTACTAAGGAATGAAAGCATGCTATATATAGCCAAATATATGTTGATATGGATATGCTAAAATCTTTACCACAATCCATTAAGACTAAATATGAATCAAGAGAATGAGATTAGCAAGTGGATTATGAAAACGTAGCATTTTTATGACTCAATTGTTATAATATTGGATGTTATGAATATATTAAATTATGTATAATAGTTAGAGTAGATATTCAAGAGTTGCACCTTAATTGTAACAACCCAATTTTCCAATCCAACTTGAGAGAGTAGATTTTTTTTTTATCATAGCTTATCTATTAGCAATGTAGAGTTCATAGGTAAGTATGTTTAAGCTATCATTTATTTCTCTCTTTCTCCTTTCAATAGGAAGTTTAATTAATTAACTAATTGAATGCAATTCAATTATAATCTTACTTCCTAATTGCTTAAGAAATCAATTCTTTTGCAATGGAATACCATGCATATATTATTAACCAATACATAAAGAATGCTTCATTCATTCAAGGACTAATTATTGCATGAAAAGCATAAACCATTCAATGTTCTTTGGAGTAGTAAGTGCAACATCCTTAAGTGCAAATATAAACTAATCTTATTCATTGAACATTTCTTGTTAACAAAAATCATTGCATCAATAACATTCTAGTAATCACCTCATACATCATCTATATTGAGAGTTAACAAGAGTCAATAACAAGATCACATGACAAGAACACATAACACCACATATATCCTGGAAAAACACAATAGGGAAACACCTAGCCTCAAAATATGCATCCTCATATTTCATTAATCTTTTCGTCTCAATTTACAATGATGTAAAGAATCCTAACAATTCTTTTTGAACCATCAATAAATACATGGCTATAGGAGAATCCCATAAATTTCCATTTTCAGGTCATCATTACAATTGAAGCTCATAAATAAAATGCTCATTGGATACATATAAATTGAGAATGAGGAAACCTCATGATTTCCTCAAGAATGAATCTTGCATTCATTCTTCAAACTTAGATATATTAAATCCAGTATGGTATGGAAGTTATCTAAGGTTTTATAATACAAGGAGAGACCCCATAATCTCTCCAAGATTAGATTTCATATCTAATATTCCTACATTCATTCATGTTTTCACATAATGATTTTGTTAGCGCAAATATGCATTCATCATCAAATGCATTTCTAACGTACCATGTAGTTTTCCATATAATCTACATGAGCACACTCTAAAGGAAATACCATATTTCCTCAAGAATGGATTTAGACAAACTTTGACCATAATATCACTTGATCTACCAACAAGATTGTATTATGATTCTCATAATCTAGTTAGTCATAAATTTACCTTGTAATCTATCAAACAAGATTACAACTCCTTTGTCTTGTAACCTATCAAACAAGATTACCCTATAAATTTATCTTGTAATCTATCAAACAAGATTACATATTAATCATAAATTTGTCTTGTAATATATCAAACAAGATTACACAATAGTTAATCAATAAATTTTCCTTGTAATCTATCAAAAAAATTACATCTTAATCTCAAATTAGTCTTGTATCAAACATGATTACACAATAGTTAATCAACAAATTTTCCTTGTAATATATCAAACAAATTTACATCTTCTTTGTCTTGTAACCTATCAAACAAGATTACCCTATAGTCAATCATAAATTTGTCTTGTAATCTATCAAACAAGATTACTTCTTAATCATAAATTTATCTTGTAATCTATCAAACAAGATTACACAATAGTTAATCACAAATTTGCCTTGTAATCTATCAAACAAGATTACATCTCCTTTGTCTTGTAACCTATCAAACAAGATTACCCTATAGTCAATCATAAATTTATCTTGTAATATATCAAACAAGATTACATCTTAATCACAAATTTGTCTTGTAATATATCAAACAAGATTATACAATATTTAATCAACAAATTTGCCTTGTAATCTATCAACAAGATTACATCTCCTTTGTCTTGTAACCTATCAAACAAGATTACCCTATAGTCAATCATAAATTTGTCTTGTAATCTATCAAACAAGATTACATCTTAATCACAAATTTGTCTTGTAATCTATCAAACAAGATTACATAATAGTTAATCAACAAATTTGCCTTGTAATATATCAAACAATATTACAAAATAGTTACTCTCAAATTTGGCCACAAATTTGTCTCACACTGTAGTTACTCTCAAATATGGCCACAAATTTGTCTCACACTATAGTCTCAATAATTTATTCATAATTTTTGCATTGTGGTTCTTTACAAACTTGGACTAAAATATTTTTACAATTTTGAATCTTAGAATACTTCCAATATTTATCAAATTTGGCTCATCCTTATATCCATTTATCTCACCAAATAACTATCCAAATTTATCAAATTTATCCTCTAAATTTGATCTTAAATTTCTCCTTTGGTATTTATAAAGATATTGCATTCCTAGCCATATTCATTTAACCTTTGCCCAAGGTCTTAATAAAACCATTATAGGAACCCTATATGTTATATGGCCAAAAATAATGATCAACTATATTATAAAGCCAAGATTAGTATTCCAAACCCAGGTGTTGTAGGTGAGTTGGAGAGGAGAGGGCAATCCTCTAAGGGAGGTCCTGTGTTCGAATCTCCACCCTACCAAAAATTTGAATGGGATACCCAAAATCCAATTGATAATGTTGGTAGTATTCCAAACCCAGGTGTTGTAGATGAGTTGGAGAGGAGAGGGCAATCCTCTAAAGGAGGTCCCAGGTTCGAATCTCCACCCTACCAAAAATTTGAATAGGGTACCCAAAATCCAATTGATAATGTTGGTGCGGGAAAGACCGTGTGCGACTCCTGGGTGACTTTGACGGTGTAGAACCTCCTGGTCATGGTCTCTCAGACCAAGGCGGCCTCGCAAGGGGTTTTTCGCTTTAAAAAAAAAAGGTTAGTATTCTAAATTTTCAATAATTAACTAATCAATTATTTGTTCATTGGGCCATCTTAATATCATATCAAGTTCCCAAAAGGTGTTTTATTTCATGTTGTACTTGACACCGATAATCAAACACTTTGCAAGTTACTATTTTCAATGCGGTAGGTCAAACCTAACAGTAGACAAACACAATGGGTATATGATCGATAAAATAGAATCCCACATGTCAATCTATAGCGCCCCTCAACTGGCGCATGACCACTGGGTGGTGGTCACCCCATACGATGCGTGAATTCTATTTTGAATCTCCCTATTGCTCCCACAGGAATAATGTGGGACTAATTCTATTACATAACATAAAAGGAGATGCTCCATTCACACATGATGAAACCAAATCAAGAGTCAAAATCAACTTAATTTAACTATCCCTACAAATTACAAGTCAAACCAAGAGTCAAAATCAACTTAATTTAAGTATCCCTACAAGTTACAAGTCAAAAGGAGTTAACCCGGACACCAAGTGGTTGGTTTTCCATAACAACCATTTGGTGGTTGACAATACATCGAAGTGAGGCTCCATTTGAACCCTTCTCACCCCCGAGCACATCCCATGTGGGATAATTCTTAGGGGAGACTTTTGAAAGCCTTCCATCCTAGCAGAACTGGGTGCATACCATCACACAGGTAGGTTGGGGTTTACCCACAGAATCCTCATACATCTTATCCAAAGTCCTAAAATCCTCGACTAAATTTAGCAAAGATTCCCATCGTTTAAATTTGAAATAAAAAGCAGTGCTCGGGACTCTATGGTCTGACAAATATAGACTGTAACAAAACCAGTACACCTACTAGCAATAATTGACTAGGATGGCAATCATTGGTTGTTTAATGAGTTCGTGGTGGAACTTCTGGTGACTAACATGAAGTGAAAATGGGAAAACCTTTAAAGTATCTAATGACTTTAATAAGCCCTAAATCCTTCTCCATAATGTATACACAGACAACAGGGTTCTATGTCAGGTTATACAGCATGTTGTTCAACAACACCTGAGCATGGAAGAACTTGTCGTATCTCAGGAATGGCATCAATCAAAGGAGTTAAAAACTTCTATAAATTGATCCCTACACAGTGATATTTATCAGTTATTATGAACTACGTCGATGGCTATGATAAGGATTCTTAACAAGGATTAATCTAGCCAAAGATCTTAGGCTTCTTCAAGAATAAAAATGTTGCTAAAGGCCACACAAATATAATGGAGCAATTACATATTGTTTACAAAGATTATCCACCAATGCCCTTGATGAATTCAAAGTTAATGCACGATTACAGTGTGCCAACCTATTGTAACATAGATCCCACATTCACTATGTTGTGGACAAGGTGCAACATAAACGACCTTTGTGGTAGAGTGGTAATAGCCACCAAGCGATGGCCTCCGAGACTCCACTAGTGGTGTTGGTGGTTTCAAGTTGGTGGCAGAATGGTAGTCCTTTACTAGGTTTAGTCAGACTAATTTGACTAGCGATGTTTTTATTAAATTTGAGCATTGACACTACTATAGGGATGACCCTTCAACAAAGAGTCAAATCGGGAGAAAACTTAAATGATTGGGATTTACCAAACATAACCTAATAGCTTATTTAGCAACTATATATATATATATATATATGGTCAAAGGGCATCCGGATGGCAACAATTTATAAAACATAAATCAATATGATCAAAGAACATCTAGATGGTAGTAATAGATTAAATAAATGCACACCCTTTTAAAAATAATACACTTATATTTTTGTAGGAATATAAAAGAAATATTCAACCTGAATATATTCGACTCCTTGAATCCTTCTTTGCCTAGCCCTCCCCTTTGCTCACCTTCCATCTCCTTGAGCTATCTTCCAATATGACCCTTTAATTGTTTCAAGGGGGTATTTATAGACATTCTATGGTGCCCTTTAGATCAAGGAATAGGTCAAGTGTGAACTAAAGGCAGGGTTCAAGAAAAGTCTCACTAAAGAGGATAGAAGGAAAGTTCCTTCTTTGCCTAGCCCTCCCCTTTGCTCACCTTCCATCTCCTTGAGCTATCTTCCAATATGACCCTTTAATTGTTTCAAGGGGGTATTTATAGACATTCTATGGTGCCCTTTAGATCAAGGAATAGGTCAAGTGTGAACTAAAGGCAGGGTTCAAGAAAAGTCTCACTAAAGAGGATAGAAGGAAAGTTCCTAGTAAGAAATTTTTTTGCCATCCTAGGACTAAAATGATCAAGGCTTTATTTTTTTAAATTTGGCAGGAACCTCATTCCTAGCACTAATAAAATATGGAAAAACAAATGGAGTGAGTGCAAAATAGATGGAAATGTGTTAAATCACTTTGGAATGATCATTGTTTCACTGGAGGTATTCTTGCCAATGCTCTCAAAGAGATATAAATTATTATGTTCTTGGATGCTTAATGACACCCTTGTGAATGCATATAAATACCTATCTAGAGTTATGAGGTGAAAGGACACAATGGTCCATAATAAAATAGATTAATTAATTATATATAATAAGGGTTAGGATTAGGATCCTAACAAGCCACCCTCCTTAAAAAGCTTTGTCCTCAAAGAAAAAATTGAGGAAATTGTTGTTGGATGTGATGAAGTGTTTTCCATGTAGCATCTTTGGAAGGTAGGACTTTCCATTGAATCAAAAGCTTGATGATGGTGCGATTGTGAAGTTGTCATGTGCGGTGATCCAGGATATCTTCAAGTTCAACCATGAGTGATCCATCTTCTGTGACCTCTGGTAGTTGAGTTTGTGTAGTAATGTGGGTACCAACTACTGATTTAAGACAAGAAACATGGAATACTGGATGAATTTTGGAATATTTTGGTAACTCAAGTTTATAAGCAACGGGCCCAATACGTTGAAGGACTTTATAAGGCCCATAGAATTTGGGAGCTAGCTTTTGAGATCCTTTGATTTTGAGAGAAGTTTGATGATAGGGTTGAAGATGAAGGAATACCATATCACCCTCTTGAAAATCTTGCTTGGTTAGATGTTGATCTTCTTGTTTGTGAGTAAATTTTCCTTAAGAAGTTGAAGAATAGTATCTATATTAGAAAGGTGAGAATCCACTGATGGTACATTCAAACTTCCTAGAATATAAGAGGTGATAGAAGGTAGTGTTTGGCCATATAAAGCTTCATATGGTGCCATCTTAATGGTGGTGTGGTATGAGGTATTATACCACCATTCAGCTAAAGGAAGTCATTTAACACAATGAAGGGGTTGAGTAGAAATAAAAACAATGTAGGTAAGTTTCCAAACATTTATTAACAACTTATGTTTGACCATCAGTTTTTGGATGATAAGCGGAACTCATATGAATTTGAGTCCCTTGGAGTTTAAACAATTCTATCCAAAAGTTACTAGTGAATACGGGATCACGATCTCTGACTATAGTAGAAGGCATGCCATGTAGTTTGAAAATGTTATCAAGAAAGATATGGGCAATGGTACTAGTTGTGTAAGGGTGAGCCAAGGGGTAAAAATGAGCGTATTTAGATAAGCGATCCACTACAACTAGAATATTGGTTTTTCCAATAGATTTTGAAAGACCTTCAATAAAATCCATGGAAATATCAACCCATGTTTTAGTTGGTATAGGAAGAGGTTGTAGAAGGCCAGGAGTACTTATTATTTCTCCTTTTTGTCTTTGGAAGGTCTCACATTCATCCACAAATTTCTTGATATCTTGTTTCATACCTACCCAATAGAAATATCTAGTCACTCTTCTATAAGTTTTGAGGAATCCAGAGTGTCCTGTAGTGGGTGTGGCATGTAACTCATGGAGAAGTTTTGCATGATATGAGAATGTGGGGGATATGATAATACACCCTTTGTACCTAAGTATGTTATTACTCCAAGAGTAGTGGGGTTTACTAGTGGGGTCTTGTTGAAGTTGTTGAATTAATGTTTGCATTGTAGGATCATTAAACCATTCTTCATTGACTTGGTCTATCCATTTGGGAATAGGAGAGGAAAGGGCATGCAATTGGGGTATTTCTTCAAACTTCCATGAAAGGGCATCAACAGCCATGTTATCCTTTCCTTTTCTATATATGATCTCATAATCATATCCTAGTAGTTTAGTAATCCACTTTTGTTGCTCAAGGGTGGATATGTGTTGCTCAAGAAAGTATTTTAAACTATGGTGGTCAGTTCAAATAATAAAACGTTGGTCGATAAGGTAAGGTCTCCAATGTTGAATAGCATGAATAATAGCTAACATCTCTTTTTCATATGTGGAGCAGGCCAAATTCTTTTTTGAAAATGCTTTGCTAGTAAAGTCCAGGGGTCTTTTATTTTGCATGAGCACTGCTCCTATTCCTACTCCTTAAGCATCACTTTCAATAATAAATAGTTTGGAAAAATCTGGCATGGCTAATACAGGAGTGGCACACATGGCATTTTTTAAGGTGATGAAAGCATCGTTAGATTTTGATGGCCAAAGGAAAGTATTTTTTTAGTAGAGCTATCAAGGAGTCTATGATTTTGCCATAATTTTTGGAAAATTTACGATAGTACCCTGTTAATCCTATAAATCCTTGCAAGCCTTTCAAGGTTTTTGGAATAGGCCACCAATTTTTCACATTTTCAATTTTGCAAGGGTCCACTTTAACTCCTTCTTTAGAGACAATGTGTCTGAGATATTCAATTTATTGATGTCCGAAGGAACATTTTTATCTTTTAGCATATAATTGGTTATCCTCCAAGGTTGTCAATGCTTGGTTTAAATGGCATAAGTGATCTTCCTATGTTTTTCTATAGATCAAAATATCATCAAAGAAAGCTAAAATAAATTTTCGAAGGAAAGGGTGGAATACCTTATTCATTAGACTCTGAAATGTAGAAGGAGAGTTGGTAAGGCCAAATGGCATAACCATGAATTCATAATGTCCTTCATGAGTGTGAAAGGTAGTTTTTAGAATATCACTTTACTTTACTCAAATTTGATGGTAGCCTGATCGTAAATCTAATTTTGAGAAGTATGTAGCCCCATGAAGCTCATCTAATAATTCATCAATGATGAGGATGAGAAATTTATCTTTAATGGTTAGTTTGTTAAGTGTACGCAAATAAATACATAGGTGCCACGACCAATATTTCTTTTGAACTAATAAAATAGGGGAAGAGTAAGGACTCACACTAGGTCTAATAACCCCTACTTTAAGAAATTCTTGTACTAGTTTTTTGATTTCTATCTTCTGTAAATAAGGGTATCGGTAAGGTCGGATATTAGGGGGTTGATGCCTTGGAAGAATTTGAATGGCATGATCATGGCTACATTGAGGGGATAACCCTTTTGGTTCATTAAATACTTGAGCATGGCTTACGAGGAGTTGTAGTTCAGGCGCTACTTGTTGTTCTTCATTTATTGGTTGGATAGAAAATAATTGTGCCATCATACCCTTGCCTCCTTTGCGAATGAGCTTCTCCATTCTATGAGAACTTACTATTTGAGAAGGGCCTAATTTTAGTCCTTTAATAGTATATGTTTGACCTTTTTGTGTGAATTTCATCCATAAATCTTCAAAATCCCATTGGATGGTGCCGAGTGTTCATAACCATTGTACTCCTAGGATGATATCGCATCCTCCTAGTGGGAGTGCATACATGTATGCCTTCATATTATAATCACCCATGGTGAGTTTAATATTTTGACACTTTCCTTTGCATGCAATTCTTCCTCCATTTCCAATCATGACTTCAAAATTATTGCAAGGATGTATAAAGCAATCAACTTGTTTTACCACCCTTGGGTCAATAAAATTGTGTGTGCTTCCAGAGTCTAGAAGCACAATGAGATTTTATTTTTTAAAGTATCCTTTGACCTTCATAGTTTGTGGGGAGGAGAAACCAACAAGGGCATTAAAGGAAAATTTTTGGTGCATTTTTTGTGTTACTCTCTAGAGTATCTGTCATTACCTCTACCTCAATATTATCTTCCTCATTTGAATTTCCTTGGTCAAGTGTGTCTAAAATATAGATTTTGGGGGTAATACACTTGTGGTTGAGGACAAATTTCTCATCATAGTGAAAACAAAGGCCCTTTTCTCTTCTTTCATTTATCTCTTTAGGGCTTATACGCTTAATAGGTAAAACCCTATTAAGTTTCAAGGTGGTATAAGTATTCTAGGATTTTCCCATTTGTGGTCTTCCCACTCAACACTAGTTATTGATTTTGTCTTCCGCAATTTGGGCTAACGCAATAGTGTGCATCATGTCGATTGGATTGATCATATGTACTTCTAATCGAATTTCATCCTTTAATCTACTAATGAAATAACTTTGGAGGAATGATGCATCTAGCCTTGATGTAAGATTTGCCAATTTATCAAATTGAGCTTGGTATTATCGTACTGTAGTAGTTTGGCGGAGTTTGGTAAGAGCTCCTTTGAAATATTTGAATTTTCTTGGGCTAAATCATACCATTATATTTTTTGTAAATTCTCCCCATGTAGGGGTACCATTTGTCTTTTCATACCATTGGTACCATTGGGTGGTGGTACTTTCAAGGTGGAAGGATGCAATGCGAACCTTTTGTACCTCAAGGATTTGATAGAGGGAGAAATATTGATCAGCCCGATAGATCCAATTTGTGGGGTCACATCCTTCAAATTTTGGAAAATCTAATTTAGTGGTTCGAGGTAGAATTAATGTTTGTGGTCCCCCAAGTAATTCTTGGTGTGTTGGTGCTCTAGTAGATTGGTCGATTTGTATTAATACCACATTTTATTGTACCATATTGACGGAGAGGTTAGTGACATCAATTTTTAATTTTAGTTCAGCTATCTTGTTTTCACTATCATCCTTCCATAGGCAAAAATCCTCCTTTGTCATGATTTTCTTTTCAAGATCATCCTTCCACCGATTCATTTCTTGTATGAAGTCTTTGATAGAGTCTTGTGATATCCTACCATCGGTCATTTTGTGGTTTATTTTCAATTTGTAAGCCCTTTATTTATTGAAAATTTTAGTTTCTCAAAAAAAAATTACAAAATTTGTCAAAAACAAAATTGAGAATTTTTAGCAAAAAAAAAATGCAAATTTGGTTTTTTCCTTCAACATAATAGGACCTCAATGGTCACTTAAATTTTTGAATTTCAATTTTTGAAATTGGCGGGATCAATAGTGGCACGGGGCGACAGATAGCTCAAAGGACAAGTGGAGCAGTATATGTGGATATGGGGTGGAATTCGAGGAGAGGGAAGCACAAGAGCAAGGGTCAGAGTGGGGGAATGGTGGAGCGAAGTCAAAGAGGGGACAACACAAAGCATGAGGGGTAGATTTGATGTCAACGAGCAGAAATGACCAACAAAGGACAAGTTTCTATCAACGAATTGGACAAGTGGATGTTAGCGAATGGGACACCATAGGGTAGTGGCTTTAGTCGTGCGAGATATGGCTAGAGAGTGTGACTAAAGTTACGACTAGCTATGCACATTTAGTCCCTTTTAAACACCTCTTTCTCTGTTTTGTAATGAATGTGGGATAAAACTTTTTTTTTAACTTTGTTCCTTTGCTCCTTGTCACCATCAAAAATCGGAGGCACCATCGAAATTTGTTTTCCAACATTGAAAAATTAAACTTTATATTATAATGTTTATTTTATACAATGTCATCGTTTTTCTTTGAAACATCGTCGAAAGTTTCAAACGTCGTGTTGTAGGTTAGTTTAGCGAATGGGACACCGTAGGGTAGTGCCTTTAGTCGTGCGAGATATGGCTAGAGAGTGTGACTGAAGTTACGACTAGCTATGCACATTTAGTCCCTTTTAAACACCTCTTTCTCTATTTTGTAATGAATGTGGGATAAAAAAAAAAATTTAACTTTGTTCCTTTGCTCCTTGTCACCATCAAAAATCGGAGGCACCATCGAAATTTTTTTTCCAACATTGAAAAATTAAACTTTATATTATAATGTTTATTTTATACAATGTCATCGTTTTTCTTTGAAACCTCGTCGAAAGTTTCAAACGTCGTGTTGCAGGTTAGTTTTGTTGGTGAATTTCAAAATTCTTGATCGATCTGGTGCTTGATCTGGGATAAAACAATTTGTGACATTTTTTTGAAAAATTTGGATCAAATTTTGAGCATGGTAAACTATGTTTTATCCTACATTTCTTTGCTATTTGTCTACTAGTGTCTTGTCTGTGCTGCTTTGTTGAAAACTATATTTTATCCTTGGTGATACATGTTGAGAAGATATTGAGAATTTTGTTGGGCTAATACTATGGTACGGTTGGCAACAATGGTGTTAGTTTGGCAATGAATGACAGTGATTAACATGGTGGAAATTTTTTTATGAAAAACGGCTATGAATGGGTCCTCAAATCTCTACTCTAATACCATTTGGTAGGAACCTCATTCCTAGCACTAATAAAATATGGAAAAACAAATTGAGTGAGTGCAAAATAGATGGAAATGTGTTAAATAACTTTGGAATGATCGCTATTTCACTGGAGGTATTCCTGCTAATGCTCTCAAAGAGATGTAAATTATTATATTCTTAGATGCTTAATGACACCCTTGTGAATGCATATAAATACCTATCTAGGGTTATGAGGTGAAAGGACACAATGGTCCATAATAAAATAGATTAATTAATTATATATAATAGGGGTTAGGATTAGGATCCTAACATAATTCCTCCTAGTACAATGTAGGCCCAAATTTCTTTCCTTCTAGAACTTGAGGCACATTTTTCTTCTTTTTCTAGAACTTGGCTGTAATTTTCCTCTTCTTCTAGAATTCAGCCCTATTTTTCTTTTCCTTTTGGAAATCCTTTTTCTTAATTTATTTTTATTTTATTTTTGTAACAACAAAATGATAAATACCCTCTAGGTATTAAAACAATTAGGTTGGTTTAAAACTAAAATCAATATCAATTATTGATATCCTCCCTTTTTTATGAGTCTTTTGCGAGAATGATCAATCATTTTGACCTTTGGTGATTATTTGCCTTGCCACCTTTTAAAATATCTGTAATCCATAAATCATTAGAAAAATCATACTCAATACATTAATGATAATTAACTACTAATCATATTTTCCTCTACTCAATATGATAGTCTTTATCATTAATGGGGATGAAATATTGAGATAGTGGAGTGGATATAAGGAGTGGCTGAATGGGTGATTGAGATAGTGGAGTGTATGAGGTGGATGGAAAAATGGGAGGTGAGGTATGCACTTCTAACATAAGCTATGGAATGGTAGGGATCATTTTTGATGACTGAAGAGTATGACGGGGTGGAGAGGCTAGGATTTCTATTGATGAGGAACTTTGAGGAGAAGGAGAGGATGGTTTAGAATATATACCTTGCTTTTGCACCTCTTGCTATGGCTCCTCCATCTAGATGACTTTGGATTTTCTCACCTTGATCTCCTTCTTCTTTGCTTATTTAACCTCTACCAAGGAAATTGATTCTTCACACCTTTGTACCTCCTACTGCAACTCTTACCTTTTGCATATAATTCGTTATGTTTCATTTTGCACTTGCCTTCTAGCTACAACATTTTTAGTGTCTTAACTTCCAATATTTGAGTGGTTTTTCTCTTCTTGCTTGATTTTTAACTCTATCCAGAAGACTCGGGTTGCACCTCCAAAGATGTTTTAGATACTTTGAGAATATTTTATCTCCTGGTGTAAATGGCAGGTTGAGGTTGAGGCAACAATTCTTCTTCAGTCTCAACATCATCGGTGATAAGAGGAGCTTGTGGTTGCTACTATATTTTTATTTCCAACTCCTCTTCCTTTGATTCTTGTTTTCTTAGCACTTCAAGAATATTTCCTTTATTTTTTCTCTTCCAGGTGATATATTCATTGTAAAATTTTATTATCAATAGTTTGTCAATTTTATCATTTGGGATGGCAAGCTTAATCAAATTGCACTTGCACCATGATACCCACCACTCTTCAATTTCGTACTCTTTCCATCCCTCATTCTCATTTATAGTTTCAATGAGGTTTGAGCTAATCAACTGGTCCTTATTTCTCTCTGGGTCAAAAACCCACTTAAACTCGTAGTATTTTCTCCATGGTGGCCTTTCTTGCATCATCATATAGTTGAACGGTGCCACCTGGTCTTCAGCTAGATTATTGAATATTTTAATACTTGGGTATGGTACATGTTTAAATGAAGGTGCTTTGTTATTTATTTTTTACTTCTCAAATAAGATGTCATCCAGGTCATAATGCCACATATGCGGTACAACTAGTAGTTGCAAAGCTGCCAGCTTAGCTTCCAAGACATTATACTACTCTAGATCCCTTTTATACATATTTATGCATTCAAATTTTATGGGAATCTTAAATATTACAGCCTTTTTGGCTCTTGGTCCAAGACTTTGCTCTATTACATGTATATGTATGTAATATTCTAATCCAAAATTCTAATTGGTGATAGTATGACAATAAGCATGAGTTTTAGGACAAGTCATATAGTCTGATAATAGTGCCTTATTCTAGAAAAAACCAGTCCCCCTACTCTCGCATGTTTCCTCTTAACACATCTTTAGCTTCAGACGTGATGCAGGGGCATCTTCCATAAACTGCTACAAGATTATGTCCTAATAATTATCTATTGAATAGGTACGAGGCACTTTCTATTAGAACATGAGTCTAGTCTACTACCGAATGTGCTAAACCCCTTTCATATGTTGTCTACATTGTTATGTCATTTTTGCTTGAGATCATGTTTAAAAGGGTGAGTTAGTCCAAATATGACAAGTATGTGAATATCTCATAGTGCATGTTCTTCATGGCTTTTAACTTTTTATGTATACTTATGGATAGAAATTTAGCCCAATCTAAAGTGACAAATGAGGAGGCTACCATTACTGCATTTGGCATACCCATATGATATGGATATACAATAGAATTGGTCCTTAAACCTAATATTACTACCAACATCAAAAAAATTGGTTGCACCTCTGAGGTGAATTCCCCTAGCTTCCTAAACTGGGTCATATATTTTGACGGTATTTTTCCTACCAGCTTAGTGAGCCAAGTCTAAACCGTATCCTTTTCTAAATGTAACCTATGCTCCTCCAAGTTAATTTTCTTTGGTATAACTCTAGAAGCATCCTTAACTACAAATTCTTTGGCCACATACTCTCTGTTGGTGGTAAATAAAGGTTGTAAAGCTGAATTGTAGACCATATTAGTGTTGGGGTCATAATACTTTACCACTACTTCTACAAGATTTATGCATGGGTGCACTGGCATGGGCATGAATCTTCTTAGCGTTGAATTCTAAGCCACACCAGCACAACGATTTTGTAAAATAAATTTCCCTTTGGCCTTAGACCCCTCTCGAAATATTGTGTGCTTAGACTTGATGGTTATCACTGTATCATGAATACCCTCCACTCTTTCTTGTAATTATTTAGTTATCTTCTATACAACAATGCTCTTCTTTCCTTGGGCCATTTCTGTGAATGTTGCTTCTATTTATTGTAACTGCTATCTGGTTTTCTATAACCTTCGTCAATACTTTACAATTAAAATTTTAGCAAGGTGATAATTCTTAGAGGATGGGGCTATATTTATAGTATCCAATTATGGATTTTGTTGGTTCAAAGTCGTTATCATCGTACGAAATATCATGTGTGCCTAGGAGAATTTGGCTCAGGAACGGTCATATTTTTTAGAGAGTTCTAACACATGTTCTTGGGAGGCACATTGCCATCCAATAGAAATTTCCCATGGTTTAAATTTGTTGGCTAATGATAGTTCAGTTCATTTCTCAAGGCACTTTCTGAAATAACTACCACTGATAGTCCAGTTAATGCCACATAATTTTGTGAACCTGAGTTCTTTCATTAATTAAGGAAGATCTTGTTTGGGATCACCATCCACTGTTGCAATAATTTTGCACACCCAACTTAGCATCTCTTCTGACCAATAGTAATACATAATTCATAAAAAATGGGTGACTTGCATATTTTGAAAATCACTAGCTAGCAGCTTCTTTGTAAAGTATGTTGGTTTGTCTAAATAATTTAAACAACTTTTAAAATGGTAGGCTATTGGAATTACAATAGAAAAAGGATGTGGCCTATCAAATAGAATCAATAGGTAATTTTCATTATTTCAAACTAATCATGAAGGTAGTTTTTTCAATAAACCAAGCTTCTATATACAAAGAATGTAAATATTTTTTATTTACATATGTACAAAAAGGATGCCACTTGTCTTAGGCATAGTGCTTTAGGTTTTGGTTGTTTACCAGAATTGGTAATAAATGATCATCCAAGTGACATAGTTTAAAATCATTTAGGTCCTTTTGCTCGATCGGGTATCGGTCAGACCACATTGAATCAAATTTCTCATGTGAGTCTAGCTTTACCCTATACAAATCCCATTTGAGAACTAGGTCCCCCTCATTAAATGCCTTTGGCATAGCTTTCTTTTCAAACTAGTGTTTAACAAATTTTTTGTGGTGACAAAGATTGTTATATGCTTGCTCATGCCTTTCCTCTAACTAAATTAGCTCTATCATCCTTCTTTCCATTGGTTGTAAATATTTTGGATAAATTTCGTTTATGAATCTCAACATCGAAAGCTCCAAATTAATGGGTAATACAACTTCTTTTCCATATACCAAGGCATAAGGAGATGTTTTTAGTGATTTATTGACTATGATCCAATCAACCCATAACACTTGGTCCAATAATACGTGCCAACTTTTGGGATTATGCTTGATACTACATTTGATTATTTTTAACAGGTTCTTATTAGTGGATTCTACAAGACCATTCCCTTAGGGGTAATAATTTGGTGAGGCATTCTAGTAGATCCCATATTTTATCATAAAATCAATAGTCCTGGAACCTATGAATGATCCAACATTATTTGAGATAATAGTGATCAAAATTTTGAACCTTATAATCAATCTCTCCAAGAAGTCAATAATCGTGTCTTTATCAGCATGTTTGGTGGTCTCAAATTTTATCCACTTGGTGAAATAATTCATTTTTATTAGGATGTATTTATGTTTAGTGGATGAATTGGGATTTATCATACCAATAAAATCCAATCCCCATTGTTGGAAGGGTTCCTCTACAATTATTGGCTGAAGAGGTATTGTCGGATTTTTGCTTTTACCTACAAACCTTTGGCACTTATCACATGCTTTAGCCATTTTGAATGCATCCAATAAAATAGATGGCCAATATTCGGCCCTTAGGATTTTTTTTATATTAGTCTATATAAAATAGTGATCCCCTAAAAAACCACTATGAAATTCCATGAGTACTTTCTCTATCTTATCTAGATGCAAACATCTCAACAACACTCTGTCAAAGTTTCTTCGGTATAATACTCCTTCAATTAACACATACTTCCTAGCTTGTAATTTGTATCTACATCTTTGAGATGCAGTTAAGCCATTCGAACATCTCCCTAAATTGAAATAATTTTGTAATTACCCAATCCAAGTGTTCGGCTACATTTATTCCCTTTTTGGCTTCAGTATTTTGTTCTTCCTCATTCAGTATATTGAAATTTTGAAAAACAAATTATGCTAAATTTTGGCATAGGGCTCTACCTCTTATTAGCTTGGTTGGCTTGATTTCAACATCATATTCTTGAATTTTAGTCACCCAACTAACTCTTTTATCACAAACTCTCCCTGAATCATGAAGTTTTGGACATCCAAATGTACTACATATAATAAAGTGTTTCTCTGAGAAAACAAAATGTCCAAACTTCTTCAAATATTTCATTACTGCATAGACTTGTTTCTTGATGAAACTATAGCTTTCTTCATGATCATGTAAATTTTGGATTAGGAAAGCTATTGGTCACTCATTGTTTTCTTCCCCTTTTGAGTAAGTATAGCAACATAGCTTAATTTCACTCCAAACACATAAAGGATGAAATATTTAGAGTAGTATGGATTAACAAAAATAGGGGCCTAAGATATCGCTTCTTTAATATCCTTTAAAGTATTCTTTCATACATCTGTCCATTTGAAATCTACTTCTTGCTTCAACATCTTAGTTATGGGCTTTACTATTTGGAAAAAATCTGAAATAAATTTTCAAACAAAATTAATATACCCAAAGAATGACTGGATTCCTTTCTTATTTAATGGAAAAGGGAGGGCTAAAATATCTTTTACCCTATCTAGTTCAATGGTCAATCCTATTTCTAACACCACATGTTCTAAGAATTTTTCTTCTTGTACTGCAAAAATTGATTTCTTGGGATTTAATGAAATCCCAAATTCTCTATATTTTTCAAACACCATCCAGAGGTGCTCAACATTTTTCTCCTTATTATGGGAGAACATAGTCATATCATCCAGATAGATGATTATTATTTTATTTACCAACTTACCAAATGCTAAATCCATAGCCCTCTAGAAAGTAGCACCCACATTTGATAGGCCAAAAGACATTCATTGATATGCAAATGTGTCTCATTTGGTGGTGAATGCAGTATTGTATTGATCCTCGTCCATAACCCATATCTGATTAAATCCAAAGAATACATCTAGTAAAGATAACCTCTTGGATCTAGCTACAGTATACAATATTTGATCAATTTGTGGGAGAGGGTAGTGATCCTTCAAGGAAGCCTGATTTACAATCCTGAAGTCTATATAGAGATGGATGTCTCCATTTTCTTCCTTATTGGGACTAGGTTAGCCACCCATGTATAATTTTTGATTTGGATATATTATCTTAGCATTCAATAACTTCAATAGCCCTTGTTTCATCAGAGCTTCTATCTTGGGGTTAACTAACCACTGCTTCTATCGAAAGGGTTTTGCATTTGGTATGAGCTCAATGGTGTGTTGAATAGTCTTCTTGTTGTACAATTTGAGTTCATAACAGGTCTATGATATTATATCATTGAATTCTTTGCATAAATCCAAAATTTTATTAACCTCTTCCTATAGACACTAAAATCATGTCAATCCGATTAGGCGACCGAAAGCATTGGCTAATTGACACCATATGGCCCCCTTGGGCAACCCTCAGAGGTTTCATAGTGGTCCTAACCACTCTTGGAAGGCTCTACCCCACTTTTGGGAGGTTTTGGGCCACATAGGCATGATCGTCCCACCCTAGGATGGTCACAGTTCATGGTCATCCCACCCAAGGATGGTCACAAGCGGTCATCCCTAGGTGGGATGACCATAATCTTTGACTCCCAAAAAGTCAAATTTTGGATAAATGGCACCCAGAAACTACCATTTATCCTACCTATTCAAGCATGCAGACCTAAGGGTGCAGAATCCTTATGACATGTTGCAGAATGGAGGCCAAAAAGGGAGATTCTCTTCCCCTTCCAATGCATGCCAAGTTTTGGACAAGTGGCACCTCTTGCCCTGCATGTCCTTGCATGCCCATTTGGCCATAGGTCCCCTTTGGCTATAAAGTGGATCCATTTTCCACCCAAATTATAGAGAGGAGTTTTGAGACATTGCAATGAAGTGCTGCCAAGATTTCCCCTCAACCTTTTGTGCCTTTTTCCCTCGAAATCTCTACCTAGCGAAGGAGGTTCTCGAGTGATTCAAGAGGTGCAATTTGTTTACAAAACCGAACCAATTGAGTGAATTTCACCACAAAATTTTATGACAACACCATTGAGAGGGTTTTTGACCAATTCATAGAGGAATTGGTGGTAAATAAGGAGCAGAACTGGTGGTCGTCCCACCCCAGGATGGTCCCCATTCTATGATAGTCACCACCATCCTTGCAAGGTATGGTGATATATTTAAGCATTATTTTTCTACTATTTTTAAATAGGCTTATTCTAGGATATATTAGGAACATACTATCCAAATTTCATGCAATTTGGAGTTATATTGAATGAGATATTGCATTTTTAGTATTTTGTAGGTTTACTTGGCCCATCTGAAGATGCACATGAATATATGAATAATTTTGCTAATATTTTTATATGGGTCCTCTTAAAATATGATTTTATATATACTATCCAAGTTTGGTTTGATTTGGAGATGTTTAGGGTCAGAAATTACTTATTTTGGGTTTTGTAGGCTTAGTAGGTACACTACGAATGCGACACAAATTTAGATGCAATTTCTATTCTATTTTCAATTATATCTTCCAAAATCATATTTTATGCATATCTCTAAAATTTCGAATCATTTGGAGTTGTTTTAGATAGTCGCATTGCATATTTACACTTTCTAGTCTATTATTGCATGTATTGCTTTTGCATGTTTCACAATCTGCACTTGCTATTGACAAAATCTGGTTTCCTTGTGTGTAGGTGTAGGTTTTATAGTACATGAGGAAGGAGCATAAGATCATAATATCAAATAACAAAGTGGTGGCATCATAGGTTCACCCACCTCAATTGTGGGTACGAGGAAGAACATTGGAAGTGCACACGAGTTATTGAAAGGATTTGATCCTTGGGCACCCATTTTGTAAACAAGTGTATCAATCTAGAGCCCTCAAGGGGACATTTATGTAACCATGATTTGATCCATCAAATAAATAAAGAGAAAAATTTCTTGCACTTATTTGGCTTATCATGCTTACTTGAATATGTCCTTTTGTAATGCTTAATTAATACTAGATATAGATGCATCTTGTTTAGCATTATTAGGTGCACCATTTTTCCCATACTTTAGTGGTGATCATGGTGGGACCCTATCCCTATTGATTTGGTTAATATTTGACCTTATTTTTGCTTTTATTCTATTGTAGGAACTGGTCGTTTTGGCCTGAAATGACCTCTAGACTGCTAATCGTCCCACCCAGGGATGACCACACAACCATCCCACCCTAGGATGGCCACCAAACTAGCCACATTCCCACCCTAGGATGGCCACAAAATAGAGGCTTTTCTGCTCAAAATTCTAGAAATAACAAGCTTATAGGCCATCAAGGTAAGTGCCTAAACCTTCAATTTTCATTTCTACTATTCAAAATTGCTTAAATTTAGTTTTTCTTGCTTCCCTTGATTGCTTGAAAGGTAGAAAGATAGATTTCACTTTTCTATAATTGCAAAAACAACAAAAAAAGAAGAAAAACTAAAAAGGAACTAAGTAGAAATGCATTTCTATGGCTTGATTGCTTGTAGCCTACCTAATGGGTAGGTTATCATTTAGGACATGCATTTTGTAGGTTTACCTTTTATCTAACATTTTTGAAAGTAAAACATCCTTTTCTTGCATTTAGTGAAAGTTCATTGAGTGCTCTATTGTTTTACTTTCTTTAAGCATAAAAGGAACCACACACACTTGCACGTATCACAATAACATTGGTAAGGTTGGATTTCATCACCAACCTCCAATTCAGACCGGTGACATTGGATTTCACCTCCTTCCACCGGCTTGCCCACTCAACACCTTAGATAGAATAGGGCACTCTCTTAAGATGGAATAGGTCACTAGTGTTCAAACTACCTCCCACTATTGGAAACGCTTGTCGTTTCAGAGTGGAAGAGCTAGGTGAACCCTCCACTCATTATGGGTTTTAAGCGGTGTACCCTAGACTCTTTTGAGAACCTCATGTTTGGCACTAGTGTTCCTAGTCACCACTTTGGTTGAGTTCCCTCATTCTAAGTCCAAAACACGAACAAGAAAGCAAGAGCAACAACAAATCTAAACACACAAAACAACTTAGGGATTCACATTTAAAACTTAAAGGAGATAATCACATTGTTTGCTTGTGTGCTTCTTTGATCATTTGATTGTGTGTTCCTAAGATTTAAAAGAGATAATCATATACATCTAATCCTTAAAAGAGATAATCATATTGTCTACTTTGTGTGTTTCTTTATTGTTTGGGTAATCAACATAAGATCCTTGATCTAGGACCAAACCCTAATTTTTCAAAAAAAAGCTACTTTTTGATTCTGCATCCAACGGATCAAGAATCGTGCAAATCGGAGCTATAACAAAAAAGTTATGTTGGTTTTATGATTACTCTATTTTTGAAGCCAAAAATAGGGAAAAATTACACTAAAATAGTCATAAAATGGTCTAGACAACCCCAAAAATTACCAAATTTATTTTGTTGTCTTAGTTAGCTCCTTCTACACCTCTCACAAAAATTTTGAGTCCTAACTCTTCATGCTTCAAAATTTCCCAAAAATTCCTAAAATTGGGCATTTCCCCATGAGCCCCGATTGGCCAAATATTTCAAAAATACAAATTTTTGACCCAAAAGTCAAATTTTGGAGCCCTAGCCCATTGTGATCAGCTCATCGCACTGATCATTTTGATATATAACACTTACAACATTTTTTTGAAAAGTCAAAATTTTCTAAAAATGGTCGATGGACCCCCTTTTATGGATTTGGTCCAAATGCGGTTGAAAACAAGACCTCCAATTCAGAGAGAGATTCAAGCTCCATAACCAACGAATATCTCCAAATAAGTCCAGAGGACATGCCCATCCCTGAATGGCATCCCAAGTTTTATCATAACAACAATACAATCCTCAGGGGGCAAACCTTCGAGATACCCCTACTAGGGAAGCACCCATAGGTCCTCTAGGAAACCTTCCTGACTTGGATACCCTGATGGAATTCTATATAGTGAATAATCCACCCATTGAGGGGTCTAGTAGGTCAATATCATGGATTCACATCCCAACTTGCTCTATACATCAATCGGAATATGAACATGAGAGTACACCATGGCCTAGCTTGGATGAGCAAACCACCCCGTATGATCGAGCAAGTCACCCCCATACTCCTCACAGAGAGCACTCAACATACACACATCATGCTTCTGCACAACCTGCATATATAGAGCTTACATCCAAAACTAAATATGAAGCTTTCCTCATAGATGAGGAAGAAGACCCAAGTCATCCTCCTACTCCTCATGAAGAGTACTTGGTGCAACCACATGATGGCTCTACATCATCGGACTATACAGATCTGATTCATAAACTAGAGTCTCAAGTCAATGCAACCTTTAGGGAGCATGGAAAACAAGCAATAGATCCTACTAGGGGGAAAGACATGATAAACCCATCCATATTTCAAATACAAGGGCACACAAACCCCATACAACTGAGCAACAAAATCATACTCATCAGACACTTAGGCCAAATCTTAATAGACAACAATATACAGATCAACTCCAATTGGATCAACAACAAAGAAATCAACAATGGGTGGACTCACAATGAGCACACCTACAAAGGTTGTATCAACAAAAGATACAAGAACAACAAAAGATACAACAAGAGCAATTGCAATATGCATTACATGAAGTGGTGCTTACACCTAGCACCTATAAGATGCAACGACATGCAAGGTATCCAATACAATCTCAAATGTTGCCCCCTAGACCTCCTAGGCCTAATCGGGACTTGCCTCCTAGGCCTAACATAGATCACCTTCCACAGGCGCTTACCCCTCCTTATAGGCCAGTTCAAGAAACACCCTATGGGGCCTACAATGAGCTTGAACCTAGAGAAGAATACCATGAAGCACCTTATAGAGGCATGGTGGATGACATTCAACCACTATGCAATAGGCTTGGTATCCCTCACCCTCCCCCATAGGGCCAGAACAAATATGAGGAGCTCGAGTCCTCTGAAGCATTTAAAGCATTGCTAGAATGCATGGAGTCAATTGAAAACAAGACCTCTAGGTCTAGGTCTTAGAAGCCCACTTTGCACCAGTTACATAGTCAACCGCTCCATCCTTCCATACCTACCCCTTCCTATCCAGAATAGTTCAAAATTCCCCACTTAGCTAACTTTAAAGGGGAGGAAGATGCGTAGGAGCATGTCACAAAATTCTTGAACCAATGCTTTGGCATCCAGGATAATGATGCTTTACTCTTGAGGATATTCTTGACTACCCTCTCTAGCCCAACCGTGGAGTGGTACAACCAACTCCCAAAGCATAGCATCTACAATCTTGACCAATTCATAGATGTATTCCTAGAATGCTTTACCTTCAACACTAAGCGAAAGGTGACACTGGTTGACCTCATAGGGTTGAAGCAATATGATGATGAGTCAATCACCGACTATGGCAATAGGTGGAGAACGCTTCTTGCTAAGCTGCCATACATACTGCCCATGTCTGAGTTGACTAGCATGTTTTCTAAGAGTTATCTGAAGCCTATCTCCTTGTTGTTGCAACTCCAACAATATCCAACTCTTGAAGATGCTCTAGCGCAAGCTAGAATAATCGAAGACATCAAAATTCAAGAGGGAGAAATTGTGAAGCCACACAAGGAGTGGACTAAGAATACCAAAAACAAACTCGGTACAACCAAAGTTGACATCAATCAATCAAGTTGCTATTAGTATTCTAGGGCCTGCGCAACCCGTACCACCTCAGAAGCCCAACTATCAAGCCACACCTAGAAACTATGACAACAACAATCAAACAAACCAAAGACAAGACCAACCGCATCGGCCACCATGACAATATACTCATTTTTTAAAGCCCTTAGCATCGATATTCAATCGATTGTATGAGGCACAAGCAATCATGCTTCTCGAGATCCATCCATTGAAACCTAATAAGCGTAGATCAAAGGTGCACAAGAAAAATCTATACTATGTTTACCATCAACAAAGAGGCCATGACATCCAGACATGTTATCCCTTTAGAGATGTAGTTCAAGATATGATCGAGAGGCAAGAGCTTCCGATGGGCAATCCTCTTGCTCCAAACAACCAACCAATAGGAGACTTCCAAGACCTCTAGCCCACACACGAAGCAAAAACAACACCTGCCAACCACGTTGAGCAACCCAATCAGGTGCATAACAACCCACCTCCCCAAGAGTCTATGGGAATGATCAGTATTGTAGCAAAGGCCCAAGAATATCAAAATTGAGCTACACAACCGGTGATTTCATCCAACGTTTCACCTTCACCCATATCATCTCATCAGAACATGGGCATTGCTGACTATATTGCAGTGGACAAAATGCATGTTGGGGGTCCCAAAGGTAGCATACCTTCCCCACCATCCACATCACAACCAACGAAGCATAGTGAGAACTCTAAAGGTATCACACCTTTCTCACTTTTATTGAAGTAGCACACACACTAGGGGTGCCTAAGGTATCATGCCTTCCCCTCACAAAGCATTCAAAATCCAAAAACATTCAAAATTAAAAATTCAAAAACAATTGAAAACATCAAAATTTCAAACAAATCAAAAATCAAAACATTCAAAATCCAAAATTAAATATTAAAATCAAAAACAATTAAAACACAAAATCCAAAATCAACATCAAACTTCAAAAACAATCTAAAACATTAAAAACACAAAAACATTTGCATTTACATTTTGCATATGCATTCATTTACTTGCATTGCATTAGGCATTTTCATCCATTGCATTTGCATTAGGATAGGTTGTGTTTACAATCTTACAAATGACACCACATTTGTATGCCAATCATGCATCAAAATCGTCATCATCCATTCACCCTTGTGAGTAATTATGTTTCTCAACACAACCCCTTCCTATTGCTATAAGGAATATACTAGGGTTTTCCGATCATTCAACCATACCTAGTGATCTTCTCAGATTTTGTAGAAAGCTATCTTCACTTTCATAAGATGAGGTCTAGTTCTGATAGCACCTAGCATATCTCAAAATCCTATCACTAATCAAACACTAATAATCCTAGTTTGAACAAGGGAAATATGAACACTACAAAGTGGTCCTAGTCACCTTAAGTGAAAGGTTTTTACTTGCTCACCTTGTGATGCGCATGGTCTAGGATGTTGATCATTGAAAAAAGGACAAGCTCCCCCTACCCAAAGAAATCCCTTGCTTTCATCAAAATAAGCAAAATCCCAAAGCAAAAATCAAAGCAAAATAAATAGTGATTTTCATCACTAAACAAATCCCTTGCTCAAAGAAAACAAAATACAAAATAAACAATGATTTTCATCACTAAGCATGAGCAAGTATCCCAAATCAATGTGAAGAAAAGAAGGGGGTGAAGAGCTTGAATCCCTGGAATGGTCAGTATTCCAAAACCATCGAGTGATCCCCAATACAACAATGGGTTGAATGAATCCCACCTAGCATTGGGGTAGTTCTAAGCAATTTACAAAGTGAGCTAGCTTTAGGTGGCTTGTATCACCTAGTGGTCTAATCCAACTAAGTCCAAACTTAGGATCATGATGAACATAGGGTGATCCTCATTACAACAATGGGCTGAATGAATCTCGCCTGGCAATGAGGTAGTCTTATGTCTCATCTAATATATTCATTTGCACACATAGGGATAATGAATATCTTGGTCTTCATAACAAAAGATTTTATCTTTCAGGAGTCCTGTATAGTCATTATACAACTTTTGATTAATCAACTAGGGTGTTTGAGTCTCATGGAAAACCTCAAAAATTCCCTAATAGCAACAAATCATTACATCAATCATACACATTTACACATCTCACAATCATCTCATTTCACATATGGATGCTTAAATGATTAATTCTTATGATAAGAGTTATCATTTTCATTCATGATTTTCATACATTCTGTGGTGTCATCTATCAGTTTGTCAAAACACATATTAATTGCATTCCTTATGTTTTAAGTGATTAAAGCATACAGGTTCATTTACATTAGATCATCATCATGTAAATAATGCATTACATACATTTCATTCACCATATCATATCAACATAACTTAAGTGCATAAACAATTGAAACAAATTAAACATGCATTTAACATTCACCATTGCATCCATATATGCATACATAGTAGAGCATCTACACATCTAGATCACAACATCTAATCATACATTTATCATCTAGCTAGTGCATGTCATCAATACATCGCATACATATAGCATATTCACATCATCAATAGGCATTACATCCATTAATGCATCCATAAATCATAACACATAATGCATCTAATGGTCCAAAATCACACAATTGCAAATCACACAAACATTTTTAAACATCAACTAGGGCATTATTGGTATCATACCTCCCCTAATCAGCAATCAAACAGTTAAGCAATCAACCTCAAAAAGCCCCAAAGGTATCCATAAACCCTTTGGTCACCCAAAAAGCCCCAAAGGTATCCATAAACCCTTTGGTCACCCAAAAACCCCAAAGGTATCCATAAACCCTTTGGTACAACCAAAAAGCCCCAAAGGTATCAATAACCCTTTCACCAAACAAAAGCCCAAAGGTATCCATAAACCCTTTGTCAACCCAAAAACCCCAAAGGTATCCATAAACCCTTTGGTCAACCCAAAAATCCCCAAAGGTATCCATAAACCCTTTGGTCACCCAAAAGCCCCAAAGGTATCCATAAACCCTTTGGTCACCCCAAAATCCCCAAAGGTATCCATAAACTCTTTGGTCACCCAAAAAGCCCCAAAGGTATCCATAAACCCTTTGGTCACCCAAAATGCCCCAATGACACCCACTAAGCCCATTGGTCATAATAACAACATGTATAATCCAAATCAACAATTGATAACTTAATCAAGTTAATCACATTCATCTTACGAATCATTGTCGAAGACAATCATGCACCCTCCTTGCTTGGGAAAAATAAGCAAAATATCAAAAGCAAATTCAAGCAAACCAATAAGCTTATCTTCCAATTGCCACCAAGGCTAAAGTGTAGACTTGAGCTCATCTTCCAATTGCCACCAAGGGAAGAGTGGAGACTTGTCCCCCCCCCCCCCCCCCCCCCAGGGGGAGAGGGGAGACCTGCTCTCCCCCTCCCCCCCCCCCCGAGGGGAGAGGGGGGGCTCCCCCCCCCCCCCCCCCCCGCGAGGGGGGGGGGGCCCCCCCCCCCCCCCGGGGGGGCCCAATTGCCACATCAAGGCTAAAGTGTAGACTTGAGCTCGTCTTCCAATTGCCACCAAGGCTAGGATTAGACTTAAGCTTGTTTGCCAATATCCCAAAGATTACCAAAATCAAGTTCCTTAACTTGTCGGAGGCAATGATTATGAGATGCATACCCTTTCCATGATTGGGGCATCTAGCATTGATGAGGTATTCATTTCCTTTCTTCTATGAAATCTCATCAAAAATAAAAATTCAAAAATAATTGAACAATCAAAATTCAAAAACAACACAAAAATCAAAGAAAAGGGTCCAAAACCCACCAAAAATAAGTCAAATTTGATGGAATTCACTCAGGATCAAGATTGAACTCAAATTCTTCATGGATGCATGGAAAATTTACTACTTTAATCCCTAAGAAGGCCATTGTGGCTGGACCACCCCATGAGAACGAGGTTTTCAACTCCTTTCTTCCATGAAACATCAACAAAATCATCAAAATCCTCTCAAAAATGCTCCATTTTACAATGGGTAAAACTGAAGGAAACCCTAACCAAGTCATATGGGTCAAGTGACTCATCACTTTTATCATTGGTCATTCCCTCATCGACTCATCGCTTGAAGGGGTAGTCATACTTAACAAATTCATAATCAAAATCAACAATCAAACACTCAATCATGCAAATTGTGTTCATCCAACGAATCATTGACAAAGACAATCACGCCCCGCTTGGGGAAGCAAACAAGCAAAAATTTCAATTAAACAAATGCTTGGAATTATAAATCATGAAGGATCATAGGCCCTACCTCCTCATGACTAAATAATGTCCAAGATCAAGTAAGCCTTATAGGAAAGGTTGTACTTGAAGCAAGTTCCTTAGCTCGTCAGAAGCAAGGATTCAAGAACACATGCTCTTTCCATGATTGGGGCATCTAAATTTGGTTAGGTTATTGAATAACCTTAATCATTTGATATTTTAGTCATCTATTTTTTCTCAGCATTGTGTTGCACACAACGCATCTCAAAAAGGGGCATCTGTAGACACTAAAATCATGTCAATCCGATTAGGCGACCAAAAGCAATGGCTAATTGACATCATATGGCCCCCTTGGGCAACCCTCAAAGGTTAAATAGTGGTCCTAACCACTCTTGGAAGGCTCTACCCCACTTTTGGGAGGTTTTGGGCCATATAGGCATGACCGTCCCACCCTAGGATGGTCACAGTTCATGGTCGTCCCACCCAGGGATGGTCACAAGTGGTCATCCCTGGGTGGGATGGCCATAAGCTTTGACTCCCAAAAAGTCAAATTTTGGACAAATGGCACCCAAAAACTACCATTTATCCTACCTATTCAAGCATGCAGACCTGAGGGCACATAATCCTTATGACATGTTGTAGAATGGAGGCCAAAAAGGGAGATTCTCTTCCCCTTCCAATGCATGCCAAGTTTTGGACAAGTGGCACCTCTTGCCCTGCATGTCCTTGCATGCCCATTTGGCCATAGGCCCCCTTTGGCTATAAAGTGGATCCATTTTCCACCCAAATGATAGAGAGGAGTTTTGAGACATAGCAATGAAGTGCTGCCAAGATTTCCCCTCAACCTTTTGTGCCTTTTTCCCTCGAAATCTCTACCTAGCGAAGGAGGTTCTCGAGTGATTCAAGAGGTGCAATTTGTTTACAAAACCAAACCAATTGAGTGAATTTCACCATCAAATTTGATGACAACACTATTGAGAGGGTTTTTGACCAATTCATAGAGGAATTGGTGGTAAATAAGGAGCAGAACTGGTGGTCGTCCCACCCCAAGATGGTCCCCATTCTATGACAGTCACCACTGTCCTTGCAAGGGATGGTGATATATATGCATTATTTTTCTACTATTTTTAAATAGGCATATTCTAGGATATATCAGGAACCTACTGTCCAAATTTCATGCAATTTGGAGTTATATTGAGTGAGTTATCATATTTTTAGTATTTTGTAGGTTTACTTGGCCCATCTGAAGATGCACATGAATATATGACTAATTTTGCTAATATATTCACATGGGTCCTCTTAAAATATGATTTTATACATACTTTCCAAGTTTGGTTTGATTTGGAGATGTTTAGGGTCAGAAATTACTTGTTTTGGGTTTTGTAGGCTTAATAGGTGCACTGCGAATGTGACATGGATTCGGATGCAATTTCTATTCTATTTTCAATTATATATTCCCAAAATCATATTTTATGCATGCCTCTAAAATTTGGAATCATTTGGAGTTGTTTTGGATGGTCGCATTGCATATTTACACTTTCTAGTCTATAGTTGCATGTATTGCTTTTGCATGTTTCACAATCCGCACTTGCTATTGACAAAATCTGGTTTCCTTGTGTGTAGGTGCAGGTTTTACAGTGCATGAGGAAGGAGCATAGGATCAGAACATCAAAGAACAAAGCGGCGGCATCATAGGTTCACCCACCTCAATTGTGGGTACGAGGAAGAACATTGGAAGTGCACACGAGCTATTGAAAGGATTTGATCCTTGGGCACCCATTTTGTAAACAAGTGTATCAATCTAGAGCCCTCAAGGGGACATTTATGTAACCATGTTTTGATTTATCAAATGAAATAAATAGAAACACCTTTTTCTTGCACTTATTTGGCTTCCATGGTTGCTTGAATATGTCCTTTTGTAATGCTTAATCAATACCAGATATAGATGCATCTTGTTTAGCATTGTTAGGTGCACCATTTTTCCCATACTTCACTTCCTCTGAACAATGAGCACCAATTTTGATGTTCTTACCAGGTTCAATTTATACATCTTTATAACTTTAGCTATCAACCTTAATTTTGTGAGTAGTAGATCTATTACTGCTATCAAATAAACTTTCTAGAGTTATCAATCCTTTTAGGATGTAATTATTCTTAAGTTGTATTAATTCACTTTCTTCATCCTATTTTGACAATCCGTTGCCTGTGCAATTCATTTCCTAAAATAGGAAATCAATTACCTGTTCATAATTATCAAACACTTGGTCAAAGGTATCCTTATTGGGCATAAAAGGCCTATACACAAGCCTCGTAGCTTTGGCCTTATGTATGACATTATATACTAGGCAAAAGTTAGCTCCCACAAATGCTAATATGTCAACATGAATATTTTATTCCCTAGGGATGGCCTTGATATTCAAAGCTTTAAAAAGTTCTAATAAATATCATACTCTATTTTTGTAGGCTTTGTGGTAGTGTTGTTTGCTAATACATTTTTCTATAATCTGGTTGACTATCAACTCATAATCTCTAAATATATGTAGTTGTTGATCTCCATATTTTCAGCTTTCTTCAATCCTAGGCATAGTGCTTCATATTTTGCTACATTTTTTATATAGCTCCATGTCAACCTATATGAAAATGTTTTTTTTCTATTCTAGAAAGTTCTATCAGTACTATGCCTACCTCAGCACCATTTTTACATCTGGCTCCATCAAAGAATAGCTTCCACATCTGGTCATTATGGGGAACTTGGCCAGTTGGGGATGCAGTCCTCTTTTCTTCTGGTTTCATGGTCGAGTAGGTGCTAATTCCTATTTCAATCATAGCATTGAAGTCTTTCAAGAAAAATTGATCTTCAATTTGGAGGTCTATTAGTACTTCTTCCATCAAGTCCACTTTCTCCATCATCATGCTAACAATGTTAGCTTGTTGATTTTCCTTTTCAAACTTATCAATAAGGAAGGAGGGTAGTTTCATATAAAATATCTTGATCATTTTACCTTTAAATGGGATTTCCATATGTGAGTAATCAAGAGATAAGTAACCACCCAACTTGGTAGTGAATTCTCTTGATAGACACATCCCAAAATAAGGTTCCAAATCAACTACCACAATTTCTTGGATAACAGTGATTTGAGGTAATCTATGCAATTTTATGGGTACATATTTGATTACACCTACTATTTTTACTGGTTTACCATCCAGCTACAGCACACCAGTATTGCTCCTTGTATATTCCATGCCCATTATTTCACAAACTACTTTGGGTATTACTGTGGTAGCTTCTCTAGAGTAAATCATATAGTTGTGAACCACCCATCCCTCTATATACAAGGACAATTAAAATGGTGATGGTTTATTTTTTCCTAGAATTAGGAATGTATCATACATACTAGCTTTAGATGGAATATTCTTCAATTCCTCCATAATATTGAAACTAGAAATGCCAGGCTATTTTTTTTGTTTCTTTGCAGGTTTATCATACTTACTCTTGTATTCCTAAGTTACCTCCATCCTTTGGTGCTTGGTCAGAGAAGGGTATATCAACTTATCTCTTGCTTGCTCTTGGGTTTCACCTTCCCTTACCACCATTTGTTGTTGTTGAGCTGGCTTTTGGGCTGGGGTATTCTGAGGGATATCCTTCTTTGGATGGTTTAGTATCTTAGAAGGTACTTTAAAAGGATCCATTACCTTAGGATCAAATGACAAAGGTTTCTTCCTTGATCCTATTAGGATTGATACCTATTCAGCATGTGATACCATGAAAGTATAATTCATTTCCCTCAGCATATTTACTTGGTATTTTCGAGCCTTTTCTGCCTTCTCAATGGTAATTTTTTGAATGTGATGTTGGTGCATCATGCATGAACTTTCACCATGTGGGTCACTACTATTTGTACACTAGTAGTTTGACTCAAAACCTAAGGTGGAAGGTTAATCTTCTTGATTACTATATACAATATTGGATTTTTCTAAAAACTTTCTAGTGGAAGTAGCTTGATCCTTTCTGACATATGGAATCCTTCTTGGTTGAAAATTTATCTTAGCCTCCATCCTTTTCATGGTAGTAACTTCATTGGTGAGGTTCTTCATGATTGTGACCATATCTTGCAAGACAATTATCTAAGGACTAGGGCCTGGTAATGTAGGAATAGACGCATGAACAATGAAAGGTGATATAAACAATGGTATTGTAGGAGGTGCAGGGAGTGTCTTAGAAATTGGTATGGCTATACATGCTAGGAAGTTGATAGTAGGAGAGGTTTCTAGGAAAGAAATATGTGTAGCAAAGGTCTGTATTTATTGTTGAGGAAATTCTAAGAATATTGGCATTACCATTTTTAGGGTTAGCCTTCCTATAGTAATCAAATCCTTCTCAGCCTTTAGTGCTTCTTGAAAGATCTGAGGAAATATAAACACATTGGACTGCCTTATAGCCATACCTAGATCTGAATGAAAGACCATCAAATAATAATACATGGTCTGTTCATTAGTTATTCTAAGACCTTGAAACACTCTTCTCCACGTCCGACCGAATATAATGTTAAAATTTGATATCTCTTATTGTGGGTGCCTTTGTATTACAGTGAATTATGTTAGAAAAGAGAATGGATATGCTTTTTTATTGAATTCTTCCACTAATATTCCACCTAGTTGGGCCCATATAGTTATAGTTTGATCTAAAAGGGTTTTGTACTAGTACAATATTTTTCCCCTCGATGATATAACTAAAAGTTTGATCATGACATATTCCTTCTAAATATTATGTATGGCCACTAATAATGCTACATATTGACAGTGCTCATAGGCTATTTTTATAGTGCTATCATATGTTGGCAGTGCTTTTAAATCTACCTAGGAAATAAGGTTCTAGGAATTCAGAGGACCTGTATGATTCTAGGTTGAGTAGTCTTGAGGGTTTTGATTCTAATTTTTAGCCATTGATGCTTCTATATTGAGAGGTAATGTAGAAGAAGGATTTGTTGTATTGGTTAGATCTTCAATGAGGATTGAAGATGATGTTGATTCAGATGATAGAATAATATGTATTCTAAAACTACCAAGTTGTAGTTCCAGAAACTCTATAGGTTCCTCTGATCTTCTAGTTACTTGTCTTGTGATCATGTATCTCAGAACTTAATAGAGTAGCTTGGTATTAATAATTTTCTTGAAATGGATATGCAAATATTTTTGGGTTTCTATTTGAATAGAGTCACCAAGTGATTGATATGATCTATGAGAACAAAGCATCACCAAATCTTCGGTCTATCAGAATGGTGTGGGATTTGGGTCCCATCGGGTATGCTAAAAACTATTGGTCTAAAAATTTGCCTAAGGTAATATTGTGAGTCCACAGACCTTGACCAACATTGAATGACCCAAAATTCATGAGGATTTAGTGGTCAATCTCTAGAGGAGGCCATTTTCTATGAAGTTATAACTAAGAGTTCCTAAATCATGGGTAAAAAAGGGTGTTGAAAGGAGAAAATAGAGTCAAATCTAGAACTTATGGTGGTGCATATTAAGTCACATCAAGACACATGTGTTGCAAAAGATAATGTAATTGAGAGAAAAAGTAAATTTCCTAACAAAATAACCAATTTTTATCAATTACAGAATATTCATTTATCCAATGCATAAATATCATATTACAAATTCCATAAATAGGAAATAAATTATGAGCATAAATATAGAAAGTAGAATTAACACCATGAGCATTCAACAAGTTAAAATTAGAAATAAGCAATTATTCATACATACATGTCCTACAACGAGGTTAAACTAAAGGCCAAACAACAATCTCTTTATATTTTTAATATGCAATATGCTTTGTACATGTAAATTGTAAAAGCTTAAGAGTCGACCATTTTACATTCTTCATTCTAGTATTTATAGTCTTATACAATACATGCAGTTATCAAGTATCATTGCCTCAGAGATGGATTGTTGTTATGTCAGAAGATTCATCAGTATGCTTGTTCTAACCACCTAGTTGTGGCTTACTAACCTAGCTAGAATTTGCTTCATCTTGAATCATATTGACCTTGTTGTTTGCATTTGGTTTGTTGATTCTTTTTTTACATTTATGTTGAGCCGCATTGCTCATATACATGATCACATTGGTAGTGATATTGTTATTAAGATTTTCTAAAAAGTGATCTTGCCCTATAGATAGAACGGGATGATTGCCACCCCCATTCTAACAAACTAGGATCAGATTTCAAATTTGATCTACTTTTGCTAATCTATGGTTACTAGGTGCATAACAAGGCTACTAACGGATTAGAGACTTTTAGTACCATGACTTGCTTATTTTTGATATAAAAGTTCCAGTCGGTTTGGGACTTAGTAATTTTTCTTGTTCTACTCTCCAATTGCATGATGGAATTTTGATACCTCTGCTAGGTTCATCTAGGTACAAAAGTTTCGATCGGTCTGAGACTTAACTAGTTTTTAACACTTGTACTTTTGGTTGCACGATGAACTTTTGGTACCTCTGTTGGCTTCATATGGGTACAAAATGTTTGGCCAATCTGAGACACTAATTTTTGAACACTTCTACTTTCGGCTCTACAATGAAATTTTGGTACCTATGATGGCTTTGTCTAGGTACAAAAGTTTTGGTCGGTTTGAGACTTAGCCATTTTTGAACACTTTTGCTTTCGGCTTTGCAATATATTTTTGGTACCTCTGTTGTCTCTGTACAAGTACAAAAGTTCTGGATGGTCTGGGACTTAGCCATTTTTTGAACACTTCTACTTCTGGCTCCACGATGGACTTTTGGTACCTTTGTTGGCTCTATTTGAGTACAAAATTTTTGGCTAGTCTAGGATAACCATTTTTTGAGTACTTCTACTTTTGGCTCTACGATGGAATTTTGGTACCTTTTTTGGATCCATTCGATTAAAAAAATTATGTTCAATCTTGGGCTTAGCCATTTTTGAACACTTATGCTTCCAGTTGTGAGATGAACTTTTGGTATATCTGCTAGATTTATTCGATTTCAAAAATTTTGGCCAGTCTTGAACTTAGCTATTTTTCTTTTTCTTTTCCTTTCTATCCTATATTTTTATGGTCTATCCTTAGCATACCTAGGCCAAAAGTACTTGCCTTCCTCCTGATTCTATTATTAGAGCCTGTAATTCTCTCCCTTGCACCTTTTACCAAAGTGCATGTGGGTAATGCTAAAAAATACCCACAATACCATCTATTGATCAAGTATATAAAAACAAGGTCTTATGAAGATGCACAAGGTTTATCTAATATGAATTTGGTATCTAATAAATGCATGGGTTATTTGAAATTTAACTTCTAGTGAAGTGTTTCTAGGTGAAAGCTTGTACCAAAAAATTAAAAAAAGGCACCGATTACCTATAGTTTATCAGAAGGAAAGTGTTGATATACTACATGAAAAGAACAAACTATACAAAAATGGAAAGGAGGCCAAATATATATTTAAGTTAATTAATTAAAAAGTCCTACATGCTTGATGGTAAGATTCTTTGAAGCCTTTAAAAACTATTTATATTTTACTGTAATCAAATGCAAGTGATAAGGTAGTGATTTTAGCATATTTTTATGACCTTGGAATGTTGATGGGATATTCCCTAAACATTCAAGTTGGAGCCTTAGCCTAATTAAACCAAAGCACCAATGTTTGTCTTGATGTACCTATTTTTGAGGGAGACACAATAATTTGCAATTGGTCATTGAAGGATGAGATAGATTCATAATTTTTTGATTATGCTTGTAAATATTATTTAGGAGGCAATAATATGGTTCAAAATATATTTTTAAGGAATTAACACAATAATTGAGATATCTAGATGACAAAGAAGTGATAGTGAAATGAAGAGGTTTCACAAATAATTCAAAGACAATGCAAAGATGAAATATTTTAACAACAAAGAGTTTGTAAGAATAAATAGTCATAAGGGATAGCACCAATTAAATAGAGCAACTCCTAATTGGACACTAGATCCAATTGATCAACTGTATTAACAACAAATATTTATTCTATCTTGTTATGCATATACAAAAATTTGAAGTAGAGACGTTTAAACATCTTGATGGACACAAATACCAAGGTTTGACATGACTATATGAAGATAGACATAATTATACTCATTGGAAAGTATTTTTTGAGCCAAATGAAATCGTCCTATTGAAGAAATATGCCAAAGATTTTTTAAGATGAAATATTTACAAACTTTGTTCAGCTTTAGCGGGTCATATGGTTGACATAGTTGTGATCCATTTGAATATTGAATTAAACTGCATTGTCTACTAGAGATAATGCTTCATTCAAGAGAAATGGAGACCCTATGTTTTGTGATAGTAGAGTGTGTCCCTATTTGCATATAATCTTGTGAATGGTTTTATGTGTCCCTAATCACAAATTTTTATGGATAGTAGTGTATTTGAAACACAAGAGAACCAATTGTTTTGCAATTGATATTAAAAAAGGGTTCTAACTTGTTAGAATATATTACATCATTTGGGTCATGTAAATGTACCAAATTTGGTACATAGTTAGAGTAGGATATTACTTTAGGGGGAAGTTAGATAATTACTTCAAGTAATGTAATAATGCACAAGTGTCAATTTGCAAGTTGTAAATGTGCAAGGTGTCCCCTTGTACATCTAGGTAGAGTGTTGGTCAAGGAACCCATCATCCTATATAAAGTACCTTATAGTAAGTGATTACATATCACGGTAGGTAGTAGTAGAGTAGAATGTAAACTCCAATAGTGATGGAGTATAATGTAATCATTTAGCATATATTCATGGAGTGCTCATTTCCTCCATAGTTGCATTGTATTATTTTCATCATTTCTATTTATATTATACTTTATTCATATTTCAAAATTACTCTCCATATTTTCTTAATCCTGTGATTGCCATTTCTCATAGCATACTTCATCAAAAGCTAACAGTGGTATGAGAGCCATGATGAATACAGATAGGACTAGGGAGAGTCACAAGTACTAAAGTAAATATCAGTTACAAAAATCCTAAGATTACATCTAGCTAGAGTCTTTCCACAGAGTTGTAGAAAAACTCATGAAGATCATGACTCAACATTCATCCCACTAGTTTGATGAATCAACTACTGAAGACTATTTCCAGAACTATATTTTTTCATGTTAACTACTGTCTAAAGTTTTTGGTTGTAGAAAATTAACTCGTAGAAGTTGGGACATTTTGTACAATAGATAGAGAAGGATTTCACCTTTGTCACCTGAAATTCTATGTACTTTCCTCGTGTAGATATTAGTTCTTTATTGCATAAAATACTCTAGGAGAAGAGTCTTGGTGAAGTTTGGAGATTTGGAGATCTCCATTTCTAGATTAAAAACTTTATATTGCAGAAGAAAAGGCCATAGAAGCGTTACACCTAAAGAAAATTCCATAGAAGCCTTATACTGAAAGAAAAGGCCACAAAAGCCTTGATCTAGAAGATAAGGCCATAGAAGCCTTAATCCAGAGAAGAGTTCTTCAAGAAAACTCCAGATAAGTGTTTTTGATCTAGAAGAAGGATCCAAATAAGAGTTCATGAAATAGGAGATTGGTGATATCCATTAAATACTATGAATTGCAGATCATCTAGAGCCTTTCCACAAGACTGTGAAGAGCAAGACTTAGCACAAAACTCATACCACTAGTTTCAAGAATAACTAGTGAAGTTGAAAAGATCTGAGAAAATACCCCATTGGAAATAGTAGATTGAATATATTTTTAGAAGAAGCTGAAGAGATCTATAGAAGATCTCATTGGAAATCTTCCAATATTGGAAGAGATAGAGAGGAACTAGTAAAGTCTTGTTCCTTATCAAAGAAGCAACAAAAGTTAGAGATCCGAGAAGAAGATCTCAAAAATTCAAAAAGGATAAGATTTAGGAAAAGGTCTCATTCAGAAGACTAGAGAATTTGCAAGACTAAAAACCTTGGAGAGTTCTCTAGGAGAAACAAGGAAAAGGCTTGGAGAGCCTTATTGTAAAACTTATAGAAGCATCATCAAAGAAGTTCCTAGAAGAAATCATTGGAGAAATCCACTACCAAGGAGAAGCTCCTGATAGTGAAGGACTTGGGACAATTATCACCATCCAACAAAAATCCCAAGAGAGAAGGTAGAATCCAATGAAGACCTCAAGATATTTGGAATCTTGAGAAGAAGACCTTGTTTGAAGTTAGAATTCAACAAGAATATTGAAGGAGGATTCAGATAGAAGAAGCCTACCAAATCCAAGATATTTGGAGATTGCCTCTCACAACAAGAAGGCACATTTCAGAGGTAAGAAATTTTTTGAATATATAGTATAAAATAGAAGATCACTTGGAGGAATAAACCACCAAAGCCTAGGCTCAATATAGAAGGTTTGAGACCACATTTTGGTGAAGCAAGAAGTTGTTTTGGACAACCAACAAGAAGTTGTAGAATTCATTCATCACAAGGAAACAACTTGGTGAATCTAAATACCAAGATATACATCATCTATAGAAGCCATTAAAGGTAAGCAACTTGGGTGCAATTAGTTGAACTTTAAATTAGGGTTCATTATCAAATATCATTAAGCACCATATTTGGATTAAAGTTGCAAAAAGAAAGGGCTCATATTACAGTCTTCAAGAAGGTGCAAAAGATAGTTCTTTTAAGATATTTATTTGCACATTATAGTAGGAGTTGGATGTATTTCAAAAGAAAGAAATATATCATCTACCTATTATCTATCTAGAAAGCAAGAAGACTACATCCTACAAACTAATTGTAGTGAAGAATTGCATATTACTTAAGGGTTCATTATAATTACTCTTAAGAGTTGCATAGATTATTAAGTGCATTAGAAACTACTTTGACAACTTATTTACAGGATAATTAAGTTGATAATTAAAGTGCATTAAATTAGAGGTTTTATTGATTCATTACACTATACTAGTTGTTCATTAAACTAGTTACTCTCAAAGGATTGTCTTGTGTTTTTTTATTATTAAGATCAAGGGCACAAAACCAGTATACTATCAAAGTGTCTAGAGACACTATCTTGTGCACAAAACCTGTTACATTTCATGGCCAAAAGAAGCCACTATTAAATCCTTGAAGGAAGCTACAAATTGAGACCTGGTGAGTCTTATATTCAAGATGCACTTAGGATTTCATTAAAAGAGTAAGTGCAAAAATTTCTACTTCCAAAAAGACATATTAGCTTGGATCTATTCTTAGTAAACTATCCAAGCAAAATAGTTAGATATTAGTGTTGTCTAAAAGGAAAGGTAAAAATACACTGCGCTCAATAGAATAAAGCAAGTAAAGGCCATATCTAAGAAGCCAAAAGAAAGCATCAAAATTCCTCAAGCTATAAGTGAGGAGCCTTCATAACAAAGAAGGAAATAGCATCTAAAAGAGACAAAATATACACTAAGCTTTGGTGCAAAATAAGGTCTCTTATTTATAATACATTGGAGCACCATATACCTCTAAAAGAGGTCAAAAGTATTGAGTGTCACAAGACACCAAAAATAGCAGGTGCTCTACATTGCTTGCATGTCAACAGAGATAGAAGAGAAGTCAATTCAAGGTTTTCAAGCACAACCATTATCTTAGTAGGAATAAATATTGAGTTCGAGCAAAAGATAAGAGTCATCGAAGAGCTCACATTTTGAGGTGCCTCAAGACACAGGTTCAAGCGCCAAGAACAAGCATCCACCTACAGTATTAAGACCAGTATAAGAAGGCCATTATTGATCAACATCTACATGAAAAGAGATAATATAAAGGATGATTATCATTTGCGTTTCTAAAACATAGCTATCAAAGTGGACAAAACAACATTATTAAGGAAGGAACAAGGAGCTAGCACACAATCATCTACATTACAAATACAACATACTAAAAGTATCGAAGAGCAAAGCTAAAATGTGTTATACCAAAGACATAGCTAGAAGAAGTCATCTTCCAAAGAGAAACACTCAAATCAACCCTTGGTTTTCCATAAGATCACCATTGGAGTGCCATAGAATTGTTCCTCATCACCAACTAGAGCCACCCATACAACAATTACATTGGATTGGAAAGAAAACATTATCAAGAGCATTTGCTGACAAGGAATATATGAACTATAAAATGTTGGAGGGAGAGTGTGTATGTAGTGCCACTTGACAAGAACACACCAAGTGCCACTTCATTCCTCAACGTTCAAAGAATAATCGAATGCCTTCCTTCAAGTAATTATGAAATCATTACGAGGTTACATATCTTTTTTATCATTACAAAAGGGAATGAGCATTAGAAGAATCTCAACGTCCACCCTTATTGTAACTCCTAATTACCACTTGTCTAAAATTCAAAGAGGAATTTGTGCTATTTAAAGAGTTCAAATTGGAGGGAGAAATATCAAAGTCAAAATCACGATCAAGCATTGAAGGGTATAGAAGCATATTCATAGTAAGAAGCTAAATCAATAAAGGAGCTTGTGCACCATTCAAGAGGAGTGTAAGCAATACTATAGCTTGCATTAACGGCATATCATTTCCCAACAACTCCAATGCTCTTCAATTGGAGAATACTTTGACCAAGAGCCATTCAAGGAAAAGACTAGCACCAACACCGTCCAAAAAGCATTAAATTCTCTACACCAGTCTTCAGTGAATACATAGAGAAGCAAGGATAACTAATCCATCAGTGGATACAAGGATTACTAAGTCGTCAGCGGATACATTGAGCCACAAAGCTATTAGCGGATACATTTAACCACAATAATTACTAAGGTAATGTTCATATTAAATTTGCTTGCTTTAAGTCTAAGTGACACTGGAGTTATAAGGATATAATTTATTTACTATTGCAAAGCATTCATCAAGAATTAGTAACATATTAAGCATACCTATTTCAAGACCATTTACATATTTGCAAATAATAAAGTTGGAGATATAAGGGTTTCTACTTGGAAATTAAAACCCTATTATTGATGGATTGATGTGGGGGAATGAATGGTGAGTGATGTTGAGTGATGTTGGTGGTCTTTACTAATACCAAAATAGTTTTTGTATGAAAATGAGTGATCCCTTAGATAGAAGAAATGATCCTCTATTTATAGAATTTGGCAAGGTTAGGGGGGCTGAGGTGTCCCATATGAGGTGCCCCCTCTAAGGTGTTCCTTTCATGGTGTCTCTTGCAATGTGTTCCTTGATGTGGCATGCTCCATAAGTGCATTTGGGTGAGATAATATCTCACCCACCTACATGTCATAAATGAGCATGGGATGTGGAGTGGATCTGGGGTTAAACCTTAACTACAATAAGGTTAACCATGGATTAGTTGTTGACTTGGTTGAGATGGAAGGTGAGTCATCCTTTCCCATGTTTTGAAAACCAAAAAGTCTTCAAAAGTTATTTATAAATTCAAACCCACATGGGGATTTGAAATGGAGCAAGAGTTATATTTAACCAAAGTTAGGTTGATCCTAGGTCAAGTGTTGATTTTTGGGTGAGGTGGAGTGTGACTCACCATGTCTCCCATGCTTTGGGACATAAAAGTCTCCAAGTGGTATTTAAGGCCTTGAAAACACATGGAGCAAGGGTTAAATTTAACCCTGATTAGGTTGACCATAGGTTTAGCTAGGGTTAAATGGGTGAGGTGGAGGCTAGGCTAGTCAAAGAGTAGACTAGGTGAGGTGGCCATGAATCAGATTGACCATGGGATGGAGTTTGACCATGAGGTGGCTTTTGACCAAGGTAGATATTAACCAAGGTTAAGCCATGATGATGGTCACATGAGGACCCAAGGTTAAGCATAGGAAAGGGCTTAAGTGGCCCAAGGGGGCTTGTGAATAGTTATTTTGATAAATGAATAGTGTTTTGAGGCTAATTTATGCAAATTTTATGGGATTTACAAATTGATCAGTCACGATGATGGGAGAAGTTATGATGTGTGACTTTTGGGTGTCTAAAGTATGTCCTTATATGCATATGCTCTTCTGAATGCTTGTCTCCTTATTTACAAGAAAAATGTTATACTTATGATTGGTTGAGTATGTCTCTATTCATAGAGGTTGGTAGATACATGAGTGTGTCCTTATTTATAAATATATAGATGGATAGTGTGTGTGTACCTATCCACTTATGATGTAACATCTTGGATAGTTTTATTTTTCCCTATCCTTAATTAAGTCTAGTGGTGTCAATCCCATTGAGGTGAGTAGTTGAGTTTATCCATATTTATAATGTATAAATCATGGACTAATATGTGTCTCTTAGTACATGATATTTTGAACTTTGAGTCGTTGATTCCTATCTCTATTTGAAGTATGATGTAATAAGAGGGAATGTTAGAAATATATTACATCACGTAATATGATTTGACAAGATATTTGGGGGTTGTCCCCAAATATGGGGTTGATAGATAATTATCCAAATGAACCACCTCACTTTCATTGTATATATTATTATTTTTAGTAATGATACATTGTCCAACATCTTGTTGGTCCAACACTAGTCACATGGCAAGATATTATAAAGTGAAAACAATTAAGAAAAAGAAAAGAATATTTTAGTCATGATACAAACTTCAAGAAGCAAGGAAATCATACTACAATAGAAGTTGGATTAGATCAAGGATATCCAACTCCAAAATATTAGGCAAATAAAACCTATCCATAGCATCATATGGAAAATGTCACCATAGTTCACTCAAATAAACCATTAGAAGAAACAAATAAGGATACAAGGGAAGTTCAAGATTAGAAAGAAGTGAAGATGAAAAGGAAGATGTAGAGAAAAATTTTAAAACAAAGGAGGAGGAAGAATTCAAGTTTATTCCAAGTAAATCATCTTTATTTTCCACAAGTAGTTTAAAATCCTCTCTTGGCACTAGAATTGAAAGTAGTGTAAAGTTTATCCCTTTCACTTTAGGGTTTCAAGAGTAACATAATAAAGGAGGATGGAGGAAATCAATAGTAATTTAAAGTTTTTATAACAACATAAAAAGGTAATTGCTATAAAGAAGCATCCTTGCACTTTAGGGTTTCTAGGAAAACATAAAGAAGAATGTGTTTTTGAGGTTATTTCTTGCACTTCAGATCCTTCAAAGCAAGACAAACCTATAGATTATAAGTCTCACTATGAAAAAGTTGAAGAGATTGATGAATATGAAAGTGTTAGTGATAATTGAAAAGAGAGAGGAATACCCAAGAAGCAAAAACAAATAGAAAAGGAAACTCAGAGGGATATTGATATGAGAAAACAAAAGCAACTATCATAAGTGTTAACAAGAAGTGGGGCAAAGTCCACAAAGAAAAACAAAAGTGATGATTAAAATAATATCTTTGAATATTAGGGCCATGAGACCCTTTAAAAAGAGGCATTATCAAATTGATAAAATATTATAGCCAACATATTTATAGATATGGAAACCATGTAGCAAATAGTTTATCCATTTGTAGTGTTGATTTTCATTTTAGAAAAATTCAATTTTTAGAAGGCAAATGGATGAGTGAGATTTTATCTCTTAATAAAACAATATTAAGGAGTTGATTGTGAAAACTTAGCAGTTCAAGGAAGATGATGATACATTTGAAAGAAATGCAAATGAAGAATATATTATATAAAAATATGAGTTGGATATGGATTAATTAACCTGATATTAATGTCATGATAGCAATGTAATTTTTTATTATTTTATTTGAAGTGACCCCAATAGAATCCACACATAGCTTATTTTTTAAAGCTTAGGAACAAGCAGAGGGATTAAAAAATATGCACAATTCCCAAGGAATATTTTTGGAAAGTGACATTTGGCATGTAGTGGCACCACCAAGAATTTTAGAAGTCTTCTAACTCATTTAGATATGTAACATTTTGAGGTGCATCATTTTGTTAGAGATACCCCCAAATATTTACTTTTACTAGGAGTAAGGATTTCTCACCCAACTTAACTCAGGGTGAATTCTTCCTATAAATAGGAGTCATTAGCTTGAATATAAACATATTTTGATCTTGAGGAAGTTAGAGCTATACTTTTTGAGATCCACATTATGCATTTTCTTCTTAAGATTAACAAAAATATGAAAATACTTGCTTTCCATTAAGGGCACCAACCTCCTAGATTATGGAATATGTAACAATTGTGGCATCATCCTTTTGTCCTCTTGTCATTCCTCTCATTAATTTCATTTTATGTGAATGGGACTACATTGTTGTTATTCGATTACTTATGAGTTGATTGATCATACACTCTCATTGTTGTGGTTATGTTTGTATTTACTTTCAATCTCTCACACCCTAAACTTCATAATTTACCATTTATGCATTTACTTTTCACTTTATTTTTTTACATTTAACTTCATGCAATTATATTATATTAGATTAGTTATATTTTAGAAAGGATAGTGGGGAGATGACCTAAATCTAGAGGTTGGAAAAGGCTTTATTCCTTCCAATATTATTGAAATAGAATTGTGAGCATATAAGAAGTTGGACATTTCCACAATTTAACATTCATTTTTGGCATACCCAATAAGACTAAGGACTTGTATCTATCAAGCCTAGTCCTAATTTGACCTTTAATTTCATATATTTTTTTCTAGTTATGCTTGATTTTGTAGGGTCATTTGCTAATGGTAAATTTATTATAAACTTTTAAAAAATAATATTTTTGAAAGGAAAGCAAGCAAAGCAACTCTAAACTGGTAAACTTTATCACTTTTGGCTCCAAAATTGGTGTTAAAACTATAATTTGATTCATGGTCAAGGCCAACGTTGTATGATGTAAACTTATATAGGCCTAAGAGAAATCATTGTACAATGTATTTAATTTATTGTAATTTTTTATTATGTAAGCCCTATGGGTCACAATTAACCTTGTTATGGTTAAACTCATCTTATAACTTGTAATCAATCTTAAATCCCTCTTGTTATGTCAACTTACGTTAAACTTGTTTGTGTAATTGGGATTTTGGTATTAGTATGAATATACCCCAACTACTCCATCCATTGTATTAGAGTATTGTGATTCTTATCCATGGATAAGAAAATGATTATTTATGGTGCCTACGCATGCCCTACAACTTTGATCTATTTTCCTTTCTTTTGTACTTTTGTATTTTCTAAATAATATTTGAGTGGATGGATTCTTTTAGTTTGTTTTTGAAAAATATTATGAATTTGTATGTAGTGTTATGGTGGGCATGGAGTGACATTTCTTGGTCATGCAAGAAGTGAAATTGGAGCCTGTAATATTTATTTTGATTTTTAGGGTGGTTTTTCCTTCAAAGCTTGATTAAAATTTCAATAAAAGGAGAAAATAAGGTTTTCTCTTTCATGATTTTTCATCCAATATTCTTTTTTTTTAGGATTTATCTCTTTATCATTGTATTTTAGGTCTTTTTGGAAGATAAAATAATTTGAGTTTAGTTGTGCACCAAAATCGTTTTGTTCCTAGGCTAAATGTGCTTCAAGGCTTTGAGATGCAAAATAGGACTTTGGTGCTAGATTTCATATTTAAAATTCTTAAAAATGGTGAACATGCATCATAGTCGATCATTTGGTGCTATTCCATGAGGTTTAAAATTGTGAACCAATACACCCAGTTCAATTGTAGGAGATGTTAATATGGCTAGTATAGCATATGAGAAGGGATGACATAATGGAGGTAGCAAGTATGAGTTGATGTTAGGAGTTATTACATCATTTATAATGTGAATGTAAGTTGAGTAGCCACTCAATACATGGTTTGAGATAAGAATTATCAAGGGTGAAATTTCCCTTCATAAGATTGTGACCATAAAGGAAAATTCCATGGCATATTCAAAGAAAGTTCAAGATGGAAAACCTTTATCAAAGGAAAAACCTGAAAGTAAAAAATTAGGCCAAATTAAGGCAAGAGAGGAAGGCATTTGTAGCTTCTCAAAATTTACAAGAAAAGAAAGTTGTAGAAGATCCTTAATATTGCAAATAAGGAAGTCATTTGAATCTCCTTTTGAAAATCACATTGAAGCCTTTTTTAAAAGACATTAAAAATAAGTTTGAAAATAAATTGAAACAAGCCAATGATGTCATCTTTTGAAAGACATGGAAAAATAAATTTTGAAGGAAAATTGACATAGACCATTGAAACTATTTGCAGTATTACAAAAATTCTAAGAGAACATGTTAAAGAAAAAAAATTAAATATTGCATAATCCCTTTAAATGTGCCTTGATATTTAGAACCAAAAGCAAGCAGAAGGAAAGAGAAAGTGATAGTGCTTTTGCCAAATTTTTACCATGAGAAAATTCTAGTCCAAGCAAGATAAAAGAAAGAAGTTAATCATTGAATCAAGAATGAAAAGTAGGTTACTCCATTAAAGCCAAAAAATAAAGAATAGTCAAATGGAGACAGATGACTCGTGAAAAGCATCACCAAAGCATCCAAAGACCCATGAAGACAATAAAATAGTGTTAAAAAAAGGATAATGACTTCAGTATTATCAAAGAAAATAAAGGATTAGCAATAGTTAGAAGCACATCAAAAGAGTACTCATTTATATTTTGCAAAGTGGTAAGCAAAGAATAATATCAGATGGTGAAATGACAATCACCCCATGAATAAAAAAACATGTAAAGAGCCCCTATCTTAACAAAACATCCTCAAAGTTGAGGATATAAAAGTAGAAGAGAGTGAGTGAAGATTGATTCGTGAAGAAATATGTTACAGGAGAAAAGAGCCCTATGCTAATTTGAAAATTATGGACAAAATATTTTAAGTGCAATTGAAAAATGATCCCTATGAAGAGATCACAGAGAGAGCACATGCTTGGGATGTTTAGACGACTAGATATCTAGACATTTTGAATTTGTTTGAAAAGGATCTCTAAAACTTCAATAGAGTTCCAAGCAAAAAGGTGCACAAATAGTTTTAAGCATAGAAAGGCACATGAACATATCTGAGTAGAAGGTGCACAAATAAACCTAAGTAGAACATCAAAATCACAATCAAAATGATCAAAGAGAACAAATAATAAGGTAATCATTTATGTCTGCATAAATCTTAGAAATATTTCATGATTAAAATTTAAGGTGCTATGAAAGGTTTGAAGGCACCAAAAGTCTAAGTTGACACATTTCTCAAAACAAAATAACGCAGTAGGATAGAAGTAAAAGAGTGTGTGATTTGTCAAAATTATCTTCAAAGATTAAAGAAGATAAATATCTTAAACTCACACCAACAGTGAGAAGAAAAGGAGAAAACAAAGGTATAAATCCCTTTTATACAAAAAGAGTGTATGATTCACCCAAGAGTGTGATTCAATTAAATTGTCTTTAAAAATTAAAGAAGACAAATATTTTTTTTTTTTGGTAAGTAGTGTTTGTATTTACAGCGGGTTTTAACAAGGATCCCAAAACCTGATTACATAAGCAATGGGCCTAGGGCATCAATCCCTTGAAACTGAACACCAAAACAGAAATCCTCGCCAGTGGTAACAGTAAGCATGAAACAATCCCTCTCAGCGGGAAACAAACAAATAAGAAAGAAAGTAGTTTTGGAGATCCCGCCCAGCGGGGAGTAGCCAAAAACCACCATCGAGAAGATCCCGCCCAACAGGAAGCAAAGAAAAACTGTTATAATAAAATCCCGCCTCGCAGGAAGTAGTCAAAACCACCACAAACAGTCCCGCCTAGCGGGAAGCAACAGGGAAATCTTGCCATCCAGGAAACCAGCAGAAAAGAAAGGATCCCGCCTCGCAGGAAAACCGACGGATTTGGCGGATCCCGCCCTGTGGAGAAACCATCCCGCCCACCGGGAAAACATTTCGTTTAGCGAGATCCATCCTGCAGGAAGCCGACAGCCAGCACAAAGAGGATCCAGCCCATCAGAAAGTGACCAGAGAGTTGCACCACAAGGAACCCGCCTCGGGAAAATAGAAGAGGATCCCAGCAGCAGGGACCAAGAATCTCGTCCAAGCACAGAGCCCGTCGAGGATTCACAAGAAAAAGGGGGAAGTTGTCCAAACCCTAAACCATCACCTCCACCGCATCGAGAAACGCAGGGGACCAGATCCACGCGAATAACCTGCAAAAAAACCCAGGGGGAAGCCTAAGGGAAAAAGGGAAGGGATCCTCAACCAAACAGGGATCCCTGGGAAGCACCAGTCCGAAAAAACAACCAAGGAAACCCTAGCCGGCCGGGAGGGGCACAGATAGTGGAGAAGGATCTCCCCCCAGGAGATCATCTCCAAACAACCACTCCCCGGGAGGGATGACCTGGGTTGAGCCAGGGACTGGGCAGGAACCAGGAGCCATGGGAGGGGGAGCAGGGGAGGGACCAGAGCCCTCCCCTCTCTACTTTCTTCCCTCCTCAACAGATCAAAGAAGACAAATATTTTAACCTTACATCTATAGTGAGAAAAAAAGGAGAAAACAAAGGTTTAAAGCCATTTTATACAAAAAGAAAACTATTCTTTTTTAAAATATTTTTCTGGAAAGAGGGAAGAAAAAATTCTTTCACCTTCATGAGTTTTACTTGGGAAAACAATTTTTTTGAGATTTGAAGCATCAATTTAACATTTGACTAGCCCTATATATACTTGTTGAAAAGAGTTTTTTTTTAGGCTAATTCATTGAAAATAAGATATTCAAATTTTATAAGAGTCTACTATGTCTAATGGAACACCAAAATTCTTGTTGCTAGATTCCTAATTATTGAGGGGAAACAATTATGTTGCCTAGAAAACCAAACTCATGACACAAATTGAGTTTGAAGAAGTATGACAAGTAGTAGATGGACACACTTTTTGTCCTACTTCAGAAGGAGAAGGACAAATAAATTTTGACAATATATATAGAAAATTAAGATTAATCATCATGTTTGGGGTAGCAAATGATGTCCAAGCATATATTATGGATATGACCACAACCAAGGATGCATGGGAGAAGTTAAAGATGGTATTTGAATCCAAGAATTAAAATTAGATTTCATTGTGAGTACACTAAATATTATTGAGTATACACCAAACTTTGAGAAGCTTGTCAACCTACTTCAAAAGAAGAGGTATCTCATTCAAGATAAAAAAACAAGTACCTCTTAAAAGAAAGAAACCATTTATAGTCATAAGGAGAAAAATTATCATCATAAATAACATGCATTAGTTGTACATGCCCAACTCAATGATATTTGATATATTAATTCTGGAGCAACTAGACATATGACAGGAAGAAAATATTGGTTTCAAAATCTAAGGTATTCAAGATATGCAAGAAAAGTTTATCTTGGTATGACACATCTTATGAAGTAAAGGGCACAAGTGATATAAAATTGTGACATGGATCAAGCAAATGCAACACTACAAAATTTCTATATATTCCAGGACTCACCAAAAATCTACTCTTTATCAATCAACTACTTGATCATAAGTTAAGGTTTGAGTTTGATAAGCAACAAGGATCCAAGGTTTGAATAATTCAAGATAAAACCAAAAATTCTAGGATTATTGTCTCAAAATATTTGATGTTTGAACTATTAGAGATATATTATTTGGTAACATTAAAGTACCATAGAGTACTATTGTAAATATTAGTTTAGGATTTGTTAAATATTTATCTTATATATGTGTCAAAGTGTGAAGAGTATTTATGTGTTATATAATAAAGTGTGCAAGGTGTCAAGAGTGCAAGTGTAAGGTGTGCAAGTGTAAAGTGTGCAAGTGTGAGTTGTGAGAGTGCAAAGTGTCAAGTGAGCAAGTGAAGAGTCATAGGTGTTAGGTGTCAAGTATGGAAGTGAAGAGTCATTTAAGATGTGTCAAGATGTAAAGTGAAAGGTTATGTAATCATGAGATTTTTGTCATAATGTGAGGCATGTGAAAGGTTGCATCTCTCGGGAAGTTTGAGGAGAGCAATATTCAAGAATATTGAAGGTCTTATGTAAAGCTATATATTAGAGACAAAGCTCCATGCTATGTAATATGTATCTTTGAGAACTTTTGAATATATGTAATCTCTTTTGAATGTAATAAAGTGTGTTTTGTATTGTGAGAAGTATTGGAGTTATTTGTGAATGTGATATTATGATTGATATTTGATCTTAGAGAAATTAACACGTGATATAATCTGGCTTAATTGATAATAGTGGTATTAGAACCTTCTTGTCTTAGAGTTGTGCTTGTGATAATGTGTTAGAGGAAGATAAATAGAAGTTGTTGAAGAAGAAGGAGATTGATTGGATTATTTCTAGAGGATATTGTGAAGATATTATGATTGGGTGATTGTTGAAGGAGTTGCTAGATTATGAAGAATTTGACGATTAGAACATGTATCAAATAATAGAGGCAAATAATATGTTGGAGAAGAATACGTGGACAATTTGTTGGAAGAAAGAGGAACTTGAAGAAGTTATTTTTTTGTTATGGTGAAGAAGAGAGATTATGAAGAGTGAAGATTATGGTCTATAAGAAGACATTGAGACTGTGAAGCAGTAAGAACATGGAATATTCTAAGACATATTACTTGCATTGATCTGTAAGGAAGAGAGGAATGCATTGTAGAGAAAATAGTAGCATTGGAGAAAATTGAACACCAAAAGGGGTGTATATTGGTGCATGTTAGAGGAGAAATATATTGAAGTGAGCATCTACAATTGGAGAGATATATGGAAGATGGAAGTTCCTAGGATTGTGAGTACCTATATTGTGAGTGTCTAATCTAGAGAGGAATACCAAATCCATAGAGAGAAGCAAGAAGCACATTTGGACGATGTAACATTCACTAGCCAATGCTTGTAGAGGAGGTAATTTTGGAGATGACAGTAGAAACATTGAAGTGAAACATTGCCTAAGTTAGTTGTCATGTATGATAAAGAGAAAAGGTGAGGACAATAAGTATAATCTAAACCTTAGTTGCATATTTTAGAACTAGGTGCATATTTGATTTATTTTGGGTATGCATGATTTATTAAATTTGGAGCTATAAGGTTTGATGCTTGACATTTATAAGATTAACTTTAGGAAGTTAAAAGGAAAGGCATTATTAATTTGGAGACATGAGGGAATTAAATCAATTGGTTTTTTATTAAAGAAATAATTGAAGGGAATGAATTAATGAATGGGAGATATATGGAAACAAAACATTTAAAATTTGCAGTGAAGTTTAAATAAAGTGGAGTGTTTGTTAAATTAAAATCTAAAGGTGAAATTATGAAAGTGAATTGAATGAAATGAAGATGGATTGAATGAATGATGAATATAAATTTGAAGATTAATTGATTAATATTAAAAGAAGGAATTAGGGAGATAAAAGGAGATTTAAATGAATTGAATTTGAAGAAGATTAAATGAGTTTTATTATGGCAAATAGTAAATTTTTCCTTTCTAAATCATAACTTTTGAAAGGACCAAACATTGCATCATGGAAAATTAAAACGAAATCAATTCCCATTGTTGAAAAACTTTGGGATATAATGAATGGAACAAATAGCATGCCATAAGATGAAAGGGGAAAACAAAAATTTGAGGACGATGATGCAAAATACCTTATGCTAACTACATTTTGCATAATAGGTGGAATTCAACATTATATAAGTGAAGCAAAGACTTCAAAAATTTCTTGGAGTGACCATATTGCATTTGCAATCATAATTATATTCACTAAAGGTTCATAGTGAAGAAAGTAAAGAACTCTTTCTTCGAAGGATAGTGTAATTAAAATCTAAGTTACTAACTTTGGGATAAAAAGTAGAAGACAAGCTTCTTGTCCAAGTTACATTAAGAGCACTCCTAGAGACATTCAAAAATTTAGTCATTTCTCTTCAAGTGCTAAATAAGACCATAACCTTTGATGAATTAGTTAATGTTCTTAAATAATATGAAGTGGAAAATCTAGTTAGAGATGAAATGACTAATAATGCTTTTATATCAAGGAAAAATGCATCAGATAACATTGCAACATCATCACAATATCAAACTGAATGGAGATGGATATTTTGTCACATATGCAATATAGGTCATACTACAAATTATTGTAGATATTGTTGGAGATATTACATTATTTGGTAGATGTTAAAGTACCCCCATGGTACATTTGTATATTTGTAAATATTAGATTAGGGAGTGTGAGTTATATTTCTCTAATGTATGTGTCAATGTGTGAGAAGAGTCCAAGTGTCATGTAATAAAGTGTGCAAAGTGTCATATAAGTACGTCAAGAGCCATAGAGTAAAAAATCAAATATACAAGTGAAGAGTCACATGATATGTGGAAAAATGTAAAGTCAAGAGTCATGAGAGTTTTGTCATATGTGAGGAATAGGAAAGGATGCATCTCCTGGATGTTTTTTTATTTTTATTAGATGGACAAAGGAGTTTTGAAAGGATCTCCAAAGCTTGTACAAAAGATACTAAACCCCACCCAAAAATAGGGAGCCAAAATTACTTACATCCGGTAATAATCGAGGAATGACCAATTAGAGGAGTTATCCCTTCCAAAGCCAAACCAATACATAGGTAAGACCATACATAATTTAAAACTTAAAATAAATTGAAATCAAATCAAGATTTTAGAGATAACCAACCAAACATAGATCAGTAGTAGGACCTGAACCACGAATCGAGCCATGCACAAGTTCCATTCTCCCCTATGAGGTTGTTGCTTTCCCAGGCCTGCCAGCCCATTAGGGTAAGAATTTATTCCGCATTGAAGATTGTGGCTTGTAGGGAGGGAAAAATAGCTTGGAGATAAGAAAATTGGTGTAGAAACCCAAAATTAACAAGCTCCCCCAATTTTTGCAACCAAGTCATCAACAACAACTCAACCAGAGCGACTAATTATGTATGAGTTCATTATCGATGGAAGAAATATCTGCCAAGATATTATCTCACCACACCACTAAACCATTCTGAATAACTCCTTTGTTAGCCAATAGATCGGTCTCTCAATTACTTTCTTTGTATGTATGCTTGAACTAAACCTCTTCCAGATTTTGGATGTCTTTAAACTTCCAGAAGAAGGTTTGAAATATTCTAGGTAGGATATTGAGTCCCTCTTGCTATATTTATAATATTAAGGGAGTCTCCTTCAATGATTAGTTTCATGCAACTTATAGAATCCAATAGAGATACTCCTTGGAACAGGGCCCTAGCTTCGACGAAGTGATTGGTTTTATGGCAGATATTATCAGCAAAGGCTAAAATTATCAAGCCATCATGGTTCCATACAATCCCTCCAATACCTGCAGGATCCAAATTCCCTTTAGATGCACCATCAAAATTCAACTTCAACCAACCAATTGGAGGTGGCTCCCACTTAACCTTGGCTCTGTTCGGAGGTATAGTAGGTGTGACTGGTTGAGGATTGGCATTGAATCCAAGAGATATATCCACTGATCATTCCTCGTCTACAGTCATAGCATTTAGATTTAGGATTCTAATGTTCTCTATGAAAAAATAAATTGCCTACAAAGCCACAACTTTAGCCTAATGAGCAACATCCTTAAACGCCTTTGAGTTTCTTTCCTTCCAAATCTACCACCATATATGAGGAATGCTGAATTTCCAAAACCAACGAATATGGAGAGATAGGAAGGGAGAAACCCATTGGATCAGCACATCCTCTAGGTTGTTTCGAAACACCCATTGGATGTTTAAATCTTTGAAATAGTAGCTAAAAACCTCCTACAAGAAAGGATAGCTAAAAAGAAGATGGAGTGGGGATTCCTCTGCATTTCTATACAAGAAACAAGCATTAGGTAAAATCATACCTATTTTTTTAAGATTTTCTAAAGTTAGAAATTTTCCTTGTACGACCAACTAGAAGAAAATATTGATTTTCGGAGTCAGTCCTTTTAGCCAAATTTTATCTATCGAAAACCAAGGATCAGAAGGACCATTTGCTACAAAATAAGTTGATTTGACAAAGAATTTCCCATCCTTCTCTAATCCCTAGATGAATCTATCCAGAATTTCTCTTCCAAGAATTATAATCCATTTAATGATATTAAAAATTTCATCAAATGCTCTCCTTTCCTCCACAAAAATTCATGAGAAGTCAAATAGTTTCCATTGGGGGTGGTCTTCAATCCTTTCAATAAAATCATAAACCTTATTACCCCAGAAATTATCTATAATTGGTTTGACTATATCCATCTCTGATCTTGACTCCATCAAAACCTCAATCGCCCACATGTCACTCCAGAATTTGATGGACCTACCATCTCCCAAACACCACCTACCCCCTTCATAGATATATGATCTACATCAAATCAAGCTACACCATAAATTTGAACCCTAGAGGGGTAACGGGTCTCTAATAAACTATTTTCCATCATTTAGGTATTTGTCTTTGACAATATCAATCCATCCCACTTTCTCCTCTTGAACCAGTCTCCAACGCTTCTTGGAAACAAAATCTTTGTTCATGAATTTCAATCTTCTAAGGCCTAAACCGCCCTCCTCCTTCTTGCTGCATACTTGGTCCTATACAACTAGATGAAATTTCTTTTTCTCACTTGCTCTTGACCAAAGAAATGAGCATTGGATCTGTTCTATTATTTCAAGAATCTTACCCGAGATTCGGAATAGAGAAAGGAAATATACCGGGATGCTTTGAAGGGTGGCCTTAACTAACATCACTTTTCCTGCTTGGCTTAGGAGAGCCCCTTTCCAACTTGCAAGCTTTCTCTGGACACGCTCCTTAATCGATTCCCATAGAGATGATCTTGAAGCCCCAAAAACATTGGCATCCCCATGTAGGTTGAAGGGAGAGACCCAATATTACATCACAGAATATCCACAATCCTCAACTACTTTGCTGGAAGAGTATTTATGAAAAAATAACACTTATCCTTAAATTAATATTTTGACCCGTCGCTTGTTCATAATATTCCATAATACTTATGACTGATTTTGCTTGCAGAATTGAAGCTTGAAAGGACAAAAGAGTATCATTGACAAATTGATGATGGGATATGGAACTAATGGGCGTAGCCGGCTTAACTCCTATAGTAAAGTATTGAAGAGTCATCTTCTAAGGTTATATTATGGAGATAAAGCTCCATGCATTATATCATAAAGAATCCAAGAGATTGTATATTTGATTTATAAATAATATTGTGAGTTCTATTATTGAGAAATATTGTTATTACTCTATGAATTTGAATTATTCATATTGGTCATATACTTGTATGCTTTATTATTGTGATTAATATTTTATCCTTGATAAAAGGACCTATGAGATAATCTAGAAAAATATCCAATAGTGGTATCAGGGCTACACTCTAGCCATTTGAATTTGAGAAGTTTGAGGAAGGGTTGAGGTTGCCCAAATTTCTAATTGAAAAATTTAGTTAATATTACACCGAGAAGGAGAAGAATTTGAAGGACGGGTTGATAAATACTACATCCTAATATTTCTAGAGGAGAAATTTTTATGTTAAAGGACAAACATAGAAATAAGAAGTGATTATTAATGTGGACGTGCTAAGAATGTGGCCTATGTTGAGTGAAGGATTCTATGAAAATCTAGGCTAAGAGATTACAAATAAATCCAAGTTGAGAGCTTGAAGGGATAAAGCCAAGGATAAAACCAATATGAGAGCTAAAGGGAGAAAGTCGAAGCCTATCATTCACATAAAAATATTTGACATGTGTCAAAGTTTATTACTAGTAGAAGAGGAGTTGACATGAGTAGAAACCTACTATTCATAGAAGAGGAGTTGATGTGAGCCAAAGCCTATTATTTATAGAAGATAAGTCAACATGAGTTGAATCCTGCCTAGAGAAAAAGAGGAAATAATTTTCCTTGAGAGCGAGGATTCGAGTTGAGAGTTGCCTAATAGTGAGTAGTCAAGTTGATAGTTGCCTAAGAGTGAGGAACCTAGAGATAAAGAGTTAATGAGTAACCAAACTTTGAGCACCTGTAGGAGTCTATGAAGTTATGAATGTTGTGAAGTCTAAAGTGGAGAATACAAAAAGCCTAAAGCCAAACTTGGAAAATTGGTGCAATCAACATTGTAACTTTCACTATGGAATCTTAGAGTGCATGATAATTATCTGATGCCCTAGTGCATGTTGAGGTGGACGTGGCAGGAGAATAAGGTAAGAAATTTAAATTTGATAATTTTATCAAATGGAAACATTAAATTATTTTTAGGGTGCCTAGTTTCAATTGGAGTTATAAGATGTAAGACACATTTGAAATTTGATTAAAAGAAAAAATTAAGAACGAATTGATGAATGGGAGTTGAGATTGAAATTAGTTGGAGTAAAGGTGAAATTGAAATTGAAATTAAATTTTGGAGATATAAGTGAATATTAAAGTTTGAATTTAAAAATAATTTTGGGAGTTATAAGAAGATGATAAATTTATTGCTTGATTAAAGTTTGAAATTAATTGCTTGAAGACATTAATTGAAGAAATTAAAATTTGGGAGAAACAAGGAATTCTAAAACAAAGAAATTGATTTTCAAAATTCATCATGGATAGAAGGCAAAGCAAAATGAATGCATCACAAAGAACATATAAATTCAAAGAGAAAAATATTATGAGAGGAAATTTTTAGAATCAAAGAGTTTATCAAAGGCATGAAATAAGATCACATGAAACTCATCAAAACATGATAAAAAAAGGAAGACACATGGTATATAGATTCAGGTTCCATTCACCACATAAATGGGAGCTTACATTGGTTTGATTCGTTGGAAGTCAGACCAAACATTCCACCAAAAATAGTGAATGACAAAATTTATCATGGACAAGAATATAGAAATGTTAAACCTAGCTTACCCTATTCAGGATTCATGCAAGAAGATGTATTGTATGTACCTAGTTTAATAAATGATCTTATTTTTGTATCTCAATTGGTTAATAAATGTAGAACAGTGGAATTCAAATACATCAATGGAAATATAAAATGTGTCATCAAGAGACAAAAAAAAATTGAAGCCATGGGTTCCATCAAGAATGGAATATTTTCTCTAGATACAATGGGATTATCACAAGAAATTTTAGATCATATTTTGCCACAAGAACAGTTTAATGATGAATTATTTGACTTATCAAAAATATAGGAAACAAGACAATGGATCAGGTATAGTGCAATATTATCAAGCAGGGTCAATAAGCAATGTTCATGGATGGACACAAGGTGAAAGATGAAGATGAAGATTGAAGACTAAAAATATTCAAATCAAATAATGTAATATAGGGGGTGTTGGAGATATTACATTATTTGGTAAATGTTAAAGTACCCCCATGGTACATTTGTATATTTGTATGCATTATATTAGGGATTATGAGTTATATTTATCTAATGTATGTGTCAATGTGTGAAAAGAGTCCAAGTGTCATGTAATAAAGTGTGCAAGTGTGCAAAGTGTGAGAGTGTGCAAAGTGTCATATAAGTAAATCAAGAGTCATAGAATTAGGTGTCAAATATACAAGTGAAGAGTCACATGATATGTGGCAAGATGTAAAGTCAAAATTTATGAGAGTTTTTTCATATATAAGGAATAAGAAAGGATGCATCTCCCAAATGTGTTAGGAGAGCAATAGTCAAGTATTGAAGAGTCATCTTCTAAGGTTATATTATGGAGACAAATCTCTATGCATTGTATCACAAAGAATCCAAGAGATTGTATTTTTTATTTATAAATACTATTATGAGTTCTATTATTGATAAATATTGCTATTATTCTATGAATGTGATTTGTTCATATTGGCCAGATAGTTGTATGCTTTATTATTGTGATTCATATTTGATCCTTAATAAGAGGACGTGTGAGATCATCTAGAAAAATAGCCAATAGATACAATTTTTTGAGTCAAAGAAATTAAATTCATAGAATTTTTTAAAGGTTCTAGTTGAAGCAATATCAGCCTCGATATCAACATGTGCAACAACAACGACCTAAATAAGAGAATCAAAAAGGAAATTTAGTCCAAAAATTTTAAGAAACAAAAAATGGGGATGAAAATGAAATAAGAGCCCTTATAGGAAGGATTATAGACATTTAATATGAAGACCAAATTGAGGATAAGTGTAATAAGAATGATAATGCAAATTATTCAAAATTTTCTAAAGGTACTGATGTTTCAGAAGATGAAATAAAAGTAGCTAAAAATTGGATAGCAAAAATATATGAAATGCATGAATTAAAATCAAGATCATTTTAGAATTGTAAAATTTGTGAAAGAACCAAACCAAAAACAAATCACAAAAATAAAATTGAAGTACACTATAGATGGATCAATAAATCATATTGGAACAGGATCATGGACATGTTACAATGTTTTTAAAAACATAAAGAAAGTCTGATAAACATTGCAGGGAATAGATTAATAGATCAGTTCCAGAACTTCAAGCAGTGCAAGAGCCAAATCCAAAGTACAAATACAAGATTCATAGATTGGAGACTAAAATTCTTCACACCAAATAATGTAAAATGAGGGGGGGAGGGTATTGGAGATATTACATTATTCGATAACATTAAAGTACCATAGAGTACAACCAATTGAAAAAAAAAGTACCATAAAGTATTATTATAAATATTAATTTAGGAGTGTGTTAAATATTTTTCTAATGTATGTGTTAAAGTGTGAAGAGTTTTTATGTGTTACATAATAAAGTATGTAATATTTCATGAGTGCAAGTGTAATGTTTGCAATTGTAAAGTGTGTAAGTGTAAAATGTGTAAGTGTGAGTTGTGAGAGTGCAAAGTATCGAGTCAGCAAATGAAGAGTCATAGGTGTTAGGTGTCAAGTATGGAAGTGAAGGGTCATTTAAGATGTGTCAAGATGTAAAGTAAAATGGTATGTAATCATGATATTTTTGTCATAATGTGAGGCATGTGAAAGGTTGCATCTCCAAGGGAGTTTGAGGAGAGCAATAGTCAAGAATATTGAAGGTCTTATATAAAGCTATATATTGGAGATAAAGCTCCATGCTATGTAATATGAATCTTTGAGAACTTTTGAATATATGTAATCTCTTTTGAATGTAATAAAGTGTGTTTTGTATTGTGAGAAATATTAGAGTTATTTGTGAATGTGATATTGTGATTGATATTTGATCTTGAAGAAATTAACCTATGAGATAATCTAACTTAATTGCTATCATAAACTGAATACAATGCATCATGACAAATTAGTATTAGTTATCAACTCCAATAAATCTACATCACTTTGGCATTGAATATATGGTCATCTAAGTTATGGCCACCTCATTGCATTACAAAATAAAAATATGGTTGACGGTCTTCCCTCCTTACAGAATCCTATGGTCATTTATTGATGCTACATAGTTGGGAAGCAACATAGAGATTTTTTTCAAAACTTTATAATACTGGTCCAAGGCATCTCTCGACCTGATCCATACTGATCAATGCATACCCATGGCTCCAAGTTACAATGGGACTAGGTATTTTCAACTTTTTGTTTATGATCATACCCAAAAAATATGGGTATATTTTTTGAAAAGCAAAGATGAAGCTTTCTTCTACTTTTAGCAATTTAAATCCCAAAAAGAAATATTCATAGGAAGAAAGATATGTGTTCTTCTATCATATGGAGGGGGGAATTTACCAACAATTATTTTTTATATTTTTTTAAAAAACATGGCATTCAACGATAACTAACAACAACCTACTCAACACAACAAAATGGTACTGCAAAACGTAGAAACAGGACAATCATGAAAATGGTATGAAGTATGTTGAAGGATTCACAACTTGGACACTCTTTTTATATAGAAGTAGAACATACAATAGTTTACTTAGCCAATCCCCCACTACATCACTTGAACATATCACTCTAGAAGAAGCATGGAATGGACATAAACCATCAATCTCTCATCTTTGAGTATTTGGGTGTATAGCATACATGCACATTCTAAAGGAAAAGAGATAAAATTTGTAAATGCATATTACTAGGCTATAGTGATGAATAAAAATCCTATAGATTATTTGATCTAATATTTAAAGAAAGTATACATTAGTCATGATGTTGTCTCTGATGAAGGAAAATCACCTTCATCACCATCATAAGAATTTTCATCTAAATTACCTCCAATAATGATTGAGAGTGATTAGGAAATTATAAACAAAGATATTTTTAGTGATATTAATTATGAAGAAGATCTATCTACTCCACCACAACACACAAGGATAATGCCTAAATGGTATACTAGTACATTGAAAGCATTTGGGATAAATGGAATTCTAGACACCTCTTCTACAAGATCAAGAACATGAAGTATGACTCATAATGCACAAAATATGGCTCTAATGAGTATAATTGAGCCATCTACAATATAGGAATCCCTCATTCTATTGCTTGGAAAAATGTTATGGACACTAAATATCAAACACTATTAAGAAACAAGACTTGGGATTTTGTTAATCTTCCATAGGAAAAAGGGCTATTGGATGCAAATGGGTTTTCAAAATCAAATATATATTAGATAGAAGTATTAATAATCACAAAGCAATATTTATAGCAAAGAGATACACATAAAAGGAAGGCATAGACTACGAATAAACTTTTTCTTCCATAGCAAAAATAAAATCCATCAAAATCATCTTTTTTCTAGATGAATAATTTGGATGGAAAATTCATCAAATGGACATAAAAAGTGTCTTTATCAATGGAGATTTAAAATAATAATTTTATATGACTCAACCATAAGGATTCATCATACCTAGACAAGAAACAAAGGTATTGTAGGTCATTTTTTTACCACATAGCAGGATGAGAAGAAATGTTGATAAGAGGTGGAAATAAGAATGACAAAAGTGAGCCAAGTTTCATTTTTAAGCATGGTTGATAGTTCTTTATTAACAATATAGAAATGAGAAAAGCACTTGGAAGCATAAGCGTGATGGTTAGAGCGGCTCGAAGTTGCTGATTTGTGTGAATCCACGATAGAATTTTCCAAATTGGGCTAAATTGCATATTGAGACACAGCCTATAGAATCTCTTTGTTAGCATCACGACCAGGAGAAAAGGAGTAAGCATAAGCCTGAATCTACTAATTTTCATGAAACTACGGATTTCCTCATAATCATGGTCACATCAGGAAAAATGCTTCAAGTCTTAAAATTGCATATGGTTTTAAGGAAAGGTGAAGAAGTGCAAAATATTTCCCACGACCACAAGTTAAAAAGTCCAAAAGAAAGCAAGACTTAAAACCATGATTTTATCCCTTTTCACACCCAAATTTATCAAATGCTATGAAAAGTGAAAATTAAGCATGGTTTCGAGAAGTATAAAGTTTGTTTCGTGGTTGTGAGCTTAGAATGCATCAGTTGATCACAAATTTTCATCCCCAAATCGATGGTGGATGTTAATCTTGCTCTAAATCTAAAATTCCAAATGTGATTCTCATGTGGCTGCATGATAGAGTAAGTTGAAGGGATCAAACCAGATGCCATGGAAGTTGAACCGTTAGGAAGATGAAATGTTGCAGTCCAAAAGCTTCTTGAACTCACTGTCCAATTGACTCAGTTGCAGATCTACGATCATGAAGATGTTGCAAGAATAGGGGGTGGCTAAAAGTGGGTGTATTATATAATTACTATAATTATTTCAAGAAAACATATTTGGATGTCACCATTGATAAACAAGTTATAAGAAAATCAAGAACTTTGAAAATTCCTTGTAATGCTCAAAATGTAAAGATTGTAAATCTATAAATAGAGGTTGAACCCTCATTTTAAAAGGTTATCTCTAAAGTGTTTTCTTGCACTATTGTTGTACATTTGTTGCAAATAATGAAAAGAGTGTTACTTGGGATGTTTGTCTTAAACTTATGTCTATATTATTTGTTGATTATTACATTATGAAGTCATTTCTACTACTGCTGCTATTGTTAGTGTATATTATTAATTTGGATTGCTAACTTAGGGTAAATTAGAATGATTCATATTTGGACGTATGCTTATGAGAAGTCATTTCTGTTAGTCAAGGTGTTAATCTAATTTTGTTAATTTGTATTATTAATGCTTTAGATGTTTGGAATAATTCTTTAAGTATACAAAAGCTCTCAATGTTAAAGATTATCAATTTCAATTGTTATTAGTCTTGAGCATTATTTTTGAAAATTAAGTTGTTAGGGGATTCTCTGTAGATGTCTATGTTGTTAATTTTATCCATCCACCATCAATTCATTCATTTCTAAACCCTTTCATTCTTCTCCCTAATATTTTATTGTTTTGAGCTAAAAAAGAGTCAAAATTCAGTAAGTTGACAAGGTATATTAGCCTACTCTGGAGGTTGGGTAAAAGCATTTTAACCCTTCCAATATGTGGTTTGGAATATGATTAGTGGATTCTCATATTTCAAATCATTACAGATGATAGTCACATTTCAAGTTCATCTTGATGTCAATCTAAGCCACAACGGTTTATGGCATACCCGGTGGGACCAAGTATCCATTGTATGGATAAATTAGAGTTTTGGTGATTATTTGTTTTAGTAGCTATCATCTCAATAACCTAAGAACTTTGCATAATTTTAACTCAGGTCAATCCCAAAGTTACCTTCGAAATATTTGTATCATTCTGCACAAGAGTATAAACCCACCATGTCGATTGAGTTTTTCTTGCTTGATATTTTTTTGCATTTACCTAGAAGAATTAAGGTTTGGTGAATTGCCTTGACATTTTAAGAAAATATTATAAGTTCACCTGGTGACTCTGTAAGTAATCGAACCTGGATGCCCTGCTTTGCAACTCCTATAACTGATCTATCTATTTTACTATCACAACAATTAATGTCTAATACATTCTTATGGAAACTTTGTTGGCCTTACTTTAAGAATCTAGGATTGTGAGATCATGTTGTTCTTCCAAACAAAAAACAAAAAAAAAAAATATTCAAAAAAAAGTTAGGTTTGATGGCCCATAAAAATTACCCCCCATGGTATAATATTGGACCTCTAAAAATCCCAATCCTTCATGAAATTTCTAAAATTGACCTAAATAACCTTCTTAGCTATGAAGGGAAGGATAAATCCATGATTGAATATTGCTAAGATATAGCTTCTTTGTCCTATATTTATAATATCATATTTGAGGATTTCATAGTTAGGTTACTTGTATTATCCCTCAGAGATAAATTGCTATCATGGTATAAATCCTTGGAGGACAAGAGTATTTGTACTTGGGAAGATTTAGCTTAGGCTCTTATAAATGAATTTGATGACTATGGAGATCCCTTTTTGCTCCTTACCTAGTTTGTATTTATCAAGAGATCTTATGAGATCCTTTAAACTTTTAATGTTTATTTCAAGATAATATGGAGAAGAATTCCCCAAGAATATCAGCCCTCCACCCCCAGGAATATCTCTATTATATTTATGCATTTACAATAAATCTTAATATTCTAATTCAACAGTCTAGAGAGAGAAGATTTCCTCATATTTTCCAAGAAGCCATCCATGCTGAAAATATGTTAATTATGGCAAAAAAACTCCCACCCATAGAAATTAACCCTTCCTTTGTTCTTACTCCTATCCCATCACGTAATCAACCCTCTAGAGAGCCGATATCATGGCCGAAGAAAAGGGTCATAGATAATATTGTTTTCACTAATTATGATTATCAGTATTGGAAATAGCGAGGAGTGAATATGGTGATGCAAACTGTTAATCAAGAGGTGAAGAAAAAATAAATACAATCCTCACAAGTTAGAGGGGGAGATCTATATAATGCTAAATGGTAGAAGTTATATCCAGGTTATAGATCACAATCCATAAAGGGTAGTTTTAACTGGAAGAGAGAAGCAAAATAGAGTTTTGAACATGACAAAGAGGATATTGATGTTATGCAAAACATCTCCCCACTCTTATCACATGATGAATTTTAGGCAAAGAATGCATGCTAGAGAAGTTTGACAACATCAACTTGGATAGATAATGTGATAGTTCTCAACACAGTAGCCCCCCATAAGGAAGGCAATAGCAATGAATGTTTTGATCTCTGAATCTTAGGTGGAGGAAGTGGAGGAAGGAACTAGTACTCATGAGTAGATCCAAATAAGGGAGTCCTTGAATCAAAAAAGGTTTGAATCCTGTAAAAGGCTTTATTTTCTAGCCATATCCCAAGAAGAAAGAAAAGAGAGGGTATTACAATTCCAAAATTTATTCAAAGGGTCTCTCTCACCAAAACCAAATCTTAGAGAAGATTTACTGATATCCCAAGAGGTGAGTTTGGTTAATTTATTTTTGGAAATTTTGATAGAAAAGGTTTTTGCAATTGAAGAAGATCAATTTCTAAGTTTCCAAAATTAATATCTTAGCCCATGCTACTTGCCATGTTTCTTGGAAAAGGTTATACTACACAATTGTGTGATTGATACAAGAGCCAAGATCTCAGTGATGCCACTTGATATTTGTAAGATTCTGGGTCTAACTATGAGTAACACAAAATCAGAATGGTTTCATTTCAAATGGAGAACTATCAAAAGAATAGGCATCTTAAAGTAGTTGGTGATGATGTTATATGGTCACCCAGATCTAGTTGTAGTGCTAAACATATTGGTCATAGATATCCCTCCATTATTTGGTGTTTGTTTGTCTAAATAATTTCTTCAACGGTTTGAGTTTTGTCTGAATCAAAATTTCAATTAGATAAAGGTTGATGGGTTAGGGATATAGTCAATATATCCATCCAAATAATTCATCCCTTCTTCATTGAAAACTATGAACGGCTAAAAGTAACTCTGCTAGGGAGAGATAACCATAAGACAATGGCAGAAATATATTTTGGATCATTTCTAAGAGGAAATCAATCAAAATTCTATCAAAAATATTTGGAACATAAGGAGAATCCAGCTACTCATACCTCCTATTGGGGCACACAAGATCATGTTTCCTCTCGTTCTTGCTCAGGTAAGGCAATTGGATCATTTTTTAGAAGCATTCACCAAAGGGGGATATTTGCAGAATGTATATAGAGACACAACACTTAGTTGGGTATCATTCAATGAAGATTCAAACATCATAAGACCCACTCCTAGCTAGATTATACAATATTTAGCTAGAAAGAGAGAACTAGAATGCTTATAGGACAAGATTTGAACTATTTGTGAATCATTAAATCAAGAATATGAAGAAAAACATAAATTTGATACTATCTAGTTTGGACATTGCAGGTTTATAGGATAAATATTGAAAAAATCCTTTGAGTTAGGCATGGGAATACATACCACATTTTTGTGTACATAGTTAGCAAGTAAATAAAGTGGCTGACTACAATCATAATGAATAAGTAGGGCAAGCTCATACAAATATGTATGCCTTGCATCATCCTGTACATATACTTAAGGTGAAACATAGAGTATTCTAGAAGAGTAGAATCTTGATGCATCAAATGGATCATCAACCATAGCTATGAAATTATATGGCATGGCACCTTTTGATTGGTTTATCTTGACTCTGTAGCCCAATGGACAAAGGCAGATTGTTTCTTGAGTGATAAGAAATATACATGGAAATCTAGTGTGACATAAGCAAGAGCCAAAAAACTTGGGAGGATATCATCTAGTATACAGTATGGTGCTATCTGATATCAAACCAACATAAGTATAAAATACAGTTGATGCACAGATAGATAGCTCGAGCAAGTTAAATATTTTCATTTAAGGGGTGCAAATCTTACAGTCATCAACTGATGAAAGGATCTCACCTGACTGGACTCTATATAAGGTTTGATATATGTCAGTAATTACAAGAGGAAATTATTGATGAGAATATGAGTTTCAAAGTGCAGAGGAAGCTTTCCATAAGGATGTATGAGCATCTAAAAATTTATATTTTTGCCTGTGTAAGAAGACATGGGAAGCGCAAGAGAAACAAATAATTGCTTGTAAAACATTGGATTAATATCTTATGATAATTTGTTTGCTCTTGAAATATCCTGGAGCGATAATGGAATATTCTCATGAAGGTACATTTTTTTTAGGATTACCCATAGCTTGTATATTCCCTTCTTGTATTTTATTTTCTCTTTTCTCTATCTCCAGTACCATAATTCATTTGCCTTATATTTACCTGTGTATCCATCCCTTCCTCCTCCATTTTTTATGTATTTTCATACAATGTTTTATCCCTATCCTTTCCATCTCCTTTTTTCTTTTTCAATTTTTAGTGACACATTTTGTAGGTGCATGTACCCCACCCCTATTTTGCCATTTGTTACGAAGTCATTATCATACTCACTTCCCCTATATCAGCTTGTCCTCCTTCATTTTGTACCTTTTAGTAAATTTACCTCTTCTTGTATAGTCTCTTCTTCCTCCCCTAGTGTATCTTCTAGACTCCTTTTGTCCTTTAGAAAGTTATGGCTCTATGATAAGGCTATCTAAGTTCTGAGACTTTGCAAGCAAAATTCCCTGAGAGGCACCAAATATGTAGGTCAATTTTTTACCACATTGCAGGATGAGAAGAAATGTTGATAAGAGGTGGCTTCACTGCAAGATGAGACTATCAAATTTTCTTAAAAATGGCTAAGTGTTTAGAGTATGATCCAAAACCATGAATTTTCCCAAATCCGTGGTAAGAGAAGTAAGTTTGCTCAATAGTAAAGGCACACGACCATGTGAATTCTTAACCTCAAATCTACTGATTTCTACAAATCCATGATGAATTTGGCTAAGGCAACTCAAAGATAAATTTTCCCTATGGTTGTCTAATTACCTTTGTTAACTACACAACATAGAGAAGTATGAAAAAAATAATCTAGAATCCGCTAAAAAGCATGAATATATGGTAAGAATGATAAAAGTGAACCAAGTTTCATTTTGGAGCGTGGCTACCAGTTCTTCTTTTTTAATGATATGGAAATGAGAAAAGCACTTGGAAGCATAAGCATGATGATTGGAGAGGCTTGAAGTCGTTGATTTACGTGAATTCATAGTGAAATTCACCAAAATGGGCTCAATTGCAAATTGAGGCATGACTAACATAATCTCTTTGTTAGTATCATGACCAGGAGAAAGAAGTAAGCATAAGCTCGAATCCATTGGTTTTCATAAAATCCTAGATTTCCTCATAGTCACGGTCAAGTCAAGAAAAAGGTCTTAGATCTTAAAATTGTGCGTGACTTCAAGGAAAGGTGAAGAAGTGAAGAATATTTCCCATGATCGTAGGTTAAAAATTCCAAAATAAAGCAAGGCTTAAAACCGCAATTTTCTCCCTTTTCACACCCAAATTTTTCAAATACCATCGAAAGTGAAAATTGAGCACAGTTTCGAGAAGTATAAAGGTCGAACCACGATGCGAGCTAAGACATGTGTTAGTTGATCATAGTCGTTCATCCCCAAATCAATGGTAGATGTCAATATTTATTTTAATCTCAAATTCCAAATGTGATTCTCGCGTGGCTGCGTGATAGAGTAAGCTGAAGGGATCGAACTAGATGCCATGGAAGTCAAACAATCAGGAAGATGAAATGTTGCAGTCTAGAAGCTTCTAGAACTCACTATCCAACTAACTTAGTTGTAGATCTATAATCATGAAGATGTTGCAAGAATAGGGGATGACTAAAAGTGAGTCTATTCTAGATTTACTATAACTATTTCAAGAAAACATAGCTGGATGTCACCATTGATAAGCAAGTTGCAAGAAAATCAAGAACTCTAAAAATTCCCTGTAATGCTCAAAATGTAAAGATTGTAAATCTATAAATAGAGGTCAAACCCTCATTTCAAAGGGTCAGCTTTGAAGTGTTTGCTTGTGCTACTATTGTACATTTCTTGCAATTAATGAAAAGAGCATTACTTGGGATGTTTACCTCAAACTTGCATCTACATTGTTTGTTGATTATTATCTTATGAAGTCATTTCTACTATTGTTGCTATGGTTAGTGTATTATATTAATTTGGATTGCTAACTTAGAGTAAATTGGAATGATTCATGTCTGAATGTATGCTTATGAGAAGTCATTTTTGTTAGTCAAGGTGTTAATCTAATTTTGTTAATTTGGATTATTAATGCTTTAGATGTTTGGAATGATTCTTTAAGTATACAAAAGCTCTCAATGTTAAATATTGCCAAGTTTTGAATGTTGTTAGTCCTAAGCATTATTTATGGAAATTAAGTTGTTAGGGGATTCTCTATAGATACCTGTGTTGTTATCTTTATCTATCCACCATCAATTCATTCATTTCTTAACCCTTTCATTCTTCTCCCTAATATTTTATTGTTTTGAGCTAAAAGAGAGTCAACATTCAGTAAGTTGACAAGGTATACCAACCTACTCTAGAGGTTGGGTTAAAGCATTTTAACCCTTCCAATATGTGGTTTGGGTTGTGATTAGTGGGTGCTCACCTTTAAAATCATTGTAGATAATAGTCATAGTTCAAGTTCATCTTGATGTCAATCTAAGCCACAATAGGTATGCAAACTGATAAATTCTCTTTATGATCTCAAAATATCTCCTCAAGCATGGTATATAAACATAAACAAATATTTTAGAAAGCATGGTTTCAAAAGGATTCTATATGATCCAAGTTTATGTCATAAAGAACAAGGGGAGGAGATTGTATTCATCAATGTGTATGTAAATGGTTTGGTCATCACAAGAAGCTTTGAAAATATGATTCTAGTTGTAAAATAAGACTTGAATAAATATTTTAACATGACCAATCCAAGTTTATTACATTATTTCTTAGGATTGGAGGTAAAGCAAAACCATCATCACATATTTGTTTCATAAAGAAGAGAACAAAAAGTTCCTTGATAAATATCACATAGAAGATTGTAAACATATAGTAACTCTTATGGAATCAAGTCTACAACTCCCATACTTTGATTCCTCTCCTCTAGTGGATGCAATGCTCTATCGATAGTTAGTTATCTACCTAACTTACATAGGACCAGACATCAATTTTACAATGAGTTATCTCTCATGTTTCATGCAAGAACCAAAAATGATATATTAGATTTTATATGCTCCATTGCCTCAACAACCTATTGATCCACTGCCTCAACATCCTATGGTTGATCCGTCATCATCATCACCTCAACAACATATAAAATTATAATAATATTGCAAGTACCATGAAATTAGAGTTTTATGATTAGAATATTTTGTAATAATGGCACATGAATTAGGGTAGGATTCAAAGTTTCATGTTAGAATGAGGAGGGACATTCTTATTCTCATGGTGAAGTTGGAGATTTGATGATTTTATTAGAGAAGTCCCCACCAAATGATGGGTTCATATCTTATGGGTATTCAACTAAAGAGAAGCAGGTTTATTCTCATGTTTTATTCACAGAGCCAGACCATGGTTGGACAATGTTAGAGGAAAGCAAAAAATACCAAATAAGAATTTCAATATAACAATGGAGAAAGGGAAATTGATTATACCAGATGAATTGGCTAAAATGGATGCCACATAAGGTGATATTTATTTAACTGGAAAATTTATGGATGCTAGACCTGATTTGGATTTAATTCAAAAATGGGCCCATGCTAAATGGAAACCATTGGGTCTTATGGAGATCGTGGTCCTTCTTATAATTTTTTTTTTGGTTTAAGAATATGGATCATATTTTGCAAAAGGGTCATTGGTTTTTTGGTAGAAGGGCTTTGTTTCTTAAGCATTGGACTCTAGAGTTTGATCCTTACAGTCAAAACATCTTGTAGGATTTAGTTTGGGTTAGATTACTTGGACTTATTTTGCATTTGTGGCAAGAGGATATTTTTGAAATGATTGCAAAGTATTTTGGATATCTTATAGCGGTTTATCTAGCCACAACTATGATATCTAGGCTAATCTATATAAGATTTTGTGTTAGTATCAATCTAGAGAAAGATCTACCAAATACTATTGAAATTATCTCTAAATTTGGCAAGTGGTTGCAAGTCATTGAATTTGAGAATTTGCCTATCAAGTGTAATGTGTGTTTTAAATTTGGTCATGTTGGAAGTTTTTACTCTAATAATCCTGGGAAGAAACAACAAAATTAGATCTAGAATAACAAAATTGCAAGCAAATTGATGAAAGATGATCTTGAAAAGCAAGGACCGGATGACAGAGACTAAATGAATTCCTGCAAGAAATATGATGGATTAGCTATTACATTATTTGAAGAGGGTGATATTTTGGATGATCATATTAAGGTATTCTCTTCTATTTCTATTACAAGTCTTTCTATAAATAAAATTCCTACCAAAAATCCATTTGATTAATTGAAAAACCTAGATGAGGAAAAGAAAAATTTGTAAATGAGAAAATGGATAAATTTTTGAAACTGGGGATGAAAATAATGATGAAGTGATGGGAAAAGAGCTTATAACACCTAAGGTTAACAAGGGAGAAAAAGGAAATATGATGCCCCATGGATCTAGCCAAAAGAGATTATCACTAAAGGGGAATAAAAGTCTAACTGCATCCAAAATAACAAGGAATAGTAAGAATACTAGAATTGATGTAGGGGGAGAATCTAAACCACCTGGAAGACCTTCAAATAAGGAGGTTTTATAGAGAGAAACAACTATGGATGTGGCTAATGGAACCCAAATGATTCTTAATCTAAGCAAGAAGAAGCAACCTGTTAGATCTAAGAAATGAAGGTCATTTCTTGGAATGTAAGGGGTCTCAATGCCCCTTCAAAGCATCATCTAGTGTTCTCATTGAGGAAAGAATCCAAACCCTAGATTCTAGCTTTACAAGAAACAAAATTTCTAAATAGATTTGTGAAACTACTAAAAATAGAATATGGAAGGAAGTAGTGTATGCAATGATTCATGCTAACAGAGCATTAGGAGGCATTATGTGTTGCTAGAATACAGATAAACTGGAAGGAAAAGTAATTAAAATAACATAGATGACTTACAAGGTTGGATAGGATTGATTATGTATGATGGAACAATGTGTTTTATGGGAGATGCAAGGTCAAATGTGAGTATGCTAGTTTGGAGGATCATTCATCTAGTTTAGCAATATGAAATACTTCAATGGGATCACTAATAAAATTTTAGAGTTTGTAATGGATACCAAAATCAAGTTGACTGCCTTGGCCAAGAAGGAAGAACACATGGTTGTGATTGTATGCATGTTGAAAGGACAACACTTAGAATGAATGTTCTATGTCATATTGGGTTGGTCAATATGGTGTTTAGTCTATTTGGTTTCGTTAATGGTGTTTAGTTTCTTGCATCAATGTTTTGCTTTAGTCTTGGTCTTAGTTTGTTTAGTGGTGTTGGTGTTATATTTGTGTCTAAGTCTATAAAATATCTTATATAGTTAAGGATATATGGGATAGTTCATATAGTTTAATATGGGTTGTATCCTTGAATAGGAGGACCTATGTATTGTCCCATTTTGCATTAAAAATAAGGCATATATGTGTTGTGTGACAATGTAAAAGGGTTGGGGCCCTTTCAAAAACCCCTTCTTCCAACCTTATAAAAAAAACACATTAATGTTATAAAATAAAGTAGATATTACCAACGAAAAACATTAAAGTAAATCTTAATCATTTTTTTATTCATGCAATCAATATTTTCTTGTCAACTTTAGATAAATTTACTACTTCCTCTAACCAAGGAAAAGAGAATTTAACTTCACGATCCTCAATTAAAACCTTATATTGGCTCGCCTATCTATACTTTTGTTTCCTTCCCTTAATGTATATGTAAACCTAATTTCTTCAAACTCTATAGCAAGGTTTTAAATTTCCACAATTATCTCTTGTATGTTCCATGGAGCCTTTGCTTTCCTCAAATTACATTTATTACTATGAGTGAATCACCTTCCATCCATACTTTGTTCCATTTTATTTGTTTGCATATTTTTAACCCTTCCAAAGTCGTCCAAGCTTCATCTTCATTATTTGTCTTAAATCCACTATTGAAAGCATAATGAGACAAAATCTCCTCTATTATTTATAATTATTCCTCCTCCTATTAGTCCTCGATTTCCTCTAAAAGCTCCATAAAAATTCAATTTGACCAACTCCACATTTGGTGGTTTCCACTTTATATTCTTTGTATTTTTTTTATCCTATCCCTAATATCATAATTCCATTTGATGACTTGACTCCATCTATCAAGGCTCTCTTCTTCCATATTAGGGATTGGGTGAGTTGATAGGGTTGATTTAGACTCCTCTATGGCTAAAAAAATATTTTTTCATTACCTCTAAACTATTTAATATTTCCTTTAAATATTCTTCTATTCCTTTCTAGCCAAACAGACCAAAGTATTGTATATTTTGATATATCCCAAATTGTTGTAAAGTGACACTTTTAAAAGTTCTCTACCATTGCTTTAACCATTCCTCAATTCAACCATTCATCACCATGCATTTACCAAACATATTAAGAATCCATTTCCATAGTTTCAAAACTATTGAGCAATATCCCAAGAGATGGTCTATACTACTCCATTTTACAAAGAACACATTTTGAGGGACCATGAAAACCCCTTTTCATAAGGTTATCCCAAGATAAAATTCTTCTATGACCTACTAGCCAAACAAACATTTTGACTTTAGGAATGCTCAAGCTATCCCAAATATCTCTCCATATTCTTGCAATATTCCTATTTTTATGGTGCTTTATATTATATCCACTTCTTGTGTATTCTCTTGAGCTATTCAACTCCCAAATCAACTTATCCTTGGCTCCTCTCAGAATAATAATTGTTGTTATCTTTCTACTCAACTGCCTCCTAGCATCAATGTCTTGTATACTTGTAAAAAAATATTCTTTCCATTTGTATCTTCCTTCCTGATCCTTGTACAAAATGTTTGAAACACTATCACCATCTTTTCTTGAGGTAATCTCATACATGGTTTCAAAATTGAATCTAGCTTGAGTGGTTTTTATCACACCGAGTATCCTTCCAAATAGAATTTTTATATCCAGTTCCCACCACCCATATTAAACCTTTAATCACTAGATCAATTGATTTTTTTAAACCATTCCACATTGCAGAACCATTTGGCAGAGAGAATGTAATAAATATTAAGCTTGGGTAATTGGTCTCAACATACTTAGAAGAATTATTTTCCATTGTCTTTGACTCTATTTGTATAATATCCAAATTACTTTTCCCCTAAGAACTAATTTTACATCCATAAGAACTCTTGAACCGATACCTTCCTCCCATGATAAAGATTGTTTTGGATAGAACACTACTAAGGGTGAGTATTCAGTTGCTCAAGGTTATTTGGCCTTATACCATAATAATCCCAATAAATCATATGACATATTTACTCAGTTGTGGGCTCAAAATATTTGGCCTAAGGTGAGGTTCTTTACTTGGCTTTTATTGCATCGTAGGGTGCTAACTAGTGAGCAACTTATGAAATGTGGTTTTCATGGCCCGTTTAGATTAGAAATATGTGGAGAGAATATGGAAACTCTCAACCATGTTTTTATTGAGTCTACCTTAGCCTCTAAGATATTGAGGAGAATGGTCATCTTACTTGGCTTACAGTGGTCCAATTTGTTTTAATTTTTATCATTTTTGGAGGGATAGGCCTAAGCAAGAGGGTGTTGATCATTTTATTAAGCAGTTAGTTTGGATGGGTTCTACCATTCTACCTTGGAATATCTGGAAGGAAAGGAACAACAATATTTTTGATCAAGAAAGGAAGGATATTCACTATATCTAAAAACATACCATTGCCAACTTATATGAATCAGTCCAACATCTTCTTAATCACCCCTAAAACTCCCACCAAAGATGAGATCAAGTGATGCAAAGATTGAATATTTTTTTTTGGTAATTATTTTAATAGATTAACAATGGGTTTTTATAGAGGATCCCAAAACCTTATGTACAAAATCAGCCTGGCTGGAATGTGCATCATGCCTTGTGGCTGGAGGAATAAACTTGATGACAGAAACCAAAAACTGCTAATTGCCCGAAGGCTATAAGTAGGGCCCTTATGTCTGAATATCCTGGAAACAAACCACATTTTACCAAGGAAAACAAAAATACTAGCTGGAGAAATTTGACCATCGAAAGCAAAAACAGCCAAACCAAACGAATGACCTTCTGAAGCGAGGAGAACATCATGAGAGGATATCCGCATTGGCCAAACTCACCACCTCAGACGGGAAGCATGAGCGCCACACAACAGACATGTGGTCGCAAGCCCTTTGTTGGCCATGTGGTCTCGCCACGCGATTTCCTTCCCCGAAAATATGGCATGCCTTCCACCTCGTCACGTTGAGAGAGGAGCATCCTAGCCTCAAGAATGATGTTGTAGACCCTCCAAGACGGGTCTTTAGAGCCTAGCGAGATAGTTGACTATATTGAGCGAATCACCTTCGACTATCAAAGGCCGAGGATCCTCGGAGAGGATCCGGATACCTTTCAAAACACTTCGGCTTCAAAGATAGTGATTAGTCCTGGGCACCCAAATCTTCACAATAAGCCAACGACGAGATTCCCGTTATGATCTCTAACCACACCACCGTAACCAGCAGGCCGGGATTGCCTTTGGCCGCACCGTCAAAGTTTAATTTAATCCAGCCCACGGGGGCTTGGTCCAAATAACATCCCCACGCCGAGACTTAGAAACACCATCAAGAATAGGGAAAAGGCCCAAACTTTGGAAGATCGTCGCTTCGCCAGAAGGCGGGGACGGGAACTAGGAACAACTTTAGAATTCTCAATGGCGAAGGATAAGGCTCTCTGAGCGACACAGGGAGGTACTCTAGGGACCTTGCCGAAGACTCTGGAATTTCTCTCTAGCCAAATCTGCCAAATGGAGTGGTGGAAAGAGGCCTCAAGAAGGAAGCGAAGTTTAGGATTCTTGAAAGGATTGGGCCATTGGTGGAAGGCATCTTTGAGGGAGCGGGGAGTGCACCAAAGGATTTGAAAGGAAGACAGACGAGTGCCGAGGACGTAATGGGAAAAAGGACAAGTGCAAAAATAAGTGGTCTGTCGTCTCACAATCAAAAAAGCACAAGAAGCACCCGTTGGGAATAGCAAAACCCCTCTTATGGAGGTTGTCGATGGTTAAGGCTTTATTATGAAAGGCAATCCATGCAAAGTAATTAACTTTAGGAATAATACCCTTCCTCCAAATCACTTTCCACCGGTGATCCATGGCAATCTCGCAAGTAAGAAGGTCATAGGCAGTCTTGACAGAGAATGCACCATCCTCCCGTGCCACGCCGTATGATTCTGTCATCTCTTCTAACAGATGGAATTAAAACAGACCGAAGAATATTAGACAAAAAAGTCATTTCATTGTTAAAGCCGTCCAGGACTGGCAAATTCCACCGAGGGGGAAGAGAGCTCCGATCAATGAAGTCCGCAACCTTGAGTTGGGAATTTGGATCCACCTGGGCTTTCAGGCCAGCAAGGTCCGCTCTCAACTCGAGAGCTCCATCAATAACCCACCTGTCCTTCCAGAAGAGAATGGAGTTGCCATAACCCAAAATCCAACGAGCACCGTAGTCGATCGAGAGCGGGCTTGAAGCACGTATTTCCAAAAGGCGGACGCTTCAGGAGGAATCCCGACATCAAAAAGAGAACTCGATCCAAGATACTTCCTCTTAACCACCTTGACCCACTCCCGGGTCATTAGTCAGATCTTCCAAGCGTGCTTAGCGATCAAAGCAGAGTTCATGAGTCTTGATCTCCTCATTCCCATGCCACCTTGGTCCTTTCGCAAGCAAACCTTATCCCAGTGCCACAAGAGGAATTCTGGATTTTTCTTCATTGCCGCACCACGTAAAGGTCCTCTCGAATCTTTTCAATCTTGGAATGGACGAAACAGCAAAGATGAACACGTACATGAAGTAAGTTGGGATTCCTTGGAGACAAGCTTTGGTAAGGGTGGCTTTCCTGACTTATGACGGAATTTGCCTTTCCAAGTGCTCAGATTTTTGTGAAGACGTTCCAAGATCATGTCCCACAAGCTTCCATTGGCCCGGCCATTACAAGCCAGAGGCAAACCCGTATAAGACGCAGGCAGGGAATCAATAGTGCATTCCAAAATTCTGGCTATGCGGAGTTGCCTTCGCATAGGAGTGTTAATAAAATAAATTTTGCTTTTGATGTAATTGACTTTCTGTCCGGCAGCCTTTTCATAACGGGAGAGGATTCGCTTGATGGATTTGGCTTGAGTGACGGACGCCCAGTGGAGATGAGGGTGTCATCCACAAATTGTTGATGAGAGACAGGATCGACTCTGGAGGTGGGAAAAATGCCAGAGATCTTATTCTGACGAAGAGCCTCTTTCAAAGACCAACTCAGAACCTCAGCCAGAAGGATGAATAGAATAGGAGACAGAGGGTCACCTTGTCTGAGGCCTCTGGCACTTTGGAAATACCCAGCAGGGGATCCGTTGATTAGAACAAAAAAGGAGGGAGTGGATATGCAACTACTGACAAGGTCAATCCATTGAGGGTGAAAACCGAACTTGAAGAGGACAAACACAGAGGAACCTCCCCGTCAACTCGTCAAAAGCTTTATTCATGTCCAACTTGAGGAAAAGAGCAAGGATTTTTGGAGCGGTGAGCGTAATGGAGGGTATCATGGATGGTGATGACACCATCGAGAATGTTTCTCGCCTTTCACGGTGCTTCCTCGAGAAGGACCAACCAAGGAGGGAAGAAGGGACCTCAGACGGTTGGCTATGGACTTGGTTAAGATTTTATAAAAAACATTGCACAGGCTAATGGGACGATAATCAGAGAAACTTTTGCAAGCGGAAGACTTAGGGATGAGAGCAAGAAAGGTAGAATTTAGTTTTGGATGGATGGATCTGGAGGCTTGAATCTCCCGAATTGCTTCGCACACATCCGAACCCACAACATCCCACATAACTTGAAAAAACGGGGGAAAACCGCCGAGCCCAGTGGGCCTTGTCTCGGTTGCATGGAGAACAAAGCTTCTTTAATCTCGGACATAGAAAAAGGCTCCGAAGCTTAGAGCTTACCTCGGGAGGAACTTTGACTCGGGAAGTTATCCAACAGAGATTTCGAACCTCGGAGATCACCGTCGGGAGGAACACCGAGCAGATCCCCGGAAGAAGTCAACCGCTTCACTTCGGATTTCCTCAATATCCTTGGTAACGCGTCCATCCTTGCACACCACTTCCCCGATTTTTTTAGCCCCTCTGTGCCGCAAAGTTGACGCGTGAAAAACTTCGTATTGGAGTCTCCATTTCTCAACCAGAGGTCCCTAGATTTCTGGCGCCAAAAAGTTTCTTCCCTTGCAAGAATAGAATGATAATCCACCAAGAGCCTCCTTTCCTCCTCCCTGAGGCAATCGGTGTAACCTTCGAGCTCCATTCTCTCCTCCACCAATTTTAGGTTCGCAGAAATGGACCTTTTGGACTCAAAAATGTTGCCGAACACCTCCTTGTTCCATGTTTTCAAATTCCTTTTGATTAACTTGAGTTTTAAGGCCACTCTCTTGGAAGCGGAACCCGCTACCTTCGCCGCCACCAGTCAGTAACCAACCCTCTAAAGTCCTTGTGAGAAATCCACATGGACTCAAATCGAAGGGGGTTTTAAAAATAGGCCCATCAACCGTCTCCAGGACAATAGGATTGTGATCAGACCCAATCCTCGGTAAGGCCGAGAGAGTTGCCGCACCGAGTATGGGAATAGCCTCTTGGGATATGAAGAATCTGTCAAGCTTGACTTGAATAAGATTGCTCCCAATCCTCCTGTTGCTCCAAGTGAAGGATGCCCCCTTGAGGTCAATGTCAAGCAAGTTATTGGTAGAAACAAAATCTCGAAAGTCTTCCAGACTGTGGCTAGAGTGGTCCGATCCTCCTTTCTTTTTAGATGGGTGAAGAGGACAGTTGAAATCTCCCCCTAGAACCCAAGGGAAATTACGTAACGTTTCCCTCATCCTGGGAAATAGCCTTCCACATTTCTCGCTCTCTCCGAGATAGAGTTTGGGGCATACACATTAGACAGATCCAAGAAAAGTTAATGGCTTTGGAATGAAACAAAACATTGATAATCCCGCTAGAAGTTGAGAGAAGGCTGCCCTCAAAAATCTCTCGGATCCCAAAGAATCATGAGACCGCCCGCCGTTCCCACCGCAGATCGGAGAGGAATTTTGCCTTAGCCCAAATGACCTTAGCAACTTTGCGTAAGAGATAGCATCGGTCTTAGTCTCTTGCAAAATTAGGATGGACGGATTCGTCCTTTTTCTGAGATCAGCCACCAATCTCCGTTTGGCAGCTGCATTAAGCCCTCTCACATTCCATGAGAGGACTTTCATCTCAACAGTTTGATATTCTTCTTACCTCCCTTTCCTTGCTGGAGGGGAGGTTTTGGGACAGACGAGTCACCCATCTGGGAATCAGAATCATCCTGAAAAAGCAGCTATTGAGTACCATTTGCAACATCTACTGCCGTCTCCTTGTCCCGCCTGTCTTTATTGGGGGGACGACCTTGCTTCCTTTCGCTACCAAAATCAACACCTTGCTTTCGGCTTCTCGTATTACGAGGGCCGATATTACTGCATCGCTCACCCCTTCTTCCTAGTAGGTAATCTTCCAAAGACATTTTGGGACTCGGGGTGGTTATGGTCCAGGATTTTGGGTGAATCTGCCTGTGCGGTGATTGGTGGAAGGGACTGGTCCTTCTCCTCTTGTGGTCCAAGGTGAGGGCTTGCACCACACGGCTCAGAGACCGTTTGGGGGGAGACTGCTTCCACCGGGTGGGAGGATTCGGGATGGTCCCTAGACGGGCCTCGGAGAATCATGCCCTTTTGCAGCAAGGAGCTTTGTCTGACCTTCACCGTGTTCCAAGGGGTTGCTGGGAATCCCGTTTCTTCATCCCCCGGATTTTGAAGAGGACAGCTTGGACCGGAGGTGCCCTTGAGAACCGCACAGGGGCGTAAAGCTCGGTCTGTTCTCATACACAATGGCTTGCTTGTGAAGAATGATATCTCCAGCACCGGAGAGTGATGGATGATGGAAGGTCGACCTCCAAATCGCTGAATGCGTAACCGAGCTTAAAAAAATTTGGTTCGAGCTTTGGTGGGAGGGTCAATGGTAACCAACTCACCAATGGAGCGTGCAATTCCTCTGATTACATTTTCATGCCAACATAAGAGGGGGAGACTCGGGAGTCTAACCCATATTGGAGCAATGTTGATATTTTGGGTCTCGGGATTGAAGTCCATACCCCACTTCCTTAGAAAGAGACTTCGCGACCTAGGAACCAGGGACCACCAACCAGATTTTACAAGTAGTCCTCCTTGTTATTCAGCCTAATCGCGAAAAACCCCGGGATAAGGCCGCCAACTCCATGTGACCAGAGGTTCGCCATTTACCTGCCGCCCACTTGCGAATGGTCTCCATGTCGGGACGGCCGCCAATAAACTTACCGATGAGGGTAAATTTTTCGAATTCCACAAAGCTTGAAAGAATTTCTGTCGGGATGTCCAACTCGTCCCCGACAGGAAACAACTCCTTGGAGAGCAGACCGCTAAGGGTTTCTGAAGCCGCTGCCTGAGCGTACGACTTCTGAGGTCCACCTCCCCATTTGTCTGGTGGATCCTTGTCATGACCTACATCCTCTTCGGGTTGGAGAGGACTCCTTAGCGCCCCGATCTCTGACTGCCCTCCCTTCGCCCTGCTGTGCCCTTGGTTCAGTCTGTTGGCATTCCCATGCTCTCCCGCAGAAGCTTTCCCGCCCGCCGTCATCTTGGCCGTCAAAACCCTAGCTCTCCCCTTGATGCAAAGATTGAATATTAACTCTTCTAAGGGTAACCAAATTAAAGGGAATGTGAGTAATCAAAATATGGATAGAACAAGGAATTTGCAGTCTCCTAAGAATTTTGGAATATTCAATACCAGTAGAGCCTCTAGGGGGGACCCTAGAAAAGCTAGTGTGGGAGGAATTGGTAGACTTTTAAATGGTTCCCTAGTTTTTACTTTTGCTAAGAATCTAGGTATCATTTCCAATAATCTTGTTGAAGGGTATGTTATCCTCAAAGGCCTTCAAAGGGCTACTAAGGTTGGATGAAAAAAGGTGTTGGTTGAATTCGACTCTTAAGTCATGATTAATCTGTCAAATACTCCTAAGAATCATAAGGTTGATTGGAGAGTAAAAAGAATTTTTGAGAAGATTCAATTAATTTATATGGGATTTTTGAAAGTTAAATACAATCATGTGGTCAGAGAACAGAACAAGAGTGTTGATGTTATAGCTAATATGGCATTGGACAAAGGTGATTTTACTTACTATGACACGCTCCCATATGGTGGGCTTTTCAAATGAGGGAAGCTCTTCTTTCTATCCTTCCTTTGGATGGATCCAGTACTAGAGGTACCTAGTTCCTTTTTGCTTTGTTTTTGCTTCTCTTTAATTCGGTCAAGGTATTTTAGTTCCCGGGCTTAGATAGATCATTCTTATATTTCCCCTATTGAATCTTGTCTAAAAAATATTTTGGCCTAGAAAGGCCAAAGTTTTTTTTTGTTTTTTCTTTCTTTTTAGAGTTTTGGTGTGTGTGTATATTTTTTTATTGTTTTTGTTCAGTTTTGTTTTTGTGTTTTTTGTGTTGTTTTTGGTATTTTTGTTGTTTTTGTGTTTTGTGTTTTTGTATTTTTTTTGTGTGTTTGTGTTGTTTTGTTGTTTTTGTGGGGTTTTTTGTGTTTGTGTTGTTTTGTTGTTTTTATGGGTTATTTTTTGTGTGTGTTTTGTGTTTTGTTATTGTTTGTTGTTTTTATCTTTTTTGTTATTTTTGTGTGTATTTTTTGTTGTCTTTGTATTTTTTTTCTTTTTAGTTTGTTGTTGTGCTTTTTGTGTTTATTTTTTTTTGTTTTTTTGTTTTAGGTATGCTCATTGAGTTTGCCAAAGGGGGTAGGCCAGGTGCAAGCCTTGGGTATTTTTGGTAGAATAGATACCCTTTCCTCCTTGGGACTTACCCAAAAGTGGCATCCTAATTGGGGTGTTTTCAACAAACAAAAAAAAATGATACCTTCCCTAGTTTTATCATCACACACCTTGCTCCATTTCACCAAAGAAATTTTTCTTTTATCATGTAATCCTGACCACAAAAATGATCACATAATAGGTTAATTTTTTCTATCGATTTTGGCATAGTATACAAGGACATAATATGTTGAAAATTATCTGTAAGACTAATTTTATTAGATGCACTCTTCCTACTAATGATAACCATCTATCTTTCCATGTCGGTAGTTTATTTTGAACTTTACTTATAACTAGATTCCATAATTCTATCCTCATTATCCCCTCAAATAAGGGCATCTCTAGATAAGTTGGCAAATTTGCCTCCTCCATTTGAAGTAACGTGCATATCCTTACTTTGATTTTAGTTGGGGTGTTTAAGAAGAAAATTTTGGATTTTACCTTATGAACTTTCTACCATGATGCTCTTTCATATTCCTTTAATAATTTATTCAAAGTTTTAGCCTCATTTATCATTGCCCTACCAAAAAGAGTTGTATCATCTACAAACTATTGATGAGTGATATTGTCGATGTTATTACTAGCCTTAAGTCCACCTATAAGCTCATATTTCTAAGCCTTCTTCAAGTTCCTACCCAAAACCTCTACCATAATAATGAACAAATATGGTGATAGAGGATCTCCTTGTCTAATACTTGTCTTGGCTTTAAATGATTTTGTTACTAACCCATTGACCAACACATAATATGAAACTATAGAGACATAATATTTAATTCGTCCAACCCATTTCTTCCCAAATCCAAAATTTTCTAATACTACAAAAAGAAAATCCCATTTAACCCTATCATAGGCCTTACTCATATCAAGTTTTAATATCATTGTTTTATATTTTCTTGAAGCTATTGAATGCATAACTTTATGATCTACTATGGTCCCTTCCAAAATTTGTCTCCCTTTCATAAATCCTCCTTGCTCTTTTGAAATAATTTTGTCTAACAATGGTATTAATCGATTTGCCATCACTTTGAAAATAATCTTATATGCCATATTACATAGGCTTATGGGTTGAAATGAATCAAACAATTATGCATCCTTCTTTTTTGGAATCAAGGTAAGATATGTTGCATTTATTTTATAAGGAATGTATTGTTTTACCCTAGATTGTTCCACTACCACCAATAAAGAATCCTTCACTATATCCCAATTATGTTGATAGAATGTTGTAGAGAGCCCATCTGGACTTGGTAATTTCACTCTCCAAACCCCTTCTACTAACTTAATTTGACTAATTTTGAATTTTGATCTATGTACTATTGCCATTCTATGGAAAAACTATGATTTTATCTTCTTTTAGCCAAGTTTGTCTTGATTTTAACCTCTAAAATTTCTCTTCCTTACTCAAATATTATGATATTCACTAACTTCCTTTCCTCTAAGCTTGGATTATTATGATCACCTTTTTAGAATTTTGAAATTTTATCTTTTAGTTCTTATTTCTTCTCAAATATGTTTCCAAAAGTGTTCTTGTTCCATTATTTTAATCTAGATGTCATTGATTTAATTTGTTTTAGAAGTGTATATAGCCCACCATTTCTTGAATAATTTTATGTTTGTGCTATCATATCAACAAATTGAGGATGGTCTTCCCACATCTACTCATATTTAAAATATGATCTTTTTTAATTCACTTACCACCATTTTAACTCTTACTTGATAGTGATTTGAACCAATCCTTGTCAAGGTATTAATTTTAGCACAAGTACCTTCATCTAGCCAATGAACTAAGAGAATGCATCTATCTAATTTTTATGTTATTTTTTACCTCTCCTGTTGTTGGTCCATGTATATTTGTCTTCAAACTCAATCTCCCATAGATTATTGTTTTGAATAAAAGCTAAGAAATCTCTCATAATTTGAGTTAGTTTCCTAATTCTTAATTTGAGTTAGTTTCCTAATTCTTCTAAATTTTTCATCCAGTTTTGTTATGGCATTAAAATATCATATGATCATAAATTGGGTATCTTGGTATTTACTTCTCATAAAGGCTTCAATACCACTCTAAACTTCTAATCTGCCTAAGTTGTAGGTCCATAAACATTGATAAGGTTGAAATGAATATCTTTAAAGAAGCATGTGACTAAAAAGGCTATCCAGTGCCTAGTTTTATGAATTGTTACACAGGATATTCTAATTAGAATTTCATTCACATCTCGCCTATACTACTTTCATAATTTTGGAAACTTCTTCTTTTATCATTTTAGTTTTTGTATACAAAGGATATTAGGCTTATTACTTAAATAAAGGTTTGTGATACACCTCTACTTTGAGGGGGCATTAGCACCCTTTATATTCCATAAGATGTTAATCATGCCTCATTAGGGGCTATTGGCATCACCTACGAATTACCAATATCATTTTGTTGTTTGGTAAAGATAAGTTCAACCAACTTAGTCTGTGTTCCTTTTTTTATGTTTGCTCTTGCTTCCCTGGATCTTGCTTGATAATTTGAGGGTTTTCCTCTTTTTGCCTTGTGTATATCAAGAGTAGGTATTTTTTTAGCTGAATGATAAGGGGTTGTACTCAAGTCCCCCACCCTTGACAAATATTAAGATTAAGTATTATTATTCTATTCCTCAATATTTTTTACAACTTTTATTTTCCTCAAATTTATCCTCTACTATCTTTACTATGGAAGCTTTTGACTTGTCTTGCTCATTTTTTGGAATGGTGCATGGCACTTCAAGAGAGTATTCAAAATCTAATTTGATACATTTCTTAGGTTCATTGAGAATGTTCATCCCTATATTAATATCATACTGAATAGATGGTTCCTTGTTAATATGTTAAACATGTTGTATTGTGTCCTCTAAGCTTTGATCTACTTTCTTTCATAGGCTAAAGCCTCAAAAGATTTGGCGTTTCTTCCAATATCCTTCCTTAATAGTCTCCACTATTTATTTGCTTTCATTTGTCTATTTCTATTTTTGGAAGTTGAAAACCATCCTCATCTGTATCTATTTGTAAGTTTATCTTACATTTTTCTACATATGATTATGTTGGACTCTTGTTAGGGCATGATCTCTCAATATGCCCCACCTCATGACATCTTCTACATCTTAAATATATGTTTTCATAATTTATGGTTTGGATCCACATCTTATCCCCATACTTAAGAATGATTGATTCTAGTAAAGGTTTACTTATATCAATCATGACCAATATCTGAGCATAAATAGCCAAAAATCCATCTTGTTTAGTTTTTGAAATCTCAAGAAATTCTTCCAAAGTGTTTCCTATTGCCTTGAATGTGTCAATTTCCCAAAACTCAATTGGTAACCCATACATCCTAACCCAAACTGGTACTAGGGATAGATTTACATTTTTAGGTGAAAAGGCTTCACACCAGTGGGTAAGGAAGAGTCATGCTCTTCCCATAAACCAAGGACCCCATTTTAGGATTCTATCTCTTTATTTCCTAGAACAAAAAATATCTAGGAAGAAACCTTTGAGAAGAAAGGATAGAATCACTCTTGGAGACTTCTAACTCCTATCAATCCATTTTCTCAAGGCTGAAGCCCTAGCCAATACCCATTAAATTTACCAAAAATTACCCTATATTTGAGTAGCAAGAATATATCCTCTATGGTTTACTCATTAACCTCAATTACTAGAGATGATTCTAAGTGTTTATCTATAAATTGATCCATGAGAAGGAAACAAAAACCCAAAAATCTACTAAAATTTACAAGAATATCCTATAGCAAATATAATATTTGATAAAATAAAGAGTTGCAAGCTTACTACAGTGGTAAGGGCTTTTGCCTCTCTTTGAGAGGTCCAAAGTTCAAACCCCACTTAGTATGAGGGGACCAAGACCCATCATAAAAACTTATGTAAACTCAATTATATTTGATAAAAAAAATTATAATAATTTGCAAGCAAAATTTCTAAGATAAAGAAGAGGAAAAAAACTTAGCTAAAAAATTCTATGCATAGACATAATGTCTTGCCTCACTGAAGCCCTAGACCTCCATTGCTCCTCCCATCATCCAAACCCTGGTTGATAGATATTTATAATTTTGTTTTTTATGACTTAAAAATCATCACTGCTCTATTCTAGATGGTTGACTTCATCAGACCGTATCTCCCTCAATATTGCTCTGATTCCTTCATATGACACCTCATTTTAAAGCTCTTCAAAATATGCACAAAGTGGTCTAAGAATCAGCTGAATCAAACAACCCATCGTAAAGATATGGCTCCTAAAAGATGAGATATTTTTTTAGAATTGCCCTAATCCTTCATGAAGTGGATTGTCATATGAAGGTTGTAAGCCTTTGTAATATGATTTATAAGATCATTTCAAAAATCATGGCAAATAGGTTAAAGGGAATTCTAGGTTGTCTTATCTCAGAGGAATGAGATGGCTTTGTTTGTGATAAATAAATTCTTTATGGTATAATTATTTCACAAGCATTCTCTTCATTCCATGAAAAAACTAGGTATGCTTTTGAAACTAGATATGAACAAAGCATATGATAGGATTTCCTAGAATTTTCTACATGTTATTCTTAGAAAGTTTGGTTTTGATTATAGTTGGTGTGAATGGATTAAATGTTGTTATAGCAGTGCAAAACTTTCTATTTTGATCAATTAATGGTTCTCCTACTAGTTACCTCAAGTCATCTTGTGGACTTCATCAAGGTGATCCACTTTCCCCTTATCTATTCATTATTCTTGTGGAAGCATTAGGGGGAGCCTTTTCAAAGGTAAAAATGGAAGAAAAAATCAAAGGCATTCAAGTTGCAAAAAATGGTCCCTTTGAATCTCATATGTAATTTGTTGATGATACTTTTCTTTTGTGTCATTCCTCAATCAGTGAGGCCATGGAGTTTAAATCAATATTATCATGCTATGAGTAGACTACTAGACGATTGGTAAATACTACAAAATCTAGGATTTTTTCATTAATACTTCCCTAGATTTATAACAAATTATTATGAATATTTTAGGGTTTAAAATTGAATTTTTTTATCAACCTAATTGGGTATTCCTTTGTCTGGTAAAGAAAATAAAAAGGAGCTTTGGATCTCTTTTTTGAATATAATGAAAGCTTGCTTGAGAGGTTAGAAATATAAGTTCTTAACCATGGCAGGAAGGCTACAACTCATAAAGACTACATTGCAATCCATCCTTATTTATATGATGTCATTTTCAAGATTGCCAACAAGTATAGCATTCGAAATTGATAAAATTCAAAAAGACTTTCTATGAAAAGGTTGTGAGGAAAATTTTACATTTCCCCTTTGTAAGTGGGATAGGGTTTGCAAAGGAAAGAATATTGGAAGAGCAAGCTTACAAAATTGCAGACTTATAAATTTGGCATTAGGAGTAAAGCTTGGGTGGAGATTATTTAGAGATCAAAGAAAGAATTGGGCAAAAATATTACTTTAAAAATATATAGGTTCTCTTGATGTAATGAAATTATTTAGGAAAATAACTCTACCCAAAGGATCGTTAATATGGAAATTCATATCAAAGAGTTTGCAATTGATAAAAATATATATTAGATGGTTAGTCAATGAGGGGCGTTATACAAAATTTTTATTTGATGCTTGGTTGAAGCCTTATCCTCTTATCTATCACTCAAAATGGCAACCATTGGCTCAAGCATGCCTAACATGTAAAGATCCAAAGGTCAAATATTATATTATTATGAACAACAACTCTAGATCATGGATTTCTTTTAGTAACTTAATGGGAGGAGAGGAACTCAAATAAATTGTAGATGAACTTCAAAAGATGCTTCAAGAGTTTTATTTATCGATCTTTACACGAAAGTATGAGTTGGTTTGAAATTTATCAAAGGATGGTGGATACTCGGTCAAGTTGGATATGAGGATTTAGAACAATCAAAATTTCTTCTCCCAAATATTTTTCTTAGAAGAATATTTGGTCATTAGAGGCTCTCCCTAAGGCCTCAACATTCCTTTGGTTAGTAATTCAAAGTAAGATTCTTACAAGAGAGAGCCTACAAAGAAGAGGATATTATGGACCCTTCAAATGTGCCTTGTGTGAGAAGGATTTAGAAACATCGGATCATTTACTTCTTTATTGTCCATTTGCTCACACCATTTGGGGTAATTATTTAAAAAATATGAAATTATATTGAGTAGCTCCATCAACATTAAAAGAGTTGATAAAATCTTGGATTAATTATTTCAAAGCTAAAGCATTATGTATTCTTTGGAGGATTGGCCATGCCATTATTTGTTGGAATTTATGGCTTGAAATGAATAACATTTTTTTAAAATAAATCTCAAAATCATGCCCAAGTTTGGAACTGTATTATTGTCTCTCTTGCAAAATATCTAAAAATATGGTGCTCATCATGGGAAGTCTCAATTGTAGAAAAATAAGTGCTAATAACTTGGTCATAGGATTTGAACATACATGGAAGAGTCATCTGCAACAATAAAATTGAAACAAAGGATCTACTTTGATCTATGGTAAAATGGAAATGTCCAAAAATTGGGTTTATCAAAATTAATTTGATGGTGCTTCTAAAGAAAATCCAAGAAAAGATAGTGGAGGTGGTGTTTTCAGAAATAGTGAAGGCAAAATTCTCCTCACTTATTCAAAATCATATGGAACTTCAACTAACAACCATGCAAAGGCTAGGACACTTCTTGCATGGATTAAAATTGTGGTAGAAAAAATATGGAAATATGTTTCAATTGAGGGGGATTCACAAATTATCATCAATGCTATTAACAACAAAAAATGTGAAAATTGAATAAAAAATAATATTATTATTGATGTTCATCATCTATTACTAGAGGAAATTTCTTAGAAATGTGAGCATGTTTATAGAGATGGAAATAAAGTAGTAGATAAATTAACGAATTGCAGTGTTGATATTCATTTCGATGAAATTCAAATTTTAGAAGACAATTGACCAAGTGAGATTTTATCTCTTAATCAAAATGATATCAAGAAGCTGTGAAAACATAGCACTTCAAAAAAGTTAAAAAATATATTTAAAGGGAAAAAATTATAATAAAAATACACTACCATAAATATAATATTTTAATAAAAATAACTCCATTAAAAAAATATAACTTATAAAAAATAAATTAAAAAAGCACTTTTTTATGCACTCTTCTTGCTATTAAGTACACCTATCCATATAAATTAAAATTGATAAACAAATAATACATATACTCTTCTTAAGTGCACCTATCCATATAAATTAAAATTGATGAACAAATAATACCTATCCACAAGTTAAAATTAATAGACAAATATATAACCTTATTAATATAACCTAAAAATTCAGCAATAAATCTATTTACCTATCTGCTTTAACTTGGCTTGCTATACAATTAACAACTATAATATTTAGTTAAAAAAACCTTTCTCTAAAATAATTTGGGTTATAAAAAAGTTTAATGGATGGTTAGGAACAATGTTTTGGAATTTCACTCTTCTCTTTAAAAAAATTTCAAAAATATTTTTGAATGTTGCCTTCCCACAAATGAAACACCTCCTCTCTTCTAAATAGAACTACGTATTAATTGGAGGGCCACTATACTTAAATGTGCTACACGTGTTTTGTAGGACACAAACTTCTTTAAAAACCAGTTATTTAGAACAAACCCTACTAAAAAAATCTATTAATTTTTTCACGATAACAAACTAAAATATCTTTACTTTCAGTGTAAGAAAATCAATTAATTTTTTATCATTTTATTTTATAAGTTTAATGTTGAATTCTTCAATTTTGGTTGTGGTCCTTATAAAAATTAAACCCATAACACTTGTTTCTTCTAGACTTTAATCTTAGTTAAACACTAGTTAATATCAAGGCTCCTTCCCGTCTATTTATAGCATACAACATAAATAGTTTCTACTCTCCTTTGTCATTATAACCTTGTATTTGATTCTCCTTATTGTAATTGAATAATTATCTTAATTAATATTATGTTCAACTTTAATTATTGTTATGATAAGATTTTTTCAGAACCTCCTTTTTATGCATATCAGGTTGAAGATTGGAGAAAAATTTGACAATCAAAGGGTTGGTCAAAAGTAAACTTTTTTGTGTAGCACTTTATGCACAATGAAATTTTAACTTTTGATAATATGAGACGTAGGGGAATCATTGGTCCATCATAATGTGTTTTATGCTACAAAAGTTAGGAAACATCTGACCACTTGATTTTTGAGTGTCCATTTACATGCCAAATCTAGAAGCGATGGTTTTTAGCTTATAAAATTTGAGCCAATGGTGATTTGAACTAAATTAATATTTTGGAAAGATGGAAGAGGGACACATTTAAATTTAAAGCTCTTCATATTGGATGGAAGCTTGGATTAAACTTTATTTGGTGGCAAGTATGGTTGGAGAGAAATGGTAGAATTTTTAGAGAAACATTTTCATCCTTGGATGGCGTCTAGCAGGTCATTTGGAGAAAAGTCACAAAAATTGTGATAGTGTAAGCTAAAGAGGAAACTCACGTTGATATAGAGACGATAAAAAATGAAGCCGAAGTGTAGCAAGGATAAGATAGATCTAGTTGGAAAACACCCCTAGAAGATTGGATTAAAATTAATACTAATGGAGCTACAAAAGGTAATATGTGTAGAGTTAGAATTAAAGTGGTCTACATGAATCATATTGGAACGATGCTTTATTGGGAACTACAAGGCTTGGGCAGGGCCACGAACAATGAAGCAAAAAAATTAACTATCAAATTTGCTTCTATCTAGGTGGTAAGACAAGGTTATAAGAGGATAATCATAGAATTTGATTCTCAAATCTTGGTAGGAGCTTTGGATTGCATAAGGAACTTTACTTTGGAGACATGGAGGTTAAGGATTCTTGTCACATAAATTAAGGAGTTGTGGAGGGAATTGAATGATGTGATTCTAATTTATGTGGGTCGAGCTCATAATAAAGTGGTAGACTTTCTAGCTAAGATGGGTATTGAGAAGGAGGTAGGGGTTCAGTGGTATGACTTTTGAGGATGAGAAGATTAGGCATGTTGGTGAGCCTATTGTTTGGCTAATTTGGACAACCATTGCAAACATGGTTTAGGAGATTTGGCTTCAATGCAAATCTCTTTTTAGTGTTGTAATCAAAAGTGATTAGTTCTTAGGATCTTGGGTTTTAGAGTTATAGAAACTTGTTGAAAATTTAAAAGGAAAAAACGGGTGCTCTTGCTGGCTAAGGCTAGGAGTCTTGCCCCAACTTGTAACTAATATTGTTTTAATATAATTTTTTAAAATACTTTTCAAAAAAAACTTTAGTTACTGTAATTTTTCTAGAGAAAAAGGGGTTGTACTTGAGTTCCCTATCCTTGACAAAATACAAATATTTCCTTTAGAGCTTGAGAGTTTAAAAATAGATTAAATTATCACCATAATTGAGTTGCTATAGCTAGAAATCTACATTTTTTTTCATTAAAAGTTTGAATCCTTGATTTTCATTTTTTGGAATTTTCTTTGTAAATATAAATATTCTAGCATTCAACATCCTTTTTGACATTTTCCTACAATAGCCTTCGTAGTACCAAAACTCCACCTTTACTGTCTATGTATTGCATCTTAGCGGAGTAATACCTCCAAAACTTCATGTTATCATAATTCGCTTTACTAAATCTCAATTGTTAGTTTCCTTCCTGAAGCATTAATGCAACCACAAGAATTGTAATAAATAGTATAGTTTTCTCAAAAAGTTGAGAGTTCCAATTCATACTTTGTCCCATAATCCAACCAACAACCAACAACTCAAATGACCCATTTAGCTATGAAGTCCATCTAGTGTCCTCTAAAACATTTTGTAGTCCTCTAGTGAAACATTTTGTAGTCCTCTAGAACATTACTTTGAATTTGCTCCTTTCAGATTTTTCTTGTCAGCCTTAGCTAAACTTACTACTTTCTTTAACCAAGGAAAAGAGAATTTAACTTCACAATCATCTATTAAAACCCCTCTATTATCTAGCATATCTACACATTTGTTCCCTTCTCTTAATGTATGTGTAAACCTGATTTCTTCAAACTCTATAACAAGGTAATGATATCTTATATGTTCCATGAAGCCTTTGCTTTCCTCAAAATTGTATTTATTACTATTGGTGAATTGTCTTCCATCCATACCCTGTTCCATTTCATGTGTTTGCATATTTTTAACCCTTCCAAAAATACCCAAGCTTTAGCTTCATTATTTTTTTTAAATCCACTACTAAAAGTGTGATAAAATATCACCCCTTTTATTTCTAATTATTTCTCCTCCTGGTCTTGAATTTCTTTTAGATGCTTTATCAAAATTCAATTTGACTAATTTCACTTCCGATGGTTTCCACTTTATATTTTTGCCTTCCTTTTGTTTCTCCTATACCCAACATCGTAATTCCATTTAATGACTTCATCTATCAAGGCTCTTTGCTTCAAGGTTAGGGATTGGATGAGTTTATAGGGTTAGTTTAGACTATGGCTAAACAAGTCTTCTTTTTCATTACCTCTAAACTACTTTCCTTTCCTTTAAATATTATTTTATTCTTTTTCAACCATACAGGCCAAAGCATTGTGTCTTTCGATGTATCCCAAATTATCTATAATGCCTCACTTTAAAAGTGCTCTGCCATTGCTTTAACCATTATTCAATTCTACCATTCATCACCAAGCATTTACCAGACATATTAAAAATCCATTGCCATAATTCCTAGACTATTGAGCAATGTCCTAAGAGATGGTCTATACTCTTCACATCCTTTTTACATAGAACACATTATGTAGGGCCATGAAAACTCCTTTTCATTAGGTTATCCCAGGATAAAAATTTCCTATGACCTACTAACCATACAAGCAATTTAACTTTTGGAATGCTTGGGCTATTCCAAATATCTCTCTATATTATTACGATATTCCTATTTTGTTGGTGCTTTACACTATATTTGCTTCTTATTGTTTATTCTTTTGAGCTATTCAACTCCTGAATTAGCTTATCCTAAGCTTCCTTTAGAATAATCATTGTTGTTATCTTTCTGCTCAACTGCCTCCTAGCAATAATGTTCGATATACTTGTAAATTTCTTCTTTCCATTTGTATCTTCCTTCCCGATCCTTGCACATAATGTTTAAAACCCTATCACCATATTTGTCTTGAATCTCATCCGTGGTTTCAAAATTGGATCTAGATTGAGTGGTATTTTATCACACAAAGTATCCATCCAAATTGAAAAAATTTCTCCAATTTCCACCACCCATATTAGACATTTAATCACTAGATCAATTAATTTTTAAATCATTCCATAGTGCAAAACCATCTAGTAGTGAGAATGCATTAAATATTAAGTTTGGATTATTGGGCTCGATGTACTTAGTAGAATTCTTGCCCATTATATTTGATTCTCTTTGTACAATGTTCAAATTATTTTTCCCCTTAGAGCTAAGTTTGCATCCATAAGAACTCTTAAACTAAGACCTCCTCTAGTTTTATCATCACACTCTTTATTCCATTTCACCAAAGGAATTTTTATTTTATCATGTAATCTTGACCACAAAAACGATCACATAATATAGATTATTTTTTCTATTGATTGTGGCATAATATACAAGGACATATAATATGTTGGAATGACCTGTAAGACTAATTTAATTAGATACACTCTTCCTACTAATGATAACCATCTACCTTTCCATGACGTTAGTTTATTCAAAACTTTACTTATAACTAGATTCCACAATTCTATCCTCATTCTCCCTTTAATTAAAGACATCCCTAGATATGTTGATGGTAAATTTGCCTCTTCTATTTGAAGTAACCTACATATTCCTGCTTTGACTTTAGTTGGAGTGTTTAAGAAGTAAATTTTGGATTTTATCCAATTAACTTGTTGCCCTGATGCTTTTTCATATTCCTTTAATAAGTTATTCAAAGCTCTGGCCTTATTTTTATCTACCCTCTCATAAAGGGCTATATCATCTACAAATTGTTGATGGGTGATGTTGTTGATGTTATTACTAGCCTTAAGTCTACTTGTTAGCCCATCTTTGTGCCTTCTTCAAGTTCCTACCCAATACCTCTGTCATAATAATGAATATAAATGGCGATAGAGGATCTCCCTGTCTAAGAACCCTCTTGGGTTCATTGACCAACACTAAATATGATACTATAGAGACACAAACTATAAACTTTACTCTATTTGATCCATTTCTTCCCAAATCTAAACTTTTTAATACTACGAAAAGAAAATCCCATTTAACCCTATCATAGGCTTTATTCATATCAAGTTTTAAGATAATTGCTCTATGTTTTAAAAAAGTTGTTGAATGCATTACTTCATGAGCTACTATGATATTATCCAAAATATGTCTCTCTTTCACAAATCCTTTTTTCTTTTTTGAAATAATTTTGGCTAATAGTGATCTTAATTGATTTGTCATCACTTTGGAGATTATCTTATATGCCATATTACATAGGCTTATGGGCTTGAATGAATCAAACAATTCTACATCCTTCATTTTTTAAATTAAGGTAAGATATGTTGCATTTATTTTATAAGTTATATATTGTTTTACCTTATACTCTTCCATTGCAACCAATAAAGAATCTTTCACTATTTCCTAGTTATGTTGATAGAATGTTGTAGAGAGTCCATCTAGACCTGGAGATTTATCCTTATCAAAAGAAAAAGAGCTAAATGAACTTCTTCTAGAGTAATAGGCTCCATCAATTTATTATTATCTTCATTTGTTATAACTGAAAGTACTTCTTGTAGTAGCTTATCATTAAGAACTTCAATCTCCTCCCATCCTAGAATATTATGGTAAAAAAACTTGACCTCCTTTATGATTTCACTCTATTCTTCAATCCAAATCCCTTCTACTAATTTAATTCCACTAATTTTAAATGCTAATATCTATACTGTTACCATCCTATAAAAATACTACTCTCCCTACTACTATTATTAATATTATTATTATTTTTTGATCCATAGGGGAGTTGGTTACATCCATAGTCCTTTTCTACTACCAAGCAGGGTTCAAATCCTAGGGTTGACCCCAACAACACTTATTCCACCTTGTTGTTATTTAACCTAACATGAGGAGGAGCACCAGGGGCTTAAGATTGATACCACTATTTTTGGGTTGGCACGTATTCAACGAACGCAGGTCAAACTATCACCTTTGCACAAACATACATGCCCCTAAGATTTGAACCTAGGTCTCTTCTTGGTAAGCGCCATAACTTACCAATCCACCTAGCCCTTACTACTATTATAATCATACTACATGTTGATAACTAACAATTACTATAACCCTACCACTCTTAATGTCACCAAAACCTTTATTAACCACCATACAAATGGAACAACATTCCAAGACAAGAACCCTGGTAGAATATTTACTAACATTGTGTTATGGACCTCTTTTCTTATTACAAAATATTGCTCTTATTTACAGAAATAACAACATTCATCTGCAACTATTGTGCACAATAACAATTTGATAATGAAACACAAATATAAATCAATTTTATTGAAAATATAAGCAAACCCTTGAGGTAGGGCAACATCGTACAATGCTTCTTATTGAAAAGAAGCCACTCCACAAGATCTTCAAATCCATGAGCCAAGACTTCTACAATACAATTCTCTTCATACCCTCTCCATGGTTCTTTACCTCTATTTATAATGCCTAACTATCCACCACTCTCACTTATCAATGCATGAGAAACAATTACATATAATATAATATTATAATATTTATACAATATTATAATATTAAATACTTATCTTGGTACCTAACATTCCATCCCCCTTACAAATGTTTCATCCTCAAAATATTAGAAGAAGCTAAATAATATGATCTTCTAAGCCATGTTGAATATTGGTACCAATCTTGATCATCCATCCATCCTAGTGAAACTATGATTGGTGGTGGTCTTCGTTGATGCCAATGCCATGTGTTGGAAGCATAAATTTCATCTTTTTTCATCCATACCTGCTTGTATTTATGACTTGTAGCATATCCAAAGTTTTGGCTCCTTTGGTTCCTTGTATGTCCCTCATTGTTCCTATGATGCCTCAAGCCCTATCTCCATGATTGTTGCCTCTCATGGTGGTGTGGATGGTGATATACTCCAACCTTAGTCTGATGTTCAACCTATTTTTGCTTTTCTCTTTTACTCCATTCTATTGATTCTTTCTTTACTTTTACTTCTTCCTTGATCTCCTATTGAGATTTGGTTTCATTCTTCACTATGTTCCTTTGCAATAGCTACTTGTGTTTCCTTACATTGAGAAATATCCTATTCTTTCGGTACCATAACTTCATAAACATCTTTTACACATTAATGTTAATAGTGCCCAAAGAATGCAACCAAGGATAATCAAGAACAATATCTACATCATTCATCTCAATAGCATGAAAATTCGAAAGTAAAACATATTTATTCATGGTGATTTTCAAATATTTAAAAAATTGAACATTGTGACCCTCAAGTTGTATGTCTTTGATTTTTTTTGTTTGGACTTGCAACCTCTTATTCAAAGACATATTGATAAAATTATATTTGTTGCTAGGGTTAATGGAAACAATAATTTTTTGATTTTGAATGCAACCATGAACTTGCAAAATAGAATTTTTACATTCAAACAAATATTTTTGACCATTGTTTGACCTTGACACACAAGGTGTAGTTTTTGTAGCCTTCACATTTTCATCTATTTCTTTTGATGTCCATTTGCTTAAAAAGGAAACTTCAAATTCATCCTCTGTATATTTATATTTATGATCACGAGCAAAGTCTGCATACCAAGTAAGAGCTTTCCCTTAGAAAGCATAATAAAGCTTCGTTTTCCATGTGAGAGACAAATTTATCTATTTCTTTTGATGCCCATTTGCTTAAAAATGAAACTTCAAATTCATCCTTTGTATATTTATATTTATGATCACGAGCAAAGTCTGCATACCAAGTAAGAGCTTTCCCTTGGAAAGCATAATAAAGTTTCGTTTTACATGTGACAAAAAAATTTAGAAACATTTATCCACTTTCTCAACCATTCCCTAGCATCACTATCATCCCTTCCAGTGAACTTTGGCAAATCCATGACTTTTTTTTTAAAGAAGCTAGGGTTTGAAATAACCGAAAAATTAAATTTTTTGAAATCTCATCTATTCTTGTCTTTAATAATTAAATCTACAGATTTTATTCAAAACAAAACGACAACTGATTTGCTTACCCGAATTGAAAGTTATGAATTTTTTTCCCCTTTTGCCAACAACCCCAAAACAACACCAAAAGCCTAACTTGCAACAATTGTAACTCTTTCAATATGTATCAGAAATTCACAAGTGAGTAGTCATTTTTGTAGCATTCACAATAACCTACATGTTGACGCAAAAATATTCTAAAAATGACTCCTAAAGAATTTAATACGATTTTTTTTTTTTTGCAAAAAAAAATCTGCGCAACCAAAAAACAGTTTGAACAACCCAACTTCAAATAGTTATAACTCTCTGAAAACTTATCAGAAATCCATAAATGAGTAGTCGTTTTTATAGTACTCAAAATAATCTATATGCTGGTGCCAAAATTTTTTGCAAATGAGTGCTGAAAAACTTAATACAATTTTTTTTTTTTTTTTTGAAAAAAATTCACATGACAAAAAAAATAGCAAAAATAACTCAACTTCAGACAACCATAAATTTCTCAATACATATCAGAATTTAAAAAACGAGTAGTTGTTTTTGTAGTACTAAAAAAGATCTACACAATGGAACAAAAACATTATGAATATGATTGTTGAAATAAAAGATACAACTTCTGCAAAATATGACGTTTTTTCTAAAAAATGCACCCTAGCTCTGCAAAAAAATCAACTTTGCCCAGATCACTGCTTTTGATAAACGTGTCATGCTCTCGAAAAACATGCCCTCACTCTGGAAAAAATAAACCGACTTTTCCCAAATCGCTGCTCTAATACTTGATACTTGTCAAAAACCTCTTTTCTTATTACCAAATATTGCTCTCATTTATTGAAATAACAACATTCATCTGCAATTATTGTGCACAATAACAATTTGATAATGAAACACAAATATAAATCCAATTTATTCAAAACATAAGCAAACCCTTGAGGTAGGGCAACACCGTATTAAAAAAAAGTCACTTCACAAGATCTTCAACTCCAATAGCCAAGACTTCTACAATATAATTCTCTTCATACCCTCTATGATTCTTTGTCTCTATTTATAATGCCTAACTACCCACCACTCCCACTTATCAATCCATGTAAAATAATTACATATAATATAATATTATAATATTAAATACTTAACTTGTATCTAAAACATTGCAACTCCTTCGAATCTGTCTACCCATGGAACACATTCAGATATTTATTTTATTTTTTTATTTTTTCTGTTTTCGTAAGAAAACTTTTATAATTCTTAGCTTGGGTAAAGATAAAATCAATGTGTCTACCCACGAAGCACACTCAAATAGTTTTTTTTTTCTTACTTTCATAAGGAAACTTTTATAATTCTTGGTTTGGGTAAAAACAACATCTATGGAACTTAACCATTCAAAGAATTGAATTGGGGCAACGCACCTACAAATCAACCGACCCATCTCTTTTTTTTTTCTTACTTTCGCAAGGAAACTTTTATAATTCTTGGTTTGGGTAAAAACAAAATCTATGGAACTTAACCATCCAAGGTATTGAATTGGGGTAACTCACCTACAAATCAACTGACCTATCCCTTTTGGATAATTTTTTTGAGTAAAACACATATTATTGAAAAGGTCTTTGTGCAATGGTTTGAACCTAGGTCTCTTGGATGAAAATCCAAAGCCAAATTATTATAGTATTCCAATCAACACAATTTTGAGTAAAAATATAAGTTTTTAAAGGGGTCCATCCTTTTGTATTGGAATTTAAAATTTTTAATATAAAACACGATTTTTTTAAGGGTCTTGGTCCTTTATACAACTTGATTTTTTTTATTATAATTCTTTAACATGAAAATCTAGAGACATAGCATTAAGATACCTTTAGTGGGACAAAAAGAAATTTAAGGTAGAGCACATGATTTTAATTTGGACATACAAAAACATGGGTTATTGAAAGAGTTTTCATGCAGTGGTTTGAACCTAGGTTTCTTGAATGAAAATCCAAAGCCAAATTACTATAGAATTCCAACAAACACAATTTTGAGTAAAAATATAAGTTTTTACAAGGGGTCCATCCCCTTGTATTGGGGTTTAACATTTTTAATATAAAATACGATTTTTTAAGGGTCTTGTTCCCTTATACAGGAATTGAACTTGGATTTTTTATTATAATTTTTTAACATGAAAATCTAAAGACATACCATTAAGATACCCTGAAAAACTAAAGAAATTTTTAACATGATTTTAATTTAGACATACCACGAGACAAAAATAAATTAAAGTAAATCACGAGATTTTGAATTTAGATCGCGTATGGGAACCCAAAGACATACGACTACACTTTTCAATAGAAATAAAATTTTAAAGTAAAATATGGATTTTTTAAAAAGTTCTCGATTGTATGAAAATTTTGGAAGGAATTAAGCAGGAAAAAGATGCAAATTGAAAATAGCATAACTACTAGTAGTGACCGAAGTATTCAAAATAATTGTATGAGCATAGTAATCACCATGAGACACCCTTACTACCATTGTCAAGAAAGAACTTTTCACAAATGAAGACATTATTTAAGGGATAAAAAAGTTAGCAACTGGTAAAGTTCGTAATAGACAATCTTCAAGCAAGGCATATAAAATGGGCTAAAATGGGTAGTAAATATTCTTACACCGTAGATAAAGGAATTTTCAATGAGGTTATACAAAATGACTTTCCTGACAACTAGCTTGACCATTCCTTTGTTTAAAAATGAAAATGTAAATAATCCCTTAAACTATTGAACTATTACAATCAACCCTCTCTTTGTAAAGTTGTTTGGGAGTATGATAGAGTGTAGGATTAGCAAATGGACGAAATTAAATGGAAAGAGAGCAAAAAGGCAAGCGGGTTTTAGGCCCAAGCACTCAACTATTGATCATTGTATTAAGCTTAGACACATTGGAAAAAATATGAGACAAAAAAGAGAAGGCTTTCTGCTTTTTTGTAGACTTCAAAAAGACATTTGATACAATGGTAAGGAAAAAATTATGGAGTAGAATGGAAGAGCTAGAGGTTCCAATTCACTACAGGGCATCAATTCACAGATTATATGAGCATGTAAAGGCTATAATGAGAACGTAGGAAGGATTATCTGAATGTTTTGGGAGCGACATAGACATTAAACAAGGTTGCCCTCTATCTCCGACCTTATTTGGGTTGTACATTGACAAGTTAGAAGAATGGATAAAAAAATTAGGGGGAGAGGGTGTGCACTTAGCCAAATATGTGTTAAAACTCCTCATGTATGCAAACGATGTAATTCTTGTGGTCGAAACAACTAAAGATGTAGAAGATCACCTTCAGGCTCTAGAACTCTTTTGTAAGGAAGTTGGGATGCAGGTGAACATGAGCAAAACAAAAATCATGATTTTTTCAACCAAAAAGAAGAAATATCTCGAATTTCAGTTTGCAGGAGAACCTCTTGAGGTGGTGGTAGAATACAAATACTTGGGTATAGACTTTCATGACAAGCTCAATTGGAATACATGTAGGATGAAAAGAACTTGAAGCGGTTGGAGAGCGCTATATGCACTTCAAAATAGGTGTAGTAATACAAAGCTATGGGACTGGAAGACCACTAAGGTCTTATTTGGCCTACTTGTCACATCGGTTGTGTTGTACGACTGCAAGGTGTGGGTTAGTGACATGACAAATACGACATGGAGGCAAATAGAAAGGATTCAAAAAATTTTGATCACAATTTTTCTTAGAATTAAGGTCGTAGTCCCTTATGAAATTATTCTAGTTGAAGTTGGAATGTTCCCTTTAGAGGTAATTGCTATGATCAAGTTGTTATGTTACTTGAAAAAACAGAAAACATGAAAAACAACAGATGACCTAGGGTAGCTAGGGATGAAAAGCTGCATGGATGAAAGAACACATGGATGAAACAAAATAAAAAATGAATAAAACATTGGGAAATCAACATAAATAAATGCCCAAAATTCAACAAAGACATAAAAAACTATGTGAAATGAAATGAAAGATTTTAATTACGTCCGCGAGACCCAAATATGGTCTATGGGACCTCAAATATGGAAGTACAACTGCTCAAATCATATCATATGATCTTTAATATCTTTGAGAAGGTTGTTCCTTCTCCTGCTGATTTGGGTTAGCAATTCCCCAACTTTTTTTATTTTACTGTCTTCAAATAACTTTGTCATAGACCCGTTTCCAAGTGCTTCTTTGTATTTGCCACGGATGTGCAAAAAACTCGGGCACTTATAGATGAAGTGTTCCTTTGTCTCTATTGCCCCTGTGTTGCATAAAGTACATATCCTTTCTTCCCATTGTTATTTGAGTGTTGTCCATCTCCCTGTTTCACATCTAAGCCTATGAGAGCTAGTCCTTATCTGAGCAATGAGGATTTTTCCTTCCACTTGATTTCAGCGCCTATATATGATTTTTTCTTGTGATCATATGTTGGGTTAAAATTTGCAATATAATATTGTCTTTTCCTGCTTGCATTTTTTCACATTCCACTTCTAAACTTTTCATTCACATAACTTTTGATGTCTTTGTTGAAATTTGGGCATTCATTTATGTTGATTTCCCAACGTTTCATTCATTTCTGATTTTGTTTCATCCATGCGTTCTTCCGTCTATGCAACTCTTCGTCCTTAGTTGCCCTTGGCCATTCGTCGTTTTTCATGTTTTTTGTTTTTTTCAAGTAACATAACAACTTGGTCATAGCAATTGCTTCTAAAGGAAACATTCCAGTTTTAGCTAGAATAATTTCATAAGGGGTTGTGGCCTTAATTTTGAGAAAATTTGTAATTAAATATTTTTGAATCCTTTCTATTTGCCTCCATTTTGCCTTTGTTGTGCCACTAGCCCACACCTCGCAACCATACAACAAAACCGGTGTAACAAGTAGGTCAAATAAAACCCTGGTGGTCTTCCAGTTCCATAGATCGACATTCCTACACCTATTTTGAAGTGCATATAGTGCTCTCCAACCACTTTGAGTTCTTTTCATCTTACATGTATTCCAATTGAGTTTGTCATGAAAGTCTATGCCCAGGTATTTATATTCTACTACTACCTCAAGTGGTTCTCCTGCAAACTGAAATTTGAGCTGTTGCTTTTTCTTTTTTGCTGAAAAAACCATGATTTTTGTTTTGCTTGTGTTTACCTGCATCCCAATTTCCTTACAAAAGAGTTATAGAGCTCAAAGGTGATCTCCTAGATCTTTGGCTGTTTTGGCCACAAGAATTACATCGTCTGCATACATGAGGAGTTTTACCACATATTTGACTAAGTGCACACCCTCTCCCCCAAATTTGTTTATCCATTCTTCTAACTTGTCAATGTACAACCCAAATAAGGTAGGAGATAGAGGGCAACCTTGTTTGACACCTATGTCACTACCAAAACATTTAGATAACCCTTCATGTGTTCTGATTCTAGCTTTTACATGCTCATATAATCTGTGAACTGCTGCCCTGTAGTGAATTGGAACCTCTAGCTCTTCCATTATGCTCCATAATTTTTTCCTTGGCACTGTGTCAAATGCCTTTTTGAAGTCTACAAAACAACAGAAAGCCTCCTCTTTTTTGTCCCATATTTTTTCCACTGTGTCTGAGTGTGATACAGTGATCAATAGTTGAGTGCTTGGGCCTAAAACCCGCTTGTCCCTTTGCTCTCTTTCCCTTTTCTTCTCGCCCATATCTCGATCCTACGCTCTATCATACTCCCAAACAACTTTGCAAAGAGAGGGTTGATCATGATAGTTCGATAGTTTGAGGGATTATTTACATCTCCACTTTTAAACAAAGGAATGGTCAAGCTAGTTGTCCACTCGGTAGGGAAACCATTTTGTATGACCTCATTGAAAATTTCTTTGATCTGCGGTGCTAGAATATCTACCCCCATTTTATATGCTCTGCTTGAAGATTGTCTATGTCACGGGCTTTACCAGTTGCTAACATTTTTATCCCTTGAATAATGTCTTCATTTGTGAAAAGTTCTTTCTTGGCAGTGATAATAGGGGGTGTATCCTTCTGGTTACTACACTGATACAATTGTTTTGAATACTCCAACCACTGATTAACTGTTATGCTATTTTCAGTTTGCATCATTTTTATGCTTAGCTCCTTCCAAAATTTCTTTGGTTCATGCTTTTCTAAGTAAATCAATTATTTCCTCATTGTTCTAGTGTATTCTTCTTTTTTTGCCCTTACCAGTTTCTCATATGCTTTTCAGTTTTCTCTTGTTTTACCCGTTGGTTCCTTTAGTAATCTTCGTGTTTCTTTGCAATCTTCATTGAACCATGTGAATGAAAAGTTTAGAAGTCAAATGTAGAAAAATACAAGTAAAAAAAAAGTTACTATATTGCAAAATTTAACCCAACGTATGACCACAAGAAAATAAATGTATATAGACACTGAAATCAAATGGAGGACTTAGAATAAGGACTAGTTCTCATAAGCTTAGATGTGAAACAAAGAAATGAACAATGCCCAAGAAACAAACTAAAAAAAAGATATGTACTCTATGTAGCAAAGGGAGAAACATTTTATCCATGAATGTTTGACTTTTTTGAACATCCGTTGCAAATACAAAAAAAAAAAAATCTATGACAAAATTATTTAAAGACTAAAATAAAAAAATTGGGGAAATTGGGGAGTTGTTAACCAAATTAATAGGAAAAGGAACGGCATTCTCATATTAAGCGTTAGCTTTTATATAATTTGAGTAAATGTGCTTCCATATTTAAAATCCTAAAAACTATTTTGAGCATCGGCGAGGTAATTAAAATCTTTAATTTCATTCAATGCCCACAGGTTGTAGTAGTTTGAACCTGGATTCCTGACAACCCAGGACCATACCAGTAACAGGTACAAGCTCAAATAGATGACAAAGAACGATTTTCTTCCTTCATCGTGCACGCCTGCAGAGCAACCAATACCAATAGTAACCTTCCTCTGAACCTCATCTACAAAGAAGTCAACAAAGGCCGCAGCCCACATCCTTAAGAGCAGAAGAAGATGCAATACGCAGTCGGAGCTCACGAGCTCTCTACCACTGCGCTACGCCTCCAACTGCCCACTTACTTCTTATCTCTATCCACAATACCCAAAACCTCTTTCACTTGTAATGGCCTACAATCTCTCTCGCGGGCCTCCAAATTTCCCAGCCTTCGTCACTTCCTAGGACACAGGACAACAAATTGCCAGAGCTTGCTATGTAGAACCAGAGCCACCACCGAGGGCGTGCAGGGGAATTCGCAGCAGGTGGAAGGAAAGGGTGATGTGAAAGAGCTAGAGGAATTTTCAGAGGAATGGAGAAGGGGGAAGATTGGGTGGCTCTGCAAGGAATTACCTGCACACGACCCAGCTCCCATGGTCAGAATCCTCAAGAGGCAGCGCAAATGGATTAAACAACAAGACCTTACCTATATCATCAACCACCTTCTTCGCCTTCGAGAAAACAATGCCGCTCACAGAGTAAGTTTATTTAGGCCTTTGGCTGCTTTACGACTTCTCTGCTTTCTTTCTGCTTCTTGAAATGCTATTCTTTAAAGATTGATTCTCTGTAACCATTTAGTGAAAATTGGACAAAATTTTAGTTTATTTTCAATGCACATTATCAAAGTTAGATTACCCATGTGGCCTAAAGTGTTTATGGGCTACATTATCGTGGTCTCTTCAACAGACGAACCAATGCCAAACAGGTTTTGAACTCAGTTTATTATCACTAGACCATGGCCTGCGCGAATAAAAGATAAAATATTGACATTACCCCTTTTATCTTTAAAAGATATAAATTTACGTATGGTCATTGTCACCAGGAGATGCCAGTTGCAAAAATGGGAATTTAAATTAAAGTCGTGGAATAAAGGTAAGGCTGTATTATTCATGACAGTTATAGGGACGAGTTCTCCATACTAGGGTCCATGTCTCCTTGTGACTATTCATATTGCATTTCAAGCCCCACATTCCTTTCTTAAGCATCCGGATTTTGGGCAGCAGAGAGTCATTAGGCATTGTTTCGGCACGAACCTGAGGACCTTTCATAATCTTTCTGGATAATTACAACAATTCACACTATGAACCTTTTAGATTAAAAATAAGGTTATACCAGCTTCTACTGTAACCTCTGCTTGGATTTGTTTCCAAGTCTGTCGTGGCATGGTACAATATTTTTTGTTTTCAGGTTTTGTCAATGTTCAAGTACTCTTACCTAAACTAGGAAGTCTTTATGGTTTTCCAAATTAGCTGATAGTTTAGGAAGTTATTTCCTTTATTCTAACCTATTCTGTAGCAGGCCATTTTCTAGTTCTTGATAAAGTGATAAATCAAAGTAAGTTGAGGTTTGCAACAATTCTGAAATTTATAGAGGCGTAAATTAAAAGGTACTTCAAAAAGAGCCAATCGAAGTCAGTTGCATAGGCATTTGGCATCTTCAATCAGGGATGGCTATGGACCAAGCAAGGATTGAATAATCTGTTTGAAGTCTGGACCAATGAGAAATAACAATAACATTTTGAGAACATCATACAATTGTTATCAAATTGCTGCTTGGTCTTTAATTGCATTGAGTTTAGAAAACATATTAATAATGCCTGCAATTTGGAGACTACATATAAAATATACCACTATGCAAATTTCTAATTAATTATTTTATAATTTGAAGAAATCATCTGTCAAGATTGCGAGCAAACACACCAGATTAAAGAGAGCCAAACTTCAAGAGAAAATAATACCAGGTTTACTACTGGAGAAACCTTTACAGGGAAGAAAACTGTGCAAAAATGATATATTATATGATTGCAAATGCTACACCCTGCTCACTCCAATAGCATAACTCCCTTTGAATGCTTAAGTACTTGATTGATACTGTAGGCCAGGGGTTCTTAGAATGCTCCGCAAGACAATAATAAAGTATTCCCATTTTCCTATAAATCTAGGTCCTTATATCTATATGCATCTCGGCCTTACTTTTTAAGTGGTGGGTGGAGGTATGTGTACCAACCACATCACCTTATATCTTTCAAGTAACATGCACCAAAACCATTATGCACATGTGACATTATCATTCATTTTGGCCATTACAAACTTTGTGATGTTTTATTTCGTAATTATATTTTGTAAAAAACCCACGGGTCAATCTTCATTTTGTAAAGTGATCCATGTATACAAACCGATAATATGCCAGGATGTGAAACTATTGGGATTCTGAAGAGTATTAAAACCTCCACTCACAAGTAATTATAATCATCCAAGTGTATCATTCTTTTTCAATTGTTGGTGAAATAATTGTGTCTATGGACACCGTCTCTATATCTCTTTTGTTTGTTGTGAATTTGGGTGATGTGTTGATTCTGTTCAGTTCTCTCTTTATTGTAACATTCTTCCTGGTATTTGAGCTAAGACTTTACTATGAATTTCTACATGGTATCAGATCGAGGATGAATCTCCATCACTCAATCTAGGAATTTTTGTTCATGGCTCTTTTGTGGTGTTGCTTTATATTGAAGTTGAGTTCCAAAGCAAGTGACAAGAGAGTATTGAATTGGCTTTTGCTAAGTTTCATTTCAGAAACCATTCAAAGATTCATAGCCCTTTTTATGGTATTGCTTCATTGTGTTCTATAGGTTGCAACTATAGGTTAGAGCAAGTGACAAAAGAGTATTGGATTGACTTTTTGCTAAGTCTTTATTTCAAAAAACCCATTTGAATTTTCATAACAATTTTTTGTGGTTTTGGTTCAGTCAAAATTGTTTTATAGAGGTCGGACTACATGGTATTGGATTGTTAGTGCTAGTTTCTTTTTTCAAAGCCATTTATTGTAACTCTCTTAGGGCAGTGCTTTTAAGGTTCTTACTGCAAAGTTAGGTGTTTTCAAATCAGCATTTGAAGGGTTTGTGGCTCTCTTGTGATAGGGATTCCAAGATTTCGCCTGCGAAACAAGGTTTTCAATTTGACATTTCTAGGGTTTGTGGAAAAACCATTTATTTGAGCTTCAGCTTTTTGCTAGAGTCGAGATGTACAAAGGTATAGTGACTTTGGACTGCAAAAGACTGACAATTATACATAATTTTGGCGGACTGTCTCAACATTGATGGGATTTTAGGCAAGACCTATTGCACCACAAATTACTTCCAGGGTTGGGCTGTGAGAAGGGGAGGAGTTAATTTCTAGTTCTTTCAAAGTCTCTAGGAATATTTATGCGCCAACTAAAGGAGGAGCAACAAGTTTTCTAGATATTAGTATATGGCTTCCAAGAATCATGGAGAAGTGCCTACATTCTCAGAATTTGTCTGAAATTTTATGGGCTTCCAGTTCAAGAATTTTTGTCATTTCTCTGCTTTGGTACTCAAAAAATTGGAGGGAAATTTCTTTTTTGATGCCTTTGCGTCAATTTATAAGGGAAAGTTTTTGGAGGCCATATTTTCTTCATATAGAAGCATTTTTTTAGTCCTTCTTTTTCTTAAATTGCACAGCTTTGCGAGCTTTGCACAGTGGTACCATTTATATAGTCTTGTTCTGTTGGCTAGCAGATGAACTTCTGCAAGAACTTGATGGACTTTAAGCTCCTTTATTTGAGTACTATTTGCAGATATCTTCAACAAGGCCATGTTAAAGGTCTCCAGCAAATTGTGGATTGGCAGTGGAGAGGTGTCATTAAGGGGGGATGTTTAGTAATCTCTTCTCTCTGTGGCCTTTGTTCGGATTAATGGGATATGTTGAAATGCACTTTGGCCACAATCGAATTTGAGATGTTTTATTTTGTAATTTTATGTTATAAAATGAAAATGACCCAGCTTCACTTTTTAAAGTGATTCATCTATTAATCGAAGTATCAATAATATGTTGGAGTGCTACACTATTGGGATCCGTGAAATGTATTGTGAAGAGTATGAATATCTCCACTCACAAATCATTATAACCATTTAAGTGTATCATTATTTTTCAATCATTAATTAAATAATGGTGTCTATGGACACCGCCCCTATATCTTTTGTTTTTGTTTTTCTTGTTGTGATCTAGGTGATGTATTGACGCTGCTTGTTTCTCTCTTTAGTTGAAATTTTTCATGGTATTTGAGCTAAGTCTCTTCCATAAATTTCTATAGTTTTGGATGATGAATTTTGCACAATTTAGGGACTACAAGTAAATTTCTACCTGTTTGTCCGTATGACATGGGTTTTCTCAAGGAGTCAACAGAGTAGCAGGCCCAATTTACCATGGGCTTAAGGGTTGAAACTCAAAGATGTAAAAATAATTGAATGATATATAAGTTAAAAACATCCTTTGTGACCACAAAGGGTTCTTACATGACAATAGTGTGTATTGGCTCCATTGGAACTAAAGAATCCATCTCCACCTTGTACAATTTGATACTTTTACAATACTGTATATATACACGTAAATAAATTCTAAATTCCATCTATCCATCTGTCTATGCATATGTGCTTTTTCCCTGTCCCCTTTTAATTATAAAGAAATTCAATTCTGTGTGAGCCAGCATGCGCGAGTGTGTGTGTGTGTGTTGTTGTTGTGTTCAGTTTTCCATAATGCGTGTGTAAATTTCTAGCTCTGTATATTTGTAGATATTGCATTAGTACCTGAATTAAATTGATATTCAATTTTTTTTTTTTGGCGACTGCCATCAAGAGTATTTATGAAATAGACCTTACTTTTTTCAAAGTTGATATGTCCTGTTTCTCCTTCATACCTCTTGAGAATAATCTTTAACATCCTAGTTTCTTGTTTTATGATATAAACTTAAAGTAACTTGTTGGTGACTTTGGATGGCAAAGATGAAGATAGTTTGAGTTTGTCCAAGTTGTTGTAAGGGCTTGTGTGTTTGGGAGAAAAGGGAAATGTCTCAGACAAGTGGATATATGGAGATACATGCATATGTCCATTTGATCTGTTTTGAATTGTAGTCATAAACTCAAACCTTTGTAAATGAAACTTCAATTGCACCCATCAAAACCCATTTTATTGTAGTACAATGAGTATAATCCCAATTGAAGGAACAGGAAAAGTAAATGGCAGGGCAATTGTTATTCATACATGAACAAATGAAAATTAGAGACAAGATATCAGTTGAAACTGCACAGTGTCATTGATATATTCAAAGTATGAACAACAAATATCAGCATGAAGCACAACAATGATACTCAGCAATATTTGTATCTGACATACATCCAACATATCTCCAGCATGCATGCAACATCTACCAACATCTGCAACGTCATGTCTATTGCTGAAACGTAAGGTGCTTATAAATGAGGAATCTGGCATGGTAGGTAGTTGCTAACTACACAACTACCTTGTACCTGTCCGCCAACTAACTCTTAATTACTCGATACATTACAAATATATCATTTGACTACTTCATGAAAAACAACTCAACAGGCACGCAGAATGACAAACACTTGCCATGCAAGACATTTATGACAACTTTCTAAAAAACACTTCGCTTTCTACAAACACTTCGCACGTAAACTACATTATTTCAAATGCAACTATACAAACAAATTGTGTTTGCATACTCATGCTTGTATGCATCCTCGTAAGCACAAGTTGGCGCTTGGGATGATGCCACGTCAAAACTGACATCTACATCTGCCCTCCCCTCTAGATTGGTCGACATCCTTGTCAACTGTGTTTGCTGCCTTTGGGAAGTATGCTGCTCTGCATAGAAGATGGTTGCTGAATTTTGAAAGGTTCTGCATTGCACCCTCTAACCTGTGTCTTCAGTGCCTCAGTTTCAGCTTTCAGCCTGTTGGCATATGCTGAATATCTCACCCATTGGACTCCATAGTGTTACGATTTACCCTCCGACTCAGTAACTTTTGCCTTCAATGCGCATCCTTAGCTGCAATTTGCTGATCCTTGGGCTGAATTTTCCTGCTCAAAACCTGCTCCTTATGCTTTTTTGTCAGCTCCTCCACCTCTTGCTTGCTCCTGGCCAGTTCTTCTTTGACCTCCTTCTTCAACTGCCGAAGCTCATCCTCCAACTCCTTTATGTGGACTGCTTGCTGCCCCACTTTCAGCTAGGAACTGTTGGTCACCTCGTTGAACATCTGCAGTCTTACTGTCAGCCATTGTATCAAATAAGCCAAGTAGTTCAACCTGGCATATGTTGACTCCATTTTTGGTGCCAACTTGAACTTCGTCACTATAGTAGGGATTGGATAAGTATCAAACTTATCCTTTGAAACATAAACACGCTGTGGATGACAGTGCATAACCCTTGTACCCTCTGAAAGCTCCGTAATCCCTATCATGGTTTGAATGCCATTACCCTTACCTAGCTTCCATGGTTGAGTCTGCCATTCGGGCAAACTGCCCCATCTTCGACTCATCCTATGCCCAACTGATCAGTTTGGCCACTTTAGTTTCCATCCTCAGTGACCAAATCCTCCACTGTCTGATGGCACTGGCAACAAACTCTCTCCTCATCTTATTCATCAACCCTTTCATCTTGCCAAAGAAATTGTGAAGCTGTTCGTCAATAATGTCACCATTCAATGGCAGGCTCAACTGGGCAATTCAATCATCATGTTCACTAGAATCTTTCTCCCACTCAGCTTCATTTCCCTCATCATCATTGTTATCACCTGGAGCTTTGTCATCCGCCTGAACAAAAATTTCCTTGATCGCATTTCCCTTTGATTTGTTTCCAATTAGTGGCTGTTCCTCTTCTTCCTGCATGTCTTCATCTACCACTACTTGGCTGGATTGGCCGACCTCTAAAACCCTTGGTGCTGCTGTTGAAGCAACACCCTCCCATACAATCGTTGATCGTCTCCATGGGCATCTCCCTGAAAGGAGGGGAAGACGTAACTTTGCTGCTTCATCTCCAAACTCCCACAAAGGTGTGTCAAAACCCTTTGAATTAAATGTTGGAGGTGTCGCTCCCATCTCAACTCTCAAATCTGCCTTAACATCTCGTGGCCCAATCTGCACTATGGGCATCTCCCAGTCCAGGTGTCCCCAAGTCAAAACCTAGTGGGTCCATCTCCTTTTCAGGTTCTGCATTCAACGCCTCCAAACCAGCATCAGTTTCCTCTCTCTTTTCTGACCTTGTCCACTATTGTCTCTTGTTGTCCTACCCTTGTCACCTTCACAACTACACACTGTGTCATTTCCTGTTTTGGCTGCTGATCCCCTACAATCCTCTATTCCTCCACTTGCCTTTTCTTCTATGCAATACCTACTTGCACATTCTCATTGCCAACTTGTGCAAGCATCACTTCCTATACTTCCTTAGTGATCTTTTGCACCGCCCTCTGTGCAGTCACGAAGGCTGTTGGTATCGTAGTTAACGTTTGGACCTTTGGTTGAATAACTTGTATCTAGATGTATTGCTATCCCTGAACGTGTATAGATCTTGGTTTTCCCCCTTGCTGCTGCTTTTGTTGCTACTATGCGCTATTTGCCTGCATACCATGTTGTGGTGGGTTCATCTTCCCACTACTAGCAGAACGTGACTCCGACTGTCTTGGCGGCTCACTGGGAGGTATAATCCTTACTGGTGGCTTTGGCGGTTGAGGTTGCGATTGTGGCCTCTGCTCCACTATGGGTACCTCCTCCTCACTTTGTAGTCCCAGACTCCTTTGCCAATGCATCTGTGTCGTCCTTCTCTACTAACTCACTACTATTGCTGCCCTCCTCTTTCTTGTTGCCTGTTCTGGGGTACACATCTTTGCAGTGGGTGCAACAAATGCCCATCAAAAGATAGATGGTGTACCTTCAACAATTGAATGTGGAGCCCCCATTCCAAGTATGGGAATCTTCTCCATTGTTGCAACATCCAATAACAACCCAATGACATGAAATGCCATTGAGAAGTTCTTCGTGACTCTCAACATGAAATGATGAATTTGTTCTTCCAAACGTGTTGACCAATCAAATTTGACATCGCCCATGATCCCCTGCATGCACGGAACAAGCCAAATGGGCATATCTGAGGCTCACTGTTCACTTGACAGTCTTGGCATGATGACACACCTTGCACATTTCAATTGGTATGTGCTTAGATGATGCATTTTCAGCCCCCAGCTGCTATGCTTCATCAACTTCTCGTCTACGTACTTTGACTAGCTTGAATACTTGTTGACGAATTCTTTTAGCTTGACTGGTCTCACTTCCTCCTTTCGGACAGGTTAGCTATTCGGACTTGGCAATCCGAACAATTTTGAAGTCACTTGCATCAAAAGTCACTCGTATTTTGTGCTTTCCAATCAGAATTTTACTCTTGTTTATGTTGTACTTATCCAACATTTGTAGTAGGAAGGGATTGAAGAATTCTTTGTCAAAGTTGGGTACTTGCATAATGAAATGCACTGAGGCATTGCGAAATGCTGACCTCAGTGGATTATGGGGATTGTGGTGCTACCATTTCCGTGAAATCTCCCCTCTTGGTGACGTCCATGTAATATATTGAGAGGAATTTGCATTCCCTTCTTCCCCTTTTTCTTCTGTGGGGACGTCGGCTTCTCCTTTCCTTTTCCACTATTCTTCTGCTACATTCTTGATGATGGTTTAGGTGTTCACATTCTTGACCATGACCTCGAACTGTCACTTGGAATGTATGTCTGTTGAGGCTCTCTCTTCTGCCAAATTAGCAAAATTCACTACTAGAATAGTAAATCCCTCAGCTGGAATGTTGAGTTTCTCTACCTGCACATTGATTTCCTTTGCCGATATGCTGATTTTCCTTCTTTTCCTAGCAAAACCTTTGCTGGTTTTGATAGATAGGGTTAGGGTTTCAGAAAATTTTCTCCAAGGCTGCACAACTGAACTCCACACACTTGATTTTCACCAGGCTTTGGATTTTTATTCGCTCTGGAAAAGGGTTTTGCAAAACCCTTGTTTCTGTTGCTATTTCTCTATGCCCTAACCCTTCTTTCACAATGAAAATTCCTTGTGTTCTGCTGTCATTGAATTCCTCTCCTTCACAAACCCTAGCTTCACTTTGTCGAATCCCTAGAATGTACTTGGCTAATGCACTTCGGTTGTTAATTGATCTCCTTTGGTTTGGGCTAAGTTGGTGTTGGTCTCTGGTTCCCCCTTGGCTCCCTCCTTGGTTGAAGAGAATGAAATGAACTTAACTCTTTTACCCTTTGTGTAAGTTGTGCCAAGTAGGGTGATACTTGGTTTGAGTGTGCCAAGCTTGGCACCTCTCCTACAACTACCCGTTTGATTGCTTGTTCATGCTCTACGTGTTATGGCAAGTTGTTGTTGAGGGTTCTATGTTGTCGGCATGTTGTTGGTGGAAGAGGGTGGGCCTCTTGGTGAAATGGACCAGCTAGACGGTTGGATGGTCTGGGCCTAGGACCTTGGTTTTGGCCTGGATTGCCTAGGGAGTTAGCCGACCTCCTTCGCCGTCTAGACGACCTAGCCTAGTGGCCAAGTGACCTTGGTTGATGGCTTGATGGTTTGAGGGCCAAATGGCCTCCCTAGACGGCTGAGGGGGCTAGATGGCTGTCCCAAATGGCCTAGGAGGCTTGATGGCCCTCCTAGACAGCCTGGGAGGCGAAATGGCCATCCTAGATGGCCTAAGGGGGCTAACGACCTAGGAGCCCTGATGGCTCAAGAGGCCGTTTGGTTGTCCAGGATGGTGTAAGAGACGTCCCAAGGGTTCAATTGAATGTTCGTGATGGCCTGGGAGGCTTGACAACCTACCTAGATGGCCCAAAAAACTGGACATTGACTGTAGATAGTTTGGTACTTGTCGATGGCCCATGACAGCGCCATCATTGGGATACTTAGAATTTTTTCGTGTTCCTTGGCCCGCTTGTCTCTTTCACCAGTCAAGACTCAAACTCAATCTTCCTTCTCATGTTTGCCTTCGTCGACTTATTTGCTTTCCAATTTTTCATTTGAGATGCTTCTTGGCCAAGGTTTGACTTGATCACTCCTTGTGCACTCAACTTCTCTATCTACCGAATGGTCTACCACTTTATTGTTGACATTTTTCAAGACTCAATATCATCCTCCTTATCACTCCCTGGCGGTAATAGTTGCACACATGCAATAGTTTTTTGTGACTATTATTGTAACTACCTTGATGACTTGGCTTTTGTCTACTTAGAGTTGGCACTACATTTTTCTTCTTCATTGCTCAAGCTCGTTAGGGTTACTCTACTGCTTTGCATTGACCTACGCATTCCATTATTTGGCAAATGGTTGCCATTGAAAAGGTTATTCAGCAAATGACTATCTGGCAAGTTGTTGCCTCCATGCTCAAGGTTAGGGTTCCTTGACACTTCTTGTACATCTCTTTAGCTTGCTTCAAAGCTCACCAAACTTGCTATACTTGCCAGCCTCGTCAAACTTGTCTGACTTGCCAAACTTGCTGAACTTCCATGAGAAGTTGTTCTCTTCTAGAAGTTCAATTCTCACCATATAGTTTTCAACATGTCGCAGTGTCTTCTTATCCGCCATCCTCTTTGGGCAACACGTTTTGGCCTTATTCCTTTGCCAACCACTTGATTTGCTGAAATATAGCTTCTTGCAGTTGTTGCAACCCCTGCGGACACTACCTTTGGAACTTGCCAATTTGAACCTTCAACTGTTTGCTTTGCTTGTGTAGTTGTTTAGTCTTTGCATGCATTCTCTATTGCGCATGCCCAATGGCCATCAATATACTTAATCCTTCGTCATCTTGGCTTCCTTCGCTTCTTAGATTTCTTTCATATGCTGATGCTCCTTGTTAAGCATGCCTTGTTGTCAAGAGTTCATTCTCGTTGCCTTGCGAACTTTGATTCTCTTCTTCGTGAGGGAGCCTGACATGCATGCACAACCTCCTCAATTTAAGGTATTCCAACTCCAACTCTTCTTGTTGCTCTTGCATGCCATTCCCATTGTGTCTTGTAGCTTCTTGCTCATACAACTATTGCAACTATTCTACAAGTTCTTTTTGTTCAGAGTTGCTCTTGCACCTTGCACCATTTTCGTTTGTTTTGCTACACTCTAACTTCATGTATGGTGATCTCTTCAAAAGACCTCGAGGATTGACTTGTTTTGTAAGGCAGTCCGTTTGTACTCAACTTTTGTAATAGTTCGTGGTTTACAAGGTTTACCTGCATGCAAACCTTATATGGTTTCAACTTTGAACCATTTACTATCTCAAGACACTATGTCCCGTCCAATCTCTTCAACTTGACTACACCATTGTCCAGGACCTCCTTGAACTAGAATAGTCCAAGCCATACGGTTTTCAACTTCCTTGGCTTAATCTCCCTTTTGCCATTGTACTTCAACATGAGATCACCGACCTTCATCTTCATCTTCCACAAATGCTTATCATGCCAAAGCTTTCTCCAATGCTAGGCAACCTCCATGGCCCATTGCATTATCATCCTCTTCTTGTTTAGCTTCACGAGTGTCGTCAACCTCTCTTCTACGCTTTCTTGATCACCAAAACGGTTCTCCACCACCACTCTCAAACTTGGTATTAGGAACTCAACTGACACCATTGCATCCTATTCATAGCTAGAATGACGTGTGTTTCGTTGTCAACTTGAATGTTGTCTTGTGTGCCCAACAAGACTGTTGACAACTTCTCTTCCTAGTTTGCACTTTCAATTCCACAAGTCTTATACATAATGGAAACCAACACATTGTTCATTGCCTTTGCCTGCCTATTTTCCCTTTGGTAGCACGGACTTGACAATGAGTGGAATATTTTAAACTACTTGGTTAACTTTTTGATGATTTCGTTTACAAAGTGACCTCAACAATCACTCATCAACTTAAGAGGCACTCCAAATCTTGTAATTTATCATCTTATATAAGAATTGTGCAATGCTCTTGGCGGACTTGTTAGGCATAGCTATTGCCTCAACCTACTTCGTGAACTATTCAATTGTTACCACAATGTACCTGCACCCCTATTTGGTAGTCTTCAATGGTCCAACAAAGTCTAGGCCCCAACACTCAAACAACTCTTGCGACTGTGGTTGGTGTAATGGCATGAAGTCTGGATGCAGTGGCTTCCCAGCTTTCTCGCACATATTGCGATAAAGGGTGGGCCACCATAACCCTACCAAAAGCACCTTCCTTGTGGTTGCATCTAGCCCCATATGCCCTCCTACCAATAATTCTTTAGCCTCCTTCAAAGCTCCTTGCACTTCTTTGTCCATTACACATCTTTGCGATATCTTGTTAGGTCCTATTTTGTACAATAGATTGCTAATCAATTTGAGTGATGCTGACTTTATTATAATTTTTCTCCTTTTAGCTGCCAACAACTCCATTGACAATTCACCTATCGACAAGTACATCCTAATGTACTTGTACCACAACGATAATGTAGTGATTCAAAGTAAATGAGCATCGGGAAACTTGTTTGGCACTCCTCACTCTATAGGTTATCGAGAGCAAATCCTTAACAATTGATCCGCTATCATGTGTTTCTTCCTAGGTCTCTCTACCACTTGAAACACAGACTCTTGCAATATGACGAGCCACCGTATAACTTGTTTGTGTATTGTCGGTTTGTTTATCAGGTGCGACAATGCTTGATGGTCCACAAAGAATGCAAAGGGGTTTGCAAGTAGATGGTGTTTGAACTTCTACATTGCATACACCATTCCCAATGGTTCTCTTTCCCTTGTGCTTTAGTTCTCCATCTAAGACTACGACTGACTAGCAAAGTATATGGGTTGCCCAAACTAACCTTCTTGCGCCAACCCGCACTTGATTGCGAAGTTTGGTGCATTAATGTGAACATGGAACTCCCAATCTGGGAACACAAGAATGGGTGCGTAAACCAACTTTGACTTGAACTCCTCGAAGGCCTGCTAGTGCTCCTATGTCCACATGAAGGGAACACCTTTGCACGTCAAGGCATCTAACAAGTGTGACATTTATGCAAAATTCTTGATGAACCACCGACAATACTAGACATGTCCCCAAAATGACTTAAATGAACACGTCGTATGGCGCCTCCATGCTCATCATGGCGCAAATTTTCTTAGGATCCGTCTTTAATCCTTCTTTGCACACAACATGCGGCAACAATTTGCCATATGAAATCAACAACTTGCACTTTTTCAGGTTTAAAGAAAGTCGAGCATTCATACATAGTGTCATGCACTCCTCTAGTGCCTTCAAGTACTCTTCTTTCCTCTAATGACTAGTCATCAAAAACACTATGAATTTGTCCATTGACATTTGTTCAAAAATATATAGGATTATCCTTTCAAATGTGGCGGGTACATTGCTTAAACTGAAAGGCATCTGGTTATATGCACATATGCCATTCTCCACAACAAAACTTTTCTTAAGCCTATCTTCCTTGACAATGCTAATTTGGTTGTAGCCCAAGATCTCGTGTCGTGCTACTTATTCCAAAATTGAATCCGTGAAAGGGATTGGAAATGGGTCTTTGATTGTTATAGCATTCAAACCTTTGAAATCCACATAGATGCAAATTTGGATGCTCTCTTTCTTCAAGTTGATCACAATGGGGGATACCCATTCAATCACTATCACTTGAAGACTATTCCCATGTCCAACATCTCAATTTCAATGTTGACTAGAGCTGCATATTTAGGATTCATTCTGTATGGTATTCTCCTGATAGGTTGAGTGCTCAAAACCAAAGGGATTTGGTGCACATACAACTTTGGTGAAAGCCCTTGCAGATATTTATAAGTCCATGCAAAGACCTCTTTGTATTGAATGAAAATTTTAGAAGCTGTCACTTTTAAAATTGGGTCCTAATCATCTCCAGAGTTGATTATCTTCTCTTCATCCTTCTCGCTGAGGTTTACTTGCACCATCTTCAAACCTTCATACTTAATGGTGTTAGGGTCTTTTGCCACCTTTGCCACATCAAAGAAATGTGCTGACCATAGTTGAGAAACTCGGACTCGTCAAAAAATCAACAAGGCCAACTCGGGACTCGGACTTGGACTCTGTAAAAACTTGGAAAAAATCAACAAAAAGAAAAAACAAAACGAAGAAAATGGATATTTTCATTGGAAAAAAGTTTTCTTTTCATGCATATCACAATTAATTAACATTATACGAATCCAAAATTAATACTGTAAGTGATACAAGCTTAAACTCCACATGAAAGTGATGAAACACACTTCATTTAAAGAAATTTTAATGCATCCAAAATTTAAATATTCTTGTATTGCTTATAAATTATAATATAAAAAGGTACAAATTACAAAATGTGTTATGACAATGCCTCAATAGGCCCATTATCCATGTCTTGCAATGCCTTTGCCCTTTGCCCTCATAGTAGAAGCTCTAGTCTCTCTTTGTGGCTATGCGTGTGCCTTTTCCTTTGCCCTTGCCTCTTCCTGTGCCTTTGTCGCTAACTCCTCCGTTAGGTTTTCAAAATCATCCTTGGAAAAAAGAGGCTCTTGCTGCTTTTCCTCCTCTGGCTCTGTGATCCATTTAGATGATGGATCAATCTCGTTAGGTCAATGGCATTGTGACTTGTTCCTGCAATATTTTTATGGTGGAGGAAAAAGTTATAATAAAAAAACAAGATCATTCAACATTTGTTGCGTGAGTTTGTTGCACTTCTTGGTGTGTATATGCACAAACATAGTCCAATTGTGCTCACAACCTGAAGCGTTGCATGGTTGATATAAAACTTTGATGGCGAAGCATTGTAGATTGGGCGTATACACACCAAAGTCCTCTTCCCATAAATCTAGAAAAAGCCAAGAAAAAGGAAATTTAATAATTCATGTAAAATTGTAAATTGAGATTATTTTTTAAAACAAATCAAAAGACAAAATCAATAATAATTTGAGGAGGGTTACCTGGACTCAAAGTTTACCTTGCTCAAATGCATCGTGTGGATGTGAAAAGGATGCCTTCACATCTCTTATAATCTTGTAGCTCATCCTGTATCTTATTGTGGGTTTGCTTATCTTGCACCATTCAGTCAAGGCATTGCCAAAAGCCCGACATCACCTCATAGTCATCGTAAAATAATTTGGGATTGAGGTAGTACCTCGATGTATGAAGTGAGATATGGAGCTGAAAAGTCCATCACTAGTCAATAATTTCCTAAATGGGATTGTATATGGGTTCGGAATAATTATAAATTGAGGCAATTGCCTCTTTTGCCCTATCCATAGCCTCATATACATATCCCATTGGTGGTTTTCTCCATCAACAAGACGGAGAACCCTTACCAAAGGCTCTGACACCTAAACAAAAAAATGGAAATATAATTTAAATAAAAAATAAAATAAAATAAAAAACTTAGTCTTGTACCTTGATTTCCTCATTTATGGCTATCCAAAAGGCCTCCTCAAAGATATAGTCATAAACCTGTGTTAGGAAATTAGAAGCAAGCAAGCTAAACAACAATAAACAATATACGAGATTTTACGCGGAAAACCCTACAGTGTGCAAGGAAAAACCACGAGGCAAAAGGCAGCTTTTCTCTTTTATTATTCTCAGCTAGCTTTCATACATTCGCACTGTTCAAATGCAAGGGGCATTCCCCTTTTTATAGAAATACAAAGCAAGATTTCAAAAAGTCGTGGCACATTCCAGATAAAAGCGCTTTATTAAAAAAACTGCTTTATTAACTGTGTTTAAAAAAAAACGTGCTTTACTGCTTTTATGACAAAAATGCTTTACTGCGTTTTATAACACGCTTTTATTGCGTTTTAGTAACCCGCATCGTACGATTGGATGGACGAAAAATTTCAGGTCGAGGGCTTCGCCCCCGAACCCCCAGGCTAGGGGGAACCTAGCCAGTTCGCCCCTACAACCCCCCTTGACGCGCTCGACGCATGGAGTTGGGTTACTATATGCTACACCACCATGCTCCACTTTGTTGAAGAACATCGGAGATCTAGAAATTGACTTCACCTCCTAACAACCTGGCCCTCACTGGAGAGTTGATATCTAGTAGCATCTTCGACATTCCACTCCTCGCTCACAAACATCCTCTTCAATGCCCCCTTTGCATCAAAGAGGCTCTGCAATATAACGAAGTTTGTGGCAAAGTGTGTAACTCTAGGCCGCACTACCTCCCTCCCACTAGTAAATTGCCTCATCAACTAGAGGACCCACATATGGTTGTAGATAAATTTTGTAATACATTTGGCCTTTTGTACAACCTCCGACACCCAAGGTAATTTCCCAATGTCTTTGAGTAGCAAATAAAGACAATGGGCTGCACATGGTGTCCAAAAATTGTGGGGAATCTCTCCTCCAACATCCTACCAACTGCTACATATGCCATTGCGTTGTTCGTGATAACTTGGACAACATTCTCCAAGCCCACCTCTAACACAACCTCCTCCGACAACTGTGCAAGCATTATTAACACTCTTAACTTGTGCCGATGCATCCACTGACTTGAGGAATACAATTCCTCTTGTACAAGCCCTTGGTCTCGCTTATGTGGGACTCCTCACCTCTATTAACATCGAGTCGCGACATGTGTGTGGGGTAGTTGGCCCTCTTGCTTTCTAACCGGTTCATGTGATGTTCCCATACAAGCTGTTTATTTCCAGTGGCATATTCCTATGTTGGAATTTCGTTCCACTTTAATACCTCTTCTACTTAGTTAGTGTAGTGTGTGCGTGTGTTAATAATCCCACATTGACCCGATTGTGGGACTTGAATGGTTTATGAGCCCCAACGCTTGCCAAACTCTTTGCCAATGGGGTAGCAGGCTTAAAGGTGGAAGCCCTTGGTCTTGCTTATGTGGGACTCCTCACCCCTATTAACATCGAGTTGTGGCATGTGTGTGGGGGGTAGTTGTCCCTCTTGCTTTTTAACCGGTTCATGTGATGTTGTTCCCATACAAGCTGTTTATTTCCAGTGGCATATTCCTATGTTGGAATTTCGTTTCACTTTAATACCTCTTCTACCTCTTCAATCTTCAATTCTTCCCATTGGTCCAACCATCGGACATGATTGTGCAACCCCTCTTCCTCCATACCTTGTGCTGCTCTTCAACCAACACCTGAATATCCTTCATGGATTCATGAAGGAAAGGGCCTCTAAAATTGTCATAAGTTGGCAGCTTAATTCTTGCGCTGTTAATTTGTATGGGCATCTACCATTCCCCTCCAATACGGAGACCTTGTCACATTGAAGGGAATGTGGAAAAAATACCAGAAATTTGCACAAGCTTTCCTCATAGCTTGTGCCTCTCCTCGTTCCACGCGGTCATACCCTCAAGTGTGGGTTGTGACCCTGGCGCGGAACATTCCATAAAATAAGAATCTTCCATCCCACTCCCCGAGTGTGTAACTGATGGACTGGACCCACTTTGGCAATAAAATCGACTATAGGTGCCACTGGTACTTTCAGTACGAGGTTGAGAAGGGAGGGTAGCCATGGCGTTGCTTGTTCTTTGTTTTAGTTATTTTCTCCCAGTGTAGTCCGACAGAAGGGCATTGCATTCCCTCCCAACCGTAGTAGGCACCTTTGAACATAGCCTGACATCACGGCGTTGTTTCCTCGCCAAGTGGTATTTGAGGTGGTTTATGCTTCCATGAATTTTCTCCCCACAAAAATTGCAGTAAACCTCCCCTTTCTTTTCCCCATCTTTGCATACTTCCACGCTGTCTCTCTTTTCCCCATCATTTTGATGTGGCTGCACATGGAAACAGCAAACAATTAGTTAGAAAATTGAAAAAAAATATCTTAGGGTTTAAGCATTGACAGCTGAAACTGAGTTTTTCTACCTCAGATTAAACAATTGGATGGCTGTTGCAATTAGTTAGAAACTTAAAAAAAGAAAAAAAATGCTCGAAACTTAAAAAAAGAAAAAAAAATGCCCCAGGGTTTAAGCATTGACAGCTAAAACCCAGTTTTTTTTACCTCATATGAAACGGTTAGGTGGCTGTTAGATTCCTTAAAACTGAAATTTTTTGGATATAGGATGCTTGCTAGTGTTTTTGTTGGTCTGGTTTTAGGTTGTCTCTGCTCTCTCTGCAACTTTGAACAACAAAAATGAGGGCCAAGTGAATAAAAAAACTTTTTATGCCATTTCCCACTACGTGTGTGCAAACGATTGAGGTTTTTTTGGGGACTTGACGAGTTAAAAAAAAACTTGGCTGAGTCAAAAAAAACTTGCTGAGTTGAGCCCAAGTGACTTGGCGAGGCCAAATTGGACTTGGACACGGTGAGTTTTTAAAAACTCGTCAAGTTTCGTAACAGAGGTACTGACTTTTCATCAATGTCGACATAGTACTTTGCAAAATTAGGGGGAAACGACACTTTCTCCTCCTGCCCTTCCACTTGTATGGATTGGTCATACTTTTGCTGCATGACCACACTTGCCAACCTCGTAAGTGCTACAAGATCCTTCATTATGTTCTTCCTTCTATGTGCTAATGCACAAGCATGTGTGTTGGAAGGCTTCGTAGTCCACCATTTGCTAGTGAAGCAACCTGCTGTCTAAGTCTAGTTCCAACACTCCTTCCTTGTTCTGCTCCAGTCTACCCATCCTATCTTCTTTGTTTGATGAGGACTTGCCAGACTTCTTGTTGACGGACTGATTTTTCAAATATATTACGTACTTGTGCAGGCTTTATTTGAAAGTCAATCGATCTTTCTCCTAGTTGTATTCTACTCTTCCTGTGCATAATTACCCACGTCCCAACAATGCATCATAGGCTGGTTTTTGCATAGCAATTACTACAAAGTCCAGGATAAACACTCGTTCGATGATTTTTTTTTTGTGTAGTCAGTATGCCTTTCATCTCAATGCCATACTGATATGCTCCATACAATTGAAAATTAGGTGACGACAGGAATGGTGCACCCAAATCCATCCATGTTATCTCGGGCAATACATTTATGTTGTAACTCCCATCAACGATCACCGATGTCAGCCTATGTCCAAGCAACCTGATGTGGATCAGTACAGGCTTCTTCTTGACATCTATCATCAGAACTGTTAGGTCTATATACTGATCTTTATTTGCTTGTCTTGTTGTAGTTGGATGATGCGCATTTTCTTTCTTTGTGGACATCAACACTCTGATTGTTGTATAGAGCTCTGGTACTACACAAATTAAATTAGACATCTTAATTGACACATCCGAGTCCAACACCTATAACGCCAACTCTTTCGCTGATGAATCTTCTTCCAACGTTGTGATGGGGTCCTTCTGTTTCTGTTTCTGTTTCTTGGCGCTGCTCTTTATAATCTCTTCCTCCAATTGCGCATGGGCTTCTTGCCATTTTCCTTTTCCTTGGTATGGTCTAGATACTCCGCCATTTTTCTTGCCTGTGCGTGTGTGATTGCAACTACATGCTTTTCTCTCTCCTTTTTTGATTGTGTCTCTTCAATGTCAATCAGATTGACATTTTATGAGTTGCTGCTGCCCACCTTCTTAGATAATTTTCTTCCTTATGATTGCCAGGGCCACACCATGAGCACATCATTGTCATGTTGTTGCCACGACCTCTAGCTGGTGCTGTTGTGTAATTTCTTGCAAAGTGTCTCCACTTCTAACATCTTCTACACTAGATGATTGGCTTGCTGTTTGAATCATACTGCAACCTATTCTCACCACCACCACCGGACTTGTTGCTAGATTGTATATTTTATCTTCTTCCTTGACAATTATTACGATAACTGCCACTCGTTGCATTTTTGTCCACTCTTTGAAGTGTTGGGTTTCTGCTTTGTCTCCTCCTGCACCGTGAATGTTTGGTGTCATTCACTTCTTAAGTTAAATGGATAGTCGGTAATTGCATGTCCATTCACTTCACAGATATTGTAGTAGGCCTTCTTCTGGTAGTTGGTGTTTGTGTGCACTTTTGCCTTGCAATCCGATTACCAGATATCTTTCTTATCCTCCTTTTCGGCCTTAACATCATTGATCATTTTTTCGAGGTCTTTCCTCATTGCCTGGATGGTTGCACTTAGCTCCTCCTTGTCATTGTTAGACTCCAAGTCATCTCTTTGATGAGTTGCACTTCCTCTTGCTGCTACAATCTTTGTTTCACTCTCGAGATTCAATGCTTAGTCGAATGCCTTCTGATATGTTGTTGGTGATACTACCTTCATCTTCTTCTTGTAGCGAGGAAGTAGTCTGTCAATGAACCACCTTTTCTGCAATGTGTTTGCAACTTTAACTTCCATCTGTGAGACAGGGAAATTGCAAAGGGCCTCCGATTGACTGACATGACCGTGGTGCGTTGGATCCCTTGTTCTTGTGGGATGTCGAATCCGTGGTGTCTCACTTTGAGGATAAGGGGATTTGTGAGCCTAGTCTAATATTTTGTGGATTAGTTTGAAAACACCAACGTTTTCCCTAAGTGATTCCTGTTGCCACATTTTTGCTAAGGGGTGGAAATTTTGAAAATTTTGAAGATTGCTGCCTTTCCCAGATTAGACCTTACTCTTTCTCCTTCCCGAGCCTCCCGTCCAGGCAGTCTCCAGACTTGCAGTGTTTATGTTTCGGCCTCTCAGTTTCCAGTACTCAGCAGGTTCTAACAAAGTCTGGGAAAAGCCTTGAATTTTTCTAAGTTAAGGGCACTCCCGTGGTCGCTCCCTTTTTGAGCGATCCCGGGAGTCGCTCCTTTTTTTCGACGACTCCCAGCTTTGTCTTTCCCTTCAGCGACCCTCGGTGTCAGCGACTGTCAGCAACAAACGAAGAAAAATGAAAAAATCCTAAGGCATGAAATGTTGACGTCGGTCGCTCGATTCTGCCAGCGACGCCCGTCATCGCTCCTTTCTTCAGCGACCATGGGCAACGGAGGGAAAAAAGAATGAAAAACGTCTAAGTGTTGGTTGACGCCGGTCGCTCCATTTGGGAGCGACTTTCGTTGTCGCTCAATTCTACCAGCGATGCCCGTCATCGCCCATTCTTCCAGCGACCGTGGTCGACAGGGGATAACAAATCAAAAAATGTTCTAAGTGTTGGATTGATGTCGGTCGCTCCCTTTGGCAGCGACTTCCGTCGTCGCCCAACTCGGCCAGCGACCCCCGTCGTCACCTATTTCTTCAAGCGATCACCAACAGCTGCGGGTTCGAAGTGATGACGTCGGTCGCTCCGTTGTGGAGCGACTTCCAGCGTCGCAACAATAGTTCAGCGACCGCAGGCGAGGTGGCTTGAAAATATTCTAAGGCACAAGGTTGAATGTTGACGCCGGTCGCTCATGTGTTAAGCGACTCCCGTCGTCGCTGCTGTTTCTTGGCGACTTCTGTCATTTCCCCCCATTCAGCGACCACGAGCAGAAGAGACAAAGTCGCCTGTTTCTTCTAAGGCAAAGCGCGTCTCGGGTTCGCTCCATTCTGGAGCGACTCCCGAGGTCGTTTTTATTCAGCGACTCTTGTCAACACCCCCCATTTCAGCGAACCTCAGACTTAGGCAGAGAACGTACGGATTTCGGGATTTGAGCCAATCAGAGTACAACAGAAGGTGTACTCCAAAGTACAGGGTAGGTGGGCATTAAGAGCAGTTATTCAACAGCAGATTGTACTGCACCTACCGCATTAATCAGAAGCGCCTTCTCAACCGCCAGATCTGTCCGAGCCGTACCAATTTTAGGTGAATCTTGCTGCAGGTACGCTCACGGCCAGTAGGGGTCAAATCTCGGCAGCTTTTGCAGTCTTTGGGTTCTGTGCAACATTGTAATTGGGGGGAAATTTCTGCTATAAATAGCAGTGCATTTCATTGTAAAAGGGGGGGAACATATTGCTAAGAAAGCTCTGCTGTAAACAAACTCTTGCTTCTAATTCAAAGCATACTTGGCTCTGGCATTCGTCTTTCTTTTATGCTGCCTTCTACAAGTATTTTTGCTTATATTCATTCTGCATTCTGGATTAGAGCATTGGCAATCAAGTGAATCTGGAATACCGAATGAAGGATACATAGGAAGGAATAACAGTGTTAGTTTTTGTTACATGTTTTGTTTTGATTGTTGTTGGTTTGGGTATTAGCTAGTAATCGTGCTGCTTGTTCTTTCCCACCATAAGCACATGCTATTTACATTTCTTTCTGCATTTTACAATCACTTTTCTGTTCTCTTATCTCAAACACCATGTAGTGTAGTATAGGAATGAAATGAAATGAAAGATTTTAGCGAGACCCAAATATGGTCTATGGGACCTCAAATATGGAAGTACAATTACTCAAATCATATCATATGATCTTTAATATCTTTGAGAAGGTTGTTCCTTCTCCTGCTGATTTGTGTTAGCAATTCCCCAACTTTTTTATTTTATTGTCTTCAAATAAATCTGCCGTAAACTCGTTCCCAAGTGTTTCTTTGTATTTGTCACGGATATCCGAAAAACTCGGGCATTTATAGATGAAGTGTTCCTCTGTCTCTACTGCCCCTGTGCTGCATAGAGTACATATCCTTTCTTCCCATTGTTCTTTGGGCGTTGTCCATCTCCATGTTTCACATCTAAGCCTATGAGAGCTAGTCCTTATCCGAGCAATGAGTATTTTTTCCTTCCACTTGATGTCGGCGCCTATATACACTTTTTCCTTGTGGTCATATGTTGGGTTAAAATTTGCAATATAATATTGTCTTTTCCCGCTTGCATTTTTCCACATTCCACTTCGAACTTTTCATTCACATAATTTTTTATGTCTTTGTTGACATTTGGGCATTCATTTATGTTGATTTCCCAACGTTTCATCCATTTCTGATTTTGTTTCATCCATGTATTCTTTCGCCTATGCAACTCTTCGTCCCTAGCTGCCCTAGGAGCCGGCCTTCTCCGGAGATTGGCACGGGAGGCATCTCTTCCTCCCGACCTTTCAATCTGTTGGGCGAATCTAGGGCGCAAAAGATCAAAATCCTTTCCTAAATGGCAGATTCGTAACCAACAGTTTCTCTGGCACGCCCGGTGGGACACGAGTGTTCCACCTCATAAGCGGTATTGAAGTAACGGTGTTCGCTTCAGTGCTGTCGAATTTGAACACCTGGCGACTCTGTTGAACCTGAATACTCTCCGAGTCTCGAAGACCGGTCCAAGCTTTCAAGCCCTTCATGCATACAAGATGGAGAGTTAGACACACGCAGGAAGACCCTGAGTTCTACGAGCTTGATATCACCGCCTTCGGAGAACGCCCCAGGCTAGTTGGATCCAGTATCCCTCTAGGCGAAGCATCTTCGCAAGAAGCCGTGGTTGACGAGCAAGGTCCAACTTCGGATAGTACTGACAATTATCCTCCGAATCCTCCGAACTCTCCGGACCATCAGGCCGATATGGTGCAACCTGATCTGCAATTAGTTGTTTCTGGGATACCTGTTCAGCCCAACCCGAACGCGAACATGGCGAACGTTCCACCAAATCAGAACCAGTAGAATCAACAACAAAATCAACCGCCAGTTGCCCCAGCTACTCCTGAGTTATTTCCAGCCTGGAATTCCACAGGACCTCTCAATCTAGCCGGACAAGCTGTCGTTCCAGCTGCCGCCTTGAAGGCCATACCCACGTACGATGGTACTGGGAAGACGGCCTACGAGCACATCCAAGACATCGTTGCCCTGGCCGCGCTTCACAGCATCACCGATGAAAGTGTCATGGTCCGATTGTTGGCTCTGTCTCTGTGCGGAAAGCTCCTGTATTGGTATAGATCCTTGCCGTTGGCGCTATCACCGGATGGGGTCAGTTGGCGGGACAACTGGTGAAGGGATTCAATGAGTCCGCGGATCCATCATCTTTGTTGCATCAGTTCACAACCATCCAACGACATCCGCACGAAGAGATAGCGGATTTTAATGTAAGGTTCGCGAGATCCTGGCAAAGAGTACCCATCGAACTACGACCGACTGCCGGGCAAGCTGCCTACTATTACCTCAGAGCCTTCAACTCGGACATCAGTATGATCATCAAGTTTTCCAATATCAACACTTTCCCCGAGTTGTACGAGTTGGCTCAAAAGGCGGAGCTGGATTTGATTGCCATTGGTAGACTTCCACCTAGGATGTCGATGCCAATTTACCCTGATTTCCCTCAATCGCAGTATCCTAGTGCATCTGCCCAACCACCTTCTACGTCTTCCACACACCAAAATTCATCATGGAATCCCACGCCGGTGGTCACCCAATTCTCCGCTCCCCAAGTGCATTTTCCCACTCCACAAGCGCCACAACTTCCATCCCCTCCGCAGTATCCAGCACTTCCATCTCCTCCACAATACCCGACATTGCCCCCAGCCCCACCGCTGGCACCATTGCCTCCACCAGCCCAATCAGCACCACAAGTTGTTGATGTGCAGGCCAAGATTCTGCAAGAAGTAGAGTCACTTGCTTCTGTCTACCGAACGTTGTCCAATGACATGGCTGTTATGAAGAAGAAGCAGGCTCAGCAAGAGTTCATCCCTAGGAGACCATATCCTCCTCCGACGCTGACAAGAGACCAAGTACCTCAAGCCAACAGGCCTCCAGCGAGGAATGTTGCTATCAATGAAGAGCCGAGCACTTCAGACTACGTGCACTGGTGCTCCACATGCAATGATCCTCACGGGGAAGACAGCTGCATGCTTCACCAGCATTATGTCCAAACTCTAGCAAGCAGCGGCCCGGGTGATCAAGTCAACATGATTAGGGAGGCGGATCGCAATTTTGCGGTCTCGGAGGAGGAGCCGGTGTCGATCTTGACCAAAGGTGGTAAGAAGCCAATCGAAGTGGACGCGGCCCAGATGCAGCCTTTGAAGGTGTATACCAGACGAGAAAAGGAGCAGCCTACCGCGAAAGCTCCTGACAAGGTTCCTTTGCCTCCGCCGGCGAAAGAGAAACCACCACCGGCAAAGGCTCCAACGACTCAACCTCCGGCTGAAACCAAGGAGCAGGCGCGAGAAAAGCTCAAGTACCCGTCGTTGACAAAGCGGCAAAGGGTTGAGGCAACGCAGCAGTATCGCACCAAGTATGAACCGGCGAAAGAAATAGAAGGGTCTGGTACTTCGGCCTATAACATTGTTGACGAACTCAAGAGGACCCCGGCTAAGATAAGCATGTATGATGCCCTCCAGCTCCCTGGGCAGGTGGATCTGTTGCAAGAATCTCTGAAATCTGTCAAAGGAGGAAAGCCACCACAACCCGTGTTAGCTCAGCCCTTGACTACTTCAATCACGGGAAAAAACAGACCACCACCATTTTACTTGTCTCTACGGATGGAGGGGTGCGTGGTGCATAACTGCATGATTGATTCCGGCGCATCAACCACCGTCATGCCAAGGGCAGTCTGCGAGGAGATCGGCATGGAGTACACACGAAGCAGCCAAGGTGTCCTGCAACTAGATGGCACTCCTGTGAAAACGGTGGGCGTCATTAAGGATATCCCTATCCAGCTGCACAAGGCGCCTGAGATCGTTGTGATTCAAGAAGTTGTGGTCGTTGACCTGGAGCCCTATTTCGGCATGTGCCTCTCGAGGGAATTCACCGCCAAGCTGGGCGGATACCTGTCCCTTGACTACTCTCATATGGAGGTCCCTTTCAAAGGGAGAAAAGTGAAGATCTACAATGAAAAACCCTCCACCTTTCTTGTTGGGAGGATACCAGAAGAGGGGCAGCAGGATGAGTCGGTTCACCTGATGACAGAAGAGTTAGAAGAAGTGGACCTGGTGGAAGAGGCCATAGAGCAACTGCAAGTGGAGGATGAATTCTCCCTGCTTGACTTCAATGCAATGATCGAATCAGACATGGGCTGCTACACTATTACGCAGCCTGAAAAGCCGAAGGAAACAACAAAAGAAGACATAGGCCCTGCCCCAAATGAGCTATGGAAGCTGTACTTTGATGGCGCCAGATGCAAGAACGGCGCCGGGGAAGGGGTGCTCCTAGTTTCACCTTCGGGAGAAGAGAAAGATTATTGCTACAGGCTGGCCTGGAGTTGCACTAACAATGCGGCAGAGTACGAAGCCCTGTGCTTAGGGTTGAAAAAGGCAGAAAGGTTGGGGATCAAGCAGCTGCAAATCTTTGGAGATTCAGAGCTAGTGTGCAAGCAGATTACTGACAAATGCACCGCAAAAAAGCACTATCTCAAAGCTTACCGCAATCGGGTCTGGGATTTGTTGGAGTCATTTGAGGCCCTTAATGTTCAATCCATCCCCCGAGAGAAAAACAGACATGCCGATATCTTAGCGTCTATTGGAGCCAGATACTCCCCGGCTGATGACATGATGCAGAAGCCAAAGGCGGTAAGAACTATCTACAGGCCTTCTGTGCCTGATAAGGACACCCACTGGCAGGTGTTCGATTGTGACGAGCAGATCGTCAATTTTTTGATTCATGAAGCTAGCACTATTGAAGGTAGAGACCCTGATGACGAGCAGTATGAGGGGTTAATACAGTTGAAGAATAATCATGTCCCAAAAGGACTGATTACTTTGGAGAGTCTCTTTGATCAGAACGATAGAGCCATATCTCACCGAATCAAGGTGGATGCCAAGCAATACATGGACCTGGAGCTCGAGCCCGGAAAAGTGATCAAAGTTGGTACCGACTGTACCCCGGAAGAATTGGAGCAGATTCGGGCCTTGTGCAGAGAATATCCTGACATTGTTGCTTGGTGTTATCAAGACTTGAAAGGGTATGACAGAGAGATTATCCAACACACCATAGAACTGGAAGAAGGGGTTAAGCCCTGCAGACAGAAACAGAGGCCAATCAACCCGAAGATCGAGGTTCTGATGAGAGCCGAACTCCTGAAGATGCTGGAAGCGAAAATCATCTATCCCATCAAGCATTCTTCTTGGGTTGCAAATCTGGTTCCCGTCAGAAAGAAGAACGGGGACATTCGCCTCTGTGTTGATTTTCGTAACTTAAACCAGGCCTCGCTGAAAGACCACTATCCGCTCCCACAGATTGATCAGATTCTCCACGTGGTCGCAGGAGCTCAGCGGTTCTCTCTCCTGGATGGCTTCTCTGGCTATAATCAGATATGGGTGAAGGACGAGGATCAGCACAAAACGACGTTCACCACCAAATGGGGAACGTTCGCCTATCAGCGCATGCCCTTTGGCCTCTCCAATGCGGGGGCCACATTCCAGAGAGCCATGGATATTGCATTCCATGAGCTATTGAATAAAATCATTGTCATTTATTTAGATGACATGACTGTGTTTTCACACAGAAGAGAAGAACACTCCTCTCACCTACGACAAGTGTTTGAAAGGTGTCGTGAATTCGGCATATCTATTAATCCTAAGAAGTCGGTCTTTGCAGTGAAGGAGGGGAAGCTTCTAGGCCACGTCATTTCAGAAAAGGGCCTTGCAGTTGACCCTGACAGAGCAGAGGCTCTTCTCCGGTTGCCAATCCCAGTGAACAAGAAAGGGTTGCAGTCCTTCTTTGGACAGATCAACTTTGTAAGGAAGTTCGTGCCGGATTTTGCCCAAGTAATTAAGCCAATGGCCGAACTCCTAAAGAAGGATGTCGAGTTTGTCTGGACTGAGGAGAGGAAAAAAGCCTTTGAGGAGATTAAGGCAAGGATTGCCCAGGCGCCTGTGCTGATAAACCCGGATTACTCTAAGGATTTCATCCTGTATGCAGTGGGAGAGCCCGAGAGTTATGCAGCAGTTCTAACTCAGAAAGGAGATGACGGCGAAGAGCGGCCAATAGCCTTCTTGAGCCAGGTGATCCAGCCGCATGAAGAGAGATATAACTTCATTGAACGCCAAGTGCATGCAGTCATGAGGTCTTTAAAGAAGTTCAAGCACTTTGTTTCCCAGAGCAGGACGACCGTGTTCGTTGTCCACCCAGATGTTAGAAGTTTTATCATACAGGGAGAGCTGGGCAACAAAAGGGCCGGCTGGATCGCCAAGATTCAGGAGTTTGATATAGAGGTTCGACCCACCAAGCTAATCAGAGGTCGGGCACTATGTCAAGAACTAGCAAGGAGTGTTGCTGCAGAGGTGGCCGCCTGTCAGTGGGAGGACCCAGTCCTAGAAGGCAACTTTGCCAATTCCTCAGCAGAAGACAGCGACTGGGCCGATGAAATAATTTGGTATTTCAGCATCGGGAGGCTCCCAGATCACTTCAATGCAAGTCAGAGGAGGAGATTCAGGCTCCAAGCTCAAAAATATGTACTGCGCCCCGAGGGGCTGTATTTCAAAAATGTGGACGACATCCTCTTGCGATGCGTCAAAGAAACAGACAAACGGAAGGTCCTAGGCGAATTCCATTCTGGAATGTCGGGAGGACACCTTTCGGGAAGGCCTACGGCCTTAAAAATCATCAGAGCGGGCTACTATTGGCCCACCCTCTTCGCAGATGCGTATGCAGTCTGCCAAAAATGTGAGAAATGTCAAAGGTTCGCCGACAGAAATAGGAATGCACCTATGCCCCTCCAGCCAATTCAGGCTGAGGCTCCCTTCCAGCAATGGGGCCTAGATTTCATCGGGACAATCTCGCCAAATTCCTCGGCAGGGCATAAGTTCATTCTGACAGCCACGGATTACTTCACCCGATGGGCTGAGGCGATACCTACCAAGCATGCTGACCAGGAAACGGTCATTGCCTTCCTTGAAAGCCTAATCACTCGCTTCGGGATCCCAGAAGCAATAGTGACAGACAACGGACCAGGGTTCATAGGGGCTAAACTCACAGAGTTTACTTGTAAATATGGGATTTACCATAAGGCTTCTTCCAACTACTACCCACAGGAAATGGCCTAGCCGAGTCTACAAATAAGAATCTGATGAAGATCATAAAGAAGACTCTGGAGAGGAACAAAAGATCCTGGCATTTGTACCTGGATCAGGCGCTATGGGCAGATCGTATCTCAGTTAAAAAATCCATCAAGACATCGCCATACGCGCTTGTTTATGGAAAAGAAGCCGTCCTGCCCACTCATGTCGAGATGCCCGCACTCTGGCTGTTAGACGATGAAAAGGGTAACCTGGATCCTGTTGATGCTCGGCTGGCTCAGTTGCTGCAACTCGAAGAGGAAAGAGAAAAAGCTTATGAAGCTTTTATGAAGCACACCGAAACCACCCGAAACTGGTTCGCGAAAGGGACTACAACCAGGGTCTTCAAGATCGGGGACCTAGTGCTGAAATGGGATTCGTGGAAGGCAAAACCAGGGAACCATGATAAATTCGACGCCTTCTGGGAAGGCCCCTTTCAGGTTGCCCGAGTGAACCAGTTCAACTCGTTTGTGCTGCGAGATATGGAGGGTCAGATCCTCCCAATACCAGTCAATGGCTTTCATCTGAAAGCCTATCACCATTAAGAAATACCAGAGGGTTCTCCTGTGTACATACTTTCATTTCTGCAGTTTAAATTTGTTTTTCTGAATGTAAATATTGCTTTTCAGTAAAGGTAGTTTCCTGCTTTTAGCCTCAGCGTCCGGCCTTCGGGTTGGAAATTTTGTTCCAAGAAAAAAGAGCCAAGTGTCTTGTGTAGAAGATGGTCCCTGTTAGCAGAAAAGCAAAGTAAGGTTCGCCAGGTTCCTTAGGAGAGAGAAAGAGGGTTGAAAAAATTGAAAAATTCACTAAGTGCCCATGCAAGTAAAGTTGCTAAGGTTCGCCCAAATGAGCTGGCGACAACCGTTATCGCTTCGATTTTTAGCGAACTCCAGCCACATTCAAGGCTCACCCAATCGAAAGGAGGCATAAAAAATGTTTAACTCCCTAAACGCCCTCGGTCGCTTGTATTTTCCAGCGACTCAGGGAAGCACCAAGGTTGGGCCGGAGATAGCAAAAGTGGTGAATCGCTCAAAACCCTCATGGAGCTGAAGATCGCTCATATTTTCAAGCGATTTTGGGAATCGCATCAATTTTCAATGAACCGCGAACATCAGAGGGGCAGCAAGAAAAATGAAGAAGGAAAAATTCTAAGTGTCAAAAGTTGCCCAAAGTCGCTAAATCTTTAAGCAACCCCGGGAATCGCTCATATTTTTGAGCGATTCCGGGAATCGCTCCATTCCGGAGCGAGCGCTATCATGATCCAGAAAATGCAAAAAATGCTAAGTCTAGGGATGGCGCTCGTAGTCGCTCCATTTTGGAGCGACCCCGGTCGCCCATTTCTCAGCGACAACCGTCGCTCCATCTCCGAGCGAACCGGCAGGATCAAAGACTTGAGGAAAGAAAAAATCTAAGTGTTGGCGCTCCATTTTGGAGCGACTCCCGTCCATTTCCCCACGACCGTCGTCGCTCACTTTTTGAGCGAACCTTGGCGGAACAGGAAGTTGAAAGAAGAGAACAAAGTTGAAAATTTTCTAAGTGTTGGTTCGTCGGTCGCTCGCCACACCACCAAATGCTCCAAATCGCTAAATTTTCCAGCGATTCCAGGAATCGCTCCAAGTTTTGAGCGACCGTCGTCTCCAGCGCAAATTTCAGCTTCCAGCGAACCTTGGAATGTGTGCCAAAGTGGCGGCGGGTGACGTCTTCGAGGCGCACGTTGTAAAGGAGGGTGCTTGCACGGTTTTCAAAGCAGATTTCATTAAAAGAAAGGACAAGCCCTGGACCAATAATCGAGAGGTTGCGCTACCAAGGGAGATTTTGTGCACGGCCACCGAAGAATAACGGCGCGCCCACCCACTTCGTGCACCCTGTCTTTAACTCGAGCGTTCGCCATTAATGACAAGCTTTTTACCCATCTCCATAAAAGCTCAATCGCTCATTTCACTCTGCCAATTGAATTCAGAAGCACTTCAAGTTGCACCAGAGATTAAACTCAGAAATTTTACCAGCAAGCAGCAGTGAATTTGAATTCTTTCATCACCATGGGTAAAAGAGAGACTGAGGAAAAGGGTAAAGCAACAGGCCAGGCAGCTTCAAGCACACCTGAGAGTGGGAAGAAAAAGGAAAAGAGGGACAAAGGGAAAGCAAAGGCGTCAGAGGCAGCCTCAGGGAGAAAAGGCCAATCAGGCCAGGCAAGACAAGTTCCTCCGCCGCCTGTAGATAATTTGATAAAATACAGGGATGGCCACTACTCTTACAACATCGAACAACTCCGGCGCACCGTGGAAGAGTGGCGAGAAAAAGTTCCTGCTTCGCATCCTTTTGCCGCAGCTTACCATTCGCGCCTATATTGGTTTTTATGCCCACCGGTGCACCATTGTCCAGAGCTGGTTGCGGCCGTCGCCAGAAATTACAAACCAAGCACCAGGCAGGTCCGGGACCATGAGGGAACTGTTCTGTTCTCGCTCTATAAAGAAACTGTCCAAATGGCCTTCGCGCCTCGCCAGTCGCCGGACAGGAATTATACGGTCAGAAGCATCAATCTCGGCGAGCAGGCTGAGAGGTATGCGGACAACCCAAAAATGCGGTCCTTCATGGAGTCCCAGCTGCGCGAGCCGCCCTTGCCCAGACGGTGGCCAGAGTTGCCAATGCCCCTGGAAAATTTTAAAAGCAAGGCCCTCTACTCTATGTTGGCCTGGGTCTTGGGCTGCGGTACAAATGCGGTAGTTCATCCCTACCAGGTCGCTATCGCAGAATGCATCCTACATGGGGAATTCTATGACCCCAGCGCCATGAAGCCAGAGACCAAGCCAGTCTTCTTCAACTGGGCAGATAGCGTAGCGCTCTGTTTGCATTCGCGCCTTCAAGACCTGAAAGAGGGAAAGACTGAGTCCTTCAGGCAGTGTTCGTTCCTGGCCTGGCTCTTTCTGTTCCATATGCACAACAAGATGAAGACAATTCCTGTTCAGTGCAAAGACAAGGATGGCGCGCAACTTCCAGTATATGAATGGACTCGGGTCTTGTCAAGGAGGGAATCATATTACAAGTTTAATTTGGCATTTTTGGGCCCTGCCCTAGCCATCCTCAACGGCACTTGCCCGCGTGTCCCCCGTCAGATGAGAGACAGAATTGTGCGGCAAAATATGGGCGACACTTTTAGACTGACACAAGGGTTTGTTATCAGAATTTTTGGGTTCACAGGCAAACCCTTCCTCCTGCCGTATTTCGCCACAGAATACCTGTTCGGCTTGGAGGCAGCGCGGCAGATGGACTATGCAGACCAAGAATACGGTCAGGGGAGAAGATGGGGCCATATTTTCAAATTCCCAATCACATGGGGCGATATTGAAGTCAACGCAAATGGGCAGAACGAATACCTAGCAGCTACACTCCTAAGTTTCGGCCTGGTTGAGCTTCCTCAGCGGTGGAGGTATGACCCCTTGATACATAGTAAAGCAGTTCACGGAGATGAAAAATTTTCATGCCTGCCCGCGCCAGGAGATCATGGGAGAGCGAAATAATCCGTCAGGAGGAGACCTTGAGTGGAACATAGAAGAGATGCAGTCTTTCCCGCCGTGGCATGATTTCTATTTTGTTGAGGCGGAGTATGACCCGATCAATAACGAGGCTCACAAAACAGACACCCAAGCTTACAGACGAATGCTGCCAAAAGTGCGAGATTTAGGTTGGGAGCCTGAGAAGATAGCGCAATGGTGGGTCATGAGGGCCCACACCAAGAAAGAAAGGTCTGAAAAATTGTTGGCCAATGACCATCAGTTCTCCAAGCTCTATGACGATCACATCGCCACGTGGCGGCCCATCGTGTTCCGTGATATCGTGCCCCGAGGCATCCATCGCCTACAAAAGGGACAGGCCCCACCCAAGCAACCACTCGCACTAGGAGAAGGGTCCAGCAGTGAAGTGAGAGAGAGTCAGGCAACAGGGCCCATGGTGCAACCGCCCCCTGAAAAGCCACAAGGGTCAGAACAAGAACAGTTGGCCAAAGCGGCGCAGGACACTCTGGAGCCTCTGAGGCAAAAGGTGAAGTGGAGGTTTAAGACATCTAGGGCTCTTCCGGAGCAGTCACCAACGTAACACCCATCGCACCAGCCTCAGCCGCTGTCCAAGAAAAGGCGGCTACGCCTAAAAAAGAAAAAAAGAAAAGGGCTGAGAAATCAAAGGAGAAAAAGGCCACGCCCAAAAAAGAGGTTGTGCAGCAGACCGTGGTGACACCGCAGAAGAAGGTTGCCGCCAAGGAAGTTATAACTGTCAAAGAGGACACCCCTCCACCAGAAGAGGAAGTAGACCTGTGGATAACTCAGGTATTCAACACGCCAGCTCGAGTAGAGCTCGCAGGTACGCAATTCCTTTCCCTACTTCAATCTTCTGAATCATTGCCTGCGGCACCCTCTTCCACCTCTGCCGAACCCATCCTGCCGTTCCCTTAGGTAGCAAATCAGCCGCCACCGTCTCCATTGCAGAATCTCACTCTCCCCCCACAGAAGCCCAGGCTTCCGCTGCTATCCAGCACGACCAGCAGGCATTCGACGTATTGTCCTCAGATCCCGCATTTGAAACCCTAGGCCACACCCAGCCAGGTGCCGTTGCTGAAGACCCACCTCATTCTCCCCATCCTTCATCTTCAGCAGGCGCATTAACTGAGAACCCGTCTTCGCATCTTGAAGAACCTCCTGCCGCTACCCAAGCTGAGCCATCCCCAAAGGCCCCTGAGCCCTCAAGCGCCGTTTCCCCTCATCTGTTCGCAGACGAACAGATGCCCCAGCAAGATTTACCTTTGGCCTATCCTATGTTCGGAGAAATGGAGCTCGGCGAACCACAGTTGGAAATGATGGAGCACCTACCCATGGCGGCTCAAGCAGAGCAGAGCTCCCTCAGATGGCTCAAGGACATGAAAAAGAGAAAAGGCGATGAGCTTGCCGGAGTGGAGAAGCGCGCCAGGTTCGACCTGAAGAACATGCTGCTCCATAAAGAAAAGAAAGTTCCCAAGGTGAAGAAGCCCCTGAAAGACATGACTCCAGATGATTACGAGTACCACCGTAAAGCCAAGGACCTGAATGATATCAGCGTGGAGAATGAAATAGGGGGCATCCATCTGAGGGCTGATACATTATTTGTAAACCATCACCAGATGAAGGAGCGCTTCTACAAGGTGGAGAATGAAAAAATGAAGCTTGAGGAAGATATGGCGAAAATGCAAGCACAGCTAGAAGATGCCCAGGATGAGTCCCAAAAGCTGAAGCAACGACTGGCTGCCTTGGAAAAGGAGATAGCTGATCAGAAGGAGGCTGCAGAACAGCAGACCAGAGAGAAAGAGGAAGCGCAGGCCCAAATAGTTGAACTACGGAGCCAGCTTCAGGGAGTTCAGCAGCAGCTAGAGGAAAAGGCTACACAGGTTGCGGTCTTCTCGAAAGACCGAGTCAAAGAAATCCGCGTCGGCCTGCTGAAGGGTTTCAGAACCCGCGTCCCCAGATCTCTCTCGGTTCTCACATTTATCTCCAAAGTAAAAGAAGTATCTGCCCAGGGCAAGCCTGCGGTAGAGGAGGCCGAACGCCAAGCTCAGCGATGGCTCGACTTGGCTGTTAAAACTGAAGGATATGAGCGCCAGGGCCTCCGATTTGCCCCCATGTCTCAGATTGCCCTTGATTGGGCCACTGCAAGGGCAACCTTGCATTCATACTTTGAAAAAACAGAAAAGATTCGGAAAGCCAGGAGACTGCTGGATGCATTGGAAAAAGAGAAAAGCATCTGCCTGGTCCCTTTCCAAACCCTTGCTTCGCTTGGGTTCCCCGATTTCACGAATGAAAATGGAGACTGCTTGCCTAGAGAGGAGTTGAAGCCAATCTGGGAAGCCTTCAAAATGGATACAACGGAGATTGATAACTGGGCAGACCCAATTCTAGAGGCGCAGGTAACACAGTTGGTGTCTCGGCTCTGCCAGATTAGCGCCTGCCTCACCGAGTTGAGTGAAAGGGTCAACACGGTCGATATGCTCCAGGTCGAGGCCTTCAGGAGCATGTTAAAGGATATCAGCGACCTCGAGCCCTTCCAGGAGGGAGCCTGGACTCATGTTCAGGCTACGTATAAACGCATCCATGACCGCCTTGCCCCCCCTACCAATCCAGATCAGGAAGAAGAAGAAGGCGAGGAGTCGGAAGGAGAAACAGAAGAAGAAGAATCAGAGGAAGAGTCCGAAGATGATAATGCTAAAGAGGAAGAGCAGCAAAAGGAAGTGCAGCAGCAAGGAGAAGCAGGAACCGGGGGTGACTCCGGGCCCAAAGGATGAAGGCAGGGTTCCTTGCATCGAGGCGAGCTCGATACCCCGCGAGCCGCCAGGAATGTTGCCACATTTTGCTAAGGGGTGGAAATTTTGAAAATTTTGAAGATTGCTGCCTTTCTCAGATCAGACCCTCCTCTTTCTCCTTCCCGAGCCTCCAGTCCAGGCAGTCTCGATTTGCATGTTTATGTTTCGGTCTCGATTTCCAATTCTTCGACGAAGTTCTAGCAAAGTTTGGGAAAAGCCCTGAATTTTTCTAAGTTAAGGGCACTCCCGTGGTCGCTCCCTTTTTAGCGATCCCGGAGTCGCTCCTTTTTCAGCGATTCCCGACTTTGTCTCTCCCTTCGACCCTCGCAACACCGTCGCAACAAACGAGAGAAAAATGAAAAAATTTCTAAGTGAAATTTCACGTGGTCGCTCGATTTTGAGCGACTCCCGTCATCGCTCCTTTCTTCAGCGACCATGGCAACGAGGAAAAAAAAAAAATTCTAAGTGTGGTCGACGCCGTCGCTCCATTTGGAGCGATCCCGTCATCGCTCATTTACCAGCGACGCCGTCATCGCTCTATTTTCAGCGACCGTGGGCAAGGGGAAAAAATGAAAAAATTCTAAGTGTTGGTCGACGTCGGTCGCTCCATTTGGAGCGACTCCCGTCGTCGCCCAACTCCACCCTCGTCACTTTCCACATGCGGTTCAAAGTTGACGTCGGTCGCTCCATTTTGGAGCGACTCCCGTCGTCGCACCAATAGTTCAGCGACCGCGGGCGAGGAGGCTCAAAAATATTCTAAGGCACAAGGTTGAATGTTGACGCCGGTCGCTCATTTGTTGAGCGACTCCCGTCGTCGTTGCTGTTTCCTGGCGACTTCCGTCATTTCCCCCCCATTCAGCGACCGCTAGCAGAAAGGGACAAAGTTGCCTGTTTCTTCTAAGGCAAAGCGCGTCCCGGGTTCGCTCCATTCCGGAGCGACTCCCGGGGTCGCTGTTTTTATTGAGCGACTCTTGTCAACACCCCCCATTTCAGCGAACCTCAGACTTAGGCAGAGAACGTACGGATTTCGGGATTTGAGCCAGTCAGAGTACAACCGAAGGCGTACTTCAAAGTACAGGGTAGGTGAGCATTAAGAGCAGTTATTCAACAGCAAATTGTACTGCACCTACCGCATTAATCAGACGCGCCTTCTCAACCACCATATCTGTCCGGAGCTGTACCAAATTCAGGTGAATCTTGTTGCAAGTACGCTCACGGCCAGCAGGGGTCAAATCTCGACAGCTTTTGCAGTCTTTGGGTTCTGTGCATCATTGTAATTGGGGGGAAATTTCTGCTATAAATAGCAATCGACTTTCATTGTAAAAGGGGGGGAACATATTGCTAAGAAAGCTCTGCTGTAAACAAACACTTGCTTCTAATTCAAAGCATACTTGGCTCTGACATTTGTCTCTTTCTTTTATGCTGCCTTCTGCAAGTATTTCTGCTTATATTCATTTATTTTTCTGATTGCTGTAATTCTGCATTCTGGATTAAAGCATTGGCAATTAAGTGAATCTGGAATACCGAATGAAGGATACATAGGAAGGAATAACAGTGTTAGTTTCTGTTACATGTTTTGTTTTGATTGTTGTTGGTTTGGGTATTAGCTAGTAATCGTGCTGCTTGTTCTTTCCCACCATAACCACATGCTATTTACATTTCTTTCTGCATTTTACAATCTCTTTCCTGTTCTCTTATCTTAAAACCATAGTAGATTAGTATAGGAGCCGGCCTTCTCCGGAGATTGGCACGGGAGGCATCTCTTCCTCCCGGCCTTTCAATCTGTTGGGCGAATCTAGGGCGCAAAAGACCAAAATCCTTTCCTAAATGGCAGATTCGTAACAGTTTCTATGATTGCTTTACCTTAATTTGGCACTATCTAGCTATAATGCAATCAAACAAGATGCAGCAAACAAAGCCTATGGCTATATGCTTTTTCATTTTCTAAATGATAAAATGAAGATGCTTTTTGATTTCAAGCGGGGGTACAAGAAGAAATGCAGGCAAACAAGTCTAATTTCCTATATGCAGTTTAGTTTTGAATGATAGTGCAGTGACTAATCTTATGAAACGATAAATGTAGGGTGATTGATCCCCTAAGATAATATGGTTAAGCCTTTATTCCTTTTGCTTTAATAAATGAAAAACAGAGAAACAAAACAATCCAACAACAGAGCAAACAACAAACATTAATCAAACTAAGTCTAAAATTGATAAGATTTGCAAAAAGGGGTACTTTGACCTGGTCAACCTTTGTTGCAGAAGCGCTATCTGTTGCAGAAGTGTTGGTAGGGCTTTTGATAGCTGATTCCGCTTTTTCGTACCTTCCCATTCCCATAGAAAACCTACAAAACAGACAAAAAAAGACAATGTTAAATGCAGAGTGGTCTGTCTCAGTCAGTCGGGGGCTGGTACTCCCTTGGCTGACATTAGCCTCTTGTTCATAAATGACAAAGTTGAAATGGAAAGCTGTAAGCCAAAGATGTCGACTGTTTGCACAGAAAATAGAAGCGCCATAGTTGAGCAATAGTGCTGGTGGTGCTTTTGATGGGGGCAACTCTTTTGTAGAACGGGTTTCGAGCTTTTGCAGAATGGGTTTCGAGACTTGAAACCCGCGATGATTTGATGACAAATGTGGAACCCTGACCAGCAAGATTTAGTTGGACTTAAGACAAATCACTTGATTATTTTGATTACAAAAGATGTGACATTAGATGCAAAAGCTAAATAACTAGATAGATTAAGACAGTATGATAATAAAACAAAAGATAAGAGTGGATGATTAGAGACTAAAGCAAAGGGGTAAGAAGCATAACCCAACAACCTTGGGTAGGAAACTTGTCTTGATTCCAAAGTCTCGCAACATATGATCTCCATTTTTTGCATGGGTACTGATAGTCTTCATGCGAGCCCCTCAATTCTATCCTTGGAAGAATCTTGACGAGATCCACATGCGGGTGCGGAAAGTGTGCGGAAAACTAAAGGGCTGATACCTTGTTATGCAAATGATGAATATAGATATGGACAAAGTTTAGTTGATTGAAGAGGAGCTATCAATTTGGTAGGGCTTCGTTGCTTCAAAAATCATGGATTGGGCTCCCTCAAGGGCAGCCTCTATAGAAAGCCATGGCTTCCTTGAAGGAACTCGAGAAGATCTGCCAGAATTGGCAGTTTGGGGAGGTGGCAAGCTTGCATGAAGAGGATCAGACTGAAAGAAGGTTGAGGGAAAGTTGACATGCAAGGGAGGATGGTGGACTGGATAGGAACCAAAAAGGAAAAGTCTTGGAGATGTGATTGCCAATCAAGGTGCTATGAGATGGTAGACGCAATCAAGAAAGTCAGATTGGATTTGGCAGGCAGTTAGAGCTTGTTAGTTGCTTTCCTTTCCTTTTTTTGTATTTTGACAGTCAATAGCGTTGGCATCATGAGTGCTGGTGACACAAAGGATGTCAATGCTAATGCCAAAATGAATGTTCCTGGGCTGATTGGGTGGGAAAAGATGAAATTTGATAATTTGGAAAAAGCACTACTAGAGAGTCAATTGCGTCGTCGACGCTTCACCTTAGGTACGACTCTTTTGCTTTGGAGCAATAAATGCCCCTAATTTTGGTTCTTGGATGCTTGATTTGATTAAGATGCCTGATTGGCTAGATGAGGTAGGTGTTGATGAGTTTTGAAGATTTGATGATGTGCTCAAAATTGTGTGTCTCCACCATCTTCCTATCAACTTCTTCAACTGATGGTTGTACAACTTGATGTTCTTGTCCTTTTGCTTTGTTGCGCATATGTCTCCAATGATTTCCATGTCATTGCAAAGCAATATGAATTCTTGTTTCAATTCGTTTAAATTGTTAAACGGTTCTTCTCGCTTCAAGTGCTTATCTATTTCAACTCCTTGCAATGTGGCTGGATATAACTGCAACCATGCATCCTCATATGTCACACTATTAGACTTCTATATTGTCACAAATGTACCAACATGTCTCTTGGGATCCTCCTTTTTGTCTGTCATAAACTTTGGGCACTTTTGCTTACTCGTTGTTGCAGCCATTACTATCAAAGTTTGGCCTTGTGGTACTCGTTGTTCGTCAGACTGTCCTCCACTTGATGAACTTTTGTTTGAAAACTGATCCTCCTCCTGTGCAAACAATCGTCAATTGGTTCCAGTTGCACTGCTACTATGTGATCTCCTCCACATATATACGAGCGTCGGTTTTGGTCTCTTGGACACACTCCCTTGTGGTTGCCTTAATGCTCGACTCCCATCCTATGCACCTCTAGGTGCTCTCCCCTGTGTTTGTGTCACTTTTGGAGTCACCACTTGCTCAAACTCGTATTGTGCTACAGGATCCTCTTTGTCATTCTCCACATTGGTGCATTCTTCACCACTTGTGCGAACGTCTTCATCGGCCTCATTCACATTTGCTACTTGCACACCATTCACTTGCATGTCTTCCATCATAGTGAAAAACACCATCTCCTGCTGGTCATTTTGTCTTCTCCATTATGTCTCAAGGAACTACACGTGCTCCACTTGTGGCGGCAAAATTTCAACTACATTGCTTTATACTATGCATTCTCTTTGCATTTGTGGCTACTATCTCCTTGTCAATAGATTGTTGGTTGTTGTGCAACTCCTTGTCACGGTCGGCTTCTTGTTGTGCTTGTTCATGCGTCGCTGCTTGTCGTGCAAGTCTCTGACTTCTACTCATCAGCTCTCCTTTTGTTCGTTCCCCTCCATGTCTACCACATCCTCATGTCAGATTATCTGTCATTCATGTTCTTTTCTCTTCAAGTGTGACTGTGATCACAGATACAAATTCATGCTTGTACGCATTGTCCTAAGCACAAGGTGGCGCTTGGGATGGAGCCACATCAGAACTAGCAGCTACATTCATATGCAGTTTGTTCAACATGCCAAGATTCTTAAATTTGTTTAAATGATGAATTATTCTTTACCAACTATTTGTCCTATATTTGTCACCTTTTAACAAAGCCAGACTGCCATTCACTAATCATTGAAGGGGGGAGACTCTGCAGATAACTTGCTAAACCATTTAAAAAATTGTATATAATGCACTGAGATTGGTATGAAATGTTCCGGCTTGTCTGTGTTTTTAAGGAATACGAACTATGTTAATGAAATTTAGTTCAAGAAGTATATTTCGGTTCTCTCGAGTCATTTCGACCATAGCCAATAAGTCCTCTTTTACAATGTTGCAAAAATGATTGATAGGATTGATTGGGGCATCCATATGGCCCTAGATGTTTCGGGCATGAAGACGATGGATACTTGAGAAGCTCTTTTCCATGATCGTCTTCATCAGATCTATTTTACTCTCCATTATGCTTTTATAAATATCTTGAGGAGACTTTGGGCATCATCGTTTGCACCTCAGGTTCACAGAATATATTATTTTTAGTTGTTCTTTATTCTGTCCTTTATTTCTTTGGGTTGCTCTGTAATATTGTCATTCATATTCTATACTGTGATAATAGTGTTTTGTGCTCTTCTTTTTATGTGGGATGCATAAAAATTGCAAATATTTTGTATTCTATCTCCCACCAATATCTACGTCTTTCTAGATCTCTGTTTTTAAATTTTTTCTTCCAGATCAAACATTTAATTCCATTTGCTACAACGTCTTAACTCTTCCCTGTTTTGAGAATTTGGATCTTTTTTAATATGAAGTAGGTCTTTTTTGGATGGTTTTTCTATTTCCATAATATCTCCAATACCATTCTTTTTCCATTGTCTGAATTTTGCTTTTACAAAGTAACATATTTTGACCTATCTGCACATTTGAAATCCTTTAAATCCATCTGCCTCAGCTCACTATCAACCGATCAGCTTATGGATTTTTTCATTCTGCAGCCAAATCTGTAGATAATATTAGTGGACATTGATCAGAACCAGTGTAATGAGCCATAGTAAGCATGAAAATTAAGTACCCAAATTTGAATGTTCTGAATTGAGGCTTTAATTTAATGTTTCAGCTATAAAATGATTATATGGTCTTCTAGTGTATCATGTGTGATTACTGTCCTGTAGTGGTATATCTATGAGATTTCCGACTGAAATGAAGTCTACAACCTGTTCATCTGTAGATTTAAAGAAGGCTTAACTTTTTTCTCATGGTTGGAAAGGTTTGGATTATAGTCCCCTATTAGAATTGTTTTCTCCCTGTGTTTATCCTTCTTGTGATTTAGATTTGGGCTTTCAGTGATGGTGAGTGAGAAATACATGCCACTGCTATTAGGACTTCTTGATGTATTTCATGACTATGGAAGAGACCTATTAGACCCCAAACTTCACTGTCTTCGCTGAACAAGCTGAACTTGTTATTGTTTCAGACTATTCAAAGACCTCTTGACTTTCCCACAGCTGATTATTATGTTTGATACTTGGGGCCATATCTTCTTAGTCGAAGTCTGTTCTTTGTTGAATTTGATCTTTGAAGAAACATCTTTTCTTTTCTTTAATTTTGGATGCATTTAATTACGTATACTTTTCTTTGAATGTCTCTTATACTCCAGGATAGGAGTTTAGTGGTATTACAAAATATAAACTATGAGGGTTTTTTGTTCTTCTAGAACTGCTTTACAGACATGTCCATCTCACTGTTTTCAAGGCCTGTTTTATGGATTTGTTCTTACCTTGAGTGTTTGGGTTCTTTCTTTTTGATATGGAGTTTTGTATTCCCAAGTTAGCAATTGCTGAGTTCTTCCTTTCTTGGAATTCTTATTATTAGTTTTGACACTCTTCCATTTATCTGTCAATTTTTCATCTGACTGACAGTTATATCTAGAAAAGTTTTATTACTTTCATAACTTGGGATGCTTATTTCCTACGTTTCAAGAAGTTTCCCGGACTGAGATTTTGCGATATGGTGGGATGTGTTCCTGGGATGGCAGGAAATGTTTTTGGGATATTGGGATGTGTCTTCAAGACAACCTGTGAATCTCAAGACCCATCCCCATTGAACATAGCTTTTTTCTAGATAAGAGGAGATTGATGGTCGAAAGTGTTTGTTTGTTTGTTTGTCTAGGGCATGCTGAATGAAGTAGCTCAGCATTAGCCATTCATTCTATGTTCTTGTGTTCGCCTTTGCCTCTTTGTTTCCTCTAAATGTAGTTCTCGTTTTATGTCATCTGTTATAAGGATGTGAAGCTGATTTGGAGAATACATTGTGTGCTTATTTTGGCTTAACAACTTACAAGTATTTTTCTCACTTTGTATTTTATTAAATATTTTGCTTGCTGGAGGTCTCTGAGTCATCACCTTGGGAGCTGACTGCTACAGAAACTTTTACATTCGTTATTTTTGGCTGTTCCTGGCTCTATTGATGGTGTGCTTGTGGATTTGTCGGCTGTCCAGTGGGAGCCTTACTTGGCTTGTTCTTGCAATCATGTTGCACGTGCCTATATTCAGGACATCCCCCACATTTTAAGGGGATGTTCTCATTAGAAAACAGGTTCCAAAATGTATCCCATCAATCTTAGTCTGAAAGGGGCTTTTCCAAATACATATTCTCAAAGATTCAGCCAGTATATGTTATAGTTTTTTCCATGGTGACATCTGAGATGCTTACAAATTATCTTGGCTATTTCCTAAGTCTTTTAATGCCATTAGATTACAGAACTCATAGAGTAGAGCAATTGAGACCACTTCATCTGTGTTTGAAACCCATTGTCCAATACTGGACCAACAGACCAATCCTAGAACCAAAGGTCTTCTTTTCAAGGAGATTCTCTATCTTTTTCATTAGCAAATACAGTTGCAAATTAACTGTGTGGGCCTCTTGTATTCTCAATGTTAGCCTGTATTGTTCTGCACTTATCTTTCATTCATGCTTTTAGTCTTGTTGGAAATTTGTGCAGATTCATACATTAGCAAATGAGGACTATTTCTTTAAATGCCCATATCAGTCTTGTAAAGTTTCCTGTTAATGTCTATGATTGGCATCTCTTGAGCCTTTTCATGGCATGTTGTCGTTGGCCTTGAATTCCTTGCTTCAGTCAACATGGTATGGTCTTCAGATGTTAAAAATGCTATGTCCCTTATTAATATTCTGCTATAGAGGGAGGAAAGGGTGGGATCACCATGCCCTGCCTTGAATAAGACATGGCGAGCAGAGATTTGGCTTACAGAAAGCAGATGCCTTTTATATTAAGAATGAAGTGCAAAAATGACCTGGAACCGCAATCCATTAGTTGGTTTGTATCAAACGAAGTCTTGTCAATAGCTGTTAATTCTGCTGTTCAAATCCAACAAATGCTGGTATATGCTTGCAAAAAATGTGGCAGATTATTATCTATAGATTCTATACCACTAATGAGTGAAAAGGCAAAACCATCTTGTCGGTCTCATAATGCTTGAAAATGCTCAATGGTCCCATCTTTTTTGGAATGATACTTTGCAAAGGGAAACAGTCATATGTAAAGGTTAATCAGACACATTAAGTGTAGCCATTTACCCTATATAAACAGTAATTGACCCTGATAAATGAATCCATATTGAGGTTAAAGAAATGGCAAAACCCTTACTCAAGTTCCATAATGAAGTTTGAGGAAAATTAGTAATACTTAGCATAATAAAATATAGGTAGAATAGACTATACATGCAGTGTTGAAGATATTTTACACAGAGGACCTCCCTTGTTGTTGAGATGGCCAAATATGCTGAAAACAATCTTTAAGCTCTAATCTCAAATTTCATAATTGCAGATACAAAAGGACATACTTAATGTGAAGCAATCCAAAATTCTCATGAGCTGATTTTTTGTCTTCTATATCAGGCTGTTCTTCTGTCAAGGGTTAAATGCAGCAAGCATTGGTTACAAGAAAGCAATGATTTTTCCATCATTTTTTTTTAATAAGTTATTTGTAGCTTCTATTGGGGGCCACTCCCATCAAAATAGCAAAACATTGCATTGCTGTCAGGTTAATTAAACCATATCCAGCTTGCCCTTTTATCAAAGATATTTTTTCATCTGCCTTGCTATGAAAGATATTCTTGATCTTCCTTAAATTGCTATTTTTCCACATCCAGCTCCTTGACGTAATTTTTATTGATAGATAAAATCTCACTCGGCTGTGAATTTCGCCAAGACAAATATCAACACTATGATTGGCTAAATTATCTGCTACCTCATTTCCTGTGGTATAGATATGCTGACATTTCCTTTTAGAAAATATCAAAATTATTTGCAAGCAGAAAAACACAATAACGCAGAAAAAACAGTAACACAAATTTTACGTGGAAAACCTGCAATGTGCAGGAAAAACCACGGGGCAATGGCAGCTTGATCTTTTATTGATTTCGGCAAAATTACATTCAATCAACTTTTACATGCAAGGGGTCATTCCCTTTTATAGAAAAACAAAAATTGTTCGTTTCCTTTCCAAAAAAGGAAAACTCCAAAAAACTGTTCGCTGCCTCTCACAACGTACGGACGCCCAAAAGCATTATGGATGTACGGACACCCAAAATTATGGTTGTACGGATGCCAAAAAAAATTCGGGTTGGGGGCGGAGCCCCCGAACCCCGGGCAAGGGGGAACCTAGCCGGTTCCCCCTTGCGACCCCCTCGGCATGCCCGGTGCATACGAACAGCGCATGGAGATGAGACTGTAACTGCACCACCACACACCTTGCTGCTGAAGAACATTGGAGATCTGGATATTGACTTCACCTCCTAACATTTCCAAGATACTACCTCCAACAATAGTTGATGGACATTGGAAATCATGTTGTTTTTAATCCAATCCCCACATCATTTTTTCCATAGCATTAATAATGATTAGTGAATCCCCCTCAATTGAAATATATTTGTCCTTTTGCATTGGCAATTTTGATCCCTACATGATGTGCCCTAGCCTCTGCATGGTTGTTAGTTGAAGTTCTTGTTGGCCACGGATCCGCCACCTGGGAAGGACTTGGTGTGTCAATTCGCCCTAGACCCGCAGACCAACATTGAAAGGCCGGGAGGAAGGGATGCCTCCCGTGCCGATCTCCGAAGAAGGCCGGCTCCTTTCCTAACTTACTTGGGGGGTTTTAGATAAGAGTGCAGGAAAGAGATTAAAAAGGTCAAGGGAACTGGAAAGAGATTGAAAAATATAAGGGAACATGAAAGAGATGTAAATATCATGCGTTTCGAGTGGGGGGAGAACAAGCAGCATGATCGCAAATTTGCATCCGAACCAACAACAATTAAAACAAAGCATGTAACAGAAACTGCAGCTGTTATTCTACCCTATGTATCCTTCTGTTTTGTATTCCAGATCCAAATAATCACCAATGCTTAAATCCAAGATTCAGAATTCAAACGGACAGAAATATAAATGGACATGAAGCAAAAATACTAGCAGAAGGCAGCATAGAAGACAGAGACAAGAAGCAGAGCCAAGGATGCTTTGAATTAATTAGAAGGTGATCCGTCACAGCAGAGTCCTCTAGCAATATGTTCCCCCCTCTTTACAATGAAATGAGGCTGCTATTTATAGCAAAATTTTCCCCCCGGATTACATGATGCACAGGTCCCAAGGACCGGCAAAAGCTGTAAAAAGTGGCTCTGATGAGACACCTATCGGCTGTACTTGTACTTTGGATATGGTTGTTCTGAAAACTGTCCATCTCCGGACAGGTCTGGTGAGCGGGAAAGCCAGGTCCGGTTAAATGCGGTAGATGCGGACAGTTTGTTCTTCAATGTTCATCTACCCCGTACCTTGATAGCGCATTATCTGTCGTATCATGGCAGGCACAAATCTCGAAATCTACGTGTTTTTGGTTCAGGCCTGAAGTCCACTGATGTAAGGGGGTACTGACCACGGTATCCTGAAAAAGGGAGCGACGACGGGCGACGCGACGATGGGAGGCTCCAGATTTAGAATATTTTTTGCTTTTCTTTTTCTTTGTCCGCCCAATGGCGCTGGAAAAGGGGCGCGACGTCGGGCGGTGCAGCGAAGTTGGGCGGAGGCGCAGCGAAGTCGGGCGACCAACACTTAGCCAAATATTGCACTTTTCTTCTTCCGAAGTCGGACAACGCAGCGAAGTTGGGCAGAGGCGCAGCGAAGTCGGGCGGCCAACACTTAGCCAAATATTGCACTTTTCTTCTTCCGAAGTCGGATGGCGCAGCGAAGTCGGGCGGCCAACACTTAGCCAAATATTGCACTTTTCTTCTTCCGAAGTCGGACGGCGCAGCGAAGTCGGGCGGCGGCGCAGCGAAGTCGGGCGGCGCAGCGAAGTCGGGCGGCCAACACTTAGCCAAATATTGCACTTTTCTTCTTCCGAAGTCGAACGGCGCAACGAAGTCGGGCGGCGGCGCAACGAAGTCAGGCGGCCAACACTTAGCCAAATATTGCACTTTTCTTCTTCCAAAGTCGGACGGCGCAGCGAAGTCGGGCGGTGGCGCAGCGAAGTCGGGCGGCCAACACTTAGCCAATTTTCTGGCCTAAAATTGAGCTTCCTGGTTCTACTTCTCGGGGCCATAACTTTTGATTCGTTGACCCGATTGCATATTATAATATATCGCCGGAAAGCTAGCGAAAATATCTGCAATGATAAAATATCCAAAGCTCATTTCATCCATTTTATCGCCCCCGTTTACGGCCCGCGAAAACCTAACACCTCTGCATGCTCTTTGCCAATTTAAAGCTCCATACTTAGGCCAAAGTTTATCAAAAAATTTAATGTGGCAAAAATGCCAACAGTTCCATATGATTATGAGTAAGTGAGGAGAATTTTGTTTTCTTTATTCCCAAAAACACCACCTCCATCAGTTTTTCCTGTATTTCCTTTGGAAGCATCATCAAAATTATTTTTGATAAACCTAACTTCTAAACGTTTCCACTTTACCATAATATCGAAGTAGATTTTTTGTGTTAACTTCCCTTCCATGTATATTCAAATCTTGTATCCAAGAGGCAAGCACCTTTTTTATGCACTTAAGACATCTTAGATGAGCACTATGTTTGTAAACATTATGCAAGAGAGGCAAAATTACGATTCCAAAATTGGGAATGATTTTGAGATTTTGTTTTTAAAAACTCTATTATTCCATTTAAGCCATATATTACAACAAATGCTGGAAGGATCAATCCTCCATATAATGCATAATGCTTTAGCTTTGAAACAATTAATCCCACATTTCATCAACTCTTTCAAAGTTGATGGAGCTACCCAAGATATTTTCATAGTTTTTTTAAAACAGCCACAAATGGTGTAAGCAAAGGGACAATGGAGAAGTAAATAATTTGATGTTTCTAGATCCTTCTTACACAAGGCACACCTGAAAGGTCCATGATATCCTCTTCTTTGTAGACTCTCACCTATAAGAATCTTGCTTTGGACTACTAACCAAAGGAATGTTAAGGCCTTAGGGAGGGCCTCTAGTGACCAAACATTCTTCCAAGGGAAATCTTTGAAAGTAGGAAATTTTGATTGCTTTAAAGCCTTATATCCCAACTTGACCGAGTATGCACTATCTTTTGATAGATTCCAAACCAACTCATATTTCCATGTAAAAATAGTCAATAAAAACTCGTGAATCATCCTTTGAAGCTCATCCGCTATTTGTTTGAGGTCCTCTCCTTCAACTAGGGTGCTAATAGAAATCCATGGTCTAGAATTGTTGCTTACATTAATATGACTTCTGACCTTTGAACCCTTACAAGCTAAACATGCTTGAGCCAAGAATTGCCATTTGGATAAGAAATAATAAAATAGGGCTTCAACCAAGCATTATAAATTTGCAGAATCCCCCTCACTGACTAACCATCTAATATGTTTCTTGATCAAATGTATTTGATATGAAGTTCCATGGTGTCGAGCCTCTAGGTAGGGTTTGTTTCCTGAACAATTTTATTGCATCAACGAATCTTCTATATTTTTGAAGTAACATATTTGCCCAATTCTTTTCTTGATCTTTGAATAATCTCTAGCCAAGTTTTGCCCCTAATGCAAAACATATAAGTCTGCAATTTTGCAAGCCCACTCCTCCAATATTAATTTTTTTACAAACCCTATTCCTCTTACAAAGAGGAAGCCTAAATTTGTTCTCATACTTTCCGAAGAAAGTGTCTTTGAACATTATCAAATTTGGATGCTATACCTACTGATAATCTTGAAAGTGACATCATATATATGGGGATGGAATGCAATGTAGTCTTTATGAGTTGTAGCCTTTCAGCCATGGTTAAGAACTTACCTTTCCAACCTACTAAACAAGATTTCATTCTATCCAAAATTGCTTCCTTCTTAGTATCTTCAATACTTCTTCCATCTAGAGTTGAAATGTTTTTTTATTCAACGAAAAGACAAGTTTGTTTTGACTATAGCATGAAAAAATTTGGTATTCCGTTCTCCTGCTGAAGCCATCTCTCCCTATATTTTTGGGACCATTATGACTCTTCCTTTTCAATACATTATGATAATCAAAAAGTAATTGTTTTTCTTGCACATAAGTATCTTGGTCCATTCCATTGATTTTTACCATCTCTTGTAAATTGTTGAGCTTGAATTTAATTTCCTTTGTTCTAAATATGTTACCAAAAAGAATCGGCATTCCAAATCTTCATTTGCTCCTTTCGATATTTCATCTTTTGAACAAACCTGTACATACATGATCCTTCAAACCTTGCTTCATTCCACCATAACATAACCATCTGGAAGAATTCAGGATTTTGGAGCCACATGGACTGAAATCAAATTGTTAAGGTTCACCCATGAGATTTGAACCCTGGCTTTTAGCATGAAACTCTTCACTCTTAACCACTTGCTCTAAAGCCCATGGTCTGATTACTTCATCAAAATTCATAACCAAATCACTTAGGTAATATATGTTAATCTCTTATCAATTTAATTTATATTAAATTCCTATCAAATGGCATTAGTTCAACTGGTTATATTCCTCAACTTTTAAGGAGGAGATCCAGGTTCAAATTTTGCCAAGCAATACATGCATAATTGCCAAACTGTAGTAATACCACTATGTTGTCATGATTTAATATGGGTGGGACCCGTTTCAATCCCATATAATCAATTAAAAAAAAACTATATTGATCTCCCATAAATCTTCTAATAACAACATTTACAAGTGCATGGGGATTCTGAATCTGTCTATCTCTGAACATCACACAAGGAAGAGTGTCCATTTAAGATCCTCTTTTCAGGAAGTAGAAGCTAGTATTCTAGGAGGGTCAGTGCAACATCTATTTGCCTGGTTATTTAAGAAATACACATCTACAAACATTAATTAAAATGGTGATTTACAAGGAATGGTCCTCTGTGTTGCCTTTTCTGCTTCTCCACTCTAGGAGAATCCTCACTGGGCAACGTTGTAATGGTCATTGTGTTTCATTTTCTTTATTCAAATGAACTAGACTTCTGTAATCCAAAGGTTTGTGCAACCACAGAAGAGGACAACTACTAGCAGAGTGCACAAAGAAGAAAGAGAATGACAGTAGGAAATCAATTACTTAATTAGGAAGAACAGAACGCATAGACATCGGACAAATATGCTACATTTGAACAGAAGTGAAACTTTTGAGATTCTGTTACTGGTGAGTTGTGATACTTGATGCTACATGTGTTGACAAGGTTTATCCCTTACAAGACTTTTGTAGTTTTCCGGTTTGTAGCTGTAAGTCTGGAGCTTCTTTTTTTGGGTTCCCCTGTGCTATTGTATCAAGATGTACTTTTAAGTTCCATTGACCTACTTTGGTCACTTCTAGACAATAATACAATTTCTTTCATATTCTTTATTTTTCTTGGCCATCTGAAATTTGCATCTGCTTCCTGACTTTTGGAAAACTAAAAGTAAAATAATCCAAACATCTGTCTTGTAAGGCTTCAATTGCCATGGGTGCCATGAAATGCAGATTGTTGTAATACCATTATGTGGCTCATTGAAGTAAAATGGTAGTGTAGTCATGATGTAATATGGGTAAGGCCCATTTCAATCCCATATAACCAATTAAAAAAAATGTTTATTTTAAAATCGTTTGTTCTTTGTCAAAGTTTTATTTTAACTAGGTTCATAACTTTTTATTGTGGCTAAATTAGGGGATTAAATGAGGCTTGGTTTTTTGTCAAATGTTAAAAGTAGATTGAAAATAGAAGATAAAAACCGTTAACCATGTTGAAAAGTGTGGAGGTGTTTCAAGAGTTTGTTTCAAGTAATCTAAGATAGTTTTGATATTATATGTATAGTTTCTTAAAATTCAAATTTATGACCTTAGTTGAATTTTTCAGGCTTAACATTTTGTGACCTGTATTTTTACTTGAATCAGAGAAAGAAATTGGTCTTTACTCGAATTTGAATAACTAGTTGAACTTGGCAACTTAAGTTCCACAAAACAAAATTTAATTGCTCCAGGCATTCTGCATCTTGAAGCAATTTGCCGTGAAGCTTGCCTTAGCATCTTATTGTTAGAACTTAATGCTTTGATACTTCGCATTATGCAATGATGGGTATTTAAGTACATAGAATGCCTATTTCAGGCATAACAAACTCTCAACCAAACTTGCAACTACCTCTGTCCTATACTACATGCATATGCCTTGTGAGGGGTGGTTATACCACTTGCCACTTCACATGGGCTATGATGTAATAACTCCTAACATTCCCCCCTTATTACATCATAGTCAAAGCTCTATTTTTAGCTTATGACTAAAATAATTTTTAGGGTGATATTGGAATTTGAGAGAGAAATTCCCCCCTTAATGTAGACTTTCTACTTTGATACTTAGGAGTGTCGGGTTCCACCGATCATGCACTCCAAAAATACATTTATTAAAGTAATCATGGAATACTTTCTAATACGTCATAGATACCACTGTTGATCCTTAATGCCTGAATTTAGGTCCTCATCCTTTTGGTATTGTTGTTGACAGGAATTGACTTGTTCTGCAAGCTGTAGTTGTAGTAGAAGCTGAACTGCTTCTTTTCTTCCTAGATTTACTTTCTTGAAACATTTCAAGGATTTGAGTCCTTGAGGCATTTCTGCTCTTCGAAGTTTCTTTTCCAGATTCTTGGATTATGTTTTTGGCAGTCTGCTTGTTGTCTTGAATCTTTTGCAAGTTCCTCAATATTTCTTTTGTCTGTTCCTTCGCTTTATTTTGAGCTTCTTTGTTTGATTCTATTTCAATTTTTCTTCTTGAAAGCTTTGGTTGTTCCGATGCCTTTGCTTCAAGTTCTTCTATACATTTGGAATTCACATCTTCAATCTTAGGTACTTGAATCTGCTTTGATTTATCATGCTTGTTTGCCTTTGGCTTGGAGTGATCAACTAGGCTCTTGATGTCTCTAGTTGTGTTATATTGTAGAGATATTTTTGTATGACTTGAATGAATTGAATTTTGTTTGATTACTTCTTCATCGTGCCAAACTTGATTTGATTGACTTGGTTGTGCTTGTGTCGCAAACACATGTTTTTCTTCTTCTTCCTGAACTTTTTCCTTTTTTAACTTGATTCTCTTCGGCTATAGTATTTTGATGTGCCTTTCTCCACGATTGATTTTGATTGTCTGAAGATGACCTGTCTTGTTGTTAGTTGAAGTTCATCTCTCGTTAGCTCCTATTGAGATTGAGGTTTTAGGCAATTTCCTTTTGTTTTCTTCCCTGCGTTGGTTGTTTGACTTCACCGTTTCTTGCTTCTGATATTTCTTGCATTCCTTTAGGAATGTTTGTATAGTATTTTTCTTCTTGAGGGAAGAATTAATAAAATATGCTTTGGACACTTCCTCTGAGACTTGATTCTTGTTCTTTCTTCAATTGGTTGTTCCAATTGGCACCTTCAATACTTTGAACCAGTCTATTGCTGGTTTTCCTTATTAGCTACGCTCTTTCCTTTGCCTTTTGGGTGTTTCTTTTGTGAGTTCTTTGAGCTTGTAATCTTTGTACAACTTTTGCAGAAGATGACTGCTTTTTAATAAATAATTTTCTTCAACGAATTGATTCTTCCCTTCTGGAGTATGCTTATGCACCTTTGAAGGGCAATTCTTCTGCCACTTAACTCTATTTTCTGCTTGCTGCTATTTTGCAAGATATGACCTTTTTTGGCCTTGGAAGGGGTTTACATCCTTCTTAATACTTGGAAGGCTTTTCCCTTTCTGGTCTTTGGTAGGGGCATTTCATCCTGAGACCTTTCAAAAGTTTGATTTTTTATGAATTCTTCTGTGGAATTTTGCTTCACGGAGATGGTTACCTTTTCTTTTGAGGTTTTCTTTAATCAACCTTCAATAGGGTTCTTTTACCCTTCAAACTTCTTTTCTCAAACTCGAAATTGCTTTTCTCAAACAGAGTGCTCTTTTGGCTTCTTTGTGTCGAAGCTAGAGGAGGATCAGAAGGAGAATTTTTCTTCCTTCTACCTGCTTTGATACCACATGTTAGAACTTAATGCTTCGATACTTTGCATTATGCAATGATGGGTATTTAAGTACATAGAATGCCTATTTCAGGCATAACAAACTCTCAACCAAACTTGCAACTACCTCTGTCCTATACTACATGCATGTGCCTTGTGAGGGGTGGTTATACCACTTGCCATTTCACATGGACTATGATGTAATAACTCCTAATACTTATACCTTCTCTACGTAATTACATTATTCAGACATGATATTGGCCAACTTGAAAACCTCATCAGAAGCTTTTATATTGCTACTCTTTAATTTCACTCATCTTGCTGTTTGAAATTTTGTCTTAGATTATGTTCTAAATCTGGAATGCACATTTTGCTGTTGTTCTGGTATCATTCTTGTGGAATATTCCATTATTGCCTTTTCTGTGGTTTATTTATACAATTACTTTATTCAGACTGATGTTACTGCTTCTAGAATATTTGATCATGGGCACGCTTGTGGAATTTTTAATTTTTTTAAATACAGTTTCTGAGGTGTTTTTATCAATTTCCTTAAGTGAGAAAATATTGTTTCTGTTTGGAATATTTGATTCTGCCATGCACCTGCTTCTGAATCTCCTGCTGCTCAGGTTTATAAATGGATGATCATACAAGATTGGTTTGAATTTGATCTTGCCCTTGCAACTAAACTGGCAGATTTTCTGGCCAAGAACTTGAAAGTTGTAAGATGTCGTGATGTTTTTGATGACATCATTAATCGGGGCTACATACCTTGTGAATCCACATATATATTGCTCATTTTGGCTCACATTGAAGCACCAATTCAAGGTTCTGTTGATGAAGCCTATGAAATATACAATCGCATGATTCAAATTGGACACTATCAGCCAGGTTTCAGTTTACAGAATTCCCTTTTCAAGGCCCTCTTACGTGGAACAGGAGGGACTGCCAAACATTATTTGAAGCAAGCAGAAACTATTTTTCAGAATATGCAAGCAGCAGGTTATGGAATCAAGCAAGAAATGTATGAAGGCCTGATATGGTTACACAGTTACCAGGACTGCATAAGTTGTGAAAGAATTCAATCTATAAGGAATGAGATGAAACAGCTTGGACTCAAGGAAAGTGGAGACTTGCTGGTTTCAATTCTCAGGGTTTGTTCCAGAAATGCAGATGTAGAAGAGGCAGAAAGGACTTGGGCAAAGCTCCATGACAGTGGTGATAATCTAACATCCAAACCTTTTGTATATTGCATGGAAGTTTATTCTAAGGCTGGGCAGCACATGAAGTCTTTGGAGATTTTCAAAGAAATGCAGGAGAAAGGGGTCCCTATGAGTGTGATTGCTTATGAGAAAATTATTGAGATAATGTCCAAAGCTCAGAAAATAGAGCATACTGAATATTTTATGAAGCAATTTGAGGAAAGTGGTTTGAAGCCATTGCAGTCATCATATGTTGACTTGATGCAAATGTACATGTCCTTGTCGATGTACAATGAAGTGGAGTCCACATTTTCTCGTAATATGGCGAAATGTCGACCCAAACGAATTGCATATGATACATATCTTGAATCTCTGATAAAGTGTGGGAATCTGGAGAAGGCTGAGGAAATTTTTGCAGGATGGCAAAAGGATGGTGCTATGGGCATCAAAAGCAAAGCATGCAACATCATGTTAAAAGGCTATCTCAATGCTGGTGAAAAAGAAAAGATCCAACAGTTGTATGATGAAATGTGCAGGAAAAGCTATAATGTTGAACCCTCGGTGATGAAACAGATAAAATCTTTTATTAGTTTGGGAAAGGAAGACATTAATAAGCATCTCTTCTTGACGCTTACTGCAGAGCAACGTGAAATTTTAACTGGCATATTATTGTCCGGTGCTTTGTTAGAATCACATGATGAAAATAAGACCTTTGAATTTCATTTTGAGTTCAATCACAACCTTGAGTTCCATGATGTGTTGAAAATGCATTTATATGACAAATTTTTCGAATGGCTAAAACCATTGGATCGGTTGAATGTCCAAGCTGAAGAGATGCCACGTCATTTTTCTACTGTCAGTCACCGTAGTTTTCGGTTTTATGCTGACCATTTCAGACCAGGGGGTAAGATTGTAATTCCACGGCTTATACACAGGTGGCTATCTCCCCGTACTTTAGCATATTGGTACATGTATGGAGGAAGGGTGGGTAAATATGGAGATATTATCTTTTATGGAATGAGTCACAGGGTTGAAGAGGGTGAAAGTATTGCAAGGGCCTTTAGAGCAAAGTCAATTAATTGTGTGATTAAGAGAGAAGGAAAGCTATTTCAAATAAGATGTCAAGGTACGGATGCGTTGCTTACGTGGAAGTTGATGGAGCCATACATATTGGACATTCTAAAAGACATTCTAAAACCCAGAGATAAAGTCTCTAAAGATGGAGCTGCACCTGAAGATCCCACTTGTGATTCAGAGGATGAGTATGACAAGCAGAGTTCTGGTTCAAATGGTGATTCTGACAGTCAGAAAGGGATTAAGGAAGCTGAAATACAGTCCAGTATTTTAGCATAGAAAGTGGGATGAGAATGGATGTATTTGGTTACAGAACTTTGCAAACAGATTGCATTCCTTAACGCATTAAGGGCAAATCAATTTCCTGACAAAGATAGCAGTCATGCAGTTATATGAATATACATGCCATTTCTTCTGTTTTACAAATAGCTAAGAGCAACGGAAACTATTTATGATAAATGCTGTGATACAATAAAGTCAGACAATATGGATCTGACCGAAGATATATTTGGCATCAGCTTTCTCTATTGTTGCTGCCACAACTTGTTTTAACTATTTCTATGATGATCATCTTTGCCCTTGCAATCCTGCTGCTAGATGTTGTGGTGTTCTTCAATAATTGAGAGCACGCTATACAGTTATGGCCAGAACAATATGTGACTGTTGTATCTGGAGCCATTTTTTTCATGCTTCCACATCTACTGTCACTGTTGGGTGTTGATTAGTGGCTGCTACAGGAGTGAATGCAACCTAAAGACACCTTGGTGATCAAGTAGCAAGGTTGCTGGAAAGTGAACTGCAGTCTGTGATGTGTACAAACGGAAATTAGATGTGGTATTTGAAAGTGTATGCTCATGTTAAACATAGCGATTTCTCATTCTTCTTGTCCATGGAAATGCCAGGGACAGCTATAGGCAGGCAGGCTTTTGCACGTCTAATTAATCGTACTTCTTTAGAATACTATAGACCTTACAAAAAGAATATATGTACTGCAGAGTTAAAATTTTCTTTAGAATACTATAGACCTTACAAAAAGAATATATGTACTGCAGAGTTAAAATTAGTAATCCACGAGATGCTTCTAGCTGTATGCCATATTTGTATCTAACAAAAATAAAAACCCTCTGCAACTCTTAAAACTGTTTTCCAATCTTATTTGAATTTTTATGGAATTTGTTGATTTATTAATATGCTATCTTGTAAGGTATGATGGAAAAAGTCATTTGAAGTTGTGTCTTTGTGATTGGTAATTTGAGTTCGTTCAGAGCATGATACTTCTGGTCCATGTTCTCAATGAATACAAGTGACCAAAAAGTTTATCTAATACAATCTAGAATTCCATGGTCAAGAGTGTATCCACATATAATATTATTAAAAATGGGTTTGTGAGGGAGCTTTTTATGTTGGAAATATATAGTAACAGCCAAAGCATATAATATTATTAAAAATGGGTTTGTGAGGGAGCTTTTTATGTTGGAAATATATAGTAACAGCCAAAGCATACAGTTGGGGTACATTGGAGGCCATCCTCCTTGGGATGAGTCTCCACTAAGACAGCCCAGTACCTTTTTATATTTATAAATTAAAATATATAAGTTAAATGGAGTATTTTTATCAATCTAAACAAAATATAAATTATTATGATATTATAACAAATCAAAAAGTTCCATTTAAATTTGTGTTAATGAAATTAATATATTGACATACAATCTCTATTATTATTTAGTATTGGTTTTCGTCTAAGATGAAATAATTTATTATTTTCTAAAGTATAAAAATATAATTATAATTTTGTTTTTATACTATTCTTTAATATTAATATATTTTAAAAATAAATCATAGATTCCTCTGGACGGGTTCTTGGAAGGGAAGGAAATGGACCTTGGTAAAGTGGGAAACTCTATGTTTGCCGAAACAGGAATGGGGATTGGGTTTAGATCTGTAGTAAAAAATAACGAGGCACTTGCTGCAAAATTGTATGGAGAATGATAAATAGTCCCAATGCATTATGGGCCAGAAATCTGTGAGTGAAGTATGGAGAGAACAAGACCCCAACAGAGATTGTTTGATATCAGTTGTCTAACAAAGGTTCCCCTATTTTAGCGGTACTCAAAATAAGAGAGAAAATGATCAAAGAAAGATTGTTTTGGACAGTTAATAATAGAAAATACACATATTTCTGGTTAGACTCATGGGATGGACATCAACCTTTGGTGACTCAATATCCAGAGTGGACTCCTATGATGGAGGAGCTACATAGAGAGCAATGGATAAAAGTAGAAAACTACTTCATGGGCCAAACATGAGGACCAAAAGTTGAAGGATACTAAGATTCCATTGGAAGAATGATCAATCCAAATTCTAGAGAGACTAGCAAAAGAGATTAACCAAATCATACAAATGAGATCATTATCATGGTCCTATGAGGAGGTTCAATTTGGATGGAATAGTAGGACTAAGGGGTGTGTACAGTAGCGTATGGATATGAAGCCTTTTGCCCTAGCACCGCTCATTTCAATTGGTTACTCCTCCACAAAAGAGTACTCACATGGGACAACTTAATGAAGAGGGGAGTCTATGGACCTTTTAGATGTACATTATGTATGGAGGAGAATGAAACTTTCAACCACCTTTTTATAGAATGTCCCACAATGATGAAGCTGTGGAAAATGTTGGCATCTTTGCTAGGTCTGCATTGGACCAACAATCAGTCTATAGAAGAGATCTAGAGAGGATAGAAGAATCAACAAGGAGTAGATGGTTATGTGGGGCAGATAGTGTGGACGGGGATGACAATCCTACCTTGGAACATCTAGAATGAGTGAAATAGAAGGATCTTCAAACAAGATATTAGAGATATCCATTATATGTGGGTGAAGACCATATCCAATATAACGAAGACTATCCAATTCGTGTTGAAGCAACCTTAAAAATCACATCAGCGATGGGAACAAATAGTGGGATGATTCAAGATCAGTCCCTAGACGGAGGAAGCTAGAAGAGTCAAACCATGGGACAAAAGGATGGATAGAACCCAAAAATGGTAGCGACCACCACTGGGATTTGGAAAGGTAAATGCAGATGGGGTGTCAAGGGGCAACCTAGACAGGGCTAGTGTAGGGGGAATATGTAGACTACCGACCGACAACAAACTTAGGTACACTTCTCAACAACATTGTTGAGAGATATGGCATTTTGAGATGGATGCAGGAGGCTCTCAAGGCCCGATGGAATAGAGTGATAATGGAGTCAAGACTCTCAATTATTGATCAACTACCTTAAATCCCCATTGAGAATCAGGAATGCCAATTGGAGAATTCAAAGGATTGTAGATAAAATTAGACAAATACAAAGCAATTTTGCAGAGGTGATATACACCCATGTACCAAGAGAGTAGAATAAGACAGTTGATGGTATGACAAATTGGGCTTTGGACAAGGGAGACCTCATTTGCTATGGGAACCCTCCTAAGTGGTGGGCACAAGAAATAAGGGAAGAGCTTCTACATATTCAATATATTGATGATAAAATTCCTGATAATGTGTAGAGATTCAGTGTTTTGTGATACTTTTTATTGATAGGGATTTTGGTTCTTAGTACAATGGTTGAGATAGATAAAATTGATGTATCCAATGTCAAAACATGGGTGAAAAGCCTGATGGCCTGGAAAGGCCAAAGATGTAATATGATTTGATTATCAATATAATATAATCACTCTTTTTACCAACAATATATATATAGTCCCAAGGGATGGGTGGATTGGTGAGTTCTAGGCGCTCACCAAGAGGAGACCCAAGTTCAAAACCTTGGAGGCTAGCCTTGTCTTGGGGCAGAGGTAGTAGACTAACCTGACTTTGTTGAGTGCCTCCTAGCCCGACGATAGCGGTTCCAATCTCGAGCCACCGGGGGTCTCCCTCACTTCGGATCACATTTATTGAGGGAGATTTGTAATTGGAGATAAAACACCCAACTGAGGAGCCACACAGAAAGACTCCATCAACCAAGACTACCTAAAACATATTACTAAAGACCCAACACAAAATACCACTATAAAGCAAGAGCCAAACACGAAGAGACCAAACTTATTAGCAAATCAAGCAAAGGTAAGATTAGTCAAGTTCATGGGCCACCAACTCCATTTCCCCACGCAAACTCAAAGAAATTCGTTGTCTTGGCTTCGGTTACTTTGATGAGAGGAAAGCACGAGCATATTTTGAAGAGACAAAAACAAATAGTTTTTCAAAAGCTTCAAACGTCAACACCCGTGGGGGTGGCGACAAAGAAAATGAATTGTAAAAATATGTAGTCACACATGCCACACTTTTATTTAAGAGAAATGTCCCCTTCGAGAGGTCTTTATGCATCTTGATTGAATGGAGAGAATTGTTGCCAAAGTTACTACCCATACCATCTAAATGGAGCCTTCCTAATGACTCTGACTCCATAGATGTCGCACCATAATTGCTTGAAATTCTCTCAGACTAAGAATTTTCTAGATTGGCAGTAGTGACATTTTGATGCGGAATAAAAAGAGGAAACTCTTTGCTTCGAGAGGCTGGCCAAGAATCCCAAAAAGAAGATCTTTGCCACACACGTGAGCATGAACTAGCAAAACCATAATTAAGAAGCAATGGTACATATGAGTATTGAACAACAAGGTTCAACAACTGCAACATATACCCTAATGATGCTCCAAGCTCTTCCATTGAATTGTTAAATCTGCACCTCATGAAAAACACTAGAGACAAAAAACATAAAGGATAAGGAGTGCATAAGGAAAGCAAGCCTCCTGATATGACTAGGATGATGCTAGGTCCCATTAGGTAGAGAGTCTACACAAGAACGTTGTACCCCACACAGTCCAACTCTAGCATTTATCAATCTCGCCCTCTTTTGAGAGGTAAGCAAATCGTGCTTGCCTTGACTTTCCCCCTCTAGGTAAACATGGTGTCTCCTCCAACATAGACTTGATTAGCCTCTCGGATCTGCTATACTCTATGATCAGTTTGCTCATCATGGACACGGGCTTCTCAATATACCAAATCCTGGAGCTGACTAGGAAAGCTAGCTTCCCATTTCTGAAAATCATCCAAGATCACCCCCATGTTTGCCAAGCTATCCATAACCCCATTACCTTCTATAAAAACATGGTTATATTGAATATTCTCCAAAGGGATTATTTTGTGCTTAGCTTCCGAAAACATATCAATGACACTCCAACTAGCTAGCTAGTTTCCTTTCAGAATATTAATAACATTTTGTGAATCACCCTCTACAATCAGATTTTTAATATTAAGGCTCTCAATAAGATTTAAGCCTAGGAAAATAGCCTTGGACTCAGCAAAGTGACTGGTTTGCTCCCCTAAGGTCTCTACATAGGCCATGATAGCCTTTCCTTTATGATCTCTAAAAATACCACAAGATTTGACCATTCTTGGATTCCCTTTCGTTGCACCATTGAAATTTAGCTTCAACCAACCAGGGGGTAGCGGTTTCCACTTTGTGTTAGCCCTTACAAGTTTGTATGGCAGAGCAAGGCCTTGAGCCTGGAAGTCCAAGCCCCAATTGATGATAATCTCTTTTTTCTCGAACAAGCTCCCAGGCATCTTTAAAACTTGTGATCTTGAAATTCTCCACAATGGTAGTGGAAGATCTAGCTTCAGTGGAGGTGATACTTGTAGACACCCAAAATATGTCAATTTTGTAATTTTCTAAAGTCATTTTTAAAAATTCATGCTAAATCCTAAATAATCCCTAAAATTGCACTACCCCACTCAATAACCTTACAAAAATTAAATTCTCCCTTCCTAGCCCTTTCTCTCCTACTAAGCAGCTTCCTATACATTAAATCCCTAGTCCCCATGTGACTTCCCATACCCCCTAGCCTATGTGCCCAAATCCCTACCTTATGTGTATTCCCCTTCAACTCTAGAATAGGTCCACATCACCCTACCTTTCCACATCCCCACTCATCACTCCCCATGTCCATTTATGACACTTGGGAAGGGTGAGGATCCTCCCCACCTAAGTGCATTTATGTGGCATGATGTGCACATGCCACTTGGGTGGGTGAGGACTCTCTCCACCCAAGGTCATTAATAGGGGAAGGTGCACATTATCCTAAATAGAAATATCTAAATTTTCCATGTCCCTCACCCATGACACATGGCTGCCACATCATGCCATGTTACTTCCTAGTCACCACCCCCTCACGCTTGCAAAAAGTCTATAAATACTCCCTATTTTCCTTCATTTGCATGGGGTATTGAAATCACAAGCCAAAAATTTGCCAAAATTTCTACTGAATCCCTTTGTGTGTGTCCACTCCCTTGTGCAATCATCTTCCTTTTTGCATGCAAAGCTACCATGGAAACCAATGTATGTTTGAATATGCGTCTATCTTGTTTTTTGAAGTTGCTCATAGACAGAGTACTAGACCCGCACCAAACTGCCAATGGAGGCCCTTAACACCCTATCGGAGGTCCATAGCAATTTTTGGCCTGATTTCAGCAGCAGAGGTCTCAATCATCAACTTCGAGATGGTTAGCAATCATGACCATCAGGCCCTAGACGACCTCCTCTCAGGGACCAGACAGTTAGTTTTCAGCCATTATTGCTTGACTTGTCTTGCTTATAACTTACTAATTCAGAATTTGATTGCCACCAAATTTTGAGGGTAGGTTCCTGACAACTTACAAAAGGCCTCCACCAAATTACATAACATTATGAAAACCAAAGAAGAGACCGTCATCCCCCTGTTGGTTAGCAGTCAAGACCGTTACTCCCCTAATGGTTACACTCTAGAGCCTAAACTGGACAAAGCATCATTGACAGACATACAAGTAAGGTAAGCAAGGCAAGTCTATTTGTGTTTTGCAACATTTTGCACCATGTTATTGCTTTAATCTAAGCTTTTCAAGCTTCCTTTATTGTTTGCATCTTTCATTAATTTGGGTCTAACCATGGTAGACCCATATATGCTACTAATATTTGTTGTGGGTTGTGTGCAAGTACCATGGAGGAGCATTCAACCTAGGGTGGTCAAGCAACTGAGGCTTAAAACCCACCCAACCCTCGAGGTGGCATAAAAGACCATTGGAGCACCATTGTTGTTATATTTTGTAAAAGGGATATTCTCCATCTTGGAGACCCTATTGTAAGCCCCAAGAGGGTCATTTGTAAAAGAAAATATTGTTTGTAACATCTTTTTATTCATCAATGAAAATGGTGCATCTTCTATTCTACAATACTCTTTTTTTTAGCCTTGAATATATGATTATTTCGCTCTTTCTAAAGTCCCCACAAGGCATGGGAGAGGTTTAACTTCCACAACATTTTTAGTCTCTTGCTTCAAAAGGGGATTCCCACTAGAGGCATAGGTATGGAAGGAAATTTGGAAGGACCCAAGTGACTTGAAATTTGCTGAGCACTCTGTTCAAGATTTCGATCATGAAGGGATGGTTTGTATCTTCCCAATTTTTCTCACATAACACACATCTATTAGGAATTATCATTCCCCTCTTATGAAGATTATCCATAATCATAATCTTGTTTTGGATCGATAACCAGTAAAAGTAGGCAATTTTTGGAAGGAGCTCCTTGATCCATACTTTTGTAATAGGCATCCATCCTAGGCCCTCTCCCTCCAACACATAGTAACCAAGTTTAACTGAGTACTCACCTTCCTTTTGATTCTTCCATAGGAGACTATTCAAATTTTTTGTACTATTTAAAAAATAGACTTGTAGCATACTGTTGAGATTCCTCAAACTCTGTTGGTTCCTCTCATCCAACCCATCTACTTGTAGATGCCTCCATATTTTACCAAATTCATCAAATATGATGTGGTTTTGCACAAATATTCCATAAAGAGCAGACAAGACTTGTTCTAGCATAACAAAATCCAGTCCATAAAGGAATGTTCTTCAACCATCTATCCTTCTAGAAATGGACTTGGGATCCAGTTCCAATCTGCCAACAAATATCCTTATTCAACAAAGGTTTGGTAAGCTAAAGGTTATTCCAAAAATTTGAACCACGAGGTAACTCACTGTCCTCTAGGAAGCTAGAGTGGTTCCTAAGATACTTGGCTTTAAGGATGTGGACCCAAATGAGGTCTTTATCCTTTACAAATTTTGGACCCAATTTGCCCATCAAGGCTTTATTCATCCTTTTCAAAATTTTGAAGCCTAGGCCCCCCACTTCTTTCCTTGTGCAAACTTGCTCCCAAGCTACCAACACCATCCTTTTTTACATTTTACACTAGACCATAAGAAGTTTCTCTGAATCTACTCTATTTTGTTACAAAATTTTATTGGCATTTTGAACACTTACATAAAATAGATTGGGATATTCTATAGAGGTGATTTTACTATTTGGGCTTTGCCAGCCTGGCTAAGCAAAGAACCCTTCCACCTTGTAAGTTTTTTTTAATAATCTCTCTACAATTGGATTCCATAACTCCTCATACATCATCCCTTTGAATAGAGGCATCCCAAGGTAGGTTGAGGGACGATCCCCTATACCCCAACTAAAAAGTCTAGCTAATCTAACCTGCCTATGTCGTGGCATGTTAATAAAATAGATCTTACTTTTAGCATAATTCACTTTTTGACTAGTTGCCTTCTCATAATTTTCCAAAATAGATTTTAATTCTTTGGCCTGTGGGATTGAATATTTTGTAGTAATGATCGTGTCATCCACAAATTGTTGGTGGAAGACGAAGGATAAAGAAGAGATAGATTTAGTTCCCTCAATTTTCCCATTCGAAGTAGCAGTAGATATCACTCTCGCCAAAGTTCAACAAGGATAATGAAAAGGTAGGGAGACAATGGATCTCCTTGATGGAGTCCTCTTCTATTCTAAAAATATCCTACTGCTGAACTATTTACTAAAACTAAAAATATGGTTGAAGAAACACATGCCTCAATTAGCTTAATCCATTCTTGATGAAAGCCAAAGTTGTTCATGGTCTTGAAAAGGAATTCCTAGGAGACCCTATCGTAAGCTTTATTCATGTTCAGCTTTAACAATATCCCAAAATTCCTACTCCTGTCTATGGAATGAATCACCTCATGAATGATTATAATACCATCCAAGATTTGTTGCCCTTTAACGAAACCACCTTGATGGGGTTCAATTATGAAGGGTAGAATTATTTTAATTTTGTTGGCTAGGACCTTGGAAATAATGTTATATAAAGTATTGCATAAACTTATAGGGCAAAATTCAAAGAAGGTCCTAGCACTTGCCACCTTAGGAATGAGAGATAAGAAGGTTGACTTGACATCTTTGGGAATTTGCTATGTTCTTTGAACCTCCATAACAACCTGGGTAAAATTCGTCCCAACAATGTGCCAAAATCTTTGGAAGAAAACAATAGGAAAGTTGTTTGGTCCTGGGGCCTTGTCACCATTTATGTTAGACACTATCTTTTTAATTTCATCCTCCTTGAAGGGACTAAGGAGATAGTCATTAAGCTGGTTAGTGACCAGCAGGGTATATTCTAAAGCATGATGTTCATAGAAGCATCATCTTGAGGCTCCTCATATCCTATCAAATTGACAAAGAAGTTAATAACTTCCTCTCTGATTTGAAGGGGGTCATCAGTAATAGAGCCATTCATGTTAACAATTTCCATAATCTTATTGTAGCTCCTATGCCTCAAGGTTGAAACATGAATTTTTTTTTCTATTGTGGTCCCCTTCTTTTAGCCAAAATACTCTTGATTTCTGCTGCTAGAAGATCTCTTCACAAGCCATGATATTGTGATAGCCAATAGTTTCTTCTCTTTATCTCTCATTTCACTGGTAAAAAATCTCTGATTGCAAGGCCTAATCAATGTTTAAAAATTGTTGCTTTAGTTTTGATTTTTCTTGATGAGGTCGCCAAAATCCTCTATATTCCATATTTTAATATATTTTTAATAAGTTTTAATTTTATGGCTATTTGGGTTAGATTCACCCTAGAGAAATCTTGCTTCCACCACTCTGATATTTTACCCTCAAGCCCTTCATGTTGCAACCACATCTTCTCAAACTAAAAAGGGCATTTGAAGATTCTTTTCCTTACCTCAGTCTCCCAAATAAGGGGATTGTGATCAGAACTCACCTTTGGAAGAGCAGTTAGAGTTGTGTCTCCAAAGGATAGTAGGATTTCCTTTGATAAAAGAAAATGATCAAGCTGAATTTGGATTAATTGGTCCCCTATTCGTCTATTGCTCCAAGTGTACTTAACCCTTCTTAGTTCTACATGTACCAACTCATTAAAATTTACAAACAGGGCAAAATCCATCATTCCTTTTGAAATGGATGAGTTGCCTCCCGTCTTGTCTGATGGGTAAATGGGCGAGTTGATGGCTAAAGGGGAGAGTTGAAAACTCCTACTAGAACCCAAGATAAACCAGAAAAGGCTTCTCTAAGTTGGCATAAATCCCTCCACAGATGCCTTCTACAAGTCATTGTGTTCGAAGTATAAACATTATTGATTATCCATTACTAATCCTCCTCATTTGAGTAGAAATGAATAGTTATAAATATTTCATTTGACACTATTAGTATTCCTTCAATCTCGTTATGATCCCACAAACACATAAGGCCTCCTAAGGCCCCTACTGCAGGACAAACTACAAATTCTGCATTGAGAAAATATGCTCATTAGATTCATAATCATAAGAAATTACAATGCTTTTATAGCACTCCAATCAGTTTGAAATCTCTACTATTATGGAGATCTTACTTGCTCCTACTATGTTTAGAAACACTCTAAACAATTCCCTATATGCTCTCACAACAAAACTGATTTCCTCTCAAATAGTAAAGTTGGTGCAACTATATTTAAATGAATTTTAAATATTTAGAACCTATATACTTTAGGGAAGATACTCTAAAGTATGCTCTAGAGTCCAACATTCTCCCCCTTAAAGTTGAGAGGACTGACTAGACAGTCTCTCAGCTTTATATACTGAGCTTTCGCAACTCCTTTGGTGAAGATGTCCGCTATGTTGTCCAAAGTGCTGCAATGTTGTAGCTCAATCACCTGTTTCTCCACCATGTCTCGAATGAAGTGATACTTCATGTCAAAGTGCTTTGACCTGTTGTGGTGGATAGGATTATGTGCCAATTGGATGGCACTCATATTGTCACAATACAATCTTGTAGGACCACTTTGTTTCTCTCTGATTTCTTCAAGAACTTTTCTCAACCATAAAGCTTGGGTACTAGCATTTGTGATGGCTATGTACTCAGCTTCAGTAGATGATAATGCTACAACAATCTGCTTTTTGGAACTCCAAGTAATTAGTCCTGACCCAAGACTAAAACAATTCCCTGAAGTAGATTTTCTATCATCTATATTGCTGCCCCAATCACTATCACTAAAGCCAACTAATTTTACAGAATTACATTTGTGGTAATGGATCCCAAAATCCAATGTACCCTTTACATATCTCAAAATTCTTTTAGTTGCTTGTAGATGAAGTTCAGATGGATCAGCCATATACCTTGAAACAAGAGAAACAACATATTGAATATCCGGCCTTGTGTTGGTGAGGAACATTAGACTCCCAACCATGCTCCTGTAAGTGGTCATGTCAACTTTTGGTGCTCCATCATCTTTGCTCAATTGGATCCCATGACCCGTTGGAGTTGCAACAGACTTGCATTGCTCCATAGCAAATTTCTTGATCATATCTTGAGCATATTTGTGTTGACATATGAAGATCCCTTTACCTGTTTGATGTACCTCCATGCCTAGGAAGTAATGCATTAAACCTAGATCTTTCATTTCAAATTCTTTCATCATGGAGTGTTTGAACTCCTCATTCATCTTAGCACTACTACCCATGAATATTAGATCATCCACATATAAGCATACAATGAGAATGTCTTTACCTTGTTTCATGTAGTAGAGAGTAGGTTCACTTTTGCTCCTAGTGAATCCATACTTTTGAAAGTAGCCATCAATGCGTGAGTACCATGCCCTTGGTGCTTGCTTGAGGCCATACAATGCTTTCTTTAGTTTGTAGACAAGGTTCTCCTTACCTTGTTCTTCAAATCCTTGAGGTTGTTGCACAAAAACCTCTTCATTCAAGTACCCATTGAGAAAGGCACTCTTTACATCCATGTGCTGAATTTTCCACCCTTTGTGGGCAGCCAAAGAAAGTACTGATCTGATTGTCTCCTGTCTAGCAACAGGAGCAAAGGTCTCCTCATAGTCAATCCCATACTTCTGAGTGAACCCTTTTGCTACTAGTCTTGCCTTGTGTCTTTCAATGCTTCCATCAACATTGAATTTGGTCTTGTAGACCCATTTGCATCCAACACATTTCTTGCCCTTAGGAAGCTCCACTAGCTCCCAAGTATCATTCTTTTTTATAGAGGTCATTTCCTCTTTCATGGCTTGTTGCCATACATCATGAGCACATGCTTTTTCATAACTAGATGGCTCTAGCTCTACACTAGTCATTAAAGCATAATTGACTACATCTCCCTTAGGCTCTTGGGAGTCATCATCACCATACATATGCAGATTTTCAAGTCTTTTCAAAACTGCATTCATTTCACTAGCTTGACTTCTAGTGTATCTTTTCTAGAAATTCTTATCCAACATTTGAAAATATGGATGGTGTTGAAGTGTTCTTTTACCTCTAGATGGAGAATCAATATCCATTGGTGAAGAACTTACTGATATTTGTGGAGAAGGACTTGGAGTAGCATCTGTTGTACTTGAAGTAGTACTCATACTTGGGCTTGGAGGACTTCCTTTGCTATTTTTGGGCTGCACTTGCTGCACTTGAGAGGAACTTGCATCATGAGATCCATCATCAACAAAAAGTTTTTGATGACCCCATTCTCCCCCTTCATCAAAAATTACATCCCTGGAGAGTACAATTTTATGTGTTTTGGGATTGTAGAGCCTATATGCTTTGGAAGACTCACAATATCCAACAAAAATACATGCTTGAATTTTGGGGTCAAGTTTCTTTCTTTGCTCATCAAGAATGTGGGCATATGCAAGACAACCAAAAACCTTAAAGTGTTTTACATTTGGCTTTTTGCCATACCATCCTTCATAAGGAGTAATCCCATATAAACTAGAAGTAGGACTCCTATTCAAAATGTAAACACTAGTTCTAACAACATCAGCCCAATACATGTTACTTAGATGCTTAGTTTGCAGCATTGATCTAGCCATTTCTACTATAGTGTGGTTCTTTCTTTCAGCCACACCATTTTGTTGTGGGGTGTAGGCAGTTGTGAATTGCCTTTTTATTCCACAATATTTACAATATTTTAGAAATGCATTTGAAGAATACTCTCCTCCTCTATCAGTCCTGAGACTTTTTACAACAAACTCACTTTGATTCTCTACATTATTTTTGAAATCTATGAAACAATCAAAAGCTTCATCTTTAGTTTTCAAAAAATAAATCCAACACATCCTAGAGAAATCATCAATGAAAGTGAGAAAGTAAGAGTTGTTACCAATGCTTTTGGTTTGCATTGGACCACAAATGTCTGAATGCACCAATTGTAGTGGATGGCTTGCTCTCCATGCTTGTCCCTTTGGAAACTTTGATCTTGAGTGCTTTCCCAAAGCACATCCTTCACACACCTCCTTGTGTTCTTCAACTCTTGGAAGTCCACTCACCATAGCTTGAGAAGTCAACAACTTCAAGCTTGCAAAATTAAGATGACCAAATCTCAAGTGCCAAAGCACACTTGGATTAGCAATAGCTACACTAGCAAGTTGAGCACCTCCTTGTTCCCCAAACTTAAGAGGAAACAACCTATTATTTGTCATAGGTACTTGTGTAATAACTCTATTACAATTGTTTTTATCAAAAATGACACATTTTCCTTCATCAAAAACAAGCCTATAGTTCTTCTCCATCATTTGTCCAACACTAAGCAAATTATGTTGGAGTTTGGGGGTGTAATAGATGTCATTTACCTTCTTGGTGCCTTCTTTTGTTGGAACCTCCATGGCTCCAATACCTTCAACTTGTAGTGCCTTGTCATCTCCCAATTTGATCTTTGATTTGTAGGAGGAATCCATTGTAGCAAAGAGCTCCTCTTTGCCACTCATGTGATTGGAACAACCAGTATCCAAAATCCAAGTTTCATTAAGATTTTGATCTGATTTTCCATAGGTGAGGAACATATTTGAAGAAGCTCCTTCCTCTTCTCCATAGTTTCCATATTGACCTCTCCCATCTTGAGAAGTCTTGGACCAACAATCTCTAGCAAAGTGACCAACCTTGCCACAATTGTAACAAGATTTCTTTGATTTGTCACCTCCTCTTCCTTGATTGCCACCTCTTGATCTACCTCATCCTCTTCCTTTACCTCTCCTTTGGCCTCTTCCTTGTCCTTGTCCTTGTCCTCTTCCTTGTGCATTATCACCTTCTTTGGATGAGAATGCTTTCTCATCACCTCCATAGCTTGTAGATGTAGCACCCTGCAATCTTTCTTCATGAGACATCAAAGAACCAATTAGAGCATCAAAAGTTAGAGTAGACAAATCTTTAGACTCTTCAATAATGATAGCAATATGGTTCCATTTATGAAGAAGTGTTCTCAACACTTTCTTCACCACTACTTCAGTTTTGATGTCTTCTCCAAGGGTTTGCATTTTGTTTACAATGGCTTTCACTCTCACACAATAATCTCCCACTCTTTCATCATCTTGCATCTTGAGATTCTCAAAATCTCTCTTCAAGGTTTGAAGCCTCACTTGCTTCACTTGATTTCTCCCTTGATAGCTATCTCTCAAGGTTGTCCATGCTTCTAGGGTTGTTGAACAAGAAGCAATCCTTGGAAAGATGCTTTTCTCCAAAGCTGCTTGGAGATGGTAGAGAGCAAATGAGTTTTTCTTTTGGGCATCCTTTTTATTGGTTCTATCAGCTGCACTCAAGGTGGTCCAATATGCAGGTTCATTGTAGCCTTCTTCTACAATATCCCATAACCCCTTGCCTATGAGTAAGGTCCTCATCTTGATGGACCAATACTCGTAATCTAACCCATTAAATTCAGGAATGGGAAGATTGTTATTGGCAGCCATTGATGCTAATAAAAAAAACTTTGGAATAATGTAGATAGCTTCTAATACAATTTTTTTGCAATAAATAATAGCAGCAGATCTTCTTTTACTCAATTGACTCAACCTGTTAAGTCAATCTCTCAGAATTAACCTCTAATTGCAAAAATACATGCTTCTTTTTATTTACCAAAGTCTCAAGCACCAAATTTATCATAAATCGGCCAATACTGATTGAAACAAACTAAAATTTTTCCTGTAGACTTCTGATATACGTATCTGAAAATCCACTAAATTTCAGAAGCAAATTCACACAAATGAGAAATATGTGATCAATTTACTTTTGCCCTTTCTAGATCTTAGAGTGTTTTTGAGACAACCTCAATGTTTTTCACATAAATCAATCCATACAGCTCCAAAATTTCTGAAAATTAAACTCTGTATTCCTGAGACAATAATATGAAAACCCTCTAAATTTTAGAAGAAAATTTGCAAAGGTGAAAAATATGTGATCATTTACTTTTTCCCTTTTTATCACAATTTCGGATCTAGGATTTTTGAAGAAAAAATCAATATTCACACAAATCGATCAATACAGATCCAAATGACCTGAAATTTTGTCTGAATTATTATTTTATCTAAATAATATTTCTCCCAAAATTTGAGAAGCAAATACCCTGTCTTCCACCTTATACAACCATTTTATTGAAAAACTCAAAATGCTAATAAAATCAGAAAATTAGCTCCAAATCACCTAAAATTTTGACTGAATCCTCTTTATACAATTATCTAACAACCCTCAAAATTTCATAAGAAAATACCTCAGGATGCATGAGATATTAATGATTTACTCGAGCTCTTCCTTGCAACTCTGTTGAGTGTTGGCCACTTGAGTTTCTCTGACAAAGTGCGTGCTTCAGATCTCTTCACACCACTCTCCACAGGTTTTGATCCATCTGAGAAAACCTGCTCTGATACCAAAATGAGAAAATATGCTCATTAGATTCATAATCATAAGAAATTACAATGCTTTTATAGCACTCCAATCAGTTTGAAATCTCTACTATTATGGAGATCTTACTTGCTCCTACTATGTTTAGAAACACTCTAAACAATTCCCTATATGCTCTCACAACAAAACTGATTTCCTCTCAAATAGTAAAGTTGGTGCAACTATATTTAAATGAATTTTAAATATTTAGAACCTATATACTTTAGGGAAGATACTCTAAAGTATGCTCTAGAGTCCAACATGCACCCCTCCAAATTCTTTGTTTTATACTTTTGAATTTTTGGTCATCTAATTTTGTCTCCTGTAAAAGGATAATCTGAGGAATGATATCTTTTCTCAATGATTGCACAACTTTGTGCTTAGAAGGGGCATTGATACCCCTTACATTCCATAAGGTAACTTTCATTTTTTGGGTTTGGATTGTTGTTTCTTTCCCCCACCTAGGTCTAGAGTTTTTTGGGTGCCATTTGCAATCTCCATCTCTATTTCTCTATGTTTTATCTCCTTATTAGTTGGTCTCCCAAATCTAGATTTAAATCCAACGTCTATTGATCTTTTTTTTTATTCCTAGTTATTCTACTAGGTGTTGCACTTGCTTTGCCTTTCCTAGGCCCTAGGTCACACAATAATATCTCTTTATCCCTACCCTAGATTGATATCTCAAAATTATTGTCCAAAGTAGAATCATAGTGATTGTCCGTAACACAAAGGTCCTTATTTGGGTTAGATGAATCCAGAGGTAAAATTTCCACACATGTATTAATAGGATCGGGTAACACATCCCCCAAAAAAACAAAGGAATTGGACTAAAGAAATTCATTCATAGAGACAGAGGGGAGCGGAACATTAGGGCATACCTGGATATTTCCTTCCAAGATTTCCCCCTCCTCCACAAATGGTATTTTTGAGTTTGCAATTGGGGCTTCCTTGTCTTCTTCTTGACTCGTTATCTTCTCCTTCTGGGCGCCCAGGTCTCCCTCCTGAGAGTTCTTCGGGTCTGACGAATCCCTCCAATGCTAGACTTTACATGATTTGCTTTCCTTCTTTTTATTAGGACAAAAAGCTAAAGTGTACCCTATTTTTTACACAAATCATAGTAGGAAGGCTAGTTCTCATATTTGATAACCTATAACCAACTTTCTATATCAAAGAGGAGTTTAATTGAGCAAGGAAGATTCACTTCTAAGTCTACATTCACACACATTCTTGCATAAATAAATCTCGACTTGGACATGGTTGCAGAGTTGATGGCTACCAACTCCCCTATCTCTTTTCCCCCTCCCCCACAAATGGTATTTCTGAGTTTGCAATTGGGGCTTCCTTATCTTCTTCTTGACTTGTTATATTCTCCTTTTGGACACCCCGGTCTCCCTCGTGAGAGTTCTTCGGGTCTGACGACTCTCTCCAATGCTAGAATTTACACGAGTTGCTTTCCTTCTTTTTATTAGGACAAAAAGCTAAAGTGTACCCTAATTTTTTACACAAATCATAGTAGGAAGGCTAGTTCTCATATTTGATAACCTATAACCAACTTTCTATATCAGAGAGGAGTTTAATTGAGCAAGGAAGATTCGCTTCTAAGTCTACATTCACACACATTCTTGCATAAATAAATCTCGACTTGGTCATGGTTGCAGAGTTGATGGCTACCAAATCCCCTATCTCCTTCACTATCTTCATGAGGATATTATACTGCCAAAACTGGAAAGGCAAGCCCAACAGTGTGATCCAAATGGGCGCTTTGTGAATGATTTGTGTATTTGGATCAAAATTTGACCCTCACTTTCATAGAAACAGCCCTTGTTGACTAAAAAACCATGGACCTCCCCAAAGAATACGATCAACATCTTTGTTGCAGTTAAGTTTAACCATAAAAAAGCCTTTTGGTAATGCTACAATCTCCATATGCCCATAGGGTGCCATTTCATGAATGCCTATTTTTGGATAGAGTCCAGGTTCGGATGAGCCCCTACAAACTTTTCAACTAGATTCATCGCACCTTGGGCCATAGTCAAATTGATTAGGGTAGAAGGAATATGAAGTTTACCCTCTTCAGGACACAGATCAACGCGATTCACCACATCCTTAAAATTCCCTTTAACCACATTCAACCATGACCTATCCCCCAAGTCAAACAACTTCTATAATATTCTTGAGGCCTGCTAAGGGCCTAATGAAAGACCCACCCCCTAGTCAAACCTTTGGGCCTACAAACCTCGGTTCATGTTGTATGCCTCCTTGTCGCTTCTCGTCATCGTCCTAAATATTCCATCCATAAAAATATTTTTGATTAGGATAAATATAGGGTTTTTTGAAAGGGCATACACCTTTTCTCAACTGAGGGCACATCTTGGATCTCTTGGATAAAATTCAAAAGATATACCAATTTGGTGTCCCAATATGGACAAAAAAAATTATGAAATGTATTTTTTTTCCACATAGACATATATTAAATACGAATGATTTAATAAAACAACATTTAAAAGAGTGTTTGGTCAACCCAAAATTTAGAAGAATGTAGATATAATTGTATTCAACCCTCTCTAATGCTTGGGCACTAAATATTATTTTTTTAATGAGTTTACACAGGGTTTTTATGAGGGGTCTCGGTCCCCTCATACGGAGTGGGGTTTGAACCGTGGATCTCTCAAAGAGAGGCCAAAGCCCTTACCATTGCAATAAGCTTGCAACTTAAAACTTTGGTTTAAGGTGGACACCAAATAAACCTTTAAACCCTCAGTCACAATTAACAAGGATTATGTTTTTTGTGTATTTGCATGAGGGAGTGAGAATCATACTCGGGTCGACCACAACCATCACCCTTTGTTAAGTTCCCCACAAGGATTGGGTTTTTTGTGTATCTGCAGAAGGGAGTGAGAATCATATCCGGGTCGACCACAACCATCACCCTTTGTTAAGTTCCCCACAGTGATCAACCAACTCACCCACTTAAACAAATAAGATAGATAATATTATTGAATAGCCTATTGAAAAGTATTAGTTAGGTTATAAGACTATGGGTTTGAATTATATTCTTTCCGTACAAATAATTTATTTATTGTTTCTTATAAACATATACAATCAAACATTTGAAAGATCATGGATGTTTTGTCAAACCAAATTTAATAACGTGGATATATAATTATACATAACTATTAAATATCATTAAATATCTATTGAAATATATTTTACAAAGTATTACTTATTATGAAATCACGGGTTTATAAGGCTATGAGTTTGAAATGAATTATTTACAAATTATTTAAAAAGGCACTCCTTTATTCAAAAATAACTCTAGAATATTATGCAACAGCATGCTTCCCGTGAAAATTGAATGTCTATGGGTTTTCTGGGCTCCTTATGAGCCAATTGGGTTCTCCAAAAGAACAATTTTAAGATATTCAACATTAGTTATTTCAATTGGTTATACCTTACAAGGATTGTAGTTAAGTAGATTTTATCTTATCTACTATTTACTATTGCTCTAAAATACTTAAATTAAACCTTTCTAAATTTAAAATTTTCTTGACGTTAAATATATAATAATAATATCACTTATTTTAATTATATTATTTGTAATATTTTTTATATTGAACATCGTATACAAATATTTACAAATATCAAATATCAGCGCTTGTTCAAGCAAACACAAGAAGAATCGACCTCACAACTGCCATTACACCAAATGTCATTCGGCATTATTTGTAATATTTTGCTTGAGTTTACTAGCATGATTGATATCAAAAGGTTTTATAAAAGGTTGATAAATCCTAGAATAACATTATATTTTTGAAAATAAAATTCATACTTATTAATTATAATTATCTATATTATTGATAATAATACTTATTCTAATTATATCATTTGTAATATTTTGCTTGAGTTTACTAGCATGACTGATATTAAAAGGTTTTATAAAATGTTAATAGGATAAATCCTAGAATAAAATTAGATTTTTGAAAATAAAATTAATATCTAATAATTATAATTCTCTACATTATTGATTTGCTCATGCTTTAAAGTGATTTTCAAAATGAAAACGTGTCCATCCAAGGTATGGTTTGGCAAATACTTCATATTATTCTTATTACATGCATATAGGTACATTCTATTTGAAGCACTTGCATGGAATATGGAAACACAAGGAATGATTAAAGTGGAAGTTGTATATACTAATGCAATACGTGTGCTTTTTGCTCATTTGTGAAGGATAAGTTACACTTTTAAATCGATATAATGCATTGTATCTTCCACGCTCAAAAGTGGAGCAAGGAAGGTCATGTTCGAGGTAACTTTTCCTTCATCTATTACTGGTTTTTAAACCTAATTTGATCAAATTTAGTTTCAAATTTTATTCAAATGGATCATGAAGGGTCACTTAGAACAATGAAAAGATGTTGTCAAGGATAAACGATCAAGTTACAATGATTGGACAAGCTTGAAAAACAAGACAACTTCATATTTTCGCCATAACTCCTTCAAATAAGGTTGTATTTCAATGGAACTTGAAAGGGAGTTCACTACACCAATAAGAATGCATAAACTAACTTGAGTTCAGAATGCATCATCTGATCCTCAAAAATAGGACAGAATAATCAAGACTAATGAGTCATATTTGAGGTATAAGTAAGACCAAATGATATCCAACTTGAGTGATTTTTTTTTCATGTGGAAGTGGACTTAGAGGACTACATATCCTATAAATTAATGCCTAAAATATATATGTTGGTCCTTCAAAATGTAAAAAAATATAGTCATAATTCTCTCTCCTAATAGCTCAAAATAAGATGAAATTTATGTGAGAGGTTATTTTCATCATTTTCTATGTGCATACCAAACTTCAATTCAATATTCATCCATCTAGACTTTCAAAAGGCCTAAAAATTCCATCCATCTAGGAATAGATTGATTTGGCATTTGCAAGGTCATCAAAGAGTGAACTAGGAAAGTGTCAAGGAAAATATTAGTAAAGAGAAGAATGACACATCACCTCCATGCATATTTACACTTGGAAGAATCTAAAAATTCGAGAATCATCATTTACACTCTTGGATTTAAAAGTGGAAGAGAGATGAGGATTATTTGGGCCAAAATAAGGAAGGAAAAGAGAGTTTGAAAAAGTTAGGAGTGGGGTCAAGTAAATTTAGCAAAGGGAGGGCAAGAAGTAACTAAGAATCACTACTAAAGTCTATATAAAAGTGCATTCTAGCAATATACTATATCCAAGGCCTAGTTGGTGGTCACAATCTCTTGTAATTTCTCCATTTTCATAGGGAACATGAACTTTATTGATTGAGCAATGGGTTTTATTCCCCTAGATATTTTCCCTACTCTAAATCATTGTGTCAACATTATTATGAGTATTTCTCTTTATTCTATGAGTTAAGTTGCATTTCAATTCATTATATTAGATTTGCATAGTTTTATGTGGTTTTCATACTTAAAAGTGGTAAGGTTGAGCTCAAAGTAACATTTTTGAAATAACATCTAATTGTTGGATTGATAGTATATTTCAAGCTTCATTAGCATTATATCAAAGATTTAATAGAATGCCCATACTCTATTTTAACATACAAGATTATTTTTGGACATAGAGGAGAAAATTTGATGTTGAGTAGAAAGTTTTACTTGTGACTAATGACTAATTTTTTCATAGCCCAAGTGGAACCTACCCAAGGAGCTACGAGTGATCAAAAGAATCCATTTGATATTTCATTAGTGGGTATTATAGTTCAAATATAGACTCATATTTGTATTTTTTGTCATTTTGATTTTGGAATGTTAAGTTTTCGTAAATTGTGTTAACGTTAAAGAGGAGAGTGGAAATGATCCTGATGTCTTATGACATCAAAATATAATGTAGATATTATTAAACAACACTCCTTATGTACCATTGTGTAGCTTAAGTGGCCTAACAAAAATTTGAAAGCCCGTTTATCTATAAGTGTTCCTCCTTAGATGTGTCCAAATGGTTCACAAATATTAATTTTGTAAAAACTTCCACATTGGAAATTTGTTTGCCCTGATTATATTTGTACATAGATGATTATATCCAAATTTACTCCTTAAATTTAAATTCTCCACGAGCTTATATAATTATTCCTAGTCCTAGTGTGGTTATCTTACCTCAAGCATTTTGTTGTTCATGTTAGAATATATCTTAAGGTTGTTACTAGGTATCTAGGATATTTATCTTATTACTATTTTTGGAGTTATCTCTCTTGCATGAGGTTGGTAAACTCTTAGTTATGATTGGATGATATCTATTCGGTTGTTATGATCCGATGGCTCACATTGTTCACCTTTGCTATTTATGCAAGGTTCCTCTCATAGAATAATCAATCATTTTTGAGCTTCTATGCAATTTCATGTGATGCTTTGCATGTTTAGTTTTCTTGCGCTTTAATATTGATTTTAAATATTCTCTACAGTTCATACATCCTATAAGAGACTTTAATGATATGACTTACCATTAACTTTGTGCTCTTACTGTAAAAATTTAAATTGTGTATTGTATGACGGCGCTGGTCAAATACAATAAGAAATGTTCACCAAAAAAATATTGTTCTTGGTTCACATTTTTAGGAAAACTACTTCACAATTGTACCTTAATGAAATGTACTTGGAAGAAATTTGAAACTTTTTAATAAGTTATCTGTGGCATTTGTTATGGGCCACTCCCATAAAAATATCAAAACATTACATTTGCTCTTAAGTCTAATTCAACTTGCATATATACAAAATATATTTTTTTATCTCCCTCAAATTGCTATGTTTCCTATCAACTCTTTGATATATTTTCACTAAGAGATAGAATTTCCCTTAGCTAGTTACCTTCTAAAATTTAAATTTTGCCAATATAAAGATTAACATTGTAATTGATAACTTATTTATTACTATATTTCCAAGATGCAAACTCCATCAATAACTAATGGACATTAAAAATAGTGTTATTATTGATCCTATCCACATATACATTTTTCTTAATAGTATTAATAATAATCTATGAATTCCCTCTATTTAAATATATCTCCATCATTTTTTCAATGATAATCTTGATATTTGTAAGAAGTGCACTAAACTATGATTTTTTTTAATTGAAGTTCCATGTGTTTCTAAATAGGTGAAGACACTTTTGCCTTCAATATTTTGAAAAACACCACCTTTGCCAGCTTTCCATGGTTTCCTTTGTGAGAACTATCAATATTAATTTTAATGAACCCAATTTTTGGACATTTTCATTTTATCATAAAATGATGGAGATCCTTTATGTTAACTCCATTGTTATACAATAATCCTTATATTATATTTAAAATCCTATGAAAAAAGTTAACTCTTTTTTCACATTTGAGACTTCCCACAATGTGCACCATGCTTGTAAATATTTTGCATGAGGTAACAATACGATTCTAAACTTAGATATGATTTGAGATTCACCTTTTAAAATTCTATTATTCCTTTCAAGTCATAAATTCCAACAAATAATGATAGGACCAATCCTTTAGAAAATGCATACTTGTTTAGTTTTAAAACAAATGATACAATATTTCATCAACTCCTCCAATGTTGATGGAACTACATAATATATATTTGAAAAAGTGGTCCAAATTATCTAAACAAAGGTACAATCAAGTAGATGATATGATGTTTCTAGCTCCTCCTCATACGAGGCACACCTAAAAATTCCTTGATATCCTCTTCTTTGTAGATTGTCAATTATAATTCTTTTTTTTGTACTATTAACCAAATCCTTGCAAGCAAGAAATTCTAATTGCTTTAAATCTTAATTATCAACCATATTTTAATAGTTTGAAAAAAAACTCATGCTTTTATTCTCAAATTTGATAAATAAAACTTACAAACCATAATTTGGAGCTCATTCATTGATTTTTTGAGGTGCTTCCCTCAGATAGATGTAACGAAAATCCAAGATCTATAAATGTTGCTAATATTAATATAATTTTTTATCTTTGAATCTCTACAAGCTCTAACCCAAACCAATAGTTATCATGTTGGATTACAAATAAGAGGACAAAGCTTAAACCAAGCACCTGACTAAAAATTTGAAGAATATCCCTTATTTGATCAACCACCTAATATGTTTATTGATCAATTATAAATTATCTACGAGCTAAACCCTTGGGAAGGGTTCATTTTATTAACCTTTTTATTACATCCTTAGAACCTATATATTTATAAAGGAACAATTTTTGCCCCTTAATGCCAAACTTGTAAGTTTGTAATTTCACAAGCCTTTCCCTTTGATATTCTTTCCTTTGCAAAACCTATCCTACTCTTAAAGAGAAAACCTAAATTCTTGCTCACACTCCTTTGGAATAAAATCTCTTTGATTTATTTCAAACTTAGGTGCTATACCTACCAACATCTTGAAAGTGACATTTTGTATATAGGGATAGCTTGCAATATAGATTTTATGAATTGTATTTCTCAAGCCATGGTTAAGTACTTACATTTCCAACCTACCAAACAAGATTTTATTGGATCCAAAAGTAGGTCCCAAAGCTACTTCCTTTTTATTTTGTTAGTAAAAGAAATATGTAGATATATAGTGGTAATTTTCTAACTTTAAACCCTAAAATCTCCATAATAATCAATTATGAAAATAAGGCAATGTTAACAAAAAAGATCCTATATTTTGTTGCATTAACCAATTGTCCAACAACCTTCTCATCACATGATATTGTTTATTTTAATTCTAGTGAAGGGCTACTCCACCCAACACTCACACAATACTCAATATCACAGCAAATTTCAAAAGAAACCCAACATCTAATATTACTTCAATGAAATGCAAATACAGAATCAGAGATTACAATGTTACGACCATAAGGTCAATTTTATTACAAAGAGAATCTACTAGAAATATACAAGTTAGAGCCACAATCTATAATACTGGACTACTTCCAGTAAATATATGTTCCCCCTTTAATAACTTCCATGGAATATTCTGGAAAATGTAACTCCCCTTTTTTCGTTGTTCATTTTCCTGCCTAGGAAGATATTCATTTGAAATTTGAATTTTCATTTTTCCCGTCCAAGAAGATATTCAATTGAAATTTTCATTTTCATTTTCCCGCCCAAGAAGATATTCATTTGAAATTTAAATTTTGGTGGCACAGCTTCCTGGGGTCATAACTTTTGACTCGGTTGTACAATTGGCTATTATAATATATTTTTTGAAAGCTTGCGAAGAGATCTACAACATCAATATTTTGTTAAAATTTTATCCTTTTTTGGGGCCTCTAAGGTCTTCAAATTTTACTTTTAAACTTTATTGGAAAGATTTCTTGGAACAAAAACTTTAATATCTCTCAAACTGTTCAGGATATTGGGGTGATTCTTTCACCATTGGATACATTTTGTAATTCTTCTCCTTGGGGTAAATTTTTAGGTCCATACATACTCATTTAGGCTAACTTACTAAAAATAGTAGGTGATCATTTTTCACCTTTTTGGACTTCTGATTGACTTACACCTCTCAAGTGTCATCATGGACTCTAAAACAACTAAAGAAACCTAAAACTAAAAGAGAAAATGCAAATTTCTGGTGAGGCAATATTGCCCTTACACCATTGGATGCTCCTACATCAGACACCCAGGGTAAATTGAGAAGTGACATTCACTTCTCTAGTGTTGGAGGAAAACCAAGATGATCAACCTCTGCCTTAGACAACCCTGATGAATCTTCAACAGGTCTTCCTTTCCACTTAACAAAATATTCTTCATACTGCATGTTTCTTGTACTTCTGCCCATACAGCTATCCAGGATTTCTTTTATCTCTTCTTTCTCTTGAGTAGATGCTGGAATATTCCACCATTCTCCTACTAGTCCATCCTCATTGTCTCCTTCATGATACTCTGTCAAGTCAAAAATGTTGAACACAGGTGATATGTTAATTCCACTTGGTAATTCCACCTCATGCATTTCTTGAATCATATTTTTTTATGATCCTGCATGGTCCAAACTTCTTCATTTTCAACTTGTTATATGTTCTAACAGGAAATCTTTCTTTTCTCAGGTGAACCATAACTGCATCTCCAACTTGGAATTCCTTAAACCTCCACTTTTAGTCTACCTTTACCTTGTACTGAGTATTCATCTTATTAATATGCTTCCTTACCTCTTAATGCAAGTTATTTAGGTGCTCTGCAAATTCCTTGGCATCGACACTATTCCTTTCTCCTTTGTCCATCTTCCTCAACTCAGAAGCATTCCTTGGGTTGCTCCCATATACAATCTGGAATGGGGATTTACCAGTACTCCTATTGAAATAATTGTTGTAAGCAAATTCCACCTGTGGTAAAATCAAATTCCATCCCTTGGGCTTATCTCCTACTAAGCATCTTAGCAGGTTGACCAAACTTCTATTTACCACCTCTATTTGTCCATCAGTATGCGGATGGTGTGCAAAACTGAACTTCAAATCTATCCTCAACTTCTTCCATAAGGTCCTCCAGAATTAACCAACAAATTTGGTATCTTTATTTGAAACTATACTCTTTGGTAGACCATGTAGTCGTATCGCCTCTTTGAAAAACAACTCTGTAATGTGAACTGCATCATTAGTTTTCTGGAAGGGAATGAAATGTGCCATCTTAAAAAACCTGTCAACCATCGCAAATATTGAGTCATGTCCTCTCTGTGTCCTTGGCAAGCCAAGAACAAAATCAATGCTAATATCTTTCCATTGTTTCTCTGGTACAGGGAATGGTTGATATAGCCTGGTGTTCTGTATTACACCTTTGACCATCTGGCATACTCTGCAAATTTGTACAAACTTCTTCACATCTTGTTGTAACTGTGGCCAATAATAGTTTTTACTAACAAGGGCAATGGTCTTATCTCGACAAAAGTGTCCAACCAACCTTCCACTATGCTTTTGCTTAATCAGGCTCTCTCTCATAGAACTCATTGGAATGCACAATCGGTTTCCTCTAAAAAACATTCCATCTTCGATTAATAAATCCAACCATTCCGTTCTATCCAAAGCAACAAGTTCCAAGCAAGCTCTCCAAGCTTTTGCAAAATTTGTATCTTCAGGGTACAAACTCTTGAGTTTGTCAAACCCAACAACCTCCACCTTCATCTCTATCAACAAATTTTACCTTCTACTTAAGGCATCTGCAACTCTGTTTGACCTTCCACTCATGTGCTTCAACACAAAAGTATAACTCTGCAAAAACTCAACCCATTTTAAGTGCCTTTGATTTAAATTTCCTTTCTTCAATAGCTCTTGAACTTGTTTGTTCAACTTCTCATTCTCTGTAGGAGTCATTCTATGGGCTACCTTATTTGGTAAACTGACTCCTTGTATCAAATCCATCTGGTGACTAATCTTCCTCACTGGTGGTAAACCTTCAGATAAATTATCTGATACAATATCTTGGAATTCTCCTAGTAGATATGAGACTTCTACTGGTATATATTCACATTTTTCTTAATTAACTCAATGAATCAATGCATAACACATATTCTCGTGCTTCAAACCATCTAAAAAAAATCTACCATTAACTAAATAAATTCTTGCACTACTACATACATTTTCTTCCACCTCCTTCAAGGGCTTCAACTTGTGGTGAACTCCATCCTTTGTCAGGGAATAAGTGTTGGCATGCCGATCAAATTACCACAACCTCCCTAATAGCATGTGGTAAGCATCCATAGGCATGATGTCATACAGTACCTCATCATGGTAATTCCCAATAGTGAACTTCACTAAACATTGCTCATTGACCAAAGCTCTATGGAACTTTTGCAACCATGCAATCCGATATGGATGCAAATGGCTCATTCTCTCCAACTGTAATTTGTTAACCATCCCCTCTGAAACTAGATTATCAGTGCTACCATTATCAATGATAACATTACAAACTTTACCTTCACATTTGCACCTTGTGCAAAATAAACTCTTCCTCTAAACTAGATATTTCTTCTCATTTAGAAAGGCTCTCCTTGTGATAAGAACTTCTCCTCTTTCTGCCTCTTCAGAATGCTCAGATTCAGCACCTTCATCTACATAAGCAACTCGTGCATTACCTTCATGTCTCTTATTTGTCCTTCCTCGATGTTGTGGACACTCATATGCTCGATGTCCTTCATCTACAAATTGGAAATAGGTTCCACGAAATCCTCCTCTTCCAGGTCCTCGTCCAAACCTTCCTCTTCCTCTTTGGTCACCATTATTTTGCTTACGAGGGTGGTAGGCATTATCCCCTTTCTGGTTCTGATTGCTGCTAAATTCTCCATTATTCTTTTGGTTTTCATTTCATCCTCCATATGGTCTTCCTCCAGTCCTTCCATCATGACCTATTTCTCTCTGCTTGCTTTCAAATCTTCTATTCAACTTCTCTTCTACCTTCAAGGCAAACTGATAAGCATCTTCTATGGTAGTCATTTTGATCAAACTTAGCTCCTCTTGAATACTTGGCTTAAATCCATTTATATAACGGGTTATCTTCTCCTTGTTGGCCTCAGAATGGCCTGTTCTGATTATGACCTTGTAGAACTCTTCTGTATACTCTTTAATAGACTTACCTACCTACCTCAAACCTTGCATTTTCTTTAGCAAATCTAACTCATAATCAACTGGAATGAACTGTCTCTTTAAATTTTCCACCATCCAATCCTATCTTGTTATTCTTTCTTTTCCTCTTCTATTTATATCTATTTGTACTTCCTTCCACCAGATATTAGCGTGGCCTTTCAGCTCTGATACCACTTGGTGAAGGGCTACTCCACCCAACACTCACACGATACTCAATATCATAACAAAGTTTAAAAGAAACCCAACATCTAATATTACTTCAATTAAATGCAAATATAGAATCAGAGATTACAATGTTAAGACCACAAGGCTGATTTTATTACAAGGAGAATCTACTGGGAATCTACAAGTTTGAGCCACGATCTATAATACTGGACTATCTTCGATAAATCTCTGTCCCACCTTTAATAACTTCCCTTGGAATATTTTGGAAAACGTAAATCCCCTTTTTTTGTCATTCATTTTCCTTCCCAGGAAGATCTTCATTTGAAATTTTCATTTTCATTTTTCCCGCCCAGGAATATATTCAATTGAAATTTGAATTTTCATTTTCCTACCCAGGAAGATATTCATTTGAAATTTGAATTTTGGTGGCACAGCTTCCCGAGGTCATAACTCTTGACTCGGTTGTCCAATTGGCTATTATAATATATAGTTGGAAAGCTTGTGAAGAGATCTACAATAACAAAATGATATCATTTTGTCAAATTTTCATCCTTTTTTGGGGCCTCTAAGGTCTTCAAAATTTACTTTTAAACTTTATTGGTGAGATTTCTTAGGATGAAAACTTTAATATCTCTCAAACCGTTCAGGATATTGGGGTGATTCTTTCACCACCAGATACATTTTTTAATTTTGCTCCTTGGGATAAATTTTCAAGTCCATACGTACCTATTTAGGTTGACTTACTAAAAATATTAGGTGATCATTTTTCGTCTTTTTGGACTTCTAATTGATTTACACCTCTCAAGTGTCATCATGGACCCCAAAACAACTAAATAAACCTACAATCGAAAGACAAAATGTAAATTTCTGGTGATGCAAGATTACCATTACACCACTAGATGCTCCTACATCAAATTCTATGGAATTACTAAGGGATGAACCAAAAACAATTTCCTCAACAAATTAGATATGAGATTCAAATGAACCATTTATTGCAACTTGAATACCGTGGATTTTACCTTCCACTATTACCTTTGAGATAACACTTCTTAATGCCTTAGAAAGAATAATGAAGATGTAAGGAGATAATAAGTTGCTCCAGTGGAGTCTACATGATGATTCAAAGCGTCAAGTAGGGAATTCATTGATCAAAATAGAATATTTTAGAGTGTTGTAACAACATCTACTCCAATCATACCAACCTTAATTAAAACTGTTTTTTTGAGAATATCATATAGAAAAATCCACTAACTCCTATTATGTGCTTTAGTTATATCTAAATTTGTTATCATGCATGCCTAGGTGTTTCATGAAATAAAGAGAAAATATGGCCTCTCGTGTAATGATTATACCATTAGGGATTTGCTTACCATAAAGCAAACTACCTTGTTCCTCCAATATAACAAATTCTAGAACACTTTTCAATCTATTTATCAATAATTTTGAAATTATCTTGTAACCATGTTACTAAAGCTTATTACCCAAAATTTATCAAGATATTTTGTCTCAATTTTATTGAGAACTAATGCAACTAAAGTGGAATTGATCTAACTTATTATAGTGTTATTTTTTCTATCCTCTTCAATCACAATCAACATATCTTCAACATACCCTATGTTTTTTTATAAAATGCAAAAAATCCATTAGGACTAGGTGCATTGTTAGAGTGAAAAGAGAAAATGACATCTTGTAGCTCCTCCATTGAGATCTACCTCATCAAGATTTTATTTTGTATTTCTATGGCAATTGCTAGAATATTATACAAAGCTCACCTTGACCCTTAGTACTTGCCTAACATCTAATAGAATATCTTTGAGATTAATTGCTTCCTTTCTAATCTCTTCTTCTTTCTCAATACTTCTTCCATATAGAGTTGAAATGTTTTCTATCTAAAGAAAAATAAATTTATTTTGGTAGTAGCACAAAATATTTAGTATTTCTATCCATTTTTTTCTATATTTTTGGGCCCACTATGAATTTTTCTTTGTAATAAATTATGATAATAAAAGTATAAATCTTTTTCTTGTATATAATTATTTTGGCCTATTCCATTTATTTTTAATATCTCTTGTAAAATTTTGAGCTTCGAAATTTTTGGCCTCCACGCATGTTTACTACTCATCCTGTTGGGTCCCTTCCTAAGCATGTTACAAAAAGCTTGAAAAACTGTTGCGGGACTTTCTATGGTCCAATGGTTTTGAGCGGAAGGGTTTCCACAAAGTGGCTTGGGATATTTGTTGTCTCCCAAGGAATGTTGGCGGTATGGGTATGTTGGACTGCAAAAGATAAGGTTTAGCCCTCTATGCTAAATGGATTATTCGGGCTCTTAAAGGCCCTGAAGCTTGAAAAGTGCTTCTCAGACATTGTATCTCGACTGGGCTCCCCCTCAACCGCAGAGCATGGGCAAGGATGGATCTTCCATATCTGGTGCTTGCCCCAGTATTCATTAAAATACCTGGCTCCTTTGTTATCAAGAGCATATGGAAGGCTTGGCAACAAATCAACTCATGGATTATATGGAAGGGGGTCAGGTTACATAAAGGCCTCTCCATCAATCGTCTCAATGTTTGGTGGTCCCTTGTTTTCAAGTTACAGGGCATGTCGTTAGCACAAATCCCCTGGGTCCATGCTCAAAAGTTCTTTAAGCATGGAATTTTCACAATTACAAATTTTTATTCCAGGTAAACCAAGGATTGGATCCCCTGGGATACTTTTAAACATACCTTCCGCTTGACCAGTGTGGACAGAGCGACCTATGATGCAGTGATTGACCACACCCCCTTTTCCATTTGGTAGAAAATAGGAGTCAGATCCTAGAAACCTTTATGGAAACATTGGACATGGTACAAAAGCACTCCTTTGCTCAATTACAAAGTCAGATAGAGTTATGAATGGCTTACGCTAGCTTCCCCCACGATGCCTAAGCTCAATGTCAAATGGGACCTCGTTTCTACTCACACTAGATGGAAAGCCAAATTCCACTCAGCTTGGGCTTCTTACTTGGAGCCAAAGAAAGCCTTTTTTTCCTGGAGCTTGTTGTGTCAGGGACTGCCCCTTGGAAATCGACTTTCTTATATGGGGGTGCCTGACCCTAGATGCCCATTCTGTCAAGAACCTGAATCTTGTTTACATCTTTTTTGGTCGTGCAAACGTGTCAGTCTGGCCTGGAATTGGGTTGCTTCTTTCTTTGATACGTACATGCCCCTACCACTTTCATGGCAACATGCCTTACTAGGTGATCCCATCCAATTCTCCCTCCCTCTGAAGGAAGTGTGGCAAATTTTCAAAGTTAGCATTCTGTTTCACATTTGGAAATCTAGAAATAGAATTATTTTCAAACAGGTTGATCTATCTCTGGAATTTTCTTTGGCTGACAAGTTGGAAGTATTCCATGATGTGTGGTTTCAGATTTGTGACCAGGCTAAGAAGGTGGCTATGGAGGTGGACCACTTGTAGGCCTTGCTGAGTTATTGGGGCGGTGCCCCATGTGTTGTGAGTAGGGTGGTCCTAGATCGCACACCTCTTAACCAATCTCGCTCTCGTTCTCACCGATGCTAGGAACAAAGACAATAATACTAGGGATAATTTGCAACAGCGTGATACATGAAATGTGCAACAACCGATGCAGGCGACCAGTGATAGGTGTGATGTCCCGGTCAACAACGAAAATCTCTCTGCTTGATCACATTCCCCATATCCCATTAGTCGTGCTTCAGGATGGGGTGATGATCACTTTGATGGGTGGGGGGAGCCACCCACTCCGATGGATAAGGAGATGTCAACAAAAGGCTCCATTCCATAATGCCTTTCTGGTTGTAATTAGTTCTCAGTTTTGATGTGTTGGGAGTGGGGCCAGTTCTTTTCAGCTTTGTCTTTCCTAATCCGCTATTAGGATTAGTGTGGTTTCCTCAAGGGTGTGATTTTTCCACCCACACTCTTTTTTTTTGTTGTAAAAGACTTTTAACTATTAATTAAATAGCCTTTTCATCAAAAAATAAACAACTTAATTTTATACCTTCTCAATTCATCGCTTGAAAAGAATTAACACCTAATTCAAGGTTCGAGCTTTGACTCTTCTTCAAAAGGTCCAAGATTCAAATCGGTGTGTGGTTGTGTGTTAATCCTTTATTGATAAGTTTAACTCTTAACCTTAAGAAAGATCATAACTAAAATAAAAATACTACCCTAAACCTTAATGATAAGAGTTTCTCACATAAATTAAATTTAAAAAAAAAAATTGAACTCTAATCGTCTTAGGTCCTCTATGAATGAATGCGAAAAAAAAATTACCTCTCGTCGTCTTAGGTCCTCTATGAATGAATGCGACGTTCAACAAAATTTGAAAAAACCAAAGATTCAATTAAGGTTACCGTGGTTCCAAGCTTCCACTTAGTACATAAAATTGCTAATAAAAAGTTAACAAAATAAAAAATTCATTCAAACCTTATGATCTCAATTAGTCATGTGCCTATATTAAAAGAAATCAATCATTTGAATGGTATACCATCACTTACCCTCACATGCATCATAAAAAGACGATACACGTATGTCTTTCACAAACACGACCCTTATAATTTGATTCCTCCCGCCTATCCATGTCATTCTATAGTATTTGGGAAAATCATGATTATGATTAATGAATGCAAGGTCAATAAAGATAATCTATGTCGTTTCGATAAGGTGAGAACAATGATGTCTGAATCAATGTCGGCAAAATACAACTTGAATGAAGTCACGACAAAAATGTTTGTCACCATACTGACATATATAAAAAGCTTTGGTTGTTTAGCTACTCTGGATTTTGGCATGTTGTGGTCAAGGGCCATGAATTTAGGTCACCAATATATTTATGAAAAGGCAAGTTATGGATAAACAAGTCACATGACTTAACTACCACCACGGGTTGGGTAGGAGTTGGTGGTAATGATTTCACACAACAAAAGTGGATTTTCCATATTATAAGTATATATTCGAGGTTTGAATTTGAATCTTTGGATAAGTGTTCAATCTTATATTACGTCAATGTTTTAAAATGAATCTTTGGATAAGTATTCAATCTCATATTGCTTTAATGTTTTAAAAATATCAATAATATAATATTGTATTATTTGATGATTGATTTTACGAAGGTTTTATTTATAATTTTTTTATTATTATATAGTTATAAGAATTGAAACATGTTTTTCTTATATTATATCATTACTATACAATGATATTATAATAAAAGTCGAATATTATTCATATATCGCTTGACAAAATTTTAATCTTTGTTTTTTTCTTTAATGTTGAGGAATCCAATTAGTTTAGCTAATACCATTTAATAAAAATAAAATATTTTTTATTGTTTATGACATTTTAAAGTTTCGATAGTGGTATATCTTTGGATTTTTATTCAGGAGACTCACGTTCAAACCAAGGTATAAGAGGACCGGGACCTCATATAAAAACCTGTGTTTTTTTACTCAAAATTTTAAGTCTCGCTGAGGGATACCATGGTGATATGTCTTTGAGTTTTCATTGAGGAAACTCAAGTTCAAACTTTGATACCAAAAAACTAAAACTGAGATCCCTCATAACAACCCGCATTTTTTATTAATGGCATTAGCTCAACCTACTAAATTCCTCTACTTTGAAGGAGGAGACAAAGGTTCAAATATTGCCAAAAGGGTGCATGTTTAAATAGCCAACTTGTTATCTAATAACATTAGCTTAATTGCTAGATTCCTCAACTTTGAAAGAGGAGATGGGTTAGAATCTTGCTAAAGAATATATGTTTAAATAGTTAATTTATTGTAGTACCACTATGTAGTGATGATGTAATAAGAGTGGAGCTTGATTCAATCTTATTTTGAAAATACGATTAGATTCTTTAATATATTTTAATAATATTTTAAATAACTTTTATCAAATGACATCAACGATTAGATTCCTTAATATTTAAGGAGAAGACCAAGGTTCAAATCTTACCAAGTGGTGCATGATAATATCTAAGGTTTGTTGTAATACCACTATGTGTTGGCAATAAAATACGGTGGGGCTCGTTAAGATCTCATATAACCAATTGAAAAAATATATTTTGTCCCATGTAACACCTATATAATTAAGTATCTCATATAACCAATTGAAAAAATATATTTTGTCCCCATGTAACACCTATATAATTAAGACTTTGGGTTCTCTTTTGAGAGACTCATGTTCAAACCAATGCTCAAACCATTATATGTGAACATCATTATTAAAAATAATTATTATTTAAAAATAAATAAATTTAATAAAATAATATATGTATATAATTTAATATTTTAAAACGTGTCATGTGCATGAGCGTTCTTTATCACATGTTAAATGACCTTTACAAGTTGATGCATTTAAACGTGTGAATGAAATATGAAAGTTTCAACAAACCTTTCAATAAAAAAAAATCACAAGGTTCTTGAGGTGGAAGGACTCTCCACGTGAAGTTGATATTTCGTATGTTAGGTAAGTTGGTGCGTTAGAATGATTCTTTGATTATATTAATGATTTTGAAATAAATTAATTTTAATTAGGTTTATAAAATTAAAATAGTTTATAGGATGTGATACAGTGCAGTGTAGGTAAGGGTTTTGTTTTTTTTAAAGGTTTAAAGGTTCAAACTACAAGCTTTGATTTTTATTTTTAGATGATGTTGTTGTGCGTTGTGTACGTGTTGAACAAAAAAATTAGTTTATAGAACTAGAGTTTTAATATAAGATGAAGTATGGTAAAAGATTTTACTTCCTTTTGATTTTTCATTATAAGTTTTAAAGTTTTAATAATATTTGAAAAAAAAAGTTGTATATATAGTTATTAAATTTGTGGAATTTTTTTAAGATAAAGTTCGAAATTTGTTGAATTTTAAAACCTTAGCACATAAATTCTGCGAACAAACTTTCAATTTGGTAGTGAAAAATAAGCATAAGCATAAGAAACACATGTAAGAAAGAGAAAATTTTCGTAAAAATCAAACTCCAAAATCACTAAAAACAAAAAAAATTCAATCATTTTTATGGCAGCCAAGAATTTAAGAGGATAAAAATTTGTTACAAAACTCTTTTCAAAACTGTTGAAATAATAAGCACTAACACAATAGGTAGGATTTTGGTATAGGTAGACCTTCTCAAAGATCGATGGAATTCCATTTTATTCTGAAATTATCCTTTTGTCTAAATGTTTTATGCCATACTATGGGGAAATTTTCTTTTCCCTTTTTATAGTGTGCAATTTGTCATGTTTTTGTTTTATTTGATTTTATAAGAGGTAAGATTATGGAAGACCAACTTTACATTTTGTTTTTATATTTTCATTGAATTAAAATATAATTTTTTAATAATTGTCTTATATTTAAAAGGTTGATAGATGTTATATATAAAATGAAATAATTTTAATTATATTTATAAGATAAATTTAATTTATTGAATTAGAAGTTTTAACATCGTAATTATATATAAATTTTAGAGAAAAATTGTTGATCAAAGTCAAAGAATTCATCCTCTTCTTACCATCGTTTTTTTTTTGCTATTGACTTTGATTAAAATCTTTTGGACAATGAACGAACCTGTTTATTAGAGCAATGAGCATGAATCAATCAACCCTGCTTGTGCTCTTGATGATGTAACAAGTAGATGTCAAGGAGAAGAACAACAAGAATGAATTCTTTTGTTCTCACCTTCTTTATTTTTGTGTTCTTAAGTGGAATTATTAATGTTTGTTTCGAGTTTGTTTGAGTTTTTTAGTTACTAATTTATTTACAGAACATTGAAAGGATATATGTAAATTTATAATTTATAATACATTGTATTTTATGTCGAATTTTATTCCGAATGTTTAAACAATCGAATTTATTTCGAATTTGAAGAGTGTCGAACTCGAACACAAACTTTAACTTGATAACCATATATATATATATATATATATATATATATATATATATATATATATTATTTAACAAAGTTAAAATGCTTAACATTTTCTTATTGTTATCCAAGCAGGGACACTGCAATGGCAAAAGTCATTGGGCTCTCTTAACGGAGACCAAGTTCAATTCAATTCACGGGAAGGGTGGCCCATGATATGCCCCCACTTTTCAACCTCTTAAAAAAACATATTTTTATTATATTTTAGAGTGAACATATTGTTATAATGATTTTGATGAAAAATTTTATTTTTTCTATTTTAAACCCTTCAAAAAGTTTTACTAGTAAGTTTATTTTTTAAAATGTTATCAAATGCATTCTTGATGTCCTTGTGGTTTCACATTCTATGAAAAATGTTTTTCAATTTTATTGCTTCTGTTATGTACAATATATATTCATTTTGATCATACCTCTTGAGGTGTTATCCATCTCCCAATTTCGCATTTAAGTTGATGTGAATCAAAATTTAGTTGGGCTATAAATATTTTTTCCGTCAGTCTAATTTTTGCATCTATGTATTTCTTTCGGTTGTCTTCACAATTTGGATTGACCTCGTTGATGTAATATTGTTTTTGTCTTTCCAAATTTCCAATTCACATGATAAATTTGAACATTTTTCTTACGTACTATTTAATTTCTTTGTTGAAGATTGAAACCTCGTGAAATTTAATGGTTTATTCTCCATCCATTTGTTATTTTATTTCAGCCATGTGTCTTTTATTTTATTCGATGTTTCTTTGATTACTTATTTTGTCAACCATCTTTCATTCTTTCTATTTTTTTGATACCCGAATAGTCTTACCATAGCTTCTACCTCTAATGGAAAAGTCTCTATTTTAGCAAGTAAAATATCATGTGGGGTTGATGCTTTAATGTTGAAACTATTTGTAATTATTTACTTTTAAATTCTTTCTATTTGTATCCAATTGTTAGCCCACACCTCATATCCATATAGCACCATTGGAATAACCAATAAACTAAAAAGTATCTTAATGGTTTCCAATCCTACAGCTATGCTTTTTTACCCCTATTTTGTAATGAGTAAAGTGTCCTCCATCTTGTATGCATTCATTTCATCCAACATATTTCTCAATTGAGTTTGCTTTGAAAATCTAACCCAAGGTATTTGTGTTTTGTTACAAGCTCTAAGGGATTTCCTTCACACAAAAAACATGGTTTTTTTTGCTCTCATTTAGTAGAGAAGACCATAATCTTAGTTTTGCTAGTGTTTCCTTGCATCCCAACTTCTTTACAAAAATGCTTTAGAGTCTTTAAATGTTCTTTTAAACTTTCAAGTTCCTTTCCAATCAAGATGGGATCACCACCATAGAGGAGAAGTTTCACTACTGAACTAGCTAGTCATATCCCCTCTCCTCCCATCCTTTCCACTCATTTCTCTAATTTGTCAATATAAAGTCCAAATAAAGTAGGTGATAGTGGACAACCATGTTTAACCCTGATATCACTCCTAAAATGCTCTAGCAATCTTTCTAGAGTTTGATTTTTGTTGTCGCCTACTCAAAGCCTAAGTATAAATATTCTAAACTTAGTTGCTACACCAAGTTCTTCCATTCTTTTCTACAATTTACCTCTAGGTGATGTGTTAAAATCCTTTTTAAAGTCTACAAAACAACATTAAACTTCTTTTTTTCATTTCATAACCTTTTTATTAGGTGCCTTTAAAGTAATACTATGATCTATTGTTGAGTACTTTGGTCTAAACCCCTCTTTCCCTATTGCTTTTTTTCCTTGATTTTTTGTTTATTACTAATTTTGCTTTCTACTATGCTACCAAGTAATTTTGTTAAAGGAATATTAATCATAATATTGTGGTAAATTAAAAAAGTTTGCTAGTGTCTCCATTTTCATGCAACTTTATTACTAGGTTGGTTGTCCATTCCAATGGAGAATCTCTTTTAATGATGTCATTAAAAATATTTTAGATATATAATGCTAAGATGTCAACCCCACACTTGATATGTTTAGCTTACACATCATCTTTATCCTAAGATTTACCTATTACTAATTTCTTAATTACCTCCTTCACGTCTTTTATAGAAAAAAGTTCCTCGTTTATGTTAATTACAAGAGGGGTATATTTTCCATGTTTCTCTCATATAAGTTTTTTTTTATCTTGGTTAGTGTGACAAACTCTTATGACTGACACTCAGGATGGGGCATTCCCATCCCTACCATGACCTCTCATAAGGATGAGAGCTAAACTTATCAATAGGGCCAAACACACAACCATCACACACCTACCCCCTCACACATTCACCCACATCGCGATTTGAACCTTGGACCTCCTGAAGAAGATTCAAATCTACAATGATTGCGTTGTCCCCTTGGGACTGTTTCTCTCATATAATTGTTTAGCATACTATAACCATCATATAATAGGTCATATGTGGTTTTTATTGGGGGCCACTCCCATCAAAGTACCAAAATATTACATTTGTTGCAACATACATTTTTATCACAGTTTTTCATTTCTTTTTCTCTTAAATATTTCTTCAACTTCCTTGAAATGCTATGTTTCCACAATTAGCTCCTTAACATCATTTTGATTAAGACAAAATCTCACTTGTCCAATTGCCTTCTAAATTTTGAATTTCATCATAATGAAGATCAACACCATAATTTGTTAATTCATCTGCTACTCGATTTCCTTCTCTATAAATATGCTCACACTGTCAGGAGATTGCCTCTAGTAATAGATGAACATCAACAATAATATTATTTTTTATCTAGTTTCCACATCTATTTTTGTTAATAGCATTGATGATAACTTGTGAGTCCCCCTCAATTGAAATATATTTCCATCCTTTTTCTGCTACAATTTAATCCTTGTAAGAAGTGCCCTAGCCTCTCGCATAGTTGTTAGTTGAAGTTCCATATGATTCTGAATAAGTAAGGAGAATTTTGCCTTCACTGTTTCTAAAAACACCACCTCCGCCAGCTTTTTTTGGATTTCCTTTAGAAGCACCATCAAAATTAATTTTGATAAACTCAATTTAAGGACATTCCTATTTTACCATAGATCGAATTAGATCCTTTTGTTTTAATTATGTTGTCGTAGATTACTCTTCAATGTATGTTCAAATCCTGTAGCCAAGTTATTAACACCTATTTTTCTGCAATTGATACTTCCCATAATGAGCACCATATGTGTAGACATTATGCAAGAGAGGCACTAATATGGTTTCAAAGTTGGGCATGATTTTGATTTTTAATTTTTTAAATTATGTTATTCCTTTCAAGCCATAAATTCCAAAAAATAATGGGAGGGCCAATCCTCCAAAGAATACATAATGATTTAGCTTTGAAATAATTTATCCAACATTTTATCAACTCTTTCAATGTTGATGGAGCTATCCAATATAATTTCATATTTAAAAAAAATAATCTCAACTAGTGTGAGCAAATGGACAATGAAGAAGTAAATGGTCTGACATTTCTAAATCCTTCTCACACAAGACACATCTAAAAGGTCCATAATATTTTTCTTCTTTGTAGACTCTCTCCCATAAGAATCTTACTTTGAACTGCTAACCAAAGAAATGTTGAGGCCTTAGGAGAGCCTCTAATGACCAAACGTTCTTCCAAAGAAAATATTTGGGAGAAGGAAATTTTGATTGTTCTAAATTTTTATATCCCAACTTGATCGAGTATCCACCATCCTTTGATAAATTTCAAACCAACTCATCTTTTCGTGTAAAATTCGACAAATAAAACTCTCGAAGCATTTTTTGAAGTTCATCCGCAATTTGTTTGAGTTCCTCTACTATGTGAATTTTGTTTTTTTGTAGCTCTTTTTAAAATTGTTTTGGATTATGCTTTGCAAGATATATCAATTCTTTTTGGTCTGATCTTATATATTTTTCTTTGTTTTTGTTTTTGTTTTTATTTTTATTATCTACTTATTATCTACTTTGTTTTTTGTTTATATGTTTTTTCTAAGGTTTTCCTTACTCTTTTGTATTCTTCATCATACCATGAATTTATAGGGAAGCTTTCATGTTTCTTTTTCTTAAGTATGGTTTCAATGCTTCTATAATTATATTCATTTATTTAATGTTATAAAAAAAATTATTAAGTTTTTAATAGTTTTTTATTGTTATTTTTTAAATATTATTAAAAAAATAACTTGATTAGAATTTTTTTTATAAAACAATATTTATTAAAAAAAAAAAATCAATAAAAATTATTTTGTTATATTTTAAAATAATTATTACATGTGAATGAAAAAATTGAAAGGTTGTTAAAATCCCATCAAATAATTTGATTTGTTAAGTTCAAAATTGTTGGGTTATTGCAAACCTATTACATCGTTATGACATAAGAGTTATGACATAAGACGTGTTGCCTATTGTAATCCCATGGTTACAATGTTTGAGGACTTTCAAAATCATATATATATATATATATATATATATATATATATATATATATAACTCATATGTGTTGTTTTAATAGATAAATTATTATTTATTAGAACGTATTTATGGATATTTCCTGTGAAAGTTGAAATTTTATATTTATGGATATTTCCTGTGAGAAAACGTATTTATTTATTTTTTATTATTTTTATTTTTGCTAGTTTTACATTGAATTATGGAAGGCCAATTAACTTTGATGGCCGTTTTAAACTTAGTTGATATGCACAAAATGATATTTGATATAATTTATATAAAAACTTTAAAATATCATTTATTTTATTTATTTGTTTTAGGTTTTGTTAGTGTGAGAAATTTTTACGATCAAGGTTGGATATCTTCATCTCATCATGACCTCTCACATGGGGGGAGTTGAGCTTATTAATAAGGACATCATGACCTCTCATGGGGAGAGTTGAGCTTATTAATAAGGAATTTAACACACAACCACACACGCCATTGTTTGAACTTTGGACTTCCTAAAGAAAAGCCAAAGCCCAAACCATTGCACTATTCCTCGGGATAAAAACTCTTGAGTAGAGAGAAACCTTGAGAACCACTCTTAGGTGGTCGACAGTGTCGTCCATCCGGGTATACCATTATCTAGAGGGAATCCATAGGAGGTTATGTGTTCACAAAGATAATACACGGGGTGGTTCAAACACTGGACCTTCTATTTATTAGTGTCAGTGCCATGTCCCAAAAAACTAATTGTACTTCGAAGACACATAGGGAGTGGTTCAAACATTGGATCTCCCATTTATTAGTGTCAGTGCCATGTCTCGAAAACCAATTGTGCTACAACGAAGAACTTATTTTATTTTATTTTGTTAGAGAATAAGGGATTGTGCTCGGGTCTCCCACCCTTGACAAATCACAACTCTCTTCTTTAGAGCTTGAGAGTTTACAAATAGATTCACTTCTCATCTCAATTGAGATGTTATAGTTAGAAACCTACATCATTTTATATCAAATGTTTAATTTCTTGATATTTTTTTTTCAATTTTTAAAAATTTTGTGTGAATATAAATATTTTTGAATTCAATATCCGTCTTGACATTTCTCTATAGCAACCTTCGTAATACCAAAACTTCACCTCTATTATCTATGCATTGCATCTCAGTAGAGTAATATTTTTAAAACATCGTACTATCATAATCCCCTTCACCAAATCTATATTGTTAGTTTCATTCTTGAAGCACAAGTGCAACCACAAAAATTATAATTAATAGTTTATATGAAAACACATTAATGTTATAAAATAAAGCATATATTATTAAGGGAAAACATTAAAGTAAATCTTAATCATTATTTGATTTAGATAATCAACATTTTTTTGGTAGCTTCAACTAATCTTACTACTTCTAACCATGGAAAAGAGAATAAACTTCATGATCCTTAATTAAAACCCCTCTATTGGCTAGCCTATCTGCACATTTGATTCCTTTTTTATTCCTTTCCTTCAAGTATGTGTAAACTTAATTTTTTCAAAATCTTTAACAAGATCTTGAATTTCCATAATTATCTCTTGTGTATTCCATGGAGCCTTTGCTTTCCTCAAAATTACATTTATTACTGAGTGAATCACCTTTCATCCATACTTTGTTCCATTTCATTTGTTTGCATATTTTTAACCCTTATAAAATAAAGCATATATATATATATATTAAATATAATTTTAATGAAAAATGAAACTTATAAATTTGATAAGAAGATTAACATGTGAATGATTAGGCACAATGTTTATAATAATGCTTTAAAATATTTATAAATAAATTTTAAAAACTAAATTTTTAATTAATTTTATATCCAAAGAATTTGGATAAGTAATGTTTAAAATTAGTTATAAATAAAATTTAAAAACTATATTTTTTATTAAGATTATATCCCAAGAGTTTGGATAGGCAATTGCAAGTGAACAATGTCCCATATAAACTAAGTTTCTTATTCTAAGGAATCAAAGATGAAACCTTAGCATTTGTTCAATTGACAAGAAGGGAGTAAGAAGTTTCATACCATAATTTAAAGTTTCAATGAAATAAATACCTGTAAATCCATGAGAACACCTAAAGATAAGAGGTTAAACTTATGATAGTTCATTGACTTGGATTTGAATAAATTTATATTATAGATTCAAGTTCTATCCTCGTGTTCTCTAAAATTATGTTCAGTATTGACCTTGATATTTATTTATAGTCTAAGGCTTTGTGGAACCATGATAAATAAGATACAATTATAGGAGCACAAATTAAATTTAAGTCATTACACTGTAAGAACATTTTCATGATAAAACAACACATGATAATATGATTTGTTGTAAAATCATAGTATTATAATACATTGAAATATCACAATAGTGTGAATGGGATATTTGATTCTCAAAATTATGTAAACAAACATTGACGTAAACTCAAGCGACTAAGACAAATAATCTTTTTAGAAAAATTTAGGTTAAAGTTTGACAAGAATTAAAAATTCCACATGTGAGAGTTGTGTGTATTTCATCTCTAAATGAATTATGATAACCTTAATATAAACAAAAAATTTGATAGCTTGTAAACACAAAATTTCCTCGTTTATGTTAATTACAAGAGGGGTATATTTTCCATGTTTCTCTCATATAAGTTTTTTTTTATCTTGGTTAGTGTGACAAACTCTTATGACTGACACTCAGGATGGGGCATTCCCATCCCTACCATGACCTCTCATAAGGATGAGAGCTAAACTTATCAATAGGGCCAAACACACAACCATCACACACCTACCCCCTCACACATTCACCCACATCGCGGTTTGAACCTTGGACCTCCTGAAGAAGATTCAAATCTACAACGATTGCGTTGTCCCCTTGGGACTGTTTCTCTCATATAATTGTTTAGCATACTATAACCATCATATAATAGGTCATATGTGGTTTTTATTGGGGGCCACTCCCATCAAAGTACCAAAATATTACATTTGTTGCAACATACATTTTTATCACAGTTTTTCATTTCTTTTTCTCTTAAATATTTCTTCAACTTCCTTGAAATGCTATGTTTCCACAATTAGCTCCTTAACATCATTTTGATTAAGACAAAATCTCACTTGTCCAATTGCCTTCTAAATTTTGAATTTCATCATAATGAAGATCAACACCATAATTTGCTAATTCATCTCGCTACTCGATTTCCTTCTCTATAAATATGCTCACACTTGTCAGGAGATTGCCTCTAGTAATAGATGAACATCAACAATAATATTATTTTTTATCTAGTTTCCACATCTATTTTTGTTAATAGCATTGATGATAACTTGTGAGTCCCCCTCAATTGAAATATATTTCCATCCTTTTTCTGCTACAATTTAATCCTTGTAAGAAGTGCCCTAGCCTCTGCATAGTTGTTAGTTGAAGTTCCATATGATTCCAAGTAAGGAGAATTTTGCCTTCATCTATTTCGAAAAACACCACCTCCACCAACTTTTTTGGATTTCCTTTAGAAGCACCATCAAAATTAATTTTGATAAACTCAATTTATGGACATTCCCATTTTACCATAGATCGAATTAGATCCTTTTGTTTTAATTATGTTGTCGTAGATTACTCTTCAATGTATGTTCAAATCCTGTAGCCAAGTTATTAACACCTATTTTTCTGCAATTGATACTTCCCATAATGAGCACCATATGTGTAGACATTATGCAAGAGAGGCACTAATATGGTTTCAAAGTTGGGCATGATTTTGATTTTTAATTTTTTAAATTATGTTATTCCTTTCAAGCCATAAATTCCAAAAAATAATGGAAGGGCCAATCCTCCAAAGAATACATAATGATTTAGCTTTGAAATAATTTATCCAACATTTTATCAACTCTTTCAATGTTGATGGAGCTATCCAATATAATTTCATATTTAAAAAAAAATAATCTCAACTAGTGTGAGCAAATGGACAATGAAGAAGTAAATGGTCTGACATTTCTAAATCTTTCTCACACAAGACACATCTAAAAGGTCCATAATATTTTTCTTCTTTGTAGACTCTCTCCCATAAGAATCTTACTTTGAACTGCTAACCAAAGAAATGTTGAGGCCTTAGGAGAGCCTCTAATGACCAAACGTTCTTCCAAAGAAAATATTTAGGAGAAGGAAATTTTGATTGTTCTAAATTTTTATATCCCAACTTGATCGAGTATCCACCATCCTTTGATAAATTTCAAACCAACTCATCTTTTCGTGTAAAAATCAACAAATAAAACTCTTGAAGCATTTTTTGAAGTTCATCCACTATTTGTTTGAGTTCCTCTACTATGTGAATTTTGTTTTTTTGTAGCTCTTTTTAAAATTGTTTTGGATTATGCTTTGCAAGATATATCAATTCTTTTTGGTCTGATCTTATATATTTTTCTTTGTTTTTGTTTTTGTTTTTATTTTTATTATCTACTTATTATCTACTTTGTTTTTTGTTTATATGTTTTTTCTAAGGTTTTCCTTACTCTTTTGTATTCTTCATCATACCATGAATTTATAGGGAAGCTTTCATGTTTCTTTTTCTTAAGTATGGTTTCAATGCTTCTATAATTATATTCATTTATTTAATGTTATAAAAAAAATTATTAAGTTTTTAATAGTTTTTTATTGTTATTTTTTAAATATTATTAAAAAAATAACTTGATTAGAATTTTTTTTATAAAACAATATTTATTAAAAAAAAAAAATCAATAAAAATTATTTTGTTATATTTTAAAATAATTATTACATGTGAATGAAAAAATTGAAAGGTTGTTAAAATCCCATCAAATAATTTGATTTGTTAAGTTCAAAATTGTTGGGTTATTGCAAACCTATTACATCGTTATGACATAAGAGTTATGACATAAGACGTGTTGCCTATTGTAATCCCATGGTTACAATGTTTGAGGACTTTCAAAATCATATATATATATATATATATATATATATATATATATATATATATATATATATATAACTCATATGTGTTGTTTTAATAGATAAATTATTATTTATTAGAACGTATTTATGGATATTTCCTGTGAAAGTTGAAATTTTATATTTATGGATATTTCCTGTGAGAAAACGTATTTATTTATTTTTTATTATTTTTATTTTTGCTAGTTTTACATTGAATTATGGAAGGCCAATTAACTTTGATGGCCGTTTTAAACTTAGTTGATATGCACAAAATGATATTTGATATAATTTATATAAAAACTTTAAAATATCATTTATTTTATTTATTTGTTTTAGGTTTTGTTAGTGTGAGAAATTTTTACGATCAAGGTTGGATATCTTCATCTCATCATGACCTCTCACATGGGGGGAGTTGAGCTTATTAATAAGGACATCATGACCTCTCATGGGGAGAGTTGAGCTTATTAATAAGGAATTTAACACACAACCACACACGCCATTGTTTGAACTTTGGACTTCCTAAAGAAAATCCAAAGCCCAAACCATTGCACTATTCCTCGGGATAAAAACTCTTGAGTAGAGAGAAACCTTGAGAACCACTCTTAGGTGGTCGACAGTGTCGTCCATCCGGGTATACCATTATCTAGAGGGAATCCATAGGAGGTTATGTGTTCACAAAGATAATACACGGGGTGGTTCAAACACTGGACCTTCTATTTATTAGTGTCAGTGCCATGTCCCAAAAAACTAATTGTACTTCGAAGACACATAGGGAGTGGTTCAAACATTGGATCTCCCATTTATTAGTGTCAGTGCCATGTCTCGAAAACCAATTGTGCTACAACGAAGAACTTATTTTATTTTATTTTGTTAGAGAATAAGGGATTGTGCTCGGGTCTCCCACCCTTGACAAATCACAACTCTCTTCTTTAGAGCTTGAGAGTTTACAAATAGATTCACTTCTCATCTCAATTGAGATGTTATAGTTAGAAACCTACATCATTTTATATCAAATGTTTAATTTCTTGATATTTTTTTTTCAATTTTTAAAAATTTTGTGTGAATATAAATATTTTTGAATTCAATATCCGTCTTGACATTTCTCTATAGCAACCTTCGTAATACCAAAACTTCACCTCTATTATCTATGCATTGCATCTCAGTAGAGTAATATTTTTAAAACATCGTACTATCATAATCCCCTTCACCAAATCTATATTGTTAGTTTCATTCTTGAAGCACAAGTGCAACCACAAAAATTATAATTAATAGTTTATATGAAAACACATTAATGTTATAAAATAAAGCATATATTATTAAGGGAAAACATTAAAGTAAATCTTAATCATTATTTGATTTAGATAATCAACATTTTTTTGGTAGCTTCAACTAAGATTACTACTTCTAACCATGGAAAAGAGAATAAACTTCATGATCCTTAATTAAAACCCCTCTATTGGCTAGCCTATCTGCACATTTGATTCCTTTTTTATTCCTTTCCTTCAAGTATGTGTAAACTTAATTTTTTCAAAATCTTTAACAAGATCTTGAATTTCCATAATTATCTCTTGTGTATTCCATGGAGCCTTTGCTTTCCTCAAAATTACATTTATTACTGAGTGAATCACCTTTCATCCATACTTTGTTCCATTTCATTTGTTTGCATATTTTTAACCCTTCTAAAGTCGCCCAAGCTTCAACTTCATTAGTTATCTTAAATCCACTATTGAAAGCGTAATGAAACAAAATCTCTCGTCTATTATTTCTAATTATTCCTCCTCTTGGTGGTCTTGGATTTCCTTTAGATGTTCCATCAAAATTCAATTTGACCAACTCCACATCTAGTCGTTTCCACTTTCTATTCTTTGCCTTCTTTTCGTTTCTCCTATACCCAACATCATAATTCCATTTGATGACTTGACTCCATCTATCAAGGTTCTTTGCTTCCATATTAGGAATTGGGTGAGTTGATAGGGTTGGATTAGACTCCTCTATAGGTAAACATATATTTCTTTTCATTACCTTTAAACTACTTTCCTTTCCTTTAAATATTATTCTATTCCTTTCTAGCCATACAATCCAAAGTATTGTATCTTTTGATATATCCAAAATATAACTTTATTTTATTATTATTGTATTTGTATTATTATAAATGATAAGAGTTTCATTGGTTGAATTCTTTGATTTTTGTGAAATAGACTTGTATTTGAATCTTGTCAAAAGATACATGTATAATTGTTAAGTTGTTATAATGTCATTGTATGCTCATGAGGCAATACGAGCAAGCATGCTTCAATCCCATATAATCAATTTTATATATATATATATATATATATATATATATATATATATATATATATATATATATATATATATATATATATATATATATATATTAAATATAATTTTAATGAAAAATGAAACTTATAAATTTGATAAGAAGATTAACATGTGAATGATTAGGCACAATGTTTATAATAATGCTTTAAAATATATATAAATAAATTTTAAAAACTAAAATTTTAATTAATTTTATATCCAAAGAATTTGGATAAGTAATGTTTAAAATTAGTTATAAATAAAATTTAAAAACTATATTTTTTATTAAGATTATATCCCAAGAGTTTGGATAGGCAATTGCAAGTGAACAATGTCCCATATAAACTAAGTTTCTTATTCTAAGGAATCAAAGATGAAACCTTAGCATTTGTTCAATTGACAAGAAGGGAGTAAGAAGTTTCATACCATAATTTAAAGTTTCAATGAAATAAATACCTGTAAATCCATGAGAACACCTAAAGATAAGAGGTTAAACTTATGATAGTTCATTGACTTGGATTTGAATAAATTTATATTATAGATTCAAGTTCTATCCTCGTGTTCTCTAAAATTATGTTCAGTATTGACCTTGATATTTATTTATAGTCTAAGGCTTTGTGGAACCATGATAAATAAGATACAATTATAGGAGCACAAATTAAATTTAAGTCATTACACTGTAAGAACATTTTCATGATAAAACAACACATGATAATATGATTTGTTGTAAAATCATAGTATTATAATACATTGAAATATCACAATAGTGTGAATGGGATATTTGATTCTCAAAATTATGTAAACAAACATTGACGTAAACTCAAGCGACTAAGACAAATAATCTTTTTAGAAAAATTTAGGTTAAAGTTTGACAAGAATTAAAAATTCCACATGTGAGAGTTGTGTGTATTTCATCTCTAAATGAATTATGATAACCTTAATATAAACAAAAAATTTGATAGCTTGTAAACACAAAAGTTCCTCGTTTATGTTAATTACAAGAGGGGTATATTTTCCATGTTTCTCTCATATAAGTTTTTTTTTATCTTGGTTAGTGTGACAAACTCTTATGACTGACACTCAGGATGGGGCATTCCCATCCCTACCATGACCTCTCATAAGGATGAGAGCTAAACTTATCAATAGGGCCAAACACACAACCATCACACACCTACCCCCTCACACATTCACCCACATCGCGGTTTGAACCTTGGACCTCCTGAAGAAGATTCAAATCTACAACGATTGCGTTGTCCCCTTGGGACTGTTTCTCTCATATAATTGTTTAGCATACTATAACCATCATATAATAGGTCATATGTGGTTTTTATTGGGGGCCACTCCCATCAAAGTACCAAAATATTACATTTGTTGCAACATACATTTTTATCACAGTTTTTCATTTCTTTTTCTCTTAAATATTTCTTCAACTTCCTTGAAATGCTATGTTTCCACAATTAGCTCCTTAACATCATTTTGATTAAGACAAAATCTCACTTGTCCAATTGCCTTCTAAATTTTGAATTTCATCATAATGAAGATCAACACCATAATTTGCTAATTCATCTGCTACTCGATTTCCTTCTCTATAAATATGCTCACACTGTCAGGAGATTGCCTCTAGTAATAGATGAACATCAACAATAATATTATTTTTTATCTAGTTTCCACATCTATTTTTGTTAATAGCATTGATGATAACTTGTGAGTCCCCCTCAATTGAAATATATTTCCATCCTTTTTCTCGCTGCAATTTAATCCTTGTAAGAAGTGCCCTAGCCTCTGCATAGTTGTTAGTTGAAGTTCCATATGATTCCGAATAAGTAAGGAGAATTTTGCCTTCACTTGTTTCTAAAAACACCACCTCCACCGACTTTTTTTGGATTTCCTTTAGAAGCACCATCAAAATTAATTTTGATAAACTCAATTTAAGGACATTCCTATTTTACCATAGATCGAATTAGATCCTTTTGTTTTAATTATGTTGTCGTAGATTACTCTTCAATGTATGTTCAAATCCTGTAGCCAAGTTATTAACACCTATTTTTCTGCAATTGATACTTCCCATAATGAGCACCATATGTGTAGACATTATGCAAGAGAGGCACTAATATGGTTTCAAAGTTGGGCATGATTTTGATTTTTAATTTTTTAAATTATGTTATTCCTTTCAAGCCATAAATTCCAAAAAATAATGGAAGGGCCAATCCTCCAAAGAATACATAATGATTTAGCTTTGAAATAATTTATCCAACATTTTATCAACTCTTTCAATGTTGATGGAGCTATCCAATATAATTTCATATTTAAAAAAAAATAATCTCAACTAGTGTGAGCAAATGGACAATGAAGAAGTAAATGGTCTGACATTTCTAAATCTTTCTCACACAAGACACATCTAAAAGGTCCATAATATTTTTCTTCTTTGTAGACTCTCTCCCATAAGAATCTTACTTTGAACTGCTAACCAAAGAAATGTTGAGGCCTTAGGAGAGCCTCTAATGACCAAACGTTCTTCCAAAGAAAATATTTGGGAGAAGGAAATTTTGATTGTTCTAAATTTTTATATCCCAACTTGACTGAGTATCCACCATCCTTTGATAAATTTCAAACCAACTCATCTTTTCGTGTAAAATTCGACAAATAAAACTCTCGAAGCATTTTTTGAAGTTCATCTGCAATTTGTTTGAGTTCCTCTACTATGTGAATTTTGTTTTTTTGTAGCTCTTTTTAAAATTGTTTTGGATTATGCTTTGCAAGATATATCAATTCTTTTTGGTCTGATCTTATATATTTTTCTTTGTTTTTGTTTTTGTTTTTATTTTTATTATCTACTTATTATCTACTTTGTTTTTTGTTTATATGTTTTTTCTAAGGTTTTCCTTACTCTTTTGTATTCTTCATCATACCATGAATTTATAGGGAAGCTTTCATGTTTCTTTTTCTTAAGTATGGTTTCAATGCTTCTATAATTATATTCATTTATTTAATGTTATAAAAAAAATTATTAAGTTTTTAATAGTTTTTTATTGTTATTTTTTAAATATTATTAAAAAAATAACTTGATTAGAATTTTTTTTATAAAACAATATTTATTAAAAAAAAAAAATCAATAAAAATTATTTTGTTATATTTTAAAATAATTATTACATGTGAATGAAAAAATTGAAAGGTTGTTAAAATCCCATCAAATAATTTGATTTGTTAAGTTCAAAATTGTTGGGTTATTGCAAACCTATTACATCGTTATGACATAAGAGTTATGACATAAGACGTGTTGCCTATTGTAATCCCATGGTTACAATGTTTGAGGACTTTCAAAATCATATATATATATATATATATATATATATATATATATATATATAACTCATATGTGTTGTTTTAATAGATAAATTATTATTTATTAGAACGTATTTATGGATATTTCCTGTGAAAGTTGAAATTTTATATTTATGGATATTTCCTGTGAGAAAACGTATTTATTTATTTTTTATTATTTTTATTTTTGCTAGTTTTACATTGAATTATGGAAGGCCAATTAACTTTGATGGCCGTTTTAAACTTAGTTGATATGCACAAAATGATATTTGATATAATTTATATAAAAACTTTAAAATATCATTTATTTTATTTATTTGTTTTAGGTTTTGTTAGTGTGAGAAATTTTTACGATCAAGGTTGGATATCTTCATCTCATCATGACCTCTCACATGGGGGGAGTTGAGCTTATTAATAAGGACATCATGACCTCTCATGGGGAGAGTTGAGCTTATTAATAAGGAATTTAACACACAACCACACACGCCATTGTTTGAACTTTGGACTTCCTAAAGAAAAGCCAAAGCCCAAACCATTGCACTATTCCTCGGGATAAAAACTCTTGAGTAGAGAGAAACCTTGAGAACCACTCTTAGGTGGTCGACAGTGTCGTCCATCCGGGTATACCATTATCTAGAGGGAATCCATAGGAGGTTATGTGTTCACAAAGATAATACACGGGGTGGTTCAAACACTGGACCTTCTATTTATTAGTGTCAGTGCCATGTCCCAAAAAACTAATTGTACTTCGAAGACACATAGGGAGTGGTTCAAACATTGGATCTCCCATTTATTAGTGTCAGTGCCATGTCTCGAAAACCAATTGTGCTACAACGAAGAACTTATTTTATTTTATTTTGTTAGAGAATAAGGGATTGTGCTCGGGTCTCCCACCCTTGACAAATCACAACTCTCTTCTTTAGAGCTTGAGAGTTTACAAATAGATTCACTTCTCATCTCAATTGAGATGTTATAGTTAGAAACCTACATCATTTTATATCAAATGTTTAATTTCTTGATATTTTTTTTTCAATTTTTAAAAATTTTGTGTGAATATAAATATTTTTGAATTCAATATCCGTCTTGACATTTCTCTATAGCAACCTTCGTAATACCAAAACTTCACCTCTATTATCTATGCATTGCATCTCAGTAGAGTAATATTTTTAAAACATCGTACTATCATAATCCCCTTCACCAAATCTATATTGTTAGTTTCATTCTTGAAGCACAAGTGCAACCACAAAAATTATAATTAATAGTTTATATGAAAACACATTAATGTTATAAAATAAAGCATATATTATTAAGGGAAAACATTAAAGTAAATCTTAATCATTATTTGATTTAGATAATCAACATTTTTTTGGTAGCTTCAACTAATCTTACTACTTCTAACCATGGAAAAGAGAATAAACTTCATGATCCTTAATTAAAACCCCTCTATTGGCTAGCCTATCTCGCACATTTGATTCCTTTTTTATTCCTTTCCTTCAAGTATGTGTAAACCTAATTTCTTCAAAACATGTAGCAAGATCTAGTATTTCCATAGTTATCTATTGTGCATTCCATGGAGCCTTTGCTTTCCTCAAAATTACATTTATTACTCTGAGTGAATCACCTTTCATCCATACTTTGTTCCATTTCATTTGTTTGCATATTTTTAACCCTTATAAAATAAAGCATATATATATATATATTAAATATAATTTTAATGAAAAATGAAACTTATAAATTTGATAAGAAGATTAACATGTGAATGATTAGGCACAATGTTTATAATAATGCTTTAAAATATTTATAAATAAATTTTAAAAACTAAATTTTTAATTAATTTTATATCCAAAGAATTTGGATAAGTAATGTTTAAAATTAGTTATAAATAAAATTTAAAAACTATATTTTTTATTAAGATTATATCCCAAGAGTTTGGATAGGCAATTGCAAGTGAACAATGTCCCATATAAACTAAGTTTCTTATTCTAAGGAATCAAAGATGAAACCTTAGCATTTGTTCAATTGACAAGAAGGGAGTAAGAAGTTTCATACCATAATTTAAAGTTTCAATGAAATAAATACCTGTAAATCCATGAGAACACCTAAAGATAAGAGGTTAAACTTATGATAGTTCATTGACTTGGATTTGAATAAATTTATATTATAGATTCAAGTTCTATCCTCGTGTTCTCTAAAATTATGTTCAGTATTGACCTTGATATTTATTTATAGTCTAAGGCTTTGTGGAACCATGATAAATAAGATACAATTATAGGAGCACAAATTAAATTTAAGTCATTACACTGTAAGAACATTTTCATGATAAAACAACACATGATAATATGATTTGTTGTAAAATCATAGTATTATAATACATTGAAATATCACAATAGTGTGAATGGGATATTTGATTCTCAAAATTATGTAAACAAACATTGACGTAAACTCAAGCGACTAAGACAAATAATCTTTTTAGAAAAATTTAGGTTAAAGTTTGACAAGAATTAAAAATTCCACATGTGAGAGTTGTGTGTATTTCATCTCTAAATGAATTATGATAACCTTAATATAAACAAAAAATTTGATAGCTTGTAAACACAAAATTTCCTCGTTTATGTTAATTACAAGAGGGGTATATTTTCCATGTTTCTCTCATATAAGTTTTTTTTTATCTTGGTTAGTGTGACAAACTCTTATGACTGACACTCAGGATGGGGCATTCCCATCCCTACCATGACCTCTCATAAGGATGAGAGCTAAACTTATCAATAGGGCCAAACACACAACCATCACACACCTACCCCCTCACACATTCACCCACATCGCGGTTTGAACCTTGGACCTCCTGAAGAAGATTCAAATCTACAACGATTGCGTTGTCCCCTTGGGACTGTTTCTCTCATATAATTGTTTAGCATACTATAACCATCATATAATAGGTCATATGTGGTTTTTATTGGGGGCCACTCCCATCAAAGTACCAAAATATTACATTTGTTGCAACATACATTTTTATCACAGTTTTTCATTTCTTTTTCTCTTAAATATTTCTTCAACTTCCTTGAAATGCTATGTTTCCACAATTAGCTCCTTAACATCATTTTGATTAAGACAAAATCTCACTTGTCCAATTGCCTTCTAAATTTTGAATTTCATCATAATGAAGATCAACACCATAATTTGCTAATTCATCTGCTACTCGATTTCCTTCTCTATAAATATGCTCACACTGTCAGGAGATTGCCTCTAGTAATAGATGAACATCAACAATAATATTATTTTTTATCTAGTTTCCACATCTATTTTTGTTAATAGCATTGATGATAACTTGTGAGTCCCCCTCAATTGAAATATATTTCCATCCTTTTTCTCATCTAAATTTAATCCTTGTAAGAAGTGCCCTAGCCTCTGCATAGTTGTTAGTTGAAGTTCCATATGATTCTGAATAAGTAAGGAGAATTTTGCCTTCATCTGTTTCTAAAAACACCACCTCCGCCAGCTTTTTTTGGATTTCCTTTAGAAGCACCATCAAAATTAATTTTGATAAACTCAATTTAAGGACATTCCTATTTTACCATAGATCGAATTAGATCCTTTTGTTTTAATTATGTTGTCGTAGATTACTCTTCAATGTATGTTCAAATCCTGTAGCCAAGTTATTAACACCTATTTTTCTGCAATTGATACTTCCCATAATGAGCACCATATGTGTAGACATTATGCAAGAGAGGCACTAATATGGTTTCAAAGTTGGGCATGATTTTGATTTTTAATTTTTTAAATTATGTTATTCCTTTCAAGCCATAAATTCCAAAAAATAATGGAAGGGCCAATCCTCCAAAGAATACATAATGATTTAGCTTTGAAATAATTTATCCAACATTTTATCAACTCTTTCAATGTTGATGGAGCTATCCAATATAATTTCATATTTAAAAAAAAATAATCTCAACTAGTGTGAGCAAATGGACAATGAAGAAGTAAATGGTCTGACATTTCTAAATCTTTCTCACACAAGACACATCTAAAAGGTCCATAATATTTTTCTTCTTTGTAGACTCTCTCCCATAAGAATCTTACTTTGAACCGCTAACCAAAGAAATGTTGAGGCCTTAGGAGAGCCTCTAATGACCAAACGTTCTTCCAAAGAAAATATTTAGGAGAAGGAAATTTTGATTGTTCTAAATTTTTATATCCCAACTTGACTGAGTATCCACCATCCTTTGATAAATTTCAAACCAACTCATCTTTTCGTGTAAAATTCGACAAATAAAACTCTCGAAGCATTTTTTGAAGTTCATCTGCAATTTGTTTGAGTTCCTCTACTATGTGAATTTTGTTTTTTTGTAGCTCTTTTTAAAATTGTTTTGGATTATGCTTTGCAAGATATATCAATTCTTTTTGGTCTGATCTTATATATTTTTCTTTGTTTTTGTTTTTGTTTTTATTTTTATTATCTACTTATTATCTACTTTGTTTTTTGTTTATATGTTTTTTCTAAGGTTTTCCTTACTCTTTTGTATTCTTCATCATACCATGAATTTATAGGGAAGCTTTCATGTTTCTTTTTCTTAAGTATGGTTTCAATGCTTCTATAATTATATTCATTTATTTAATGTTATAAAAAAAATTATTAAGTTTTTAATAGTTTTTTATTGTTATTTTTTAAATATTATTAAAAAAATAACTTGATTAGAATTTTTTTTATAAAACAATATTTATTAAAAAAAAAAAATCAATAAAAATTATTTTGTTATATTTTAAAATAATTATTACATGTGAATGAAAAAATTGAAAGGTTGTTAAAATCCCATCAAATAATTTGATTTGTTAAGTTCAAAATTGTTGGGTTATTGCAAACCTATTACATCGTTATGACATAAGAGTTATGACATAAGACGTGTTGCCTATTGTAATCCCATGGTTACAATGTTTGAGGACTTTCAAAATCATATATATATATATATATATATATATATATATATATATATATATATATATATAACTCATATGTGTTGTTTTAATAGATAAATTATTATTTATTAGAACGTATTTATGGATATTTCCTGTGAAAGTTGAAATTTTATATTTATGGATATTTCCTGTGAGAAAACGTATTTATTTATTTTTTATTATTTTTATTTTTGCTAGTTTTACATTGAATTATGGAAGGCCAATTAACTTTGATGGCCGTTTTAAACTTAGTTGATATGCACAAAATGATATTTGATATAATTTATATAAAAACTTTAAAATATCATTTATTTTATTTATTTGTTTTAGGTTTTGTTAGTGTGAGAAATTTTTACGATCAAGGTTGGATATCTTCATCTCATCATGACCTCTCACATGGGGGGAGTTGAGCTTATTAATAAGGACATCATGACCTCTCATGGGGAGAGTTGAGCTTATTAATAAGGAATTTAACACACAACCACACACGCCATTGTTTGAACTTTGGACTTCCTAAAGAAAATCCAAAGCCCAAACCATTGCACTATTCCTCGGGATAAAAACTCTTGAGTAGAGAGAAACCTTGAGAACCACTCTTAGGTGGTCGACAGTGTCGTCCATCCGGGTATACCATTATCTAGAGGGAATCCATAGGAGGTTATGTGTTCACAAAGATAATACACGGGGTGGTTCAAACACTGGACCTTCTATTTATTAGTGTCAGTGCCATGTCCCAAAAAACTAATTGTACTTCGAAGACACATAGGGAGTGGTTCAAACATTGGATCTCCCATTTATTAGTGTCAGTGCCATGTCTCGAAAACCAATTGTGCTACAACGAAGAACTTATTTTATTTTATTTTGTTAGAGAATAAGGGATTGTGCTCGGGTCTCCCACCCTTGACAAATCACAACTCTCTTCTTTAGAGCTTGAGAGTTTACAAATAGATTCACTTCTCATCTCAATTGAGATGTTATAGTTAGAAACCTACATCATTTTATATCAAATGTTTAATTTCTTGATATTTTTTTTTCAATTTTTAAAAATTTTGTGTGAATATAAATATTTTTGAATTCAATATCCGTCTTGACATTTCTCTATAGCAACCTTCGTAATACCAAAACTTCACCTCTATTATCTATGCATTGCATCTCAGTAGAGTAATATTTTTAAAACATCGTACTATCATAATCCCCTTCACCAAATCTATATTGTTAGTTTCATTCTTGAAGCACAAGTGCAACCACAAAAATTATAATTAATAGTTTATATGAAAACACATTAATGTTATAAAATAAAGCATATATTATTAAGGGAAAACATTAAAGTAAATCTTAATCATTATTTGATTTAGATAATCAACATTTTTTTGGTAGCTTCAACTAAGCTTACTACTTCTAACCATGGAAAAGAGAATAAACTTCATGATCCTTAATTAAAACCCCTCTATTGGCTAGCCTATCTGCACATTTGATTCCTTTTTTATTCCTTTCCTTCAAGTATGTGTAAACTTAATTTTTTCAAAATCTTTAACAAGATCTTGAATTTCCATAATTATCTCTTGTGTATTCCATGGAGCCTTTGCTTTCCTCAAAATTACATTTATTACTGAGTGAATCACCTTTCATCCATACTTTGTTCCATTTCATTTGTTTGCATATTTTTAACCCTTCTAAAGTCGCCCAAGCTTCAACTTCATTAGTTATCTTAAATCCACTATTGAAAGCGTAATGAAACAAAATCTCTCGTCTATTATTTCTAATTATTCCTCCTCTTGGTGGTCTTGGATTTCCTTTAGATGTTCCATCAAAATTCAATTTGACCAACTCCACATCTAGTGGTTTCCACTTTCTATTCTTTGCCTTCTTTTCGTTTCTCCTATACCCAACATCATAATTCCATTTGATGACTTGACTCCATCTATCAAGGTTCTTTGCTTCCATATTAGGAATTGGGTGAGTTGATAGGGTTGGATTAGACTCCTCTATAGGTAAACATATATTTCTTTTCATTACCTTTAAACTACTTTCCTTTCCTTTAAATATTATTCTATTCCTTTCTAGCCATACAATCCAAAGTATGGTATCTTTTGATATATCCAAAATATAACTTTATTTTATTATTATTGTATTTGTATTATTATAAATGATAAGAGTTTCATTGGTTGAATTCTTTGATTTTTGTGAAATAGACTTGTATTTGAATCTTGTCAAAAGATACATGTATAATTGTTAAGTTGTTATAATGTCATTGTATGCTCATGAGGCAATACGAGCAAGCATGCTTCAATCCCATATAATCAATTTTATATATATATATATATATATATATATATATATATATATATATATATATATATATATATATATTAAATATAATTTTAATGAAAAATGAAACTTATAAATTTGATAAGAAGATTAACATGTGAATGATTAGGCACAATGTTTATAATAATGCTTTAAAATATATATAAATAAATTTTAAAAACTAAAATTTTAATTAATTTTATATCCAAAGAATTTGGATAAGTAATGTTTAAAATTAGTTATAAATAAAATTTAAAAACTATATTTTTTATTAAGATTATATCCCAAGAGTTTGGATAGGCAATTGCAAGTGAACAATGTCCCATATAAACTAAGTTTCTTATTCTAAGGAATCAAAGATGAAACCTTAGCATTTGTTCAATTGACAAGAAGGGAGTAAGAAGTTTCATACCATAATTTAAAGTTTCAATGAAATAAATACCTGTAAATCCATGAGAACACCTAAAGATAAGAGGTTAAACTTATGATAGTTCATTGACTTGGATTTGAATAAATTTATATTATAGATTCAAGTTCTATCCTCGTGTTCTCTAAAATTATGTTCAGTATTGACCTTGATATTTATTTATAGTCTAAGGCTTTGTGGAACCATGATAAATAAGATACAATTATAGGAGCACAAATTAAATTTAAGTCATTACACTGTAAGAACATTTTCATGATAAAACAACACATGATAATATGATTTGTTGTAAAATCATAGTATTATAATACATTGAAATATCACAATAGTGTGAATGGGATATTTGATTCTCAAAATTATGTAAACAAACATTGACGTAAACTCAAGCGACTAAGACAAATAATCTTTTTAGAAAAATTTAGGTTAAAGTTTGACAAGAATTAAAAATTCCACATGTGAGAGTTGTGTGTATTTCATCTCTAAATGAATTATGATAACCTTAATATAAACAAAAAATTTGATAGCTTGTAAACACAAAAGTTCCTCGTTTATGTTAATTACAAGAGGGGTATATTTTCCATGTTTCTCTCATATAAGTTTTTTTTTATCTTGGTTAGTGTGACAAACTCTTATGACTGACACTCAGGATGGGGCATTCCCATCCCTACCATGACCTCTCATAAGGATGAGAGCTAAACTTATCAATAGGGCCAAACACACAACCATCACACACCTACCCCCTCACACATTCACCCACATCGCGATTTGAACCTTGGACCTCCTGAAGAAGATTCAAATCTACAATGATTGCGTTGTCCCCTTGGGACTGTTTCTCTCATATAATTGTTTAGCATACTATAACCATCATATAATAGGTCATATGTGGTTTTTATTGGGGGCCACTCCCATCAAAGTACCAAAATATTACATTTGTTGCAACATACATTTTTATCACAGTTTTTCATTTCTTTTTCTCTTAAATATTTCTTCAACTTCCTTGAAATGCTATGTTTCCACAATTAGCTCCTTAACATCATTTTGATTAAGACAAAATCTCACTTGTCCAATTGCCTTCTAAATTTTGAATTTCATCATAATGAAGATCAACACCATAATTTGCTAATTCATCTGCTACTCGATTTCCTTCTCTATAAATATGCTCACACTGTCAGGAGATTGCCTCTAGTAATAGATGAACATCAACAATAATATTATTTTTTATCTAGTTTCCACATCTATTTTTGTTAATAGCATTGATGATAACTTGTGAGTCCCCCTCAATTGAAATATATTTCCATCCTTTTTCTGCTACAATTTAATCCTTGTAAGAAGTGCCCTAGCCTCTGCATAGTTGTTAGTTGAAGTTCCATATGATTAAAATAAGTAAGGAGAATTTTGCCTTCACTATTTCTAAAAACACCACCTCCACTGACTTTTTTGGATTTCCTTTAGAAGCACCATCAAAATTAATTTTGATAAACTCAATTTAAGGACATTCCTATTTTACCATAGATCGAATTAGATCCTTTTGTTTTAATTATGTTGTCGTAGATTACTCTTCAATGTATGTTCAAATCCTGTAGCCAAGTTATTAACACCTATTTTTCTGCAATTGATACTTCCCATAATGAGCACCATATGTGTAGACATTATGCAAGAGAGGCACTAATATGGTTTCAAAGTTGGGCATGATTTTGATTTTTAATTTTTTAAATTATGTTATTCCTTTCAAGCCATAAATTCCAAAAAATAATGGAAGGGCCAATCCTCCAAAGAATACATAATGATTTAGCTTTGAAATAATTTATCCAACATTTTATCAACTCTTTCAATGTTGATGGAGCTATCCAATATAATTTCATATTTAAAAAAAAATAATCTCAACTAGTGTGAGCAAATGGACAATGAAGAAGTAAATGGTCTGACATTTCTAAATCTTTCTCACACAAGACACATCTAAAAGGTCCATAATATTTTTCTTCTTTGTAGACTCTCTCCCATAAGAATCTTACTTTGAACTGCTAACCAAAGAAATGTTGAGGCCTTAGGAGAGCCTCTAATGACCAAACGTTCTTCCAAAGAAAATATTTGGGAGAAGGAAATTTTGATTGTTCTAAATTTTTATATCCCAACTTGATCGAGTATCCACCATCCTTTGATAAATTTCAAACCAACTCATCTTTTCGTGTAAAATTCGACAAATAAAACTCTCGAAGCATTTTTTGAAGTTCATCTGCAATTTGTTTGAGTTCCTCTACTATGTGAATTTTGTTTTTTTGTAGCTCTTTTTAAAATTGTTTTGGATTATGCTTTGCAAGATATATCAATTCTTTTTGGTCTGATCTTATATATTTTTCTTTGTTTTTGTTTTTGTTTTTATTTTTATTATCTACTTATTATCTACTTTGTTTTTTGTTTATATGTTTTTTCTAAGGTTTTCCTTACTCTTTTGTATTCTTCATCATACCATGAATTTATAGGGAAGCTTTCATGTTTCTTTTTCTTAAGTATGGTTTCAATGCTTCTATAATTATATTCATTTATTTAATGTTATAAAAAAAATTATTAAGTTTTTAATAGTTTTTTATTGTTATTTTTTAAATATTATTAAAAAAATAACTTGATTAGAATTTTTTTTATAAAACAATATTTATTAAAAAAAAAAAATCAATAAAAATTATTTTGTTATATTTTAAAATAATTATTACATGTGAATGAAAAAATTGAAAGGTTGTTAAAATCCCATCAAATAATTTGATTTGTTAAGTTCAAAATTGTTGGGTTATTGCAAACCTATTACATCGTTATGACATAAGAGTTATGACATAAGACGTGTTGCCTATTGTAATCCCATGGTTACAATGTTTGAGGACTTTCAAAATCATATATATATATATATATATATATATATATATATATATATATATATATATATATATATATATATAACTCATATGTGTTGTTTTAATAGATAAATTATTATTTATTAGAACGTATTTATGGATATTTCCTGTGAAAGTTGAAATTTTATATTTATGGATATTTCCTGTGAGAAAACGTATTTATTTATTTTTTATTATTTTTATTTTTGCTAGTTTTACATTGAATTATGGAAGGCCAATTAACTTTGATGGCCGTTTTAAACTTAGTTGATATGCACAAAATGATATTTGATATAATTTATATAAAAACTTTAAAATATCATTTATTTTATTTATTTGTTTTAGGTTTTGTTAGTGTGAGAAATTTTTACGATCAAGGTTGGATATCTTCATCTCATCATGACCTCTCACATGGGGGGAGTTGAGCTTATTAATAAGGACATCATGACCTCTCATGGGGAGAGTTGAGCTTATTAATAAGGAATTTAACACACAACCACACACGCCATTGTTTGAACTTTGGACTTCCTAAAGAAAATCCAAAGCCCAAACCATTGCACTATTCCTCGGGATAAAAACTCTTGAGTAGAGAGAAACCTTGAGAACCACTCTTAGGTGGTCGACAGTGTCGTCCATCCGGGTATACCATTATCTAGAGGGAATCCATAGGAGGTTATGTGTTCACAAAGATAATACACGGGGTGGTTCAAACACTGGACCTTCTATTTATTAGTGTCAGTGCCATGTCCCAAAAAACTAATTGTACTTCGAAGACACATAGGGAGTGGTTCAAACATTGGATCTCCCATTTATTAGTGTCAGTGCCATGTCTCGAAAACCAATTGTGCTACAACGAAGAACTTATTTTATTTTATTTTGTTAGAGAATAAGGGATTGTGCTCGGGTCTCCCACCCTTGACAAATCACAACTCTCTTCTTTAGAGCTTGAGAGTTTACAAATAGATTCACTTCTCATCTCAATTGAGATGTTATAGTTAGAAACCTACATCATTTTATATCAAATGTTTAATTTCTTGATTTTTTTTTTTCAATTTTTAAAAATTTTGTGTGAATATAAATATTTTTGAATTCAATATCCGTCTTGACATTTCTCTATAGCAACCTTCGTAATACCAAAACTTCACCTCTATTATCTATGCATTGCATCTCAGTAGAGTAATATTTTTAAAACATCGTACTATCATAATCCCCTTCACCAAATCTATATTGTTAGTTTCATTCTTGAAGCACAAGTGCAACCACAAAAATTATAATTAATAGTTTATATGAAAACACATTAATGTTATAAAATAAAGCATATATTATTAAGGGAAAACATTAAAGTAAATCTTAATCATTATTTGATTTAGATAATCAACATTTTTTTGGTAGCTTCAACTAAGCTTACTACTTCTAACCATGGAAAAGAGAATAAACTTCATGATCCTTAATTAAAACCCCTCTATTGGCTAGCCTATATGCACATTTGATTCCTTTTTTATTCCTTTCCTTCAAGTATGTGTAAACTTAATTTTTTCAAAATCTTTAACAAGATCTTGAATTTCCATAATTATCTCTTGTGTATTCCATGGAGCCTTTGCTTTCCTCAAAATTACATTTATTACTGAGTGAATCACCTTTCATCCATACTTTGTTCCATTTCATTTGTTTGCATATTTTTAACCCTTCTAAAGTCGCCCAAGCTTCAACTTCATTATTTATCTTAAATCCACTATTGAAAGCGTAATGAAACAAAATCTCTCGTCTATTATTTCTAATTATTCCTCCTCTTGGTGGTCTTGGATTTCCTTTAGATGTTCCATCAAAATTCAATTTGACCAACTCCACATCTAGTCGTTTCCACTTTCTATTCTTTGCCTTCTTTTCGTTTCTCCTATACCCAACATCATAATTCCATTTGATGACTTGACTCCATCTATCAAGGTTCTTTGCTTCCATATTAGGAATTGGGTGAGTTGATAGGGTTGGATTAGACTCCTCTATAGGTAAACATATATTTCTTTTCATTACCTTTAAACTACTTTCCTTTCCTTTAAATATTCTTCTATTCCTTTCTAGCCATACAATCCAAAGTATGGTATCTTTTGATATATCCAAAATATAACTTTATTTTATTATTATTGTATTTGTATTATTATAAATGATAAGAGTTTCATTGGTTGAATTCTTTGATTTTTGTGAAATAGACTTGTATTTGAATCTTGTCAAAAGATACATGTATAATTGTTAAGTTGTTATAATGTCATTGTATGCTCATGAGGCAATACGAGCAAGCATGCTTCAATCCCATATAATCAATTTTATATATATATATATATATATATATATATATATTAAATATAATTTTAATGAAAAATGAAACTTATAAATTTGATAAGAAGATTAACATGTGAATGATTAGGCACAATGTTTATAATAATGCTTTAAAATATATATAAATAAATTTTAAAAACTAAAATTTTAATTAATTTTATATCCAAAGAATTTGGATAAGTAATGTTTAAAATTAGTTATAAATAAAATTTAAAAACTATATTTTTTATTAAGATTATATCCCAAGAGTTTGGATAGGCAATTGCAAGTGAACAATGTCCCATATAAACTAAGTTTCTTATTCTAAGGAATCAAAGATGAAACCTTAGCATTTGTTCAATTGACAAGAAGGGAGTAAGAAGTTTCATACCATAATTTAAAGTTTCAATGAAATAAATACCTGTAAATCCATGAGAACACCTAAAGATAAGAGGTTAAACTTATGATAGTTCATTGACTTGGATTTGAATAAATTTATATTATAGATTCAAGTTCTATCCTCGTGTTCTCTAAAATTATGTTCAGTATTGACCTTGATATTTATTTATAGTCTAAGGCTTTGTGGAACCATGATAAATAAGATACAATTATAGGAGCACAAATTAAATTTAAGTCATTACACACTGTAAGAACATTTTCATGATAAAACAACACATGATAATATGATTTGTTGTAAAATCATAGTATTATAATACATTGAAATATCACAATAGTGTGAATGGGATATTTGATTCTCAAAATTATGTAAACAAACATTGACGTAAACTCAAGCGACTAAGACAAATAATCTTTTTAGAAAAATTTAGGTTAAAGTTTGACAAGAATTAAAAATTCCACATGTGAGAGTTGTGTGTATTTCATCTCTAAATGAATTATGATAACCTTAATATAAACAAAAAATTTGATAGCTTGTAAACACAAAAGTTCCTCGTTTATGTTAATTACAAGAGGGGTATATTTTCCATGTTTCTCTCATATAAGTTTTTTTTTATCTTGGTTAGTGTGACAAACTCTTATGACTGACACTCAGGATGGGGCATTCCCATCCCTACCATGACCTCTCATAAGGATGAGAGCTAAACTTATCAATAGGGCCAAACACACAACCATCACACACCTACCCCCTCACACATTCACCCACATCGCGGTTTGAACCTTGGACCTCCTGAAGAAGATTCAAATCTACAACGATTGCGTTGTCCCCTTGGGACTGTTTCTCTCATATAATTGTTTAGCATACTATAACCATCATATAATAGGTCATATGTGGTTTTTATTGGGGGCCACTCCCATCAAAGTACCAAAATATTACATTTGTTGCAACATACATTTTTATCACAGTTTTTCATTTCTTTTTCTCTTAAATATTTCTTCAACTTCCTTGAAATGCTATGTTTCCACAATTAGCTCCTTAACATCATTTTGATTAAGACAAAATCTCACTTGTCCAATTGCCTTCTAAATTTTGAATTTCATCATAATGAAGATCAACACCATAATTTGCTAATTCATCTGCTACTCGATTTCCTTCTCTATAAATATGCTCACACTGTCAGGAGATTGCCTCTAGTAATAGATGAACATCAACAATAATATTATTTTTTATCTAGTTTCCACATCTATTTTTGTTAATAGCATTGATGATAACTTGTGAGTCCCCCTCAATTGAAATATATTTCCATCCTTTTTCTGCTACAATTTAATCCTTGTAAGAAGTGCCCTAGCCTCTGCATAGTTGTTAGTTGAAGTTCCATATGATTCTGAATAAGTAAGGAGAATTTTGCCTTCACTGTTTCTAAAAACACCACCTCCGCCAGCTTTTTTTGGATTTCCTTTAGAAGCACCATCAAAATTAATTTTGATAAACTCAATTTAAGGACATTCCTATTTTACCATAGATCGAATTAGATCCTTTTGTTTTAATTATGTTGTCGTAGATTACTCTTCAATGTATGTTCAAATCCTGTAGCCAAGTTATTAACACCTATTTTTCTGCAATTGATACTTCCCATAATGAGCACCATATGTGTAGACATTATGCAAGAGAGGCACTAATATGGTTTCAAAGTTGGGCATGATTTTGATTTTTAATTTTTTAAATTATGTTATTCCTTTCAAGCCATAAATTCCAAAAAATAATGGAAGGGCCAATCCTCCAAAGAATACATAATGATTTAGCTTTGAAATAATTTATCCAACATTTTATCAACTCTTTCAATGTTGATGGAGCTATCCAATATAATTTCATATTTAAAAAAAAATAATCTCAACTAGTGTGAGCAAATGGACAATGAAGAAGTAAATGGTCTGACATTTCTAAATCTTTCTCACACAAGACACATCTAAAAGGTCCATAATATTTTTCTTCTTTGTAGACTCTCTCCCATAAGAATCTTACTTTGAACTCGCTAACCAAAGAAATGTTGAGGCCTTAGGAGAGCCTCTAATGACCAAACGTTCTTCCAAAGAAAATATTTGGGAGAAGGAAATTTTGATTGTTCTAAATTTTTATATCCCAACTTGATCGAGTATCCACCATCCTTTGATAAATTTCAAACCAACTCATCTTTTCGTGTAAAATTCGACAAATAAAACTCTCGAAGCATTTTTTGAAGTTCATCTGCAATTTGTTTGAGTTCCTCTACTATGTGAATTTTGTTTTTTTGTAGCTCTTTTTAAAATTGTTTTGGATTATGCTTTGCAAGATATATCAATTCTTTTTGGTCTGATCTTATATATTTTTCTTTGTTTTTGTTTTTGTTTTTATTTTTATTATCTACTTATTATCTACTTTGTTTTTTGTTTATATGTTTTTTCTAAGGTTTTCCTTACTCTTTTGTATTCTTCATCATACCATGAATTTATAGGGAAGCTTTCATGTTTCTTTTTCTTAAGTATGGTTTCAATGCTTCTATAATTATATTCATTTATTTAATGTTATAAAAAAAATTATTAAGTTTTTAATAGTTTTTTATTGTTATTTTTTAAATATTATTAAAAAAATAACTTGATTAGAATTTTTTTTATAAAACAATATTTATTAAAAAAAAAAAATCAATAAAAATTATTTTGTTATATTTTAAAATAATTATTACATGTGAATGAAAAAATTGAAAGGTTGTTAAAATCCCATCAAATAATTTGATTTGTTAAGTTCAAAATTGTTGGGTTATTGCAAACCTATTACATCGTTATGACATAAGAGTTATGACATAAGACGTGTTGCCTATTGTAATCCCATGGTTACAATGTTTGAGGACTTTCAAAATCATATATATATATATATATATATATATATATATATATATATATATATATATATATATATATATATATATATATATATATATATATATTTAACTCATATGTGTTGTTTTAATAGATAAATTATTATTTATTAGAACGTATTTATGGATATTTCCTGTGAAAGTTGAAATTTTATATTTATGGATATTTCCTGTGAGAAAACGTATTTATTTATTTTTTATTATTTTTATTTTTGCTAGTTTTACATTGAATTATGGAAGGCCAATTAACTTTGATGGCCGTTTTAAACTTAGTTGATATGCACAAAATGATATTTGATATAATTTATATAAAAACTTTAAAATATCATTTATTTTATTTATTTGTTTTAGGTTTTGTTAGTGTGAGAAATTTTTACGATCAAGGTTGGATATCTTCATCTCATCATGACCTCTCACATGGGGGGAGTTGAGCTTATTAATAAGGACATCATGACCTCTCATGGGGAGAGTTGAGCTTATTAATAAGGAATTTAACACACAACCACACACGCCATTGTTTGAACTTTGGACTTCCTAAAGAAAAGCCAAAGCCCAAACCATTGCACTATTCCTCGGGATAAAAACTCTTGAGTAGAGAGAAACCTTGAGAACCACTCTTAGGTGGTCGACAGTGTCGTCCATCCGGGTATACCATTATCTAGAGGGAATCCATAGGAGGTTATGTGTTCACAAAGATAATACACGGGGTGGTTCAAACACTGGACCTTCTATTTATTAGTGTCAGTGCCATGTCCCAAAAAACTAATTGTACTTCGAAGACACATAGGGAGTGGTTCAAACATTGGATCTCCCATTTATTAGTGTCAGTGCCATGTCTCGAAAACCAATTGTGCTACAACGAAGAACTTATTTTATTTTATTTTGTTAGAGAATAAGGGATTGTGCTCGGGTCTCCCACCCTTGACAAATCACAACTCTCTTCTTTAGAGCTTGAGAGTTTACAAATAGATTCACTTCTCATCTCAATTGAGATGTTATAGTTAGAAACCTACATCATTTTATATCAAATGTTTAATTTCTTGATATTTTTTTTTCAATTTTTAAAAATTTTGTGTGAATATAAATATTTTTGAATTCAATATCCGTCTTGACATTTCTCTATAGCAACCTTCGTAATACCAAAACTTCACCTCTATTATCTATGCATTGCATCTCAGTAGAGTAATATTTTTAAAACATCGTACTATCATAATCCCCTTCACCAAATCTATATTGTTAGTTTCATTCTTGAAGCACAAGTGCAACCACAAAAATTATAATTAATAGTTTATATGAAAACACATTAATGTTATAAAATAAAGCATATATTATTAAGGGAAAACATTAAAGTAAATCTTAATCATTATTTGATTTAGATAATCAACATTTTTTTGGTAGCTTCAACTAAGCTTACTACTTCTAACCATGGAAAAGAGAATAAACTTCATGATCCTTAATTAAAACCCCTCTATTGGCTAGCCTATCTCGCACATTTGATTCCTTTTTTATTCCTTTCCTTCAAGTATGTGTAAACCTAATTTTTTCAAAATCTTTAACAAGATCTTGAATTTCCATAATTATCTCTTGTGTATTCCATGGAGCCTTTGCTTTCCTCAAAATTACATTTATTACTATGAGTGAATCACCTTTCATCCATACTTTGTTCCATTTCATTTGTTTGCATATTTTTAACCCTTCTAAAGTCGCCCAAGCTTCAACTTCATTATTTATCTTAAATCCACTATTGAAAGCGTAATGAAACAAAATCTCTCGTCTATTATTTCTAATTATTCCTCCTCTTGGTGGTCTTGGATTTCCTTTAGATGTTCCATCAAAATTCAATTTGACCAACTCCACATCTAGTGGTTTCCACTTTCTATTCTTTGCCTTCTTTTTGTTTCTCCTATACCCAACATCATAATTCCATTTGATGACTTGACTCCATCTATCAAGGTTCTTTGCTTCCATATTAGGAATTGGGTGAGTTGATAGGGTTGGATTAGACTCCTCTATAGGTAAACATATATTTCTTTTCATTACCTTTAAACTACTTTCCTTTCCTTTAAATATTCTTCTATTCCTTTCTAGCCATACAATCCAAAGTATGGTATCTTTTGATATATCCAAAATATAACTTTATTTTATTATTATTGTATTTGTATTATTATAAATGATAAGAGTTTCATTGGTTGAATTCTTTGATTTTTGTGAAATAGACTTGTATTTGAATCTTGTCAAAAGATACATGTATAATTGTTAAGTTGTTATAATGTCATTGTATGCTCATGAGGCAATACGAGCAAGCATGCTTCAATCCCATATAATCAATTTATATATATATATATATATATATTTATATATATATATATATATTAAATATAATTTTAATGAAAAATGAAACTTATAAATTTGATAAGAAGATTAACATGTGAATGATTAGGCACAATGTTTATAATAATGCTTTAAAATATTTATAAATAAATTTTAAAAACTAAATTTTTAATTAATTTTATATCCAAAGAATTTGGATAAGTAATGTTTAAAATTAGTTATAAATAAAATTTAAAAACTATATTTTTTATTAAGATTATATCCCAAGAGTTTGGATAGGCAATTGCAAGTGAACAATGTCCCATATAAACTAAGTTTCTTATTCTAAGGAATCAAAGATGAAACCTTAGCATTTGTTCAATTGACAAGAAGGGAGTAAGAAGTTTCATACCATAATTTAAAGTTTCAATGAAATAAATACCTGTAAATCCATGAGAACACCTAAAGATAAGAGGTTAAACTTATGATAGTTCATTGACTTGGATTTGAATAAATTTATATTATAGATTCAAGTTCTATCCTCGTGTTCTCTAAAATTATGTTCAGTATTGACCTTGATATTTATTTATAGTCTAAGGCTTTGTGGAACCATGATAAATAAGATACAATTATAGGAGCACAAATTAAATTTAAGTCATTACACTGTAAGAACATTTTCATGATAAAACAACACATGATAATATGATTTGTTGTAAAATCATAGTATTATAATACATTGAAATATCACAATAGTGTGAATGGGATATTTGATTCTCAAAATTATGTAAACAAACATTGACGTAAACTCAAGCGACTAAGACAAATAATCTTTTTAGAAAAATTTAGGTTAAAGTTTGACAAGAATTAAAAATTCCACATGTGAGAGTTGTGTGTATTTCATCTCTAAATGAATTATGATAACCTTAATATAAACAAAAAATTTGATAGCTTGTAAACACAAAATAACAAAAATCTTAAAATATTCTAAAAATACTAGTGTCAAATTATGAATAACATAATTCAAAAATCAAAATTTTTAATTAAAAAGAATTAAATAATAGTAAATATTAATAGGATATAATAGGTGAAACATTAGAGAGGGGAGGGCTCTGGTCCCTCCCCTACTCCCCCTCCCATGGCTCCTGGTTCCTGCCCAGTCCCTGGCTCAACCCAGGTCATCCCTCCCGGGGAGTGGTTGTTTGCAGATGATCTCCTGGGGGAGATCCTTCTCCACTATCTGCATCCCTCCCAGTCGGCTAGGGTTTCCTTGGTTATTTTTTCGGACTGGTGCTTCCCAGGGATCCCTGTTTGGTTGGGGATCCCTTCCCTTTTTCCCTCAGGCTTCCCCCTGGGGTTTTTTGCAGGTTATTCGCGTGGATCTGGTCCCCTGCGTTTCTCGGTGCGGTGGAGGTGACGGTTTAGGGTTTGGACAGCTTCCCCATTTTTTCTTGTGAATCCTCGACAGGCTCTGTGCTTGGACGAGATTCTTGGTCCCTGTTGCTGGGATCCTCTTCTGTTTTCCCGAGGCGGGTTCCTTGTGGTGCAACTCTCTGGTCACTTCCTGATGGGTTGGATCCTCTCTGTGCTGGCTGTCGGCTTCCTGCAGGATGGCTCTCGCTGAACGGAATGTTTTCCCGGTGGGTGGCTGGTTTCTCCACAGGGTGGGATCCTCCAAATCCGTCGGTTTTCCTACGAGGCGGGATCCTTTCTTTTCTGCTGGTTTCCTGGATGGTGGGATTTCCCTGTTGCTTCCCGCTAGGCGAGACTGTTTGTGGTGGTTTTGACTGCTTCCCATGAGGCGGGATTTTATTGTAACAATTTTTCTTTGCTTCCTGCTGGGCGAGATCTTCTCGATGGTGGTTTTTGGCTACTCCCCGTTGGGCGGGATCTCCAAAACTACTTTCTTTCTTATTTTTTTGTTTCCGCCGAGAGGAATTGTTTCATGCTTATCTGTTACCGCTAGGCGGGATTTCTGTTTTGGTGTTCAGTTTCAAGGGATTGATGCCCTAGGCCCATTGCTTATGTAATCAGGTTTTGGGATCCTTGTTAAAACCCATTGTAAATACAAACACTACTTACCAAAAAAAAAATAGGTGAAACATTCAAATAAACCACAAACAAATTTAACATTATAATACATCATTTTTATTAATACATATAGAATTCAAAAGAGCACCATTTAAAGAAAAATATTATATGATAGATTCATCCCATGAAATAAAAAATACGTGTTGGATGGTATCTAGTCCTTCTAGTTGTATTTAAATTTTGTATATGTTTGAATATTTACTACATATAAAAAACTATTCACTCTTATCTTGTTTTTGTTCATGTTTATTACAAATAATAGAACTTAACATAGCAAGTGCAAACCAAGAGCAAATGCAAGTCGGGGACGAGCAGGAAGCATGAAGTGTGAGCAAGAAACAAAGTGTAAGCAAGGAGTGAGCTTTAACTCTTCTTGTTCCAAACCTTAGAAGCAAGCGTGGCCAGGACGTAAATTGGAAAAAAGAAGAGAGTGTCATTTTTTCTTATTTCAAATCTTAGGTGAAGTTCAAAAGTTAAAGGAATAATGTGAAGAAAATCTAGGTAAAATGATAGGAAAATTATTTTTGAAAGTCCTTACTAGGAGTAAAGATGCCCTAGTTGGAAATATGAATTCTCTAATTAGGGATAAGAGGAAGATAAAATCTATGGCAAACCCTATCCAAGTAGCCAATACTACAGCAAAAGTAATTATCAAGAATGAGATGATCAAGCATTGATGTAATGGGTCTCAAAATCAAAGGGTTAATATGTAAATACCATGGATGCTAGCTAGGTTTTTTTTTAGATTCAAAATTGAATCAAGTGGAACTGAAGATAGAATTCAAATTACTCCATGAATTTTCTTCCAAAAGGACATTTTTCCTTATTATCTTCTCCAAATAAAATTAATGCATAAAGTAATGGATGACAATCCTTGATTTAGGGGCAAAGATACACTATATTTAAGACCATAGAATGAGATTTTTCTACAGAGTCAAAGACTATTATAAGCACTAAGGAGGACCAACTAAAAAGGAGATAAGGCATGTTGTATACACTCGAATATGTGTTACCATAGATATTTCAAAATCTTTACCGTAGTCTAGTAGGATTAAATCTGAATCATAAGAATGTGATCAACAGTTTGATTATGAAAATATTGCATCCCTATGTCATAAGTATCATGAGATCAAACACATGGCAAGAGATTACAAAGTGAAAATGATGGAGAAAGGGATGATAAATATTTGGTATGAAACAAATGTAAATATAAAATACAGAGATCATATCATAATAGAAGCTAGGTCAAATCAAGGATTTCCACTCCTAAGAAAGTAGGAAGAAAAACCCCTTTGCATCATCAAATGGCAAAGGCCATTATAGGTCACTCTAATCAACCATTATAAGAAAAAATGATACAAGGGATGAGGAAGTACAATACACAAGTTCAAATAGACAAGGAGTTTAAGGTGCAAAGGAATATGGAAAGGCAACTTTTAAAGTGAGTGAGATGAAGGAGATTAAAGTTAATTCAGGTAAATCTTCATTTTTCTCAAGTAGCAAAAAATCTTCTCCTTGTAATAAATGAAAGGAGTAGAGAGTGTATCCATTACACTGAAGGGCTTCAATAGCAACATAATAAAGAAATGCATATGGATGATATCTATAGAAATTTAGGATTTTTAGGCTAGCACAAGAAAGTAATTACTATGGAGGATCATCATCATACTTTAGGGTTTCTATTTAACATAAAGAAGAGTGTGTTTATGAGGTAGTTGCTTTGCATTTCAGATTCTTTAGGGTACCATAAATCTTTAGAAGATAAGTATCATTATGAACGGTATGAAAAAATAGAAGAGATTGATGAAGATGAAAGTGTTGATGGGAATGGAAAAAGGAGATAAAAATTTTCAAAGCATTAACAAAGAGAAAAATAAACTCAAAGGGATATCAATTTGGAAAGCAAAATTAAAATATCACTAGTGTTAATAAGAAATGAGGTTATCCCATGAGGGATACCACAATGGTCTATCTTTGGGTTTTCATAGAACAAACCCAAGTTCAAACCTCGGTACAAGGGATTCGGACCCTTTCAAAACCCATGCTTTACCCTAAAATTTTGATCAAATGACATTAGCTCAACTGGTTAGATTCCTTAACATTTAAGGAGGAAACCTAGGTTTGAATCTTGTCAAGCGATACATGGATAATATCCAAGATGTTGTAATACCACTATTTGATGATGATGTAATACAGGTGGGGCATGTTTCAATCCCATATAACCAATTGAAAGAAAAAAGTGGGGCTAATCCCACTAATAAAAATAAAAAGTGATGATAAAAATGATATCACAAAATATTAGGGGTATGAATACAACCCCTAAAAATGATTTATTAAGGAATTAATAGGTTGTTATAGTCTTGAGGTAATTTTAATGCAAGAAACAAAACTAAGTATTAGGGAATGGAAGGATGCTTTTAAAGAGATTTGTAAGATGGATGATTGTCTAGTAATTTATTCTATAGGAGTTTTAGCTAGTAGTGCAACAATATGGAACAAACACAAATGGGATAAACAATTGTTAGAAGCAAAAAAATAATTGGGTTGCTAGACTATTTTGCAAGAAAGAGGAAAACATCAAAGTTGGGGTTTAAATTGTATATGCTCCAACTATAATTACTCTGCATGAAAGATGTTGAAAGGACATTTGCATATTTTTGTGAAACATAAGGATGATTCATAATGGATTCTTGGGGTGAGTTCAATATAGTTTTATCTCTGTTAGAAAATAAGGGTGATACTCTAAGATGGTCTAAATCAATGCAAGACTTTGCTTCATTTCTCAATTCAAATGGCCTTTGGGATGTTGTTACTTTGAGTTTTCAATATACATGAGATAATATATGCATTGAGAAAAATCATATAGTAGAAATATTAGATAGATTCTTGTTATCCAACACATGGTTAAAAATAAATAAGACAATCTATTCAAATATTATATTATGAGCAAGATTGGATCACAAATCATTTTATTTACTTGTGATTTACCCAATAATGGTTATCCAAATCCATTTCACTTCTAGTTTATATGGCTGCAAGACCCTGATTTATTCCAAATGATTATGTTATGGTGGGATGAAGCAAATTTTGAAGGATCATATATGTACAGGTTTGTTCAAAGATGAAATATCTATAGGAGCAAATGAAGATTTGGAATACCAAATATTTTTGTAACATCTTTAAATAAAAAAAATCAATTGAATCTAAACTCAAAAATTTATAAGAGATAGTTGAAATCAATGGAATGGGCCCAAGAATCTTATGTGAAAGAAAAAAATTACTTTATGATTATCATAATGCATTGAAAAAAGTCATACTAGTTCCAAAAATTTATGGAGAAATGTCTCAAGGAAGGAGATAGAAATACAAAAAAATCATGTTACAACAAAAACAAATTATCTTTTTGTTGTATCAAAAATATTTGAACTCTAGATGGAAGAAATATTGAGGAAGATGAAGACATCACAAAGGAAGCAATTAATTATTTCAAAAATATTTTTTCAGACACTGAGAAGAATAAGGAGGCACGAGGTAATCTTTTGTAAAATATTCCATCAATTATCACAAAGGGATAAAATGAAATCTTGATTAAGAAGATATCTATGGAGGAGCTAGTGAATAATTTTTCTATTTCCATCCTAACAAGGCAGCTTGCCCCAATAGATTTCTTGTAATTTTATTTCATTTTTTTTAGGATTTATTAAATAGTGATATGTTGATTGTGGTTAAAGTGACTCGAAAAAGGAAGGCCACAATAAATGATATCAATGTCACTTTTATCAACAAAGATGAGACAAAATAATTTGATAATTTTTGTCTAATAAGCCTTTGTAATATGATTTATAAGATCATTTCAAAATTATGGCAAACAAGTTGAAAGGTATTCTAGATTTTATCATCTCAAAGGAACAAGGTGGTTTTTTTCATAGTAAATAAATACTTGATGGTGTAACCATTGCATAAGAGGTTATGCATTCTCTTCATTCCATGGAAAAAATATGTATGCTTATGAAATTCAAAATTCTATGTTTTAGAATAGTCAAAATGTTGAGTTTCAATTAAGTGGTATTAAAGTGATCTATATTTTGGGTGTGTCCATAAACATGAGATTAGGATATTAAAAGTTTGAGTATCATATGCAATATCCTTTTGATTACTTCCTTGTCATTTCAAATTATCTCGGGTGTGAACTAGAATGGACAACATTTAGATAGATGATCCTTTTAAGAATATTTTGAATAAAGGCCTCATGAAACAAAGGAATGAGATGACAAATCAATTTGCTCAAACTCTTTAACAAATCACTACTACACATTTTACAACCTCATCACACAATATTTCACTTCCCTAGCACAATTTCGTGTTCCCATACCTTTTAAGGTGTATATGAATTTTGATGTTCCTACTTTCGAAGGAAAATTTAATGTTTATGCCTAGAAAATTGGTTGGATCAATTTTCTTCATACTTCTTTGTAAATAAATTTATCAATAGTGAGAAAATCACTTTTGTACACTTGAAATATTCATTACATTTACAATATTTGGTGGGAAGCATATTGTAAGAGGGTTATGAAAGAAAACGAAGATGAAGTAGTATTCACATGGATTATTTCATGGAGACTATTAAGGAAGAATATTATACTATGGGAGCCTATGAATACCAATACATGCAATAAAAATAATTGTGTCAAGGTAAAGACTAGTCTATTCAAGATATCAAAATACATCAAATCATCAAGTACCATAGTGGGATGCAATAGTACATTCGATAGGACATGGACCTCTTTGAATTCAAGACATTAGGAGAGACATACAAACTTATTCTCAAATTAGAGTAGAAGCATAAAAAAATAGAAAAGGGGTAAATAACAAAAACCAGAACACTAAGTGCCAACAAAATAAAGGCAAGAGTGACTCTCTAAAGAATCAAGACAAAATGGGTCAACCCCGAAATTCAAATTGGAAGTATAAAAATACTACCAAGAAAATAATAGCCTAAAGACCAAGATTAGAAAATGGTGTGATTATGACAAGAGCAATTTATATTTGTGGAAGGAGTGTTAAGCAATATAGTAATTGTTTATTGAGTCACAACCTTCTATATCCACTACACCACCACCTTCTTTCATCCACAGGCTGAGGATAAAGGGAAGCAAATCGTGGAAGTCAAATCAAATGTAACCATTGCTAGTACACTAGTATAGTAGAGGAGTCACAAAAAGATTCACAAGAGGAAAAATACATATTTTAACCATAAATATGGGTCAAGGGTAATCATTACATTTTTCTATTGATAGTGGGAGTCAAAATAATTTAATTTATAATCAAATGGTAAAATATTTGAATGGATTTGTCAAACCACATTTACAACCATATAATGTTGGATGATTGATGGATTCAAGTAGAAAACACCTACATTTTTCCTAATAATTTTTTTTGAAATGTTAGCCTTAATTTGATGCTATCCTAGCTATGAATGCAAGAAGCAATATAGAATATAGAGACTATAGACATATGCTCTTGTCCTTTTGATAATGAGTAAAAATAATAATTTTGATTTCAAAGCAAGGGTGTAATAGAGTAATGCAATCAAATAGATCCTAGGTGACTACATGCAATTCTATTTTGATGAAGGTGTGGAGTTATTTCTAGTTCCCTAATGACATCAAATATAATGATTTTTTCCTTCATTTTTATTTTTCCTTTAGTGAATAAAAGTGGAAAATACAAAACATTATAGACATTGATATAGAATATATAAACAATAGTTTGAATCGATGATGACAAAATAGTAACTAGAACCCCTAACCTAATTTTACGTCTATGGTAGAAGCATTGGTAGGATGTAGAAGCATTTTTGATGTTTTTGCTATCTGGTGGCACTTTTGCTTATGACTTATGCTTTTCATAATATTATAAAATAAATAGAAATAAATATACTTAGCAGCAAAGGGGTCTACATAGATCATTGGAGAATCTATGGCTCTCTTGATCAGTATTAGATCTCTATATAAAAGATAGGATAAATATATGCTAATTACTATAATGATGAATGTTGTCATCTTTGATTATCCCTATTCAGGATAATCACACCTTGCAGGGAGCAACATAACGAGCCACAACCAAGAGCGCGAGGTTCAGCTCAATTGGGAGCCTCCAAGAGTTTTTAAAATATTGAATCCTTGTTAGGATGTGATCTTCAAGGTGCACTTGTTGCTCAACAAAGAGAAAAGAAGATGCGAGAAAGTAAAAGAAAGGAAAAATAAACAACTCAACATAAGAAAAAATGGGCAGTGCACCAAGAGATCCGTTAAGATCTTGATAAAAATAGGCATTAACACTATGTGTCAGCAGTGAATACTTCCTTTCCTCAAAATAGTGAAGCATATATGAGAGTTATCAGTTATATGCACGCATAAGAAGGTGGATCCTGCTAGAGAGCCAAGCAAGTGACTCAATCCAAAAATAGACACATGCCCTTCGCACACATACACTTAATAAAACCCAAAATTTAGGCAGAGGATCACAACAAATACATACACACAAAAATGGGTTTGCAAGCTATGCCAAAAAATAAACATAAACTCCTTTAGATATATATGCAAGCAATATTTTACATAGATTGTGTCGAAATTGGGGGTTTAATATTTCCCACAAGTCACTCAGGAGTCGATCGTTTTTACAAAAAAAAATGAAAGGAAAGCCTACAAATGTATACAATTGTAAACTTGTCAATATTTTTTACAGTCTAAACTACATCTATTTATAGCTTATAGTAGGGAAAAATTCCCTCCAAAATCATATAGAAATAAATTTTATAATCTCATCTACTTTTTCTAGGGATTTTGATCACTAAATGATGTACTTCTCTGATCATAATGACTAACATGGGATTGTCAATACCATACTCCATCTTGAACAAGCATCTAAGACATTTATTGAGGTTATGCTCTGGTAGGTGGTATTTGTCTCCTAAGTTGATGAAGCGTTAACTTAGCCTATCTACCTCTATTGCTTTTGATTTGACTTAGGAATCCATGTTCGCTTGGTTTTTTTACATCTCATAGACTGGTCGGGACTCTTGTTGTTGGTGTTTCATTGTAGATTACAAAATATTTGATATCTAGACTTATTTTGAAGGTTAGAATTTTGGTATTTTGTTGAGACTTTTGCTAAATGGACGTTTTAATAAGTCCCAATTATCATGGTTATTTTAGCCTATTTTTGTGAGCTAGATAAAACTTTGATCATCAGTTGTCGAGGTTTTGCCTTAGTCACAAGCAAGTAGTGGGGAACCACTAAAATTTTGGTAGCTTATAGGGGACTTCTAGCCTGCTTGAAGAACTCAAAATCACCTTTATCCTTGCACTTGAAGTCAAAAAATTTATCATTCCTACAAAAGAAAACACAAAAAACTAAAAGAACAGTTAAGAAAATGATGATATTATATGGAGAGTTTGGCAAGTGCTCTCCTAATATCTTCCCATTTTTCATATGATGGGTATTGAGTGTGATGGAACTCATCATACAAAATAATAACCTCATGCTTATCATCCTAGGAGAATTTCTTGGTTCAGCTCATTGCTTCATTAATCAACACTTTGAGTTTTGCCAATGGTCCAATAATGTGGGCTATCTCTTTTGCACAAAGGGGGGAAATCTACTCCTTTGAGCTAAGTGAAAGCTCTTTGTTTTATTCAATCACCTTTAGATACTCCTCATTTGAGCATATCTTACCATTCAACTGGTTCTATGGTGAAGGGAGCTTTGTTATTAGTCAGGAATCTATTTGTGCCTTCAATCTCCCCATAGTGTTGTATAAGTTATCAATTGATTTTATGCACTATTCAGCCATTTTTTCTCTTTTGAAGAGGTTGATTACCTTTTGTGCCATGATTTCTCTATTTTGTACCCTGATATCGATAATTTTATAGGCAAGGATTTTGGCTAGAAGGGTTCAGTATGTCCTAGTTTCTTTGAATTTCATGTTGATTTTGTCAAAATCAACCTTTACCTCTTTATCTATCCTAAGTCCCAAGAAAACTACCAAATATATGAATTCAAGGACTGGGAATAACTCTAATGTCAGAATTTTGATGTCATCCTAATAAGCATCTCAATTTTTTTTATAAGATCTTTGGTTTTGAGCAGTTACCTCTCTTTGTTCTATTGTTCGAGGTCTTCTAGCTCTCTCATCAAGGTGTTCTTTTATTGTTCGTACTAGACTTGTTGCATAGAAATTTGAGTATATAATTCTTTCAATTGTTCCTCCTTCCTTTTAAAAATTACTTTAGACCCTTTTTCCTTTAGTTGTTTAGTCAATAAACCTATTTGGTTCTTTAGGGCCTTGGCTACATTTTGTGATTCTCCAAGGGTCTTCTTGGTTTTTTTTTTTTTGTGGAAAACATCCCAAGAGGGATGCCACTTTCGGGTAAGACCCAAGGAGGCAGGGGTATCCATTCTGCCAAAATCGCCCAAGACACGATCCTGGCCTACCACCTTTGACATACTCAAGGAGCAAACAAGCACACAATATGATATAAAATAAATTAATTAATTAATTAAAAAAAAACATGCTTCTTGAGTGTGTCAGAAAGATAAAGCACAACCAAGCACACATAAAATAAGATATAAAAAAAGAACCACAACACGTACCACATAGAAAAAACACAAGAACAATATAACAAAACACAAACATGACAAAAACAACAGAACACTACAAAGACATAACCAACAAAAACATTAAAAACACAAACAACCAAAACCTACAAAATTAACAAATAAAAATAAAAATAAAAAAACAACCAACAACAGATAGTAAACAAAAACAAAAAACATAGAAAACACTCACACACAAAAAACATGAAATAACACAAACATACATAAACACAAGAACAAGAACAAAAAGAAAAAACACAAAACAACAAAAACACAAGAACAACAAAAAACAAAACAAAACAAAAAAACATACACACCTCAAAAAAAAAAATTGAACATAACAATGACCTTTCTAGACCAAAAGACTTTTAAGGCAAGAATCAACAGAGGAAACAAAAGAAAGAATAGTTTGATATAGGGAACTAAAATACCCTGACCAAACCAAAGAGAAGCAAAAATAAAACAAGAAGAAACTAGGTACCTTCAGAACTGGAGCCATCCAAAGAAATGATAGAAATAAGAGCTTCCCTTATTTTTGAAGCCCACCATCTGGGAGGGTGGCCATAACAAATAATATCACCTTTGTCCAAAGCCCAATTAGCTAAAGCATCAGCACTCTTGTTTTGATTATGACCGCATGATTGTAATCAACTTTCAAAAATCCCCTCTGGATTAATTGAATCTTCTCAATAATTATTTTTATTCTCCAATAAACCTTATGATTATTAGAAGGATTCTTCAAAAGATTAATCATGAGTTTAGAGTCAGACTCCACTAACACCTTTTCCCATCCAACCTTAGTAGCCTCTTGAAGGCCTCTGAGGATACCATACCCCTCAGCAAGGTTATTGGAAAGAATACCCAAATTCTCAAGAAAAGTAAAAACCAGGGAGCCATCTGAAAGTCTACCAATTCCTCCCGCACTAGCTTTTCTAGGGTTCCCTCTAAAGGCTCCATCGGTATTGACTTTACCAAAATCCTTAGGAGGAGGTCGCCAATTTCTTGTCCTATCCATATTACAAATACTCACATTCTCTTTAAGATTGTTGCCCTTAGCAGATTTAATCTTCAATATTTGCATCACTTGATCCCATTTTTGGTGGAATTTTTGGGGGTGATTAAGGAGTTGATGGACTGATTCAACTAAGTTGGCTATGGTCTTTTGCCAAATATAGTGAATATCCTTCCTATCTTGATTAAAATTTTGACCGTTCCTTTCATTCCAAATATTCCAAAGAAGAATGGTAGAACCCATCCAAACTAATTGCCTAATAAAATGATCAACACCCTCTTGTTTAGACCAATCCCTCCAAAGTTGTTCAAAAGTTAAAAAACTGGACCACTATAAGCCAAGTAAAGTCGTCATTGTACACTCAATAAAAATATAGTTGAGAGTTTCTAAATTCTCTCCACACATTTCACATCTAAAAGGGCCATGAAAACCATGCTTCATAAGTTGCTCACCAGTAAGCACCCTACGATGCAATAAAATCCAAATAAATAACCTCACCTTAGGTCAGAGCTTTTGAGCCCACAACTGAGAAAATATGTCAGAAGATTCGTTGGGTTTATTATGGCATAAGATCAAATAATCTTGAGCAACTGAATACTCACCCTTAGTAGTGTTGTTCCATCCAAAACAATCTTTTTCATGGGACCAAGAGAGAGACCTCATATGAAGGATGCCTTGGATATCTTGTCTTTGTCTTTCTAAGATTTGAATAGGTTAGTCCTCAATAGGGATCCAATATCTACCAACATTTGAATTACCAGTATGGTACCGACAATAATTAGCCACCTTTATCCAGTTAGCTTGGTGAAGCTCCTCCATCCAAGGCCTCCAATCAAGAAATTGAGTTATCAAAGGCTTGTGACCATCCCAAGAATCTGTCCAAAAAATTGTCTGTTGACCATTATGAATGATCCAAAAATAAATTTTTCTTTATCAAATCTTCACCAGTCTTAAGAACTGCTAAAATGGAAGAACCTTTGGTAGGAATATGATAGCGAATAAGGTCTTCAGGACTTTTATTCTCAACATATTTAGCATGGAGATTATTGGCCCAAAGAGCATTGGGGTTATGCTTCATTAATCAACACTTTGAGTTTTTCCAATGGCCTAATAATGTGGGCTATCTCTTCTACACAAAGGGGGCAATATACTCCTTTGAGCTAAGAGAAAGATCTTTGTTTGATTCAATCATATTTAGATACTCCTCCTTTGAGCATATCTTGTCATTCAACTGGTTTTATGGTGAAGGGAGCATTGTTACTAGTCAGGAATCTATTTGTGCCTTCAATCTCCCCATAGTGTTGTATAAGTTATCAACTAACTTTATGCATTGTTCAACCATTTTCTCTCTTTTAAAGAGGTTGATTACCTTTTGTGCCATGATTTCTCTATTTTGTAACCTGATATCAATAATTTTAGAGTCAAGGATTTTGGCTAGAAGGGTTCGATATGTCCTAGCTTCTTTGATTCTCATGTTGATTTTGTTTAAATTGACCTTTACCTCTTTATCTATCCTAAGGCCCAACAAAGCTACCAAATCTATGAATTCAAGGACTAGGAATAACTCTAATTTCATACTTTTGATGTCATCCCAATAAGCATCTCAATTTTATTTGATAAGATCTTTGGTTTTGAGCAATTACCTCTCTTTGTTCTATTGTTTGAGGTCTTCCAGCTCTCTCAACAAGGTGTTCTTTTCTTGTTCATACTAGACTTGTTGCATAACAAGTTGAGTAGATAATTCTTTCAATTGTTCCTCCTACCTTTTCAAAATAGCTTTAGACCCTCGTTCTTTTAGTTGTTTAGTCAATAAACCTATTTGGTTCTTTAGGGCCTTGGCTTCATTTTGTGATTCTTCAAGGGTCTTCTTGGTTTGTTCAAGATCCTTTTCCTTTCTTTCTATTCTTTGGGTGGTCAGCTCATAGTCATGCTCCACCATTATGTTGGCTTCCTTGGTAATCTTCAACATGTCCCAAGGTTGAGCATCTTTCAAATCTATGTCTATTGTTGATATGTGCCAGTATTGGTCTATCATTTCTTGTACTTGTTTAGCTACCAGTGTACTTTTTTAAAGCAATAATGCTCTCTCCTAAGGAGCAAAATGGAAATTCATCTGAGTGGTGGCAATCTACTAGGATTGTTGAGCTTACCTCTCTTGATATTATTCAACCATCTATTGTTTAATTCTTTGAAACTTTTTCCAAGGGGTGAGGGCCTCTAGATTTCTTAATGTCCCTTCTTGTAACCCTAAGGATGGGATAAATACCTCCATCGATTTTATTAGTGGAACAACTACTTTTCAGGTATGGGGTTGTGGCTAGAGGAGAAATTTTACAGGAATGCAATATATGCCCACTTCATAATCAGGATAAGTGACTGAATGTGTTGGAAGCATTGCAGTTTGCCTAGTCAAGGAATCTTGGGCCTTTTCTAAAGGAGGTATTTACCCTAATATTTGAGATTTTTCCCTAGATGCATGGAGGGAAGCATGACTTGATATTTATAATTTGCTACTGGATGTCTCTTTTATTATTTTACCATGCTTTCTCTTCTTCCTCTATTTGGAACTACTATGTGTTCACCTTTTTGGCCTCTTTTCTTTTAGGTTTTTTGTTTAGGTGACCTAAGCAAATCATGTTTTTGGGTTGGTGAAGAAGGAATTGCTTTATTTTACTAAGCCATAGGACTTGCAACCTCTCTCATAGGGTCAAACAATAATTCTAGAATTTCTTCTTGTTTTGTCCTTGTTTCACCTATTTTTTGGTGTATTTCACCAATTATTCCTTCCTCACTAGACTCCATGGTTGCAGAGATTTCTACATTTGTATGTTCCTCATTAGAAAATTCACTAAATATTATGTCTTGTTTTTTGAGTCATGCTTGGCTTATTTTCATACACTAAGTTATCTCATCCTCCACCATACCTCTATTTTGGGAATCTTCCAATGTTAATTCCTTAATTATTCTATATCTTCTTGCTTTGCCTTATTCCATGGATTGAAGGTACCCTTAATCTCATAAAAGGACTCATAATATCTCAAGGTAGGTGGAGGTTTGGTCAGTTCACTAAGAGGGAAAGTTGTTTCATCCTCAAGACTCCTAAATTTCTCAATCTCCAACCTCTACTTATGAGTGAAATTTTACCCTTTTATACCTTTTAGGTACATGGTGAATTTTTGACTAGGGTCCTTTATTAATTCAAAGCCTGTCCTTTTCAATTTACCTTCTACTAGAGAGGCTCCTTATTTTCTTTGTATGGTTATTCCCCCTAAGCTGAAAGGTTTTAGATAGTACTATGCTTTTTGCTTACCACTACCATGTTTGAAGTCTAGAATGTCAATTTGCATAAGGACTTCTAGGGAAAATGTTCGATTAGGAACGTATCTTGGTAGAAGATAAATAGGGTAACTATAGCCATGCATTCTGACCAAGGTTCCTTCTACAGCAAAAAACTAGTCCCCTAGGAATGTACCTTCTATAAAATTCTTATATTCTTTTGAGATTCTAGGGATTTGAGACCCCTTTATTGCATAAATGAAGGGGGTAGAAAAATAATCTATAAAAATATAATATAAATAACCTTTCCTAAAATATTTGGCCCAATTATACACTAGGATATCATTTCCTTTCAAATATTTACATCTTACTCCTAATATGGGGAACATGCTTGAATGTTGATACAAAATAAGATATACCAGAAATGAGGAGTACCTAAATGTTTGCGTTGACTAAAAGCATTGTAGGCCTTCTATGATTTGCTTTACTATTAGCTCAATGAAATCTAGGGTTCCTGGTCCCTGTCTCATTCTATGCAAAATACCCAATTAAGTGGTACTAAAAATTTTATCATTTTCTCTGCCTAAGAGGAAGGACACCATCCTCCACACATCCCTTGCACTTTCACTAAAATGGTTGATGGAAATAAATTTATGCATGATTGGATCATTTTGACTTGCCCTTTCATACTCTGACCTTAAGAAGGTCATTTTTTTGTTTTGTGGAACCTTGTCAAATGTCCCTTTTCTTTCTCCTTATTAATGTGAACTTGGCCTTATGGTTACAACAACATTCTCCTAATGTTGGGGCCATCAATTTTTATTTAAAATTTCCCATCTAAGGATCTAATTTTTTGGGTAACTGGATCATAAAATTCTACATATGTGTTTACCAACTCATAATAGAAATACACCTTGATCACCATGTATTGTGCTAAAAAGGTGGTCCATATTTGTGCTCCAAATCTCAAAGGCTTATTGGCTTTGAAGCACTCGTAAGCATTCTTTCTCAACTTCTTGGCTCCTTTATATATTTCAGGGTCAAAATAGTCCTCGGTTATATCTGTCAGAACCTTGATATTGGAAGAATATGTGGGTACAGGTACTTTTGGCATTTATTGTACATTGAGATCCTTTGTCTTCATCATCATAAACTCGATGCTAACTTCCTCTTATGATTTGATGATAAGTGAGAAATTATAGAGACTTAAACTATTATGTTTATTAAGGAGTTAAATGGTTGTACCTTTTTAAGTCATTACTCTTTTTACCCCTCCTCTTTTCACGGTCCCTACATGCCTTGCATTTATTGCTTCTTATTTGCTTACTTTTCAAAGAATACCATACTCTTTGGGGAGTGTTTAAATAAATATTCATGCCTTTCAAGGATAATTTATACCCATAATATTCCTTGTCAATAATTGTTCATGAATAAGGTTCTATTTTGAGGTAGCATTTAATGCATACTTTTTGCCTAACTTTTAACTTTCCTTCCCAATAATCTTTTGGTGATAGAGCTCCTTAATTTTAAATTTCATTCGTTGATCTATAGTTGGTCTATCTTGGATTGTGTATCGCTTTGTATTTACTCATGCTCCCCCTTACTTTCTTTTTTGGAAGGAGACTCGACTTTTGACTAGCCTATGTCTCCAAATTTAAGCTTATTTCAACCAAGGTTCCATATCATGATCAATATTTGGCGCTTTTGATTATTATGGATGCAAAAACCCCTTATCGACATATTTTTTTATTCGATCCCACTTTTTTTGTTGCTAATAGCGTCACAATAGAGTACTACAATATTTATTCCTATGTCGTATGTAGGCTTTAAGACTTTTTCCTAGAATGCTCTTGCCTTTTATGGAGTATTTTTATATACTAATAGATGCAGGGAGATAAGTTTTTTGGTTGGATTTGTCTTAGTATTATTTGTGTGGCTACTTTGTGCCTTACTTCTTCAACTCCCCAAGTTGAGTATTTTTGGATGATCATTTCTTCCATATTATTGCTCCCACTTTGTTGATTATCTTTTGATTTGGAAGGACTTGGTTTACCATTTTTTTTAGCATGATGAGTAGGAAGAATCTTTTCCTCATGGGTGGTCCATTTATGAATTCAACTGTCTTCTCCTCTTTCTATGGTAAAGTCATTCATGAGTAATGAGGCTAATTTATTCCATTATGTGATTGAATAAGGAGGAAGTGATTCATATTTCTTGAGTGCCTCTCCCTTAAGAGATGCCACTAATAGCCTTAAGGCCACATCTTGCTCCATGATATTGTGTGTTTGGTATATAAATACCAATTCTCTAAGGTGCTCTAGTGGAGTGATCGGTTCGTCCTTATCGATGTATTCTAGTAATATTACCAATATAGATCCAGGTAGCTTCTTCCATACATTAGGTGGCTTTTGGAGACTCAAAGGGCTTGATCCTATCTCATCTAAAGGGATATGTACTAAGGGGCTAGCCATTTAAGATATGACAATAAATTTTAATAGCATATTTTACCTACATACCTATGGGTTTCTTCTATTGACATGGAGTTGCCAAGTGAATATAGATTCTTGCTTTTAAAAAGTAGGTAGACTGAGGTCTCCACAAAAACCTTAATCAAGTATCTTCAAAAATGGCTTCCTCTGGTGTTCGTTCTGGAGTGAAGTCATCAGGTGAGAAAAGATGCTCTTCAAAAGTGAGAATAGACCAAGACCCTCACCAAGTATCAGTACTACTCCTTGTTATGATTATGAGACCAATGATGTGTCATTAGGGTCCCATTGGGTGTGCCTTTAAACTATTTTTATCTTTGATTATCCTCACCCGGGATAATGGCACATTGTAGGGAGAAACATAGTAGGGTTGCAATCAAGAGTGTGGGGTTTGGCTCAATTGGAGGTCTTCAAGAAATTTTACAAGGTTTTCTCCTTGTTAGGATGCAATCTTCAAGGTACATTTGTTGTTCAACAAAGGGAAAAGGGGATGCAAAAAAGTAATAGTAAGAAAAAATAAACAACTCAACAAAAACAAAAGGTGACGATGCACTAACAGATTTACTAAGATCTTCCTACAAAAATAAGCCTGAACACTATGTGTTAGTGGTGAACACTTCCTATTCTTGACATAATGAAGCACATATGAGAGTTACTATTTATACACATGCAGAAGAAGGTGGGTCTTGCTAGAGAGCCAAGCAAGTGACTTAGTTCAAAAATAGACGTAGGTCCCTCACACACATACACTTAATAAAATCCAAAATTTAGGCAAACTATCACAGATATATACATACACATATAAATTGGTCTACAAGCTATGCTAAAAAATAGACATAGGCTCTTGTGTGTATATATATACAAGCAAAATTATATATAGATTGTGTTAGAATCGGGGGTTCGAGATTACCCACAAGCTGCTCAAGAACCGACCATTTTTATAAAACGAAATGAAAGCAAAGCCTACAAATGTATACAATTGTAAACTTTCCAAAAAATTTAATAATCTAAACTACATTTATTTATAACTTACAATAGGAAAAATTTTCCTCCAAAATTGCCTGCAAATAAATCTGACAATCCCATCTACTTTTCCTAGGGATTTTGATCACTAAATGATGTACTTCTTTGATCATAATGACTTATCAGCATGGGACTATCAGTGCCATATTTTGTCTTGAATGAGTGTTTGAGACATATATTAAGGTTATGCTACAGTAGGTGGTCTTCATATCCTAAGTCGAGGAAGAATTAACTCAACTTATCTACCTTTGTCACTTTTTATTTGACTCAAGCATCCATGTCACTTGGCTTTTTGATGTCTCTTTAGACTGATCGGGAGTTTTATTGTTGTCACTTCATCGTAGATTGTAAAATATTTGATATCGAGACTTATCTTAAAGGTTAGCGCTTCTTTGGTTATTTTTTGGGACTTTTGTTAAATGGACTTTTGCATAAGTTCTGATTTTCAAGGTTATTTTAGCCTATTTTTTGTGAGCTATAAAAAACTTTGATCATAAGTTATTGGGGTTTTGTCTTAGTCACAAGTAGGTAGTGGGAAACCAGTAAAATAACTATAAACTTAGTGGTAAAGATGCCATCTTCATCACATATATGAGCAGCCGCCATCAGTCGGAGAGGGGAGCAGCAGTCTCCCATCAAATTCGACACTGTAGCGACTGACACTCGTAGAAGCTCGCATACCGTAGCGACCACCACTTTAGCAGATCAGTGCACGGTAGCGGTCACAAAATTTTGGCCCTAAAAAAAAAAAAAAAAAAAAAAAATGGCAGATTTTGGAGGCAACAAGTTGTGACGGATGGAGCAGCAAGGAGGAGGAGCGAGAGGTCTAGGGGCATCAAACCCTAGGTGTGGGACTTCAGAGGGCAGATCAGCGAGACGCGGCGGTGGGGGCTCGGCGAGATAGCGAGGCCCCCGGGCGGAGGATGTGGACAAGGAAGTTCTATTGGAACCGGTCCAAGGGCGTTGGGCGGATGCGGTTGAAGATTTCTCCGAGGGGGACCCGAGGACTCTATGCGTCGGGATCAAAGGAATACCCAAGAAGGAGACAAAGAGAAACTCGGCAACTGGAGACCTTCATATCTTAATGCTCTTCGCGGTAAGCAAAAATTATCCGACTCTTGTTTTAATCTAAAATCTGTCAATGGTAGGTTGCACGTCCCGAATTCCTTAGCTCAGCATATGGCTATGGAGGGCAGAACATCTCTGGTGGCTAAATTTATGGGGGTGAGGCCGGACATGGAAGTCATAAGGAGATGGGCCATCCAAAAATGGCGGCCAAGGGCCGGTATGATGATTAAGGCTTTACCCAAGAGTTTTTTTTTTTGGTGACATTTCAATGTGAACAGGACATGGAAAGGACTCTCCAAGGAGGTCCTTGGTTTTTTGGGAAAAGGGGCTTGTATCTGAAGCGTTGGTCCCCCGATTTCAACCCCCAGACTCAGGTCTTGGATTTGGCTCCTATTTGGGTTAAGATGCCAGGATTACCTCTGCTTTTCTGGAACGAACAAATCTTGGCTGGGATAGCTACAGATATTGGAGAACTAATAGCTATTGATCCTGCAACCTTGAGCAAAACAAGACTCCTGTCTGCTCGCATGTGTGTGTTGGCGGACCTGAGTAAAGAGCTCCCTAAATCCATTATTTTTTCGTCTATGTTTGGCCTTCATACTCAGGTCTTTGAATATGAAAATATGTCTTTTAAGTGTAGTGTTTGTGGGAAGGTAGGGCACCGGGGTATCCACTCGCATTTCCAAGAACCAGCTCCCACTCCAAAATACCGATCCTCAACCCAGAATAATATCCCTCCCCCGCAGATCTCCATTCCTACCCAACCTAGGCCTCAAGGACGTGGAGCTTGAAATCCGAATATCAGAGACCCTGTTCGCCCTATTGTAAGCAAGAGGCAACGTTTTAACCCTCCTCCCAAAAATTCCTATGCCCCGAAACCCTCTCACGGGGGAGTCGGTCCCTTTGATGGGAACCCTCAAGCTCAACTCTGCTCCTAAGATGATACAAGCAAGCCTCGGAGCCAAATTACAAAGGAAAGAACCCCATAGATCAACGCCCTGGGGCAAGTAAGTTTGATTGGGTGATACGGGAGGCCTATGGAGGCTCGGTGGAAGTGGTCCCATGTACTACAGAGGAATTTATGGGAAGAAATTCCAAGGAGATCAACATCCCAATGGAGAACAGTTTTGATGCATTAAATCATTTGAAGGAAGATCAGATGGACGACCAAGAAGTGGAATCCGAGGTAGAGGAGACTCAAGAGAAGGATTTAGAGGAGAAAAATCGGAGGAAGGAGCAGGAAACTAATAATACGGGCAAGGATACTCAGGAGGAAGAGGTGAACCACCAAGATCAGTGTAACCCCAAAGCAGGGAAAAAAGAATCTACTAATCAAGAAGCTAAGAGCACGGAATCATCTCCACTGTCAAAAAGACCAGTTAACCTGGAAAGCCATATTGTTACCCCAAAGACCAAGACTGACCTACCCAAGATGGTTACTAGAAGCCAAGTGAATCCCAAGGAACTTCAACCTAGAGCGGATGTATGGGGATATGGTTCGGTAGGAAGAGGGAAACCTAGCAATGCTGCCTTAAGGCAAAAAGAAGCAGAGCGAGGAGTGGTTGATGGCACTCAAGAAGTATTGCTCTTTGGGGCGAAGGCTCGAGGATCCAAAGCCCATAAATGAAGATTCTTTCATGGAATATTTGTGGGAGTAATCCTGCAAAAATAAGAGCTTTGTATGCTCTTAGACAAGAACACAAACCGGATATGATTTTATTGCAAGAAACTAAAATGGAGGAGAGTAGAGTTATTCCTTTTAAGAATAGGACTTGGCGAGAAGTTGAAGTAGTAGGCCAAGAGGCCACCTGGAACAGCAGGAGGGTTACTCGGTTATGTGGAACAAAAATGTGATTGATAGTAGAGTGATTCTAATGTCTAGTTGGTTTATTTGTCTCTTATGTGTGGATAAAACCACGCGGGAAGAGTGGATCTTAACGAATGTATATGCTCCGAGTTAGACGAGGGACCGAGAAGGGTTCTTTGGAGTCGACTAGCTGAATTGAGGGAGACAGTCCCCAACTACCCTTGGATTGTGGCGGGGGATTTCAATTGCTACCTTAATCCTCGTAGATTAATTTGGGGGCTCTCAAAGAATAACTGCAGATATCTACGAGTTTAGAGATTTTGTTGAGCAACATGAGCTTATGGATGTGGACTGCAGTAGATTCTCCTATACATGGTCTAACAAAAGATTGAAGGAAAACCAAATTCAGATAAGATTAGATAGGTTTCTTCTTTCTCAAGAATGCCTGGAGAGGTTTGGGGACTCTTCATTAACGACACTCCCAAGAATCGGGTCCGATCACAACCCAACTCGTGGGAAACAGGGGAGGACTCTAAGAAAAGATACATCGAGACCCTTTCGATTCGAACTTATGTGGTTCCAACATCGGGATCTCAAGGATCTCGGTTGCCCAATGGTGGGACAAAAAGTATAATGGTTCGAAACGGGCCCAAGTGGCATGTAAACTAAGGAATGTGAAGGCTAACATTAGAGAGTGGAAAAAAACTTCCTTTGGCAATATTTTTGTTAAAAAGGCTGAACTAAAAGACAAGATCAATGAACTACAGGAGAAGCTAAAGTCAGAGCGACTTACAGAGGATCTGAGAAACCAGGAGAGGGAGCTATTAGCCGAATACCACACGATGCTAGGATTTGAAGAAACCTTTTGGAGGCAGAAATCCAGACTGCGTTGGTTAAAGGAGGGTGACAGAAATACAAAGTTCTTCCATGTCTCTACTCTTCGCCACAGGAGTACTAACAAAATTAAGGAGATCAAGATGGCCGATGGGTCTAACACCAAAGATATGGAAGACATAAGGAGGGAAGCGGTTGAGTACTTTAAATCGTTGCTAGAAGATGTAAATCCGACTATTGAAGAAGAGGACTCTCTGTTGGCAGCCATTCCACCCCTCGTGACTGATAATCTTAATGGATTCTTACTTAGTCCTTTCACAAAGGAGGAAATCAAGAAGGTCGTTTTTGACATGGATGGTAATGACTCCCCAGGACCGGATGGCTTCCACTGCAGCCTTCTTCCGAAGTTTTGGGATATCCTAGGCAATGATGTAGTGGAAGCTATAATTGAGGCTCAAAAGGACATGGAAATCCCGGAAGGAGTTAATGCTACTTTTTTAGTCCTCATCCCTAAACTAGTGGGAGCAATGGAATTTTCCAGTTTCGCCCTATCGGCTTATGTAACACTCGATGAAGATTCTCACAAAAACAATCGCCAATAGGTCGAAGGTTATCCTTCCTTTCATCATTGATATGAACCAAGGTGGCTTTGTGAAAGGGCGACAAATATTGGATGGTATCATCACAATTCATGAGGTTATTCATTCAATGGTGACTAGTAAGGAAGCGGGTATGTTACTAAAGCTTGATATGAATAAAGCCTACGACCGGGTCTCATGGCGGTTCCTCACCAAGATTTTGGGTAAGTTTGGTTTCTGTCCCAAATGGATTAAGTTGATTTTTAGTTGTATCTCTACTACAAGATTTTCTCTCATGGTGAATGGGTCACCCTCCGATTACTTTAAGAGTGAAAGGGGGTTGCGACAAGGAGATCCTTTGTCTCCATATTTGTTTATTATTTTAGCGGAAGCATTGGGTAGGAACATTTCAGCAGCGGTGGCAGATGGTCAATTGGAAGGTTTTAAACCAGCCTCAACAGCAGAGCAGTGTCTCACCAACAGTTTGTGGATGATACAATCATTGTGTCCAAAGCCTCGGTGCCTCAAGCTAGGAAGCTGAAGAGAATTCTAACCAAGTATGAGACGAAGCAAGACAATACATAAACTATAAGAAGAGTAGCATCTATTTCTTTAACACGCCTGGTGGGAGGGAGGAAAGAATAGCTAACCTCTTCGGTTGTGGAAAGGAGATTCTACCAACAACTTATCTAGGCATGCCTATGTTCGAAGGAAGAATGAAGGCTACTTTGCGGAACTCAGTCATTGACAGGATCTCCAAAAAGTTAGCAGGGTGGAAGGGCAACCTTCTCGACTCACGCAGAAAAGCCTTATTAGTTCAAACTACTTTACAAAGCATTCCAATTTACTTGCATGTCTCTATTTAGAATGCCTGCAAAGGTCCGAGCTACATTGGAGCTAATTCAACGCAACTTTTTGTGGTCGAGTTCGGAGGAGAGAAAGAGAATTTCATTGGTAGCATGGAATCGGGTGTGTGCAAGCAAGGATCGGGGGGGCCTGGGGTTAAAGAGAATGAAAGAAATGAATCAAGCTCTGATTGGCAAACAGTTATGGAGATTTATCAATAATGATCAATTGGGATGGGTAAAACTTCTTAAGGCAAAATATATCAAAAATAATCAGGACTTCCTGAAAGCTGATAATCTTCCTAGAGGATCCTATTTTTGGAATTGTTTGCTCGAATGTCGGGAGGTAGTCAGGAAAGGCATCAGATGGATAATTGGTAATGGAAGACAAGTGGACTTTTGGAAAGACCCGTGGTTGGAAGAGGCCCCTCTGAAAGATAACTTAGACCTTCAGGTCCTCCAACATAAACTTTCGAAGGAAATGGGAGGAAAAGTAGGGGATTTTATTGTTGTAGCACAGAAAACTTCTTCTTGGAAGAAAATCACGAGTTCATAATCTGGCCGAGCAAGAGAAGGTGGCCCTAACCAAACTCAATGATGCTTTAAGGGTGTTCCCGATCATTCCCTGGGGGAGGAAGAGACAAGGCGATTTGGGGCAAAACTACAAGTGGGATCTATTCAGTAAAAAGCGCCTATAAGTTAATCCACTCGGGATTCAATGGTCGGACTCCGACTTCGTTATTTGGTTAAATAATTTAACCCCAAAAATAGCTTTCTTCTTTTGGTTGGCGTTCAAAATAAGATCCCGACAACGGATAATCTGCAAAGGAGAGGTTTCCAATTCATCAATCGATGTATCTTGTGTGAGAAAGCAATAGAATCGTAAGTCATATATTTCTAACTTGTGATTTTTCTTGTACAGTCTTCCAAATGATCCTGTCCAAATTTCATATAGATTGGGTCTGTCCAAATAGCATGTCTGACTTCTGCATACGGTGGGCTTCCCCCTTTCGGGCAAAGCTTTTGACTTGGCTCTGGAAGCTCAGCTTACCCCATTTTTTATGGGGGATATGGAATGAGAGAAATAAGAGAGTATTTAAAGGACGTAAGAAAGATTCCAGGTTATGTGGTAATAAAATAATCAGAGCTTTGAAAGAAAACTGGAAAACTTTCTTCTTCAAAAATGAGACCATGTCTCTAAGGGAAAGGAGGATTTTGCGAAACTGGGGAGAGGAACTTCTAGACCTAGACATTACAAACAACCCACGGGATGGTGTCAAGTGGATACCCCCACACAAAAGTGGGTTAAGTTTAATTTTTACAGAGGCGGCTAAAAGGAAATCCGGGGCTGCAGGAGCGAGGAGGAGTTTTGAGAAATGAGGAAGGAAAAGTGGTCCTTGCCTTTGCAGAGCCTTTGGGAACTCAAACAAATCATTTTGCAGAAGCCCGAGCTCGCATGCGGAAATGAGAATTGCCGGACTTGAGGGTTATAAGGAAGTTATCTTTGAAGGGGATTCGCTTAATATAATCAAGGCAATTAAGGAGGATAAAGACCCCAATTGGACCATATTGGAGCTTATCCTAGAAGCAAAGATTCATAAATCCCATTTGGTTAGTGCCCGAATCCAACACACCTTCAGAGAAGGGAATCGGGTGGCGGATCTAATGGCAAATATTGCGGTTTCTGTTGGGGAGATGCAAATTTGGAAGGATAACTTCCCTCAAGAACTATTGGTGTTGGTTGCTAGAGAAGAGCTAAGATCAAACTCGTTAGAGCATCGAGGAGATCGAGAGGGCTGATGATGAGTAATCCGACAGATGGAATTAGGCAGAAAAGGCATCCCATTTGCTGGGGCCTGGGAGGTGACAAGTGTACAATACAACAACCTAGTGTTAGTAAGTGCTAGGTGTTGTTTGGTTTTTGTTTTATCCTGAATAGTCAAGCGACAAGTATAGGACTATGGACTCTAAGTATGGCTTAATGTGAGTCTTAGAAAGATCCATTTTGTATTTTGATTATACGGGCTTGATGCTAGAACCAGCCCATTTTGACTTTGTAAAAGGTTTGTGGACCTTATAACCACCTCTACCTTATACCAAAAAAAAGATGCCATCTAAGAGTGATAGTATCATTGATACTTCTATCATCTAGTGACACTTTTGCTTTCTGTAATAGACTATTGACTATGGGGTCATAGTCTTTGTTATGGAAAAAATAGGGTATAGTACTACCATTAAGACTGTAAGCTTATGGTGCTTCCACCTATAGGTACAATAGAATAAGTGTTGGACAAAATACTTTTAGATCTTGTTTTATCTAATGGGTATCCCTAACTAAGAGATGTAGGGATTTTGATTGAAATAGCATATAAGCAATTTGTTAATCAAATATATGACTACTGTGCAATGACAAGATGATTACAAAATAACACAAACAAGAGATAATAATAATCTTAGGAATAAAATGGCACAACCAATCAAATTTAATGAGCTTGTAGCCTCAAGAACATTTATGGATGCCCCTTTTCATGACAAAATCTTATTATTACTGAGAGAAAATCATTAATGGAAGAAGACCTCTTGCTTGTAATGAAATATAACTTATGAAAGGATTTTGATAGGGCTTCATTATTGCAAGAATTCATGGATTGTGCTCCCCAAAGTCTAGTTTTATAGAAATCCATAGCTCCCTTAGAGGATCCTCTAGAGAATTTATCATGATTAGCAAGTTGGATAGGTGGTATGGTTGCATGGAGTTGATTGAAGGTAAGTTTAGAAAATATTGACATGCAACTGAGGATGGGAGATATGATGGGTTATTTTGATATTTAGATATTACAACTAAGGCATGATTAAAGTGGTAAATTATATTGGCATGATGAAATCTATATTTGGTAGGCAGTTTTGTGGTTGCTAGCTACCTGTATTTTCATTTTCATCTTTGAAACTCAATAGCATCAGGATTAATAACACTGGAAATTCTAAAGATCCCAATGCTAATGCTAAGGTGACCATTGCTAGGGATATTGAGCAAGAAATAATGAAAATTTTAGATTTTATAAAAGTGTTGTCAGATGAACAATAGCACCATTGACACAACTGCCTTAATCATGATACTTTTACTTTTGGAGAAATAAATACTCCTATATTGATTTTAAATAGGTTTGATTTGATTTAGATGTTTGATTAGGTAAGTTATATAGATGTAATTTTCAAGGACTTGATGCATTCAAAATTGGGTGTCTACGTTTATCTCTTTTTGATGTATTTATCAAATGATAAATGCATCAAAAACTAAAATTTATGTCCCATTTTTTTTACATGGTGGAATTGATAACCACCATGGTGATCCGAGCATGATGTCCATATTTATGGCTGCCATAGTATTTTGTGTTGTCTGCCTCCAAAGCTACCACACAATACTCCATGCAGTCTGCCCCTATAACCACCATGCCACATTTATTTTAAACCTTTTATGCCATTGAAAGCACCAAAAAAAGGACATGTGTTTAGTCTGGTGAGGCCCAAGATTTGAATCCTAGGCTTTTTTCCATCTTACGGGGTTTCGTCGCACCAATTGGTCTACACCTCAGACCTATTTATGTCTCAATTTTGAGATAGATAGATTTGATGTTGTTTAAGACTCATGATGCAGTATGACTAATTATTTTAATTTAATTATTACTAATGATGTTAATTTTTTGATAGCATTAAATGTTATTGTGTCCCAATGTGCCCTCTTGAGTTTTGAAAGGAAAATCAAGTTTGACCAAGGAAACTCAACTTGACCATGATACACACTGGTGCAGTGGTGAAAGAGTAATGACAAACAATAAAAATAGATTGGGGTTGCATTGGGTATAATGGTTAGGGGGTAAAAAAATCATTTTCACCATGAACAAGTACAATTTGGATCTTTGGATGCTCGATTTCACTATAGACTATGATGGCTCAATGACAAGACCAACACAGTATGCAAAAAAATTGAGACCACTGATGGTAGGAGGAGGCCAGGTCTAGATAAGGAACTCAAAACCCAACTTATTTGTTATTTTTAGGTCAGTGTTCTTAATCCTAGTAGTGTTCTTAATCCTTACTAAAATAGAGGTAAGAACACTACTATTAGTCTTCTCTTTCCACTTTTGAATCTCTAAAAAACCTAGCTAATGTTCATGGAATAAACATATTAACCCTCTATTTTTAAGAACCATTATATCATTGCTCAAACATCTCATCCTTTATAATCATTTTTGGTGTAACATCTATTGTCTGGATGGGAATTACCATAGGTTTTCTCTCCTCTTATCCCCAACTAGGGTATCCATACTTCTAGTTAGGGCATCTCTTTTCTATATAGGGCTTTCATAAATGACTTTGCCTCCATGTTTTCTAGCTTACATTGTAAGACTCCTTCACTTTTTAAAATTTCCCAAATATTTGGAATAAGAAAAGGTGAGGCTTGCTCCTTGCCTATGCTTGCTTCCTAATCACACTTTCTCCCTTGCTCTCTATAATTTATTATACTTATTTATAGATTTATAGATAAAGAATTTGATAATTCTAAACAATTTGTATTTTATTAAATACTTTTAAATTGAGATATATATATATATATATATATATATATATATATATATATATATATAATTAAGGTTGTATAGGTGTATGCATGTTGGGGTGCATAAAGTATGGAGTGCTCAATGAAAACCTTAAATGTTTGGATACATGAGTGCGAGGAGACCGAATATGCAAGGTGTTAGGAGGAAGGGTATGTTTATGTTAGGGTGCATGTTAAAAATCCATGTATTGCTAAAATACACTCACTTTTCATAGATGTATTCAATACATCATTCAATTCATCATTAGGGTGGAGTATATTTATCCAAGCATGTGGTATGTTTACAATAATTCAAAATGCAAGCCTAAAACCATTTGTATACTCTTCCAAATAATACTACATAATTATACCTAAATATATATAATTTTTTAGTAAGTCACACTTGGCCTTTATTGGGGTACTCCATCAAAATATTAAAATATTGTACCTGTTATTAGATTAAATAGATCAAATCTAAGCAAAATTTTCATGAAACAATCCATGTTTGCCTTTCTATCAAAGATATTTCCTTCATTCTTCTTCTTCTTAAACCATTATTTTTCTTCCATCAAATCCTTGATATCATTTTCATTGCCAAAGAGAATCTCCTTCGATCGATTATATTTTAGAATTTAAATAATGTCAACTTGAGTATTAATGTTATTTCCCCTTGATCTTGGTGGAGTGGTGAGTGGGGGGCACTCACTATGAGGAGGTCAAAGGTTCAAATCCCCTTGGAACTTAATAATGACCCTTATGGTTGTAGGTCTTTATATGCATGCATGACATCTCAAAAAATATCAACTTTATGATTTGCTAAATTATTTGTCATCCTATTTTATGTTCTATATATATGTTAACATTTCTAAGATACCACATCCATCAATAGTAAATGGACATTTAATTTAATGAGTTATAATTGATTCAAACTCCACATCATATTTCTTTATAATACTAATAATAATTTATTAATCCACTTAATTGAAATATGTCTCCATATTTTTTTGGTGGCAATCTTGGTCCTTGGAAGAAGTGTCCTATCCTTTACATAGTTTTTTATTGAAGTTCCATATGATTTTAAGTAGGTGAGGAGAATTTTATCTTCATCATTCTAAAAACCACCAGCTTTGCTAGCTTTTCCAAGGTTTCTTTTAAAGCACCATCAAAGTAAATTTTGATGAGCCCAACTTATGGATATTTATATTTTACTATTGATCACAAATTCTCTATGCTAATTACACTATCATAATTCACCCCTATATATATTTAAATACTTTAATATAAAGAGAAAAACATTTTTCCATATTCTAGACTTCTTATGATTAGTTCCATGCCTATAATCACTTTGTAAGAGGTAATAATATGAAAGTCAAACTTGGATTTGATTTCAAAATTTTATTTTGATGATCTTATTGTTCCTTTCAAGATAGATCTTCAAACAAATAATAACATGACCAATCTTGCTCAAAATATAAAATATTTTTCTTTAAAGTAACTAATATAACATTTCATCAACTCTTCCAATGCCAATAGAGAAACCCCATATTTTCTCATTTTCTTTAAAAAGCAAAACTAAATAGCAGAAACAAAAAGACAACAATGTAGTATATGATTACATGTTTCAGGATTATCCTCGCATAAAACACTCCTAAAACATCCATAATACCCCTTTATTTATAAACCATCACTTATAATATTTTTGCTTTAGGTTGCTAACCAAAAAATGTTGAGGCCTTGATGAGGGTTGAGGTGGTCAAATCCTTTTTAAAGGTAAATCCTTGAGGACTATATTTTTTGAAAGCCTTATATCTAAACTTAAAAAATTCAAATATAACTCTAGCAACATCTTTTAAAGCCCCTTTTCTACTTGTTTGAGGTCGTCTTCTTCAGCTACGTTGCTAATAAAATTCTATGGTATAAACTTACTACTTTTTTAAATTGATTATATGGGATTGAAAAAAGTCAAATATAACTCTAGCAACATCTTTTAAAGCCCCTTTACTACTTGTTTGAGGCACTCTTCTTCAGCTAGGTTGCTAATAAAATTCTATGATTTAAACTTACTACTTTTTTAAAATTGATTATATGGGATTGAAATGGGCTCTCCTTATATTCCATCATGATCATATAGTGGTACTACAACAACTTAACTATTATCCATGTATCACTTGGCAATATTCAACCTAGGTTTCTTGAACTTGGGTATCCTCCTTTAAAGTTAAGGAATTAAACTAGTTCTAATGCCATTTGATGATATGAACTTATTACTTACATCAATATAACTTTTGACTTTTAAACCTCTAGAAACCAAACATCTTTGACCCAATATTTGCTAAACCTTTAACCAAACATCAAACCAAAAAATTGCAAAATCCTTTCCACCCCCAAGTTTGTTAATTGCATTTTTTATAGGAAGTGCCACGTTGCAATTCCCTGAAAAGAATTATTTTTCAGATCATATTTTTTGCATCCATATATCTTTATATATTTTTAATGTGACATTTTTACCTACTCTTTCCTTGATCTTTTAAGAATCACCAACCATTTTTTTTCACAATGGTAAACTAATAAATCTATAATTTGACAAGCTTGCCCCTCCCCACGTAATAGGTCCAAGGTTCAAGGTTTGAATCTAAAGGGAGGTAGGGTATCCACGTATCTTAGGTGGATATCACAACACAAGTACCTCCTCCAACACACAATGGATATATGGAAGTACAATGTGGTCTCATGTGTAATGCTCATAAACCTTAAAAATTACTTTACCTAATTTAAGTTAATATTATTTTATCTTTAGGTTTGTGGGCTTGGTCTAGTGGTCAAAATGCTCTTGTGGGAGTCCAGAGACCATGGTTCCAATCTCTTAGGCCTTATAGTATCAGAGGGTATGTCACGCTAGTATCGTCGACATTAAAAAGCTTATCCGACACAATTGAAGATTATAGTGACAACAAGGAGCAAGATTCATTAAAAATCTTATCCGACACAACTGAAGATTATAGTGACAATGAGGAGCAAGATTCGAACTCACAAAGAAGCATAGAAAATTGTAACAAGTTGCCTAGTATAATAAAAAGTTATATATTATTTTATCTTTTCCAAAACTAAAATCTAAACTTCTCACATCATTTTAAAAAACTCTTTCAATTTTATCAAATTTGAAGACCACACTAGTAACATCACATATATTATAATTTCAAAATTTGTTATTCTTGTTGGTCATAGGGGTTTCTCACACTAACCTCAATAAAAAAAAGTGTTATTCTTATTTGATTATTGTTAAAATATTTAAGTGTTGTTCTTATATTTTTTGTTTATTAATTATGTGAGATTGAAATAAGTCCACTTGTATTAAATTATCATAATATATCTTTTTTTATTTTTATTCATAGGAGAGTTGGTTACAACCACACTATTTTTAGTAACTGACAAGAGTAGGGTTCAAACCATATGGACTGCTCCCACCAAATTTATTCCACCTCATTATTGTTGATTCGGCATGAGAGGGACAACCGAAACCACATGGATTGCTCCCACCAAACTTATTTCACCTCGTTATTATTGATTGGCATGAGAGGGACAATCGATCGCTCGAGATTTGTACCATTGTCATCAGTGTGACGTGCAATCAGAGAGGATTCATATCAAACTACTACCTTTGCAAACAAGTTGCACCCAAGGTTTGAACCTAAATATTATCATAACATGTCAATCAACCATAACATTATGGTATTACATTAAACTATATTGTTGTGATACTAATGGAAACTAAATTTTGTTAGGTTCTATGTGAGCCAAACATTTTGTTTTAGGTTACATAGGAGAGTTGGTCACAACCACACTATTTTAGTAACTGACAAGTGCAGGGTTCAAACCATAGGAGCTACTTCCACCAAACCTATTTCGCTTTGTTATTATTGACCTAATGTGAAGGGGACCATCGGTTGCTCGAGATTTGTACCGTCATCATCAATCTGGTGCGTACTTAGAGGATTCATATCAGACTACTACCTTTGCAAATAGGCTGCTCCCGAGGTTTGAACCTGGGTGTCTTCTTGGTAAATACTTGGCTAGACAAACACTTATCAGTCCACCTAGCCTTTGGGGGCAAACCTTATGTAAGGAAAACCGTTTCTTGTATCCCCTGGGGTCAGGACTTTTTGTTCCATGGGGTCTGTCCCATCTAGGTATATCCCTCAAAATAGCCAAGGGTTTTTTGTGTATCCGATGCAGGTCGTCAAGCTTGAACCTCAAACCTCCTTCCAAGGATTAAGGGAACTTGTCAATAAGGTACCTGGTGCAGATATCAAACCTTATGTTAAGGAAAATCATTCCCCGTATCCCCTGGGGACTAGGACTTTCCATTCCATGGGGTCTGTCCCATTCGGGTATACCCCTCAGGCTAGTCGAGGGTTTTTGTGTATCCGACATAGGCCGCCAGGCTTGAACCCCAAATCTCCTTCTAAGAATTGAGGGAACTTTCAAGTAAGATATCTTGTGTGGATAAAAAACCTTATATTAAGGAAAACCATTCCCCGTATCCCCTGGAAGCTAGGACTTTATGTTCCATGGAGCCTGTCCCATCCGGGTATACCCCTCAAGCTAGTCGAGGGTTTTTGTGTATCCGGTGCAGGTCGTCGGACTTAAACCCTGGACCTCCCTCCGAGGATTGAGGAAACTTACTAGTAAGGTACCTGGTCGTCAAAATTGAACCCTGGAACTCCTTTCGAGAATTGAGGAAACTTACCAATAAGGTACCTGATGTGAATATGTGAGCCAAACATTTTTGTCAATCAAAATTTAAGCATGTTAGCCATCTTATAGCAAACAAAATTTGGATCAAAATACCATACATTAATTATTTTTAATAAATAATTTAAAAAATATTATATATATTTTTCTTTACTTATATGGAATTAAAAATAAACCTTATCTGTATTATATTATGATTATGCCAACACTACATTTCAATAAACCACGTAATGATTTCTACATTTATACATATATTACGTAACAAGATTTAAATCTGGGTTTACCTTTAAATTCAACGTAGTTTGATACTTACACTCATATATTTGATTTTTAAAATATTGTATTTTAATTTAAATGTATTTATTTAAAAATAAAATATTAAATTATATTAAAAACACAAATGTTACATAATAAAATATGTTATATATTATACCATAATTTCCACCTTATTCATCCAAACAAATATGGTGTGTTCAATTTAATCAATAAAAATCAGTTACAATAGTCATTAAAAACTATGGTTTGCCACAAGTAAAAATAAAATTTATTTATTAAATAACATTAGCTTAACAAATTATATTCCTGACTCTAGGGAGATACCAAGTTTGAATATTGTCAAGTGATGCATGCATAGTTATTATAATATCAGTATGTGGTTATGGTGTATTATAAGTAAAATAATTTTCAATCTCATATAATTAATTAAAAAAGCAAATTTTATTTATTTATAATTATCGTTAAATAACATTAACTCAATTAAGTATATTCTTGAACTTTCAAGGAGATGAATATTGTCAACAATACATACATAATTGCTAAATTGTTGTAATATCATTACCTTATCACGATGTAATATAAGAGGAGCCCATTTCTATACCATATATCCAATTAAACAAATTATTCCTCAAAAAAACACTTGCACTATCGATGATGTGACCCGAGTTCAATTGTAGCGGATGTGTATAAGAAGTATTCCTTAAAAAAAAATATTCATTGATGAAGACAACATCCAATAACAAAAAATATATTTAATTATTTATTTTAATAACTTGTTCATGGTTTCTAATGGGTTGCTTCTATCAAATTACCAACATATTACATTTGTTGTTAGGTTAATTAAATTATATCCATCTTCCCTTTTTTTATATATTTTTTATTTTTTTCTATCAAATTATCTTCATCTTCCTCCAAGTGCCATGTTTCTACAATTAGTTTCTTGACATCAATTTATTGAGAGATAAAATCTCATTATGCCAATAGCTATGTAAAATTTAAATTTCACTGAGATGAAGATCAACACCACGATTGAATAAATTATCTATTACTCGTTTTCCTTCTTTATAGTTATGCTCACGTTTCTAACATATTACCTCCAATAAAAAATGATGAACATTATAGATAATATAATTTTTTATCTAATCCCCACGTCCATTTTTGTTGATAGCATAAATAATAATTAGCGAATCTCCATTTATTAAAATATATTTCCATCCTTTTTCAACTACAATTTTAATCCTTGTAATAAGTGTCCTAGCCTCTTCATAGTTGTTAGTTGAAGATTAATATGATTTTGAGGAAGGGAGGAGAATTTTACCTTCATTATTAAAAAAAAGCACCACCTTCATCAAATTTTCCAAAATATCTTTAGGAAGCACCAAATTAATTTTTATAAACCTAACATTTTGACATTTCCATTTTATCATATAATACATAATGCTTTAACTTTGAAATAATTAATCTAACACTTCATCAACTCTTTGAATGTTGATGGAGCTACCCAATATATTCTCATATTTTTAGAAAGTAATCCCCAAATTGTGTGAGCAAAGGGACAACAAAGAAATAAACAATTTGATTATTTTAAATCCTTACATCTAAAAGGTCCATGAAATCCTCTTATTTGTAGACTCTTTTAGAAGAATTTTACTTTGAAATACTAACCAAAATAATGTTGAGACCTTAGGGATAGCTTCTAGTGGCCAAGACTTCTTCCAAGGGAAATCTTTGGGGATAAGAAATTCTGATTTCTTTAAAGCCTTATATCCCAACTTGACCGTGTATCCACCATCTTTTGATAGATTCTAAACCAACATATTCTTTCTTGTAAAAATAGGTAAATAAAACTCTTGAAGCATCTTTTGAAGCTTATCTATAATTTGCTTGAGTTCTTATCCTTCAACCAGGTTATTAATAGAAATCCATGATTTGGATTTGTTGCTTACATTAATACAATCTTTGACCTTTGGATTTTTACAAGATAGGCATGCCCAAGCCAATGGTTTCCATTTTGAATAAAAGATAAGAGTATAAGGATTCAAGTAAGGATTACACCAAAAATTTGCATAATTCTCCTCATTGACTGACCATCTAATATATTTCTTGATCAATTATAAACTATCTGATATGAATTTTCATCTTATGATCCTTTGGGTAGGGTTATTTTCCTAAATAATTTCATTGTATCGATAAAACCTAGATGTTTTCGAAGTAACATTTTTGCCTAATTATTTTCTTGATCTTTGAATAATCTCCACCCAATTTTTGTTCCCTAAGGTCAAATTCTTAAGTCTACAATTTTGCAAGCTTACTCCTCCAATATTATTTCCTTTGCAAACCCTATCCCACTTTTACTCACATCCTTTCCAAAGAAAGTCTGTTTGAATTTTATCAATTTATGATGTTATAACTATTGACAATCTTGAAAGTGACATCATATAAATAAGGATGGACTGCAACATAGTCTATGAGTTGTAGCCTTCATGCCATGGTTAACAACTTACCTTTCCAACCTAGCAAATGAGATTTCATTTTATCCAAACAAGAGATTCTAAACTCCTTTTTCCTTTATGAGACAAAGGATTACCTAAGTAGGTTGATAAAAAATTTAAATTTTAAATCCTAAAATTTCTACAATAATTTTTTTTTTCTAGGGCAATGTTAATAAAAATAAATCATAGATTTTGTAGCATTAACCAATTGTCTAATAGCCCTCTCAGATAATGATAATATTGATTTAAACTTCATGGCCTTATTGACTGAGGGATGTCCCAAAAGAAAAGTATTATCAACAATTTGGAAATGAGATTCAAAGGGACATTTATTTTGCAACTTGAATAGTTTTGATTTTTTCTTCCATTTTTTATTTTGAGAAAACTCTCCTTAATGCGTCCACAAGAATAATTTATAGGTAAGGAGATAGTGGATCACCTTGGTGGAGTCCACAAGTTGACTTAAAGTAACCAACAAGAGAACAATTGCTTAAAATCGAATATTTTGAAGTGTTATAGCAACATTTAATTCATAGTTGGAAAACTCTCAACTTGTAACAAACTTGGTAGCCCAATTTTGGTGATTTTTTTTGTAACTTAGGAAAACTACTTGGGAAAACTTGATAAAATTTAAACCATTTTTTTTGTCAATAAATAAAAAAAAAACAACAATTAGAGAGTCAAATCAACCAAAATCTCTCAAAATTTTCATATAACTATATTTCTTAAAATAAATCACATCTAGAGAAATAATTTTTGCAACACACTTTTTTTTTGCTACATAGGGGAATCAACAATAGTCTCTATCATATTATCCCCGCAAGCACAGTTCAAATTCGAAAAGCTACCACTATAACCCCCACCCCAGCTCGGTAAGAATTTGACTCCAAGTGAGAGGGACCCTAGAGGATCTTGGGATTGTAACACCTTACTTTTGTGGAAGAGTGATGCAAAGGAGCACTAGACCTGACACAGACCAGACAACGTTGGAGGCATAAAGCAAACTAGAGGAATCGATATCAAAGTCATAATATTCAATTTTGACATAAGAGTAGTGGGTTTATCCAGAGTGCATCAATGCTTTAAATCCTTACCATGAATGTGTTGAGCATTTTTTTTGAAAAAACATTGAAGTAAATAAATACCAGGAGAAAGAAGATATAAGAGTCAGTGTGAGTCTGGATGGAGTGCAAGCTACGACGAAATATGAGCCAGAAGCAATCCCCAATAGCTAGTATATAAGTAAATTCATATTTGAAAGCTTTGATGGGAAGCCAAGATACCCTAGATAAATCATGATGCCCTAGCTAGAAGCATAGAGGCTCAAGTTGGAGATAAGCAAAAGAGCGAATGCATGGAAAGTACGATCCAAGTTGTAAATGTTACACCATAAGTGACTATTAAGGATGAGATGATTGAGCATGATATAATGGTTCTTAAACCTAGAGGATCAATATGCAAGTTCCATAGATCCCAGCTATCAAAATTGGATCAAGTGGAAGTGAGGATTGAATTTAAATTACTCTTTGAATTTTCTTCCTAAAGGTTTTTTTTGCATTATCTTTTCCAGTTCAAAAATAAAGGATAAAATAATGGGTGGTGGTCCATGGTTTAGGGGGAGATATACCCTTTATTTAAGACCATGGAATGGTTTTTTTTGTTGAGAAAGAAACTATTAAGAAGCTTTCAATGTGGGTTAGTCTTTTTGAACTTCGATATAGGCTTATCAATAAAGATGTTTTGAAGAATAGTAAAAATACCCTAGGGTAATTCATCAATGAAGGGCTAACTATTAAGGAGCAAAAACATGCTAGACATAAATAAATATATGTTGCTATGGATATTTCAAAATATTTGCCATAATCCATTAAAACTAAATCTAAATCAAGAGAATGGGATCAACAAGTGGATTATGAAAATATTGCATTTTGATGCCATAATTGTTATGAGATTGGACACATGAATACAAAGTGAAAACTATGAAGAAAGAAACACAATTTTGGCCATGAGATAAACTTCACAACGAAGCAAGGAAATTATATAGTAATAGAAGTTAGATTAGATCAAGGACATTCCACTTCAAAATAAAAGGCAAATAAAATCTATCTACAACATCATTTTGTAGAGGCCATCATAGATCACTTGGATCAACCATTAGAAGAAACAATTAAGGATATAAGGGATGAGAAAGTACAATGTGTAAGTTTAAGTTCAAAAGGTATTAAAGATGCAAAGGAATATATGGAGGAAAATCTTAAAACAAAGATGATAAAAGAGGTCAAGTTTATTTTAGGTAAATCATCTTTATTTTCCTCAAGTAGTATAAAATCCTCTCCTGGTAATAAAAGTGAAAGTGGTGTAGAGGTTATCCCTTGCACTTTAGGTTTTCAAGAGCAACATGATAAAGAAATAAGGATGGAGAAAATTCATAACAATTTAGGGTTTTGGAGGGAAATAAGAAGGTAATTTCTATGGATAAGCATCCTTGCACTTTAGGGTTTTTAGGGCAACATAAAGAAAATTGTGATTTTAGGGTTATTCCTTTCACTTCAGATCCTCTAGAGCAAGAGAAACCTAAAGATGATTTACTATGAAAAGTGTGAAAATATTGAAGAGATTGATGAATATGAAAGTATTGGTGGGATGAAAAAAAAGAGGAAGACCTAAGAAGCAAAAACAAAGAGAAAAAGAAACCGAGAGAGATATTGATATAGGAAAACAAAAGCAAACATTGCAAGTGTTAACAAGAAGTGGGGATAAGCCTACAAATAAAAACAAAAAATAATAATGAAAAAAATGTCTTGGTATATTAGGGGCATGAATAAGAACAAAGCTATTAAGAAATTGGCAGGTTTTTATAAACAAGATATTTATGGATATGGAAAATGGGCAACAAATATTTTAGTCGCTCATGGTGTTGAATTTCATTTTGACAAATTTTAAATTTTGGAAGGCATATGTATGAGTGGGATTTTATATTTTAATAAAATATATATAAAGGAGTTGATTATGGAAATTTAGTAGTTTTAGGAAGATGGAGAATATCTTTGATAGAAAGACAAACAAATAATATCTTTGATAGAAAGCCAAGTTGAATATGGTTTAATTAACCTGATAGAAATGTGATGAGAGAAACGTAATATTTTATTTTTGTAACAAGAGAGGTTCCCATTAGAAGCCACACATTGCTTTTAAAAAAATAATTAGAGATCCAAAAAATTGATTTCATATTAGATATTCATAACAAGAGTACAATTACAATTTATGAATCAACAAATCCAACCAAATATATCATAGAAATGTAGATATTAATAGGCTTAGGAGAACAAAGCTACAACTCTTAATTTTCCTCATATTTGTGTTCTTTTTTTGGTTCATAGTCCATCATATTAATGATTTCTTAACATCTATCTCCAATTTCTTGGTTCTAAGATTAGTTGCAATGGGCAGGAACCTTCAAAAAAAATCAAAATCACTATAGCCAAACACAATTTGCATCAAAACCCATAATGTATGTGATTGAGAAGAAAGGTAGAGGTACAACCTAAAGCCTAGAATGCAGAACATCCCAAAAGTTTTGTCAACAATAATAGCATGTTTAGCTTGCATGTCAAACACAACCTTTCCTTACTCAAAAATAGTGTTGAAAGTCATTCAAACAATGACATCTATCATAAAACATCATAATTCCTCATAAACATCTATTTATTTCACACCACCCGTTGATTTTCTTATGAGAAATCAATGAGTTTTTGTTAGAAATATCACTAATTGACAAGTTTCTCGACACTAAGAGATTTAAAAAAATTGAAGGCCACAATTTTTTATGATTTTCGTGGGTTCCCGACTATTTTTCTAACTATAATTTAGTCCCTTCACACCAACTGAGATCAAAACCAAACTAATTGAGAAAGATAAATGTAATTCTTGGAGAACCTTTGACTTAATAGTTGAATATTGAGGAATATAAATGTGATCTTTTTTGTGAAGCACTCCATCAGATTACGAGAAGCAAGAATACAATGATGATCCTATTTTCGTATCCTAAATGATCTGACCAATATTTGAATCATCAAGCCAATATTCTTGAAGTTGAGAAAGACATTACAAACTATGACCAAAGATGACATTAATAGCCACATCATCCTTATAATTGTGAGATAAAACATCAGCCACCATATTTTCTTTAACTTTATTATATTCAATGACAAAATCATGACCCAAGAGTTTAATCATCCATTTTTTTGTTCAAGGTATGAGAGATGATGTTCTAAGAAATGCTTCAGGCTACTATGGTTAGTCTTAATGATGAAATGACTACTCAAAAAATAATACCTTTATTTCTCTATGGCATATAAAATGGCTAGCATTTCCTTCTCATATGTGGACCATCCTAGATTCTTGCTTGAAACTTGCTTACTTTCAAATGCCAATGGATGACCATCTTGCATTAAAACAACTCAAATACCTATGCCAAAAGCATCACACTTAATGACAAAAGGCTTGCTAAAATAAGGAGTGGTCAAAACTAGAGTGGAACACATAGCTTATTTGAGGGCTTAAAAGGCTTAGGAAGCAACTTTAGTCCAAACAAAAGCATCCATTTTCGATAGGGTGGTGAAAGGCGTGATAATATTTCCATAGTTACAAACATATTTTCTATAATAATTTGAGTTCTAGAAATCCATGGAGTTTTTAAGGAATTTGGAAAAGGGTCAATCTTGAATAATTTTGATTTTATTAGGATTTGCATTTTTTTTAAATAAAGGGGTAAAAAATTATTGATAAGAAGAAAAGATTATAGAGTACAACGAAGCCCCCAACCAGGGCTCAAGTAAGCACCAAAACAGGCTAAAACCACCAGACAGGGTCAAAACTCGAACAAGATAGCAAGAAAAAACCATATTAAGTCTAAAAATACTTGTGGATCAACTCCTAGAGGCATTGAGAGTCCCCAGACGGGAGACTCTCCCAGTTATCCATAAACCAAGGACCCGAAAGCTCAGAAGCTCTTTTGGCCAAATAATCAACAACCCCATTCCATTCCCTTGGAATGTGCACAAAGGAGATGAATTTTAACTCTTCACTAATTCTGAGAATATGAATGGCCACAGAGACCAATTGCCAATTAACATCCTCCAAACTTTTGTTGTTTAAAATATTAACCAAAATTTGAGAGTCAAACTCGTAGATGCTCCTGCGCCAACCAAGAGAAAACCCCCTCTGCAAGGCCTTGAGAATCGCAAGAGATTCCATAAAATTATTGGAGTGAACACCTTTATAAATGGAAAATAAAAATCTAACCATGTCAACAGAGTCTCTTCCACCACCACCAATTCCAGCATATCCAAGATTACCCCTAGACGACCCATCAGTATTAATTTTTAAAACTCCTCCAGGGGGTGGCCTCCACCTACCATCTCTCCTAAATTTCTTGCTGAGCTGAGATTCCCTACTAGGGGGAGAAGAGTTCGCTACAACCCCAAAGAGACCAAGGGCTTGCCATACCTTCTCCTCCCTAAATTTCAAAAGAGGTTTCACATCGCATTTATTATGGATAGTTTCCTAAACCATACCCAGGATCCTTTGCCAAATATGTTGAATGGACAAATGACTACCCTGAAAGATGCATTGGTTCCGTTTGAGCCAAATTTGCCAGATGATGCAAGAAGGGCCTAAATTCTAAGCCACCTGGAGGAAGGGGCATTGGCCGGAGGTCTACCAAGACTACTCCAAAACTCCACTAGGGAGAGCACATGAAAACAAGGATGGTTCTAGGCACTCCACCAATGATGCAAAATGTCTCTGGCAAGAGAGCATTGAAAAATAAATGAGAAGAGACATCCTCATTATTACCACAAAGGACACAAATAGAGGGACCCTAAAATCTCCTCTTCCTCAATTTCTCCCAAGTGAGGTGTTTATTACGAGCTCCCAGCCAGAGAAAGAAGTTATATTTAGGCCAAGCAAATATGTTCCACACCTTTTTCCACCATGTGACAGGGAGGCTCCTAAAATTTTGTATATCAAGAACCTGGTAACCATAGGCTACAGAGTAGGTTCCCTTGGGATCAGTGTACCAAGCCAAAATGTCTTTACCCATCAACAAAGAACAGGGTCTCCTTGCAAGAATAAGAGCAAGCACATCTTTATCCTTGACCAATCTCCTTGGGACCATTCCTATAGATATTTCCACTTGTACATATCTAGATTACCAATAGACTGGATTGTTTTAAAGTCCTCCACATTAGACCAACCCGCTTCAAAAAAAGAAATGCTTAGGGAATGTAGCCTGGGATATTGAGTCAAGATAGGAGGGTGGCCATCCCAAGAATCCTCCTAGAAAAGAGCATCTAATCCCCGATTGCAAATCTAGAAAAAACCTTGCTTAATTAAATTAGCCCCTATTTTCAGAGTGTCCCAGATAACTGAACCTTTCCCAACCAAGCTGACTCTAGGGATCTCAGCCTCAAAAATACCTCAAGTACTTACAAGATAAAATTTTAGCCCAAATAATATCTTGAGAAGTACACCATCTCCAATACAGTTTCATAGCCAGAGCCTGCCCATAAAGAGTCATTTGTTGCAACCCAAGGCCTCCCTCTTGAACCAGCCTACAAATAGAATTCCACCTAACCAAACCCCATTTAGAATGAGCAAGATTTATAGACCAGAAAAACTATCTTGACAAAGCATCCATGTCCTTGATAAAATGAGAGGGAGCTGTTTGCACAAAACATCTATAAATGGGTAAAGCTTGAACAACAGATTTTAAAAGCAACACTCTACTCGCAAAGGAGAGCCATCTGATGGTCCAGTGATTCACCTTCCTTCTAAAATTATCTAGCATAGACTACCAAGAAGATCTAGGCAGAGGATGAGATGAAATTGGAATACCAAGATAAATGAAGGGGGAAGTCCTGACCTGAAATCTTAGAATTCGAGCAATCCTAGCTTGAATAAGAGGAGTATTGAAGAAGAAAATAGAAGACTTGTCCTCATTAATCAGTTGTCTAGAAGCACCAAGATATATGTCAAGAGACCATATAATTTTGCCAGCTTCCCTGATAGTGTCAACTCCCAACAAATCAGTGTCATCAATAAATTTAAGGTGGGAAATAGGTGGCAAACTACTATCCCACTTCCAACCCTGAATGAAACCATGCCTAACTTTAGACTTGAGAAATCTTCCCAACCCTTTCACCATAATGATAAACAAATAAGGATATAGAGGATCTCCTTGCCTTAATTCTCGCGAGGCCTCAAACAGCTCCGAAGACTCATTATTAACAAGAACAGAGAACGAGGAAGAAGAAACACAACTCATCACCCATTTAATCCAATCCTCCTCAAAGCCAAAAGCAACAAGAACTTTATAAAGAAAGGACCATTTGACCCGATCATAGGCTTTGGCCATGTCCAACTTAATGAACATAAATTTCTCCTTAGAAGTTTCCATCGAGTGAATAGATTTTGTAGCAATAAAAACCCAATCCTAGATTTGTCGGCCAACAACAAACCCACCTTGCTCCTCATATATGATTTTGCTCAATCATATCTTTAGCCTGTCGACAATAATTTTTGTAATGATCTTATACACAACATTGCAGAGAGAGATAGGCCTAAACATATTAGGATTTGCCTTGACTCCTTCATGAGATACTACATATTCTAAATATTCTACCTCTCAGACCCCAAAGGCATATTTGGATCATTTAACAATTTTTTTTCCTTTTGTAACAGATGGAATTTGTTAATATGAACTAGATGATCTTCCCAAGATTTGTTGTATATTAAAATATCATAAAAAACTAGGATAACCTTACAAAGAAAAGGATGAAAGACGTGGTTCACGAGACTTTGAAAAGTGGAAGGAGCATTAGTGAGTCCAAAAGTCATGACTAAGAACTCATAATGACCCTCATGTGTATGGAAAGCAATCTTAGGAATATCCTCTTCTCTAACCCTAATTTGGTGAAAACCATAACACAAGTCTAGTTTAGTGAAGTATCTAACACCATGCAATTCATCCAATAAATCATCTATAACAGGGATAGTAAACTTATCTTTGATAATGATATTGTTAAGAGTATGGGAAGGAGGACACATGCACCATGAGTTATCCTTATGTTATACCATCACTACCAAAGAGGAATATGAACTAATGCTTGGATGGATGATTCCATTAACATTTCTTAGATCAAATTCTCGTTTTTTGACTTTTGGGATTGGGGGTAGCGATAAGGATGCACATTATGAGGTTGACTTATTGGAATTAGATGGATGGTATGATCATGTGTACACTTAGGAGGTAGATCCCTTGGCTCACTAAATACCACCTCATAACAATCCATGATACTTTGGAGATCCAACATAAGAGCTGTAAGAGATGGATTCGAAGATTGAACCTCCATGCAATTGACTTGGGCAAAGAATCCAAGATTGTCCTTCCTTAATATATTTTCCATGCGATGGGAACCAACTACCTTGAAGGGAAGGATTTGAATTTCTTGGAGATAAATGACCCTTCCATTCTGTCCACTTGATATATGATTTTTATAGATTGATATTAACATCACCAAACTGAGATAGCCATTGTGCTCCCAAGATAACATTTGAAATTTATATGTTTGTAGCAAATAGGTTGCCTATCCAAGTATAATCTCCCATTTGGATGTTACCTTTAGCTGTTCAACCCACACAATAAACAATACCCCCATTTACAATTAAAACTTAAAATTTATCTTGATTTGAAGTACTGGTATACAAGCCCAAGGATTTGTTGTCTTAATATCTATAATGTAATGTGTGCCACCTGAATCAATCAACACGTTGGCACGTTATTATTTGATAAATCATTGTATCTTGATAGTGTGGTGAGTTTGGAGACCCATAAGTGCATGAATCGAGAGAGCCACAATGTCATTCTCTTTTTTTACTTCATCCACTTATGTTGGTTGTTGTCCTAGTTTTGTCGATTGCTCATGTTGTAATGAATATTCATCCTTAGAAATTGATGTGTCTCCATATTTCAAGAGAAAGTTATGATGTTCTTTAGAGACCTAATATTGGGGATGGTGTGAACAACATTTGAAACAAAAAGAATTTGTGTAACGCTCAAAATTGTGATAAGGATGATGAGAGTTGAAATCATGTTTATATGGAGGACCAAAATCTTGGAGCTTTTGTTCTATTGCTAGAGCTATACATTGTGCATCATCAAGAGTATAAGGATTGTCCATGTCAACTTACTTTTGAATTTTATGTTTAAGGCCATAGCGAAAGACAAAGAGCACCAATGTTGGACTCAATTGCTAGGTATAGGTGATGAAACTTTTTAAAGAGCATGAACAAGAGTTTAATTAATAAGATCAATATTAGTAAGAGCGAGAGTAGGTAGGATTGGGATTAATTTAATAATTTAAAAAGATGAGGTGTGAAGTGAAAGTGGGAGCGGGTGTTTAATAATTTAAAAAAATGAAATGTGAAAGCGAAGGGTTTAATAATTAAAAAATGATATGTGAAACTGTGAATATGTGGGGAGAAGAACAAAAATATAAATGATAAGGGATGTTCAATAATTAAAAAAATAAAATGTGAAATCATGGATACACGAGGAGAAGGACGAGAAGACAAATGAAAAGGGGATGCTTGCTCTCTCTATTAATAATTAAATTAAATTAAACTAAATTATTATTATTTTTAAGGAGGGGAGTTGAGACAAATAATTAAAACAACCCTAATTAGTTCCAAGAAATCAAATGTACCTTTTTTGAAATGATATTTTGAAAAATTTTGTTTCTTTGCGAAAATTGTTTTATTTTTAGGGTACCAAATATCTTCATTAATTTCCATTGGTTCTGAAATCGTGCTCCGATACCACTTGTTATGATACCACACAAATATTTAATATTCACAACAAACTTCAATATTGAATTATTATTTTTTATACATAGAGGAATCAACAACTACCTTTCCTTTTTGAACAACTAGTCACAAGGTCAAGTCGCATTGCCTCCGATCATAGTGTCAAATCATAGTGCTACCACTATAACCCCTATCTCGCCTCGGTAAACATGATCCCGAGTGAGGGAGACCCCCATTGGCTCGGGGTTGGTACCGCCATCATCAAGTTGGCGCACACTCAACAAACTCAGGTCAGACTACTACCTTTGCCTAGATTGGGCATGCCCCCGAGGTTTGAACCTAGGTCTCCTCTTGGTAAGTGCCCAACGTCTTACCAATCCACCTAGCCCTTGAGGACAATATTGAATTATTATTATTTTTTGATTTGGAATATTTAATTATTATTAACAACATGAAACAATGATAATTTAGATTCAAATGCCATGGACAATACTCAAATATCAAATCCAAAAATAAATTTATGCAATAGCAAATCCATAGCCGTTTGGATAGGGAGCCACTTGGATAGGGAAAAGTCTCATAAACACTTTGAGAAGGCGAAATCTCTTATAAACACTGAGACGACTTAAATCTAAATTTTCGAATGATCCAAACTAGTAAATATTTTTAGATGAAATCAATAATAACCTAACCCTAATTATCAAGGATCAACTAACTAAATCTATGACCCTAGACACAAATAATTAACCAACATAGCTATTGGGACCGTTGTTGAGCAAGGTGCAGCAAAAGCATTGAGAAAGTATTGTCATTGTTGTCAACACAGACAGATTGATGCAGTTGATGCAGTTCAGAGGTCAGTCAGATCAAGTGCAGAAAGTTTCAAGCAAAACGAGAGGTGACCCAGATTCAGAAATTGGCGAGAAAGAGACAAGGAAGAAAAGCGTCGCGATATCGCGACATGTTTTTATCGCGATTTCTCGACAAAAAGTAGGAGAGAGAAAATGCACGCCAAAATGTCGGGATGTCCGACATTCAGAGAGAGAAAATGTGTCGCGATTTCGCGACAAAAAGCAGAGAGAGAAAATGCACGCCAAAATGTCGCGATGTCGCGATTTCACTGAGGAGAGAGAAAATGTGTCGCGATTTCGTGACAAAAAGTAGGAGAGAGAAAATGCACGCCAAAATGTCGCGATGTCGCGACATGTCGAGTTTTCGCTGAGGAGAGAGAAAATGTGTCGCGATTTCGTGACATAAATGGAGGAAAGGAGCTTGCAATGAAGAGAGTAGCGATTTCCATGCATGTTGAAGTTTTGCATTTCAAAGCACATGTGGAAATGTATGGAAACAAAGGTGTAGCGATTTCGCTACAAATCGAAAGTTAAGAAAAGCGAGTTGCGGCGATTTCGACACAAGTAAAAATTCACAAGAAGAAGGTGTAGCGATTTAGCTACATGTTGAAACAAAGAGAAACTAAGGTGTAGCGATGGCGCTACATGTTGAAACAAAGAGAAACTAAGGTGTAGCGATGGCGCTACATGTTGAAACAAAGGGAAACTAAGGTGTAGCGATTTCGCTACTAGTCAAAAGTGTAGAAGCGAAAGATGCGACAATGATATTACAAGTCAAAATTTCATGAAAAGAGGCAAGGTGAAAACACAAGGCACAAAGATGTAAAAATTTTGCCATTGCATGAAGCATAGTGTCGCGATTTAGTGACATGTTCCATTTTTGTTGGAGTTGGCAAGGAGAGTTGTACGGAAGAGCAAAGTGTCGCGATTTCATGACATGTTCCTTTTTCTACTGCTGGCAAAGAAGAGTGTACGGAAACCGGAAGTGTCATGATTTCATGACAAGGGATGATGACGCAATATCGATTTCTGACAAGAAGGATGATGACGTCGGAAGCGAAGCGTCGCGATTTCGTGACAAGAATGATGATGACGTCAGCAAAGTCAGAAAGTGTCGCGATTTCGCGACAGGATGCTAGGAAAGGTGCTGGAATCTGGAAGCGTCGTGATTTCGTGACATTATGAAGGATGACGTCAGCAAAAATTAAAAGTGTCGCGATATCGCGACAGGCAACTGTTTGGCGGGTAAAAGCCGAGGAGCATGCAAAATGACACGTGTCGAAAAAGCATAATCATGCAGCCTGTTACGTAAACAGTAACTGATGTCAGACAGATAGTTACACATTGACAGGTGTCGAACATGCATGGAAACAGATGTAGATGCATGCTTGAAACGCTTTCTAAGTGTCGTATAGGCTGTATCGAAAAAGCATTCGAACGGTCGAAGTGCAGCATTCGAACAGCCGATTGAAAGTGCAAACGAACAGCCGATTGAAGAATGCATTAGAACAGTCGATTAAAATAGACGCATTTACAGCATTCGAAACATAAAATAGGAAGGATCGAAAAGCTTTCGAGAAGAAGGATGTGCAGCATTCGAACAGTCGTATTTGGAAGGATTCGAACAGTCGCATTGGAAAGAAGAAAAGAATTCGAACGGCTCGAGAATGTCATCCGACTGCATGAAGAATTGAAACGCGATAGAAGACAAAGAGTCCCGATGAGAAAAATAGGGTATAAAAGGACAGTCGAGCACGAGAATAATGTTGCTGCTTGTGAGAGAGAAGTTGTTGCAGAAAGAGAAATATTCCTTGTGAAAAGAGGGTTTGAATAAGAAAATTAGCAGAGCCGTGAGAGTGTGAAGAGTTGGATTAATTGCAGACCAGTCAGGGTTGTGCATGAAGTGAAGACACTTTTATGTCATTCTAATTGATCAGAATTGTAGTCCAAGTTGGTGCTTGGTACTAGGGGTTGGTGCTCCATCTGTTGCAGCAGAAAATTACAGGGGTTGGTGCTCCTTCCAGTGGATCCTGGTAAAGAAGTTGTAAAATTGAAATTTTGCAAAGGCTGGATTTGGATTGAAGTCCAAGCAGTTAATTTTTGAGGAGTAGCCAAATTGGTGAACCTCGTTATATTGTGTGTTGTGGTGTGCTCTCATTTTGTTCTTCTGGTTTTATAAGTTTTATGTGCTTCAGTCTTTGAATGCTGTTGTTTTGAAGTTAAATAACTACACTGATTCACCCCCCCCTCTCAGTGTCATTGTGTGAACATCAATTGGTATCAGAGCCAAGTTTCCTTGTACAAGCTTAATCAGCTAAGGAGATCTTGGAAGAAACAATGGCAGGCGGTGAAGGATTTTCATCCAACAAAGCTCCCTTATTTGATGGAACAAATTACACCTTACGGAAACTCAGAATGCAAACATATCCGAGTGCATTGGGATATGATATTTGGGATTCTGTAGATAGTGGATACACAGCACCCACTACTCCTCCAACAGATATCTCTGAGAAAAAGAAATTTGAGAACAACTCCAAAGCTAAGAATGCCATAATGTGTGGGCTTGTTGACGAGTGAGCTGATAAGAGTCATGAGTTGTAAATCGAGCAAAAGACATGTGGGATAAAGTGAAGAGCATCCATGAAGGAGACGAGTAAGATTAAGGAAGCAAAGCTGCAAACTCATCGAGCACGGTTCGAAGCACTGCAAATGAATGAAGATGAAAACATAGAGACTTATATCCTTGAGAGTCAACGGAATTATTAATGCAATCGAGAGGACTCGGTGAAGAAATTGATGATGCGGTTGTTGTGAAAAAGGTTCTCGAAACACTTCACAAAAGATTTAACTCCAAAGTCTCTGCAATAGAAGAGGCAAAAGATCTAAACAACTTCGGCATGGATGAGTTGCATGGTTCCCTGACAGAATATGAAATGAGAATAGGACAAACCAAGTCTACGAGACAGAGAAGCGACTTTTAAAGCACACAAGAATGTAAAAGCTGAACATGAATATGAGGATGAAGGAACAACTGGATGAAACAGAAGCCAATTTTGTTCGAAAACTCACAAAAGGAAAAGGAAAATATAGAGGGAAGCTACCTTTTAAATGCTTCAATTGTGGAGGAGTCGGTCATTTTGCAGCCAAATGTCCAATGCGGGAGAGAACAAAAAATGGTGAAGGTTCACACCAAGAAAAAGGTGACTTGGAAGAAGAAACAAAATTTCGGAAAGAACAACTTCAAGAAGAAAAGCTTCATAACCAAGAATGTCGGCGGTTAAGAAGAAAGCACGGATGAGGAGTCTGAAGAAGAAGGAGGTGAAGCTCTGTTCATGGCACTTGAAGAAGAAAGAACGAGAGAAAAATCAGGAAGGTGATGAAAATTCCAAGGATGAAGCTGAAGTGTATTTGGAAGGAGAATTGGTTGCTGCACTTGAAGAGTTGAGTGCAGAAAGGAAGAAGAATAAGAAATTTTCAAAGAAATTAGAGAATGCCACAGACATAATAAACAATCTGAAAATACAGACGAGAGGAATTCAAGAAAATGTCTGAAGTTCTTGATGAACAATTAAGCTGTAAAGACAGGTTGAATGCGGCAAGCTAGAGGAAGACATTGTTAAGTTAAGGATGCGGTTAGAGGAGATGAATAGAAAATTGAACTGTTTTCATAAGTTTGAAGAAAGTACTGTAAAGTTGGATAAAATGTTAAATAACCAAAGGCCTTATGGCATAAAATTTGGTTTAGGCTTTGATGAAGGAGAATCTTCAAAGGATTCAAAGAACTTGAATATAGAACTCATAAAGAAAGAAGAAAAGATCAGGGTTGAACCAGAAAAACCAAATCATGCAAAAGAAAACAATAATGCCAGATTCAAGAAGAATATTGACAAAGATGGATTCACAAAAGTCACACATCCAAGGAGGAGAAGAGTCATGGCTCCTACTTCAAGCTGGCAAAGACCGGCACCCGAGGTTTAATCATGCATTTTCTGGTTATTGTTTTAAATGCAATGCTTATGGCCATAAGATTTCAGATTGCGGGCATAATGTATCTCAAAGGAATTTTACCAGGAGAAATGTTTTTTCTCCTTTAATGAATTATGCGGTTGAATGTTATAATTGTCATAATTTTGGACATATTGCTAGAAGCTGTAGAAGCACTTTTGCATCAAATAATTATCAGGGTAGAAAATCTCAGCCAAGTGGGTTGAAACAAAACCAGAAATTTCCTGAAAAATAGGCACATGCTAATGAAAGGACAAAGGCAAAACAAGTAGCAAAATCTGCTATCAAACCAGAATGGAAAGAAAAGGAATCTTTGATTGTCCAGACTGCTTTTAAAGCTCGGAACAAATCAGCACCTTGGATACTTGACAGTGGTTGTTCCAGTCACATGACGGGTGACAAGCAAAAGTTTGAGAATTTACGAGAATTATGAAGGTGGTTACGTGAAATTTGGAAATAATGATGGAGCAAAGATTGTTGGAAAGGGATCAGTCAAGATCGGTGATGGCAATATAAAATCAAAAGAAGTCTTGTTTGTAATTGGCCTGAAGCATAACTTGCTAAGTGTAAGTCAAATATGTGACAGAGGTCATGATGTAATCTTCAAGAAGGAGGGCTGTGAAGTAAGAAAGACAAAAAATGGAAAGTTAATAGCCACTGGACTGAGAACTTCTGGAAATCTGTATACACTTTCAGAAACTACAGAAGGAACATGCTTGATTGGACAGGAAGATGAAAACTGGCTATGGCACAAGAGGCTTGGGCATATTAGTTTTGACAATCCGGCAAAAATCAGTTCAAAAAGAGCGATTAGAGATATACCAAACATTGGCAAACCTGTAAATAGCATCTGTGAGTCATGCCAAAAGGGAAAACAAACCAGAGCCACTTTCAAAGCAAAAGAATACTTCACTAGCAAGCCATTAGAACTAATTCACATTGATCTATGTGGACCCATGAGAACTGAAAGCATAAATGGACACAAATATTTTATGTTGTGTATAGATGACTACTCAAGAATGACATGGGTACTATTTATGAAACTCAAGTCAGAAGCCTTTGAGATGTTTAAAACCTTCAAAAATCTTGTTGAGAATCAATCAGGAAAAAGAATTAAATGCCTAAGATCAGACAGGGGAGGAGAGTTTATCTCAGAAGAATTTGCAAGAATATTATCAAAAACATGGGATAAGAAGACAGTTTTCAGCGGCTAGGACACCTCGGTGAGAATGGTGTTGTAGAAAGGAAGAATAGAACGGTGCAGGAAATGGCAAGGACAATGCTTGCGAGAAAACAAAATAGGTGACAGATTTTGGAAAGAGGCGGTTCATACTTGCGGTTTACATTCAAAACAGGTGCATCTCTGAGACCACATGAAAGCAAAACACCTTATGAGTTGTGGTTTGGCAGAAAGGCAACAACAAGACATTTCAAAGTATTTGGCAGCAAGTGCTACATAAAACGGACTGAAGATAACCTCGGTAAATTTGAAGATAGAGGTGATGAAGGTATCTTTCTTGGTTACTCAACAAAAAGCAAGGCATACACATGTTACAACAAGAGGTTGAAGAAAATTGTTGAAAGTGCTTATGTGAAAGTTGATGAAGGTAGAGAACAAGAAACTACTTATCAAGAAAACTACCCTATGTATGAAGAAGTCATTGAAGGTGATGATGAAAAAGAAACGGAGAAGAATCAGAAAATTGATCCAGATAGTGTAAAAACTGAATCTGAAGAAGAAGAAAATAGGAAATTTAAAGCAGGCAAGCTGGCAGAAAAATCATCCAAGTGAGCAGATTATTGGGGATCCCACGGATGGTATTCGAGACAAGAAGAACAACGGTGAGGAACTATTCTCTGTTATCTAGTATTGAACCTAAAAATGTTGCTGAAGCAAGCAATGATGAAAGTTGGATGAAGGCAATCAATGAAGAACTAGATCGAGATAGAGAAAAACAATACACGGGAATTAGTACCTAGACCAACAAATAAAAACATAATTGGCACTAAATGGGTTTTTAGAAATAAATTGAATGAAGATGGGCGAGGTTGTCGGAAATAAGGCAAGATTGGTATGTAAAGGCTATGCTCGGGTTGAAGGCATTGATTTTGAAGAAACTTTTGCACCGGTAGCAGGACTAGAGGCAATCGAGAATGTTTACGGCATTAGCGAGTTCATAAAAACTTCAAAGTATATCAAATGGATGTAAAATCAGCATTTTTGAATGGAAAAGCTGGAAGAAGAGGTTTACATTGAACAACCGAGATGGCTTCCAACTTGGTGACAATCCAGATTTTGTTTGCGGGTTAAAGAAAGCTTTATATGGATTAAAGCAGGCACCCGAGCATGGTATGCAAAGGTTGGATAATTATCTAATTAAACAAGGGTTTAAGAAAGGTTTGGTGGATAGCAACTTATATGTCAAAACAGAGAAGGGTCATCTTATTGTTCTTGTTGTTTATGTAGATGACATAATATTTGGCAGCGACATGGATGAATACTTGCAAAGACATATCAATTAAAATGAAAAAAGAATTTGAGATGTCAATGATTGGTGAACTTTCTTATTTCTTAGGATCTGCAGGTCAATCAAAATGAAAAAGGCATTTTTATTTCTCAAGTTAAATATGTAAAAGAAATGCTGAAAAAGTTCACAATGGAAGACGATAAACCGGTCGAGCACTCCCATGACAACGAGTGCCAAGTTGAGCAAGGATGATAAATCTCCGGATGTGGATCAAACAATGTACGGGTCTATGATTGGAAGCCTCTTGTATTTAACGACTACTAGACCGAGATATACTACGGGCGGTATGCATGGTTGCTAGATTTCGAGGCAAGTCCCAAAGAAACTCATGTCACAGTTGTAAAAAGGATCTTCGAGTACCTCAAAGGTACCATGGATTATGGGTTGTGGTACCCAAAAGGCAAAGACTTCACTTTGATTGCATATTACGATGCAGATTGGGCGAGGTGCATTGATGACCGGAAGAGTACAAGTGGAGGAGCATTTTATCTTGGAGACAGGTGGTAGCATGGCACAGCAAGAAACAAGAATTAATATCTCTATCCACTGCGGAAGCAGAATACATTGCAGCCACAACTTGCTGTACACAAATATTATGGATGAGACAAACTTTGAAAGATCTTGGTATCCACTTCAAAGAGCCAATATCAATAAAATGTGATAACACTAGTGCTATCAACATATCCAAGAATCCAGATATGCATTCAAGAACCAAACACATTGCAATCCGATATCATTTTTTGAAGGATAAAGTTGTAGAAGGAGAAGTCAAGTTGGATTTTGTTCCAACTACAGAGCAAGTAGCTGATATATTCACAAAACCATTGCCCAAGGATGTTTTTGAGTACCTTAGGAATAAGTTGGGAGTGGTCACAATTCCCAAGAACTGACTATCATTAGGGATCACATTCTCAATGGGTGCATGCATGCCTATACTTATAGTTTTGCTTATATTTATGATTTTTGCTAACTATAACAATATTTTCCTGAGAATGGTGTACAGAGACTCGGGGGAGTCTGCAGCAGCCCTTTGGTATTATTGGCAAAGGGGGAGAAGAAGTTGAGCAAGGTTCGTTGTGTGTTGCCAACAATTCCAAAGGGGGAGATTGTTGAGCAAGGTGCAGCAAAAGCATTGAGAAAGTATTGTCATTGTTGTCAACACGGACAGTTGATGCGATTGATGCGGTTCGGGAGGTCGGTCGGATCAAGTGCGGAAAGTTTCAAGCAAAACGAGAGGTGACCCAGATTCAGAAATTGGCAGAAAGAGACAAGGAAGAAAACTGTCGCGATATCGCGACATGTTTTCGTCGCGATTTCGTGACAAAAAGGGAGAGAGAAAATGCACGCCAAAATGTCGCGATGTCGCGACATGTCGGAAGAGAGAAAATGTGTCGCGATTTCGTGACAAAAAGAGGAGAGAGAAAATGCACGCCAAAATGTCGCGATGTCGCGACATGTCGAGTTTTCGAGGAGAGAGAAAATGTGTCGCGATTTCGCGACAAAAAGTAGGAGAGAGAAAATGCACGCCAAAATGTCGCGATGTCGTGACATGTCGAGTTTTTGCTGAGGAGAGAGAAAATGTGTCGCGATTTCGTGACATAAATGGAGGAAAGGAGCTTGCAATGAAGAGAGTAGCGATTTCCATGCATGTTGAAGTTTCGCATTTCAAAGCACAGCTGGAAATGTATGGAAACAAAGGTGTAGCGATTTCGCTACAAATCGAAAGTTAAGAAAACTGAGTTGCAGTGATTTCGACACAAGTAAAAATTCACAAGAAGAAGGTGTAGCGATTTCGCTACATGTTGAAACAAAGAGAAACTAAGGTGTAGGAAGTGAAACAAAGGAAACTAAGGAATAGAACGATGGAGCTACATGTTGAAACAAAGGGAAACTAAGGTGTAGCGATTTCGCTACTAGTCAAAAGTGTAGAAGTGAAAGATGCGGCAATGATATTACAAGTCAAAATTTCATGAAAAGAGGCAAGGTGAAAACACAAGGCACAAAGATGTAAAAATTTTGCCATTGCATGAAGCATAGTGTCGCGATTTAGTGACATGTTCCATTTTTGTTGGAGTTGGCAAGGAGAGTTGTACGGAAGAGCAAAGTGTCGCGATTTCGCGACATGTTCCTTTTTTGTTGCTGGCAAAGAAGAGTGTACGGAAGCCGAAAGTGTCGCGATTTCGCGACAAGGGATGATGACGTCAGCAAAAAAAAAAAAAAGATTTCACGACAAGAAGGATGATGACATCAGCAGAAGCCAGAAGCGTCGCGATTTCACGACAAGAATGATGATGACGTCAGCAAAGTCAGAAAGTGTCACGATTTCGCGATAGGATGCTAGGAAAGGTGTTGGAATCTGGAAGCGTCGCGATTTCGCGACATTATGAAGGATGACGTCAGCAAAAATTAAAAGTGTCGCGATATCGCGACAGGCAACTGTTTGGCGGGTAAAAGCCGTAGGAGCATGCAAAATGACACGTGTCGAAAAAGCATAATCATGCAGCCTGTTACGTAAACAGTAACTGATGTCGAACAGACAGTTACACATTGACAGGTGTCGAACATGCATGGAAACAGATGTAGATGCATGCTTGAAACGCTTTCTAAGTGTCGTATAGGCTGTATCAAAAAAGCATTCGAACGGTCGAAGTGCAGCATTCGAACAGTCGATTGAAAGTGCAAACGAACAGTCGATTGAAGAATGCATTAGAACAGTCGATTAAAATAGACGCATTTACGACATTCGAAACATAAAATAGGAAGGATCGAAAAGCTTTCGAGAAGAAGGATGTGCGGCATTCGAACGATCGTATTTGGAAGGATTCGAACAGCCGCATTGGAAAGAAGAAAAGAATTCGAACGGCTCGAGAATGTCATCCGACTGCATGAAGAATTGAAACGCGATAGAAGACAAAGAGTCCCGATGAGAAAAATAGGGTATAAAAGGACAGTCGAGCACAGAATAATGTTGCTGCTGTGAGAGAGAAGTTGTTGCAGAAAGAGAAATATTGCTGTGAAAAGAGGGTTTGAATAAGAAAATTAGCAGAGCCGTGAGAGTGTGCGAGTTGGATTAATTGCAGACCGATCAGGGTTGTGCATGAAGTGAAGACACTTTTATGTCATTCTAATTGATCAGAATTGTAGTCCAAGTTGGTGCTTGGTACTAGGGGTTGGTGCTCCATACATTGCAGTGAGAAAATTACGGGGGTTGGTGCTCCTTCCGGTGGATCCTTGGTAAAGAAGTTGTAAAATTGAAATTTTGCAAAGACTGGATTTGGATTGAAGTCCAAGCAGTTAATTTTTGAGGAGTAGCCAAATTGGTGAACCTCGTTATATTGTGTGTTGTGGTGTGCTCTCATTTTGTTCTTCTGGTTTTATAAGTTTTCTGTGCTTCAGTCTTTGAATGCTGCTGTATTGAAGTTAAATAACTACACTGATTCACCCCCCCCTCTCAGTGTCATTGTGTGAACATCAACAATTACATTTTATTTTTATTTGTGGGATTAATTTGGCTTCTTGTTAATACTTATGATATTTTTATTTGGATTCCCAAATCTACATCCTTTCTTGTTCATACTTTGACAACTTTTCTTTATTTTTTAATTCTCACGAGCACTTTTTTTTTTAACAAGCTATGTGTGATTTCTATTGGGGACCACTCCCTTTACAAAAACAAAACATTAAGTTGCTCTCATTACATTTCTAACAAGTTAAGTGAAGCATATCCAACTTTGCCTTTATATCAAAGATATTCTCCATCTTCTTCGAACTATTAAGTTTCCACAATCAACTTCTTTTATATTAGATGCCTTTGAAATTTTTTTCTTCGAGATGAAATTCAATACTGCTAATGGCTAAAATATTTGTTGCCCAACTTTTATATTTATAAATGTCTTTGTTTAAACAACCTCACAATTTCTTAATATCTTTTTTAGGGTTCTTATTCATTCCCCTAATATTCCAAGATATTATTTTTATTATTATTTTTTGTTTTTACTTGAAGGTTTAACCCCACTTATTGTATTTTCATGAGCACTTTTAGTTCTATCAATTTCTTCTATTTTTTTATATTATTCATATTGAGACTTATCTTCTAAAGACTTATGCTATCCTAAAAATTATAAAATGGAAGTAATAATCTCCTATAAACTTTCTTCTTTACGTTACCTTGGAAACTCTAAATTAAAAAGATCACCTTAAAAATAAGTATTAATGCGAGAAAAAATTCCATAAAATAAAATAAAATAAATACATATTTAATATATCCCATATCACTATTGCTCTAAATGCTAACATTTTATTTGTTTATTTAAAAACAAGATTTTAAAAGGGTTTCCCTTTTCCATCGACTTAGTTACATTAGCCTATTTGGTACTACCAAGATTTAAACCTTTAGTGTGAACTGTATCGACTATTTATCCCGTGAACTCTATCAACTATTTGTTCCAACAATTTAACCAAAATCGGTTGTCGAGATTTAAACATTTAGTGTGAACTGAAATGAAAGATTTTAATTACGTTTGCGAGATCCAAATATGGCCTATGGGACCTCATACAATTACTCAAATCATATCATATGATCTTTAATATCTTTGAGATGGTTGTTCATTCTTCTGTTGATTTGGGTTAGCAATCATCCAACTTTTTATTTTACTGTCTTCAAATAAATCTGCCATAAACCCATTTCCAAGTGTTTCTTTGTATTTGTCACGGATATCTAAAAAAACTTGAGCATTTATAGATGAAGTGTTCCTCTGTCTCTACTGCCCCTGCATAGAGTACATATCCTTTCTTCCCATTGTTATTTGGGCGTTGTCCATCTCCCTGTTTCACATCTAAGCCTATGAGAGCTAGTCCTTATCTGAGCAATGAGGATTTTTTTCCTTCCACTTGATTTCAACTCCTATATACGCTTTTTCCTTGTGGTCATACGTTGGGTTAAAATTTGCAATATAATATTGTCTTTTCCTGCTTGCATTTTTCCACATTCCACTTCTGAACTTTTCATTCACATAATTTTTTATGTCTTTGTTGACATTTGGGCATTCCTTTATGTTGATTTCTGATTTTGTTTCATCCATGTATTCTTTCATAGTGTATTCTTTTGCCTATGCAACTCTTCAACCTGAGGCCATCTATCTTCTTTAATGTTTTCTGTTTTTTTCAAGTAACATAACAACTTGGTCATAGCAATTGCTTCTAAAGGGAACATTCCAGTTTCAGCTAGAATAATTTCATAAGGGATTGTGGCCTTAATTTTGAGAAAATTTGTGATTAGATATTTTTGAATCCTTTCTATTTGCCTCCATTTTGCATTTGTTGTGCCACTAGCCCACACCTCGCAACCATACAACAAAACCACACCTCGCAACCATACAACAAAACCGGTGTAACAAGTAGGCCAAATAAGACCTTGGTGGTCTTCGAGTCCCACAACTCGGTATTCTTACACCTGTTTTGAAGTGCAAATAGTGCTCTCCAACCACTTTGAGTTCTTTTCATCCTACATGTATTCCAATTAAGTTTGTCATGAAAGTCTATGCCTAGGTATTTGTATTCTACTACTACCTCAAGCGGTTCTCCTGCAAACTGAAATTCAAGTTGTTGCTTCTTCTTTTTTGTTGAAAAAATCATACTTTTTGTTTTGCTCATGTTCACCCAAATTCTTTACAAAAGAGTTTTAGAGCTTGAAGGTGATCTTCTAGATCTTTGGCGGTTTTGGCCACAAGAATTACATCATTTCCATACATGAGGAGTTTTACCACATATTTGGCTAAGTGCATACCCTCTCCCCCAAATTTGTTTATCCATTCTTCTAACTTGTCAATGTACAACCCAAATAAGGTCGGAGATAGAGGGCAACCTTGTTTGACACCTATGTCACTATCAAAACATTCAGATAACCCTTCCTGTGTTATGATTCTAGCCTTTACATGCTCATATAGTCTGTGAACTGCTGCCCTGTAGTGAATTGGAACCTCTGTCTTTTCTATTCTGCTCCATAATTTTTTTCTTGACACTATGTCAAATGCCTTTTTGAAGTCTACAAAACAACAAAAAGCCTCCTATTTTTTGTCCCATATTTTTTCTAGATATTTTTTTCACTATATGTCTGAGCGTGATACAATGATCAATAGTTAAGTGCTTGCCCCTTTGCTCTCTTTCCCTTTTCTTCTACCCATATAATGATCCTACACTCTATCGTACTCCCAAACAACTGTATCGACTATTTATCCCGTGAACTATATCAACTATTTGTCCCAACAATTTAGCCAAAACCGGTTGACTAAATTCGAATATTTTAACCTCAACTAATATCAAACTAATATTAAAATTAAAAATCTTAAATCTAAAATTATTTAGAAGCACATGGACCGACTTTAGGCGGCACTTACTAGAAAAAGGTAAACGAAAATAAAAGTACTTTTAAGTTAAAACGCAAACCTAGGAGGGTATGTTTCATGATCCTCATTATTAACTACATGTCAACAACTTCAAATTTCAATTAGTATAATTAACCAGTAATCAACAATAACGTTCACATTATGTAAAGCATTAAGGTTTGATCTGCCTACTAACCACGCAATTTATTAAGGTCAAGTTTGATACACCCACTACTTGGCAGTTGCAATATGAGAGACCTCCTGTAGCAAGAAGCTTATATAATAAGCTTAAACTTTATAAAGACGGATAAGAAAGAAAGTGATTAGAATGAGAATGCAGTTCGATTCTTTGAACTGAGCTGAGGCATGATGAAGCAATTCAAGGTGTTGGTGGAAACATAACAATGGCCCCATGTGAGCCAAATATTTTGTCAACCTTTGTAGCCTAAGGCTGGAAGTCAGAGAGAAAAAAAGAGATAAATACAAATAAATATAGAAAGCAAATGATTTTTCGTAGAAGATCCCCAATTTATATCTTCTTTGGAGGTGGGGTTGGGCCTCACTGCTTTAGCATATGGTTAGCAACAACATATGATGATGGTACTTTCCAAGGAAAAGGAATACAAAGCCCCTAGATGTGATGGTGCCATTGTGGTGGCATACACTGTTAGTACTAAATGTCGGCTATGACCCATCCCATTCCCCCGAATGCCCTCCTCTTATCGCCTTTGATATTTTTCAAAATCTCCCAATTGGCCAAGGACCACATTGCATCGCATTACATTACATTGCAGGAGCCACAGGCAGGCGGCCCAAGGGATAAATGCAGGTATTTGCTCAACACCCACAAGCTCAAACCCCTTGAATCCTTTCATTTCCATTTGTGCTTTGAATTCATAAGCCAGATCTGTCTTCCCACATTTTGAGAGCACCCACTTGTATTTGTGCACTGTATAGTTGGAATTTGGTCGAAGCTAACACTGGACAGACATGGGGTGAACTGAGGGTGTACTGGATTTACCAGATTTTTGAAAAAATTGAATCAGAGCGGTAGCATTAAGAGACCCTGGGGGAACGAGAGAATACGTTTAAAACTACTGATGCATTCAGTTGGGATTGCGGACAGTGTGGTGATTATTCATCAAAGGGAATTCGTTTTTGCTTTTGATGGTGGTTTTTATACGGGTCTAAGACTATCCTTTGCGATGGCGTTAGGTGCCAAAATATATAAAACATGGCGTGGTAGGGGTCCAAATGCCGGGCTTGAGCACACCATTAGCATCGGGGCCATGAAAAACTCTTAAGGGATAAAATGTTCTGTTTAATTTAGCATACTTGGCAAATCTTTCCATTTTTAAGAACTGTTAATGTTGCAGGGTGATGTTTGACCAAAAAACATACAAGGTATTGTTGATCCTTGTAAATTTTGGGAAATATTGTAAAACTAGGTACATCTTATTGAAAAACGTAGAAAATATTACCAATTGATGAATCCAATCTGAAAAATAGTGGCAAATGGTAGATTGCTTCACAGAGGTTTCTCAAACGAGGATTATAGTGACTGGCCTTTCATAATAGGACTTTCTAGCGTCTGGTCACTGAACTGCACTGAACCCATGAAATTCTACTGCAACTGTATCAGTTGTCACGTATGAGGATACAATTGATAATCTAGGGAATACAATAATACAGTAATTATATGTTCATCAAAAATAAAAAAGGGCTTATGTTTTGTTCGGGAAGTTTTTCCAATTGGTGAATCAAGTCCGGAAGACAATAAAAGCAGCCCATAAAGCTTTCCTGTGTGGGCTCAATCTTGTGGATCCCTTCATGATAGGTCTCTCTAGGACTGGTTCGCAAATGATGTCTGCTTATCATTGCACTGAACCTTCTCTATTAGAATGCTCCAATTAGATCGGTTGCTATGGATGGGTATAGAATTAGTATTTTTTATGAGGTTCTACTGAGTATACAAAGGGTCTAATTAATTCTATATAGTCCATATTTCAGTTGAACCTGCATTATGCATCCACATCACTTTCAGATTAGTGCTGCTTCAGTGAAAATTGAAATTACTAAGGCTAGTGACAGGTTTTGAAAGTTGAAATTTATGTAACTGTTTAACTAGCATTTACAACATATATACGAGAGGGAACCAATGCCTGTGATGAGTGTTTCGTCCAAAACAGGTCTTTTTAATTATTCATTGACATCTGAACACAGGGTGACAGTATAAGGATACAGCTAAATAATAAAGACTGCTCTTCTTGGGCAGATTTTCCGTGCTAATTATGAGAGAGAAATTATTTGTCTTTCTAAGAGCATCAGACCAATACATAATTTATTCATCTTTAAGAAGCCAAAATATCATCAATAGCTCTTCGAAGGCAAGGTTAATGTTTATTTTTAGAAATGAAAGGCATCCTCTTTGAAAAGATGTGATCATTCAGAAAGGCGAATGCTTCAAATATTATCTGTAAAATTTTGGAGTTCAAAATAGGCAGTTGATTTTTGCTTTTTAAGACTTTATTTATCGTTAGTTTCTTTTTTGCTCTTTAAAGCACATGGTGGGAGCTATATCACCTGTAAAGCAAATTGTTGATGGTGTGGTATTTGTTTGACAGGAGTAAGGGATAGCCAAATTGTAAATGTAAGAACTGTTGGAGACAGAAAGATTTTTGGGTTTTGGGTACAAGCTCAGCTGGAGTTGTAAATAAGGGGAGTCAGAGTGGACAAACCAAGGAGAGGATTAGTAAGATTTCGTTTGGAGCTTGAGTTATGAGCTGTCTTGCAATGGATTCTGATCACAATTTGCTGCAGCATTTAATTGCAAACTCTAGACAAATTGACAAATTTACATAAGATTTCTTCAGAGGAGCATGAATTATTTATAGTTACTGATGTGTTACATTTTGATAGTGATAAGAGTTTATTTTAATCAAGGCAAATGTAGGAGTACTGTTATTGACAGGGGGTAGTGACAATGGTGAATGGGATTTATGAGTAACCAACATTATCAAATCATGGAGATGCAGTACACCTTATGTTGATGCATATAGCAACATAGATTAAAAAATTTCTATCCTAATCTGATGGCAACTCCAGGGACCACGGAAGAGAGTCCTAAATGCTTACAAGAATCAGGTAGCTTGAAAATCACCTTAGAGGTGGGGAATTTGCAAGCATCAGAGGCAGATGGTATACAACAGTCAGTAGCTAAGACTACCTTTGAAGAAGAAGAAGATGGTATTTCGAATAAACAATTGAATGGGGTGAATATTTCAATGTCTAACACTTCTAGCTTGGTAAAAGATTTACAGGCAGTGAGTTTTAGTCACGAAGTAGAAGCATCTTCTTCAAAGCATTCTTCAAGGGAAGCAGGTATTTCTCAGCTATCAAGAGCAGGAGCATCAGGAAAATTACCCTTGAAAAAACCTTTAAGAGTTGGTATTTCAAGGGCATCTGAAGTAGGCACTTCAGAAACAGTGACATTGAAGCAAGCATTAAGAGGGATGAGCATTGCTCAGGCATCAGAATTAGCTTCTCTTAAACGACTCTCAAGGCAACCAGGCACTTCTCAATTGTCAGAAGCAGGTGCTATAAAACAACGATACAGAGCTGTGGTCATTCCCCATGCATTAGATCCAAGTACTTCTAAACACATATCTTGGACACGGGGCACTTCCTATGAGTTAGAGGGTAGCAATTTAAAACCATCTCGAAGAGGAACCAGCGCTTTTCAGATGTCAGAAGCATGCTCTTCAAAGCTATCATCTGTAGTTAGCACATCCGTTGCTTCTGCAGCAAGCTCATCAGAAGCTGGGAGTAGCAACAATAATGAAGGCGCAAACAGACAGGGTAACAAAGATACCTCAGAAAACTCCTTGTCTGCTAGTAGTGGAAGCAGTGCTCAAGGGAGCATCAATAGCGCAGATTTTGTTTCAGGGACAATCAATAGCAAAAACAATGACAGTGCAGAAATTACCATTGAGAATGGAATCGAAAGCAAATCTAACATGGTCAAAACCAAAAAAGGTATAAAAGCTAATGACAGGACAGACTATATTGAAATTGCAAACAGTAGTGCTAGCAGAGGGAGCACTAGCAGTGGGGTGAGTGATGAGAGCAGTTGCAGCAGTTTGAGCAGCAATGGAAACAGGCCTCATATGTCAAATGACTCCAGATGGGAGGCCATTCGTGCCGTTAGAATGCGTGATGGAAATTTAGGGTTGAACCATTTCAAGTTGGTGAAGAAATTGGGATGTGGTGATATAGGCAGTGTATACCTCTCACAATTAAATGGAACAAGGTCTTACTTTGCGATGAAAGTTATGGACACTGGATCTTTGGCAAGTCGAAAAAAGATGCTGAGGGCTCAGACAGAAAGAGATATCCTTCAAATGCTGGATCATCCATTTCTTCCAACATTATACACTCATTTTCAGACTGACAAGTTCTCATGTTTGGTTATGGAGTATTGCCCAGGAGGAGATCTTCACATACTTCGTCAACGGCAACCGGGCAGGAACTTCTCTGAACAAGCAGCCCGGTATAATACCTGACTCTTTCATAATTCAAAGCATTTTTATTTCAAAGTATTTTAACCATCATGTTGTCTGGGGGCAATATTATGATTGTCCAATCTTGTGACTGGCATAGCTGAAAACTTATGATCTGGCCTTCTAAGCTGCATATTCTTCACATTTTACAAAAAAAGTCACAATTTGGCCTTCACAGTTGCATATACTTCAACACTTTATAGTGCCTGTTCCTGTCCTTTGAAGAGATAACGAAAACTGTGCTTTAAACTAGCTCAAACTTAATTGATGAAGACATGATGACTTCTAATATTGTTGAGTTTAAAGTGTTAAAAAAGGAAGTAATTGAAAGGTTTGGTTGCTCAGTACAGTTTTGCTAGTAATTTATATTATTAAAATAAAATAAAATAAATTATTTTGTTCTTTTGAATATTTAAAAAATTTAGTCTATTTTAATTCTGGTTAATTCCTTAAAGAAACCCCTAGAATATAAGAAATACTGTAAGCAGTCTTCTTGATTTGATGATGTTAAATGATCTGCCCATATGAACTGGAAGCTTTAAGCATAAAATCAAGAAAGGTTCTGCCTTGGCTGTTTATGTGTGCAGGTATGTGCATTTGCTTGTTAGTGTATGTGCATAGACATTGTAGAAAGAGAATGCAACACACTACAATATAGTTCCATTGTATGTAATTAAATAAATGTATGCAATGGGAATAAACTTACATGTACATTTGGATACTCTGGACACACAGCATGTACCTTTACAATCCATTTGTTTGCAATACGTTATGCTCTGGTCAAGCATACAATACACACGGACTTGCCTTGACCACATCAACCGGCTTATGAGAATTTAAGCATCTCTAACTCTACCTTCTGATACCTTGACCAAGGTAGATGGCGATTACATACATATGGATATAGTTACCACCAGATCTGGTAGGCAGTTGGCAGCTGTCCAACTTGCTGTGAATTACCCGTATACATAAAGCACCATGACATTACATTGCATTTATTACAAACACTTATGTCACCCCATACACACATCGACAAGGTTATGTGATGTTAACATAAACGACAAAGTCTATTTATATTATGATAATACATCACTGATGTGGCACATATGTTAATACATTCATGTGCTCATGCAGATGTGACATTCATGTGTCAATTCCTCTGCCTACATCTAGCCTCTCCTTTGGAATTGTCGGTTCAAGGCATTGACTGCGCTACTTTTGCTTGTTCCATACATTGGCTAAAGTGAATCTACAATTCTGTGGTAATGCAACAGTATTCTTCAATTGTTTGCTCTGCTTCATACATTGCTGCATCGCAATTTCGACAGGCAACACCTGTTGCCACATGTGTCAGGGGTCATAGGGATGAAAACCCCCTTGCAGGGTCAAGGGGCAGTGTCCTTATTCGTATCACGATACAGGGCAGGGTCAAGCGGCATTGTTCCTCCCCCCCCCTCCGGTCTAGGGCAACAGCCAAATCCTTCACTATTTGGTCTCGGTTTTTCCCACCATCAGCATTTTGATGACATCCATTTGGCTCACTCTGATTGTCTGTTTGTGAAAGATCTCCCCTAGGTCAGTGCTGCAAATGATATCTCTGTTGGCGACATTCTAGCACTTTAGGGACCGGTTGACACTGCTGTCTGGCAACTGACAAACTGGGTTGGCTCTCTTGAGGAGGGTTTGATCTTATATGTGTTTGAAAAGGCATCTGATGGTTCCTTCAAAGATTGGCCAGATGGTGGGGTTGACAGCACAATGCCTGTTGGCCTCGCTTGCAGCTTCAGGCACCCTTCAGTCATCAAACACTTTGTAAAGTCTGGGTTGGCTCTCTTGAGGAGGGTTTGATCTTATATGTATTTGAAGAGGCATCCGATGGTTCCTTCAAAGATTGGCCAGATGGTCGGGTTGACGACACAATGCCCGTTGGCCTCGATTGCTGCTTCAGGCACCCTTCAGTCATCAAACACTTTGAAAAGTCTTGAAAATTTTAGTTTCAAAGAAGGGGAAATTTTGCTAAAGTTTGACATTTTTAAAAACTTTGGAGATGCTTGGAAAAGTTTTTGAATTTAAGAAACATATAAAAGTCTACAATCTACATATTACTAGAAATAGTGAGAAAATGAATTTGTACACAAGAAGATAATTTTTGATCTAAACCAACTCTCTAAATACCTTCACTACACGTCCTTGAATAAATATCACGTGAAACATAAATATGGATGCATTTGTCTCCACACTCTCATATATCTTTTCAAATTAGCCTGTCAATGATTTCAATTCAAACAAATTGTGCAGGCAACCGTAGAGTAGTTCTCTTATGCATTTGTGGTAGAATAACTGTTGTTAAATAGTTATGTGATGTGGTCATTTTCTTTTTCCAAGGAGACATGAAAGCAAATCCCAAGGTATTTTACTTCAGATTACCACTATGCTGTACACTCCTGGACTTGAGTCAAATAAGCGATTTATATTTTTATATCTTCCTAATTTCTGGACCTTTCGAAGATATTTTTTTGGGTTTGAAATCTTGACTTTTGGCGAACATCCCCCTGCAAACCTACTGAACTTTAGGATGATAGTAACTATGTTCTCTACTGAATTTGTTACTTCTTGATCAAACCAAATGGTTTTAAGAGTCCTGTTGTGTATTTTACCTTTTAATTTCATGTTATCAGGGGTTGTATTTATTATTGATGAAGCACTATTAGAAGGTGAAGCTGGTAGTTGAAACTTAAAGGTTGATGGTTTGCAGCAAAAGAATCCCAAAGTCCATTTTTTTATTCTTCCTCTTACCATTATCTCCTTTCAACTGGAAAAGTTTGCAATGGAAATTTTTCCATGACCCTCACTTGACTCTATTTTCATAGGTCTTTCTGACAAGAACAAAATATTTATGGATTTTACTTATACTTTCAACATGCCATAATTTCCTTCTGTTCTTATATACACTTCTGCTATAACATTGTCTTATTTATCATTGACTTCGCAACTTATCTACTTCGTGGAACACTCACCAATATGCAAAATTATAATAATAAAAATAAGAAGAATGGGACAAAATAATTTTTCTGAATGTTGATAAGTCACAATTAGACATAGAATTGTGACTCAGATTTTATGCATCTAAGGTTTACATAGAGTTAGAACTCAATCAAAAAGAGGAGGGATATTTGACTACACAGATATGACTCATAAGAGATCTAGCCTTGCACATTTATTTCTATTGACCTAATGCTTGTCTTGGAATCTCGGGGCAGAAGGGTCCTTTAATGGAATACATTACTTCAATTTTCCCTACAACACAAGACAGCTAACTAAACTCAACTGAACTTTTGATCTTTTTTTGGAAGGTTATGTTCTAGGCCATCTTTGATGCATCGCTGTGCTTGTATTGCCTTGAACTTTTTGTTATTGGCTATTGCAATATTCAGTGGAGGACCCATTAAAACGTGAGACTTGCACTCTCCAACTTCAAGGCAGTGTCCTTTCTGTCTTTTGCTGATTTTCTAAACTATTTTTGGATTCATTAAATTTTTGTGATTTCAGCTAAACCTTTGACAAGTTTTTTGGACTAGCCATACATTCTTCTGGGCTGGAACTTGTGACAAGTCAAATCAATGTAGAACTGGCTATCACATCTGATGGCACATTTTCCCCACATTTACTATGATTTCTTTCTCCAGAAACTTCGTCTATATCTTCTATAACTAAATGACCTGTGCTCTATCATGAATCCCCATTTTCTATAACAATCTTCTTGTTTTTCAAAAATGATTTGACTGCATGGAAAAATGAGCCAGAGTTGTCTTAAATGTTGTGGTGTGACAAATTTCAATGCAAGATCCATTACACCTTGAAAACACCCTCTTAAGCATATTGTTGTTTTCACTACTAGTTGCAACTCAAAACACCTTTCTTGTGAAACGTTCCTCTGTATAGGTTCAGTAGTTAGCACTCTGTTGTTCCAAAAATTTCATAGCGCTATATATTGGAAATTGATTATATTGCCATGAACCTTTTTGATTTCTGGCCTTGTCCAATACCTTGCTTGGGAAAGAAACTCTCTACCTCCTATGCCTTTGCACAAAGTTGCATTACCTTGGGCTTGCTCATGATACTTCTCTTTCACTGCGTTTGGATCACAAATTTCTTATTTTATAGTTGCAATCGATTACCCCTATCACTTTTGCAAGCAACATGTCCCACACATCAGAGTCCATCCTTCAAGAAAGGGAGAGTCACATTTGAAAGTATATCTCAGTTCTTTTTATTCTGGCAAGGAAAATATCAAAAAATGGATTAGAAGATAAACACAGTAACCAGATATAAATAGAATTAACCTTTTCATGACCAAAACATAACCCGAACTTCAGGATACTCTTAAAATGACCTTGAATAAAATGAACCTTTATAAATATATTTTCATATTTTATTATGATATAATTTCCTTTGGCTACCTTGACGTGACAGTAATGTCTTCATTATTGGCTGCAAGATTCTGCTTATTATCTCCATGACATTCCATGATGCAAACATCCACACCTACTATGTTAGAAAAATAGCAAAATTCTGTGCAAGCAGAAAAACACAATAACACAGGAAAAAACAGTAACACAGATTTTACGTGGAAAACCTGCAATGTGCAGGAAAAACCACGGGGCAATGGCAGCTTGATCTTTTATTGATTTTGGCAGAATTACATACAATCATCGTTTACATACAAGGGGTCATTCCCCTTTTATAGAAAAAACAAAAACTGTTCGTTTCCTCTTCCAAAGGAAGAGTCCAAAAACTGTTCGTTTCCTCTTCTGAAGGAAGAGTCCAAAAAACTGTTCGTTTCCTCTTCCAAAGGAAGAGTCCAAAAAACTGTTTGTTTCCTCTCCCAAAGGAAGACTACAGAATACTGTTTGTTTCCTCTTTATAAGCTACACCACCATGCACCTCTCTGCTGAAGAACATTGGAGATCTGGATATTGACTTCACCTCCTAAAATTCTCCCACTTGAAGTCGATATACAGGAATTCTTTGCCTATGTTTTTCCATCCAAGTGCCAATTGCCCAATGCTGCCCTTATCACATTTTCAGCAAGCCCAGAGAAGTTTTGCACCACTCAAACTTCTCTGTCTTGACCGGCTTAGTAAGCATATCTGCAGGATTCACTTCAATGTCGATTTTCTGCAACAGGATCCTACCTTCTTCCACCACATTTCTTATAAAGTGGTACTTGACATCAATGTGTTTCGTGCGATCATGGAATGTTGGGTTCTTCACTAGCTGAATAGCACTTTGGCTATCACAATGCAATGTAATTTTCCCCTGCATTACCTTGAAGTCACCCAACAGTCGCTCTAGCCAAATTGCCTCTTTGCTGGCATGAGTCGCTGCAATATATTCTGCTTCAGTGGTTGATAAAGCCACCACAAACTGCAACTTAGAAGCCCAACTCACAGCTCCACCAACAAGAGTGAAAGTATATCCTGTAGTGGACTTTCTCCCATCTCTATCTCCACCATAATCAGAATCCACAAAAACTTTAACTTGCAAACTATCTGATTCGTAGTAAATAGCAGCATCTGAAGTGCCTCTTAAATATCTAAATATCCACTTCACCGCATTCCAATGCTCCTTACCAGGATTTGCCATGTACCGGCTAACTACTCCCACTGCTTGGGCAATATCCGGTCCGGTGCTCACCATGGCATACATGAGGCTTCCTACCGCTGATGAATACGGTACACGAGACATGCTTGTCTTCTCTGCTTCCGTTCGAGGACACTGGTTGGAAGACAATTTTAAGTGTGAAAGAAGTGGGGTACTAACTGGTTTTGCATTCTACATATTGAAGCGCTGCAGAATATTTTCTATATATGACTTTCGACTTAGCCAGATCTTTCTTCCTTTTCTGTCCCTGTGTATCTTCATCCCTAAAATTTGGTTTGCTGCTCCTAAATCCTTCATTTCAAATGTCCTAGCCAACTGAGCCTTAAGATCAATGATTTTCTTCATGCTGGGACCTGCAACCAACATATCATCAACATACAACAGCAAAATAATAAAACTGCCATCATCAAACCTCTTATAGTATCCACAATGGCCAGCTTCACTCTTGCTGAAACCTTGGCTCTTCATGAAGGTGTCAAATTTCCTGTACCACATCCTTGGCACCTGTTTCAACCCGTACAGAGATTTCTTCAGTCTGCAAACCAGATGCTCTTTGCCTCTTTCCTCATAGCCCTCAGGCTGATCCATATTAATCTCCTTCTCAAGATCACCATGCAAGAAAGCAGTTTTTACATCAAGCTGCTCCAGTTCTAAATCCTGTGCAGCTACAAGTGCAAGTAGAACTCTAATAGTTGTCATCTTCACAACTGGAGAGAAAATTTCATTAAAGTCAATACCTGACTTCTGCACATAGCCTTTTGCCACCAAACGAGCTTTATAGTGTTCCAACAGCCCATCGCTGTTCTTCTTCACTTTGTACACCCACTTGTTTCCAACAGTCTTTCTTCCAAGTGGGAGATCCACAAGTTCCCACGTTTTATTCTTGCGAAGTGCTTCAATTTCCTCCTCCATAGATTTCCTCCACTTTTCTGCATTCTCAAGACTCTCTAGCTTCCTTTTCGGAAACTTTTGTGGATGTGTAGATCTTCTAACCCAATGATCTGTTGATTGTGGCTCTTGGTCTTGTGACTGTTGTGGCTGCTCTACTTGCTGTTCTACTTGCTGTTCTGCATGTTGGTCAAAAAATTCAGCATGATGGTCAAAAATTTCAGCATGCTGATTTTCATTTTCATCTTCGTTCATGTCTACTTCAATTGGTACAACATTAGGTGTTTGCTGTACCTCCTTCCTTTGCATGGATTTTTCATCAAAAATAACATCTCGGCTAATAATTACCTTGTGGGCAGTAGGATCCCACAGTCTATACCCCTTTATTGCATCTCCATAGCCGAGAAAAACACATTTGCTTGACTTCGGGTCAAGTTTGGACCTTTTTTCTTTAGGCACATGGGAAAATGCATCACAACCAAAGGTACGCAAATGAGAGTAATCAAATGGCTTACCACACCAAACCTCCTATGGAATTTGTCCATCCAACGCAGCTGTAGGTGACCTGTTAATGAGGTAAACAGCTGTATTAATAGCCTCTGCCTAGAACCTTTTATCCAACATGGATACGCTGAGCATGCTTCTTGCACGTTCCATGATTGTGCGATTCATTCGCTCAGCCACACCATTTTGTTGTGGAGTATATGGTATAGTCTTCTGGTGCTTAATTCCTTCCTGCGTACAAAATTTATCAAATTCCTTGGAGCAATATTCACCCCCGTTATCTGACCTAAGACATAAAACAGGCTTGCCCAAACTTTTCTCTACTCGAGTTTTGAACTCTTTAAATTTCTGCAAAGCTTCCGACTTCTTCTTCAGAAAATAAATCCACACTCTCCTAGAATAATGATCTATAAATGTCAGAAAATAGATGGCACCATTTAAGGACTGAGTGGGGACTGGTCCAAATATATCCGAATGTATAAGTTGTAGAAAATCAGAACTTTTACCAGGGCTTGCAGTAAACCGAACCCTCTTTTGTTTACCAAAAATATAGTGCTCACACAAGTCTAAATTGCAAGACTTAATCCCAAAAAGCATACCTCTGTCATGCAGAATTTTCAGACCTTTTTCACTCATATGGCCTAGGCGTTGATGCCATAGCATTACCGCATCCTGAACTGAAGTTGCTACTGCTGCATGGTTCGTCACCGTATCACCGCATAAACGATATAGGGTCCCATAAGATTCTCCCTTTGCTACTACAATAGCACCTCTGGTAATTTGCAATAGTTATCGAAAGTGACAGAATACCCTAGCTTATCTATCATCTTGATTGAGAGCAAATTCTTTCGCAAATCTAGCACATGTCGCACACCACATAACATCCTTTCTCTACCATCGTCCAGTCTGATCCTTATGCCCCCTCTTCTCACAATTTCTAAAGGGTGATCATCACCCAAGTAGACCTTCCCACCACTATATGGCTGATATTTGTCAAACCAGTCTTTGTGAGGAGACGTGGAAAGATGCACCCGAGTCCAAAACCCAGGTATATAAAACAGATCTGTTGTTGCTGATACAGAAAGCCTCACATGTTGCCGCCTCTTCAAAATTTACTGTACTGGCCTCAGCTGAAGGCTGAAATTGCTTTTCACCATTTTTTTCCTTTTTTAACTGCCAACAGTCCTTTGACTGCCCTGGCTTCCCGCAATGCCAACACTTCCCTTTCAGCTTGTGTCCTTTAAACTTAGATTTGGACTGTGATCTACTTTGCTGATTCTTCTCGAAAGATCGACCTCTCACAGCTAGGGCTTCATTGGTTGAGGGTTCCAAAGATGTTTTCTGCCTCAACTCTTCTGCCAACAAAGCGGCTACCACATCATCAAAAGTTAGAGCTCCTGATGATGAATTGCTGATGGTCATTACCAAATGATCCCAAGTCTCCGGGAGGGAACAAAGTAGGGTGATAGCTCTGTCCTCATCCTCCATCTTCACATTAACTGAAACCAGTTTACTGATAAGGGTATTAAACTCATTCAAGTGATCTGCCACGGATGAACCCTCCTTCATCCTTAGGTTGTAAAGCTGTTTTTTCAGAAAAACCTTATTTGTTGCAGATTTCGTCTCATACAACTTTTCAAGCTTCTTCCAAAGGGCTTCCGCGGTCTTTTCTTCAACAACATTGAACAAGACGGAGTCCGCTATGCATAGACAGATTGTAGAAACCGCCTTCCTATCCAGCGTTGCCCACTCCTCATCTTTCATGTTTCTTGGTTTACTCGTGACCCCTTTCAAGGCTAGGGCGAAGTTCCTGCCATCAAACATTTCAATCTCAAACTTGGTTACATTTCCAGTCATTGTTGCAGCTCCCACTCGCACAAAACCCTAGGCTCTGATACCAGATGTTAGAAAAATAGCAAAATTCTGTGCAAGCAGAAAAACACAATAACACAGGAAAAAACAGTAACACAGATTTTACATGGAAAACCTGCAATGTGCAGGAAAAACCACGGGGCAATGGCAGCTTGATCTTTTATTGATTTTGGCAGAATTACATACAATCATCGTTTACATACAAGGGGTCATTCCCCTTTTATAGAAAAAACAAAAACTGTTCGTTTCCTCTTCCAAAGGAAGAGTCCAAAAACTGTTCGTTTCCTCTTCTGAAGGAAGAGTCCAAAAAACTGTTCGTTTCCTCTTCCAAAGGAAGAGTTCAAAAAACTGTTTGTTTCCTCTCCCAAAGGAAGACTACAGAATACTGTTTGTTTCCTCTTTATAAGCTGCACCACCATGCACCTCTCTGTTGAAGAACATTGGAGATCTGGATATTGACTTCACCTCCTAACATACTATACAATGCTTGCCTATCTATCATAAGTCCATATTTTCTACCTCTTCCCTGTTTTGGTTGTCCTATCTATCCTTCTTTATGTTTGGCCCTCTATCTCAGGGCTAAGTTACAAGAAAAAGTAATCTTGATCCCACATTACCATTTTATGTCAGAAACACATTCCCATTTGGATAGCTCATTTCTTGCACCTTTGTTGCATTTATTGCTTGTTAAACATGTTTTTACAAAATAGTCTAAATGACTGTATTTTGGGCCATTTCCAAACCATTTTTTGTTGTTTGTGCATAATAGTACAACTCCTCAAGATGCCTACAAGACTCTCAAGTCCTGAGCAATGGGTAGACCAAAACATTTCCAATCATATTTGTATTCTAAACTTCTCAAGAATGTGCGTGACTTTAGATCTCCCATGTCTTGGTTGTAACACTTGGCCAACTCCCAAAAGCCCACATGACAATTGAAACATAAAGGATATTGCAAATTTTAATGTGTGAAGAAATAAAGGTCCAAGGCATTATGGAGCAATGGTAAATGGGATGCAATTGTCTGAATGCAACTTGAGTACAAATCCCCCCATTGTGATGGATACTCCTGTAATAAGGAGGCCTCTGATAATAAGGTTTGTTGTAACACCACAATGATGTGGTTCATTAAATTAGAAGTGATATGTGTGTGACCCTTTTCAACCCCATATAACCAATTAAAAAATTTGTGAGGAAATGGAGAGCACCAAAGCACAACATTTGCACTTTATCCTGTCATTGGCAAATCTAAAATAATTTTTAGTATGTAGTACATGTTTTAGCAAGAATTCAATCATATTTGAATTTCTGTGAATTAAATTCTTGTTAAATGAAAAGATTATTATTTTATGAACCTATTAAGATCTGAAACTGAAACTTGCTTAGACTGATTATGAAAAAACTTAAAAAACTGAAATCTGAATTCTGGACTGAATTTTATAAAATTATAACAAAGATTTTTCTTATAGATGTTGAGCTCAAACATAGAATGGAAAAGATCTGAAAAAATTAGTTGCTATTAGAAAAACAAAGAAATTTATTCTGCTTACAATTAATAAACAGATTAATTGTAAGGGAATGATTTTCTGTTTTGCAAAAGACACCTTATTTATCAAGTGCTTCATACTTGTAGATGAGGGAATGCTTTATTCTATTCTTGCTTGATTCCTCCAGCTGTACTTGATTTATCCTTCCAACAATACTTTCTATATTTTTCCACGAGGAGATTATTCATAATTACAAGGCAGGAGATAATTAAAAGAATAAAACTTATCATTCCAGCTGCAGTTTCTATCTTTTCCCAACTGCACTGTATAATTTTTTTTTAAAACTGAACTTGCTAAATTTTCAAACTGTCTTGCTTTATTCTCCTGATTTACTTGCTTCATGCTTTCCTTATCCTATTTTAGCTATTTGTTTATTCTCTTCATCAAAGAAAGTACTTATTCTCCTATGCAATGAGGAATGAAGAGCACCAAGGCACAACATTTTCATTTTATCCTGTCATTGGCAAATCTAAAATAAATTTCAGTGTTTAGTACATGTTTTAGCAAGTTTGATCATAGTTGAATGTCTCTGAATTTGGATGAAAAGATTATTATTATTTTTCAGTTGGTTATATGGGATTGAAACGGCCCCACCTGTATTACATCATTGGCCTGTATTACATCATCACCACATAGTGGTATTACAACAAAGCTTGGATATTATCCATGTATCCTTGGGCAAGATTCGAACCTGAGTCTCCTTCTTGAATGTTGAGGAATCTAACCGGTTGAGCTAATGCTATTTGATAATGAAAAGATTATTATTATTATTTTTCACAATTAAATATTTTTCTTACTTTGATTAAATATTCTATGTTTAATGAGTTTTTGAATTGTCACGTATTTTCTTGAGTTTTTGCGAATTTTCTTGTCAGCCTGACACGTATGTCTTGTTGAGTTTGAGTCTGATTATTTTAATTATATTTTCAGGCCATTTTTATTTTTAGGCCATACCCAGGACACTTCGTGCCAAATTTCTGTCATTCATGTATGTGCGAAGTTGTGGGTCTTGATATATACATATATGATGTTTCAAATTTTATGATTGCATTTGAAAATGATGATTATGTGGAAAAAACTGTATAATGTTTTGCAAATTTTAAGTTTTTCAATATATACTTACAAAGTTACGGGGATAATTGTTATCTTTTGGAACCTCCACAACATTTTCACAATTGTGTTGCCATCATATTTCCCATTTCCTGTTACTGGGAACATAGTCGCAATGGCTTGCCTTCCATTTGACCCATCATATTTTCCATTCCCTGTAACTGGCAACATAGTCTCAATGGCTTGCCTCCCATTTGTCCCATTTTGTTGGCTAATGATTTTTGCTGTCTTATTCATCTTTCTATGCCTCTTTTCTGTTTATACTAACTATAATTTCCAACATGTTACCTGTCTAAGAGTTGCTGACAGTTGCCTATTCAATATGTTCATTCTGCAAGAAAATTACACTGCTAAGTTTGCTATATATATATATATATAGTTTACCATATTCCACATAATATTTGAAATTGTTACTAGTTATCTTATCCAAAAGAAGTTTCTTTCATCTATTGGTCACTACCCTCCACAGGCTTATCCTAACAATGCTTTCCATTTTCAGACTTCATTATAGTTGTAACTTGGTGCATAGCAGGTATGCAGGTAGTGATTTAAATGTTTTATTTAATTGATCATTATAGAATTATCTGGGTTGTAGAAGATAATCCAGTGGACGACACATTAAATTGTTGACTCTGACGTGTTACAATAAAAATGAATCCATGCTAATAATTTTGAAGTAAGAGAATGCAAAAAGGAAACTTGCATCTTTCATAGATAGGAAAGAACAGTATTGTCAATAAAAATTGAATCAGAATTTTATTCAAATGATAAGTTTTTACAATATTGTGGATCTCTTACAAAGAGATTTTAAGCAATGACAATTTGTCTTATACATTTGGACAAAAACATCTTTATACAAACTATGTACAATAGAAAATGAATTGACACGAGTGGAAGATAGAACATTTCATTTTCTAAGGGATACTAAAAGTTTGGTGCCTCACAGACTGTTGGCATTGGGTTGAGGCTATGACAGTTCCACACGGACTTGGCATTAGTGCCTAAGCTTGGGGCTGTGTAGGAAAATTAATTGTTCCTGTAAGCTACTGCTTCCTCTTGACCCTGCAAGTAGAAGAATAGAAACAAGAATATATCTGGTAAGTGATGACAATTTTGTATAAGAAGATAGTGGCTTCATGTCTAGCAAATCAAGACGATCAAAACAAGTTGAATGGTAATGTGGATTACCAGCTCTCCAAATTAAATGGTTCTTGGTATCAATGGTTTCTTCTCCATTGAATTCTTGTGATCTGATTTCACTGTTGTTTGGCACTCTGGAATGACCATAGGATCTCTCTTCCCCCCCCCCCCCAACACACACAAACACGCACACACAGGTTTGGCTGTCACTTATGTATTCATAAAAAGAAGTGCACAGCATGGTAGTGAGGAGATGATTATGGGTATGAGAGATATAAGGGTATGGAAACAGCAAATTCCTAAAGGCAGGAGGCAGGGGGATGTCAAAATATTTATAAACGTATATGTGTGTGTATATATATTAATTAGTCTAACAATATATAGTATTGATTCACCCACATGAAAAGGCATATGAATTGCAAAAATAAAGGTTATATTAATATAAAGACGAATGCTATGAGTATATATTAATATTTGAATGCCAATGAGATGGCATGCAAAACCAAATGTGATGTGCATGTAGAAAGTAAGATTAACTCAAGCTCAAAAACTGAAAAGAGGGGGAATGGGAACAAACTGAGTTGTATGAGGGTTTAGAGGAGATTTGGATGTTAAGAGGGCTAGGTCACACTTATTTTTCAGTTTTTCCAATAGGCGAATGAAAGGGACCGATAGGTTTATTACATGAGGGGATAAAGGTTATAATAAGGTAGATAAATTAATATTTTATAAAATACAAAATTATAATAGAATGTGTTCTGTAAGGTAAGGACTAAGCCCATTATAGCAAATAATTTTTTGAGCATCCTAGGATAGGAGAGTCTTGAAGATGTGTCTCTTTGTTACTAAGCAAGGTGAAAGTGTGCTCTGATACCAACTTTCTTGGCATCTAATGCATAAGCATGACAATCTAAAGAAACACGATAGATATATGCAATAGAAGCAACAACTGCGAAGCTTAAAATGGGAATATCTAGACAACTAATAAAATTATAATGATACAGAGAAAATTAGCATGGTCCATTAACAAACTGAAAATTGATTTAAATTTAGTGCATAGGCTGATTGGCAAGGTGACGAGTTTTTATAAAACTCTCACTTTAGTTAATGTCAAATCTGGGGTGGCATCCGAAGGCTGTATGCGCTAGGAAAGTTATATATATAGGTTTCGGTAATGGGGTTTGTAAAACATCCTTGCGGAAAAATAAATCATACTAGCGAAAAATTAAATCGCACCTTTGCAGAAAATTAAATCACACTTATTGAAAATAAAGCTTGCAGAAAATGAAATCACACTTGCTGAAAATTAAATCACGCTTGCAGAAAACTAAATCACACTTTTGCAGAAAAGAAATAAATCTAAGCCTAACTATTTTTGTTTATATTTCCCGAGAAATTACTAAATTAATAAAAATAACAAAACATAACAAATATAAAATTACTAAGTCAATACAATTAAAAGCAAAGCATAAAACAACTCAATTAACGGTTACTAAAAATAACAGACATACATTAGGAATGAACTAAAAGTCTAAATTAAAGTCATGCTTAAGAAAATAATTAAAAAATCCTTTCCACCTCACCGAGGAGTAGGCCCTAGCTCCCAGTGGTGTGGAAAGGTTTAAACTAACTCAGAACAGAGAGAGAAGTCGTACCAGTAGTTTTATTTACTTTCAGAAAAATACATCCAAAATTGTAGCAAGATCTCCACACGCTATGCCAATAAGCTAAACAATAATGCAGATTCCTTCTTGCAGAAGATTAAAAGTCTAATCGTTCTACGATATATATCTAGATAGGCGTATGAATAATGACAAATGTTAGGTTTAAACATCCGACAGAGGAACAGTTGCATCATCTCAGTTTACTGACCAAATTAACCAACAAAATCAACCGCCTGACGTGTGTGTCTGGAATTAGCTGATTTTCTGGGTCATCAAAACAGCTGTTCTTTGGCAGGACTCGAAGATAGTTGCCACGGTTACACCTGAATGCTGTTGTTTCATTGAGCAGAAAACAGACTTGGTTAGTCAAATCCTCTGGAAACCTCCACATCTGTCAATTATAGCTGCCATTGGATTTTGTGCTGTCAGCTGACATCAGCAGATCTGTGGCTGGCGACTATCACTACATCCGATACCAGGCTGGCACGGTTGCTTTTGCGTTTGGTGCCGTGTTTACACGACTGCTGGCAGCACATCCAATGCAATTTCGGTCAAGTCTCCAGGTTGTCATTTAACGGCATCAGTTCTGCTGTTACATTGTGGTGGGTGCTGACATCATCACATCCCCTGGATTCATGGATTGGATTGCTACCTTTAATGCAAGGGCCTTCCGGTGCTAGTCAATGCGACCTTTCCGGTGCTGGTCAGCGCAGTCTCCGGTGCCAACTCAGCATAGTATCCGGTGCTGTGAACTGTGAGGTTCCTCGGGCTTTGGTGCTAGCTTGGCAAAGGAACTTTGGTGCTGCCCGTTCTTTAATCCTGCAAAGTTGTAATGGGACTTACCTTTGAGTTTGTAAGTTGTAATGGGATTGAAACTCAAGTACGAATTCGAAACTATCTTTGTATGTGTGTAAAAGATGTTACATATGGTAGGGACTAATTCCATTATAGCAAATCCTTTTTTGAATATTCTAAGATAGGAGAGTCTTGAAGATATGTCTCCTTGTTCCTCTGTTACACACATAGGTGAAAATGTGCTCTCCAAATGTTGGAATCTAATGCATAAATAAATTAAAATAAAGAAACATAGTAGATATACCCTAGAAACAACTATTCAGAAGCTTGAAAAGGAAATATGGATATGCCTTGTAAAATTATAATGATCTAGATAAAATTAGCCTGGCTAGGCACAAGGATTACATATGCAAATTCAAAAGTGACCCAAATTTTACATCAAAGGGCATAGGCCAATCGGCAAGGGTTGATTTATCATTTAGCTTTGTCATGAGGTTGAAACCTAAAGAGGTACAAATTTTAAAAGGTAAAGTGAAATACCCCCTTGGTGTCAAAGGGGGGTCTTATGTGTCGAGTGTTCATGCTGGCTAGGGACCTAAAAGCTCATGTTTGTGTTTTATATCTATAATATACTCGGACACCTTATGTTCCTTGTGGAGATTATAAGCCTTCACTTGATACTTTTACCTAAGTGACTCTTTATTACATGCTTGCATGGTACATCATTTACCCCAAAAGTTGGATCTTGCATATTCTGTTTTCATCAGAACACTCAAAACTCAAATGCATCATTTACATAGTAATGTCAATTGTCCAAGTACCAACCCTCCTTTCTATACTCTATATAGTACATATGAAACAAATATTATTATTTTAAATTCAATTGGACGACAATATCACCTCAAATATATAAAATACAACAGGAGTGCAATCACTATCATCACGTTGAATTAAGAAGGGCTATTTTTAGTAACTGGCATGATTGTTTGTATTACAACATTGTTTGAGCTGTCCCGAGTTTGCCTGGGAAGTGCTCTTACTTGAGCCTACCTAATTTTCTTTGGGATTTGCTTTTAAGTCTGTCTAGGATGGACTTGCCTCATTCACTTTGGTCCCATATGGGACAATTGTCTGGCTTTCTATTGGGTTGGTCTTTCCTTGAGTGTACCTGGCCGCTTGTCTAGAAATCTTGCCTGGACCTGCTTGGAGCAGCCTTTGCCTTAGTCTGCTTGTTTCTAATTGGAAATATGCTTGGGACCTCCTTGGAGGTTTTTGACTAGTCTGCTTGATCCTTGTTTGGGGACCAACTTGAGCTCCATTTGCATATGCCTGAGGTTCATATGACATGTGCTAGGGTTTGTATGGTGGGATCTACGAGGGGCTGATTTGAGCCAACCATGGGCTATATAAGTTTTGCTTGGGTCTTTATGGAGTTTGCTTAGGGTCCTCTTTCAATGTTTATGCTTTGAATCTGTCTTACAGTTTGCTTTAAAATGATTATTGTCGAGATCTATTTCGTCCTCTCTAGGCATCTACTTTTTTTTTTTTTTTCTTATTTTTGTTTTATGGGGTCTGCTTGGAGGCTTGTTAGGGTTGTGCCTAGGTCCAGCCTATTTGAATTTGTTAGGAACTTAGTACCCACTAGGTTAATGGGGTCTGCTTAGTGGCTATGTTATGTTCCTTGGGTCCACATAGGGCTGGCCTGGTGTTTTGTCCAAAGGTCAACTTAGGTGTGTGAAGGGTCAACCTTGTGAGATTTACTTAATGTTTGCCCTGGGTTTGGCTGACTTGAGTTTGCTCAACTCCAAAAGAACCTACTCACTCTTGTAGGAAAACATGCTCAGCAGGTTTGAGTTTATTAGATTGTTTCCCCAACTTATTGTTAGACCACAACCCAATTGACACGATAAAATGGTGTTATATAGGGTTCACACATTAGCATGTATCTTGTAATGATAATAAATTTAAAAGTAAACTATGAGTCTTATTAGTTTAGTATAGGCAGATGATTTACAAACAATTATGAATAAACACCATGTTTGCATGAACACACGTGTATGAGCACGTGTGCAGGGATACATGTGCCATGTGTTGGTGATACATGTTAATAGAGTTGTATGTATTGTCATGTAACCTTGTCGTACGTACATGTGGCAATAAGTGTTTGTAATAATTATCATGTAATGTAATGTTGTGGGGCATTTTATTGTTATGATCTATCTAGGTAGTTTGGTGATTGTTAGGCAGTTGCCAACCTCCAATTGATCCCATGATAGCTATATGTATGCATGTGTTGGTAGAAGTGGGTGTGGTTAGGGGGAGTTATTTGTCGAAGTATGATGTTGGTCAATGATGGTCAAGCAAAGTATGTGTTGTACGTTTGAATCGGCCATGATATATTGTAGATAACTGGTTTGTGAAGAATACATGCTGTGTGTGTGCAGTATATTCACATGTATCTGTCAATTATTCCCATTGTATACCTTTGTTTATATGTAATGGCATTATATTATAGTGTGTTGTATTCTATTTTTACATTTTGGCATCATTGTCTATATGAAGTTACGTTGAATTTTGTGACATGGAGTTGTGATGAGCATCTTGATTGGGAAGGTTTACAAAGATGACCATGGGACAATTATAGTATGGTCAATGAGTAGAGTAGTCCAAGTTGCCCTTGTGCCATTGGGAGGAGGATGGGAGTTTGAAATAGAAAGTGATGTAGATGTGTTCATTGATGCTGATTTAGGGCCAATGACGAAGCCATCCATAATGAGAGCCATGATGAAGGTGTGTATTATGACGCAAGGCATGTGTGATGACGTAAGGCATGAAAAGATGTGCTTGATGATGCAAAGTGTGACAAAGGTGTGCATAACAATGCAAAGAACTATGAAGGGCAAAGTAATGACAAGTCTGGAAAAGTGGAAAGCCTGGTCTGGCAGGAAAGGTTGATAGTGATTGAAACGAGTTGTGCTTTAGATGATGTGCGTTAGAGGAGTTTAAGACAAATGCAATTGCAGGTTGGTATCTTTGATGGTGAGTGGGATGGGAGTTTCACATTGGAGCAAATGCAAGATGGCATGTTTGATGGTATGCAATATGGGAGTTTGCCATTGGAGCAATTGCGGTTTGGTGCAATTGATGATGTGTGTGACGAGGATAAGATATGCAAACAACCATTGCCTATGTCAAATCAACCATCTATGACAACATCCAATTTTTGTGTAATGTACAAATGTCTCATGTTTCATAGTTGTGGAATAGAGGACCCAATCAAACATTGGAAAATCTGTCTTATAATGTGGAAGGCCAATAGAAAGATGGATGAAGTAGGTTAGAGGAGGTTTTTCCTTGTGATTTTACGTGGAATTGCAGTGGACTGGTACATGGAATTACCACGGGACAAGCATAGACTTGGGAGGAGTTACAAGAAGCCTTTGTGAAGGAACTAAAATTGTTCCTTAATGATAGTGAGGTCATTACAAAAATGTATAGAATGGAGCAAAGTGAGATAGAGTTTGCTTAGTTGTACGATCGAAGGTTGAATTGGTTATCACTCTTTGGAGGAGGATCTGGTAGACGTATTTAAGAAAAGGTGGTTTGTGGAGGGCCTTCTTCCTTTGTATTGAAAGAAGATCAAAGTAGTCCTTTTGACTTCATGGAAAAGGCATTTGAGCGGTCCATGAACTTAAAAAGGAATGCAAAGATATCATTTAGATGTGGTGGTTGGAGAGAGAGTGACTCTGGTGGTGAATGGTGATTCTAAGAACAAGAGTAACTCGAAGAATGATTTGAGGACATCATTTGGAGGTTGGGGTTAGGAAGTCAGTGAAGAGAGCGACTCGGAAGATGAGAGAGACAAGAGCGATGACTTTGAGAATGAGCCTGATACTAAGAACACACATAACAAGGAAAAATCTTTGTTACAGGTATACATGATACATAGTGACACTATTCCTTTGAGAGGTGCCATTGGCGGTCCATTTCATAACAATCATTGGAGCAATGGAAGACACCAAATTGAGTATGCTACTCAAGGAAAACCCATTATATTGTGTCATAGATGTCATTTCTAGGGGTAGTTTGCACAAGAATGCCAGAGTAGTGCAAGTCAAGACAAAACAATGTTGTGTGGAGGGTTTGAGAAACCTGGGAAGAGTCAAAACCCTAGATAGGAAGCAAAGGACATTGTGAACTTGATTGTAGTCGAGGTTGAGTGCATCGTGATGGATGTGGGATAAGTTGTGCAATTGTCGACATGTATGTAGTCAAAGGCATATATTTCCAACCCAAACATGGAAGTTCTAGGGTAGGAATTGGAAACCTTGGGAAATCTTAGCACATTTTGCTTTGAATGTTTTTGTTTGCAGGGGGACAAGAAAAAGGAGGTAAGCAACAACCAGTCTGATAGTGAACGTGGTGAAAGGGAGTTCATGTGAGGAAAGTTGTCGTTTAAGCCGGAGTTCTCGTTGTTTGAGTCAGAATTCTCGTTGTCTTCTAGCTAGAGATGGCTGACTAGGCTTGAGAGGTGGCCATATGGGCCTTGGTGGTTGTTGTTTGGGTGTGAGAGGTGGCCATATAACCCTTGGGAAGTGTTGTCATAGGTAATATTGTCGATAGAAGAGGCTACAACCTTGCCAAGAAGGCTGTTTGGCCTTGAGAACCAGCCCTTTGACCTTGAGAAGCAATTGTCTGGCCTTGGAGGGAGGTCATCTAGCCTGTAAACCCTACTATCTAGGGATGTTGTCTAGAACAAAGAATAGAAAGTAAAAAATTCTTTAGTCATAACTACTATCAAGAGAATATAATGTGTCAACAATGATAAAGAAGAGGCTGTCCAGTTGGTGGTTGTCCGGGCCAAAGTGTTTGTCTAGATTGTTGCCCTTAAATGTAATTATTCGAGTAAAAACCCTTGTACTCCAAACTAAATAATGTAGACAAGGAGTGTGTTTATGCTATCTATGAAATGATCATTATTGTTAGAAGCAAAGAACGTGTGGTCCAGATAACAGCTTCACCTGCCTCAAAGAGTCTATCATCTAAGGTTGGATGAATACCGTCCAATATGAGATCAATGTCATTCAAAATGGCAATTTTGCCCAAGTTGTGAATACTGCCATTCGACACAAGAGATATGCTATTGGGGACTTGAACGAAGCTAGTAGCCATCGTCTGACCCATATTAGTTGATGCCTAGAACCAAGGAGGTGCCGTTTAGTGCTAGAACGACGTCATCTGGTGAGAGGTGAACATCATTTGTCAAAAGGGGATGCTGTCCAGAAGAGGTGAGTGACAATGTTTCCATATCTCTTACAACAAGCAGAGAAGGGTGAAATGTTTCCATATCACTATGGTGAGGAAATTCCTACATTTGTTGGAATTCAATTTACTTTATAAGTTCATTGACAAAGTACGTCATGATGGTGAAGGTACTAAACATAGATAAAAGTGTATGCTTTCTATTTTACTTTTTCAGTTTTCTTTGTAAAATGACTTTTTTCCCCCTCCAGTTTCAAGTTATTTTTGCTTTAACTGTTTCTTTCCCCCTACATATTTTGGAGAAATTACCATGGGTTTGGTCACTCATTTCTTTTGCATCAAAGTTCATTATTATTATTTTTTCCAGTTATTGTTTCTTACACTTCTTTGAGAAAGTGTTATGCATTTGGTAACATTTTAAAATGACTTTTACAATGGCATGACATATTCAATAATTTTATAGCTAATATGTCAATTGATTTTTAATAAGTATTCAACAGGCCTGGAATTATATATTCATTTTAATGTCTTTGACCTTCCAGAACATATTTTACCTTGTTCCTTCAAACTCAAAACGTTCACGGCTATGTCCTACAAAATTATTAAACTGTTATATCTACCAATAGTATCTTCACTAGTACACATATTATATATAAATTTAAGTTCAACTTCAGTTATTCTATTCTTAGAACACAAAACGCAGACAATGTTCATAAATTTTTCAAAGTATATTTACGAGGGAAATGCTCTATTATACCATATGTACTGTGTACATGCTAGGAGATTTATTTCAAAAATATCTGCCATTTTGACCTTTCATGCCAAATGACAGTCTTTTGGAAACGCTAATCGTCATCCATTTTCTATTTGAAGGGTCAAATTCCAGGCCTGGTAGGCATAATAGTCGAACAACTATGCCATCTAACTAGGAAAGTAAATGCAAGAACTAGGGATTATAGCAGAACAGAATTCCAAACATAGGAATATGCAACTTTATTAGAAACAGCCTGTAAAAACAACGTGCATCACAGAGATCCATATAGAAATCCATATAGAAAGTAAGAGGGATAATGCCCTTTTCACACACATGCTGCAACTGAATGTTAATAAGGGCGAGCAATCCCATGTAAGGAGGACAACAAACTTTGAACCTCTAAGCTTGCTACCTCATTGGCAAAGAGTTTGACAAGTGGTAGGGCTTATAAATCTCTCAATTTCCACAACCGGATCAATGTGGGATTATTACTCTCACATGCTCTACACTATCTAAGGAGAGTCAGTTGTTATAGTGGAAAACAATTTCCAAACATAGGAACATGCCACTTTATTAGAAACAGCCTGTAAGAACAACATACATCAGAGAGACCTGTTAAAAAAGCAACAGGTCTACTATCCCACATACATGCTGCAAGAGAATAATTTTCACTGTATTGTTGAACCATGTATGTGCTACATGCATGAATAACGGTTGGTCCTATTCACATATGCAGGCAACTCTGCCTGTTTGAAGCACTTCAATGTAGTTCAGATTTATCATTTCTGTCTGCTTATTAAGCAAATGTGCTAATTTCCTTTGAGTTTATGCAGTTAATTATCTTGTCATCCACGGGCTATTTTGCGATTTACTTAGTTTGTGCGCGCATTTCTGCTTTGTACATTGCCTGCTCCATCCTCTTGAATATTCACATTGTTGTAATAGCTGAAACTTTGAAGGTCTATCTGTTGTGGACACCAACTATGAAATTATTGAGTGGCCGAAATTTGGAGGTTTAATGATTTTGTGGTAACATGGTGGTAGGATGTTATTAATTTTTGCATCATAATTCTACTTCAGCATGTGAGCAATGTATGAATGAATAGACAACAATAAATATGTGGGTTAACATATGGTCTTAAATCATTCAGTGGGGACTGCAATTATGCCAATCTCTTTTGCTTGACCTTGTTCAGATTTTCATTTCAAGGTAGTTTGAGTCGCGACTGTAAATAAAAAAAAAGAAATGCAATAATTTGGTATGCTGAGCATGTTGGAGATTATTTCTTACATGGTAGGATATTTGGTTCAGTCAGTAGGTGGGTTTAATCACACTAAAGTTGTGGAAATACAATATCTAATTAAAGAAATATGCCAAATTCACTTTGTTGAGCCAGAACTTAAAAAGGTAATAGAGCTGTAACAAGCATTTGTACTTGTGAGGAACTTTTGCTAGTGGTCGAAGATCTGTAGTTGGAGAAGCAGGGGGAAAGATTGTAAAAGTACAAGGCTTGAGATACAAGTTCATGTGAGAGAAAATGTTGGTATAGGCATGAAAAGTCCGTTAATGGTTTTACTTTGGCAGCTTAAACAATCAGCAATTTTTAAATTACTGTTGTAACTCCTCAAGTTAAAGATTGCATTGGAAAGTTGAATTTAGAAGTGAGTGAAGATGAAGATTTGAGAAGACATTGAAGGATATATGAAGAAAATTTTCTCAGAAAAGGAAGCTGAATAAGTTATAGTCATGGTGATAAGTTGCAGAAAGAATATAGGGAGACCATGTTGTTGTGTTGCTACTGCTGTTTTTGCAAGTAACATTCCTTACCTGTGCAAGGCGAAACAGGGTGCAATGGGAATTAATTACAAGATCAGTCTAGTTTCTGATGGAGGTCACAAGGTCCTTTGATAGGGATTGAGTGCCCTATCTCAATTTGGTTTGTGCTTATTGACCAGTACATGAGGAAGTGCTAGCAGTTATATGCACAACAAAAGAAGTTCTTGGAATCCTGCAATCATGGCAGAATAGATTAAGAAAGTATTTGTAGAGAAGACAACATTTTTCTGTTTGATGCAGAAATCATAGTGTTCTGATTGAAGCAACTTTTAATTGCCAAATGAAGATGTAGAATTTGATTTTCACTGCAGTTCACTTTGCTAGTTCAATTCAAGTGGGGACCACAGCAGCAACTGGTCTTCTCATCCCTTGTGCATCAACATGCATGTCTCCACAATTGTTTTGAAGAAATAAGAATGAATTGTTGAAGATGCAACAAGGAAAGGAATATATGGGCAATGCGAAATCGAGCATTCCAAGGTTTTTGCTATCTCCTCACAGATAAGATGTTTCTGTAGATGCATTATGAATTGTTTGGGTTGTTAATTACCCCTTTCTCAAACAAATGTTATGTCTTGTAAATGTTCTACCACACCTATGCTGGTCCAGACATTCTGTGCTACAAGCAACAAGCTCTTTCTGCTCCTGTGCTGCAATCTCATGCCCCATTTCAATTATTTAACTACAGTGAAGCAGTTCTTTTGCTTCAAGTTCTCATTTTGTGATGTGCAGTATTTGAGGATGGTTCTTAACATCAAGACATAATGATGAGGATAGCAAATATGAGCTGCATCTAAGATGTTTGACATAACCATCCACACTGGGATTCAACTAGTGCAAGAATGAGGCTCCAGGCAATAGAACACAACTATGGATCACAGGTGTATCATTCCATCATATATAATTCAATTTCATAGGGAAATAGCACCCTAGTTACTCATGGTCCATATAAAGCTGTATATACTTGCAATCCTCAGAAACTTGATTATCTATGTGAAGTTAGGAGGTCAATGTTGCCATCTTCAGGGAATAAATTCTTCATATGACATTATTCATGAGGATGTGGGGGATTATGTCCACACATGTCTTCAAAAGGAGGGAATGGAGAACACAAGGTTGGATATGGCAAATCTACAATAAAATCTGTGTCAAAATCTTATCATGATCTTTAATTGGCACTAAAGCTGGTTGACAGGTTGTTGACAAGATTTTTGAAATGTAATGAACAAAGAAGACATCCATTTGATCAGCTGTCTAGAAGATGATAATGATGTGATCATATTTAAAATGAGACAAACCATTTGACAAACGAGAATTCACACAAAAAGATTAGCAATGAAAGTCTGGTAGAAAGTTCACAAGAGGGGTACAATCAAGTTTATGTAAATGCTACATCCCCTGACTTGGTGGATATTGAGCAAAGTTTGTTCAGCACAAAAGCAAGTCTCTATGCTTTTACAGTTAAAGTTGTCAGCAATTTTCATTGATTGAACAAGGTCATCAACAATGTTTGTTGAGTCAAGTCCTCACTGTTATGTTGTTTCCAGGGTTGCATCATTATGGTTGAGTTGGTCTTCAGTGGCACGTCTGCAAATATATCTTATTGAGTTTTCACTAATCAAATGTTTTTAAAACATGTATTTTAAATTATTGCTGTACTATGCTCAGATGAAGGGGTAGTGCTGGAGGTTACTTGGATTGTAGGGCAGTTAAGTCAGTTAGTAGGTGGGCGTAACCAAAATGAAGTGCATGGACATAAAATTCTGGCTTTTTAAGATAATGCTTAGTTTTGTTTTCTTGAATCAAATGCCTTGTTGAATCCAACAGAACAGCCTTGAGAACACACTTTCATGGTAAGAAACTATAGTGTTCTGGGGCAAAAAAAACTAGAAATATACATAAGTTTTGGTGCAACCTTTACAGCCTATCACATATGGGAACACTTTACCAGTTTTTATATTTTTTTGTCTCTGCTGCTTCCTATGTTGAAGATAACTGAGATTTAAGTTCTCATTGTTAAAAAACTGGCAAAAACGTAAAAGATGTGAAAAAGTGGTAGCAATTCTATGTTCTTGTTTAGTACATAATTTCTATGAACTGCAAATACTATTAAAAGATAAAAATATTAATATTTGTAGAACTAGTGAAAGTATGAAGAATACGATAATGAATGATTTCTGAACAAAAGCTCTCCTTTCTGTTCCTGTGATTTTGATTTCTTTGTTTGTCTTCTTTCTCCCACAAATTTCATGATGACTTCATATATGATTCTTTGAGAATCTAGTCAAATCGCTTGGGCTTGGAGGTCTATGAAAATCCTATGAGAGGGAATGGTTTGTTTTTTGGAGTTGGTATATATTTTCATTCACATTCAATAATTTCTTTTCTTACTCGTGGTCAATTCTCATCTTATATCCTAAGTGGTGCTATCAAAATAGCAAATTCTCTGATCTCTCCAAGCTTCATGGCATTTAACCTCATAGCAAGCACTAAGACTTCACATACTTTTAGAAGACATATGTCAAGACCAAATGAAATTCTAATGTGCTAAACTCAGCAAGGTTACTTGTATTGTAGATTATTGACAAACACATCCTGCAGATGTGATGGGTGTCACTCCTTGATTTTACACTGTTGAGATGTTTAGTGCTCATCATATGTTTTCACAGAATATTATGGTTAGATGAATGTCTTGTATTTTTGTGGCAGGTTTTATGCAGCAGAAGTTCTTCTAGCTTTGGAATATCTACATATGCTGGGAGTTGTATATAGAGACCTCAAACCTGAAAATGTTCTTGTAAGGGAAGATGGGCATATTATGCTTTCAGATTTTGACTTGTCTATGAGATGTACTGTCAGCCCTACTTTAGTCAAATCATCATCTGTCGATCTTGATCCTTTAAAGAGGATTCCAGCATTTTGTATCCAGCCAGCCTGTATTCCACCTCCTTGTGTGGAACCAGCCTGTGTCCAGCCTGCTTGTGTACAGCCTTCCTGTTTTGTGCCTCGGTTTTTGTCACAGAGGTCAAAGAGGGTAAGAAAACCCAAAATTGAAGTGTGCAATCAAGTGACTCCCTTGACTGAGCTTGTTGCAGAGCCTATCACTGCAAGATCAAATTCATTTGTTGGAACACATGAATATTTGGCTCCAGAAATTGTTAAGGGAGAGGGCCACGGGAGTGCTGTTGACTGGTGGACCTTTGGAATATTTTTATATGAACTTCTCTTTGCAAAGACACCCTTCAAAGGGGAAAGTAATACTGCTACACTTAATAATGTGGTAGGACAGCCTCTCAAGTTTCCAGAAACGCCCACTATAAGTTATGCAGCAAAGGACCTGATTAGGGGTTTACTTGTAAAAGAACCACAACATCGATTGGCATTCAAGCGAGGGGCAACAGAAATCAAGCAACACCCTTTCTTTGACGGTGTGAACTGGGCACTTATTCGATGTTCCACTCCCCCTGAAGTTCCAAAGCCTTTTGAGATCAGCTTACCCGTTAAGACATTGTCAACTGGTTCAACTAGTCAGAAAAAGATTGGTAATGTGGATTCCAGTTCTACAAGGAATCATTTGGAATTTGAAGTATTTTAGCTTTGCCTTTCATGTAATGATTAATATGCACATTTTGCACTGAAGTCAAGTGTTTTTCTGCAAAAATGTACAATGCAGGTTGTTAGTGATGGTCTATGTAATGATCAAATGTATAGGAAAGCAGTGTCTCTCAATGTGAGGAGTGCAACTGCTAATGTATTTTGTGTACCCTTTGCTCTGATTAAAGAAACACATTCCTCCTTACCATTCTGGGTTGGCCTTCCAATTCCTATTGTAAGCATTTGGAGCTCCTGTGGATTTTATTCATCTGGACCTTTGTTGAAACTTTTAGACGTATTTCTAGTTGTTATTGTCACCATGATGGTAAATTTCAATTCGATTAAGCATTTGATGCTTCTGGTTGGCAACTAGGTGTTTTCATGTCTCATGAATTTCCTCTGTTGGAAAAGAAATTTACATTTGATTTTGAAAGTATTTACTCTTTTCCTATCTGAAAAAGATTGGGCAATTATATATTGCACCAGATTTATGTAGGATGTCATAATGCAGGTCTGTCAATAGGATGGCAATGACAGTACATTATATTGATCAATGTTTATGTGTGAGAATAGTTATGCCAAGAGTTGCAACCTATAGGTGGTCCTGTCAAATATTTGAATTGCATCATGAGAAGTGTGGTTGTGTATGTCCATGAATGTGGCACCACACCTCATCCTGAATATCTTATTAATGTCAGTGCTATGCCATTTTATTCTAAACCTATATTCCTGTGTTTGTTCTCATGTATAAAAGGTTCTCATATGATTTATCTACCTTTGCCAAAGTACATTTGTATTCTTTATTGCTGGTTTGTGAATATTTTGGAAGTCTTGTAAGCACAGTTAGGGAGAACAGCCTGGAAGAGGGGCATGGAAGGGATGTGCTTGCTGAATATTTTATTGGAATTACAGCAGTCAGGAAACCCCAAATCAGTAACTGTGATGAGTCAAGTTCTTGGAGTTAGTGGATTCAGTTGCAGTAACCTATGCATAGTGGTGCAATGTCAAAGAAATATTTTACAAGGATGATCAGGAAAAGAAACAGATAAAGAACAATAAGAACAGCAATATCTAGAAGATACAGAAGCAAAGTGAAAAAAGAAGTTCCAAAAAATGGTGAAGCAGGCGAAAAGCACAAAAATGAGCATGTCAAGAAAATATGAAAAAGTGAAGTACCATGAATCAAGAGAAGATTTTCAGTTTTTAGAATAGAATCTGCTTTAGAGACAAAGAGGTGTCGGCGAGGATTTTCAGATTTTAAAACAGAATCTGCTGTATAGACAAAGGACCCATTCGTAATCATGGGAAAGGTGTACTTCAAAGCTGACATTAAGAGTGAGACTGATCATTTATAGAAGGACAAGATCGATTGTTACTGGTCAGTGTTGGAGTTATCTGACTGGTCAGCAGTGTAGTTATTGTATGACCTGTGTGGCAGCCAACAATAACATGGGTTATGATATTTTTGTAATGTCAGGGTTTGTGAATCAAAAGTTTATAAAGACAGTTTTGACACAAAAATCATCACAAGCGACTATGAAGGCATGTTCTCACAAACACAAGTTGTGAAATTCTTTCTTCATTGATTTGGGTACTTGTGCATTCATTGTTCCATATGTTCACACACATACATGAATAGTGAAACTCGTTATTCATTGATTTAGAGTACCTTTCATCCATTGTTCCATTTTCTACTCATATTCTGCATTTAGTTAATACGTGTTATTATGGGTTGAGTCAAAGACATTAGAGTACAACGCAACTCTGAAGGACAGTCTTAGAGCAGATGGCAGAAGAAAAAAAGGATCCATTGATGCAAAAGCTTATTGATCCACTGATGATTGGAAAGTCTTTAGTAAAAAGAAGTTAGTGCATAAGACTAACATGAGAGTTGACCAATGCTGTCTGGTGGAAAATTCATTCACTCATTGTATGGGGGACAAACAAGAGTATGGTGTGTACTGGACTTAACTGACAAGAGTATCATTGGACTGGTCAGGAGTATTGTTGAACCAGAGGTAGCAAATATGTTCTTGTGTGGATTCCAGGAAACTTGTTCTTTTCCTGCTATACCTTTTATTGCAATTGTTGCAGATTGTCCATGAGATGCAGGGTTTAGATAATGATAGATGTTAGCAAAATATGATAACATTAAAGTGGAAAGAGCTTTGTATTTGAGGATAACCTTTGGTTCTGGGATGATGGTGGAACAACAAACAATTAGCAATAGCTTTTGCAGCTGAGAAACATGAAGGAGGTAACTTTCCTAGGGAAATCAAACTCTATCTGGACAACTTGCTAGATTAATCTGCTCTTCAAGACCTACTAGACCAGGACTATTAGAGTTTGACGACAAGCAGTGTAATATGTCTAGAGACGGGACAATTGTAGCATTATCCCTGAAGTGAAACTAAACAAGCATTACCCTGAAGTGAAACTAAAGAACTGCATAATAGCACCCAAAAAAAAAAGCAAAAAAAAAGGAAGGTGCTAGTTGAAAATAGTAACGTATAGTAGAATGCTTTGATTAACTGCAGACAGCTGCAGAGTCAAGAGGACTGGATCAAGTTATGCTAGTGTGTTTACAGCATTGCATAGAATTTTCAATGGATGCCACTGACAATATGGAGCAGATAGATCCAGTCGGTCGTGCTAGTGTGTTTCCAGCATTGCATAAAATTTCTGGTGGAGGCAGCCAACAATTTGATATCCATGGAACCAGTCAGTCCAGGAATATCTTTCTAGCTGAAAGAAAAACCAATTTAGGCTGATAAATAAAAGTGGATTCGATTGAGGATGGATGTTAAATAACCCAAGGTTTTGTGTGATTTGTCTACATGAGTGAAAATGGTGATGCTAAGCAAAGATATTGTTTTATACAAATGATTCTCTTACTATTGATTTACTAATGTCAGAATCTGTATACAGTATCTAGGACAACTGAATATATAAATCTTAATTTTTATGTAAAAGGAAGAAAGTGTATATATATATTTTTTGTTTGATCAAGGTACTGAAACACAATACCTTGAGTTAATAATGGATATCAATTCCACTGAATATATAAAATTTAGGATTTTATGAAAGAAAGAAAATAGTATCTCATAGTTGGATTCTTGAAATTATTCTTTTAGCTTTGGAAAGGGCTTAATCCCTATTACAAGTAAGGAAAGTTTTCAGAGTTACCATTTGAAAATTGAAATTTTAAAGCCATGAAATTAATTTATAACAAATTTATACAATGAACTGTTTTTCGTGTGCAGGTTCTGTGTACATTCAAAGTGGAATATAACTGGTTATAGGGTATGATTAAGTTTTGCTTATAGTACCAAGTGCATTCACCAACCTATTATATACCTCCAAATCTTGGAAACTATTTCCAACAAACTTGAAACCTAAATCCTTGGTTCCAAAACTTTTCCCTGTTCACATAGACCCATTTGAGAATGTTGAAAACTATTGTAGACATGGAAACCGGACTTGCACTCAGCATCGGATTTGTATGGCAAGCATATTAAGTACTCTTGAAGAGCTTGGCATAGCAAAAATAAATCAACGCTAATAACAAGAAAAACTCTTTGAATTACATGTAAAATACTTGAATTGAGTGGCAATAAAACTTGCAAAGGTGCGAGGTGATTTGACTTTCTTATTTTGGAAGTCAGGTGCAAATAACTTGGAGGTAATTCAAATAACATCAAGTGTTGCTACTGTGATTGCATATATTTCTGCTAAATTTTAATGTGTTTCAACGCTGTGGCATTTTTTCCTAGTATTCTCTGCAGTTATATTTCCTCTTATCCATTGCAATTTTATTCCTTCTTTAACTAATCCATCAAAGTTCTTAGGGTTTATCCTATCCTAACTTTTTGCTTCCTATGTTGAAATATTGGTTTCCAACATGGGAACTTGTTTGTGTCATCAGTTAGCTTAGTGTTACGTCATTAATAGTCAGTCAGAGGATGTGAGAACTTGTTTGTGTCATCAGTTAGCTTAGTGTTACGTCATTAATAGTCGGTCAGGGGATGTGAGGACTTGTTTGTGTCATCAGCTAGCATAGTGTTACGTCGTTATATGGCTGTGTTTATACGCAGATATAAAGATGCATCATACCACAAAATCGTTCTCTTTTTCTTAGCCACAATCAAAGCTGCTAGAATTCTAGTGGCAAAAGAGAATGAAGTCTTAGGTGGTGAGTGCAACATTGCTTCATCTAGGTAAGGTGGGTAGGTAGAAATTATGTCTGTAAGTGCAATACAAGAGGACCTTTGATAGCAGCTTAAGTGGCATATAAGACTTCTTTTTGGCTCCCATGCAATACATGCAGTAATTATAGTCAGTTGGACTGGATGCATTTCTTGCACATGTCCTTATGTAAATCATTTAAGCATCTCTCTCTACATCAGAAACTTCGATGGGCATCTTCCTTGTACTTGGAGCTTCTTTTCTTAGTAGCTTTATTTGTCCTTTTTATATATACATGCACAATAAATATATAAATATATACCATGCACAAGTTTAAAATCTCTTTGTCCATTGATATTATTTGGTATCAAAGGCCAATCATTGTGGGCTTTAGATCTAGTCATCTCAATAATTCTCATCTCTTAAGCCTACAACATCAAACACTCTTACACCTCTTTATAAGTCATTAGTGGGTTAATTTTGAAGCTTTAAATAAGGGTCTAAGTTTAGAATCCAAAAGGGGTGGGGTTGTACATGATACTATGATATGGGTGGCTAAACCCTTGGATAACCACATTGTCTCATATAGCCTATGGCCTCATGAATTTGACAATCTATTTTTACTTACCTTTTATGGTATTCACATATGGCCTATGGCCTCATGAATTTGACAATCTATTTTTACTTACCTTTTATGGTATTCACGGTTCATGTTAGGATTCAACTCTAGCAAGCTTAGAGTATGAAATAAATTTGACATGTGGAGAAACCTTAATAAAGTTTGATATGATGTGAGTTATTTATAAATATAGAAACACATATATAAATTCATAGAATTAAATAAAAATAAATACAAAAATGAAAGCTAATATTAATGCAATTTGTAATATATATGAAAACATATCAACTTATATTGAACTATGTTACCATTACAAATTGTTGAATTTGCTTAATTTTTGCATTCGCTAAAGTCATTCCATAAAAGAATGATCTTAATTAAATTTTATTCCATTTGTCTTGAAGTTCTACAAAACTCAATTCTTCTAGATTAAATTCATCAAATCTTGTTAAACAACCTCTACCAAGTCTTCTCCATTAAGCATCATATTTAAGAAGTTTGACTTTGGTGTCTTAGTACAAAGCTTGCTTCAAAATCAATACAACATTCTCATCCAATGTAGTTTTGTAAACTTTAAGAATATTGTAGATTTTTCTACTAGGGTCACTATTATTGTAGCTTTTAGTCACCAACATAAAGGTAATCCTCTTATGATCCCCTTGTGCCACACATAGGCTTTGATCCAATCTAAATTAAGACAAATGATACACATGCTTGGATTTGATCTAAGATCGATCTTTATTTTGGTTGTGCTCTTGTATAATTGCCTTAAATTCATCAGAGATCCAAATTGCATTGGCTCTAAAGAATAAAGTGAAGGGATTGTCGAAATGCAACATGCATACAATGTCTTCCCAAGCCCTTTTCTCACTATGATATTTATTTTTGATATAGTCTTTTTTTGGTGATGGCAACCTAACAAAACTCATCCACGACAAAACATTTGCAACAATATAAAAAACAGTAAATAAGAGTAATAATGACAAAACAAAAGGAATTTTATCACATATACAAACTATAAAAGTACCTGAGTGCTCTCCAAATTGCCTTCTGAGTGAATGTGACCCTCTTGTTGACCCTCTACCTCTTGTGGTCTTGCCCAATGATCGTATTTCACATTCTCACTCTAGCAATTCTGGACACACCTTGGACAAGGAGTCACTCTTCTCTAGATAACTTGGCTTTCTAGCCCTCACTTTCACATTAGACTCTCTTACTTCCTTGAGCTCACACTTGCTCAACTTGTCTCCTATAATATGGGTCTCCCCTATTTATAGGTTCATCAGAGCTATAAATTACATGCATGGGGAATTCTAGATAAACATATGACAACACTTTCTAGAAATCCTCTTTTTGGACTCATTCCATTATATCAAGATATTCTAGATATCTTTCTTGTACTTTTCTTAGGATATTTATGATCACATGAGTCAAAATATCACATGCTTCTAGAGGATTTCCATTTGGACCTTTCCTATGATATTTCAATAATTACATAATAGTTCAAAAAGTACTATCTTGGATTTCTAGAGACTTTACAAGATATTATCTACAACATATCTTCTTGTGACAAAGGCACTTGACAAAAAAAATTTACCATGAAAATGAACTTTTAATATTTATTGTTACTTTTTACAATGACCTATTATAGTCACAATATTCTTTCTATACTCCTTTCGTACAAACATTATGTTTGTAATACTATTATTCTTCAGTGGTCACTACAACCTTCTTCGTGAAGCCACTATGTTGCAAGCATCCCAAACAAACTATCAAGCCATAATCTTCTTTAACAAGCCATCCAACTATATATATTATACATAATCCTTATACAACTACACATGCAAATAACATAAGATTATATGTCAACAACTTTCCCCCTTCTAATTTCTACTTTGTCTTTAGAGTAGGCTTGATCTATTATGGATGATGAAATAACTTGAGTTTATCATGGTTCACCCATTTCTTGATAGGCCTTCCATCTAACTCCTCAAGCTTATAGGTACCATTGTCATGCACAACTACTACTCGTTAAGGTCCTATATGTTAGTAGAAACTTTTTGTGCTTCCTCTTTTTGTGTTAGGCATCATACACCATCACCAAGTCATTGACTTTGAAGGGGGGCACAAGCCTTTTTTTGTCCCAATACTCGTTCTTTCATTTTCTTCTTGGCAATATGGTCTTGCGCCACCCATTGCATTTCATCCAATTGATGCAATTGTACCACTCGATCATTCATGAATTCTCTTTTATTCTTCCTATCTCATACAATCATCTATATAGTTGGAACATTACATTCAATGGAAAGAACAAGATCAATGCCATACGCCAATTGGATGAGGAATACCCTGTGGATGACTTGATTGTGGCCCTAGAAGTCTACAATGTGGCATGGATTCTTTTGTCCCATGTGTAACTTACAAAGTTACATCCTTTGCAAGGATTTGGCATAACACATGATTGGGTCATTCCACTTGCCTGTTGGTACTCTATTTATATGCAAACACCTTCCGATGCTTGATTGTGAACCGAGTTGTTAAGTCTTCCACCACTTTGTTTAGGAAGTGAGTACCTTGATAAAAATTGATCTCCATTGGACAACCAATCCTGCTAACAATTTGTTCATAAATGAACCATGCAACTTATTTCTCTGTCTCTTGCTTCAATGACTAAGCTTCAATCCACTTAGATAATCTATTGCAACAATGATATATTTGTTTCTTCATGTAGTTATAGGAAGGAGTTTAACAATATAATTTCACCACTTTTCAAAGGGCCCAAGATGAAAGATAAGACAAGAGTACAACTAATATTCTCCAATTCCCAAAGGATTGACACATTACATATCTTACAATAATCTATACAATCTTTGATGAGTGTTGACCAATGCTATCTTGCATGTAAAATTCATATTGCTATAAGCTGCCTAAAGAAGTGCCATCTACACATACCATCATGGAACCTTACAACCAATTACTTTCCTTTCTCTTGTTCGACTACTTTTTGGTACTTCCCATCTGGCCCTACTAGATACGAAACTTATTGAACTAGGGAAACTAGCTTAAGTAATCTTCCTCTTCATTTTTGACATTGCACCATCTGGAAACTTGACTTCGGTTAAGTTGCTAGAATTTTGCATATTCCTCTAAAATGACTTATATTATCAACAACATTGCATCAGTAAACTCATTGTTTTCACATTCAAATCCAATTTCCTTACATTCTCTCAAAAGAGCATATGTAATGATATACTTCTTGCTCAATTGATCAACAATGTCAAAATCATATTCTTGCAAAAGGAGAATCCATTTGGATACCCTTCCTGATGGATTGGGATTATTAAGAATATACTTGAGGGTAGCATGGTCTATAACAATAGTAAAATTTTGCCCTAGAAAATAGTTCCTAAACTTCTTAAGAGCAAAGATGATGGCTAGGGTTTTATTCTCTATAGTTGTATAATTTACCTTAGCACTGCTCCTTTGCCTACTAAAGTAGATAGGATGATCATATCCATTATCATCCTATTGAATCAATCTGCTTCCAAGTGCTATGTTATATGCATTTTTGTAGACGATGAATGACTCACTCCAATATAGATTCTTCAACATTGGAGTAGTGATTAGGGCTTGCTTTTAGTTCCTCAAATACATCTTTAGCTTATTTTCCTAGTTCATCTGACATATCCTTCTTGATGTTAATGGCAGTGTAATCCTTGAGAAATTCTTGATGAACCTTATGTAATACCCCACATGGCCCAAGAATGATCACAACTTACTCTTGTTGATGGGGAATGACAATTCTTTAATCTTTACAACCTTTGCAGGATTAGTTGCAATCCCTTATTGGGAGACCACATGCCTCAACAAGATACCTTTGGTGCATCCAAATATGTATTTTTCATGATGAAGTGAGGCCAAACTATTGAAGACCACATGCGCCAACATCCTATCTTTTTAATAAGACCTTTTACTTTATCTGTAGAAGTAGAGGAATATGGACTTACTATTGTTACTATTATTGCTAGTTGTAAAACTTGGAGTTGCAGAAGTAGAGGAAGTTACCAGAGTAATTGGTGTTGGTGGTACTAGCTCCTCTCCAGACTCTCTTGCCACTTTGCAACCTCTTATGCATGTTGGGTAGTGGAAGGTTGCTTATACTTAACCCTTGGCCTAATTATTGCCTTTAGATCTACAATAAAATGCTTACAAAATATGTTATCCATGCCCTTCATGAGACCATCAGGCAAGTTCACCTTTTCTAATTAGGCCTCCACATTACTTTGAAGCTCTTGCATTCGTGCATAGTAGCCATAAACATTCTCTTCAAGTCCTTGGACCAACTTTGTTATCTCAATCATTAAGTTAGTATCTTTGGCATGAGTTGTACTCCTTGATCATCTTCATGCTAATCCCATCTTGTAAATTCTTAACCCAATCCTCTTGTATCTTATACCATCTTAGAGCAACACCATTTAAAAATGTTGAATGGAACTCTGCCCATTACTTCTTTGTGTCAATAAATTACAAATTCATGCTCTCTTATATTCTTGAATGAAAGTGTTGGCATATTTAGAAGATTGGGCTAAAAAGAGGATTTTTCCCCATATTTACTATAGCCTTGGAATCCAATTTACAACTCTTCATGGTGAAAAAACCATGGTCTCGTAAACTAGAAGTTGAATCTATCTTCAAAGTATTGCAAATACCAAATCTATCATATTCTACTTGTCAATTCTTTATTCTTATGCTTGAAGTATAGACATAGATAAAAACAAGGTAAACTAGACAGTAGACTATGATGGGTTAATCATAAACTATCAACAAGATCACCAAGGCATACACTTGTTGATCACACATCACTTACTAATAAGTACAACGAACATGTTCCATAAGGGTATGACTTGGAAATAATAATAGTAAATAGGATTTAACACAAAATATTTTGTAGTTACCATTGTAAAACTGAGTTACCGTCACTAAAATTGGAATTACCATGGTAAAAGTTGTTGGAGGTATTACATTATTTGGTCCCATTGTAAATATTTAGTTTAGGATGTGAGTTTTATTTTATGTATAAAGTATGTGTCAAGTTTGTAGGAGTGTGCAAGTGTCATGTAATTAAGTGTGTGAGGTGTCTAGTTAGGAAGTGAAGAGTCTTTGAGTGATGTGTCTAGTTTAGAAGTAGGAGTTATATGCAATCATGAGATACTTTGTCTTTATGTAATATGTGGAACTTATTGTAAGAAAGGCATATGAAGAGTCAAGTTCTCTTGTGATTTTGAGGAGAGCAAAAGCCAAGAGTCATGTAAGGTGAAAGGTCTCATGTATATTTATATTGGAGATAAAGCTTTGTAAAATGTAACTCATATAAGCTTTGCTTTATGCATTGCTTGAGTTTTGAGCAATAAATTTTTTAGTGTGATGGAATATTGATATTCATTTGATGGATGGATTTATATTGATATTGATGATTTGATATGATATTTGATATTGATATTGATTGATTGATGATATATTGATTAATTTATTTATCTTGGGTTGATTAAACTATGATAATAGTGGTAATAGAGCCACTTACAACAAGGAAGGACTGGTGGTCCAAGCTAAAGTTCTAGGTAGAAAATACTGGTGGTCCAAGTTGAAGTTCTAGGAGAAAAGGATTGGTGGTCCGAATTATATTGAGGAGAGGATTGAAGGAGAGATTAGAATAGTGGATTGTTGGTCCACGCTATATTTGAAGGAATATATTGAAGAGGAGATTGATATTTTGGAGGAAGAGACATCTAGACATCAACATAACGTATTGCCAAGAAGAGGAATGTGCTACTTAGACATGACATATTGAAGATTGAAGGAGGCCATTTGAATTTGCTACATTTGAACTAGAAAGGCAAACAAATATGGATGTCTGGATGCTGCTGCATCATAGTCGAAGTGCTACTTTTGGATGAAGGAGATATTGCTACACCTAAGATTGCTTGTTGCATCGTTGAAAAGAAATAATTCTATGCTATGCTACCATGTTGAAGGGAAAGAACACAAGAAAAATTGTTATGTGATACTTCCATAGAGAAAGCATTCTACTTAACGTGAAGCGCAAAAGGAGATAGTGAAACATTACATTCTGGAAATGTTTAGAAAATTCTTGATAGGGAGAAGCACGTGACAACGTAACATATTATTTTGTCGATTTTAGGCATTATAAAATTAGCTTATATTTGGACGTTTGATTGAAACATTGAGTGCATATATGTAGTAGTAATAATCATCAATTAGACATTGATTTGCTTGGGATGCACTTTGCATAAAGGTAATTCATTAACATTTATACCATTCACATAGTCTAAGCACCATTTAATTTGATTTTTCAAGAGTTATAAGGATAATTTGATGATTTAATTATTTGGGAGTTATAAGAAGGTTCATTTTAATTATTTGATTTTTGGAGAAGTGAATTAATTAATTATTGTGGAGTGATAAGAAGAATTAATTTGAATGACTAGGAGAATGAATGAATTAATTGATTTGATGAATGAAATTTAATTTCATGGTTGATGGAAAGTAATTGGAAGAAATTGAATTAATGATTGGGAGATATAATAAGGATTGATACAATTAATTTGATTTTATAATTGATTGAATTTGAAGGGATCGAAGAAATTGATTTGATATTTGAATGAAAGTGATTGAATTGATTTGAAAAGGAAACTAAAATCTTGATTAAAGGGAGTCATAAAAAACAAATGATTTAATATTTGATTGATTTGATTTGAAGATTGAAATTGATTAAAGAAGAAGAAGGTTATGAAACACTGATTGAAAATTGAAAAGATTGAAGAAATATTAAAATTAAAAAATTAAATTTGGGAGCAATAAGACATCCTACATCGAAGGAATTAAATTTGTTAAAAAATGAGTACATCAAGATCATACAATTCAAAGGACCAAACTCTATTAAAATGAACTTTCAAAGACAAAGATATTGCTATAAACATGTAGCACGATATAATAAGCTAACAATCAAATATAGAATATGAAGAAGATTCATGGTATACAGATTCAAGGGTAAGCCATCACATGACACTAAACCTTTATTGGTTCGGTTCAATTCAAGTTACAACTCACATACTAATGAATATAGCTAGATGACAAGATTTTTCATGTATAGGGATCTAGAAATGTCACTCTTAGCTTACCATATTCTGAATGCACATTAGAAGATATATTGTATGTTTCTAGTATAACTAATAATCTTATTTCAGTATCTCAATTACTTAAAAAAGGAAGAACTATGGAGTTCAAATACATTAATAGCAATAAGAAATATTTTATTAAGAGACACAACAAATTGAAGCCATGGGATCTCACAAGAGTGAGATATTTGCATTGGATGTGATAGGGATATCACAAAAGTTTTTAAATCAACTTTTACCACAAGAGCAACATCAAAAGAAATATTATATTGAACATAAAACCTTTATGGCAAAAGAATACAACTTCAAATAAATAGGGAACATATTAGTGGAGCTGAGCCAACATCATATGTTTTTTCATAGCTAGAACTAGAGGACGAGAACACTAAGAGATTGAAGGCAAGGAGCCTTCACATAAAATAATGTAATACGAGGGCTATTGGAGGTATTACACTATTTGGTCCCATTGTAAATATTTAGTTTAGGATGTGAGTTTGATTTAACGTATCTAGTATGTGTCAAGTTTGTAGGAGTGTGCAAGCATCATGTAACTAAATGTGTGAGGTGTCTAGTTAGTACGTGAAGAGTTTTTGTGTGATGTGTCTAATTTAGAAGTAGGAGTTATATGCAATCATGAGATACTTTGTCTTTATGTAATATGTGGAACTTATTGTAAGAAAGGCATATGAAGAGTCAAGTTCTCCTATGAGTTTGAGGAGAGCAAAAGCCAAGAGTCATTTAAGGTGAAATATCTCATGTATCTTTATGTTGGAGACAAAGCTTTGTAAAATTCAACTCATATAAACTTTGCTTTATGCATTGCTTGAGTTTTGAGCAATACATTTTTTAGTGTGATTTTCATGGAATATTGATATTCATTTGATGGCTGGATTTATATTGATATTGATTTATTGATGATATATTGATTAATTTATTTACCTTCATATTGATTAAACTGTGAACAATTGCATCAAATTGCTAACGAAAATAGAAACTTTTTACTAGAATTTCAATTTGATAGTAAAAGTATCAAGTGGTAAAACTAAAATTATTGGAGAGGTAAAATGTAATTATTGGATCACACCACCACCAAAGAGGAGTGGTTCTAGCAATGGAATAAAAATGTCAAAATATAGCATGCACAACATGTTCCCCTAGCCCTCCTCTAACTATGGTCTTTATTGTCAACGCATAGTCTTCGTTTGGAGATTGAAAGCTAACACATAATGGTTATTTGTAATAAAATATTTACAATAAAATAAAAAACAATAAATAAGAGTAATGATAACAACACAACATGGTGGCATAATGAAAATAAATGAAATCTTATTACATATACAAACTATAATAGTACATTTATGCTCATCAAATTTTCTTGGTGAAGGAATGTGACCCTTTTGTTTAGCCTCCACCTCCTATGGACTTCCTAAATGATAGTATTTCACATTCTCACTATAACAATCTTAGACACACCTTGGATAAGGAGACACTTATCTAGCTAGCTTGGCTTGCTAGCCCTTACTCACACATTGGACTCTCTCTTACTTTCTTGAGTTCACAATTGCTCAAATTGCCTCCAATAAGAGGGCTCTTCCCTGTTTATAGGCTCATGGGAGCTAGATATTACATGCATGAAAAAATACAGATGAACATATGACAACACTTTCTAGAGGTCTCCTTTTTGGAATATTTATAATATCAAGATATTCTATATATATTTATTGGACTTTTCTTAGGATATTTATGAAACATGAGAGTCAAAATATCACATGTTTCTGAAGAATTTTCTTTTGGACTTTTCTTATGATATTTCAATAATTACATAATACTTTCAAAATTATTTGACTATTTTGTATTTTTAGATATTTATATTATTTACAACATATTTTCTAGTGATAAGGACACTTGACAAAGACAATTTACCATGAAAATGGCACTTTTACTATTTACCATGACCTATTCCTACCACAATATTCTTTTTTGTTCCTTTCGTACAAACACTTTATTTGTAGTATCGTTATTCTTCAATGGTTGTCACAACCTTCTTGGTGAAGCCATTGTGCTACAAATATCCTAAACAAGCTATCAAGTCATAATATTCTCTAACAAGCCATGCAACCATATATATTATACGTGCTCTTTATACTAATTCACATGCAAATAACATGATATTTTTTTGTTGATAGGATTATCACAAGAATTTGTTAATACCAATTTACTTGAATGTATTCTTGCTATGTAAGATAGGAAATATAATAGGATAATACAAGAATTGATAATATCATTTTATATAGTGGTATCACAAATAGAGCACTAAATAATCCAAATTGGATCATGTTTTAAATTGAAGATAAGTTGAACACACCTACAATGATGGCAATTTCAATGGGTAAAAGCTTGATTTGGTTACATAGTTTTGAGATATATTTCAAGATCAACCCTTAGATATCTAATGCAAAGCAAATTTAAATCATTGAAGTGCATGCAAAAGAAATTACCCTACATCGATAGCAATATAATTAGGTTGTATTTATAATGATTATAAATAAAAATGGTAGCTATCCTTAAATTATCCAATGAGATAGTTTTAAGGATGGTGTATGGAAAATAATGTACATGCTTAGATTCTATTTAGATAAAGATTTAATTTGATCAAAATCTTGTACATTTGCCTTGGATTCCCCTAGATCCAGTCTCCAATGGATTTGAATAATAAAAGGAAGGTATTATAACAAGGATTTGCTAATACCAGTTCACTTGAACAAGTTCTTTCTACATAATCTTATAACTAGAATAGGATTATAAAATAAATGATAGGATCATTTCATATAATACCCCTACAAAGAGAGTGTCAAAATATAAGGAAAATAATAGTAAAGAGTGAAAGTAAATATAAAAAACTAATGCCTCTTTGCCGCAATAGGCTGTTGTCATCCTGGATGAATTCAGGAATCAGTTTGAGGGCAATGAACAAGCAGATCATGTGGATACCCCTGCTCCTGGTGATGACAAATGATGAGCCTCCTTTCTTTGTTGGTTCTTGTATTTTGTGTTCTTCTCCCTATTTTTTAGGTGGCCTCCCCTATTTTAGAGACCTCTTTTCTATTTTAGTCACTAGTTGTCCTCTTGACCCTGTCTCAAGGAGATAGTCTCCCTTATTCTCAATGTTGGTTCTTCTCCTTTTGTCTGTGGGAGATAGTTTCTCTTGATGGTATTTTGATGTAAAAGGTATGGGGTCCCTTTCAAAACCCCTTTCTCAAATCAATAAAAAAATATATAAATAATTAATAGAAAATGTGTTAGCATCATGGTAGAATATCTTTGTCACAATGTTAAATGTATATTGGGATATTTTCTAAACAATTGAGTGTATCCTCTAAAATATCTAGATGATATTAGAAGTCCAAGATGTTTTTGAAAGTATGGTATAAGTCTAAGAGGAAATCTATATAGTTATGACATTTTGACTATCCTTTGTAATTATAAAATATCTTGAGAAAAGTCCAAAAAGTAGATATCTAGAAATATGTAAAATTTTGATTATGCAACTATAAAATTTCATGGAAAGAGTCCAAGAGGAGAAATTTAGAATATTCTAACAAATTTCACATCTAAATTTCTTCCTATATGAAATATCTAACTCCTATTAGTCTATAAATAGGGGATAAACTTCCCATGGGAGGCAAGTTGAGCATTTGAAAGCTCAAGTGAGATTTATGTAGGAGAGCAAGGGCTACAAAGCCTAGCTAGCCAAAGAAAGTGTGTAACATTGAGTGCGTTCAAGAGTTGGTCTAAAACTATGGCATACAATAATTGCATGAGTCCACAAGGGTGGAGGCTCAACAGGGGGACCAAATCCACTCACTAAAGATAATTTCGTGGACACTTATGTTCTAATTTTTTTGTTCTCCTTATGTAATGCTGGTGGTGTTATCTTTTACCATTGCTTACATTTGTTCATGTTATTATGTATATTCAATTTATTTTTAAGTGTTCTATAGTAGCATCCCATCAACATCAAAAGGTTGTGCATTGAAGTGAAATGCCATGATAAGAGGAGGGTCTGCGAAGATATTTTGTTCATGCTAAGGATTGATATTTTGGTTTTGTGGTTGGGATCAATCCTCTTTGGTGGTGGTGGTGTTTGGTATTTAATAAATTTGTATATACTCATGGTTAATTTTTTTGAAAATAAAAAAATTCAACTTTACCATGGAATACAAATATTTTACTATTAACATGGTAATTCTAGTTTTATTGATAATAAAAGTAACTTTGGAATTTACTGTATTATAAATCCTATTATTTAGGGTCATTACCAATTGATACCTCTAGTTAACCCATCCTTGTGGTTCATGTTTGTTTTGCTCATGGGTGTAGGTGTATTATGAAGATTGGTTATCAACTATATCCCTTGGTGATCTTGAGGATAGTTTGTGACTACCTAGTCATAATATATTATTTGGTTTGTGTTGAATTCATTTGTGTATATACAATTCATACATTTTATTAAATAACTAGGAGGTATGATCTGTTAGACTTGGTATTCACAATACTTATTAAACAAATTCAACCTCAAATTCTATGAACTTGATATTTCACCAAAAAAACTTATTGGTCTATATTGAATTTTCAATGCTTAATCTTAGTTATTATTTTCGTGATAAGTGGCTAATTGTATTTCATGTTTTGGTTATGCTAGAATATGGTACTGATGATGATGTGTATGATTGCAGGATCAAGTAATATTGCAGGTGGATTGATATAGGACAACCACCAAAATTGAGAGATCGAAAAGAGAAATGATGATAGATGATTTATTCATCTACAACTCTAGGGTAAATTGGTACCCTAATGTATAATAAAAGGAGTTGGAACCTACTTAAAAATCAGGTCCTATGGGCAGATAGGATCACAATGAAGAATTCAATAGGCACATATCCTTATTCCTTGGTGTAAGGAAAATAAGCTATCCATCCTACACACCTTGAGATACTTGCCCTAAAGTTAGCCAGTTGGAATGATTTGTCAAATAAAAATCTTATAGAGATAATATTAATGTAATTATTGTATATAGAAGAATAGAGGGATAAAGCCTATGAACAATTCTAGAAACACTTGACATAGACTAAAATATGGTTTGATAAAAGGACCACGTGCAAAAAATTCAATATTGGAGATTCAATCCTAAGGTGGAATGAGGAGAAAGCAAAACTAGGAAATCACCAAAAGTTTGATTCATTTTGGGAAGGTCCATATAAGATTGTTGCAGTAAAAAAAATAATGCTTTTCAACTACAAGATCAGGGAGGAAGTTTGCAACCAATCCCGATCAATGGATACCATATTAAGCTCTATTTTAAGTAAAAATCCTTTCCATTGTATTATATGTACATAATTGTATTATATGTTATTTCTTTTCAATTTAAAAAAATGAAAAGCAGTGACTACGACATGCAATTGGCTCCCAACTAGGGTCAAAGTAGTCAACATCCAAGAAAACATAAGTTTTTACCACTACATTGCTCCACATTGCATCCAAAGGCATAATGAAAGGAATAAAGTGTCAAGTGAAGTGAGGCCAATGGTAGGTTTCATGCCACGACCAAGCTATGCTTAAATTTCCTCATGACCCAGGCCATGGTCAACAAGGTCAAATTTCTTGTCTTCAAGATTTGAATTGTGGCCCATGGCAGGCTCCACGTTGTAATCAACCAATCTTCTCATGCAAGTTTCACTTTTTTTGCCTATTTTAAAATTTGAGATGGGTGACTTAATGGTCGTTCAATCACCACATTAATGGCAGAAGGTGGTCATACAAACTATAAAAGCTGGGGTTTAGGTAGTAGTTCTATTTACAATTTTACTAAGTGCTAGAGAGCATTTTTAGAGAGGCTCGATGATATTCATAGAGGTTGTAAAAGAGTGATTACATAAGTGTTTTTAGACTATAATGACATCCCCATCTCTAGAGAAAACCACTAAGGCTGAGAGCAGTGAGATGGGGTGTTACTTAGATATAACTATTACGGTGATCGACACCATTATGACATGGAAGATGAGGATCCGATTGAGGAAAGATATCAACAATAGAGTGTTAATGGGATTATCAACATCAAGTTTAGTTTCTTGTGCTATTCACTCTCTTCTCTCTTTTTATATTTGTGGCTCTATTCATCCAATGCCCTTAATTGATATCTATAATTGTTAAATTCTATGATCCTAAGAATAGGGCAGTTAAAATGGTTGATGGTAGAGTCCTTTTTAGGGTAACCCCTAAACTCTATTGTAATCTCTTTTCCATGGGTAGAACCCCACATGTTATCCCTAAGCCTTTTAATCTAGATGAGTAGGCTAAGTATTATACCCTAAAGGGTATCCTAAGAATGGAGAACAATTTTAAGAATGAGTGTCTATGCAATTCAAAATCCTAGTCTGCAAATATTATTTTCCTCAACCCCCAATTACTACTAAGAAATTTGTCAACCCAACGCTTTATTCCATGTTAGAAGCATTAGCAGGGTTGAATTTTGATGTAAATATGTAAGATTGGTATATAACTATGACTTACTACATCTCAAATAAAAAAATGTATGATCTATTGCAGATTGATAACAACACCAAATCAATTTACTTTGATTATCCCTCTTTTCTCTCCAAAAGGATCCATGACTAGTTGGTTGTAATAAAGAAAGGTTCTCAAGCTGCCTCATTTAGACATTGTTCTAACATGGCATGGATGTTTTTCAATGCCACTATGCAAGAAATACCTTGGATAGGGGTGACACCAAAAAATGAGGACAAAAATCCAATACCAGTTTATGTATGGACTAACGTCTAAAGCAAATCTGAATCCTATTATAATTTTAATAGGGAATTTTTAGGGCCAACCCTTAAGATTATGTATGGACAATTTCCTAGAATCCCCCCTCTAGCAAGGGAATTATTGCAAACAAAACAAGTTGAATAAGGGGATTGGTATATTTTGACTGAGGGTATAGTGATAAGGCTATACGGCTTCACAAAGAGACCTTTTTTGCTGCCATATTTTATCACCAATCGGATGTTGGCATTGGAGTATTACAGAAAAGCCAACTACATTAACTCCACTTTTGGCTCTGGATAAAAGAAAAATAGGATAATCAATTACCCTTTAAATGTGGAGGATATCACTTTGACAAGAAAGGACCAGTTTGAGGAAATTAATCATACCATGGATATATTAGGGCTTGTAACACTCCCATAGAGGTGGAAGTATGACCCAGATAATAAGTTCTTGGAAAAGCTAAAAATCCTTAATGTTGGTAAGGCTCCAAAGTTTGAAAGGACTCTAAGACCACATATTGAAAAATTTAGGAATAACAAAGAAAATTCCCCTCTAGAATGGAATGTAGGCAAGATGGAATCACTACCTCCTTGGAGGGATTTTTATGAGCAAGTGGTAGATTATGATCCTGAGCACAAAAAAGCTCATAAGTTAAAAGAGTAAAAAATCCAAACCATTCAACAGAAGACCGATTGGGATGAGGCCAAGATTCTAGAGTGGTGGAAAATGAGGGTGGAGACAAACACTATAACCTCTAAGTATGGTCACCAATTTGATCTTGATTTCTCTAGTAAGTATGATGCACACTATAAAACTTGGAAGGCCAACAATAGAAAAAACTTGGCATTAAGTTTTAGAAAAGCTAAAACAGGGGAAGAAGCAGAGGAAACTAAGACCACAAGAAATAGATCAGAGATAAATAAATAGAAGGAAATTTCAAACATCTCTAGCCCCTCCTTCCCCTCAACCCCAATAGCGGGGTGATACTTCAATAGCTCCACCTCCAATGGATGAAAAAGAATATCATGTTTTTGAACCTTCACAAGAACAGTTACAGTTGCATAATTAAGGGGTTGTAATAATGAAGAAGATGGCATACTATGGTGGTGGTCTAGGGAAAGATGATTCAAGACCCATAGAGAACATAAAGGTGGAAAAGATGCTAAAGTAATTAGCCTATGGGGCATAAGTTTCTTGTTACATACCCAAAGGGTCAGTTGAATTAAAGTATTTAAAATTATTGTATATAAATCCAAGTGTAAAATTGTATTGAACATCATATATTATATTTATTCTAAGTTCATTTGCGACATTCACATATTGCCTATATGACGGGGACGTGCCCTCCTAGAGAGGCAAATCACTCCATTTACTTCATTGCAATATTGATTCTTTTATTTTACTATTATTTCTGCTATGTTGTCTTATGAATTTTTGAATGAGCCTTGGAGTTCTGTGAGTTTAATAGTTAATATTGCAGTAGGGAAGTCAGAGGCTTCCAAGTGGTATCAGTTGTCCAGGTGTCGAGCTAAGGAGAGGGTTACTATGATTTATCCGACCATCCACAACGAGCAAAAATTACAAACAACGGTTTAAACTCACGCGACCCTTATTATAAATAGTAATTTACATTCACACGACCCTTAGTATCAAGCATCACTCATGGAAGTGATCATGACACCTTTCTCACTACCTATGACGTCTCACATATCGTGCTCTCTCGATCGATGATTACAAAACAACTATAGTAACAACGAAATCAAGTGTTTCTTCTGAAACCCTCTTTGTAGACTGATCAAAACAAGCACACAACTTATGAGATCACTATCTGGTGTAGTGGAAATTCATACGATGTAAAAGCACAGTCAGAACAATGAGAAATAAACATAGGCATCACCGAGCACAACGATCTAGATTAACATTGATTTACACCATTTTCTAAGATACACCTTTTAATATTTTTTTTTAGCTAGGACAATTATCCCACACTGTTGGTGTAATTGGAAAAAAATGGTTTAAAAGTAAGTTGGCATCCCCATTTAAATGTGACTTCGGTCACGTAGTTTCCTTCCTCATGCGAATAATCCCTCAAATGTCGTCTAACTCCTAATAGGTCAGTCGTCGTTGGTCTATTTCTTCACCGAGTCTTGTTCATGTCTGCATCCTCCATGTGTCTCCCGAGTCTGCATCCTCCACATGTCTCGAAGTCTTGTCCATGTCTTCGTCATAGTCTGGTCGCATCGGGTCTTGGTATCTTCAGTAGCACCATTGTTGGGTCACGTATGTCGTCCTAAGTTTATTCAGTGTCCTGCCTCTTTTCGTTGTCCCGTGTCTTCCGTGTCAAGTCAGTGGTCCCTGGATGTCACGTCCATTGTGTCATGTTGTGTTTGGTCCTTATTGTTTATCCTCCGTGGCAGTTTAGTCATGTCTTCCATCCTTTCGGACGTGTCTTAGTTGCGTGTCACCTCCGGTATTCGTCAGTCAGTCGTCAAGTCAGTCGTGTCTTGTACACTTGTGTTAAACCCATTGCTTCATCCAATCGTGTGTCCAAAGGGTCAGTCGACATATGTTACGCCTTGTTAGGTTCGTTCGCATCGTGTTGTGTATCCTAGTCATTCAATCTGGTTTGGGTTGAAAATTAAAGCAAAACTAGTCGTTGGTTTCATGGGGTGCATTGTAAGTTAAGTCAAATAATAACCATTGGAACTAGCCGTTGGATCTCATCGCAGGAAGAAACTAATCGTTGACAGGAAAATTCAAATTTCATGTCGTATTTGGAGCGGCAGTTGAAGCGGAAAACTAAATCATATTTTTATCCAAAGCCATAAGCATTTTGTAGAATCAAAGGTATAACAGGGCCAAAGTGACTACTAGCGCATGAGAGGAAAGTGGAAAAAAGGAGCAAATGAGAGGCTATCAAGTTTCGAGGATCCAAACAAGTAGAGTTTGGAATCACCAAGAAGACCTCGTAGAAGCAAAAGTACACAAAATTCTTCTTCTCCTGTAGGAATTGTTAGCTATAACTTGGGTCATCCATTGATCAACAAAATGACATCCAATATCTCCCCAAACTCCTCCCAAGAGAACCTCACTCAAGTAGAAATTGGTCGTCCCAAGGTCACTGATGAGATGTTAGCCCAATTAGTAGAGAGTATTAATAACATGACTACCAGCTTCCACCAACTACTCCCCAAATAATCCCAACCAAATCCTCCTATTCCCAACCACTGGAGTACTGACATTCAGTATGAAGACTATACACACCAAAGAGGTCATAATAGTCAGTCCTCAAATCTCAACTGCCATAGAAATAATGAGGATATGGGTATTAAATAAGTTTTTGAGCAACAAAGGGGTTCTGATAGACCTTACCAAAATTACATCCAGCGATAGAGGAATAACGAGGATCAAGATAGGAAAAATGTTCACCACCAACCCAGAGGTCCTATTGGAGCCAATTTTTTATGCATTGACATGTCAACCTTTGAAGGTCATGATCCATGGGGGTGGATAGCCAAAATGGCAAGCATCTTGAACTTCTACCAATTTCGGGAGTAAAAAAAAGTTCCTTTCACGGCAACCAAATTAGGTAGTGAAGCTTATCAATGATTTACATGGTTTAAAAATGAGGACCAAAAATACAACCACTGGTAGGAGTTCCCAGATGCCTTTCTTCACAGATTTGATGAAGGTCCCACAGGTTCCTACATAGTGCAGTTGTTGTCACTCAAACAGAGAGGGTTGGTAGAGGACTATATCTCAGAATTTACTAATATGCTTTACTATGCAATAGAATTACATCTAGAGGTGGTCGTAGTGGCTTTTAGAAACGGGTTGAAAGCAAATATTAAGGTTGAAGTGGACCTACAAAACCCATCTAGGTCAGATGAGTGCATAAGGATTGCTAAGTTGGTAGAAACGAAGATGCAATTGGGTACATCCACTCGATGTGAATCATATGGTCGACCTCAATTCCGCAAAAACTCTTTTCATAGAAGCGATCAACCATCAAGATAATTTTGTTATAAATGTCACAATCGACGTCCCAAAGATCAAGCATGCATACCAAGACAAAAATTTCAAATCGAATATGCTGACAAGGAAGATGAATAAATAGAGGAACACAACTCACCCGAGGATCCCACAATCAAAGACCAGAGTGACCATGAGGAATTTGTAGCTGAAGACGATACCATGACTATTTTAGTACATGCTATCATGGAGTTATCATCTCACCATACAATCAAGGTGACAGGGTTCATTCGAAAAAATAAGGTAACAGTATTAACTGATAGGAAGTATGCACAACTTTATTGATGCAAAAATTGCAAGGGCATTAAATTTGCATGTCTACTCTTCTAGTCAAGATATATTTCAAGTTAGAATGACAATCAAACAAACTTCTCAATGCCTAGGTAAAACATATTCAATCTCATTACAAATGGGTACTTATATCTAGCAAGGTCATCTCTTTGTTATGGAATTAGGAAATTCAGAAGTTATTTTGGGCATTGCATGGATGGAACAATTGGAAACCACAATTGGTTTTAATCACAAACATCTCTATGTGGAGTGGCAAGAGAATGGGAAGACCATTTGCCTTCAAGGAATGCCAACACCTCCATCAAAAATAGTAAGTTCATATAGCAAGGAAAAGATATTAAGAAAATATGGCGGTGGATTCATGGACCAAATAAATTGCATTGAAAAATTAGAACAAGATATGCCATAAATCCAAGCAGAAGATCTCCAAAACATTGTTGCTAACTATGAGGAGGTTTTTCAAGAACCAAAAGGACTACCACCCAAAAGATCCCATGACCATGCCATACACCTTGTTCCTGGAAGTCTTCCACCTAATGGTCGTCCTTATCGATATCCCCAACCCCAGAAAACAAAAATTGAGAAGATTGTCCAAGAACTATTAGAACATGGTATCATTTGCCATATTACCAACCCTTATTCTTCGCCAATCGTGTTGGCTCGTTGAAAAGACAATTCTTGGCATATGTGTCTAGATTTTCGTCCCCTCAATAAAATCACCATCAAAGATAAATTTCCTATTCATGTTATTGATGATTTACTAGATGAACTATATGGTGCAAAATTCTTTACCAAGTTGGACTTACGTTCAGGGTTTCACCAAATCAGAGTTAGGGAGGAGGATATTCCCAAAACAACTTTTCGAAATCATGAGGGTCAATATGAATTCTTGGTCATGTCCTTTGGTCTCACTAATGCCCCATCTACATTCTAAAGTCTCATGAACCATGTGTTTCATCCATTCCTCCACAAATTTGTCCTAGTCTTCTTCGATGACATACTCATCTACAGTACGTCATGGAAGGATCATTTATCACATGTGGGAAGAGTTCTTTATATCCTACACAAGGAAAAGTTATTTCTCAAACGATCTAAATGTTCCTTTGGTGTTCAAGAAGTTGAGTACCTAGGTCATATAGTATCTCAAGGTGTTAAAGTGGATCCCAATAATATTAAGGTAATTCAAGATTGTCCTTTACCTAAAACCATCAAGAAACTTCATGGTTTTTGGGTCTCACTATCCCAAATTTATGCGTAACTATGGTAAAATTGCGGGTCCTCTCACAACACTCACCAAGAAGGATGCTTTTCATTGGTCCGACATAGCTACTCAAGCCTTCGAGGCTCTCAAATAAGCAATGTGTACGACTCCAGTTTTGGCAACTCTAGATTTTCAAAAACCATTTGTCATTGAATGTGATGCTTTCGAAACAGGTATTGGGGCAGTATTAATGCAGGAAGGTCATTCCTTGGCATTTGAAAGTAAACAACTTTCAAGGAAGAATTTGGGTAGATCCACATATGAAAAATAAATGTTGGCTATTTTGCATACAGTGGAGAAATAACGACACTACTTAATCAATAGCCGTTTTATTATAAAAACTGATCACAGTAGTCTCAAAAATTTTTGAGAACAAAGGGTTTCTTATCCCAAACAAAACAAGTGGTCGACTAAATTTTTGGGATATAATTTTGTGATTGAGTATAATAAAGGAAAAGAAAATGTGGCAGCTGATATATTATCCAGGAAATACAAATATGAAGTGGTCATTAATGCCATCTTAGGACCATGTTCTCAATGGGTATCTCAGTTATAGGAAGAATGGTTGTCCAATAGTGAAACAACTCAAATAATTCAGGAATTGTCAGTGGGGTCATCCAAGCACCTTATTTTCTCCTATGATGACAAAATATTATGCAAGAAGAATCACATTTACATTCCACACAATTCATCAATCAAATCATGAATTCTGGAGGAATCACACGTTTTGCCATCAACAGGACATTGGTGTTTTTTGAAAAAACTTATATGCGGGTTAAACAATTCTTTTGTTGGAAAGGGTTAAAAGCAAAGGTCAAGCAATGGGTAGCTGAATGTGAAGTGTGCCAACTCAACAAAGGAGAAACAGTCAAAACACCAGGGTTGCTTAAACCGTTACCTATTCCAGATCGTCAATGGGAACATATATCCATGGATTTTATTGAAGGTCTTCCTACATTAGAAGGTAAAACAATAATTTTTGTGGTGGTTGATCGCATTTTCAAATACGCTCACTTTCAGTATTTACAACATCCATTTTCAGCAAGCAAAGTGGCTAAGGTATTTATGGATTTAATTTTTAAATTGCATGGAATGCCCACAAAATATTGTAAGTGATCGAGATCCCATATTTACTAGCAATTTTTGGAGAGAATTGTTTTGACTTAGTGGTACCAAATTAAATATGTCTTTTGCATATCATCCATAAAAAAATGATCAAACAAAGGTAGTTAACAAATGTTTGGGTACCTACCTAAGATGTTTTTTCAGGATAAACAATATCAATGGAGTTAGTGGCTATCATTGGAAGAATTGTGGTACAACACTTATTACCATTATTCATTGTCAACTAATGGAAGAAAAGACAACTACCTTTTCTGTTGTCAGATTCATTGCTGCAACTCCTTCAAAACCTCCAAGTCCTCTTGTCCAAAATGTTGTATCCTCTCCACTATAGCAATAGGATAATCATCCAAAAGCTAAACCTCCATCCCCTGTTGTATTCAATAGGAAGGCAAAATATTAGTTGGGGAAGCTTCTAAAGAGGACAATAAGAAAAAGAAGCTAGATGAAGCACAACATGCAGCTGAATAGGCATATGTTACAGTAACAGAATAGTCAACCCAACAAGTTCAAAAACCTTATATTGATAACATTTTCAGCAATCTACTTTAGTAGGCTCAGGTATGGTTTCTATCCTTTCTTCCCCTTCTCCTTATCATTCCCTAAGGAATTCTCCCTCCTCTTCTCGAGAAAAAGAGTCACCAATACCATCACCACCACATAATCCACCCCATCACCTCCTATGCCTCCTCCATATTACTCTATATCTTCTCGCCCCATTCATTAAAAATTTAAACTTCATCATCTTTAACCCATATCCCTTCATCCCCAATATCATCACCCCTCATTTCAATAGAAGGGCAAACATTACCATTTTATCCACCATCCTCTACAGTAGAAATAATCCTTACTACTATAACATTTGTTGCAACTCCAACCCTAAGCACATATGCCATCGTCATGACTGTCTCACCTCTTCCACCTTTACTGGTTTCATTTTTGCCATCGCTTGTCACTGCCTCCACACCTCTCACTCATCCTATGGTAGCTTCTTTAGGGAAGGCCAAAAGTGTTACAATAAAAACTTAGAGTTATTGAAGTAAGAATTTTGCCCAACCATCCAAAAGGGTTGCTCATCCAAGAAGAACCATGATAGCAAATTCAGTTGCTCATCAGAGGACAAAAATATCTCTTACTTATCTGGTTAATAATCTAGAAGAAGATATGACTCTAGAAGATTATCAAATTGAAGAGAAAATTGAAGATATCAGTCAATTGCCCTTGGAGGATGAGGTTGTTGTTGCCAAGGCACACCTCGATACTTTTTATGTGCAAAGTAATATTTTTAGGGAGAAATATGAAAAACTAGAGGAAAAGGTGGAAAAGTTGGAATCTAAGATTAAGGATCAAAAGACTACGGAGAAAGCTATGAGAAATGAGGTAAAGAAATTGTAGAGAAAATATCAAGAAGTGGTTAAATTTAAATAAGAAGCTAAACAATTGAAGGAACAGAACTAGGCTCAAGCCAAAATGATAGAGTCCCTACAACAACTTAAAATTGAAAAGGCTAGAGTTGCAGGTTTCTCCAAGGATAAAGTTAAACAAATTAGAAAAGAGATGTGGACTAAAATTATGGAGAAATGTTTGGAGACTCATCCTGTAATTGATTTCTTAGATGAAGCTAGTCATTTATTAATGAAGACCAAAAAATATATTGAAAATGCTTGAAGTGAGGTTCAACCAATGGTCTCACAAGCTAAAAATATTTATAGATCATTTGAATCTAGATGCAGTTTTGTTGGTAAGCCTATTCTTAACAAAGAATGGACTACTACAAGACTAATAGCCAAGAACATTTGTAGGAAATACAAGTTAATTGATAAAGTTGAAGGGAAGATCCAAAAGATTATAGATTCCACCAAAGAAATGATGGAATATGGTTTCCAAGGGTTCTAGGATGAAGAGTCCATGCTCTTAACAATTGAGGAACTCCAAACAAAATTGAAAGAAATTGTGTAGAATGATTATGAGATAGATGCTTGGCCAAAACCTATCATTCAATATCAAGTGGTCCAGCTGGTGAAATACCTGATCAAGGTCAGATATTTGATAGAAGATGTAGTGGAAAAGGGATATTTTTTGTCTTATGATAAAATAGCTAAGCTCCAATTCACTCATGAACAAGTGATGGAAATATCAAATCCCACTCCAGTGAATTGGAAGAAAGCTTTAAAAAACATTTATTTATATGGAGCAATTTTTTGATGAAGAATCAAAACAAGAAGCTGGAGAAGATAATGGAAAAGACAAAGCTAAAGAAGAAGAGGAAGAAGAGGAGAACGTTGATGATGAAGAGGAAGTAGAAGAGAATGTTTATGAAGAAGGAGAAGAAGAACAAGAAGAGAATGTTGATGAAGAAATAAATCAAGAAGAGAATGTTGAGGAGATACATGAAGAAGAAGATAGTGATGTGGAAATAATTGAGAAGCATATAGAAGTGCAAAATCAGCAAGAAAGGAGACAAGAAGAACATGGATCACCTCCACAACAAGTTGAACACCCATGAGCACCATAGCTGAGATGAGGTCCAGATCACACCTCGTGAATGGTTTCAACTGTGACGGTCATTAAATTTAGAAAGAAAAATATGATCTTGCAGATATCATGAGAAAGTCACGTGATTGAACCTTTAATAGAAGAGTATTTTCTTACAATAAAGCAGATGTTTTTCCTCACACATTGCTTCCATGTGAAATGTTACCCTTTGAATATATTTTTTTAATGTTCGAAAGGGTAATAGTCACAGGGAGGTAATATTTTGAGACATAATTTTGTAGTAATTTTAGAGTCCATCCTTCCATTCCATTTTATTTCATTTATTTTTTGTCACAATTCACCCTTGCCATTCCATCCATTTATCCATTCATCCATCCCTCCATTCATTCCATCCATCATTTTCATCTACATATATTATTTCATATCATTTCTTTCCATCATTCCCTAAATTTTCCCTATTCGTTCAAGTTTTGACTCCATATACCCAAAGGATAAGATTTTGAGTTCTGTAACTCTGCTAGCAAAGTTCCCCATGAGGTGCCATAATGTAGGCCCAAAAGGCCACATCCTTAGAAATTTTTGTAAAAACCTCAAAAATTTGTTGTGTTGAAAGGTGTCTCTAGGTCGTAGTCGTGTCCTTGCACCAAAAAGCTATAGGTTGTAGTCAACGTAGTTAAATTGGTCTTCGTGGCAATTCAAATTGTGACCCAGAGTAGGAGTTCCACACTGTAAACAAGTTTTATTTTGGAGCAAACAAGAAGTAGAATATGCAGCCATGTGCCACGTAGACAAGCTCCAGACTACCATCAATGCAGTCAAAATGACTATCATTTCAATTCGAAGTGTGGTCCTAAGCAATGTTCTACGTCACATGACGTTCAAGCAAGCTTTGTAGCATAGTAAACATGGTCAAAGTGCATTGAGGATCAAAGCACATCATGGTACAGTGTAGGCTATAGGCCATGATTGAAATGACCATAATCAAGTAAGGTGAATCGCAAGTTGTGTCCATGCACCATGCAAATAGGCTCTAGGCCATGGTCAACACAGTCAAACTGGTTAGCACTACGATTTGAATTGTAGCCTAGAGTAGGGTTCTATGCCACGATCAAAGTAGTCAAAAGGCTAAGTTTTGGAAATCAAATCTTGGCCTAGAGCCAATTCGATGCTATGAACAATGAAGATAACTAAAGGTAAATTTTCTAAGGTGAATTTAATCTCAAGGCAGACTCCAGGTTGCATTTAAAATTGGTCAAACTTGTAGCTTGGCAACATCAATTGTGGCCTAGTGCCACCAGTATCTACGCCATAGTCAACATGGTCAAAATATTTTGAAGCAAAACTATAACTATGATTTTGAGACTCCAAAGTGAAGCGATAAATATCCTTGGGCTGCAACTACTAAAAGTGTACTAAGCTTTTAAATACTTGATCTTAGCCATTCAAGGGTAGATCAATAGGTGTCATTGAATTTAGCTGAAGATTTGTATAGAATGAAGATTTCATCATGGAAAAATGATGATAAACTCAAGATCTATTTCTAAGCTAAGGTTGTTGAACAAAGAAGATGAAATATCCAAGATCCAAAGCTGATTCAATTTTAGATCCATGGCGAAGAAGTGATTGCAAGAACAAGGGACAACTTGGATGTATTCTTGGTAAGATTGTCTAGCTGAAAACCATGAAGGTTGAAAAAGTTATAGAGGCTGGTTGTAGAACATAAATGGAGCAATATTGCTCTTATTTCTTTTATCAAACAAGATACTACCACATCAGCATCTCACTAGCTTGGCACCCCAATTTCCTTGTAATGCTATATTTTTCTCAAATTGATTGTAAAAACTATAAATAGAGGCCACACCCTCCTTTCAAAGGGTTGGCTCTAAAGTGTTTGATTACATTATTGTTGTATATTTCCTATAAATTAATAGAGGGAGCATTACTTAGTATGTTTACCTCAGAATTGCATTTTATTATCTTCTGCTTACAAACCTATGAAGTCATTTTTTCTACTGTTGTTATGGTTAGTTTATTCTGCTAATTTGGATTGCTAACTTAGAGCAAATTGGAATGATTCATATTTGAATGTATGCTTTTAGGAAGTTATTTTTTTTGTCAGGGTGTTAATCTAATTATGTTAATTTGGATTATTAATACTCTAGATGTTTGGAATGATTCTTAAAGTATGCAACTTTTCATAATGTTGAAGATGGCTAAGTTGTGAATGTTGTTAGTTCTAAGTATTGTTTTCGAAGTTAAGCTATCAGGGGTTCTCTGTAGATGCCTATGTTGTTATATTTATCTGTCCACCATAATTTCATTTCTTTCTTTACCCCTTTCATCTCTTTCCCTATCTTTTATTCATTTAACTACACTTAAATGAGTCAACATCCAACAAGTTGACAAGGAACCAACCTACTCTGGAGGTTGGGTTAAAGTATTTTGACCCATCCAATGTGTGGTTTGGGCTGTGATTAGCGGGTGCTCACCATTCATAATCTTGTAGATGATAGTCACAGTTCAAGTTTATCTTGATGTCAATCTAAGCCACAACACTATCTAGCTCAATCAATTATGAAAAGGTAGACATAAGCATGGTATTTGTGGACAAGGGTGCAAAAACTATGATAGTGATAGGGGCAAAGTCTAAGGGACTAGGCACCAATGGAATAGATCCGCTATATGGGCAAAATTGATAAGTAGAATTGAGCATGAGGGTATATGTGGGACCTATTTTTTTAAATACCAAGTATAAGTTAGGAGGGGAAAACCTTAACCTTAATAGAAACCCTTGGCAATAAGGTAAAAAATATTATTTTGATTCTTTTGTACCAGTGGATAGGATGGACTTAGTCATGATGATTCTCTCCATTGATGCCTCCTATGGATGGAAGTCACATCACATGGATATGAAGAGTGCCTCTCTACATGAAGAGATTTAGAAGAATAATATAAAATAGAATAAGATCAACTACTTAAATCCCTTGAATTTTAAGGAGACCTAGGTTCAAATTTTATCAAACAATACATTGTCAAGTTGTAATATCACTATGTTGTCATGATGTAATATGGACTGGGATTTTTTTATTCTCATATAATCAATTTAAAAATACAAGAGAGAGAGGGAATTCAAGAAAAGAAAGAATAAAAAAGAAATATTCATTCAAAGAACCTATCTATTGGGATTCCATCTCCATTTGCAAAAGAAGATAAAACGTCATCTTGAAAATAACAAAAGTATTGATTGATTTATGCAAAATGGTACCTAGAAAGCAAGGTTGGTGAACACCTTGCTCTTATTCCTCCAACTGAGCTCTTGAAGTACCAATAGCCTCTCTATGGTGAAGTTGTGATAAAAATGGGTCAATTTTATCCATAAATAAGAATGAAAAAAAATAGAAAAAAAAAAGTATAAAAGATAATTTAAAAGATCAAATTGCATAAGTTCAAGTACTTAAATATTTTGAATTTCAAGGATACCTAAGTTCAAATTTTACCAAGCAATACATTGTTCAGTTGTAATATCACTATGTTATCATGATGTAATATGGATCGGACATCTTTAATTCTCGTATAATTTAAAAATACAAGAGAGGGAATTCAATAAAAGAAAGAACAAAAAAGAAACATGCATTCAAAGAACCTATCTATCGGGATTCCATCTCCATTTACAAAATATGTTAGATTATTTTATTATATTATTATTTTTTGCTAGAGAACAAGGGGTTGTACTCTGGTCCCCCACCCTTGAAAAATCATAACTCTCTTCTTTAGAGCTTGAGAGTTTACAAACAGATTCAATTATCATCTCAATTGAGTTTCTATAGCTAGAAACCTACATCATTTTACATAAAATGTTTGAATTCTTGGTTTTTATTTTCTATATTTTTTTTCAATTTTTTGTGTGAATATGAATATTCCAGAATCGAGCATCCTTCTTGACTTTTTTCTATAGTACCCTTCACAATACCAAAAATTTACCTCTATTATCTATGCATTGCATCTTAGTAGAGTAATATTTCCAAAACATCGCACTATCATAGTTCGCTTTACCATATTCAGATCGATAGTTTTCTTCGTGAAGCACAAGTGCAACCACAAAATTATAATAAATAGTTTATATGAAAGCACATTAATGTTATAAAATAAAGCAGATAATACCAATGGAAACATTAAAGTAAACCTTAATCAATATTAGGTCCAATGTGTAGACCAATTGGTTTGACCAAACCCTGTAAGGGGTGCGGAGGTCCAAGGTTCAAATCTTGAGCCTCATCGGACTGAATGCTTGTCCCTTTCCTTGTGCTTTTTGTGGCATAAAAGGTTTAAAATGATTGTGGCATGGTGGTTATAGGGGTGAACTGCATGAAGATCTATGTGGTAGCTTTTAGGGTGGACAACGCAGAATATTGTGGCAACCATAAAAGCTAGACAACCTGCCTAGATTTGTGGCGGCTACCGATTCTACCATGTAAATTCAAAAAAATAATCATAATCAATATTTGATTAGGTAGTCCACTATCAATAAAAAAATATAGTCAACATTTTATTGCTTCCTTTAACCATAAAAAAGAGAATTTAACTTCACGATCCTTAATTAAAACTCGTTTATCGACTAGCCTATATGCACATTTGTTTTCTTCCCTTAACGTATGTGTAAACTTGATTTCTTCAAACTCTATAGCAAGTTCTTGAATTTCCCTAATTATCTCTTGTATGTTCCATGAAGCCTTTTCTTTCCTCAAAATTACATTTATTACTATGAATGAATCACCTTCCATCCATTTTATATTCCATTTCATTTTTTTTTTCATATTTTTAACCCTTCTAAAGATGCCTAAGCTTAAGCTTATTATTTGTCTTAAATCCACTATTGAAAGTGTAATGAGATAAAATTTCTCCTCTATTATTTCTAATTATTCCTCCTCCTGTTGGTCCTAGATTTTCTTTAGATGCTCCATCAAAATTCAATTTAACCAACTCCATATCTAGTGGTTTCCACTTTATATTATTTTCCTTCTTTTTGTTTCTCATGTACCCAACATCATAATTCCATTTGATGACTTGACTCCATCTATCAAGGATCTCTGCTTCCAAATTAGGGATTGGGTCAGTTGATAGGGTTGGTTTAGACTTCTCTATGGCTAAAAAAATCTTTCTTTTCATTACCTCTAATCTACTTTCCTTTCCTTTTTAATATTCTTATGTTCCTTTCTAGCCATACAATCCAAAGTATTGTATCTTTTGATATATCTTAGATTGTCTATAAAGCCTCACTTTTAAAAGTAGTTTGTCATTGCTTTAACCATTATTCAATTCTGTCATTCATTTACCAAACATATTACTAATCCATTGTCATAGTTTCCAAACTACTGAGCAGTGTCCCAAGAGATGGTCTATACTCTCCTTTTTACAAAGAACACATTGTGAGGGGCCATGAAAACCCCTTTTTATAAGGTTATCCTAGGATAAAATTCTTCTATGACCTACTAGCCAAACAAGCATTTTGACTTTAGAAATGCTTAGGCTATCCCAAATATCTCTTCATATTCTTGTGATATTCCTATTTTTTTGGTGATTTACATTATATCCACTTCTTGTTGTGTATTCTCCTAGTCTATTCAACCCTGAAATCAACTTATCCTTGGCTCCCCTGGAAATAATCTGTATTGTTATATTTCTACTCAAGCACCTCCTAGCATCAATGTCATGTATACTTGTAAAAAAAATCATTTGTATCTTCCTTCCTGATCCTTGTACAAATTGTTTGAAATCATATCACTTAATTTATCTTGAAGTAATCCCATCAATGGTTTCAAAATTCTATCTAGATTGAGTGGTTTTTTATCACACCAAGTATTCATCCAAATAGACATTTTTCTTCAATTCTCACCACCCATATTAAACCTTTAATCACTAGATCAATTAATGTTTTTGAACCATTCCATAGTGCAGAACCATTTGGTAGAGAGAATGCAATAAATATTAAGATTGGCTCCTTGGGCTCAACATACTTAGAATAATTCTTGCCCATTGTATTTGACTCTTTTTGTACAATCTTTAAATTATTTTTCCCCTAAGAGCGAAGTTTGCATCTGTAAGAACTCTTTAAATGAGACATCCCCTAGTTATATCATCACACACCTTGCTCCATTTCACCAAAGGAAATTTCCTTTTATCATGTAATCCTGACCACAAAAATGACCTCATAATATAGATTAAACTTTTTTCTATAGATTTTGGCATTGTATACAAGGACATATAATATGTTGGAATGACCTATAAGACTGATTTAATTAGTTGCACTCTTCCTTCTAATGATAACCATCTACCTTTCCATACCGATAGTTTATTTTTAACTTTACTTATAACTAGATTCTATAATTATATCCTCATTCTCCCCTCAAATAAGGGCATCCCTAGATAAGTTGTTGGTAAATTTGCCTCCTCCATTTGAAGTAACCTATATATCCCTACTTTGATTTTAGTTGGGGTTTTTAGGGAGTAAATTTTAGATTTTTCCTATTAACTTTTTGCCCTGATGCTCTTTCGTATTCCTTTAATAAGTTATTCAAAGCTCTGGCATCGTTTATCCTTGCCCTCCCTAAAAAGGTTGTATCATCTACAAATTGTTAATGGGTGATTTTGTCGATGTTATTACTAACCTTAAGTCCACTCATAAGCCCATATTTGTTAGCCTTCTTCAAGTTCCTACCAAAAATATTTGTCATAATAATGAACAAATATGGTGATAGAGGATCTCCCTATCTAAGACCGCTTTTGGATTAAATGATTCTATTACTAACCCATTGACCAACACTTAATATGAAATTATAGACACAAGCTTTAATCTATCCCATTTCTTCCCAAATCCAAACTTTTCTAATACTAAAAAAAGAAAATCCCATTTAACCCTATCATAGGCTTTACTCATATTAAGTTTTAAGATCATTGCTTTCTTTTTTATTGAAGCTACTAAATGCATAACTTCATGAGCTACTATGATCTCGTCTAGAATTTGTCTCCCTTTCACAAATCCTCCTTGCTCTTCTAAAATAATTTTTTCTAATAGTGGTCTTAACTGATTCACCATCATTTTAGAGATAATCTTATATGCCATATTACATAGTCTTATGGATCTAAATGAATCAAGAAAATTTGCATCCTTATTTTTTGAAATCAAGGTAAAATATATTGTATTTATTTGATAAGATATGTATTATTTTACCCTATATTCCATTGCCACCAATAAAGTAAAGAAGCCTTAACTATATCTCATATGTTGATAGAATGCTACAGAGAACTTATCTGAACCTAGGGATTTATTCTTATTAAAAAAGAAAAAGAGCTAAATAAAATTCTTCTAGAATAATAGGCTCCGTTGAATTCTTATTGTCTTCATTTGTTATAATTAGAGAAACTTTTTGTAAAAAATTATCATTAAGAACTTCAAATTCTTCTTATCCTAAAATATTCTAATAAAAAGATCTTTCCTTTTTTATTTCACTTTGGTCTTCATTCTAAACGATTTAATTCTATTAATTATAAATGTTAATCTTTATACTAAAGTCAGAAAAAACCTTTGTAATCTCCTCTTACTTACTTAAAATTATTATTATTTTTTTTTTGGTGGTGGCCACAAGGGGTACTTACTTAAAATTATTGTATTACATTATTATTGTTATTAAATTATAAAATATTATTTTAATATATTTTTACCTCAAACAAATTTCCGTTCTAATTTATAAGCCTAATTATGTATTAAAAAGGATGGTGATTCAACGAATCAATAAGCTAATTTACCATCTTTAGTATCAAAGTAGGTTCGAAAGGAAGAAAAAGCTAATTTGCCATCTTTGGTGTAGAGCAGGTTATTTCCTATCTGAAGTCTGAGCGGAATTGTGAACACCTCTGGCAATTCTCCCCTCCCTCTTAGGCGATTCGTTCAAGGAGGTGGCGTCGAATAACTCGATCTACCCCCAACAAATTTTGAGTACAGGCGAAGTCCTCCATGCTGCAGCCGAACCAGAAGCAGAGAGAGGACATCACAGTCTTGGCCATGTGGTAGCAGTGCTAGTAGTGCGTTGTGCTCTTCATGTTGAAGAAGAAGAAGGGGGGATCAAAGGAGCAGAAGAAAACGCCGCTGCTCATCCCACTTCGTCAGGTTGTCGAAAAACCAACATACGACTGTTTTCGTGGGCTACTGTAGCGACGTCAGACGACGAAAACAAAAAACAATTGCAGGCCAGGCGTCGGCGTTCACCCTACGCATCGACCCTTTTGGCGAAGTGGATAGTGTGGAATGTGACGAGGAGCACGAAAAATGCAGGACCCCAAGCAACTTTAAAGCCACATTACACAACAACATCAAGCTGGACATGAAGCAGCAAGCAACTTCGCGTTTTGGGTTCATCTTTCCACATGAAGTACTAAGATTAATTGCCACATGAGGTAAGGAAATCCCTGTTTTAAATTCTCCCACATACATCGTGGGAAGGCTATTTATGCTTCTATTTATATTTTATTGAATGCATGTACGGACATTAGAGGCTCACATGTAAAATTTTAAAATATTAAAATATTCTGAAGAATATTCATTGAAGATTTTGATTGTAAGAGAATATCTCTAACTTCGTTTTGCTTGACGATACTTTGAGACATTCATCAGTTTTCGAGTATAGGGTTAATGGAAGCAAAATTTCATTTTTATAAGAATCTTCTTGTTTGTGAATTTTAACTTTTAACTATTGTGATCCTCATTCCAATTTTAAGGATTTGGGTTTCTTTTATGATCTTTTAATTTGAATTTTTTAAAGGTATTCATTAGTAAATTTTATATAGAAGTGTGATGTCTTTCACATTACATTTGTTGTAATATGGAGTACATTCTTCATAGTACCTACACTTCATAAAATAATGCAAGTGAACCTCGTAAGTATCATCTATTCTATTACACCTAGTAGTTGCAATGACTAGTTATCCATGCAATCCGATACGATGAGAAGGCTATTATAAGGATACTTGTAGTTAATCTATGCAGCTCTAAAATTCTCGTATAGAGATGCATTATTGACAGAGTTTGACGCCTTTATGGTACAATGCAAGTGACGAGTTTACCCTGAGGAGGGAAGAAATACTCACAGTACACATGCCGACCTAGTGGTAGACCCAAAGGCCGACCTAGTGGTAGACCCAGAGGCAACAGATCCATAGGAAAACCTAGAGATGAAAAACCTAGAGGTAATAGACTTAGAGGTTGACCTAAAGGTAGCAGACTTAGAGGTTGACCTAAAGGTAGCAGACTTGGAGGCTAACCCAAGGGTATTTACCTAAGCAAGAGCCAAGAGCTAGAGCAAGAGCCTAAACTCCTCTAAATTAAAGGGGTCCTTATATTTTCTATCCCAAATAATGTAATAAGGGGAAATGTTAGGATATTTTATTACATTATTATTAAGTCAATGTATATTTAGAGAATATTTTAATATTTCTTACATTAAACGATCTTCTCCTTCTCCTTAAAAGTATCGATATTCCAATAGCTAATTTGCCATCATAATAAGGTCCCTAGGTATCTCTAAATGTATGGATTTCTATGTTGTTAGAAAATTTTAGGCGTTTTGGCAAGTTTCAAGGCATGGCAAAGCATTGACAAAACCTTCAAGATCTTCCAATTTATAACCCCAAGGCATGTATTAAATAGGCTCTTGGCTCAATAAATAAATATTGACATCAAAATAAGGTCGCTAGGTGTCTCTAAATGTATGGAATTCTATGTTGTTAAAAACATTTAGCCGTTTTTGGCAAGTTTCAAGGCATAGCAAAGCATTGACAAAACCTTCAAGGACATATGATCACATAACACATCCAAAACGTGGTTATATCATATTAAGTTTATAATAAGCATTTCTTATCTCTTTATACTCTCATATTTTGGTGAGAGAAATATGTTTGACTTTTTTCATGACCTTTCCAAAAAAGGTTTATTCCATGTTAGCATCTCTATTCCAACTTGTAGCTATGCATAATCTATTTGTTTCAGTTGTTATTTCAATTTGTGTACGAATTTATTTTGTATATTTACAATAATTTTCATTATATTTGAACTATTAGTTTTATAAATGTGTGAAATTTTGAGATAAATTCCAGTTATAATTTTTGAGACAAATTTTGTTTATAATCTATTTATTTTATTTGTTAGTTCAATTCATATATGAATGTCTATAGAGAACCAGCTCTCAATGAGGAAACGATAAGCAAATCCGAGACAGGTTAACATTTCTTAATCTTGGTGGCAAAAGATGGGGGGACCTTCTAAAATTGGATTTTTAGCCTTTCGAGGGTTACTCATTCAATGTGTTTACTAAGTAATGGTATCTATGTAAGGCTACATGTTTTGTATTTAATTTTGCAGCCTTAGTTTTAATTTATTTGAACTAAGGAGCTTAATGTTAGATCTTTCTTTCAGTTTGTATAAAAGTTGGAACCCTTTAAAAAATCCTTCACAACCTTAATATTTATATATAGAATTTCTTTCATTAGTTTGTATATTTACAACAATTTATATAATTTTCATTACACTTGAGCTATTAGCTTTATAAATGTGTAAAATTTTGAAACAAAATTTGTTTATAAATTAGGACAATCTCTCAGAAATGTAATGATTCCCATTTTTTAATCAAGTTCATATTTGAAAAAAAGCAGTTAGACAAGTTCCTTCATTGCAACTTTTTACATTATCTTACACAAAAAGCAACAATTTTAAACACCCTTCAAAAACATCTTTCCAAATTCGTTAAAACAACATATACATGAAACAAATAAAAAAATCCCTCCCTTCTACCAATACAACCTCCTCAAAGTAAAATTCTTAACATTATTTCAATTTAATTAAAATATTATAAAAAAATAATTAAAAATCCTAAAAAAAAATATATTAATTTTATTTTGAAAGCCCATTTTCCAACCAGTTAAAAATGAGCTCTATTCCCTTTCAAATATATATATATATATATATATATATATATATATATATATATATATATATAATATTCTCCACTTATGCAAAGGTTCCATGCATGGATTTAAAAATTCTGTGAACATAATTGAACAAACAACCAATGATAAATAAAGTTTTAAAAAGAAGGAAAGAAAAAGTAAACTCAAAACATATCTAACCTGCCTAATTCGTTCCCACACCTTCTCAACTACCTTTTACGTCTAAAGATTAAAAAAAAAAAAAAAATGAGATGATTTCATTGAAAAAAAAAATTGATCATAAGGCTATTGACTAATATTTGCAAATCAATCTTATTGTTTTTTGAAATGTGGAGCTCTTTACATATATTTATATTATTTTAAACAATTAAATTAAAAAATATTTTTATTTTTATTTTTATTTTTCAAACTTAAAGGTAAGTTTATAGCTAATTTTCTTAATGATAATTTTTATGGAAAACTCAGGTAATTAAAAATAGCATACACAATTACTAGATTCCTCAAATTTTGTGAAAGATGTATAAATTTGGGTATTTTTTCTTCTATATAGATTAAGTGGACTTGACAATTAAAGGGTGGGTAATTTAATAGAAGGTCTAAGGTTCAAATCATAAAGAAGATAGGATATGTATACCTTATAAAAGGATAACACAAGTGCCTTCTCCTATGCCTAATGAATTCCAAAGAGTGCAAGGTAGTTTGATACTTTCCCCTATGCCTAATGAATTCCAAAGAGTACATGGTAGTTTGATACTGTTCATGGACCTTCAAAAGTTAATTGTTAATGAATTTGACAAATATGATTAGCCAAACAATAGGCAAATAATAAATGTGATGAAATTTTTAAAAACAATTTTAAATTAAATAAAAATAATAATAAAGTTTCCCATTTACTTGACTCCCTCTTATGTCTGCAAAAATAAACGTTGAACAAGAAGTTAAAATGATCTTAACATAACAAAATAACAATAGGCAACACATTCATAGAGACCTTTATGCATCAAAGTGTTTATAGAGAAATATTATATTTTTAATTAATGACATTTATTTATATTTTTCATTCTTTACAAAGTAAAACATAAAGTAGTTTTTAACGTCCACATGTTATGAGCCAATCAACGATCTTAACATAGCAAAATAACAATAAGGCAACACATTCATAGAGACCTTTATGCATCAAAGTATTTATAGAGAAATATTATATTTTTAATTAATGACATTTATTTATATTTTTCATTCTTTACAAAAGTAAAACAAAGTAGTTTTTAACGTCCACAAGATATGAGCCAATCCTCAAAGAGGATGTAATTTAGCCAACATGTGTATATCCAACAAACTTCAGGTTACAAAGTATGGTGTACAACTCTACCTCCATTGACTTCTTGAGCCTCCTATTCAAAAGTTCTGAAGTCTTATCATTAGACCCAACTCAAGTTGCACTGTACAACTCTACCCCATTGGATTCAAACCTTTGAACCTTCTATTTGGAGTTTCAAAGTCTTACCACTAGGCCCACTAAGTCTTATGTGATATATATAAAATTATATTAATTGTAAATTAATAATTTATATATATATATATATATATATATATTGGTTTCTTGGCAAATTTGTAGCTAATTTTTTCAATAACAAAATTTTCACCATCTATCATTGTTGAGCTCAAACATGAACACAAACCCAAACCTGTACTTATTCCATCCAACGGGCCATGGTCTAGTAATAAGGCAAACCAATTGGCAGCCTCAAAAGAATCCAAATTAAGCCCCATTAAGCATCCTCCCTGACCAAGAGAGCCTTGATCCCCCCTTTTCAAATAGAGAGGCCCTTTTAATTTAATTTAAGAGCAAGCTGCTTTGCTTTTAAAGAGGACATTCCGATTGCCGAGCCAATCCTCAAAGAGGATGTAGTTTAAACAATATGTGTTATCCAAAAAACTTCAGGTACCTCCATTGAATTCTTGAGCCTCCTATTCAAAGTTCCAAAGTCTTATCATTAGACCCAACTCAAGTTGCACTCTACAACTCTACCCCATTGGATTCAAACCTTTGACCTTCTATTTGGAGTTCCAAAGTCTTACCATTAGGCCCACTAAGTCTTATGTGATATATATAAAATTATATTAATTTTAAATTAATAATATATATATATATATATATTGGTTTCTTGGCAAATTTGTAGCTAATTTTTTCAATAACAAAATTTTCACCATCTATCATTGTTGAGCTCAAACAAGAATAAGGCAAACCAATTGGCAGCCTCAAAAGAATCCAAATTAAGCCCCATTAAGCATCCTCCCTGACCAAGAGAGCCTTGATCCCCCCTTTTCAAATAGAGAGGCCCTTTTAATTTAATTTAAGAGCAAGCTGCTTTGCTTTTAAAGAGGACATTCCGACCGCCATAAAAGCTCGCTCTTAAGGTAGCATCATTAATGAAAGAGAATAAGCAGCCCCAGGAATATATATAGAGGGCTTTTAAAATAGAGAGGGGAGAGGGATCCCGAGCAGCTCTTTGGAGTTCAATGAGCAACTCCAGGCTATTCACATTACTCCCCTGCGCTGTCTATTTTAAAGAGGGAACCAGATTCAGGTATTTCTAAAGACACAAGCGATGTTGGGTCCAAGTCCCAATCATTTTTTTGAAGGATAGGAGCCCATTGAACGTGGCTTCTAAGCCAAACAGCATTCTATGGTGGATGATGCATTCCCTCATGTCTTGTTGAAAATTTCAACATTGATATAACCACCCCTACAGAAGCCCTTTTACCATGGCAGATTAATGCGAAATGCAGGTAGATCCAGGCCTCTTGTTAAGGATAAGAATCTCTCAAGCAGGGCTTCTAATCCAAACGCCATTCTAAGTTTGATGGTGGATCCAACAAAATCAGCATCTTTTATATAGAAAATCAGTTCTTAGGCATGAATTGTACCTTTGCACTTCTTCATCACCAGAAGCTACACTTGCTACAGTTCTTAAGCTTTTAGCACGCACCATTGGCTTTTATGTTTGAGTCTATATATTGAATGCATCATTACTTATGTTTTCAGTGCGTGGTAAATACACAGTTATTTGCTGCATTCATGAAGGATACGAGCAGGTTTTGCAAATCTTGCAATTTTTGCACATTCCAATATGATTCTTTTTTTTTAACTCGAAAAAAAGGAAACTGTATAGAAAAAACATCACCTTGAGATATCCCTCTTCTCAAGAAAAAATTACTCAATTAACTAAACCATGAGTAATTCAAGAACAAAGAGTGAATCATAGAGGGGACATTGATATTTCGTAACTCAGACTGCTTCAAACATCAAGAAATGGTAGGGAGAAATCTTGATAGACAAGGTAAATTATATGCAATAGTCAGTGATTTAATTGCTAGAAAAGCTGACTCCAAACAGCTGTGGACTATTGTAGGTGTAACGGAAAGCATGTCAAGCAGTAAAATCCATAAATATGAAGAAATCCATTGATGGATTGATTTTAGTTTGTATTCATGATCATATTATGATGGGCAGTGTTTCAGATATAGCTGTAAATGTGAAATTTGGATAGTCAATGAAAAACATCAACTTGAATCATGAAAGCAATGACAAATATTTCATCACAGTTTGTACCTTAGAAACTTCAAATAGTAAAAATTCCATGCCGATTAATGAAATAAACATTTGGAACAGTTTGAATAAGTGTAACGCTACTGAATGAGTAAAAACCTGCCACCTCCAGGAATTTCAAGTTATATGCACACCAAAATAGATTAAAATGCCCATACTCTTCATCTTCTATACGGCTTGTGTCATATAGTATCAGCTTAAAATCGAATATCAGGATTGGCCACAGATGCAACACATCCACAGCATGTGGGAATCTTAAAGGAACCCTTCAGTTCCATGCCCTGTAATTTGGCCCCTGTAAATACCAACTGCTTCTTCCATTACCTTTGCCTGTCTAAGCACTTCTCCTCTTTTCCTCCCAGAGGGATGAGTAGACAAATAATTTTGAATTACTGAATCACCAGAGAGTTCTCCAAGTTTCTCATAAACAGACGGTGCTACGTGTGGGTCATATCCTGCTGAAGCCATCAAAAGTAACCCAATATAATCTGCTTCCATTTCCATCCTGAAAAACATGATAAATAAATTTTAAACCCACTTTTTGAATAGCAACAAAGAAACCCTGCGAGACATCAAATAATGAACAAAGAGAACCTGGAAAAAAAATATCCTCTTTAATGCAGTAAAAGTTCCATTATTAATGTTGTAGACATGGGAACCAGGAAGTACACCAGAACTGTTGCATCTAGATCTTTAATTATTTTCCCAGGATCAATTAATTGAAGGAAAAACAATGATCTAAATAAAATGTAATTGCAGATACAAGTCGATTTCAGTAAAAAGAAGAATGAATAGAGCTATGAATGACTTTGGACACGCACATCAATATATGTGTCAGCTCAAATATGGAATACATGTTTCATCTATACAAGCATGTGCATTATCTAACAGGAAAGTTGGATTTGTAACTTCATGCAACTTTGCCCATTTATAGGAACCACAAGGAGAAGAGAAATATGGAAAGCAAAAGGCGTTGGGGACTAAATAATTAATTAGAAAATACATGGGTCTTCAAGAGGTAATCCTGGAAATGCTGGTATTGGTGGAGTGGGACGTGATTGCAGTGGTGCGGTATGTTTCTTTTTCTCATGTTTTAAAGGAAGACATACCAATAATTATATGGAAGCCCTTGCTATTCTTTATGCGCTGGAACAAGGATATGGTTTGGGTTGGCGCAGGATAATTTGTGAATCGGATTCTCAAATTCTCATTAATTTGTTGAATACTTGTAATCTTACCAATGTTAATTGGAGGTTGGCTGGGGTGGTTAGGCAGATTCTCCATTTTCGTTGTCATATGGAGTTCATCGCTTTTACTCATATTCCAAGGGAGTGGAATGGTGTTGCTGATTGTTTGGCTAAATGGGCCTCTGAATTTCAAGAAGGTTGGGATGTTAGGGAGTGGCATCAGCTTCCTTCAGCGTGCTCTCAAACTCTTACTAGTTTGCTGAAAGACGATATGCCTGGATGAGGCAATTTTGTTGTAATCTGATTCTTGGGTCTTGTATGCTTTTCTGATTTCAATAAAATTTTTACCCTTTTTATAAAAAAAAAAAAAATTAGACAATACATGGAGAACAAATGAGAAAAGATAATATATACTGTTGAACTAACAATACATGGTTGAAATTCCCATGCACAATCTTTGAAAAGTGATGTTGAAAAAGGGATTTGACTGCTTGCTGCTTGAAGATAAATACAAGTGTAATGCCAATAGAAATACAGATGAATAGTGAATGTTTTTATGTCTAGGTCACACAACATAAGAATATTATACTAGAATGTAAACGCTGGACATGGTTTTCAAAGAGATAACTATTAAAAGGGAAGCAATGAAAGAAAAGAAGAGCAGAACCAACCATACAAGAAACTGCAAAAAAAAAAGAGTATACCAACCATACAAGAAACTGCAAAAAAAAAAAGAGTGTCAGGATAAGGCACAGAAGTGTTTCTTTCCTTCAGGTTGAGGACAATCTACTGATTGGCATAAAGGGTTAAAAAACAATTTATACATACTACTAATGAATCCTACATGTTATTTTACCAACCACTAAAAATCTATTGAAAAGCAAATGTTACCTAGGGATTATAATGAGAAATCTCCAAGAATAGACTGCTAAGATACAGGCAACATACTTTTAGAAAATGCATGCATATATTAATAAGTCTGTTTCTTCGTACATTATAAACAAGAAAACTCTGAGAATATGAGGAACATAGGCAAAAGATGCAGAGACCACCAGTAGTAGGCTTTGCACTGCGAGAGCCAGAGAATGGAATACACTTAATTAAAAATGCTTTATTCAACTATAAGTGCAACACTATTCTTCTAACTTCCAATTTGGCTGTCTTGAAATTGTCTAATCTGACTTTATCAGCCAAGGCTGAAATTGTATGATGTAATCATGAGTGAGCCTACAGGCATCATTGTATGATGTATTTAATATTAATTTATTCAATTAAATATAAAATAATAATAATAACAATTAATTTATTCACTTAAAATAAATTAAAAATAAAATAATCATAATAATTAATTTATTCAATTAACCCATAGGCCCATGGTTTAACCTCGTCACGATTAACCTTCACTAATCCTTTATGCCTAATGTGTTATGGGAAAGGGTTAAGGAAATTGTAATTAATTATTGAGAATTTGAGATTAACACCCCTCACTCACCCAATCGATTATCTTTTTGAGATTTTATCTTGATCATTTGTGTGGACACCTAAGAGCATCCTTCATCTCTTCTGTGTCGACTCTTTTTCTCTCTCCCTAATCTTTTGCTTTATGATTTGAGTTAATGTGCTGCTTATGTTCGTTCCAACAAAGTAATGCGAAATCCAAGATGGTAACAGAGCAGGTATAAAGCATTGCCGCTTGGTTGTGCAAAGATTCTTTTGGAGCCTCCCCAACTTCTTTTCATCACAAGGGCAAACTGCTTTGCAAAGTTTCATAAGCATTTCCAACATAAGGAGGGGCAGAGGAAAGATCTTTTAATCCATAATTCACAGTCAGTATGTAGGGAGAAGATCAAGGGAATTTTTTCTAAGTCTCCTAATTAGTTTTGTGTCCGGTTCTAATTTGTTTGAGTATGTTGATGGTCTCATCAGATTCAGCCAAGGCTGAATCATCACATCCCATTCAGAATATTCTCTCATTACGGATGTAAATTTCCACAATTGCTTAAGATTAATTCATGGTGCATCAAATGTTTGTTATGTGGGGGTGGGGGATTGCTTGCAAGGATTTGTAAGGAACCATTGCATTCACCCTCTTCATTCTTACACAACAACACACTGGTTTGTGGTCTGGTTTCAAATTGTTCTTGTCTATTTCTTGGGTTCGACTCTCTCGAGTGTTTGTTCAATGGTGTGTTATAAAGCAAGAGAGGCATTTTTCCTTTTTGTCACAAACTAGTGTTTTTCCAAGGATCATCCTCCTTTGCATCATGTCATTACTTGATGCTTCATTGGCCAAAAGGCATTCATCTTGGTGTTTTGTTTGGTTGGGTCGGAGGTTTGAACCCAGACCCCCTCAACCCTTTGGAATGTGTTATTTTAAATTTTGGAGGACTAGCCATTGGTGTTCTCTCCAAGAAGGAAGGCCCTCATCATTCACCACAGCAAGGGGCAGCATGTTGGCTAGTGGAATAGCACGCAAAGACTTAGTGCATGGGCGTCGTGTGCAAAACAACAACTCGCCATTTTGCAGGGGGAGTACAATTTTGTGTGTCAATCGAGGTTACCACTTTTCTCACCAAAGCATAGGGCAATATGCTGGCTTGCACAAGAGCACATAGCATCATCTATTAAGCAGTCATAAGCTTGATCCACAAGCCCTCCCTATTGCATGTGATGATCATGTTGCTTTTTTTAAAATGGAAGCACACCTCATTCAAAGCAACATTGGGCACCTAGCTATCCTTAGGCATTTGGTGCACTAGGGACCTGAGTTCAATTCCATCTGACAACACTCCCTTTTGGCTTCTTTGTATGATGTGGCGGTTGACTTAGTTCACGTGGCAATCGATGTGGAGTCCAACTATGAAATTGATAAAATTCTTATATACATGAGTGAACAATCGTTCAATCAAATCAATCATCGTGGCAATTGGTAATTTGTCCCCTTCACACTGGCAAACAAGGGGCAACAGAGTGGTAGGCTTCCCCCTACCTTGAGGTACAAGCGGCGCATTCTAGTTTGTTGATTTGTTGGTGGATTCATAATTTTTTCATTTGGGGAACTAGTAGGTCAACTTTCAAGGCCATAACTTTCGCATACGAAATCATTTTGGACACATTTTTTCAAATCCCATAGTTTTTTTTAACTCTTTGCATTGGTGAAGGACCTCTTACAATGTTGAGTGCAAGTTTTGGGCAAAACGAATCCATTGGCATATTACTCACCTAAATAGTTAAAATTACTGTACTTGATCAACTCAGATGACTGGATTATTGAGAATTAAGAATCTTTGGTGCATCTTTAAGGATGAAGTACCAGAAGACCTTGATGAAAAGGATCTTGAACATGAGGAGTAAGTCCTAGGTCTGGTTTTGACGCATGTTGAATATAACATGCTTTTCTATATCAGAGAGAGAGAGAGAGATCCCACCAAGGTGTGGACCAACTTGAAAATTTTTTTTGGAAAAGTTAATGCCACAAATGTTGGCATATTGGAGTTGGAGCAATCTACCCCCAAGATTTCAGATTTTAACGACGTTGAGGACTATATTTTGCGATTCAAGGCTTTACAAGCGGATACTGCATCTTTATAATGCAAAGGGAAGGATGATGCAAACTGTGTCAAGATAGTGCTTGCAATCTCTTGACCCTTTCAAATTGTTGGACTAGTGATTCATGTTGTTCCTATGTATGAAGAAACATGTTCCTTTAACTCTAATGCTCTCTTCTCTCTTCATATCAGTGTTCCACGGGGACGTGTCCCCCACCCCTGGGAACGCGTCCCCGTCCCCCTTTCGTCCCCAATATGGGGGGACGTCAAAGGGGATGTTTCCCTACCATCTCACTGTTGCGAGGGATAGGCAAGGCATCCCCAAGACGCCGCCAGGCCGTGGGGGACCATCCCCGATTCCCCTATTGTGAGGGGATGTCGTGGGGGATGGCCAAGGGAGGCCTAGGCGTCCCTCAACCGTCCCCAAGGACGGCCAGCTGTTCCCCACGGCTAGGCATCCATATAACATTAAAAAAAAAACTCAGCTTTTTTTATTTTAAAACTTAAACATGAGAGGGGTGGGACCCACGAAAGTCTCCACCCCCAAACCCTAAAAAAATTCTATAACACAATCATTACAAGCATTCGAAAAAACACACTACCCACCAAAAAAACACAGCAGCGAAGAGAACAGCAAAAGAGCGGCAAAAGAGCAGCAAGGAGGAGAAAAGAAGTCACAAAACAAAGATCAACAAGAGAAAGTAGCAAATCAACATCCAGTTTGTTTTCCTATTTTCATTACCTCATCCAAGTTTGTTTTCCTATTTTTCTTTCAAATTTCAACATGAGCAGCAGTGAAGGATATGAGTCAGACCCATGTGACATTCAAATGGAGGGGGAAAATCAAAATATTGATAAGGATTCGTCCTCTCATATCCAACCTTCTCAAACTTTCTAAAAGAGGGCAGCACTACTTCTAGTTTTGATTGTCCATCATCAATGTTATAGGAACATGCCAATGGTCCATTTAATCTTAAAAAACCTCTTCTGCAATTTGTAACCAACCATGACCATGGGAAAAAAGTTTATGGGAAAAATATTGACAAGGATTCTTCCTCTCATATCCAACCTTCTCAAATTTCCAAGGCACACTACCGCATGAAAATTTCTAAAAAATTTAATACTATTATACTTGTCGTCCCCTAGCCGTCCCCCAGCCGTTTCCCAAAATTGGCTTGCTGTCCCCCCGTCCCTGATACTTCTGTAACCTTGCTTCATATTCACTTTTAGGTTGCTATAAGGAATTGTGGTGTCTCTTCTCAAGTACAGGTTCATAGAAAAGACTTCAAATCAGCAGAAACTGACGCTCAAAAGCCCAAGGGCAATTCTAAGTAATCAAAGACGATAAATACAACGAGCAGATATTGTTGTAGAAATGATTTTTACTGTACTGAAACTCAATTCCATTTCTACTTAAACACATCTCAAAATCTGCAACACTTTAATAATAACAATACACACAAGCAATGTACAATAACAACAGCAGATGATATATAATATACGCAGATTTTATATTAACAGCAATTGTACAGCAATAGCATACAATCTGCAATTTGTACGACAATAGCATTCCAGGGTTTCCTACACATACAGCATTATACAGAATTAATTGGTTACAACAATGCACTTTCCCTTTGGTGCAATCAACCATTTACAGCCAACAGCAACCAGCCACCACAACTTCCAATACAAGCATTGGCCAAATCCACCATCATTGGCATTCCTCTATCAACCTTACATCTGAATGAATGAGGCAAGGGTCATATTTATACAACTAGAAATTAGTTGCACCCTCTAACTACTTGACACCTCATCATTCTCCCAAATTACATTTGACTTGCATTAGCTTACATTTACATTTCATTTCATAAGTCACTTTATGACTTTGCCGTACATGCTAATATTTCACTTTATCACATATAATATTAAATTATGACTTTATAACATTAGTTAAATATATGTACGCACATTTTGTCAAACACTTCACGTACAACTACAAAATAACACAAAATACCACAACTTATTCCCTAAATACAGACATATCAAGTTGCCTACCTACAATTGTAAAACGGAAAGACATACTACAAAAAGTTGTTAAGGCCACAAAAGACGGGAAAAGTTCCAGAAGATAGGAGGTAGCCTTCTAGATGATGAGGGAGATTCGTATGCCTTTGATTGTTGAAGTGAACCGGCCCATTAGAGTCTCCATTAAGGAATGATGTGATCATGTGTAAGCCTATGGGCAATCATTGTATGATATATTTAATATTAATTTATGTAATTAGTCGATGGGTCCATAGTTAACCTTTACTAACCCTTTGTGTAGTGTGTTAAGGGAAACAGTTAAGTGACTTATAATTAATTATTGAGAATTTGGTATTAAAAACCCTAACCATCAGATCCATTGTATTGGTATGATCTTATCTTGATCATTTGTGTGGGTGTCTAAGGACATTCTTCATCTCGTGTGTCATCGTTCTTTCTTTTTGCTCTCTAATCCTTTGCTTTATAATTTGGGTTGATGTGTTGCTTCTGTTTATTCCAACAAGGAATTGTGAAATCAATAATTGTATGCCTGTCCAATCTGAATTATCCAGTTTTAGCCATGCCAATTAAGTTTTCTTTGTTTCAACCAAACAATCAAAACAGTTGCCCCTCATGCAGAGATGCAAATAGACTTTTTCTCATGCGATTGCACATAAATAGAATCCAATCATTAGACTACTGCTCTGTTATTCTTTCATCTCAATACAACAAATTCCAAGGTAAATTCAAATCTTCATTAGCCTTGGCAGTTGGACAAATCTGTCTGAAATATCTTCAAATTTTCAAAATAAACAGATAAAGAGCAGACTATTTGTTAAAGGAGACTTGGCTTCACACACCCACCTGCTTGTTTAGCATACTAAAGCAATCTAACATGGACTGAACCATGAAAAATAGAGTTCAATCATAATCAACCAACGATAGAACTTGGATTTATTGATTTTGATTTTGAATTGGTGAGGCCCAGACCACAAACATCACTCTGCATGTGAATATACACCTGTTGAAAACATATAACGCCATATTATACAACTGTGGACATACCCCCCCTGCTAAATCAATAAAAACTAAAACCAGAGGAAACTGTAGAAAATTCATTCAGAGCCACCAAAGAAAGCCCTTGTAAATTGTATCTGCAGTTACTTCAGGGTGTAGTATCCTGAAAAATATTTAAACTAAGATTCATCAAAAACAACTTGCACAAACACATGCTACAAAAATATTTTCATCATTTTCCGGATCTGAAGAGGGTTTCCATCCTCTTCCGTGCATGGGGTTTTTTGTTCCAATTTCTTCCCAAGAAAGAAATCTCCAAGTTATTCATAATACCGAAAAATTAGTGCAATACATCAATGTATAGCCCTTCTGAGCAAGACTATTCCCCTACCTACATTTATTAAATTTAGGGGCGTTACAAATCCACCCCACTAGGAATTGCTTGTCCCCAAGCAATGCAATGTTGGATGTTGTAGACTATCCTCTCCTTCCCTTGTGGCATCCTCATGTATGGTCTTGTCAATGTCTTCCTTATACACCCATGGATGTCTGCAAGGAGAAATCATAACTGGTCTTGGAGGTATCCCCTAATTACCCTTGGCTGACCATTCTTGACAAATTTGAGGGTATGCTCCTAAAAGTTCTAGGTGAAGTCCCCAATAATCTAGAACCATTGCACCCAGAATAGGATCCTTGGAACCCAAGGGCAGCATATATATGTTGGTGGTGATGAGAATGGTTCCAATCTAGGCCCTCAACTAATGCACTATCCACTTACAAGGCATCATAAATCCATCAGCTATAGCAACACCAAACCTTGTAATTTCCTCCGTAGCAATGCCTAGTCATGTAATTAGCCTCTTATCAATAAAATTATGGGTGCTCCTACCATCAATCAACACAATAATCTATTGGCCCCCATCCTCTCCCATAGCTCTCAACGTTGAATAAAGAGGACCACCAAATAAAGTTGAAAGCAAAGCCTGTGGCAACTCATCAACAATGCTAGCATCATCAATATGGTCAACCTCCCTAATAATAGGGGCATCAAATGTCGTTGGCTGCATGGATATATCCCCTTTATCTTCCTCATCCCATGGCATAATTTCCACATAGGTGTTGCCTCAACCTTGACATGCCTGTCCCAACAGGGACCTTCGCCTGAGCTCATTCTTTGACGTGTCATCTCTCCTACCACCACTTCTCTACTGTCTAGGACATTATGCACTTTTTGTTGTTGATGTGGTATGGTCCTCAGTACTCCCAATGTATGGCATATGGTCTATGATGGCCTAGCATCTATCTCAGTTCCCTTGAACTGAATCTGACCTATGATTAAGGGTCTACAATTGGGCTATGCAAATGTACCTCCATGAGCATATGGTTGTGATGGTCCCCATCTACTAATAGAGGAACTAACACCGATGTCTCCATAGAAATTGCCTTCGCAAATGCTCGTAAGCACCCACATAATTGATCCTTCAATCCATCCATGAACATGTAGACAAGTTTTGGCATCTCTATCTCATGCACCATAACTTACAAAACTCATCTATGTACTCTTGTACCATGCCCGACTATTGAAGATGAGCCAAATCCATAAAGTACTACATTTTTGGAATATCCTCAAAGTAGTTTAGGAGCTTATGGCGAAACTCCACGTACATCTAGACCCAAGCATGCCCTCAGGTGTCCATCCCTTGGTGCCACTAGTCATGTGCCATACGAAACAAATGTAGTATGGCAAAGGTCAATTGCTCCACATCAAAATAACTAGAGACTTGGAAGTAAGTCACTAATCGCTGCATTCAAGCGCAAGCACTATGTTGGGGTTTGCATTCATCCTTCCCCTCAAAAATCGATATCTTAACTTTGTGTTTTTTTAAGTTATTCTTGTTATCCTTCTTGTCATTTTTCTTCCTTTTTCCCCTAAAACTACAATAATTGACAAAGGAGATCTTTTCATGGACGTGTTCCTCCAAAGTCAAGTATTCCCCATAGTAGGTAGTCGTGACCCTTCTCATGTCTTCCTACTCACAGGAGCTCTGAGTAGCTTGGGATATTGCATCTATGGCTACCTCAAGACCATCTCTATGCTCATAATGGTGCTCAGTATGCCCATCTCTCTACTCCACATTATGTTCGGCTTTATGTTGTCGACCCTAAGTTTGATGCCCAATAGCCTCATCATACCCATGTGAAGGTCAAACCCTTTATGTATTGTCTAGCGGCTCTGTTGGTGTTAGATTTCAAAGCAGTTTCTGGAAATGAATGGAATCAACACATTACCTAGTACTGTTGAAAAGAAATACTCACAAAGCAATGCACACAATACATGGGGGTATCTGTGGACACCAAATAATCTATCAAAGAATAGAATTACACTCCAACTAATAATGAAATGGTTGGTAATTGGTAGGATGGGGCATTTATACCCATATACAAGTTACCTTTAGGTCAAAGGTTAAGAGACCGACCATAATATTACAAAAATGCCCTTTTCAAGATTTATAAGAGCCCAAAGGGCTCATATGAACAATGCAATACAAAAGTCAGTCGTGACCTCAAGAGAAGCTTAACCACTACATATTCCAACATCCCCCCTTAAGCTGAATGGGGGACACAAAAAGAGACCCTTATTTGTCATCCCCCCTCGTTTGTCTCCTACACCAAGTAGCTCCTACATGCGCACGAAAGTAACCTTAGGCATTGTTGAGTGGTGTTTTCACCCAATTGTGAAAGCACACTCTCCGGTAGGATCTGAGTCCTAAAATCCTTTGCTTGCAAAGAAGGTAACTTCTCCAAGGTTCCTGTTATGCTGATTCTTTGTCTACCAATGATGTTATTCAAGTGAAATGCTAGGAATACCTTAGGGTTTGCAAGTGGATGTTAACAAGGGGCACTGGGGTTTATATAATTTGAATTTATAGTGGACTCAAAGTGAATAATTGTACTTTAATCTTGGATTTTGATGGATTTTCAGTTATTTATTTGGATACCGTAATTAAAATGCAAAAAATAAAACAAGGGTTTGAACAATAAAGAAAAGTAAATGGAAAGAAACTAAACTACAATCAGAATGCTGCCATCAATTCGATGAAACCGAAGATAATGAGGTTTTTTGCATGCAACCTAACCTAATGAACCTGCAAACTCGCACAATCCAAATAAGCTAGGTGCGGGCTTCTAAGGTTTCTACTGTAATTCCAGATTCAGGCATTCGCATGAAGCAACCAAGAGCACTTGCATTAAACTTCACCTAAAAGCCTCAGAAATCTGGAATGAAAGATAAAACATTAAATCATGCATGCACAAAATGACTCCTTCTTTCTCATCAATTAGATGCCAATACTCTGTATTTTGTATTAAATGATATGTCAATTACATTCAAAGAATGTTCCAGGCATAAATATTCCGAACAAAAAGAAGGAAATTGCCCAAGTGCAGGCCCGGAATGGCATGAAGCCCTTGTCTCTGCAACTCCGCAATCGGCAATTTCCAACCCCTCTTTCAATCTGCACTTCGGCTTTATACTAACGGAAACGGCTCTTCGATTCTCCCCGTGTCGCTTTGTTTCATCTTCCCGCATGTGACCCTTCAACTTCCCTTTCTTTTCACTGCTTTTGACTCCAGCTCGATGCCGAGACCCTTGAAATCCTTCGTTGCATGTAACGCTTCGCAACTCGACATCCGTACGCCACGTGTCCCACGTTTTCTGCGCCTTCGTAACGCTTTTCCGTGCAAATCATGACAAAAACTGCATGCCGCCTGTTCACCTTCCTAGCCGCGAAAACGTGACATGTCGCGATATCGCGACGCCCTCCTCGTTCGTATGCCTTCGGCCGCTTTCTGTCGCGATATCGCGACGTTTTTCACCTTCGGACCTTCATGCCGCTTTCTGTCGCGATATCGCTACCGATTTCTATTTTAAGCCTCCTTTCCACAAACTGTAGCGAAATCGCTACCATCTCTCCGTCGGGCTTCCTTCTCACAAAGCTGTAGCGAAATCGCTACCATTTTCTTTCGGACCTCTTTGGCAACTTTACGTCGCGAAATCGCGACCATTATCACTCTCTTGCCTTCTTTCAACAAACCGTCGCGATATCGCTACGGCTTTTGCCCCCGAACCTGCTTGCCGCAAACTGTCGCGATATCGCTACCGCTTTCTCTTTCCGTACGCCTCCTCGAAACACGTCGCGAAATCGCGACCATTTTTTTGTTCCGTACGCCTTGGCAAAACCTGTCGCGATTTCGCTACCGTTTCTCTGCTTCGGGCATGGTCTTCATTTCTGTCGCGATTTCGTGACATCTCCCTTGTGCCGTACAATTTGCTAAAACACGTCGCGAAATCGCGACCACCTTCTCCTTCGGGCCATCTCTCCGAAACATGTCACGATTTCGCTACCATTTCCTGTTCCGTACACCTTTGCTGCAATCGGTCGCGAAATCGCGACGTCTTTCCGCTTCGAGTCCTTTCGCTGTTTCCTGTCGCGATATCGCGACGTTTTTCCGCTTCCGTACACTTTGCCAAAACACGTCGCGAAATCGCGACACTTTTCATCATCCGTACGCTTCGGCAAAACACGTCGCGAAATCGCGACACTTTTCATCCTTTTCCAACGGCATGTCGCGATTTCGCGACACCTTTTCTTTTCTTCTCAGCGACATGTCGCGATTTCGCGACAACTTTCAATTTTTCTTTTCTCTCCTCTTCGGCAGCGATGGAGCTACATGTCGCGATTTCGCGACAACTTTCCTGTTTCCGGCAGCGATGGCGCGACAAGTCGCGATTTCGCGACATGTCACGATTTCGCGACACTTTCAACACTTAGGCATTTTTTCCTCTTTTCTTCAATTTTAGCATCTGGGTCACCGAGATTCTTCTCTGCAAGCCTGCAAAAAGGTGGGTCCCCAATTTTGGGGTGTGTTGTGGATCAACCACAACAAATGGCGACTCTGCTGTCAAATGCTCTTGAGCATTTTAGTAAGAACCCAACCTGAAACATATCACAAACTCGCAAACATATGTTAGCACACAAGCAATATAACAAATGCCCAAAGGTCAGAAAGACATGAATTATCAGAATCATCAAGTGTTAGCTCAGTGTGTGCAATGTGATTTCCTTCCCTATCATTTGAAATTGATCAACACTCCATTATCAGTTTTGCATGAATGCATATGTGGGATGGTGAATGATTTGTGTACCCTAATGAATGTGCAAGGAGATTTTGCTTTCATAAAAGGCATGGTCCTTCTTCTATTATTATGTACAAGCATTCAAGATTGCCAAACCCTCTTAGGATCCACTAATTCATTACCTTATTGTATCCCAAAGTTGGTTACGAGTCTCTACCATCTAGAACCCATGTGCAAGTGAATGTGAAATCAGAACTTTGGGGAATCAGACTCCCAACCAACCGAGATGAGAGTTTAACCCTATCCTTACTATTCTGATTTAGAGTTCATTACCTCACTTTAAGCAAAATAATTAAACCAGTTATGGAAGAAATGGTCATGCTAGTCTAACCCTCTAGACAATCGGTGGTCTTGTTTTTTAGGCAAGACATGATGCCATGCATGGGCATATCTAACCCCACAATCCAAAACTTATCTCCATTTCTTTGGACCTTGGGGATGACTACCCATCCCTTGCAGAGGACAAGTAGTACGATCCTTACAATCCAAAATAAAGATGAGATGGGAAAAATTTATTTATTTTTTTACTTCTTGGACCTTGGGGATGACTACCCATCCTGGCTAGGGACATGTAGTACGATCCTTACAATCCAAATTTTAGGTAAATGGAAAATATTAATTTTGTTGCTTAGACCTTGGGGATGACTACCCATCCTTTGTAGAGGACAAATAGTACGATCCTTACAATCCAAGACTGATTATGAAATGAGACATAAGAGCTTTGGGGAATCAGATTCTCAACCAACCGAGATGAGAATTTATACCCTATCCTTACTACTCCATGTGGGTCAAATCAAAGCTTTGGGGAATTGGATCCTCAACCTAAGTTCGATGAGGATTTAACCCTATCCTTACTACTCTGATTTTAGGCTTTAAGCTCTATGGAAGTGGTCAAAACCACTGTTTTAAGGATCATGCTGCATAAATAGGATAGACATGAAATACTTCTTTCGCCCAACCCTTCCTTCCAAGTTAGGTTTTGATCATTTTGCTCAAGATCCTTTTTAATGAATGAGACGTGCTTGGTTCTAGATATCTCAAGACTCGGTTTCCAACCTTAGGATTTTTCTTATATTTATGTTATAACACAATCCTAAGAGGATTTGACATACTTTAATGACTTGCACCTAAGATGCATATGCAACTAAGATGAAATATATGTAAAGTGAGATGGAACATGAATGCATTATCTCTTGAAATGCAAATGAAATGATTTGTCATGCAAAACCGACTCTTTCATGCATCACAAGTTTCAAACGATGTAATTAAATTGCTTGTGTTACTTGTGGAGCTTTTACAAGACAATTCCAATATTTCATGTTCTCCTAGTCTTAAGCATAAGTTGACATCTCAATTTTATTTTATTTTATTTTATTTTTTATTTTTTTATAAAAACAAACAAAGCATGCCAATTGAAATCAAACACACAACTTAAATCATGATTAAACTAAGGATCCAAAAAATAAAATTTGAAAAACACAAACCAAAACCAAAACCCAAACACAATCCCAAAAACAAAAACTTGAAAGCCCACACCAAAAAACCCAAAAATTATATACACTATTGTACAAGATGATGCCAAGCTTGGACTATTACTTTCCTGGATCCCAAACATGATTAGAATATATCAAAAAACATATGACACAATACACATGCCAAATTTTGTAGGAATCCAACAACAATAAGATCAAACCGAGCAATGCAACAAATTTCAACTTGCCATGCTCACCATTCCACTTTGATTTAGTTCTATTACCAACGTCATAGGTGAGATTCAAATCAAATTGGTTAGACAATAGTTGATATTCAATTTTATCTTGTCTATTCTTTAAAGTGCAAGTTTCATCGTTCCCTTCATGATTTAGAAGTAGGCTTTCTTTTTCAAATGTGAGATGTTGCAAACAAGAGCCTATTTCTAAAAATCTTGACTTCAAATCATTTTCCAGGATTTTAAAGCAATCAAAATCATTCAAAACTTGACAAGCATCAACAAAGTTTGGCATTTCCTCATTAATGATGTTAGCATCCAAAGGGACATCATGTGACCTATCACTTGAAATTTTTGTAGCTACTACCAAAGGTACAGATTTCCCCTTGTCATCCATACTCAACCCATCATGATTAAAATTTATCATAACTTGATGAGTATTAGTAGCCTTTTCTTTTTTCTCTTTGTCTTCTTCATCATCCAATACCTGTTCAAAAACACCAAAGTTAGGCACCCAATCAAACATGCGTCCATATTTTTCAAAACAAGAGCCTAATTTTTCAAGATATATGTCACGTGACACCTTTCCCCGATCAATGGCTTGAGTTGCCCCAAACTCCATATTTTCATTAGGATCATCAGTAGCATCTAACCCACACCACTTAGGTTTTGTAATTTCATCATTTTGAGATGGCATAGACATTGTAGAAACAATAGGTGGATCAAGATTTTTGATTTCTTGCCCCCCAAGGGGAACAAAAACAATTGATTCTCCTTCTTCATCCATGGTAGTAGAATCATTATCCTTCTCCAACCCTTGATGAGATTCCAAGGCTTCTTCCAAAACATTCTCAGATTGTGCAGGACTTGTAATATCCTCATATGAAAGGGCAATTGTATTATCCTCGCATATCAATAGGCACATAAACTCCATTAGAAGGTTTGGAGTGAGCATACTCTTCCCAAGAATCATAACAATCATCTTTCAAGATCAAATTGTGATGCTCAACTATTTCTTTATCATCTTTTAATTCATCAACATGTTTCTCATCAAATTTATCTTCTCCTTCCTTAGATGGTTCAATTACTTCCAAAATTGGGTTATTGCTTGCATTCAAATTGATAAGGCTATCATAATCCACATGTGTAACCCATGATTCACGTTTAACATGATTTGGAAGGTGTGAATTTCCTATGCCATTACTTTCAACAATGTCATCCAATGTGTCATCCGAATCAGATTCATCCTCATAGAATTCATCTTTTGGTGAGTCAAGGGTTTCCAATCTATCACATGTTTCCATACGAGTTGGATCTAGTATTCCTCCCTTGCCTAAAATCATATTCCTATGAAAATCATTGAAATTGATTTTAGCAACATCTTTTGAATCAAGATGAGTATTTTGAAGTTGATTCATACTTAAGAAAGATGGTTGATCTTGCAAAGTAGGTTGAGGACTTTGAATTTGATTGAAGCATGGGAATGATTGTTGATTCTGAAATTGATTCACACTTGAACTTGGTTGTGATGGATAAATCATTGGGTGGGTAAAGGAGTTATTAAATGATTGAAGATTACATGATCCAAAACCCACACCATAATTTTGACAACTCCATTGTTGCTCAATTGCCATTGCTTGAGTATAGGCTTGTGACAAAGATGTGATTTGAGGCATCCCTCGCAAATATGTGGACATGGGTGAGTCAAGAGCATTGATGTATATTTGGAGAGCCATTTCTTCTTGAAGAGCATAAAATGTCACTAATTGAGCATATAATCCAAAGAATCTCTCAAAAAATGACTTCACATTTTCACTTGGTCCTTTTCTAATATAGGCTAACTGATTGTACATGAGGATTGGGTCAACTTGCTTTTTGTTGAATTGATTGAGAAATGTTGCCTCTAGCTGAGCCCAAGAAGTGATAGACCCTAAAGGCAGACTTGTAAACCAATCATATGCCACTTTGTCCAAGGTATAAAGGAACATTTTACACGCAACATCATCATACCAACTCGTCAAGTGATTCACAACAAATTTGAATGCTTGAATATGTTCTTCTGCAGTATTTGTCCCATTAGACAAAAATTGAGGAAGACATCTCTCAAAACCAACGGGCAAATAATGTTGAATTCCCGGTATATTCAATGGGCTACCTGTCATCCACGGTGTAAACATAGCCATTCGTGAATGTTAAAGAATATAACTTTAATAGCCAAAAATTCCTTTTTTTTTTTTTTTTATTTTTATTATTATTTTATATTTATATATATATATATATATATATATATATATATTTTTAAATCAAATTAAATCATATTATTCCTGTATGAACCATCAAAGCGTTAAGAACAGTGCATAGCAATCATAATAAAATAAACCGCTTCAGCCCTCCTTGACGAAACTCTCGATTATCATCAAGAAAACCTGCAATAGAAAAACAAATGCTGCAGTTTAGCCGTTTGTGAGATTTAATAAATGATTTCGAAATTAGATCAAAAAGATATTGCTCATGTATGAAAATCAAAATAAAATAAACCAATTCGTGCCCTCCTTCTAGCGCCAATCTCGTTGAGTGGTGTTTTCACCCAATTGTGAAAGCACACTCTCCGGTAGGATCTGAGTCCTAAAATCCTCTGCTTGCAAAGAAGGTAACTTCTCCAAGGTTCTTGTTATGCTGATTCTTTGTCTACCAATGATGTTATTCAAGTGAAATGCTAGGAATACCTTAGGGTTTGCAAGTGGATGTTAACAAGGGGCACTGGGGTTTATTTAATTTGAATTTCCAGTGGACTCAAAGTGAATAATTGTACTTTAATCTTGGATTTTGATGGATTTTCAGTTATTTATTTGGATACAGTAATTAAACTGCAAGAAATAAAGCAAGGGTTTGAACAATAAAGAAAAGTAAATGGAAACAAGATTAAACTACAATCGAATGTCGCCATCAATTCGATGAAACCGAAGATAATGAGGTTTTATGCATGCAACCTAACCTAATGAACCCGCAAACTCGCACAATCCAAATAAGCTAGGTGCGGGCTTCTAGGGTTTCTACTGTAATTCCAGACTTAGGCATTCGCATGAAGCAACCAAGAACACTTGCATTAAACTTCACCTAAAAGCCTCAGAAATCTGGAATGAAAGATAAAACATTAAATCATGCATGCACAAAATGACTCCTTCTTTCTCATCAATGAGATGCCAATACTCTGTATTTTGTATTAAATGATATGTCAATTACATTCAAAGAATGTTCCAGGCATAAATATTCCAGAACAAAAAGAAGGAAATTGCCCAAGTGCAGGCCCAGAATGGCAAAAAGCCCTTGTCTCCGCAACTCCGCAATCGGCAATTTCCAACCCTTCTTTCAATCTGCACTTCTGGCTTTATACTAACGGAAACGGCTCTTCGATTCTCCCTGTGTCGCTTTGTTTCATCTTCCTGCATGTGACCCTTCAACTTCCCTTTCTTTTCGTTGCTTTTGACTCAGTCGATGCCGAGACCTTTGAAATCCTTCATTGCATGTAACGCTTCTGCAACTCTGACATCTGTACGCCACGTGTCCTACGTTTTCTGCGCCTTCTGTAACGTTTTCTTGTGCAAATCATGACAAAAACTGCATGCAGCCTGTTCACCTTCCTAGCCGCGAAAACGTGACATGTCGCGAAATCGCGACATGTCGCGATATCGCGACGCCCTCCTTGTTCGTATGCCTTCGGCCGCTTTCTGTCGCGATATCGCGACGTTTTTCACCTTCGGACCTTCATGCCGCTTTCTGTCGCGATATCGCGACGTTTTTCACCTTCGGACCTTCATGCCGCTTTCTGTCGCGATATCGCTACCGATTTCTATTTTAAGCCTCCTTTCCACAAACTGTAGCGAAATCGCTACCATCTCTCCATCGGGCTTCCTTCTCACAAAGCTGTAGCGAAATCGCTACCATTTTCTTTCGGACCTCTTTGGCAACTTTACGTCGCGAAATCGCGACCATTATCACTCTCTTGCCTTCTTTCAACAAACCGTCGCGATATCGCTACGGCTTTTGCCCCCGAACCTGCTTGCCGCAAACTGTCGCGATATCGCTACCGCTTTCTCTTTCCGTACGCCTCCCCGAAACACGTCGCGAAATCGTGACCATTTTTCTGTTCCGTACGCCTTGGCAAAACCTGTCGCGATTTCGCTACCGTTTCTCTGCTTCGGGCATGGTCTTCATTTCTGTCGTGATTTCGCGACATCTCCCTTGTGCCGTACAATTTGCTAAAACACGTCGCGAAATCGTGACCACCTTCTCCTTCGGGCCATCTCTCCGAAACATGTCGCGATTTCGCTACCATTTCCTGTTCCGTACACCTTTGCTGCAATCGGTCGCGAAATCGCGACGTCTTTCCGCTTCGAGTCCTTTCGCTGTTTCCTGTCGCGATATCGCGACGTTTTTCCGCTTCCGTACACTTTGCCAAAACACGTCGCGAAATCGTGACACTTTTCATCATCCGTACGCTTCGGCAAAACACGTCGCGAAATCGCGACACTTTTCATTCTTTTCCAACGGCATGTCGCGATTTCGCGACACCTTTTCTTTTCTTCTCAGCGACATGTCGCGATTTCGCGACAACTTTCAATTTTTCTTTTCTCTCCTCTTCGGCAGCGATGGAGCTACATGTCGCGATTTCGCGACAACTTTCCTGTTTCCGGCAGCGATGGCGCGACAAGTCGCGATTTCGCGACATGTCGCGATTTCGCGACACTTTCAACACTTAGGCATTTTTTCCTCTTTTCTTCAATTTTAGCATCTGGGTCACCGAGATTCTTCTCTGCAAGCCTGCAAAAAGGTGGGTCCCCAATTTTGGGGTGTGTTGTGGATCAACCACAACAGGCATGATCTTGCTTAAATGTCTATTGTCTACTCCACTAAAGGCATAAAAATTGGATCAAGCATCCCATGTGCATGAAGCCATCTCACAAAGTGCATCCAAATCTCTATGTGCTTTGTTTGTTGATGAAACACTGGATTACGAACAAGTTGGATGATGCTCTAATTATCACATCAAAGAGTGATAAAAAAAGCCTGAGTTATGCCAATCTCCTACAAAATCATGAGCATCAACTGAAGATGCTTAGCTTCCTTATTGGCAACACAATATTCAGCTTCCGTAGAAGGAGATATAGTGGATTGGTGTCTAGAACACCAAGAAATAGGGACAGCTCCCAAATAGAACATAAATCTTGTGGTGGACCGTCACTCATTCAAATCATTGGCCTAATCAACATCTGAAAATCCTATCAAAATGGGAGGTAAGCCAACTCAGTAGTGAATAACCATCTAATAAGTCCCTTGGATGTATCTAAGAATCCTCTTGGCCATGGTCTATGACTCTCTTGGGGTGGCTACATATACTTGAAACCCTTGTTGAGAAAATCGCGAAAAAATTGGCAGAATCGCAATACATTCGCTGGCCAAGTCAATCAGCAAACTAATGTTTCATTGCCGACTCATTGTCGATTTTTTCCTAAAATCTGTAAAAAAAAAAAAATTGATTTTTTTTTTAATAATAATTTATTTTTCATTTTTTTTCAAGTCGTGGCCGGTTTAGGGTTTTTTTATGCAAGCCCATTTTTCAGCTAATAATGTTTGACCTTCGAAGTTTAAAGTTTAAACCCTAAATCTGAAACCTTGGTTTAGGTTTTTTTTTTTTCTTTTTTCAAGTAAATATTGTTGCCTAATAACTATGTATGCACTTAGGTGTTGTAGGTGAGTTGGAGAGGAGAGGGCAATCCTCCAAGGGAGGTCCCGAGTTCGAATTTCCACCCTACCAAAAAGTTCAATGGGTACCCAAAATACAATTAATAATGTTGGTGCGGTCAGGGCCGGGCGCAACTCTCGGATGACTTTGACGGTGTAGAACCCCTTGGTCGTGGTCTCTCAGACCAAGGCGGCCCCGCAAGGGGTTTTTCACTTTAAAAAAAAAAAAAAAAAAACTATGTATGCAAGCCCATTTTTCAACTGTTAATGTTTGAAAATTTGAAATTTAAAAGGGTTTGTTTTTATTTCCTCCTCTTTTTAAGTAAATAAGTATTGCTGCCTGGTAATTGTGTATGCAAGCCCATTTTTCAGCTGTTAGTGTTTGAATTTGAAACTTTGAACTTTGAACTTGAAGTTAAACCCTAAACCCTAGTCTCGGCCCTAGGGTTTTGGGTTTAGAGTTTTTTTTCTCCTCTTTTTAAGTAAATATTGCTGCCTGATAACTATGTATGCAAACAAGCCCATTTTTCAGCTGTCAATGTTTCAATTTTAAACCCTAAACCCTAGCCTTTTGGTTTAGGGTTTAGGTTTTTTTTCCTTTTTTTCAAGTGATTGTAACTTTGTTGTTACTTGTTTCCATGTGCAGGCATATAAAAAATGAAACCTTTTTTTCCTTGTTACTTGTAACTTTGTACCTTTTCATATTATAAGCAATACAAAATGTGTTTTGTCACTTTCATGTGTACTTAAAGCTTGAGCCTTGTATGATGTCTTGACTTGAATTGTTGCTTTTATTGCAATATTTAATTTGCATAATGTTTTTTTTTTTGAAAAAAATGAAAACTTGTATTAAAACAAGAACCAGATACAGCGGGAGAGAACACATCCCGAGCCAGAGCCACAAGCAAAACAGCAAGGAAGGCGCACCAAGGCAAAGCTAGGTACCGCAAGGCACAGAGAACGAAAGGCACGGAACAGCAACAGGTCGCGAAAATCGCGACAGGAAAACCCGTCACGGCCACTTTGGCACCAACAGGCGCGATAACGCGACATGTCGCGAAATCGCGACATGTCGCGAAATCGCGACATGTCGCGGAATCGCGACAGGAATGGCCCTCGACAGCCACCCGCAGAAAGCGTCGCGACATCGCGACAGAAACAGAAAGCAACAATCAAGCCTCAAGAAGGTCGCGATATCGCGACGGAAAACCACCCAGTCACAAAGGAGCCCAACATGCCGCGAAATCGCGCAAGAAAAACACCAAAGACCAGGAGGGCACAACCTGTCGCGAAATCGCGACAAAAACCAGCTCGAAGTTGCATCATCACTACAGGTCGCGATATCGCGACAGTTAACCAACCAGCCGCCTAATTGCCAAAAGTGTCGCGAAATCGCGACAGAAGAACCATGCAGCTTCCAAAACTCAAACTTGTCGTGAAAACACGACGAAATATTAACATTTCTATTCAACCTCAAGAAGGGAATGAGAGCGCGGTAAAAACACCATTCGAACCTGGAAAGCGGGACCTGTCGCGATATCGCAACGTGTCGAGGAATCGCGAGTCGCGAAAACGCGACATGTCGCGATATCGCGACATGTCGCGATATCGCAACAAGACGCGGGATCGCGTCACGCGATAACACGACATGTCGCGATATCGCAACATGTCGTGGAATCGCGACCCGCGATAACGCGACATGTCGCGATATCGCGACAGAAACCAGCCGGAGACTGCAGAGGCCCAACCTGTCGCGAAATCGCGACAGTAACCAGCACATTATTTCAGGAATTGTTCAAGGCCTTGTCTGATCTCGACATTCTCCACAGACAAATTGCTATGCAGATGAATCCCAACCTCTCTCTCAGCACCCAACTTAGCAAGGAAATCGGCCGCTTTATTGAGAGATCTACTAGCATAAACAGGAATCACATCCTCAATTTCTTTCCAAAGCTCTAAAATTTGGGCGACCAAAATCCGGAGCCTCCAAGCTTTTAAGGCAAAGTTCCGCATGCAGTCAAGAGCACCAACCAAGATTTGGGAGTCAGACTCAATGATTATCTTTCTGTGACCATGCTTGACGGCCCAGATGGAAGCAGATTTAATAGCAAAGGCCTCAGCTTCATTGTTTGTGGCATATCCCAGACCTTGCAATTCCCAATATAGCACAGTCCCAGCATGATCACGGCAAATAACACCACTTCCAGCATTGCCCGGATTACCTTTAGCAGCTCCATCAGTATTGATTTTGACCCAGCCTTCTGGGGGAGGTTTCCAACAACTTCTTACCTGTCTCTCCAGATCAGCACCTCTCCCACTCAAAGGCTTAGAAGCGAGCTGGTTTTCCTTCTCAAGCATAGATGGCTACGGTTTCCACAACTTTGCTCCAAATGATCTGCCAAATCCCCTCCACCGAAGAGAAGGTTTCACGAAAAATACGAGCATTTCTTTCCAACCAAACCTGCCACCAAATAAAAAGGAAACCGATCTCCCAGCCAGTACGAAGAGCTTTAGAAATAAATCTACCTCTCTTCCAGCTTTCCCATAAATTGGTCCGGGACAGATCTCCAAGCACCTGAAGTTTAAAGTGGGAGAACCAACGTTGCCAAATCTGCTGTGTGAAAGAGCAATCAAACGAGAAGATGGTTCACGGTTTCCTCATTCCTATAACATAAAACACACTCGGGAAGGACCAATGATGCCTCTAATTCTAAGGTTGTCAAAGGTCAAGATACCATTATGCATCAGTTGCCAAGCAAAAAAGTTCACTTTCGGCCAGCCCTTGGGATGCCAAATCTTCCCCCATTCATGAATAGGAAAAGAGTGTGGGGGGGGCTCAGGTAGGATCGAAGCATAGCCCTCCTTCACAGAATAAACCCCAAGGTTCCCGAAGCCCCAAGCAAGCTCATCCTCCTCATCTCTCCCAGAAAGAAACCTTTCAGCCAAAAGTTTTTCCAGAATTGGGGCCTGCTCCGGAGGGATTGGAATAGGCCATTCACCCAGCCGCTTAAATTTTTTAACCTTATACTCCCCCAGAAGGCTGGTAGTGAAATAGGTCTGAATATGAATCCAACCTTTGTCTTCAAGAGCTGTTTTTAGCGGAAGCAGATCGGGAAACACAGCAAGAATAGGAGGATGCTGATCCCAAGAGTCAGTCCAGAACCGGGCCTTCTCCCCTCTCCCAACTTTCCAGAACAATTGATCTTTGATAATGCAAGAACCAAGCTTGAGCGCCTGCCACACAAGAGAACCATTACCTTCCAGAGGATAGCGGCCCAAGTCATTGGGAGGAACAGGACCCAAGTATTTACTAGAAAGGATTCTGCTGCAGAGGGACGAAGGCTGAGAAATCCACCTCCAGTACAATTTCCCAGCCAGGGCCCGATTGTTAAACTTGGAGCTTCTCAAGCCCAGCCCACCTTTTTCCTTGGGCTGGGTGACCTTATCCCAACCAACCAAGGCCCATTTCCTCTCTCCATTGGCACCTTCCCAAAGAAAACTTCTAGCCGCTTTGTCCAACTCTTTCCAGATTGAGGGAGGGGCGGCCAGAATTGAGAATTTGTAAATAGGCAAAGCCTGAATAACAGACTTGCGAAAAGTTAGTCGGCCCCCATAGCTTAACCATCTATGAGACCAATGATTCATTCTCTCTTTGATGCCATCTAGCGAGTCCTTCCAAAAATCAGTTGTCGGTTTTTGAAATGCGAGAGGAACCCCCAAATAAACAACGGGAAGGGAGGTCCGAGTGAAACCCGGAATCTCCATAACTCTCTCTTGCGACCTTTGATCAAGGTTGAAGAAGACCACTTTTGATTTTGAATCATTGATGGCTTGATTAGAAGCCCGAAGGTAGACGTTAAGAGTATCTTTGATTCCTCTTGCTTCTCTGAGGCTGGCAACCCCCACCAAGCCTGTATCATCCACAAATTGTAAATGAGTCAAAACTTCGGCTCCGATTTTAATTCCTGTAATCTGTCCTTGACGTCTTCTTCTCAGGAGGAGTCTGCCAAGACCTTCGACCAAGATAAGAAAGAGATAAGGAGAGCAGGGATCTCCTTGACGGAGACCCCGAGAGGCTCCAAAAGGTGGCGAGGGAAGCCCCTTAATTAAAACAGAGTATGAAGGCGTAGAGATACAGCTCATGACCCAGGCAATCCAGTCCTGAGAAAAACCAAAGGCTGCCAACATCTTGACCAAGAAACCCCACTCTACTCTGTCATAAGCCTTAGACATATCCAATTTGATGAACATTCCTTTGTTACCTGAATTATGCATAGAATGGATAGCCTCCTGAGCCAAGATCACTCCATCCAAGATCCGTCTTCCTTCAACAAAACCCCCTTGCTCAGGGGAAATTAAATTTTGAAGAAGGGGTTTTAGTCTTTCAGCCATAAGTTTAGAAATAATTTTGTAGATCACATTACATAAAGCAATAGGTCTGAAATCAGAAATGAGAGCCCCCCCCTCTCCTTTCGGAATTAAGGTGATAAAGGTATGATTTAGAGCCTTGAGCATTCTTTTGTTAATTCGGGATTCCTCAATGACAGCCAACACGTCCTCCTCCAGGATGTCCCAGAAGGCCTGAAAGAACTCAATAGGGAAACCGTCCGGACCAGGCGACTTTCCTGTGCACATCCCAAAGACCACCTTCTTGAGTTCATCACGATCAATGGGCTTAAGGAGGGACTGATTCTCTTCATGAGAAATAATAGAGGGAATTCCGTCAATGACTTCATTTTGAGCTTCCACATCATGCAGCAAACTTTCCTTGAAGAGGTTTGAGAAGTACTCCATAGAAAGGGAATGCATGTCAGGAAGAGTGTCAAAAGAATTTCCAAACTCATCTTGGAGGAACTCCATGTTATTCAATTGCCTTCTAGCACAGGCAGAGCGATGGAAAAATTTAGTATTTCTGTCTCCTTCTAATAGCCAAGTATTTCTGGCTCTCTGTCTCCAGTAGATCTCTTCTTGATTATCAATGTCCTCAACTGCTTTGCGTAAGGCGTCATCCTCAAATTTAAGATGCTCAGAAATAATTCCTTCTCTGAATTGTTTTTGCACCTCATTCCATCTGTCCAGCAAGGGGGCTCGTTGGAGCTGGAAATCAGATTTGTTAGTTTGCTTCCACTGTTTCGATTTACTCTTAACATAGAGGAGCTGTTTGTGAATTTTGAACATAGCTGTTCCAAAAGGGGGACGACCTTCTTCCCACCACTGTGGAATTTTCCTTCGTAGGTCCTCTTTTTGCAACCAAAAATTTTCAAATTTAAAAGGTTTGTAATACTTTCCTGACATAGTCCCTCCCTCCAGCAAAATGGGAGAGTGATCAGAAACTGGGCCCTCCAAGATCTGGAATTTGATATTCCATCTAACATAAGCTTCCTCCGAGACCAAAAATTAATTTGCATAATGTTAATTCATTGTAATATGCACGAAAAAAAAAATTCAAAAAAAAAAATTGTTTTCTTCGGTTTTTTTTTTTGCCGATTTTTTCCCGATTTTTTGCCTATTCCAATTTTTTGCCGATTTTTAAAACTGCTGATTGACTCCCGATTCCGATTTTCTCAACTATGCCTAAAACAATCATTGACAGCAAAAGCTATATTGGGGCTTGTGTGAGTAAGAGAAGTCCACCCACAAGAGACTAACACGACGTAGCATCCACCAAAGGAATGGTACAGTCAGCCCTAAGCTTCAGGCCTAACGCAAAAGGAATCCGAGCAGACTTGAAATCCTTCGTCTTGAAACATTGAAGATCCAAAGCATAATTGGGTTGTGAAATGGTGATGCCAAAATTTGTCCGATCAATTTAAATCCCCAAAATGTAATGCAGAAGCCCCAAATCTATCATCTCGAAAGTGGAACAAAGTCGTGACTTCATATCCTCGATCAAGGTACAACTACTACCGGTAATAAGATCATCAACATACAAAATAATCACCATAGTCTCCCCATCCGAATGTTTGATGTAAACATCGTGTTCGGCCTCATATCGTCAAAACCCACAACTGAGGAAAAAAGAGTGAATCTGCTCATACCATACACAAGGAGCTTGCTTAAGTCCGTACAAAGACCTAGTCAAATAACAAACTAGAGGGCCTTAAGCTCAAGGCTAGGTGGTTGTTGCATGTAGATATCCTAAAGCTCCCCATGTAAGAAGGCACTCTTCACATCCATTTGGTATACTTTCCATCTATATGAGACAGCTATAGAAAGAATCATCCTAACTAAGTCCATCCTAGCCATTGGAGCAACTGTCTCAGAATAATCAACTCCCTCCTATTGAGAGAATCCCTTAGCAACTAGGCGTGCCTTGGGCTTCTCCACTTGACCATCCAATGTATACTTGGTCTTGAAGATCCATTTTGACCAACTACATTCTTCCCTTCTAGAAGAGGAACAAGCTCCCATGTACTATTCTACATCAAGGCCTCGTACTCCACAAGCATAGCATCTTCCCACTCTGGCTGGCCCTTAGCCTGAGAACATGTAAGAGGATCCTGAGAATGAGCAACATTCGAGAGCAATGCTTGAGAAGGAGCCTTCCAATGTCGCTCTAGAAATAATAGTCTGAGCATCCTTCAAAAGTGACTTAACCCACTTGTGGGTTGGACGAACTAAGGAAGAACCATGTGCACTACGTGGCCAAGCAACATCAAAATCTAAAACTGAAGAATCCACCTCAAAATCACCATTCACCTCATCATGCAAAGCCGAAGCACTCTACACTAATGTGTCCTACTCAATATGCCCTAAATCTGGAAAAGAAGGTACTACAGATGGTGTTGCCCATGAAGGGGTCAAATTAAAAGACAAAGGACCTCCACTTGAAGATCAAGGTGAAGAAGATGCTCTAATAGGAATAGAGCCTGCCAGAATATTTGAAGGAACAGTTGAATCTAAATGTGTCAAAGGATCAAAAGAGTCATTTACCAAAAGCTCAGGTGGCTGGCTGAAAGAAGCACTTGGAAGGACCTCATCAAAAATGACATCTATCCGACTCAAAACCTCACATCTCTGAGGGTCATAAAGGACATATGCCTTTGACGTATCTGAGTACCCCACAAAGATGCATCTATGACTCTTTGATGCCTCCTTCCGAAGTCTTTGGGTATGTGAACTCATGTTAAAGACCCTATAGAAACGAGACACATTAGGCATATTATCAACCTCTCAAGAGGTGTCTTGCCTTGCACTACCCTCATGCCTATTAATGAGTATGTTGCACAAGTGATAGCTTCACCCCAGAATATGAGCTTCGTCCCCTTGGCATGAGTCATTCACCATGCCATCTCCATGATCACCATGTTCTTCAACCACACCATTCTCTCAGGAGTATAGTGAATAGTCCTCTAATATGCAATCCCATGAAAAGCCAAAAAATCATGAAAGGCATGACTTATGTACTCACCTCCCCCATTTGTCCTGAGACATTTGATTTTTCTATCCAATTGATTCTCTACAAGAGCCTTGAAGGTCTTGAATCTCTCAAAGACCTCATCCTTAGTGCAAATAGTATACAACCACATATATCTAGAGAAATCAACAATCAAAAGTACCTATTTTAGAAAGAGATAGTGTACCCATAGGTCGACAAATGTCACTATGTATGATCTCTAAGGGGTGACAAGCCCATCTTGCAATCCCTTTCGGAAAAGTCTCCTATGATGCTTCCCTAGAATACGTCCCTCACATACACCACTCAAAGGAGATATGTGTGGATGTCCAATGACGACTCATGTATCTCAAGGATCCATAGCTGAGATGCCCAAGCCGATGGTGCCACCTTTAACTCTCATCATTTACATGTGCAACCATAGCAACAAAATCTTTCTTCCTTAGAGAAGAAACAGAAGAGGCAGGAATTTTTCCCAACTTATATTTAGTCCAACTCATCACATTAGCCAGACAAAACAATTTTAAATCCATTGTCTATATCCTTAATTACCCAACAATCAGACCAGAATTCTACTTTTTTATTCATATGAGTAATACAATAAATAGACAAGAGATTAGGGCCAACATAAGGAACATGAAGTACCTCATCAAAAGAAGATCCAATGTTGATCTCTCCACATCTTGCAACCTGCAAAGAAGAATCATCTCTAATAACAACACATTCCCCTGAATGTAATTTGTTGTACCCTTGTAGGAGATGTTTGTGCTTCGTCATGTGCCTAGTTGCCCCTGAATCTGCAATCCACTCATTAGAAGAAGTGGATGTCCAATATACTGAATGAACAGCTACATGTGCCTATGAGGTCCCTCCATCAAAGTTGTCCTCACCCTATGCATAGAAAAGGGCAGCATTAGTGCCCCCTTTTTTGTTGCTTCCTTAAGCTTCTTGATGTGAATCCAACAAAATTCTGTTTTATGTCCTTCCTTCTTGCAAAACTCACATGTTGGCTTTTTGAAGGGCTTCTTCTCATTCTGTTTTGGCTTCTTGTCATTTTGAGCTTTGGCAATAGCTTCCTTTGGATGGGCCTGATTGATCACAGAATTACCCTTATGCCTTTGTCTTCTAGCCTGATGATGCAAAAAGTACTTGAATACCTCATCAAAGGGTGATACAAGAGAATTGGGAAACTATATTCAAAATTTCAAAGCATCTCAAATACAACAGGAACTATCTCATATGTTTCCTAAACATTGTTTAAGACTATTCAGCAGTTCAATATTCTTTTCCTTCTCCACAGCTTATTGTCCTTCTCCTGACACCTTAGGTAATCCTCTTGTAGTCCGGATATCTTCTTGCAATTTCTTGAAACAACTAATGTACTCATCAACAATATTAAACGAGTCCACTGTCAAAGTAGCAAGCTCAGCCTCCAACCTACTAATTTGTGTAGAATCAACGCAATCAAATAATCGTTAAAACTTGTCAAGGAACTCCATGGGGTCCGTGCCCTGTGGTGCTGCTAGCATGGGTGTTGAGGGAATTAAGTTCAATTTTATTATCTACATTTATTGTTAGAGAATAAGTTCATTCATTTATATTATGTTTGGTGTCAAGGAATTTTTGTATCATACTATGGTGATAAACTTTTATATTAATTAGTTACAATAGATTAAAAATTTTATATGGTAACTTTAATATTAGAAGTTTGACTACATTTAATTAATAGTATTTTTTTCACTGTTAGCAAGTTACTATAAAATAATATATATTCATATTTATTTCTCATAATTTTAAATATAATTTTAATTGCAATACTTTTCCAAACTGAACCACATTTTCTGAACGTCCAGAACTTCCAAATCGTTTTCTCTTTCATTCCAACCGAACTTTCCATGTCTGGTAACTATGCTTGGAGGACAACCCAGTCCCAACTTATAACTAACAAACAGAACATATATTTCACCCACACAACTATTGGATAATGGCACAGGTTTCAGGAATTTGTATGCCATAGAAAGCAACTGTTGACAAGACTAAACCCACTGCCAAAGTACGTGGCAAGTGGCTGCCACTAAATAGTCGATACAGCTCCTCAATTTGTTTTTTACATACAAAAAGTAGAAGGAAATATAGTATTTAAAAGAACATATTGTAATGTCTCAAGTTCTGGATCTTTGGCCATCAGTGTAACCCTTCAGGATTCAATACAAAAAGCCATGAGGTAAAGGGTATAATTGACATAAAACTTGGAGCTAGAAGATAATAAGGTAGGATATATGATTTTCCAAGGGGTCTTTGCTTTCAATTGAAGCTAGTTCTCCCCCCCTCTCGGCTTAGTAAGGAGAGGATGCTCCACGAGATCCAAAAGGATGTTAGTCTCCAGTACACCAGATGCACTTGGATCTCTCTTGTTGCCCCTCTTTCCCCCAAGCTATCTTTCTACCATGAGCACTTCTTACAGATACAGGAGGGCAGAATAGTTCCTCCACAATACCTTCAGAAGTACACAATGCATAGTCTTCGGATCACTATTGGGCAACTCAGGGTGTGTTCTCACCAACTCCAGATTAAGTTAGATCACCATCTTCCAACGGAGGAGTGGATTTGCTTGTTTTGCCCCTTGGGTGAAGTTGAAACCCTTCATCACTTAATTTTTTTGTTGTCCAATTTATTATGAGATCCGAGGTAAATTCCATTGCCTTTTCAGGGACAACTCTCGATCTGTTTCTACCTTCTTCAGATACCTGAACCAGCAGTGTCTCGCACTCTTTCTTAGGGAGATAACTCAGCTTTGACGACATAAAAGTTCTCCTCCAGATGGATCTCATCCTCCTCAACATCGGCTCATCACAACATACTTCACTAGCTCCAACGGACCAGGTGACTCCGGTCGGAAACGCCCCACATCATCCAATTCAGACGGAAGCAAGGTCACTAGACAGCGCACCCTCAGTTTGTCAGGGTTCCAAACTAACGCTGGTTAGAGACATATCATGGACTTCTTCAGCTCCAATACTTCGGCCTCGACTGTTAGGAGAGAATAGTTTTTGGGGGGTTCTTGGAGCTTGCCCCTCCTGGGCTGCTCCCTCCCCCCTCCTCTCTCTCCATTCTTCTTGGCGTGCACTCCTCTCTTCTAGACTGCAGCCCTCCCCCCTCTGCTCTCCCTTTTCTTTTCCCTTTCTCTTTGGCCCGATTGTTGGGTTTCGTCTTGTATTTATCTTAGTTCTTTTCTTTGTTGGGCTTTTTAGCCTGCTAGCTGGCAGTTATTATTGTCCTTCTTATAGTCCCTTGGGTCTTATTTTGGCCAACCGCGGACATTAATAATATTTCATTTCATTTCATTTCTCTTTATGAAATCTTGGAACCTTGGTTTTGACCTTCCAACAGAAACCTTTTACAACCAAATGCCCATTTCTGGGCTTGCCCATTTGCATTAACTTGAGAATGTTTTAGAGTGAACTCACCTTATTTCAAGGTTACGCCACAGAATCAGACAGCATTAGGCTAAAGCTCCAATGCATATGACCATGTGTTATTTTAAACTCAACTGACTGCCCGGGACTACTGTGGCACCATCTGAATGGTAGGGACTGTGGGTACCTGTCAAGATTGTGCATCCATAAGGCCTGAGACCAACTCTAAGTTCCAACAGAGGTGTACTAACATCACAAGGGAACCTGTTGACTATCCTGAATGCAGCAGTTGTGTCTTCAAATATTGGCCACCTTGTGTGCTTTGGGTGCCTCTATGGCTCCAATTGTGACCCAGTCATACAATCATGATAACAATATAATTCTATGTACATGACTGGATTAGCATTAGCTCTCAAATTATGAGTGAATTATGCAAAATTTGCACAGTTTTATGAAAATCAAAGCTGCAAAAGAAGTCAATGAAGAGGGCTAAAAGGTTATGCATATCTATGTCATTTACTCTATCAAGGGACAAAGCAATGCCATAAAATCATTTTTGCAGGTAAGAATGTCACGAGTTTAGGCAAGACTTACAAGGTTTCAGTCTACTGCTCTGCCTATCTCTTATTCATTTCTTAATACTGGGTACTGTTTTATAAGCTCAATGTACGCAAGATATTCACTGGGTATTGTCATCAAGCAAGCCAATGGTAACATATACAAATGCTAGAGCCAGTGAACACCTAAAAATTCATCCCAACGCCTGAAAGTAAAACAAATGCACCAGGGAAAGGGATGATAGCACAGGCAAAATGAACATAGAAGTCCCACTGTGATGAAAATTTCACCACAGCTTACAAAAGCCATTCATAAACCTCACATGTTGAGAGAAAGGTGAAGCATTTAAACCCATGACTCTGATGTTTTCCTTGGCATAAATGAAACTTTGGTGTTCTTGGCATCAATGAAACAATGCTTTGGAAATCAATTTGAATGCAATTTATAAAACCTCAAAAAGAAGACATCAGACCACCTTCAATATTTGCAGACTTTAGAAGAGGAATCGCCCCAAAATTTGGAACTGTGCATACCACATATTCCAACAATTATCATGACTTAAACTTTTGAACTGTGCATATCACATACTCCAATAATTATCATGGCTTAAACTTTGAACTGTGCGTACCACGTACACCTACAATTATCACGAGTTTCTCAATAGTAGTCCATGAGGTGGCTAATTTGAAAAAGGAAATACAACTGTGGACTGCAAATTCACTTACCTGCTACCAACGCTTAAAGGATAAATAGGAAGAAAATAAGCTCAACAAAAAATGTTCAGTGTTCTTAAACGTACTTTAAGCGGGCAGTCTCTAAAAATTTATGTTTGGTGTCAGATTGCAGCTGAAAGTTCAAGACTGCCCACACTAAACTTCAAATTTCAAGATGTTTATTGGCCATTTTGCTTTTTAGAACCTACAATTGAAACCTAAGTTGCATACATACAGACACGGAGATTGCATATAGAAGGTAACCGTAAATTACCAGCCCATCTTTATCACATAACTTAAAGAAGGAGAATTTTGATGGCTAAGAATCAGCTCCAGAAACCCTCCCAAGAAATCTAAAAAATGCATTGCAGATCAAAGCAGCAACAACAATTCAAATATGAGCTCAAAGAGGACCAGTATATATGGAACATAATATGCAAACTCAGACACAATAGGGACTCAACTGTCCAGGGTTCTTACAAGTCCAATAGGCTGGCAGTCTGTAAGTTTATGTTTGGTGTCAGATTGTTGCTTAAAGTTCAAGACTTCCCCAGAATGTCCTTCAAATTTCAATATGTTTATCAAGCTACAATCAAAAGCTACGTTGCATAGATACCAATAGAGAGGTATCCAATAAAAATATTGCAAATCTAAAAATTTTACAAAACATTCGATACAATGCCAGCGGAAGATAATATATTAAAGAACAAGAAACGTGTGAGTACAAACTATATGCATGCAACATACAGATATCATAATTTCATCAATTTGGAACATTGAAAAGACCGAATTTCCACTTATAGTAGGATATAAAAGGTAAATTACCAGCCCATCTATATGAGAAAACCAGAAAAAGATAATTTTGACAGCTACGTATCAGCTCCAGAAACCCTACCAATAACCTTAAAAATGCCTTGCAGATCAAAGCAGCAACAACCATTCAAATACGAGCTCTAAGACAACGGGTATGAATGAAACATAGTAACCAGCCTCCCACTCAATATGGAGTTGACAAGAGTGATATGCCAAACATTTGAACTCGAATCAAACTCAGGAGATTGGAAACAAAACACAACAAATGAAATTTCACCCGTTCGCACCAATGAACTAAAAACATTGTCCAAACTAACATATCCAGCTGAAAAACCAGCTCAGCAGAAAAATTCATTTACAAATTTGTCATAGGGTGGGACAGCTGCAAAACTTTGGAGGGGAAAAAAGAGTTTTGCTCACAAATAAAACTCATCTGATCTCTGCTTACCTGTTAGTAAAGAAACAATGAGAAAATTCTGTACTTTTGAGACACTTTTTTATGTGTTTTCTTCTCTAACATTGATCAAGCCTTGGCCAAGTTTCATCGACTCTGCCAAGTCTCAGCAAGTGTGGTGAATTTTTTGGCAATTGAGTCTGGTTGGATTTGTGTAAAGTCACTCAAGACTCTGCCCTACACATTTTTCAGAGAGAAACAAAACCTGCAACCCTGATGTGAAAATAGGTGTTTTGCCTCATCATGAGTATTTGTTTATCTTTTCTTTCACCTAACCAGAAAAAAAAAGCTAAAATCTGAGAAAACCATCTCTCTTGTTCATGAAGAACTTGCACCCCACAACCAAAACATCAAATATGAATTGTTGTGACTCGAGAAATAGGCAACTGGAATATCCATGAAGAATCTTGGCAAGCACCCAGAAAAGAATATTGAAAAAACACAGTAAGCTATCTAAATAAAGCAAAAACGTGTATAAAGAACAAGCAGAATCCTACTTTCATACTCAACCAGTGTCTAGAGTCCATTTTCAAAGTTCAGTTAGCAGACTCTCAGTTTCACATTTCCAAAAACAACTAGTGTCAAGGTATTATCATGTGCAACTCCAACATCCAGAGCCTGCACAACTACCTTTGAAAAGTATCTTACTATTGAATGTGTTACCATCATCACAGATTCTGGGAAAGCCTCTTCTGGAGGGAAGAAGACAAATGAATTTCCGGGAAACCCGCTTGTAGAGACAAAACAAGATAAATCAATTTCAATCTGTGTTTGAACGCTTCTGCTAAAACATTGGATCCAGTTTTGTAGGAAGAGAGAATAAAGTGCTTTATAAAAAATGACTTTCCTTTTTTTTCAGTGTTCCTGTTTAAAATGGTGATCGTTATGTTTGTGACAAAGTTGCTCATGAATATACCCTGTAGGCCAACTAAGAATTTTCACCTGGCTTTAGTGATAATGCAAGTGATGTTTCTCAAGAAATTTTGTAAAATCAACAAACAGTTACCATATGCAACATTCGCAGTTGCATTCCATTCTTGTCTGTTTCTACCTCAATCCATTTGGGAACTGCATGAAAATAACCTAATCCAGGACCACGTTTACTTCACTTTTAATCTCAAGTAAGCATGCTCAAGACAAACACTTTGGTACAGTGCATGTGTTTCCAGATCAAACTTCTTGAAGCAGACAAATGACATAGTGATAGATAGAAACAGATGATTAACATTATTTTCACCTTTTTCTTTCTTTCTTTTTGTTTTCCATTTTGAACAGATGATTAACATTAACATACAGCTTGGTTGTACAATCCAAAAGATTCCAATGTTTGCCAACATAAGAAAGATCAGAAGAAGACAACTTCTAGACCAGTTTCATCTTTATGAGAAAGAGGAAATATCAATCTCTATATGTAATGATACAACTAATAAAGCAGTATGTACACCATCAAGTGGAATGGCAGAGATAGCTTTATACATGCATCTTAAGAACCACATCAAGACTGACTTCTAAAACAACATAATTGTCAATTTGGAATATCCCTAATCCAAACTATAACTTCATAAGAACACAATATAAGACGATAATAACCGAGCCAAAAGAAATTCAAGCTTAAAAGAACATATTGGATTTAGTGAGTGCTTCACCACTAAGGTTACAGAAAATGCAGATAAAGGAAAGAATATTAGATTAAGCTTTTTTTTCTTTCTTTCAAATTGAAAATTCCTCCATACCTTCTGGAAAAGGGTAGTCTCAAAAGTAGGGATGAGATTGCATGCACAACATCAGCCATACCAATTAATTGAAAAAGAATCAATTGTAAAATTGCAAGCCACAGGTTGCTTGTCATTCCTTCCGCTTGATGCCTTGCCACAGCATGTCCAACCTGATGGTTTCAAACACCATATAACCACATAATCAAAATTCTTTAGCTGGAATGCACAGAGGAGAAATCATGAATGAAAATTGTCCACAATAATATGAAGCAGAAATTAGACATGACAAGAATTTAAATAATATGTGTAAGCTCATAATTAAAGAAAATATAAAACAAACAATTTGTAGCTGTGGACCTCTTAGTGTCTGGTTACTACTGGCATTATGTGAAGAAAGCAGCTTTGTAGCACAACATGCACTATAACTTGTATACATATTCGAATTTTAGTTAGATGCAGTATGGCTCCCCATAAAAAAACTCCACATGGACATTATATCTGATTCGCATATCTCCAAAACAATGTCCACGCCAAGTTTGACCCATAGCCCTTTGGATTGGGAGTATCTGAATGCTCATGTTTTGTATTCATAAGAGTCTGATCCACAGCTGATCCCACATCAAATCATGAAAAATATCCAGATTGGATATTTGTTCTTTTAAGAAGATTGATTCTTTGGGCCCCATTGGACTTCAATGTTACCAGCATCCCAAGGTCAATTTGCTCCTTCGGTTCATTGTCATCTATACTGATTGACTTCCTCCATTGAGTTCTATAGCACGAGTGGCGGTATTCCCAGTAATGAGATGGTGACAGATTCAGGAACTGAACGGTACTGCAGTCATGAGACTAACAACACCGTCGTACAACATCCCTTGAGACTGTACGGCAACAGTCATACAACACAATCCATCATACAACGTAAACTGTTGTACGATGCAATTTTGTGTGCTGTCGTACGATCCAACTTATCTTACAACACAATATGAGTTATTCCTAGCAATCCTTAATGTCTGGAAGTGATTTGCATGGTATCCCACATACAAGATCACTTAGCAACGTTCCAACCCTAAGTTGGCAACACTCCTATGTGTTTTCCTTCATACAATCCACCTTCATACGGCCTGCTATCGTGCGGCCTGCAACTATTTAGCTCCTTACTGCTGCAATCACTTGTACGAACGGCTGCAACCCTCCAATTCCTTTTGTAACCTGCAATGGCTACAATCCTACAAAAATGTGAAGTAATAACATTCTTAACACCAAGGCAATGATTTACACGCTGCAATACTTGATGGATTACAACATACAACATACTAGCAATAACAACAGCAAGCGTTAACGAGGGCTGCAAATAATAGCAATGGCTGAATCGCATTATTATTCAGTAGCTGCTACAAACAGCAGCATACTCATGTGATTACAATGGCTGTTATGGCCAACAATGACAATGGTATCACAGATAACAGCAATAGCACCATTCTCTATCCACTCAAGCAACTTGCTCTCTCTCCGTACACACTAGATCATACTCTTGGATCCTTCATGCTATCATGCTCGTACATCATCAGGCAGCAATTACTTATGTGCTCATGCCTCAGAATGAAGGAGGGGGGGCTTATTTAATGCCTGCCCTAGGCCGTTTCAAGTGGTTCCCAGGACAGCGCACTATTACAACCACTCCCAATTCCAACGTTGCATGGATTAATCAATTTTCCTAAGGTCTAAAGCACATTTTTAATTAACATGTCATTTCATTTACATTTCAGCCTAATTTCATTTGACTTCATTTCTTCTAATTTCATATACATTTCATCTAAATTTTGCTTTATCCAAAATTGCAAACAAAACTTTTTATTTCTTTTTCTTTTTTCTAAGAAGCAGTTTTGCCTGCCGCCTACATCTGTCCTCCCCTTTAGACCAATCGACGTCCTCGTCGATGCTTGCTGCTGCTGCTCTTTTGCACTGGACTGTTTCTGTTGAGGACTAACAATAGGTGCTCCACCCAAGTCGGTTATCTAGAGTCGTAGGGCTTCCCGCTCATCCTTCAGTCTCTCCACATACCTACTAAAATGAAGAACCTGTAGCCCATAGTGAGGGTAGATGTGCAGTTAGATAGCTTTTTTTTCTGTAACTGTCGATGTCTTGAGTCTTTTATATAGTCGGCAATTTCCTGCAAATGACTATGGAGTAGCATGGCTAGTTTCAGATTTGAAAGCTAGTATCAATTTTTTGGGTTGGCATGAGAATCTCAAATCAAATTGTACAAAAGTTTTTATAAAAACATTATGACGATTTGGTTGTTGTAAGAAAGATGACTTTCAATGAACAAGAATGTTATTATTTCTTCATTCGGCTAATTGTACTATCAACTCCTTTTCTTGTTCCATAGCACCCTTCTATGGTTTTGCTTTAACTCGGCTTCTGTCCTAACTGCAATAGCCAATTGTTCGTCTCTTTCGGCGATGAGTTGATCCTTATGCTCCAGCTCCTTTTCACGAGCCTCATGCATTTGCAATTTTATTTCCATCTCTGCCTTATAATGATCTCATTACACCTCTCCATGTCTCTCTTAGTTGCAGCAAGTTCGTTGTCCTTGGCCTTCAAATGTTTGTCCTTATCCTTCAACTGTTCGTCTTTGGTCTTTAGTTGCTCATAATTTTGTTTTAGGCTGGCAACCTCTGCCTCAAATTCCTTTTTCATAGCTTCTGCTTCTCTTCTCATAGCTTCCATTTCCTCTTTATACTGGTTATCTCACTCCTCCTTGGATTGGTGTATCTTTTCCAACCCAACCGTTAACCAATCTATCTAACGAGTCAAATGCAGAAATGAAATTTTACATGCTTACACGCAGTTCCATTTCTACTTAAATAATTTTACAATTCTGCAGTCATTGTAGTATAGCAATAATAATGCACAGAACCTGCAACAGCAATAATAACAGCAGCAACAAAAGCAATAGAAGCAGCAATGGCAGCAATGGTAATAGCAGCAGCAATGGTAGATAACAGTAAATACAAGCAGTTTTATATTAACAATGGCATTTATGATACAGAATTACAATTTCAGCATTACAATATACAGCCTGCAAACCCTAGGCAGAATATTCTCCATGCTGCATACAAGACTGGACTGCATCATGCCCTATGCACATATGCATCAACTCTCTCACGTACCATGCTCTCCTGTTAATCCACCAACCTACATGACTCTCCTCAATGCCCTAGCTGAATGAATGAATCCCCAATCCATGAAGAACTTCTATGCATGAACAACTTGAATGAATGAGGGGAGGGCTTATTTATACACCAAAAAGTAGTTATGCCCTCCAACTACCTCATAACTTCCCCAAATTACATTTCATATGCATTTGATATTTGCATTTACATGACATTTCCCACTACAGGACAAAATAGTTTATAACATGTAATTTAGCCTACATAATTGACTTACATCACTTTATTATTACGTACAATATTAAATTGCACTTTATAACATAATTAAATATATGTATGCTCATTTTGTCAAACACTTTGCATACAATACCAAAACTGATTCACCAAATACAGACATATCAATTTGCCTGTCTACATCAAAAAATTGATCTTCTATTGGTGCCACTTCTGGTGGAATCTTCCTATATTCCACTTCAGTTGTGTCTATCGGGCAACGTTGCAAGGTACTTGCATCTATGTATACTCTCCTTGGTACCCTGTAATTAGTTGGCACACCTTCTGGTAGCTCCTTTATTCTGATCATATTCGTCACTTCTTCAGCCTCTAATTCCCATGGTTCTTTTCCATAAATTTCAGTGAGCTTCTTTGTTCTCACATCCTCTTGAACCCACTGTACTGCTTTCTCCATTTCATTGTAAACCATGGACTGCCATTGCCTTAGCTGTCCTACACAACCCATCCTAAACTATAGTCATGCAGAGTCAAAAACCTGCATCATCTTTCCAAAAAAATTCATCCACCTGATCATCAGTCTGGATTCCTTCTTCCTTGGTCCATCCAAAACTGGGCACTTCAATAATGAAATGCTTCTCTGGTACTTGGAATGTCTCTTCCTCTTCTTGTTCTTATTCAATTCTGCTCTATTTTCTTCCAGTTGTACTTCTTTATTCCCTTCCGGCCAATCAGGTTGTCATACAGTTTATTCCTATAAATTCAGCAAACTTTCTTCACTGGCTGGTATTTGGCTGCTATCTCATCTCCTAATTACTCTGAATTTCTTTCTCTTTTTCTAAGGTTTTGATGCAATCTCAACCTCCTTGCCCCTTTCACGATCTTCAATTCTCGTTTCTCTTGGCACCACTATTTCTTTTAACAGGCCTTGGGCTGTCTCTGAGAGCTCAAACTGCTCTATACTTGGCATAGTAGGTGATGCACAAAAATCCACTTGTTGTGCCCATTCAACAAGTCCTAGCAATTCCTCCACATTGCCCGTCACTACTGGTTCTTCTTGAACCTCTTCAACAGGTTGTTCCCTCACTTCCTCTTGTTCCTCTTGCTATTGCACAATCTTTTCTAAGGGTTGTCATTCTTGCGACATCAACCTTTCCTATTCGCGTTGTCTCCTTATTCGAACAGGACTTATTTGCAATCCTTTTCCTCCCAACTTTCTTCAACTTGTTGCTTCTGCAACTATTCCTCGTGATATTCTTCCTGAGTGACTTCGATAGTCACTTCTTCAGCCTCCTGCTGCAATTCTTCTTCTAATCTCCTCTGCCTCTTTCGTCGAGGGGCTATTTCTTCCTCTGAAGCCTCTCACTATCCTCCAATGGGAGGAAATCTGCTCTTTTCAAGATTTTCTTAGTCCTCACTTTTGCTGGAGTAGATTTTGCTATTGGCACCGCTTTTACCCATCTCAAAATCATAGGTTCATTATCCGTGATGTCCCCTTTCTAGACAGTCGGTGTTCAGTGGTGATTTAGCCTATTCCTGGGTTCCCATAGGCTAAATAGGGATGTTTGGGAACCCTAAGTGGGTTGTTCCTCAGCGATCAGTGCTTCACCAGCTCTCCTCTGCCTCTTTCTAGAGGCGATTCGGAGCTTTCTTCCACCACTTACTATTTTTAGTAAGTCGGAGCTGAGACGTTCAGTGGTGATGAATTTTATGGGTTTTTGTTCGAGTAGTGCTAAGGAGTTCGAGTCCTTCCGAGGGCTTTGTTGGGTGATTCGATGGAGTTACTATTTATAGTAACTGCTAATTTTGGCAATGTCAACTTTGGTCTGCTTCATTCCACATTTGTAGTGTTCAGGTTGCCTTATTTGATGAATTTATTCAGTTGCTAAGGTTGGGCGAAATATTTGGAAGTTATTAAAGTTACTTTTTAATTAAAAAGGGCCAAATGAAATTAAAAAAATATATATTTGGAAGTTCTTCGCGATAGGGTTTGTGATTTTGGCAACTTCAGTGGGTGTTTGAGGAGATCTTCTAGGTCTTCTAGTTTTTGGTCATTTTCATCTGGGTGTGCTTCAGTTTAGTGTTTTGTGGTGTGATTTGAGGGTTCTTGGAGCTGGCCGTACCCTTTAGGAGTGCATTGGAGAACATGTAATGCATTCATATCTCTTAATCCGGGAAGTTTCTCATTTTGGGTTTCCTGGCATATGTTTTCCAAGTTTGGGCGATGAGAATGGAGGCATTGATGAGGGTTTGGAGCTAGAGTGAATTTATTTTGCTGGCCGTACCCTTTCCAACAGGTTGTACCATTACCTTGGGAAGTGTGCAATAAATTCAGTCAACTTTCAGGTGTGTTTGTTGTCCAGACATTGGCGCCTAGCTTGTACAAGATTGTTGCATTTTACGGCATGTCATTCGGAGCCCGTTTGATGAAGTTATGAGCATTTTGGTGTGTTCAGTTGTGTATGGTTTATTTCCAGAATTTTGTATCAGACCTGTACTTGCATTTCCAGGTCAGAAATTTGAATAATATAATGTTGTTTGGTGTTGGGTTTCAGTTTGTTTCATTCCACTTTATGTTTATGCAATTTAGAGTTTTTCTTTATGCATATGTTCACACATTATAAAGCACAAAAACCCCAAAACAATTGCATATAATACCTATCAACAAAACATGAGAAAAAACACAAAAAAAAAATCAGACATTACAAAAACAGAAACAAAGAAAAAACCCTCAATTATTTCAGAGCAGCAAACAGGGGTGTCTATTACAGTGGTATCAGAGTGCAGTCATTTTTTGCCAACCTATGGTTAAGTTTGAACTCATGATGGCATCGTCAGTTGATTATAAGTTTTGGGGTGAAGTTCAGCATGATATGCAAAAGATCTTTAACATTATGAAGGATCCAAACTTCAAAAGGTATTTGTTTCCGAAGTTTGTAAGGGAAGAGTCTAAAAGGTTGAACGTAATATCAGGACACCATGATAATGAAGCTGAAAAAGCAAAGGTATTTGCAGAAGAAAAAATCAGATCAGAAATATGTGATGAAGGAAGTGACATTTCACATGAGGTATGTATGACCGAATGCCAAAATGAGTCCTTAGTCATGCATGCAACTTTTGATGATGAAATTGTGCACGAGGAAAAAGACCAAATAGCAGACATGGTTTCATATTTGAACCTACCAAATGAAATTTCTAAGTCTGTCGGTTGCTTAGATGAGACCAAAGAAGCCGATGCATATGATGACAAATTAGTTGAGTTTACTAACGCCATTGCAAAGAAAGGACATGATGACAAAGTTACAGATTTCATAGCAGCCCTTTCCGATGAGTACACTCATGATATTTCGGAGCATGACAAAGATTTGGACAGCCATGATGATTCAGTGTATGATGGGTTTATTGCTAATTATGATGCATTTTCAGATTTAATGCATGTTGGCGGTTGTGGGTTTAGTTGCCAAACTGAACCTATTAAGGTGAATATGCCGAATAGTTTCATTTTCTTTGGTGACTTGCAGAGTGAATTACGTACAAAGACAGTCACGCATGAGGAGCCAAAAGAGCACGTTGGGACAGAATTAAGTGATCAGCTCTTAGTACCATGGGATCCGGGTGTGTTGACACCTGAATACAAAGAAGAACCTGTGCGGTATGAATTTCTTTTTGACTGCAATAATGTTCCAACTTATCAGGATTCATGCAAAAAGGATGGCAATGAGGTAGCTGATTTCGAGAAGGCGAATCTCGAAAATAAATCAGATTTATTTTTGCATGAGGTTGATTATGATTACAAGCATAGTGAGCTACACCATTTGCAGAGCCAAATGAGAGTCACTGAAGACCAAGTTGTGGCAGCCTTATCGCGTCTTGATAGCACGCACAATTACATTGAGGATATTTATTGGAAGGTTCAAAGGGAAGAGCAACAACATGGAGTTCAGGGAGGAGTCACTCTTTCCGATCTGCACACCATCAAAGAGGCTCTACAGGTAATCAAATCAGAATTTTTACTCTTGCTTGTTGATAGAGATATGGCTGTTAAGTTTGCAGAAGACACCTTGAATACATACCAAGAGAAGGAGAAAGATATTGATGAGCTATGCCTTGAGCTTAGCCTAACTGACCACTCTCTTTTGCAAGCTGAAAATCAATCAACTATGGCAGCCATGAATAAGAAACAAGAATCAGATGCAAGATACATGGAGATCAAGCAATTGATTGAAGGCATTGAGGAGCTCCATAAGGATTTTCATTTGGAGCCAAGTTGGCCACATCCGCATGAGCTTGAGTTGCTTTGGCATGATACTTTTCATGACATAGAGCTTGGTTACTACAGGTATTCCAGTTCAGACTGTGAGGATGAGTATAATATTTGGTTGCAGGAGCAGGGAATACAGTTGGTGCACAGTGGATCTCTTGTTGTGATCATAGTGGTGCAGCGACAGCGTGGTGGTTTCTTTCTGAGGTTGTTATGGGATCCAGGTATTATATGTGACCTCAGCCAAGAGCAAACATTTGACTGGGGTATATTTGAGTATTGCTTGAGGACAAGCAATCTTTGGGAAGGGCGGATTGTAATGTCCCCTTTCTAGACAATCAGTGTTCAGTGGTGATTTAGCCTATTCCTGGGTTCCCATAGGCTAAATAGGGATGTTTGGGAACCCTGAGTGGGTTGTTCCCTGGCGATCAGTGCTTCACTAACTCTCCTCTGCCTCTTTCTATAGACAATTCGGAGCTTTCTTCCACCACTTACTATTTTTAGTAAGTCGGAGCTGAGACGTTCAGTGGTGATGAATTTTAAGGGTTTTTGTTCAGAGTAGTGCTAAGGAGTTCTGAGTCCTTCTGAGGGCTCTGTTGGGTGATTCTAATGGAGTTACTATTTATAGTAACTGCTAATTTTGGCAGTGTCAGCTTTGGTCTGCTTCATTCCACATTTGCAGTGTTCAGGTTGCCTTATTTGATGAATTTATTCAGTTGCTAAGGTTGGGCGAAATATTTGGAAGTTATTAAAATTACTTTTTAATTAAAAATGACCAAATGATATAAAAATAAAATAAAAATAAAAGCAACTTTATGTTTTTTTTTTAAACCTTATCCTACTAGGCCAAGAGGGTGGATGCACATCCCAAGGGGGGACGTAGGAGTTCTTAAGGCAATAAAATAATATTATTTTGAAATGTGTTTGGAGCCCAAAAAACCTAAAAATGAGGCATGGGGTTTATATTGGAGTTTTGGAGCTCATTTGCATCATCTTCTTTCTAGCAACATAACAGAACTCTATCAAATTTGCTTCAGCAATTGTGGACTTTGGCTTTTGGAGACGAAAACCTCCATTGGTATCACTGGTTTCGAGGGTTAAAGGTCCTCCCTAGTTAGTTCTAGGTGTTTCTACTTCAGGGGACATAGATTTGAGCTTGATTTGCAGCGGTAGGGTTTGTGATTTCGGCAACTTCAGTGGGTGTTAGAGGAGATCTTCTGGGTCTTCTAGTTTTTGGTCATTTTCATCTGGGTGTGCTTCAGTTTAGTGTTTTGTGGTGTGATTTGAGGGTTCTTGGAGCTGGCCGTACCCTTTAGAAGTGCATTGGAGAACATGTAAAGCATTCATATCTCTTAATCCAGGAAGTTTCTCATTTGGGGTTTCCTAGCATATGTTTTCAAAGTTTGGGCAATGAGAATGGAGGCATTTTGATGAGGGTTTGGAGCTAGAGTGAATTTATTTTGCTGGTCGTACCCTTTCCAGCAAGTTGTACCATTACCTTGGGAATTGTGCAATAAATTCAGTCAACTTTCGGGTGTGTTTGCTGTCCAGACATTGGCGCCTAGCTTGTACAAGATTGTTGCATTTTACGGCATGTCATTCGGTGCCCGTTTGATGAAGTTATGAGCATTTTGGTGTGTTCATTTGTGTATGGTTTATTTCCAAAATTTTGTATCAGACCTGTACTCGCATTTCCAAGTCAGAAATTTGAATAATATAATGTTGTTTGGTGTTGGGTTTCAATTTGTTTCATTCCATTTTATGTTTATGCAATTTAGAGTTTTTCTTTATGCATATGTTCACACATTATAAAGCACAAAAACCCCAAAACAATTGCATATAATACATATCAACAAACCATGAGAAAAAACACAAAAAAAAAATCAGACATTACAAAAACAGGAAACAAAGAAAAAACCCTCAATTATTTCAGAGCAGCAAATAGGGGTGTCTATTACATTATCAGACAACTTCCTTGAAGTTGTAAAGCCAACCATTTCTATATTGACATATGATAATGCAACCATTTCTATATTGACATATGACAAATGATAATGCATTCAACATAATTCCAATGGCATGGAATGCCATCAAAAATTTCTTAGTCTATCACCTCAAGAAATTCCTAATTCTATATGACAAGTACAATGCCCAATCGTATTGTATACCTTCCATCATGCCTTGCACATATTGTGCTATCCACATAGGCATCTCTGATGACCTGGTTTCTCCTAATAACTTTTACATCACTATGTTCATGACACATCACAACTCATCATTCTTTAATTGGCTTTGTTTGATTCCACGACTTCCTTGACCGAAAATCTTACTGACATCTTTAGGTTTAATAATTGTTATATCCCAAATTATCTTATTCCATTTTGTTGCATTCAAAGCCTCTTTCCTTATTGTGATGCCATGTTTTGGTAGCCCAAACCTCCGTCGACAATTATTTGCTGAAAAGATCACCTTGATGGCTCGATTCCCAATCTTCACAATGCTTATATTCTCCTCTGCACCATAAGTCTCGAGCATTTGCAACAAATAATCCTTAAAGAATTCAGTATCGAAAACTTGAACCTGCGGAATGCAGCTCACTCCTACTTGCATCAATTTATCTTTTAGTGGATGGTTTGGTGGGTCTTCTTGCCACCACTTCCAACAAAATTCTCCAATGGATTGAGTCCACGTTATCTCACCCAAAAGTATCCTTTTCTCCTTTTCTTTCTCAATTCATTCTCTTTGCCCTCTCTGAGGCTATTTGCAACAAATAATCCTTAAAGAATTCTTTATCCAAAACTGGAACCTATGCAATACAGCTCACTCCTACTTGCGTCAATTTAGCTTTTAGTGGATGGTTTGGCAGGTCTTCTTGCCACCACTTCCAACAAAATTCTCCCGAGTCCACGTTATCTCACCCAAATGTATCCTTTTCTCCTTTTCTTTCTCAATTCATTCTCTTTGCCCTCTCTGAGGCTGGATTTCCTCCTCCATCTTGTGACTTCGTCCTCGTCTATGTGTTTGTTCTGTCGGTTCATGCCTTCGACTGAGTCTTGTCTTCTCTTCTCTTCCTCAGTGTTCTCTTTGATGCAACAGGCCTGGGGAGCATCTAATCCTTTGTGCTTCTATCCTTCGTAAGCGCTCACCGAAATTTATTTAGTCACTCATACTTCATTTGTCATACCTTCTTTCTTGCTATCATACACTAACTGTTTAGTCAATTTGTCGTCATTTGTATGGCCAACTATTCGCACTTTGCACGATGCTCCTTTGAATTTGTACAACACTCCATCGTACGACCACTTTCTCCTTCGTACAACTTTTCTTTCATCGTACGACAACCTTCCTCCCTGGGACGACTTTTCACAGTAGTGCCTATACAACACTATCTCCATTTACAGTTGTACTTCCCTATAGTCCATCTTCATCGCAATTATACAACGATTTCCTCACTGGTTGACTTTCCTCCTCGACGCACTTTGTCAGTACAAATTTCCTCTGCCTTCTCTTTGTCGATGATGTTGTTCTTTTGGCCTCATCCCCTGAGGGGCTTCAACGTCATCTAAACACTCTTGCCGCTTTTTGTGACTCAAGATAGTTGACGGTGAATCTTTCTAAGACCAAGGTTATGGTATTCAATAATACCAAAGAGGCTCTATCCCATCTCCACTTCCTTTTCCAAGGTCAGGAGGTCGAAATCACCACCTCTTATGTGTATTTGGGGGTTCTTTTCACTGTTCCCACTTTTTGTATGAAACCCGCCGCCCAGGTCTGGGTGTGTAAGGGGTATGCAACTTTGTCTTTGCTAGAGAGGAATTGCTTCAAAGCACATTTTCAGGATATACCTGTAAAGATGAGGATCTTTGATGTCTTGGTCAAGCCAACTATTACTCATGGGTCAGTGGTTTGGGGCCCTAGTCTTGGCCTGACTGAGTGGTCACGAGTTGAACGAGTCTAGACACTCTTCGACGATTCAGGGCACAATCCCCCGTTCTATTATTCTGGCAGAGTTTGGGGCTTCTCCTCTTCAACTTGAGATTATCTTACTGAATATCAGTTATCTTCACAGGATCCGTACTTTCGGAGATACTCTTGAGGGTTGCAGGCGGTACCCTTGCCTCGCCTTTCGCTCCTCGATGGAACTCTCTCCGAGTTCTCGAGGAGGCCGGAGGAGCTGGTATTTTCAGGTTTCTACTCTCCTGGCCAGCATTCAAATACGGATAGACAGGCTCCCCCCTTATTTTTTGGGGGTTCTCCCCCCCTCTCGACATAGTAAGGAGAAGATGCTCCATGAGATTTGGAAGGATGTTAGTCTCCAGTACACCAGATGCACATGGATCTCTCCTATCGCCCCTCTTTCCCCCAAGCTGTCTTTCTACCATGAGAACTTCTTACAAATACAAGAGGGAAGAATAGTTCCTCCACAATACCTCCAACAGCACACAATGCATAGTCTTCGAATCACTATTGGGCAACTCAGGGTGTGTTCTCACCAACTCCGGATTGAGTCAAATCACCATCTTCCGACGGAGGAGTGGATTTGCTTGTTTTGCTCCATGGGTGAAGTTGAAACCCTTCATCACTTTATTTTTTGTTGTCCCATTTATTATGAGATCCGGGGTAGGTTTCATTGTCTTTTCAGGGACAACTCTCGATCTGTTTCTACCTTCTTCAGATACCCGAACCAACGTTGTCTCGCACTCTTTCTTAGGGAGATAACTCAGCTTCGACGACAAAAAAGTTCTCCAAATGGATCTCACCCTCCTCATCATCGGCTCATCACAACATACTTCACCAACTCCGATGGACCAGGTGACTTCGATCGGAAACACCCCACATCATCCAGTTCGAACAGAAGCAAGGTCACTAGACAGCGCACCAACAGTTTGTCAGGGTTTCAAACTAGCAATGGGCAGAGACATCATGGACTTCTTCAGCTCCGGTACTTCGGCCTCGACTGTTAGGAAAGATAAGTTTCTAGGCGGTTCTTGGAGCTTGCCCCTCCAAGGCTGTTCCCTCCCCCCTCCTCTCTCTTCGTTCTTGGTGTGCACTCCTCTCTGTTGGACTGCAGCCCTCCCCCCCTCTGCTCTACCTTTTCTTTTCTTTTCCCTTTCACTTTGGCCCGTTTGTCAAGCTTCATCTTGTATTTATCTTAGTTCTTTTCTTTGTTGGGCTTTTTAGCCTGCTAGCTGGTAGTCATTATTGTCCTTCTTATAGTCCCTTGGGTCTTATTTTGGCCCACCGCGGACATCAATAATATTTCATTTCATTTCTCCTTTCGCAATTCCTAAAATCCTCGACTGCATTTCGCCTTGAAATGTTCAAACAGTAGGTGCCCTTCCTTTATGTGCAATTTTATTACAGGGTTTGTGCATAATCAGCCGTCTTTTTCCACTTCATGTGGTGTTCTTCCTTATTCGTCTCAGTTTGCAAGTTTTATCTTTTGTTCCACAAGTCCTCTGTTCAATTTATTTTCAGTAGATAGGCAAATTGATATGTCTGCACTTAGTGAATCAGTTTTGGTATTATATGTTATTTTGTAATTGTACGCAAAGTGTTTGACGAAATGTGCGTACATATATTTAATAATGTTATAAAGTGCAATTTAATATTGTACATAATAATAAAGTGATGTTAAGTCATGTAAGTCGACAAAGTTATAAGTCATAAGGTAGTTTGTCCTGTAGTGGGAAATGTCATGTAAATGCAAAGATTAAATGCATATGAAATGTAATTTGGGGAAATGATGAGGTGTTAGGTAGTTGGAGGGTGTAACTACTTTTTGGGTGTATAAATAAGCCCTCCCCTCATTCATTCAGGAGGTTGTTCAGTCATGCAGGTTGATGGATTGATAGAAGAGCATTGGTACATGTGAGGGCTGGTGCATATGTGCGTAGGGCATGATGCAGTCCAGTCTTGTATGCAGCCATGAAGAATATTCTGCCTAGGGTTTGCAGGCTGCAGATTGTAATGCTGAAACTGTAATGTTGTACTGTAAATGCCATTGTTAATATAAATCTGCCCATTTATGTATCCTTTGTTATTGCTGCTGTTATTGCCATTGTTGCTGCTATTGTTATTGCTGTTGTTGTTTCCTGTGTATTGCTAATGACAGCAGATCTGAAGAATTATTTAAGTAGAAATGGAATTGTGTGTCAGCATGTTAAATTTCATTTCTACATTCTAGCGTCGTTGCTTGTACGAAGTTGGGTCTAATCTGGTGACATGGAGTTTTGAGAAGCAAAACCCTAGGGAAGATGCGCAACAAGAACAATGGAATCCAGTCCAAGAAGAGGTCGATTTGTTAGTTGATACAAATGAAGGGCCATCCAATGAAACATGCATAACAGACGTGTAAACAGGATGCAAAAATGCAAATGAAGACTCTGTAGATCGAGGATTTGCAGACACAGAAGCTTCAATCACAAACGTTAATTTCAATCACAGACGATAGGACCCGTATGGATGACGTCTTGCCAGAGTTGACCCGGCCTTGACGACAACAGAACACGTCTGGAAGACGTCTCCACTGAACAAACACGTCTGGATGTTGGCAGAACCAGGTTGGACGTCAGCAGAACTAGTCTAGACCTCTGCAGAACTGATAGAACCAGTCTAGACGTTGACAGGACTAATGGAACCAGTCTGGACATCCGCAGAACTCGTCTAGACGTCTGCAGGACTAATGGAACCAAGTTGGGCGTCAACAAAACCAGTCTAGATGTTTGCAGGACTGATAGAACCACTTTGGACGTTGGCAGGACTGATGGAACCAGTCTGAACGTCCGCATAACTCGTTTAGACGTCTGCAAGACTGATGGAACCAATCTGGACGTCGGCAGGACTGATGGAATCAGTTTGGACATCGATAGGACTAATGACAAAAACGCAGTTAGTCGTCAGGATGACGGTAGAAGCATAGTCAGTCGTCCGAATGATAGCAGAATAGGTAGACCAGTCAGCCATCAGGAAGACGACAGAACCAAATGAAGCACAGTCAATGCGAAGTCGCATACCAACGCAGAATGGTTGGTGTTGAAACAATTGCAAGTTGTCCATGATGATGAGCAGGACATGAGTCCAACATTGGTGCAAAAGATAGATGACATGTCCAACAGTGCGCGATGGGAGTCCGGCACTAGAGAAACTGCAGATTCCTGTGCTCGATGGGGAGCAGGATGGGAGTCCGACATCAAAGCAACTGCAGGTTGGAATGTTTCATGGTACGCATGAGTACAACGAAAGAGCAATTGCAAGGTGATGCGCGTTAGACTTCGCATAAGAGAGCAATATGCCACCAACCACTGTCAAAGTTATGCCAACCTATCAAATCGAAGCCAATTTGGGCATACCGTGTAAGTTTCCACTATTTCATGGTGAATCGAGAGAAGACTCAGTAAGGCATTGGAGAATCTATCGCATGATGTGGACAGTGATTGGACAAAATAATGAAGCAGATTGGAGCAAGTGGTTTCCTACGACATTTCATGGATTTGCAATGGATTGGTACATGAAATTCTCTGCAGACAAGTACCAGACATGGGAAGAGTTGCGTGATGCCTTTGTGCAAGAATTTTGGTTGTTTGACAATGATGATGAGGTCATTACTAAAATCTATGGACTGAAACAAGGTGAGAATGAGTCTGTTCGTTCCTATAACAGGAAGTTGAGTGGGCTATTTGACCATTTTGAGGAAGACCAATCAAACGCATTGAAGAGAAGATGGTTCATAGATGGACTTCTTCCTACATACCAAAAGAAGATGACAAGGATCCCTCCGACGTCATACCAAGAGGCTTTGAAATACACCTTGATTTGGGAAAGTGATGCAAAAATATCGAAGTATTGGCATCATGTTAATATCGACAAGAGTGGTTGTGAGGATGGAAGTGATTCTGATCTGGAGACTGATTCAAACATTGAGTGATGATTTTGGGGAGGAGCATAGTTCATCGCTACAGTACTGGGGTCGAGAGGTCAAGGAAGGAAGCGACTCCCAAGAGACGATTGATGACTTTGAGGACGAGTATGACTCAGAGAGTGCAAGATCATCACTACCGGTATATACAACACCAAGGGAGATGGTACAACAAAGAGATACCACTAATGAACCAGTCTATAACTATCAGAGAACTCATAGACGAAGATTTCAGTATGATAGTGAGGGAAGACCTCTTGTGCAATGTTGGCAATGCCAATTGTGGGGACATTTTGCACGTGATTGTCAAAGTATTGCAAAGCAAGATGAACTAGTGATTCATCAAGAGTTTGAAGAGTTAGAGAAGAGTTATAGCCCTTGCCAAGAAGTAGAGGTGGTGAAGCCAATTGCATTGGAGGAAGTGAACCTACTTGAGATGATTAACTTGATGAGCTTGATTCAAATTGAGCACGTGAATCTAATTTCAATTGATGACAAAGACTTTCTACAAGAAGTTGCAGAGTGTTGTCAGGAGGGTGATAGGACGACAACATGCAATCAGACAAGTCACCAAACGGAAGAATGAAATCAGTCAACTCACCAAGCGGATGTGTGCAATCAGCCGGAAGAAAGCCAAACAACAGGGCTTTGTCAAGACACTGATCAGACGGATGAGGCTAGGATGACTGGAGAATGCAGTCATATGGCGAAGGATCCGTTTAAGGAGAAGAAGTCGTCTGAAGAGAACCCGTTTGAGGTGAACCCGTTTGAGGCAAACCCGTCTGAGGCGAACCCGTCTAAGGCGAACCCGTCTGAGACGAACCTGTCTGAGACGAACCCGTCTGAAGAGAACTCATCTGAGGCAGACACGTCCAAGAGCTACAAATCTAGAAGCTACCTTTCTGGAAGTAACCCGTCTAGACGCTACCCGTCTGAGGAAGTTACCCGTTTGAGTAAGTTAGCCGTCTGGCAGGTTACTCGTCTGAGGAAGTTACCCGTCTGGTAGGTTACCCGTCTGAGGAAGTTACCCGTCTAGCAAGTTACCCGTTTGAACAACTACCCGTCTGGTAGCTACATGTCTAGAAGGTACACGTTTGGAAGTACCCGTCTAGAAAGCTATCCGTCTGGAAGGCTACTCGTCTGGGAGTACCCGTCTGGAAGGCTATCCGTCTGGAAGGCTACCCGTCTAGAAGGCTACCCGTCTGGAAGATTACCCGTCTGGAGGTAACCGGTCTAGCAAGTCACCCGTCTGGAGTTATCCATCTAGCAGGTTACTCACCTAAGGAGAAGTCGTCAAGACTGATCCGTCTGAGCCAATCCGTCAGGACTGATCCGTCATCTGTCAAGACCAATCCGTCTGAGCCAATTTGTCATAGTCTATCAGTCATCCATCATGGACTGATCCAACATAGCCTATCCTTCAGAGACTGAGTTTTCAGGGATTGTTGTCATGGACATTGCTGTTAAGGATTTGCTATCATGGACATTGTCGCCATAGATGTCGTCTGAGGCAGTGCAGTCAGAGGAGTTGCCATCAAAAGTACAATCCGACAAGGGATATGTTTGTCAAAGGTTGATAAGTAGTCAATTGGATCAAGAAAGTAGTGAATTGGAGCTGAGGGGAAGTTGTTTCAATGGGTCAAGTGAAAGCTCCCAAAAGGTTGTTGAGGAGAAAAATTTAGTTCAGGCAGTAATGGTTTCAATGGTTTTGCCATTGAGGTTTCGGGGTGCTGGCCCGAACCCTGCGAGGGCTCTGCCCCAAAACCCCGCAAGGGATGCTGCCCCTTGACCCTGCAAGGGGGCTCTCGCCCCCTTGACCCCCGACAGAGGTGGTGACGGGTGTTGCCCGTCATGTTCATGATGTTGATGGTGTTGCTCATGTTGATAATATGGCTTATTGCAAAGAGTGAAGTGCCTATTCAAAGAATAATGGTCATGTTGATCAAGTTGATGTTACAACTGCTTGCAACAAGTGGAGTGCACAATCGGAGAACAAGATGTTGCGAGCAGTTTGAAGTAAAGTCTATTGCCAAAGATGTTTGGAACCGGAGAAAGCGGAAGGAGAGTGACAAAAGATTTTGTTATGTTGTTCATTACTTCTAATCCCAGTGTTTAGCTCGTGACATCAAGGACGCCAACCAGTTTAGAGGAGGGGATAGATGTAGACAGGCAAATTGATATGTCTGCACTTGGTGAATCAGTTTTGGTATTATATGTTATTTTGTAATTGTACGCAAAGTGTTTGACGAAATGTGCGTACATATATTTAATAATGTTATAAAGTGCAATTTAATATTCTACATAATAATAAAGTGATGTTAAGCAAGGTTACCAGGTGCGGGGGTGCGGGTGTGGTACCCGCAAAAAATAGGGTTCGTTGGGTGCGGGTGCGGCTAGTTTTTGATATATATATATATATAATGTATTTTTTATCCAAAATAATAAAATAAATCATACACATTACAAAATAAATAAATAAATCATACACATTGTGAATTAAAATAAATCATATCCTCACAAGGAAAACATTCTCTTAACAGATGAAAATCGGCAGAATTTTAGAGCAGTATTATATAACAAGTTACAGGAAAGGGAACCTCACAATAGCAGAGATTACAGTAAGAGTGAATGGTTAATGCACGTTATCCAAGAAGCTCTAAACAAATGCAAGAGAGCTAAACCTAAAAAGAAAGAAAGGAATAGCTTCCCAACCAACCCATGGTTCGATGAAGATTGCAAAAAAGCACGAAGATTACTAAAGGAACCAACGGGTAAAACAAGAGCAAACAGAAAAGCATATGGGAAACTGGTAAGGGCAAAAAAAGAAGAATACACTAGAACAAGGAGGAAAGAATTGATTTATTTGGGGAAGCATGAACCAAAGAAATTTTGGAAGGAACTAAGCGTGAAAATGATGCAAACTGAAAATAGCATAACAGTTAATCAATGGTTGGAGTATTCAAAACAATTGTATCAGCGTAGTAACCAGCAAGAGACACCCCCTACTATCATTGTCAAGAAAGAACTTTTCACAAATGAAGACATTATACAAGGTATAAAAAAGTTAGCAACTAGTAAAGCCCGTGACATAGACAATCTTCGGGAAGAGCATATAAAATGGGGGTAGATATTCTGGCACCGCAGATCAAAGAAATTTTCAATGAGGTCATACAAAATGGCTTCCCTACGAAGTGGACAACTAGCTTGACCATTCCTTTGTTTAAAAGTGGAGATGTAAATAATCCCTCAAACTATCGAACTATCATGATCAACCTTCTCTTTGCAAAGTTGTTTGGGAGTATGATAGAGCGTAGGATCAGCATATGGGCAGAAGAAAAGGGAAAGAGAGCAAAGGGGCAAGCAGGTTTTAGGCCCAAGCACTCAACTATTGATCACTGTGTCACGCTCAGACACAGTGGAAAAAATATGGGACAAAAAAGAGGAGGCTTTTTGTTGTTTTGTAGACTTCAAAAAGGCATTTGACACAATGCCAAGGAAAAAATTATGGAGTAGAATGGAAGAGCTAGAGGTTCCAATTCACTACAGGGCAGCAATTCACAGACTATATGAGCATGTAAAGGCTAGAATCAGAACACATGAAGGGTTATCTGAATGTTTTGGTAGTGACATAGGTGTCAAACAAGGTTGCCCTCTATCTCCAACCTTATTTGGGTTGTACATTGACAAGTTAGAAGAATGGATAAACAAATTTGGGGGAAAGGGTGTGCACTTAGCCAAATATGTGGTAAAACTCCTCATGTATGCAAACGATATAATTCTTGTGGCCAAAACAGCCAAAGATCTAGAAGATCACCTTCAAGCCCTAGAACTCTTTTGTAAGGAAGTTGGGATGCAGGTGAACACGAGCAAAACAAAAATTATGATTTTTCAGCAAAAAGAAGAAGCAACAGCTCGAATTTCAGTTTGCAGGAGAACCGCTTGAGGTAGTAGTAGAATACAAATACCTGGGCATAGACTTTCATGACAAACTTAATTGGAATACATGTAGGATGAAAAGAACTCAAAGTGGTTGGAGAGCACTATATGCACTTCAAAACAGGTGTAGGAATGCCGAGTTGTGGGACTAGAAGACCACCATGGTCTTATTTGGCCTACTTGTTACACTGGTTTTATTGTATGGTTGCGAGGTGTGGGCCAGTGGCACAACAAATGCAAAATGGAGGCAAATAGAAAGGATTCAAAAATATCTAATCACAAATTTTCTCAAAATTAAGGCCACAACCCCTTATGAAATTATTTTAACTGAAACTGGAATGTTCCATTTAGAAGCAATTGCTATGACCAAGCTGTTATGTTACTTGAAAACAACAGAAAACATGAAAAACGACAGATAGCCTAGGGCAGCTAGGGGCGAAGAGTTGCATAGGCGGAAGAATACATGGATGTAACAAAATAAAAAATGGATGAAACGTTGGGAAATCAACATAAATGAATGCCCAAATGTCAACAAAGACAAATAATTATGTGAATGAAAAGTTTAGAAGTGGAATATGGAAAAATGCAAGCAGGAAAAGACAATATTATATTGCAAAGTTTAACCCAACGTATGACCACAAGGAAAAAGCGTATATAGGCGCTGAAAACAAGTGGAAGGAAAAAATCCCCATTGCTCAGATAAGGACTAGCTCTCATAGGCGTAGATGTGAAATAGGGAGATGGACAACGCCCAAAGAACAATGGGAAGAAAGGATATGTACTCTATGCGGCATAGGGACAGTAGAGATAGAGGAACACTTCATTTATAAATGCTCGAGTTTTTCAGACATTCGTGGCAAATACAAAGAAACACTTGGAAACGGGTCTATGGTAGAGTTATTTGAAGACAGTAAAATAAAAAAAGTTGGGGAATTGCTAACCCAAATCAACAGGAGAAGGAACAACCTTCTCAAAGATATTAAAGAGGATTTGAGTAGTTGTACTTCCATATTTGAGGTCCCAATGACCATATTTGGGTCTCGCGGACGTAATTAAAATCTTTCATTTCATTTCATTTCAAAAACTTTATATAGGAGAAGTGGACTCTAATTCACTATTATAATTTATTATAAAAAAGTTTAAAATTTTAACGTATAAACTCTTAAAAAATTAATTAATTAAAAAGTTATTAAGTTTTACTTTTAACTTTTATTTTTTTTATGTTTTTTTAAAACCCGTATAAGCTAGGTGTGGTTGGGCCCACCTAAACGTTAAAAAACTTTAAAATATAAATTTATAAACTTCAAAAAAAAAATTAAATGTTTTTTTTTTTTAAAAGCCCTTATCAGCTGGGCGTGGTTGCGTCGCTGGGCATGGCCGCATGGCTGGGCGTGGTTGCGTCGCTAAAAATTAAAAAAGCATATATTTAAAAATTTTGACCTTCTGCCTATACGCTTTCTTCAGTTCGGCAAATCCCACTGTCTGCGTTATAGACAATACATTGTACAAAGTCATATCCGGCGAAGAAGAAGAGGCCGATATAAATTCAGTTGAAAGAGCTTTGATTTTAAACAGTTTCATCCTCCTCCATTGATAATTACATTGCTTTGCAGAGGCAGCGACGTTCATGGTTGAACAGGAATAGGATTTAAGATGTGGTAACGAGTGGGCACAAGGTATGCACTGAAGTCAGAATGTACTTAAAATTTTTACAATTATTCAAAGAATACCCACAATCATTATGTATGTTTTACAATTATGTTATATTATTTTTATAAATATATGCTTGAATTTACTTCCTAATTCTCTTAAACATATATCTCACACAAGTTCAGGGTGAGGTGTAAGAAGTATTTGTATACTCTGTGTCCATGACGCAGAAAAGGCCGACAAGCTCAAGCAGTCTCTGCCTCCAGGTTTGACAGTTCATGATCTTTAAGGAATGCTATTCAGTTAGCAACATGCCCAGAGGGAAAAGCATAGACTAGGTTTTGTAATTGGATTTGTTTTCAAAAATGCATAGAGGAGTTGAAAGGCAAGCCCTGCAGGAATTTTTGAAGAGACATATTGGATGTTTAATTTCAAAAAATTTATTCTAATCAATGGGATTTTAATTTTAAAATATATATAAAAAATTTAAAAAAAAAAAAAAATTTCAATTTTGATTAAAGCTCGTATGGGGTGTGGCTGGGCCCACCTAAAAAAAAGTTTGTTTTTACATTTTTTAATGCCCAAATAGGGCTGGGTTTGGCTGGCTGAACCCTAAATGGGATTTTAATTTTAAAATATATATAAAAAATTTTAAAAATTTTTTTTTTTTTTCAATTTTGATTAAAGCTCGTATGGGCTGGGTGTGGCTGGGCCCACCTAAAAAAAAGTTTGTTTTTATGTATTTTAATGCCCAAATAGGGCTGGGTTCGGCTGGCTGAACCCTAACTGGCCACAGGGTTCGGCCCAGCCGAACCCTGTCAGACAGGGTGTGGAACGGGTTCGGCCCAGCCGCACCCGGTGCGGCTGCGGGTACGGGTTCGTGCACCCAGCCAACCAGGTGCGCAAACCCTGTTTCCTTGATGTTAAGTCATGTAAGTCGACAAAGTTACAAGTCAAGGTAGTTTGTCCTGTAGTGGGAAATGTCATGTACATGCAAATATTAAATGCATATAAAATGTGATTTGGGGAAATGATGAGGTGTTAGGTAGTTGGAGGGTGTAACTACTTTTTGGATAAGCCCTCCCCTCATTCGTTCAGGAGGCTGTTCAGTCATGCAGGTTGATGGATTGATAGAAGAGCATTGGTACGTGTGAGGGCTGGTGCATATGTGCGTAGGGCATGATGCAGTCCAGTCATATTCTGCCTGGGGTTTGCAGGCTGCAGATTGTAATGCTGAAACTGTAATGTTGTACTGTAAATGCCATTCTTAATATAAACCTGCCCATTTATGTATCCTTTGTTATTGCTGTTGTTATTGCCATTGTTGCTGCTATTGTTATTGTTGTTGTTGTTTCCTGTGTATTGCTAATGACAGCAGATCTGAAGAATTATTTAAGTAGAAATGGAATTGTGTGTCAGCATGTTAAATTTCATTTCTAGATTTTCTCCAGTTGGTTCCCGAACGATTGTACAACCTTTTGTACAGCTGCAATTTTTCAGCAGTCAGGACACCATCCGATACCCTAACTTTGCCTTTGCTCAGATTCCAGCTGCACTTTGCTTCCTCTACAATATCACCTGTTTGGCAGCATTTCCCTTCTGCAAGGTTCTCCTTTCCTTTTTCCTTTTCCTTCGTTCAACTGCGTCCATGCAACCCCTCCTGCCCTCTTTATAATTTTTGGACTTGGGCAGGAAACGGTTGTAACCGTTTCTTTGGCGGTCACATCATCATTCTACATGCGTTTTTTTAACTTTGACTTCTTTTTTTATGTACAGATGTGTTTTTTCTAACGACGTCTCATGGTTGTCGTACAAGTCGTACGACCACATTTACTTGGACTTGTACGATGCTATCCAACAACATATCCTCTTGTTGTCCTGCTTGTTCCTCCATCGTACGACCTATACAATCAGCTTCGTCCACCATGGGTTCATCGTACGGTCCCCCACCGTATTGTCCTCTAGACTTGTACGATCCTCTTTCGTACGATCATCTTGAAATTGACTTGTGCGATGCCTTGTCATACGTTCTTCGTCGTTTGTTTGATTCGTATGGTGCCCTACCATACGATCCTCTTCCACAACTTGCCTTATACGGTGCCTTGTACAATCTTGCATTGTCTATTTGGCTTCTACAGAATTCTACGGCACAGGCCTCTTTTGTTTATCTTGTACGACAATCTGCCATACAATCCTCTTCTTGCTTTGGTCGTCTTCCGTATGACTCCTTGTGCTTCTTTATACTAAATCCCCTTCCAAACTTGGTGATCGAGTTCACCTCCTGTTCCCTTCACCAACTTAGCTAAACTCATCCTTGGACTTGTACTTCCTCATTTCTTTGTTGATTCCTTCGTCAGCCACGCATTCGTGACATAGCCCTTCCATTAATTATTGAGCAAATCTCTCTATTTTGGGATTGCCTTCTCCCAACTGCCAGCTATCCAAGATCCATCCAATTCTTCGAATATTTTGGACGTCTTCGATTTTGTCATGACCCTTGAGGTGGTCCTGATGGCCCAACTTGTTGGTCATGCACAAGTTAATTGTTTCGTGTTGGATCAACAAATGGTCCTTGCAGCCCACTTCCTCGATCCTGTGGCCTAAGGGTAGCAAGAGGGTAATTTCTTCCCCTTGAGCCACCGGGAGGGAGACCAACCAAACTCCTCCCTTGGCTAGGTAGCCTTACACCACCAAGAAGACTTGATTGTCTCCCCACGTTGCCTTAACTACGTCCTTGTTCCTATTCTTGTGGTCTACTGGGTTCTCCTTGATTTTGGTTTCCTAGAGACAATTCCCTCAATCTTCTATCTCTATTCAACAACCTTCTAAACTGTCTACCTTCCTCCAAACGTCTTTGTTCTTTGGAATGAGTTAGTGTCTCTGTATACCGCCTCAAAAAGTCAGAGCCCGAACTTGAACTACTACTTTCTAAATAGACAGGAGGAATGCCATCGCTACTTGAATCTTTCACCCAATTCCTTACTTCATCTTCTTGGAGATGTTGGTGCTTCCATCACATCTCTCCACAATATTTCGACTACTTCTTCCCTACTAAGCCAATATTGTGTCGGATCCTTAGGTTCCTCCTGTTGCCTTTCTTCTTGCCTTGCACTTTCTTCAACTATTCTTTGTTGTTCAGGTTCCACCTCTTGTTCTTGTCGTTTTCTAGTTGCTCATTCATCTATTCTTTGAATAGTGTCATCCAACTCTTGGATGATTTGCCTTCCCATTCTTGCATTATTCCTATGCAAAGTTTCATACTCCTCTTGCAACCGTTGCGTTTCTGTCCACATTCTTTGTTGTATGAGCCCAATTTGAGCTAACAAGCTAAACCCTGCCAACTCCTCATTCCCAACTTCTCCTTCCTCAAGAGTCGGTATCTCCTGCTCATATACCTTTGTTCTATCTGGGAATCATACGTGCACCCGTATTCTTCTTCGTTCATTTGGGTGAGATACTAATTCCTACTGTTCTATTATGGGTTGCACTTCTCTATCTTCCGTAAATAATCCTCTTAATCCCATATCATCTTCTCGATCTTGGCAATTCTCATTCTCATCCAGGTTTTGGTGTTCGTTATTTTCCAAATTTGGATGCTTCTCGTCTTCTTCCTGGTGATCTTCATCATCTTTCATATCTTGGTGCTCACTCTTTTGACCTTGTTCATCAATTGGGTGTGTCTGTATACAAAGGCAAGTGGGTGGAAATATCTCATACTCCTCCATTTTCCAATGAAGGAGCCCACTATCTAATCGGTTCTCGTCTTCACTAAAGTCTTCTAGGTACAAGATTCCTTCCTTATTTGGCTCATGTGTGCTATCTTCCTCTGAAGAACTGCCCAACTCATCTGTCATTGCAAGATCTTCACTTACAGTCTGATTTTTTAGATTAATCAAATAATTTACGTTGTCCTTTCTTGAATGTAAGCCAATCATTTTCCTAGTTGTGATTAACTTTGGCCATCCTTAGCCATCCTCTCCCCAACAATGCATCATATGTTGGTTTTTGCATTGTTATCACAACAAAATCCATGATGAACTCTTGATCTACAATCTTCACCTTTTGAGTCGTTAGGACTCCATTTCAATACCATATTGATATGCACTGTATAACCTAAAATTTGGCGACCACAAAAATGGAGCCCCAATCTCCTTCCATGTCTTTTTTGGGATCACGTTCACTATTGACCCTCTGTCTACAATGACCTGCATCGACTTATGATTCAATTTTTCAGTATTGATTAATGTTGGCTTTTTCCCAACATCAATCACTAACACAGTTGGATCAATAAATTGATCCTTCCTCTTAACTTCTTTTGGTTGGCTTTGCAGTGCCATCACCCTTTATGGCTGCATTTCTTCTCCCATAGCTGCATGTAGTGTCGATATGGCGCTAAATAAACTTGCCACCTTCACTTCTACCGTTGTATTCAAAACTTGTGCTGCCAATTCGTGAGTTGACGTCTTTCCCTCGAAGCTCGATGGCTTCTTTAGCTTCTTTTGTTCGGCTAGCCTCTCTTGCTTAGCCTTCTCTATCTCTTCTTCTATTGCTTTTTGCGCTTCCTGCCATCTTCCTTTTTCTATGGCAGGATCAAGGTACTGATTCTTCTTTAGTTGTCCCCTTGTTACCATAAGTACATCCTCTTTTTCTCGTTTCTTCTCAATAGTTTTCTCCCCAATGTCAAGAAAATTGACATTCTATGAGTTACTCATACTCGCCTTCTTCGAACAATTCACCTTCTTATGATTGTCGAGATCACATCAACGACACATCTATGGCACATTATTTCCTACTGCTCCTCCTATCTGAGTGAGACAATTCTTCGCAAAATGTCCCCATTCTTGACAATTTCAGCACTAAATGATTGGTCTTCCATCCGAATCATACTGCAATCGACTTTGACCTCCTTGTCGATTGCCTTGTTGGTATTGCTTGCCTCCTTGGCGGTTATTCTTGTAACCACCGCTAGTCACACCTTGTCCATTCCTAGAGGTACTTGGTTTTTCTTCCTCTTTGCCTTGCACCACCATCGTTTGGTGCCTTGCGCCTCTTAAATTGAATGGACATTCACTAATCACATGTCCCAGTACCTCGCATATTACAATATGTGCTCTTCAAACAATTTACATTTGTGTGCCCCTTAGACTTACAATCTAAGCGCCATATGTCCTTTTTCTCTTTTTTACCTTCGACTTTAACTTCCTTGATCATTCAGTCAAATTCCTTTCTCATTGACTGAATTGCAATGTGCAATTCCTCCTTTTCACTATCAAAATCATCGCTTCTGACATGACCTCCAATTCCAAATGTGGTTTGCTTGGCCTCGCTTTCGAAGTTCCTGGCCCTTTCATAGGCTTCTTCATATGTTGAACTTGGTACGATCTTCATCTTCTTCTTGTATCGTGGTAACAATCCAACGATAAATGATCTTTTGACCATTCCACCAGCTGACGACATCTCCATCTTATCCGTGAGTTGCTTCAATCTTTTATTATAAGTTTTATTATCTTCATCCTTCTTCTATTTAGTAGAATAAATTTCAATTATAATTTCCATGTCATCTCTTGGAGGTTTGAATTCTTCTTTGAATTCATCTACTAGCATGTTCCATGAGGTGAAGGATCCGGTGCTTTCTCTTTTCAAGTACCAATCAATTGTGATTCCTCGCAATGTCGCAAGAAATAATTATAACCACTCTTTAGGTCGTCTAACTCCATTTGCTTTCCAAATGGTTGTGCAAGTGCCTATGTGCCTTGTTGGATCTTCTTTCCCCTCTTGTGAAGGGTGGGCATTTTTCGCTTGCCTGCTCTATTTGCAACATTCGCTATTGTTAAGTGGTTATCTTCTCCCACTTCCTTGTCACTTGATGATGACTCTAATAGTATTTCAGCCCAATGTCCTCCTGTCCTAGGTGGCTCTACTAGTTGTTCCGTTTCTGGTATTTTAGTCTTGGGCACCTCGTCCACTCGTGGTGTCTCTTGACCCTCCATGTTTCCCTCAAATAACCTCCTTCCAAACTCTAGTGCACCTCCATTTCGCAAACACCTTCGCGAATATACAAACTGTAGATTTGGTGCCCAAACACTCATGTGGGGTTTGCTCCAGTGCCTAACTCATGCCCTCTGCACTCCTCAGCAAACTCCTCCCCTCTTGCTCAGGTGTTACCATCCACACTTCCTCTATTTATGCACTTTCCACATTGGCGTCTCCACTTATGTGAACATTTTCTTGAGTTATTTGAGGTACTTCATCCTCCGTCATTAACAACAATGTCTGCCACCTTTCACTATCTTCCTCTTCAAGACTCCAAACCCTTTCAAATATTGGTTCTTCTATCTCCCACGATTGCAATGCTTGATTAATTAGATTACTCCTTTGAGTGATCCTTGTACTTCTCCTTACGGACACTTGATCCTCTCCACAACCTCATCTTCTACGTCCTCCCAAAATTGTATTTGTCATCCACCTTCCTCTTGTCACGTACTAATTCTTAGATTTGGCAACGACAACGGTGCCAAATGTAGCACGAGTCGTGAGATTCCCAACAATGGAATGGTGGAAAGACAAGTTTAGGGACTAATCAAGACTACAGTCATAACTGTTACTACAATCGTACGACATCTTGAGGAATTGTATGATTTAGTCTTTGTATGGCACAATCCTTCGTAAAACACTATCTCGTCGTATAGTCAACCTATCGTACAATCAAGCCTCTCGTACAGCATAGTACGAGATCCTCAATCTAGTATATGGTAACGACTTGTACAATCACACGTACAAGTAATGGTTAACTCCTAAATGTCAACACCCTATGTGTTTACCATCATATGATTTGTTTGTCATATGACCTAGAACTGCCACAACTTCCATACGATCCTCCAAAAATCATGATTTTTTCCGATTTTTTCCAAATGCCAAGTCAACTTGCCTCAAATTGTTTTTTTTTTTTTTTTTTTTTTAATTTACATGGTGGAATCGGTAGCCGCCACGAATCCGGGCAGGCTGTCCAGCTTTTTATGGCCGCCACGATATTCTACGTTGTCCGCCCAGAAGCCGCCACACAGATCTTCGCGCAGTCCGCCCCTATAACCACCATGCCACAATCATTTTAAACCTTTTACGCCGCTGAAAGCACCAGGAACTTGCCTCAAATTGTTAATTCATAGATTTTTGGCAATTTTTTGAAAAAATCAAAATTGCCAATTTTTTCAAAAAATCAGCCGCAGCCACACACATAGAGGTTGTGGCCGATTTAGCCAAAAAATCTTTTTTTTCATTGACTTTCATGTTATAAGGGAAGAAAGGAGTCTTTTTACCTGCTACTACACCAACCCAAACACACTAGGGCATCCTAACAGCGAGCAGATTGCAATCTGAAGGAATCTGGCAGCCAGCAACAACTGCCCAAAGGATTCATCCGAGGTAAGAAAAACTTTTGAAAACTCTTGTTTTTTTTCTCCAGGTTGAAACTAGGTTTAGATTAGGGTTGTTTGCAAATGTTTTTGTCAATGTTTGAAGTTTAAACCATAGTTGAGAAAATCTGCAAAATCCCGATTTTTTAAAATGCCGATGCAATCGGCAAACTCTCAACAATGCAAAAGATTTTTTCAAAAAATCTGCAATTTCTTTTTTTTTTTTTTGGAAGGTTGCGGCCGATTTAGGGTTTTTTTATGCAAGCCCATTTTTGAGCTGTTAATGTTTGAACTTAGAAGTTTAAAATTTAAACCCGAAACCCTAGTCTAAGGTTTCAGATTTTTTTTTCCTCCTCTTTTTAAGTAAATATTGCTGCCTGATAACTATGTATGCAAGCCCATTTTTCAGATGTTAATGTTTGAAACTTTGAACTTTGAAGTTTAAACCCTAAACCCTAGGCCCTAGGGTTTAGGTTTTTTTTTTCCTCTTTTTAAGTAAATATTGCTGCCTGGTAACCTTGTATGCAAGCCCATTTTTCAACTGTTAATGTTTGAATTTGAAACTTTGAACTTGAAGTTTAAACCCTAAACCCTAGTCTAGGCCCTAGGGTTTTGGGTTTAGTTTTTTCTTTCTCCTCCTCTTTTTAAGTAAATATTGCTGCCCGATAACTATGTATGCAAGCCCATTTTTCAGCTGTCAATGTTTCAATTTTAAACCCTAAACCCTAGCCTTTTGGTTTAAGGTTTAGGTTTTTTTTCCTTTTTTTCAAGTGATTGTAACTTTGTTGTTACTTGTTTCCATGTGCAGGCATATAAAAAATGAAACCTTTTTTTCCTTACTTGTAACTTTGTACCTTTTCATATTATAAGCAATACAAGATGTGTTTTGTCACTTCCATTGTACTTAAAGCTTGAGCCTTGTATGATGTCTTGACATAAATTATTGTTTTTATTGCAATATTTGATTTGCATAAAGTTAATTAATTGTAATATGCATGAAAAAAACATTTTTCCAATGAAAAGTTTCATTTTCTTCAGTTTTGTTTTTTGCTAATTCATTCCCCGATTTTTTGCCAATTTTTAAAAATGCTGATTCTTTGACGATTCCGATTTTCTCAACTATGGTTTAAACCCTAAACCCTAGTCTAGGGTTTTTTTCCCTCCTTTTATGTAAATATTGTTGTTTGACAGCTATGTATGCAAGCCCATTTTTCAGCTGTCAATATTTCAAGTTTAAACCCTAAACCCTACTCTACTCTAGGGGTTTGGGTTTAGATTTTTTTTTTCACTGTAAGTAAATATTGCTTAATGTTGCCTGATAACTATGTATGCAAGTTCAATTTTTAGTTGTCAATGTTTGAAGTTTAAACCCTAAACCCTAGTCTAGGGTTTCAGGTTTAGGGTTTTTTTTTTTATTTCTTTGCTCCTCCTTTTTAATAAATATTGCTACTTGATAACTATGTATACAAGCGTATTTTTCAGCTGTCAATATTTCAAGTTTACACCCTAAACTCTAGTCTAGGGTTTTGGGTTTAGGGTTTTTTTTTTGTTTGCTTTCTCCCTTAGGTAAATATTGCTCAATGTCACCTGATAACTGTGTATGCAAGCCGTCCCAATAGGGACACCACAATGGCAAAACCGTCCCAATAGGGACACCACAATGGCAAAAGGTATTGGGCTCTCCTAGCGAAGACCCAAGTTCAATTCACGAGGAGGGTGGCCCCCGATGTGCCCCCAGCTTTTCAACCTATTCAAAAAAAAAAAAAACTATGTATGCAAGCCCACTTTTCAGTTGTCAATGTTTCAATTTTAAACCCTAAACCCTAGGCTAGGGGGTTTAGGGTTTTGTTTCCCAAAAAGTAATTGTTTGTAACTTTGTTGTTACTTGTGTCCCGACAAGGACACTGCAATGGCTAAAGGCATTGGCCTCTCATAGCAGAGACCCAAGTTCAATTCACGAGGAGGGTGGCCCCTTATGTGCCCCCAGCTTTTCAACCTATATAAAAAAAAAAAAAAAATTGTTGTTACTTGTTTCCATGTGCAGGCATAAAAAAAATGGCCCCAAGAGATCCAACATGGGCGTATGGAACACCAAAGTAAAAAAATGGGGAAGTTATATGCAATTTTTGTGGCGATCATTTTAATGGATGCATTTTCCACCTCAAATTCCATTTGGCAAAGAGAATTGGCAATGATATCAGGCCATGTAGGAAGGTGCTGGATGAAATTAAAAATAAAGCAGATGCCATAATCTCTGGCTCAGAGGAAAAAAGAGATCACAAACGAAGACAAACCGAGGCCATGTCATCCCCCCCTTCTCGAATTCCCCATACCAGCAACAGCCAATGGGACAAGAGAGTCCTATTTTTGTAGAGCGTTTTGTGCCAAGGGCACAACCCACACTTGAGGGTATGGCCGCGTGGAACCAGGAGAAGCACAACTCAGCTAGGACAACCATTGCCACTTTTTGGTATTATTCTGACATTCCCTTCAATATGGCAAGGTCTCCATATTGGCAGCACATGATAGATGTCGTCGCAAGTTGCAACGCAAGATTTAAGGTGCCAACTTATGACCTTAGGGACCCTCTCAAACAATTTGTGGACAACATTCAATTTGTGCTTAAATTTATATACATGAATGATTAAATTTCTTTGTATACTTTAGGTTGTGCTTGAAGACCAACGCAGGGTGTGGAGGACAAAGGGTTGCAATATCATGTCTAATGGTTGGACGGATGGGAAGGGAAGAACCTTGATTAATTTTTTGGTTGCTTCTATAGGAGGAACTACATTCCTCAAGTCAATAGATGCATCGACACAAGTTAAGAGTGCCGAAATGCTTGCAGGGTTGTTGGGGGAGGTTGTGTTGGAGGTTGGGGAGGAGAATGTTGTCCAAATCATCACGAACAACACAACAGTGTATAAAGCAACCAGTAAGATTTTGGAGAGATTCCCCACTATTGTTTGGACCTCATGTGTAGCCCATTTTCTCGATTTGCTCCTCAAGGACATTCGGAAATTACCTTGGGTGGCAGAGGTTGTACAGAAGGCTAAGGCTATCACAAAATTCATCTACAACCATGCATGGGTCCTTAGCCTCATAAGGCGATTTACTAGTGGTTGGGAGCTAGTGCGGCCTGGAATTACATACTGCCACAAACTTTGTGATATTGCAGAGCATCTATAATGTAAGAGGGTCACTGAAGCAAATGTTTGTGAGCAATGACTGGAATTCCGAACAAGTTGCAAGATACTGATTCTCACTTAAGGGGAAAAATGTATATACCTATTTGTTTGAGGCCTTCTGCATAACCATGGATGAGGCCATCAAGGTACAAGAATAAGTTTATTAATTTATTTATTTTGTTGTAAATATTCCCATTTAAATTATTTTTCCTTTTTTCGATGTCAGAGCCTTTGGTGAAGGTTTAAATTAATAATTTCATGTAAACATCGAATACAGGGTGACAGTTGTAATTGGTGCGCTGTCTGAGAACCGCTTGGAATGGCCCAAGCAGGCATTAAAAAGGACCCCCTCCTTCGTTTTGCAGCATGTATTGTGTATGGATGCCTAGGACGTATGGAGATAGGAGAGCATAGATAGCATGCATGTATGAAGAGAGAAGCATTTGTGCACATGGAGAAAGATTGTGCCATGTATATTTGCGAGAGGGATGATATTGATATTGTCGTTATAAATTGTTGATGTCATTGTTATTGCAATAGCCATTGTATTGCCATAGTACTGCTGGTTATAGCAGCCATTAATCATCAATACAAATCTGCTTTGCTATTGACTGCAGTCTGTGTTACTGGCTATCCATATAACTGTAAAGATATTGAATGCATTGTTCCTTTATATTGTGGATGGTATGAGCATAGTCTAGTTGTAAGTAGTTAGCATCGAGACAATAGCTTGTAGGTATTTGCATAGGTAGTTGGCTTAGGAAGGTATTGGAGGAGATTGGTAAGAAACAATGTCATCCTACAGTCATTTTTTGTGATATTATGGGTGCAATTCAATTGGCAAAGGATCCCATCCATTATAGCAGATTTAAACACTTTGATTTGAAGTATTGTTCTATCAAGGATATAGTACAAATGAAAAGAATAGAGTTCAAGTACTGTAGCACTTAAGAGTAGCTTGTTGATGTGTTCACCAAAGGAGTTGCCAAAGCTCGGTTCTTAAAACTTCAAGGGGGAGAATGTTGGAAATGTGATGCTGAGCAAAAACTAAACTGTGCGTATTAACTGATGCTGAGCAAAAGCTCAGTGGACAAACCTCAATTTAGCCATTCACTTCAAGATTGTAACTGTAGTTGTGCATGACAGTTAGGTAGTGGAATTTGTAACTGAATGGAAGTAAAAACTGTAGATGCGCACGTTCTCTGTCATGTTAGTTAGGTAGTGGAATTTGTAACTGACGAGAAGTAAAAACTGTAGCTGTGCATATTCTTTGTCATGTCAATTAGGTAGTGGAATTTGTAACTGAAGGAAAGTAAAAACTATAGCTGTGCATATTCTCTGTCATGTCAATTAGGTAATGGAATTTGTAACTGAAGGGAAGTAAAAACTGTAGCTGTGCATATTCACCAAAAAAGATTGTAATGACTGCAGCCTAAGTGTGTGTTTGGCTGAAAAAAAAAATTGTGCTATGTAAATGAGCAGATTTCACAAAATTATCCCTTCTATGGGCATGGTGGCTTCAGACATCTCTACAATTGAATTTTGATATGTTCATGGAGTATGACAACTTTATATGGCATTTTACAAAACCCTAGGGGCCAAATTCCTTGGGATGATTACTTTTCTTTAATTTTCCCTTTTCTCCAATGATCATTATTTTGACAGTTAGTGATGTTATGTTTTAAAATTATAGTATCCCCAACCTTGCAGATCCCTTTACGATCAAGGTTAAGTTTCAAGAATATCTGCCTAGACTCCACAACACTTGGAAAGAACTCTACAACTTTCCAACTCATCTTCGCTAGTGGAGTCCTTAGAACTTACATGGGACCTACCATCATAAAAACCATTAAAACAAATTATGTATTGTTGTTAATTTTCCTCTTTTGACACTTTTTTCCCATAAATTATTGTATTAACTCCCAGAGCTCTTCAATTAGATCCCTTGTTCTCTTAACTTGTCCCTTCCATGTTGTAATTGCTCACATCTAAACCATAATCGCTCAGTCTATAACAAGCCCACATAGTCTGTCATTCTCACTGTTTTCACCCAAGCTGGCTTCATCACTATCTTCACTCAAATTGATTCGTCACTATCTTCACCTGAACTAGCCTTATTGCATCCTAGATTGTGTTTGTTCTTTAGGTCATTCTGACATAATTCACCATATAGATGATACGCTTCCTCCCCTAGATAGCATCCTTCATCATCTGAACGTCGAACTTCCTCATTCAAACGGCATCCTCCATCATCCAAATAGTCCTTGCCCTCAATTATGTTACTTGCATTCTCAGCCTTACAACAATGCTTGTCCAGATGGCATTCTCCTTCATTTGGTAGCAAGAGCAAGCTCTTTGCCCTATATTGAAAAATCTTTAAGGTTGAGAGCTTAGAATTCAAAGTTGTTCCTCAATCTCAAGGGAGTTGGTTGGGTGCTTCATCCTATTTCCGACGAAAGGAAGGTTGGTTAAGGGCTCTCTCTCTGTCCTCACTCTGTGTTCATGGTTGGATTCCCCCCCCTAAACCGATGGGTTAATTCTCTATCCATATATCTTATCCATATCCCTTTTGGATGAAGTTGTTTCTAATATGTATACCAAAGTGAAAAAAAGCCAACAGAGTTGTTGTTAATAGGTACAAAATAGACTTAATAGGTAGGCGTCAAGAGAATCTGAGCTATGGAAGGACTTCCTTTTGAGGCGAAGGGTTCTTTCGCTTAGCAAAAGAATAGCTTGATCGTTGGGCCAAGTGAGCCTAATAGCTTGATCGTTGGGCCAAGTAAGCCTAATAGCTTGATCATCGGGCCAAGTGAGCGTACTAGAAGAAAGTAGGGTTTTTGACATGAAAAATTGAAGGGGATCGTCAGGCCAAGTATGCATAATAGCTTCATCGATGCTAACTCGAGCAAAGGTTTCAGTTTCTAACCTCAATCATTGACATGGGTCCAGGTTGGGCATCGATTAATCATGGGCCTAGCTTATGGCTTTCATTCTCGGGTTGTTGTATTGGTAGAGGAAGGACAATTTTGGCTTCGTTGGTAGGTAGTGATGGTAACAATATCAATGTGTAGAGAGTTATAATAAAGTGAGTAGTCTAAGAGTTGTTTCAACCAAGGAGTTCCTGTCTTAGCCACAACCTGTGCTTATGCCTTCATTCAATGGAAAGGAAGGAGGTGGTGATGCTCATATTGTTGTTCCTTCGTTAGGAAGAAGGGTGGGTGGTCATGCTCATCTCAAAGTAGGCATTGTTATGGGGTAAGAGCAACGACTAAAGGTGGGTATAAGTAGAACCATGTTCCCATGACCATTAGCTTGGGCAAGTTCCCAAGGCCATTGGCTTAAGCAAGTTCCAATGTCCTTGGGCTTGAAGACAAAGGGGGTTCCCCGCTTGTCCCACCTTAATGTTGACTCGATTCCTATGCGAGTAAAGGACTATAAAAGATGTAGGGTGAAGAGGCTGACAAAAGGAATGAAGTGGAAAAGGCCCAAGTGTTCTCCTTATAGATAGGTTCTAAGTTGTATAAGACCCTCGGTAAAGAGGTGGAAAGCTCACCTTGATCGAAGCATAGGTTGGACCAAGTGTTCTCCTTATATATTGGTTCCCTAACCGTTGCTCTTTTGTCAGGCTCAAGCATTTAAAATAAAACGCTTTGAATTCTAAAGAGGTCATTTAAAAGCATACTAAATCATTTTTAAATGAAAATAAAACGCTTTCAATTTTGATGTCTTGAACAAGCACTCGACTAGATAGAAAGCCTCGACCTCACATCCAAAAGATAGTCTAACCTAGGGCTATCAATCCATTGGCAAGGAATCCCATTCGTCAATTCGGTAGTCAAGTTAATATGTACCTAATACAACAAATGATTTGAATTTTGAGGAGTGAGTGACCTCTTAAGATATGAGGCTATTGTTCTAGCATAAGCGAGATGGAGAAAGCGATGCCAATCCCAAGGAACTGTATTAAAACTATCTAATATGCAATGTTCTTTTTTTGTTTATGTTATGATGATCTTTTACTTCTAAAGTTGACTATCAATCTTTTATGTATGCACTTTTATAATCCAACAAATAATTGGTCAATAAGGGACCAAATGCATTGAAAATGAACACCAAAGTGAGGACAAAAGAACAAAGTACAATGTAAACAAAAACAAGTTATAAAATGCCTAATAAAAACAACCAAAAGGCATAGTAAGACAACAATAGGAGGCACCTCCTCCGAGAAAGTTGAAGTAACAAAGGAACCATCTGAGACACATGATAAAGTGAAACGAATCACTTTCTCTCCATGAACGCAAATGACAAGAGCGTCTAAGAAACATTAAAACATTAAAATCTCATTTGGACAAGACTTGAATTCTGTTTATAGTTTATGTGCTCCTAGAAGTTATTGTAAAGCAATTTTAAGAGCAATTTGGAAAAAAAAAAATGGAATTCATCATGAAGAATTTTGATAGTCAAGGCTACAAACACTCCTTCACTGCATTCAAGAGTGCTGAAATAGACATGGTAATTGGATGATCTATTTCAAAGATTAACATTTGTACAACAGATTCAAAGACATCATTTTACTTCAAGTTAATTGGTGAACAGCCACTACTCAAGGGAAGTTGGCATTATTGTTCCCATTTCTGGCTCTGGCCAATTTTAAAATGATCACTGTATACCAAATGCCAAAATTTGTATGGTTTTCTACAATTCTGTCTCTCCTCACTTTTAGAATTAAAATTTTGAAAACATATGTGAAGAACGTTTCACATTCCCCCTTTCGAGCATTCATTAGTGATTGTTTATTTATTGCATTATATCTGTTATCGATCACAGCATGCTACAAAGCAATCTACGCGACCATAGGCTAACAACTAGGAAATAGGAAAAAAAAAATTAACATCACAAAAAGAATGATGTCTTATGCTAGTAACACAAAATAATGCCCTCTAGCCAGATTTAGTGCTAATATGTTTGTTACAAAACTGTCCCTACTTAACTAACTAGCAGTAGGGATGAATTGCTATTATTTCAGAAACACTGAGGTGGACATATTTTGGATGCAATGTGCATTGAGAGGTTTGCATTGGTAGTCGTAAACTCTAGTTAGGTATTGGGGGGCAACCCAATGGTCATTCTTTATCAACATTGAAAGCTTTTGTGTCTTAACAGCACAATTTTGTAAGTGGTATTGTAACATAGGGTGGAGCCCAGCACCAGCTTCTTTCAAAGGTTTGTAATGAACGCATTTTTTTCTCTACTGGGGTGGTTTAGAAAACATATCAGACAATGGTCGAGAAATCTTATTCTATGGCTTCTGTCTTCACTCCATGTGATGGAAGTGTTTTGTTATTTTTCAGCAACTCCAACTTTGGAGTTCAGTACAACAACCAATCAACGATCTTCACAATTAGGAGTTTGTTTAACTACAGATTTAAAGATCCTCCATATGGTTGTAAGCTATTTGTTTTTTAGCCATAAGCCAAGAATTCGCTAAGCTTAGCTTGGCAAGGGCTGTTATGCATTTGTTATCTAGGTAAATACAGGCTTCCTCATAAGTGTCTTCCGAAGCTCGATTGTGATATCCATTTCAAACAATGAACTTATCTGGTGTTATTGTTGCATTATGTGGAGAGTTTCAATATAAATTTTTCATAGCTTTTGTGAGTAAGACAAAAGATTGCTCTGATCTGGTTCCCGTGTTAAAGAGTTCTAAACTCTAAAAGGGTTTTGTCAGTGACATGGTCTACAAATAGAAATGGCCATTGCTTCTAAACTCTAAAAAGGTTTTGTCAGTGACATGGTCCATAAATAGAAATGGACATTGCTTCTGAACTTTAAAAGGGTTTTGTCAGTGACATGGTCTATAAATAGAAATGGACATTGCTTTCAAGATTCACGTTGTTAGATTCAAAGGATAAGATCGTATACAAAGCTGTTCAAAAAATATCATTAGAATTTAGAATCGATAACCATGCTACCAACTCACGTGCAAGCCTCCAGGTAACTAGCCTTGTAAATTCTAAAAACACTGCTTAAACATAATAATATAGATGGCCTCCACACAATCAATATTTTCACATCATGTGCTAGACTATCTTGAACATACTTACCGTACTATATCTGTAATATTTTCAAAATATTATGGTGCTTATTTCGTATAATTATACAAACTATAACATGAGAAGTATCATTATGAACAACATACAATGTCAAGTTCATAAGGGTCTACTCTCTACCACTTAAGAGTCTCTCCTTACAAAAAAAAAAAAGAAATTTGGCAGCAAGTTATCCAACATACAAAGCATGATGAACTAGCAAATGTACATCCCATGATATATTTCCAAATCAAACAACAAAGTACAATTTCAATAAAACTTAGAGCATGAATGTAACACGTTAGCATATTCAACAGAAAAATATCCAAAAATTCTTGTTATTTTGCACAACATACCTCATGGGAGATGACTGTGGCTATCTCTGCATCTGTCCGAAACACATTTAGCAACCCAGTGAAAACTACTATTTTCCCACCAGGAAGGCAAAATGCATTCACGATCTTATCGTCTACAACTATAATCTCCCAGTTTAATCCATCCAAGTGCTGAGTGGACACCTTCTCACCGCTTTGTTGCCCAGACCTCCTACTCTTCTCGACCCATTTGTCATCCAGTATTTCATCCTTGCCATACCACTGGCTTGGAGGGTAAGCTTTCTCACCAGCCACACTCCATGGGTCCTGACTGTTGGGAACATCGGAGGCATCGGTTCTCGTATTGCCATAGTCTACATCGGTCCAGCTTTGCTCGCGTCTTATTCCCCTCTCCAATGCTTGTATTATATCCTTAGCAATCAATTTAACCCTCACACTCTCTGGATGAATTGCCGGAAGAATCTTTGGCTTTAACACCTTCTTTAGCTGCAATGTTCAAGAGTAAAGACTTAGGCCTCCATGTAGTTATCTCAAAACTTCAACCCGTCTACTCTACTAGGTTTTGGGTTTACCCCTTATAGCAGGAATGTCTATGACTAGGTACTGGGTATTTCTAATTTTAATTCCCTGCTAGGAATCTGTCCTCATTAGGATCTTCTAATTTTTGGAGCTCTTCCTGTAACGAAACGAAGAAAAGTTGCATTTTGCTCATCCATGGACATTAATTTAATTGATTTCTTTCTTTTTACCATTAAAGAACATAACAACTTCTGGAAATACTGACGCTCACCTCCTCAAATTGGCTTTCGCCAAGCTGCTTTTCCATTTCTCTGGATATCAGGATGCAATGCTTACGATGAGAATACGGTACTGTTTCCAAGTTTGAGTAATAGATGGTAAGAACCAGACCTGAACCAAGAATCACAATAACCACTAGTTTCTGTGGATTTTCAATCCACCTTCTGGGCCCTCTGGCTTTAAAATGCTGCACACGGTATTTGTCCACATAGTAAAATCTCCTTCCCTGTGCCACATTCCTCATTTCACATGATCCAAACCCATGGTTAATTATGCTCCTTCCTTGAACCCCGAATGATGAAATAATAGTTCTTCCAGAGTTAGCCCCTCCTTTGCCTGAGAATTGCTTGAAACCATGGTTCCCTGTGTTACTTAAAGTTGAAGAGTATCCCGGCTTCAGCTTTCTGAAACAATGGAAAACACTACGAAAAGATCCGGATTCTGCACAATCCTTGCCTCTTGATGACTCAACTGCGCGGCCATATACAGTTTTAGTACTAGATAGCCTATTTGTTCCGGAAATGCTCTCACGCACACCGTTAAATACGTGTTTCAACTCCTTCCCGCATCGAGACACAGCCATGGCAATAGAATTCACAAACTCAATTCCTCCCCCCAAAAAAGAAAAAAGAAATACACAAAGAAAACCATGCAATTCTCTCTATCACTCCATATTTTCAAAATTATCCTTCCAAAAACAAAATGTGCCAAAGGAAATCACTCAATTTTCCGTTTTCCATACAATCTGCTTCAAATTCTTTCAATAACACAAGAAAACTAAAATTGCCTCGAATACCAAATTCTTCTCCGTAGACTTCAAATGGTAAACCAACAAAAAGGGCCTTTTATTATTTACATGAATTATTACAATTCCGACAGTAAAATCTGTTGGGACAAAAACAAATTCTGAAGAATAAAAATTCTCTACAATCAAAACCAACCAGCAGAAGAAAAATAACACAATATCCGTACAATTCAGCGGCTCTTTCAGGCCCCAAATAAATAAACAGAAACTTTGTTTCAAGAACCAGCTAGAAATTCTTCCACAGAAACCCTACAAAATTTTACGTTGGTGATTAGACCCTGGGTTGACGACATTCACATTGCCTAGTAGTAGAGATCACACGTTGCAAAGCGAAGCAAAAAAGATTTTCTCTTGCCTCGACAAATCATACAATGATGACTTGTAAAATGCGTAAGGTTGTCCAGAAAAGGCTGAAAAGCGAATACACTATTATTTTGTTGTCCATGGGCTTCAAACCTTCGGGAACTCGCTGGATGACGCTTGATTTTCAAAATTAATTTGCCTACGATATACCTAACGATTTCGACATAAAACTGTGTAATTATGACTTTATTTAGAAATTTATTTTTTATTTAATATTAAATTATTGTTTCGTTATTCTAACAATGGTTGTCCATTCTCTGTCTTATTTTATAAGATAATCTATTTCAACCTCATGTAAAATGTTTTCTAAACTGATTTAATTCATTGGAAAAAATTATTGTTTCCTTAAATCAATTAAATTTTAATTAAATTAAATTGTATAAGTTTCCTCAGCAAGATGTTCAGGGTTCAAGTCTATCATTTACGTGGGATATACAAAACCTCACGACTAGCTTGAGGGGTTTATCCGAATAGAACAGGTTTTGTGGAACAGAAAATCCTGCCCCGAAAAAATACAAGGAAGGGTTTTCCTTAATTAAAGTTTTCAAATTAAAAATAATAATAATTAATTAAATTAAAAAAATTTATATTTTGAATAAATAAAGTGTATTTTGTATTTTAAAATAATAAAATTTTAAAAAATTTAATTTGTTTATGAAAAAGCGATATCTAATATAATTATTTAAATTAATAACAAACTAGCTAAAATGTTAGAGAACAATGAAGTAATATTATTCTAATTCAAGTATAAATAATATGAAGCATTCAAGAATAATTACACTAAAACTATCCTATATAGGAACTAGGGTTAATTTTAATGTAGTGAAAATAATATTAAATACTTAAGACATCAAGGACCATATTATCCATAAAATAAATATTTTGTTCTTATCCTATTTTGCTTGCAACGATATTATAGTAGAAAGGAGAGATCATACTTGAGATGTTTGTAGGGGATTTGACCTACCTTGGAATTTAGTTCTCGAGTGGCAATGACCTTTGGTTGTGAATCTTAGTAGAGCGTCCTGTCCTCCATGAAAGGTAGCGAACCACAATCAATGGCTTTGGTTATACCTACAAGGACAAGAGAGAGAAAATTGGGTGCATGAAGTGGTAACAACATCGGTAAAAAGCTTGAAAGCAATGTTAAGAAGTGAATGTATGATTTTGATTTTTAAAAGTATTGTATCTAAATGTATGGTGAAAAATAAGAGGGCGAAAGGAGTATATATAGAAGATTAAATAAAATAACTTTTCCTTTGGAGGCGACAACTAATTTTCTCCTTTTTCAAGGTCATAAATCATAATTGTCAATCCAAACAATATGTCATTTAAACCATAGGTGTAAAAACATGCTAGCAATACAACCATACATCAAAAACCCTAAAACTAATTGGATGAGCAACCTCCCTACTTAAAGTGGCGATCTTGGCACGTTAATTTTTAGGGTATGCGCTTTGGGGGACACATGTCAGCACGTCCCTTAATCATGATCATATCCTTATTATTAGGTTCTAAGAAAGTTAGAAGGCAAAAATATCATAAAAGGTGGCAAAAAAGTGCCAATTGAGTGAAAATTGAAACCAAAATCATTGGCTAACATGGCTCACTGTCATCCTACCTAAGGACTAACAAAAAAAGTCCACCTATATCCCATAAATAGGAGGATGGAACTCTCCACCACCTACAAAGTTAGATTTTAGTGCTCTTTTTACAAATACATATTGCCCCTCCTTAAGAACCATGGACGACACCGCAAGGGATAGCCACATGTGAGTCCTTAAGGAAAACAAGAAGTAAAAAGAGCAACATGTGATAGCTAAAGAAATAGAAATTAAAATCATATGCTATGAAACAAAAACAAAACTTTTATACTTTTTTAATCCATTATCTACACAAAATACAAAAAGTTTGAGATAAATAGCATAAAAAGGTAAAACTTTAGCCAAAAATGTGAGAGTACAAGAAAACATACCTAATACTTACTTGTACATGCCCCTCAAAAATTTTAGTCGAAAGGAATTGAATTTTACTTACCCCAAGCAATTGGAAATGAATTTACCTATAAAAATATGTAAAGCACTGAAAAATGTTAATTGAGTGTGAGACGAGAAAAAATGGAGTGTGCAAATGAGTTCAGACTACACCAAAGCCCTCAGACACATTGCCTTTGTACTATACTTGCAAAACTTGTCAAAAAGATAATTTTATGCAATAAAATATTCAAAAATATAAATAAGGGGTAAAAACATTCATTTTCACGTGCACTACGAGCCCTCATTTGATTGCATTCACAAGATATCTAATTTAAGCATAGAGAGAACCAATGGCAAGCAGATGCGAGGACAAAGTTGACAAGGTAGCTTTTTTTATCCTTTGTGATTTTCTTTAATTTTTGGCTAAAATAAACAAAAATTAAGAAAATAAGAAAAAAATAAATGATCGCATAGTTAGGCTAGCTATGAAGTAACTAGGACAGTGCAAAAAATATGGACAAGGTGGCATGTCACCCAGGTGGTGGGGCCCACTCGAGCAATCAAAAATAAACTTTTAAATACCCCAAAAAGTACAAAACCCAAGGAAAGTTGTGAGTACCACTTTTGAAAAACTAATGATTATGGGTAGTTTAGAAAATTTGTGAAAAACAACGATCATCGCATAGTGGCAATCATAAGAAAATGAGGAAATCATAGTCATCGTTCAAGAAAACTGAACTATCATGGTGAAAATCGATGATTGTGGAAAAAGATGACAATCAGGGTCACCTGTCAAAAGGGAGCAATCATGAGCCTGATAAGCCATGGGCAATTATGGCCCCAACTACAGTCAAAACCTAATTATTTTTTACTAATTAAGACATCCTACTAGGACGAAGTTGAGGGACAAGGCCAAGGGTACCATAATGTTGAGGCAAGCACCAATGGCACAACCAAAGTTAAGAGGTAAGATGATGACTGCCTATGGAGACACTAGGAGCTCTCAATGTAGGAGTGGATGGCATAGGTGATGACTCGCTAAGTATAAGCAGAGATACATTAGGTTGGGCTAAATCACATAGCAACGATGCCCCACATCTGCCCCTACCAAACATTGTGTTATGAATTTATGCTATTTTTGAGCATGTAATAAACACTTTTCTATGGAGACTAGCCCATAATGAGGTGATCAAGATGACGATCACCTTAGAGGATGTATACCTCATTATTGAACTTCTGATTTTAGACCAGACTCTATGCTTCAGGACCATAAAGGATATATGGCTATAGATGGCAAAATGGACCACAAGGAAGAGGCGGCTAGACTGATAGTATACCATCATGCTAGAGAGGATAAAGTTAGCCACTACTATCCCATTTACACAACATGCAAGCATCCTCCTCCCGTTTGCCTAAGTGTTCTATCATAAGGGCACAAATAATATCTTGACACCCTTAATCTATCCATTATACTTAGCCATGAAGGAGGGCCATAAAGGACTTGAGCAAGGGTTTGCCTAAGGGAGGCCACTTTTGGTGCTCCCATACCACAACTTGTATTGTATCCAAGATCACTAAGCTTGCATTATCAACCCAATTTTCTTATTGTAAACGTGAGTTTATGACCATTTTACAATGTAAATATCCCTAGGCCTACATCATGATATTGCACCAGGGGAGATCTAAGCAATATGGTGGGATCACATTGCAAGCATGTATGTCCATAGGTCCCACCATTAATGTAGATTTATTAAGGTCATATTGTTTGGACCCCATACCACCACCTGTGACAGAGCAAATTATGGGACGTACAATAGCTAACAAGGGTGAGATAGGTGATTATAGTATAGGATCATCAATTGAAGGTAGTAGATTTTCATAGGGTGGAGAGGGTCCTATGACAGTTCAAAGACCCACACCCAATCAAAGAGATCTCTCTCCCTGAACCCCAACAAAAATATCATTGAGAGTGAGCAATAGATAGGGGGCCCTAAAGATGTTGTTGTTGATCCTATCCAAAGAGAGACATAGGGAGGTCTAATAGTGTAGCGTTAAAGGAACCTTAAAGATGTTGTTGATCCTATCCAAAGTGCTCCAAATAGTGTAATTTTGATGGAGATTTTAGATAGTAGTGAGGAGTCTCTATAGGAGGAGGTGTTAACAAAGTAGGTTGTACTAGAGGTGGTCAAGGAGGATATGGCACATGATGAGGCAATCAATGAGGGGGCTATCAAGGGGTAGTAACCAAGGAGGCTACCAATGGTAGGACTCAGAGGAGGACATGGAGGTAGAGGAACTTCATGTTTGTGAGATCAATGTGGGCCTTATAGGTCTCTAATCTTCATCCTTTGAGGGTAATTCCACATGACAACCAGATGATCTAGGTAAAGATCAATATAATTTATTTCCTTATCACTTCTCTTTTATTTAAAGTACAATTAAATACATATGGTTCTACATATGATGATGCATCTAATCCATCACTTTGTTGTTTATGATTGGAGAGACATCCTAGGAGTGGTGATAGCTTATTGAAAGATTGTAATAAGTCACTTTAGGAGGGGTCATCGATTTTGACATCTTGCCTCCAACATCACCATCAAGGTCAACCCATTATAGAGGTCAGTCGAATTGTATAGTAGAGCCAAACATCTTGGTGTTGTTTTGTCATAGGCACCAAGGGGAGACCACATAACCTGTCAACTCTATGAGCAAAATTTAGAGCTACGTCTATGGCAGGATGTGATTGAGAGAGAGTGAGCACTATAGTAGTAGGTAATGCAAGCTCAACTAGATTTGACATGGGCATAAGGGAAGCTAGTAGGATTTAAGATGTTAGTGTCATGATGCTCCTAGACTCACACCTATTGGACCATGGCATAGGCTCCCAACACAATCAAAGGCATGTAGAGGTTAAATTCTGCAACCATAGCCCTTTGCATATTGTATTATACTCAATTCATTTTTTGTACTCGTCATGACACCCATAGGATGTATATAGGATTCTTTGGTATGATATAGGTATGATTTGGAACACAAGTAGCTTAGGATGACAACACTTAGCGCCCTTATTGCACCATATATATGCCCTCATGTACTTCTATATTATATGTGTGTGTGTGTGTGATATTTACTTTTCATTACATCTATTTTATCTTTTTTTTATGACTTTACTTGATGTGTTGCTTGTATTGCATTCATTTCACTACATTAGTGGATTTTGTATGATTTGTGTAGCATTCAACAACATGCATAGTTTTTTTATGATGTTCATGATTTATGTAGCACACAACTACGTGTCAATAAGTTTGGATTGGATGATGCATACTCAAGATTTGTGTAGCATTCAAAATCATGCATTATGATTATATAACATATATAATTTGTGTAGCATTCATTGACATGCTTCATCAAATACTACCTCCCTCCATGATTGACCATGCATAGGGTGGTGTGCCACTCACACATACCACTAAAGTAAGCCACATGCAATATTCAACAAGTGCCAAGTACCAACAAAAATGCTTGTTATTACAATAGGTTAAAATAGGATAAACCAACACATGCCATGTACAAATGTAGGTATTTGATCCCAATCCTATAAGACACAAGATAGGCATAGATGAACACTATGGTAATCAATCATGTTCACCCACTATTGTGGAAGGCCTAGGGGATGCCAACCAATGTCATGAGCAATACATATGTCCCAAAATCTAACTCACACCTTGTTGATAATGATGGATGTGTTGCTCGGTAGAGCATGCCCACCATGATAGGGAGAGAAGAAAGATAAAAGCAAGAAAACATAGGCTATATATGTGTTGCAACTTGCACCAGGGAAGGGAGGTCCCATAGAAGGAAAAGTCAATATGCCCCTATTAGGATGGGGTTTTCCACTACAGTACCCGATCAAATGCCTTGTTCTACAAGGCATGCTTGCCACTACAATGGGCCACCAAAATAATAGAAATGATCAAAGATGGGTTATATACACGCTACAACTCACCCTAGGGGAGCGAGATCCTATAAAAGAGAAAATTAGCATACCCTATTGTAACAGTGTTTGCCACAATATCTAGTCAAGTGTGTTGTTTGACAAGGCACACTTACCACTATAATGGAACACTAAGTGATTGACTAGTTATATATTTTTATTGTTTTTGTATTGTTCTTAAAAGAAAATATAAAGAAATGTTTTCTTGTTGTTCTGATTGCACACCATAATAGGAGATGACAAGGGTTGAACTAAGATCATTTGCTTTATGGCACTTAAATAATGGTACTAACACAAGAAAGACTTTGAAGACATCATGGTGTCCCTTACTAGCAAGAGTGACACCATGAAAAAGAAAGACAAACAAAGCATAAAGTTAATAGCAATAAATGCCAATAAAAATGAATGAAAATCACTAAGAAATGAAGCAACAATACAAAAAATGGATCAAATTAGGTAAAAATAAAATTGAATAGTCAAATCAACTAGGATCATCACTTTAAGGGGTGGTCATGGTCAAGTAATACAAAAAAAAATGTAAAATAATAAACTACAAATAATAGGAAATAGAAAAAAATATGATATTTTTTACATTTTGAGGACTAAGATGTGAAAGGATAGTGCCACAATGGGGATAGGGTTTTGAAGGTGACTGTGTGAGGGTTTTTGTTGTGGGTCGAGCACAAGTGATGGCAAAGGTTGTATTTTGGGGCCTGTGGGCCCTAGAGACCAATTTTTTTGTTGTTTCTAACCAAGATAAATGCGAGATATGTTGTAAGAGACCCGCAATGGGTTAGGAATCTATCATTCAACAAATTTTTATGCTATAGATTTGATTGAAAACTACTTCCAATTTGTTGCCCAAGGAAAAACAAAAATCACACCTTTCCTCAGCATCCAAGGCAAGGATTAAAGAGACTCATAAACAATTTTCAAGTTGCAGACCAAATAAGAGAAGCCTCCTTAGGAAAAAAAAATGTCTTAGAAATCAAGAAATTTTGATGCTAAGGAACCCCAAAATAGATCCACTATGAAACCCTTTTCACAGGTAAGGATTTTGGGGATTCAGCCCCAAAAATGAATTTTAGGGATGCCCTCGATGGTGGACAGTCCTAGACTAATGCTAACATTATTCTTAAGGCTTCTTGCAGACCTCTACTATTTCCTATGATTGATCTCAAGAAATTAAGTCAGTATGTCTAAGAGCAACTGATGGAACCCTAATAGTTAAGCTAAAAATGAGTTGATATTCAATATGGCGGCTAATGGAACCCCAACAATATCTTAATGGATTTCAACAAACCCCTTCCAAAAAATATCTCATTAAAATATGGGGAGGACACTTAGGAGCAGGTGGTGGACTATGAGAATATTATTTTCCATTATAGAATATGCCATGAATATGGTCATTTGGCTAGTGTCTATCTAAATAAGATTCCATATCAAAAGAAGGGGACACAAACTTAGTAGGTTTCCAAATGCCTAAAAATAAAAACACTTTAAAAAAACCAATTATGAAGGATCAAGTAATGATGTCAACTAATATGTTTGGAATTATTTCCATAGATAACCTCCTAGGTGAGGAAGAGGACATAATGGAGATATAAATCTTAGAAACACAGTTTAAAGTTGCACGGAAGGACTCAAAGATAAATGAGGGAATCAAAGGTTTTTAACAAAGAAATAAGGGAGAAAATACACACAAGAATAACAATATTTTAAATGTTAGAACTTCAAACAATTCATACCCTAAGAGAGACTTTGTTAAACCTTCCAATAATGCTTTGGTTTCGTATATGCATACTTTGGTTTCGTATACATCCATAAATCATCATTGGTTTTGATTCCATAGTATTGCAACATGAATCTACCATCATAGGCCTTAAGTCATTTGTATCACAAGAAGCATCTTTCATCATTGATTTGTTCTCTACTTCTTCAACCTTTTCTTGTTTTCTCATCCTAGAAACATTAAGAGTGATAATTCCTTTGTAAATTATTCTCCATAGATTAATATGTACAGTAACGAAATCTTCATAACAATCATTAGCATCATTAAGAACACTTTGCATACATTTTTGGAGTATTGAATATTCTCATTTTTCTGCTTCACTAGTAATATCAACAAGCCTAATGTTCACAACATTTGTTTCATCAATAAACTTATTCTTCAAATCTTTAATCATGTCCTCTTGTCTTCTATTCTTGTCTTTTAGAACTTCATTAGAAAGTAATGCCATATACATTACTTTTCCTATATCATTAGGTAATGTGAAAACATCTTTTGAGTTTATTTCTACTTCACCAATTTTTGAATTTAAATAATCTTCTAGTATTGAAAAACTTTCATTTTTGGCCTCTCTCATGATTGATTGCAAAACCCTCTTTTTCTTTATTGATGTATTCTCTTGAATTTCAATTTTTTCTATCATCTTTTGTGTACAACCTTTTAATAATTGCAACACTTTCTTAGTCTCTTATAGTGAGTCATCTTGAATGTAAAGTTTTTCTTCAAATACAAGTCTTATTCAATGTATATTGGTTCTTCTTGTAGACATAGATTTTCTTCTTCAACTAAATTTGACAACTCATGAATTTCTAGTTTTTGAGTTTATATTTTTGGATTACTTGTTTTCTTTTTCTTTGCCATGTTCCTTTGATGTTGACTACCTTATGACTCCCTAGATTTGATGTATAATAAGAAAATTAGAGTTTTGTAAACTATATTTGCAAAAATCAATATCCTAGTTTGATGTAGTAGACCTTATCTCTTCAAATTTTAAAATAATTGCAAATATTAAAAACTTATCAAATATTTTTCAAAATTTGAAATTACTAAAAATAAATAATTTGCCTTCTAAAGTATACTTCCCAAAAATAAATAATTTGCCTTCTAAAGTCTTATCTCTCCAAAAAATTTAATTTTAATGTTATGTCCTTGAATGGCACCCGATTATTTTACGCTCTTCATCCACGTTACTTTTCGCTTTGTGAAGAATTTATAATGGATTTCTTGCTCAAGACTAACCTTTACTTTGACTTGAAATATATGTTTGTTGCCTTCATTTTGACTCGACCCCCTTCTTGGAATTGCCACCCACGCAATCAACGATGGCCTTTTTCACTCCACTTAAGCACATGCCTCGATCTCCACAATAAATATTTACAGCCAAGTGGCCACCAACTTGGCATGCCCCGATTCCTTATTTAAAGAACACCCTGTGCACACATGTCAAAAGTCTTCTATCACGCGGTGGAGTTGTCTGAGCAAGTTCAAATTAAAGACCTACTTAGTAACGGATAGTGATTGTTGTACCCAGTTTTGACTTACAATTTGAAAGAGTTATACTTTTTTATTTAACCTTATCTTGATATATGTTGCAAAATGATCAGTTGCCCTGGTTAATGTCTATGCATATATGTAACGTTTCTTAACAAAGCCATAAACTACAAACAACTAGTCTAGTTGTTTGCTTTAATATCTTTTGTGTGTGTTGTAAACTTAAAGTTCTCTAGATGTATTTTTAAAGTTGTAACGTCTAGTAGTGTTAATGTAACCTCCTCTATGCACTTTCCACGTTGCCTGGTATTGTTGTTGTGTTACTGATAGAACTCGACACGCTCATCTCTTCGAATTTTATTCAAATATGCTCAAACAATGCTCAACATGGATTGAATGTATGAACTAATGATAATTTGAACCCGATACGCTTGTATCTTCATGTGTATCGAATGTTTCACCCTACCTCATCCTGTTGTTGTAGCTAAGACTTATCACCTACACTTCTTGACACTTTGGTCTTCAATCGATGGTGCTTATACGTTTCTAATGAATGTTATGCTAATCCTCCGATGGACATTTTCTTCCAACACTTGGCTTCAAACACTTCTTCTGAAAGCTCTTCCACTTTTGTGTTGATGGGCATCAAATGAATATCTTACTGTCTGCATCTGTTGGTTTTCAGTGTTTGAAGACTTTCCTTTGGTTCTTCAAACTGTCTGCTAACTTAACTCTGTGCTATGGTACCTTTCTTGATGTTGGTAATGGTCCTTTCTCCTTTGCAATGGTGTTGTCTCATTTGGATGATGCTTGTCCTTCTCTAGATTCCACTCTACTTTGGCAACTACTCAACTTGGCATCAATTGGTATCTTTCTATTGGTAGAGCTTCTTCTGTGATTGCTTCAATACAGTGAGCTATGTTTTCCTCTATAGCAACTTTTTCACATGTGTAAGACTTTAGGTTGCTATCCTTTTATACCCAAAGCTTTACCTTGTTACTTATTCTAACTTCTCTTTTCTTCTCTACAGGTTTTAATCCCTTGTGAATGCTATCTTCTCCAACCTTGAAGATATAAACTTGAGACCTTTCCTTTTGCAACTTTGAAACCTTTTGACCTCTATTTGTAGATGGATTTCTTGGTGATTTGGATCACCTAATTGTTACCCTGTATTTGGTGAATCTCCAGCTCTTTCTTGTTGTCCAAAATAGCTCCTTAACTCACCAATTTGCAACTTTAACTTGATATTATTTACTACCATGAACCTTATTTATTTTGCAACTTTGAAACTCCTATAACTTGCTACCCAAAAATGCAGTTTGGTGGCATCCTCCTCCAAGATACTCTCTAATCCTAAAAATTATCAGTTATTAGTCATCTTCAGTTTGTTGTCCCGTGACTCTTCAACTTCTATTGTAAAAACCAACAATATCTTCTTTTGAAAATTTGCCTTCAAGCCTTCAATGGCAATTTTCTAATCTCTCAAATATGTGGGTTTCTTCTAGATCCTTTCTCCTTCAATATCCTTGTTAACTTTTGATTTTAATCTTGGCCTTGTTGGCCTTCTTATCAAGAATATGAGTGTCTTGAGGTCTTCAATAATCTCCTCCAAAATTTGGCAAACTTCTTACCAAATCCTTCTTCCTTTTGGGCTTGGTTTTGGATGGTGATAGTTGTTCCAAATTCTTCTTTATCAAGAACTTCTCCTTGAGTTTTCTTCTTCAATGGCCTTCAAATTTTGTAGCTCTTTTTCTTCTCAAAACTTTAATGAGATATTTCCTTGATATCTTCAATCGTCAACTATGGAAATTTTGCAATGAGATCTCTTTCTTGTATCTCTCAATTCTACTGCTTCTAAAATCTACGATAGGACCTTTGCTAGTCCTTCTCTATCTTCAATCTTCCAAAACTGGAAGTTATTCAATGGGACCTCCTGTGGGTCTCTTCAACTTCTTGAATATGAAGTTTTTGATCTTCAATGGAGATCACTTTCTTGAGTCTCCTCAATCTTCTATCTATAACAAAGTATTAAAAAATGATAATAGTAATTTCTTTGAATCTAACAAAAATAAACTTCACTAGTTGATTTGTCAATCTAGTGGAATCAATGTTGAGTCCTAGTCTTCACAATCGTTTTTGCAACTCTGTGAAAAGACTCTAGCCAAATGTAATTTTAGAAATTCTAAAAATAATATTTGCTATCTCCTCTCAATCTCTCTTGTGGCTCTCTCAATCTCCTATCAATCAACCTAGTGCTCTGATACCACTATTAGCTTTTGATGCTATAAACTTAAAGGAAATGCAACCACAAGTAATAAAATAAGCAAGCAATGTTATATCTATGATAATGGAAATATAATAAGCATATAAATAACATGAGAAACTTTTGAAATAACTCATGAAATAACCATTAATAAAAGCTCAATTGTACATCCATTGAATAAAGATCTCAATAGTACAATAGCTTTGTAAGTATCAAGTAAGTGTCACATAACTCAAGGCTATAACATGTATAAATAGCCTTTCTACAATGACTCTTGGATGGCTATGACTCTTCCATACCTTGTGACTCTTGGCTCTCTTTTGCACACATATGGAGCTCTATTTGATGTACACTTGTAATATGACTCTTCACTATCTTTTCCTAATCTATGGACACATGTACACATGGACTAATGTGCACATTTACATTATTGAATATTATGCACACTTGTGCATTTATTACATTGCATAAAGTAAAGACTCAAACTCTAATCTAAGACATTTAACCTAATCTAATCATGTACCCATGGTGGTACATTGACATGTACCAAATAATATAATATATTCTAACAACCAAAAGGTAAGCCACAAGACTAATCAACATCATATGGTAAAAGAAGGTGAAAAACTTGTAGAGGAAGGTAAGATTAATGCCCTTACCAACATCTTTAACCTCGTTATTAATGAAGATCATCACTTGAAATATTAGAGGACTCAAAGGGAGTTTGTCAGAACATGATTGTTGATGCTTTAGTTAATTTGGTATTGGACTAAGTTGATCTTACTTGCTATGACCACCCTCTCAAATGGTGGGCTTTGCAAATCATGGATGCTCTTCTTTCTATCCTTTCTCTAGATGGCTCCAATTCTAGAGATACCCAGTTTCTTTTTTCTTTGTATTAGCTTCTCTTTGGTTCAGTTAGGTTTTTTAGTTCCTAGCTTAGAAAGATATTTCTTATGTTTCCTTAGTTGAATCTTGGCTAAAAGTCCAATTGTATTGGTTTGGTCGCATATGTAATATGTTTTTTCCTTCATTTAATTTTTTGGTGTGTGTTTTTGTTGTTTTTTTGTGTTTTTGTTTTCTTGTGTTGTTTTGTTATTTTTTTGTGTGTTTTGTGTTTTGTTGTTATTGTTTGTTGTTTGTGTTTTTAGAAATGCTCTTTGAATGTGTCAAATGGGGTAGGCCAGATGCTAGACCTAGGCATATTTTGATGGAATAGATACCCTTGCCTCTTTGGGTCTTACCCGAAAGTGGCACCTTGAAAGGGGTGTTTTCCATAAACAAAAAAAAATAAAAAATACTAGATGACAAAGATTACCACTTAAAGGGATGGTCATGGTCACAAGAGAAAGGAACATGATAAAACACTTAAAGATGCGTGAAACTAAATAATGTACAGACTGACACTCACAAATAGACAATCAAAGTAAAAAATAAGTCACCAAAGTCAAAAATAAACCAATAAAACATAAAGACTATACAAATAAATGAGAAGGAATTATGCATAAAAGTGTTTGACATGCATGGAATTGGTGGGCTCCTCCAACTCAACCCCATCCATTGTTTATAATTTTATTGAACCTGATCCAAACAACTCTTTGATAGTATATTGACCAAGCTATTTTTATATAAACTTACCTTTGTACTTATGCACATTATTAAGCTTGAGGACAAGGTCCCCGACTTTTAAATCATGATGACAAACTTTCTTATTATATTGCTAGGTAATACGACTCTTATAGGTTTTATTATGATGAATATCATGTAGATGCCTCTCATTAAAAGTAGTGAGTTTGATGAGATAAGCCTCCCTACACTCCTTATGCTACTTATTATGACTCAATGAATTTTTAAAGAAACAAGCAAAAAAATATTTAAATTTCAAGCTATAAAACAACTTCAGTACCATAAACAAAAGAAAAAGGGGTTTCTCTTGTGCGCATCCGATTACTAGTGTCAATCCTTTGATTATTTAATTATCGTTTTAAAAATATTTACATAAATTTTATTGCTAGATTCAGCTTGACCATTCCTTTATAGATATTAAGGCATAGAAAATGGTGCTACATCCCTAAGTGAGAAGTCAAATATTGTATTTCTTTATTTTTGAAGGGGTACCATTATCTAAAATGAGATTTGATGGGACACCAAAGCGATACACAATCTATTTAAAAATAAACTTGGATATATTGAGAGTTGTCTCATTTGTCAATGGTATAGCTTCTACCCATTTTGTAAAAACTTTTGTGGTTGTGATAATAAATTTGTGCCCACTCGCGGACATGGGAGAAATAAGTCCAATAAGGTCAAGGCCCCAAGTGGAGAAAAGCTAAGGAGACTCAATTGGATGAAGAATCTGGGTAGGGTCATGAATTTAATCATTGTAGAACCGACACTTATCACAATATTTAACATAATTATTAGTGTTAGTCTCTATAGTTAGCCAAAAGTAACCCATTATTGACAATTTACAAGCTATGGAATGACTAATAAAGTGTCACTACCCTCCCCTGGCCAACTTCTACATTAAAAGGATATATAAATATTTATCGATATATTATATGGTTTTATGATTTTTTTATGATAAATGACATGTTACTAATAGACTTGTATTTTTTTGTAGTAATAGACACCTTCACAAGTGAGCAAGAAACTGATGGCTTATATAGTCAAAATGATCTGACATATGATATATATATATATATATTTTTTTATTTTTTTTGAAACTAGTTTATGCCTTAGCAATATTGTCATGTTATTCCTGCACTTACATGTTAGTTGTGTGTTAATTTGACATTACTAACGTGTTTTATGAAGGACTATGGTAAGAAGGTTTATTATTGCTTTATTATTAAAAACAAAAGATTTAATAATATGAAGAAAGGAAAATTAATATGTTAAACTTTAAGATAAATTAAAATGAAGGCATTTATGAAATAATCTCGCAATAGCTTCATTTTGGAAAATGAAATCCATTATGGTAGAAGATTATTGAGGGTAGTTGTTGAGTTACTTACCTTGAGCGAATTTCTTCGGATGTTTTTTTAAACCCTGTTGGAATAGAAAGAAGAAGGTGGTTGATTGTTACAAAAACAAGGAATGTAGGATTTTTGGAGTATATCCATTACACACTAGAGGAGCGGAAGATTGCTTTTGAATCAAGTGGAGCTTGGAAACAAGGGTAGAACCATTGATGTGCATTGGACTTGTTTCCCAATTGAATAACTCCACAATAAGGTACTTTGTTCTCGTCTCATCTCTGAATGAAGACTTTGTTTCATGAAAGTTCAATATAGTTTAAGGGTTTATAGTTTTCCATTTGACTATTGTTTGAGATATATCCACCTTGAGGATTATAGAATGCTATTGCTTTCAAAAACCATAGATGATATAGATGGACTAAAATATTGGGTTTAAAAAAACAAATAACTCTTCAGGTTTGAGCATAGTGAAACTCTATCAGTTTTTATGTCTTTTAAATTGTCTAACTTTTCCTTGTGTCTGACCAGTATAAGGTGTTTGATAGCAATGGGATTGCATTTGCTGGCTTAATGTGATGCAAATGAACACTATTTATTTTGCGTAAAAAGGAGAAAAAAACCTTATGTTTAATTGTAAAAAATCATTTGCTTTTTTTATCAATGTAAATCCTAGGTGGGTGTCGTTGTTGGACCTACACGTGTGAGCCATGTGTGCATTTGAATTTTGGGTTGACGGGTCTCCTGTATCAATATTTTCAGCTTGTGCCAATATCTTGGGCATGCGCTTGTTGATAAATAACACCAGGCTTGACCTTAAAAGTTTTATAATGTATTAAACATTACCATTAAAGCCTTGCATAGTATATTAAAAGGGAGGCCCATGTGTTCCTTCAGGGAAGTATGTTTGAATGGGTAAATATTTTGGATGTCTAAAGAAATATGTTGGGGGGTTTATATTCTTATACTCGGGTGACTCTTTTCTTTACCCTTTTGAATAAAGAAAAAGTTACTTTATACTTTTAATTTGGTTTATATTAGAGGTGTTTATAAATTCAATTGATATATATATATATATATATATATATATATATATATATATATATATATATATATATATATATATATAATGAAAATAAGGGCACTTTTAATGATTTCAAGTTACAGGAAAGAGTTGTAGAGTTATGCAACATTCATTTAATTATGTTTGCTATTCTAAGGAATTCTTAAGTATTAATTAGAGAAGATTGAATTAATACATATTATCATTGAATTGAATTAGAATGTATTATATGATTAATCTAATTAAGAATTCCCATGAAATAATATTTATATTAATTCATTTAAGATTGAAATGGATTAATTTATTATATGTGGTTTATATTAAAGGGGTAAACTATGGATTAATCTCTTATTATTTAAGAATGAAATGAAATGAATTATGCTCATTCTATGAAAGAATAGAAAAGAATAGTTGGTCCTTCTAAAAGATATTTATGTTCACATTTTTGTTGGAATACTTCTAAAGTTATGATAGTCTTAGATGATTAAAAATATGTAACTTTCTTTTGTAATATTATATTATGGTTTTTGAGAAATATTAGTGATGTTTTGTAGACTTTGCAAAAAGAACTAATTCATTATTAGAAAATGAATAGCTAGGTTTTGATTTACTGAATGGAATCATGAACCATTTGAGATTTGAAAATGTATATAAATGTGGATTTAGTATTCTTTTTATGAAAAGAGAAATCTTTTTGTATTATGTAAATGAATGAGGGAATTGGGCATGGGACCCAGTAAATAGAAAGGAACTTATGGGGGTTCCACAATTACTCTTTTGTAAGAAATTACTCAAGGAGAGGACTCTTGAGTATTAGTGTATTGATGAATGAATGAGGTTTAATGAGAGGGAATTAGGGGTCTTCCTCGCTTTTGTAAAAATGAATTTATAAATTTTTGTAATGAAGTTACATAAGAATTATGGAGATTCTTATGCAATAAATTGAAATTGTGGTAAAAGGAATAATGAATTTCTTTTTGTAGATTGGCTAATAGACTTGCAATGAAAATAAAGATGGATATTTTAAGGTTGGGTTTTTACCAAAAGGGTTTCCCAGGATACATGACGTGTCATTTGTGTATCTTTAGTATAACTTGTTATGAAATCATATTAAGCATTTATAGATCTATGACTATGAATTGTATATGAAGAAGAAATGAATTTGTTTATTTTATTATGCTTTTTATGGAAAGTAACATTTTAAAATAAGATAGATGATTAGATTTCCTTTATCTCTTGCAATAGAATACAAATTATGCAATTATGGGTTTTAAATTTAAAATGAATGAAATAAAAGGGATAAAGTTATTTCTTAGATTCACCTTAGGGTTTGGGTATTCTTATTTAAGAGGATTTGTCCATAGAATGTCAATCTAATTAGACTCCTAAGGTTAGGACCATAACTAAGGGAGATGTGATGTGACAATCCCTTAGGGTTACAATGGGTAATTTAGTAATAGATCACTAAAGTGTGCTCCAAAATATGGTGAGCTTAGAATTCCATTGTAAATAAATTTTTTATGATGGATTCTCCAATAGATAGTGAGGTACCCATGTGGGATATGTCATGCAAATGATAGTCATAGGATCTCGAACGATTATGGAAGAATTCCTATGGGGGATGTCATTTAGTGTGGTAGTCATTGGGAACCCCGATTGACAAATGGGCGACTAGATGGGAGATACCACACGGGTGATAGTCACCTCCATTAAGCTATTTGAAGGATATTTTAATGGTGTACAATAGTTTTATACTAAATAAAGTGTGTATAAAACTATAGGAAGCTTACGCCTAAGTACTAGTAAGGAATGATTGACACTAGTAAGGGATTTGACATCCCTTTTCTCAAACGAATGAGATAGGATTAACCCACACACTGTGGTAAAAATGTCCTTCAAAAGAGGAAAGAAAATGGGGTGACCACTCAAAGGTGTCCTTTAAGTTGTATGGGAAATGTACAAGGTAAACCCTTGAATTGTTGCAGGAGTTTCGCCACTCCTATCTATTCGAGGGATGTTGCAACATCTAGAACTCAGAATATGGTTAGAAGCTTATGTGGAATTTATCTGGATTGTCTTGGTTAAACTTTAACCTTAGAAAAAAATATTAGGTTAGATTTTAGGGTTTTTATATAAAGTGCCCTCCATAGTTGCCACTATGAACATCAAAAAAATCCTTGGGTACCTCAACTTGTATAAGGCATCATAAGAGAAAATCAGGATTATGATAGTACAAGACTCCACCAAGACCAATATATCTAAATACTCTATTATAGATACGAGCCCACTGCTTAGCATTAACTATGTGTGGGTAGGATTTATCATCAAGGAAGCATAAAATGTTGTTATACCAAGGATAATCAAGAGGAATTTAGTAATCAATAACATTGAACTCAATTATATGCACATCCACCAAGTCATAAGTGATAGAAATATTATGCTCATCATGAACTTTGACCACAAAATTAGATTTTTAAATGTATTCATATGGTACAAATTTATCAACCAAAGTGGTTAGGTATTCAGCCTCAACATTCTGTCCTCCAAGGGAATGTCAAATGGTAAAGGATTTAAAAGCATTAATCAAATTAGTAGCCACTTGGTAGTAAGAAATCAAATGGGGTGCTTTGACAACATACTCACTATCTTTACCCTATCTAAGGGAAAGGATTTATCATGAGTCCAATTACAAATAGTTTAGATAAGACTAAGATAATTGAAGTAGAAGTTTGAATATATACAATACTCCCACATTGGAAGGAGGCATAATATGGTGGCTAATCGCCTTGCAAATGAGGCCATAAATTTACATATCTAGGTAATAAGAAAAAAAGTAAAGTAGACAGCATGAGTAGCACAAATGATAGGAAGCATATGGTACTTTTGAAGCCTTTGAATATTTTGGTACCCCTAGATATTTTGATACCTCTAGACAACCCTGGAACATTGCATGATTCTAGAGCTTTTGGTGTTTCAAGTTTTCTCAATGATTATGGTACCCTTTACATATTTGGCACCCTTGGTATACCATTGCACTTTTTGAAGTTTTTAAATTTGATTTGTTGATTCCTCCTTTTGGACAACAATCTTGTGATCTCTAAGTTGCTTGTTGGATAATTGTTCTTTGCAAATTTGAATATCAATATATAACTTATTTTCTTGAAAAAAAACACATTCACTATCTATTTGAAAAACCATAATTTGAGAATTGCTTAACACTTTGATGTGTTTAATAGTCATATGTAGGGTAGTTTGGAGACCTAAACTTAGAGCCTCATAATTTACATTATTATTAGTAATATAATAAAAGTTTAAATGAAAGGCCATAGGAATGACTAGCATGTAGGAGGCTTGAGAAAAATACCATCTCCTACCCTAAACTCATTTTGTGCTCCATCAAAGTGAAGGATCCAAGTGTTAGAGTGGAGGTATTCCTTATATACTTGAGAAGAGGAAGGTGTGTCAACTTTAGATTTATCTTTTGCTTCATTGGTGTCTCTCAACAACCTCATGAGACTTCAAGAGGGAATTTTACTACTTAGTAAGTTCATAGGGAATAGACTCCTAAATAAGGCTAGAGGTAATGTAGGAAGGAAATATGACAAAGTCATGAGAAGCACAAGAGATGACCATCATGTCCTCATCATATAATACCTCCTTTAAGGGTTGTTGCATGGGATTAGGAGCTACTACCAATTGATCAACATTATAAGATTTATCACTTTTTGTATAATAATATGAAGATTAAATTCTTGCATCATAGTGATCCACTTTTCGTATTCGGTGTCACTAGGGATGCAAGGCTTTTGTAGTAGGTTTCTCAAGGGGTTAGTTTTAACGACGACATAGGTTTTCTAATACAACATATAGTGCCCTAAATTTTCACATACAAAGTATATAGTTAGTTAATCCTTTTTCATGAAAGTGTACCGATTTTTTTGTCGGAACCATTGTTCAACTAATATAGTATACAATATACTCATTATTATCATCTTATGGAGTAAGGACAAATCCCAATGAAACTTGAGTAGTTGAGGTATATAATATGAACAACTTATTTAGGTTGGGTGGGTGAAGAGTTAGGGTTGTAAAAGAATTTTCTTAAATTCTAGTTACAACTTTCATCCCACTTGAACTCAACATCTTTCTTAAGCAAGTGATTTAATGGATGAGTTTTAAAAGCTAACTTGTTGATAAATCACTTAATAGCTCCAAGCTTCTCCATAAAAGATTTGATATCTTTAACAATTTTAGCAAAGGGATAACGTTAATGGCTTTGATATGATCTTGATTGACATCTATGCCCATATGAGACACCATAGATCCTAGTAGGTTGCCACTAGTAATACCAAATACACACTTCTTGGGATTAAGTCTAACTTTATAATGACATAATTACTTGAACATGATATGAAGGCTAGTTGGGTGGTCAGTGATGATGCCAATGCTTAGATGTTTCATTGATCAAATGTAATTTAAATACAAATTGTACTGCTCTAAATAGAGCAACCATATTAACCATGTGGTTTCCATGGTGGAAATCACAACCAACTACCCTCACGTGGTTCTTGCATGAGTGGTTCTAACCACTCACCCAAATTTTATCATATATAATAAATTTATAACATTACCCCCTTATTACATCATGATTCAAACATGGGTAGGGATACTCATAGTAGTACAAAACAAATAACCATATGTTAAACTAGGACACAATCAATAGTTCATCAAGTACACTTAGAGTGTGTATAGAGACACACTCAAGCATTTGAAACAAGCAATAATAGGAATGACCTCACTATGCTTCTTGAGTGGGAATGAACTCATTAAACACTTAACCATGGATAGGGAGACACTTAGCTATCCATAATTCTTTAACACAACTAGATAAGGACACACACCCTATCCATTATCAAAGTTGCAAATAGAGACACACACTACTATTCAAAATAATTGTGATTGGGGATACACAACTAATTACAAGCAACTAGATAGTGACACACACACTATCCAGTATGAAAGTTGTAAACAAGAACACACAATACTATTCACAACAATTATAACTGGATATACACACAACTAATCACAAAATAACTGGATAGGGACACACATATTATCCAACATTAAATTTATAAATAGGGACACACAATGTTGTTCACAATAATTATGATTAGGGACACACACAACCACTCACAAAACAATCTGTTGGACTAGGCCTTACTGAACTACCTCATCTCTTGAATGGAGACAAACACAATTATTAACCTTTAGTGTGGCATGGGCCTTCACTAATTACATCAAACAAATATGATAGGGATGTTGAGGAATATTACATTATTTGGTACATGCTAATGTATCCCTATGGTACCTTCATGGTACAATTGTAAATATGTAATAGATTAGGGTTGAGTCAATAGTTTAGGTGTGTGTAACACACGAAAGTCACCATTTCAAAACAACATAAAATATAGTTGAATGCTTTTTATTTATTTTTAAGGGGTTACAAAAATGAGTTTCTCTCAAGAGAGGTTTTCCTCTTTTCTCAATGTGAGTGTGATGCATTCGATGATGTCTTACGGTACCCTCAGTGTATATGGGCTTCTTGCATGTGATCCAACGCTTGGGTGCTTAAATCAGTACTTTATACCTGTTTGGACCTGCAAAAAGGTGTTAGTGCATTTGGGGACCTATCATTGATTAGATCCCATGTTTATGAAGACAAAATGACACTAAAATAAAGCTGAAACATGATAAAAATTGAAAGTAGAAGTGCAAAAATGGTCAAATAGTGATACTTACCTGATCGATAACTTTGGAGTTGTTGTAGACCAGGCTCGCATGGCAATGTGTGAACCTCTGGCTCGGGTTCACACGGTACTATGCGAACTAGACTATTGTCAACTATTTCTATGGATTTTGGTCGAAATGAACTCCTAGTATTGTTGCTTGATATGGGATAGGTGCGAAAGTGATGGAGAATAGTCTAAAATGATTTCAACAAAGTTTTGGTAAGTAAACCAAAAGAGCAAGAGGGATTTCATGGTGAAAATGACCATCTATTTATAGAGTTTGGCCAAGGCTAGGGGGTGAGGTGTCCCCTATGAGGTGGCTTGTGGCACATGTGTGAAGGAATCCCTCACACATGTGTGAGGATGAGATGGAGAGTGAGTCATCTCTCCACATGTTTGGGAGAGATATTTAAAATATCCCTTTTTGGTGAGTGTGTGCACACATGTGTGAGCACAAATATCCTTTTAGGATAAGGGTGCACACATGTGTGAGGGATGTGAGGTGGTAGGTTAAGACTTACTTAGAATCTTACTAATTAAACAGTTGATTAGCCTACTAAGTGGATCAAGTGGGTTTGAACCAAGGGTAGCTATGAGGGGTGATCGCATGGATACCATAGTTAAACGTAGGAAAGGGCTTATGTAGCACAAAGGGGCTAAAGGCAAGTTGATAGTGCATTTGATTGTTTCGAAGCTGATTTATGCATTTTTCGAAGGGTTTGCAAAGCGATTGGTCGTAAGGATGGAAAAAGGATAAATGTGCGACTTTTAGATGTCTACATTTACCCCTTTTGTACTGTGTTGTGTAAAACACGATGCAGTACAAAAATTTATGGAGAGATGTGATGGTTGGAAGAGGAAGAATTTGTGAATTGATGAATGTGGATGATTGTGAGAGAGAAAGGTTAATGAACATGATGTGCAAGTGTATACGACACTTTATAGTGTTGTAATGATTTCTTTCGAGGGAAGATGTAAGATAGTATTGTCTTGCAATAAAATGTCCAATTTTAGAAAGAACAAATGTCTTTTCAAATTTTTGCTTTTGATTGATTGATGAGTGTGTACTGACATATATTAAATTATTTAAAGTCACGAGGTAAGGACATATCAAGTGCAACATTTAGAAAGTGGTCTCTCGCGTGCCACTATAAAAATGGAATCAAGAAATGTCCGTAGGTGTAGGTGTTTGTGGTTTAGAAAATGTTTGATTCGAGTTGGAATAATGTTAAGATAATATTCAACAAAAAATTTCGTACACAAATGTAATATTCAAGATTGGATGTTTGGTTGTTTGATTGCATACGAAACAACATTTTGGTATGTCATATGAATACACCCTCGAGGAATGAATTGACAATGGAGTAGACGAAAAATGACGGTGAGTCGATTGAAAGGAGATGATGAGAAGAAAAAAGTATAAAAATGAGGAAAACAATGATGGAAGCTGAGACAAATTTAGAAAAGGTAAAAAAGAAGGAGAATGATGTGGTGAAAATAAGTTCACATAACAACGTGTGAATTAGTTTTGCACATGTGTGCGTGAGCCAGGTTCGCATGTGTGGATGTGAACCTACAAAATTGGCCAAATAAAAGTCTTTTTTGCATGCGTGAGGGTCATTTGCGTTGCTCGAAGTGAGGAGGAAAGGAATGAGGGAGAAGTTGTGAAGCAGAGTGCTGCTAAAATCTTGGGTTGGAGATTGAATATGGTGAGTGGACGAGCTAGTACTAGTGGCGTTGGCGGTGTACCATCAGTAAGTGCACGAAAACCCAAGTTGTTTAATTTATGTAAATTTTGAAAAGTATGAAAATGCAAGTTTGAGTGTCAATGTGTGTTTGTATGTGCTGTATGACTGAAATATGTGTACAAAGTGTGAAAATGGCCAAATGGGTATCCAAATGTGGTATTTATTTTTCGTTTTGATTGTTGGATTACAATATGGAATTGTGTCTCGTATTGCATGTTTGACTTCTTTTTTCTGCATGTATGACGTATCGTTTTTGACATCGAAGCACATTTCTACCATGAAAGGGCATAATGGGTATCTTGACGTGTCATTTATTTTGAATTTTGATCATTGGAATGCAATGTGGACTTGTGTCTCGTATTGCATGTGTGTCAGGGTTGACTTTGTTTTTTTGTATGCATTGTGTATTGTTTTTGAAATCGGAGCACATGTTCACCATAAATGGGCATAATGGGTATCCAAATATGCCCTCCATGGGAGGTTCGTGTGGTAGTGTGCAAACCAAGTTTGCATGTGCGAGCGTAAACCAGGTTCACACGTGTGAATTTTTTTTTGAAATGAAGGATGTATGCATGTGATGGATGTTTACATGTAAAACTGATGATGAATTTGTGTACATATGTGGGAATGAATGCAGGTGAGGAAGATTGAGCCGCGTCATTGCATGCGGACTTTGAGGGGTGCATTGGAGGAGGTGTGGACAGAGGAGGATGGGGCGTGGATGGGTATTGTGGGATTTAAGGGTCTGTGGCAGTTGCGTAGTGTGCATGCAAACAAAGCCTACATATCAGCTCTATGTGAGAGGTGGGATCCAGACATGAATACATTTCATTTTCTAGTAGGGGAGATGACAATCACATTGGAGGACATATATTAGATTTATCAGTTACTGATAGAGGGTATCTTGGTGAGAGCGACAATAGATGGTGCACGTGAGAAGATAGTGCAATGGACCTTTGGTGCTAGGTGGGGAGAGGTGCAATATGATAAGAGAGTGGATTATGAGCAGTATTAGAAGGTTAATATATTGCTCAACCGACATTGCATGGTGATGCTGATGATAGCGAGTTATGCACTACCAAATAGTTCAGGGATGAAATTCTCCTAGAATATGATGGGTATTGTATGCGATATGGTAGAGCAGGAGGTGGTATTTGCATGGGCACTCGCACTGCTAGCATAGGTATTCAAAGAGTTGTATGAGATCGTGAGGGCAGGGCAGTCTGGATTGAGCTTTAACCTGTTACTACAAGTGTGGGTGTGGGTGTGGGAGCATATCACGATGGAGCATCCCACAAGATTGCCTTATAATACACATGAGTTGATGGGCGATTTCGTACCATATGCCTTGAGGTGGCGAACAAAAATGGAAACCTGAGGGAGATGGCCTATTTTGGTAGGGGATGCTTGATGATCTAGTACCTAAGCATATCATGTGGAGACCTTGGAGGGGTAGGGTTGTATGGGATGAGGATGAGGAGCAGTTGGGTAAGATCCATCGAGGCAAATGGGTAGTGGGGCGGTATCGATGCCAGGTGGAGTACTTCTCGTTTAGTAGGATGATGCATTAATTTGGATTATGGTAGGGGTGACCACATTGACCCATTGTGATATGAAGGAGATATGGAGATCAAGGAGTATGACCTGTAGTGTTTTCCTTGGATGTGTCAAGAGATCTATAGATGGCTATCCCTAACATGGATGATGTGGGTATGAATTCATATTATGATATATGGTGGGCGACCTAGATATGACAGCTAGGAGTCAGGGTAGTAGATGGATGGGTGGATCCAGCAGGAGGGTTGCCTACACTAGAAGGAGCTATGCCTATAGGAGGTGGATTGTCAGATGCAGATTTAGAGGAGGTGGAGGAGCCTCTCCAATAAAGGAGGCAACATCAGACTGATGTGGTAGGATATCCTAGAGCTAGATCACCCAAGCGATAGGAGGATGGTGGGGGCCAACCATTGGATGAGGTTGTACCGATGGAGGAGGAGAGGGGAGGATTTATGCCATATGATACGTTCGGAACTCCTAAAGCTAGGTTGCTTGAGTGATAGGAGGGTAGTGGGGGCCAACCACTAGATGGGACCATACCAATGGAGGAGGAGAGAGGGGGATCTATGGTAGATATGGATGTGATATTTGATTTCCAGGATGTATTATATTCTTAATACAAGGTGGTGCTACTATGGGAGACAGTGCGAGAGTTGGAGGGAAAGTTGATCGAGTATGAGATAGAGTAGACTGCTGAAAGAGCGACATTGGTGGAGGATAGACAAAGGGCAAAAGATATATTAGTGGTAGACCTAAGATAGGTGGTGTAGCTGGGTATAGAGAGGGATACATTATGGGGATAGCGTGATGAGGCAATGGAACATCTTATAGCAGAGCAATATAGTCATGTAAAGAGTGTAGGACAACTGCAAAACTAGGTATAGGAGACTATAGCTATAGAGGATAGAGTGATAGTAGAGATTGTAATATTGCATGAGAGTGTATGACGAGCATAGGAGGCACAGGTTGATGTAGGTGTGGTGTGAGCTATAGAGGAGGAGATAACACACCTATGAGAGGATATAGAGTGACATCGATTGATGCAAAAGGAGGTAGAGAGAGTTAGGATAACTGGTGAGTAGGCCAGGGTCAAGGCGGTAGGCTTATGAGATGAGATAGATCATTTACGATGAGCAAACATAGATTTATTTGTGGCATATATAGAGGAGGCATCGATGAGGGTATAATGCAATGCTTGATTGATGGTGTATGACCATGGGCTCCTAGAGTACACAAGGTCATGATCGAGATTGAGATAACAATCTTGTACAAACTCGTGGTAGAGTTAGCAAAGTGCCCCTTCCATGGTATCGAGAGAGCAGAGGATGGTGGTGCCAGTAGCCTCACAAGTGGTGGGAGGCATCCTAGAGTCGAGTAGGGTAGTTGAGGAGAGGAGAGTGGAGGCGACATCGATGGCATGGGAGGAGATTGGGGAGACTCCCAATGGGCAACAAGGATGAGATGTCTTGTGGGTGCTATTTGATTGAGGTGGTGGCTAGGTGGCCAACCATATATGTATATTATGTACACGTGATTTTGTACCCCGAGGACAATGATGACATGTATATATACATATGATTTTGTTTACGATCTTAAAAACATGTGTTATGAATTGTGTGGATGAATGAATAGTGTAGGATTATGTGTATGTATAATGTAACATATGATAGATGGAAGTGAATGTAATATGGAAGAATATGTAGGCATGTAGTAGTAGGTATGAATGCATATGAGAAATTATGTTATCATAGATTAAGATTAATCAAAATTGCTACAATGTAGATGGATGAATCTGATTGGATATAGAGTAGAGAATGCTGTAAAATGAAATGAGTAATATGTAGATGAAGTGCATACTATGGATGAAATGCATGTATGTGCATAAGAAATCCATGGGCAAAGGAATGCACATGTAAGTGGATATACTCAATGAAGGAGACACATGTATTGTTACAAAACCAGTTGAAATGTGATCCGTTCCATTATATTAAAGATGTAGGATGGCAAAGGTACATTTTGTAGTAAGTTTGACAATCAAAGTTGTAGCAATCAAACCTCGTAAAATATTGAACACGTTTCAGCGAAAACTCATAACTATCCTAACTGAATGGAAGTCAATCATGGACCAGTGTGTGTGATGAGTGATGTTCATTTATCCATTTTGAAGGAGGTGGGACTAACCTGCTACAAAATTAGCTAAAATAGCTAGCTCATCCACAAGCATACATTGATATTTACAAGAGAAGGTCACTAATGTAACAAATATGTCCCCACTTGTAAGACTATTCCACTGCTAGGCAGGCTCTTGGAGCCTATTGCTGGCGATGAAAATCTCCCTGTGATGTTATGTTAAACCTAAGGACCAAAGGAATTCAAGCATTTTGGTAGTACTCTTGGAGGCGTTTTCTTTTGTTTTTTGCCCCTCTTCCTTTTGATTCTCTTTTTGTGGTGCTCTTTTCTCTTTTTTTTTGTGTGGGTGTTGGCTTTTGTTTTCTGCCTATTTTGTTTTTGCTTATTCTTGTCCCTTTGTTTATCCCTAGGTTTTATTTTGATCATGAAAATGATAGGATGAGCAGGAGAAACCATTCTCGAAATAGTGATGTTGACACAAGTTGTTGTCTTCCCTAAACTCAAAATTTGTTTAATATGTGAAATGTGTGAGTGGTCTATGAAAGAATCAAACCAACCAAGGGAATTTGTGAGAAGCATGAGAACTCATCAACTAGAGGTGATGTTTGATTGGCTTAACTTGTGAATGGTTAAATCACAAAAAACTCTGTATAATTTAAAATCCTGAAAATGGGGGTGGACATCCAAATGGTGATGCTAACAAGTGTTCATTTAAATCTGTTACAAATGCATTTCTACAATGAAAATGTAAAAGTATGGATGCGGATGCAAAGGATATACACATGGGTATGCAATGGAGCATCATAAAAGAGATTTGTACGTAGGAGAATATGAACAAGAGGAAATGCATGAAACTAAAAGGGAATGAGGGTGAGAAATTTCATGAATGAGGTGAATATGCAAAAAGAAGCTGGAGGAAAAGGAAGAACACTATATGTAGTTGCCCTAGCATGGGGGGATGTGTGTGAGATGTAAAAGGTGAATGCAAGGATGGAATGTGTATGATTGGAATCATTGATGTGAGCAAGAGGCGAAAGGAGTGATGGAGGAAAGAAAAAGTGTATGAGGCAGATTGGAAGGAATGAAAGAAATAGAGAAGGTGGAGGAAGAAAAAAAGAAAGAAAGATATGGGAAATTAGAAAAGGTATGTAGCAGCTCGAAGCGTTACCATACAACAGTGCAAAATAACAAGAAGAAGAGAAATTTAGCAAAGGTATGTAGATGCTTGAAGCGTGACCATACAACAGTGTGAAATAACGAGAAGAAGAGAAATTTAGCAAAGGTATGTAACTACTCAAAGCATGACCATACAACAGTGTGAAATAACGAGAAGGGAAATTTAGCAAAGGTATGTAACCACTCGAAGTGTGACCATACAACAGTGTGAAATAACAAGAAGAAGAGAAATGAAGAAGAGGGGAAGAAAGAAGATGAGGGGAAATACTAAGGATGTGGAGAGTGTTGATGTCCAAGTCATGAATGATTACACGTAGTGGCAATGTGACCAATGTTTGGATAGGATGTGTGGTTGTGTATTTGATGTATGTGGTGGGATGTAGACGAAAATGATGCAAGTGATAACATGGAGCAGGGCGCTAGATGATGTAATATGCCCTGATATCTGGTGGGAGAGGTGGTATGCTCAAAATATAATGGATATTTCCCATCCACCATGTTGTGTACGAGGTATTCGAAAATGCAACAATTGTTGATATCATACCCCTACTGACGATGATAAACATAGAACTGATGTTCATTGTATCCCTTTGGTTTTGGACAATGTGGATCATTGGGTTTGACTTCAGGTAGAACCAGGAGTTCCACATGAAGCAGTTGGTGAAAAGTGTGAGATAAAGGCTCTGAGAGGATAGATATGGGATATATGTAAGGTGTGGGAGGCGATGATCGCACGAGAGGAGGGTTAGGTGGGAGTGGGCTAACTACTAACCTTGAATTTGGTGCAATCTGCATGTGAGGATGAGGGACATGTATGTAAGTTGATAATGGGGGATCAACCATAATGGAATGACGAGCGGATGAATGACATCGATAATGAGTTAAGTGTAACTCAAGGTTGTCAAGGTGGGCGAGAATGTGTTGGAGATCAATAGGTGGAGGAGATGGTATCGAAGTAGGAGGAGAATGGAAACCCATCAGGATGGGTACAGGTGGATATGGACGTAAATACAAATATGGACAAGGCAAGGGAGGTGAAGATGGGTGATGGTGAGGCAATGATGGTGGGTGCTGAAGGTAAGTACCACAAAATGGGACTAAAGGCGTCATGAGGAGAGGTGGGGCTTGTGATGGTTGCAGGGAGCGATGATGTTGAGATGGGTAGGTACACAAAGGGGTGATACGAGAAAGATGCTAGTGAAGGTCTTGGTCATAAGGTGACATTCCATTGTCCAGTGGTAAAGGTAAACTTGAGGGGTGGGAGAAATCATGTGGGTTCCACTTGTTGGGAGGAAAGAAAACAAAAGAAGTGTTTTTAGCCGAGAAAGTGGGTATGTATGGATCTCTCTCATTGGCGAAGGTGGGAGGGGATGGGTTCCTCTTAATAGGGTAAGAGGAGGGAGAAGGTTCCCTCACATCTACAAAGGAGGAAATGGTGACATCACTATCGTTAGAGTGAGATGAGAGAGGTGAATCTCTACGATCAGGAGAATGAGGAAGGGATGGAGTGTCATGATCAATGTGGGAAGAGAGAGATGAATTGTGAATATGGATAGAGTTAGGTGGCTTTGCATGTTCTAGTGAGGTATGCGATGAAGGGGCAGAGGAAAGCCCTACATAAATAGGAGCATATAGGCATAATAATGGGTTGAAAGTATATCATGATGAAAATATGGTGTGATGTATGCACTTGCAAGAAGTCCTGCATGTGTCTATGTCTCGAACGAGAACGTGGTGCGACCAACGATAATGAACTTGCAACACAAAAGGTATAAACAACATCAAAATGAAGCAAAAAAGAAATATTTTCTATTTTGTAATAGAAAATGAAGTGTGTGTGTGGTACAACATGCATAGTGAGTGTACTAATGATATAATATATACAACATAAGCACAACGGTATGTACAATGACTAGTGAATTATACCTAAAATAATCAGGTATTGAATACACGAAGATGGATGATTTTGATGGGCTCAAGTTTTGCAAGACCTTCGATACTGGACAATAGATAGGCCCCAGAACCAAAGTTGTGGGCGATGATGTAGGGACCCAACCAATTGGGTACAAATTTATCGCAAAGCTAGTGGGTTTGGCTAGTGATCTATTGGTTCTCTTTAAGAACCAAGTCATTGATATGTTATTCTTGTTGTTGTACCTTAAAATTCTAGGCATGATAAAAGTGGTCTTGGTAGACGTGAGTGTGTTTGATGGTATAAATGCGACGCTCGTCCAAGAGGGTCAATTGGTCGAATCTAGCTTGATGAGTAGATCATCATCGATGAAATCTTGCATGGATATGCATAATAAAGGTATTTCAAGATCAATGGGTATAATGGATTTAGTGCTATAAACCAGATAGAACGGTGTTTCCCTAGTTGGGGTGCAAATGCTTGTTCGATAGGCCCATAATGCTAATGGCATTTGATTATGCCAATCGCGATGAGACTCTGTGACAGTTTTGTAAAGAATAGCACATATGGTTTTGTTGGTAGCTTTTGCTTGTCCATTAACCTATGGGTAGTACGGGGTAGAGAAACTATGTTGGATATTGAATTTGGCACACAATGCGTAGACATTATTATTTTTGAATGGAGAACCATTGTCAAAAATGATCTGAGAAGGTATTCCAAATCAACATAGGATGTGTTCAGTGATGAATGCTATAATTTTGGCTCCTATGGTTTGAACAAGTGGTATAGCTTCAACCCACTTTGTGAAGTATTTTTGTAATTATTGGAAGTGGTACGTGTAATTTATCCAATAAGATCCAAACCCCATTGCGAGAAGGGCTACATGGATTGGATAGGTTGCAATGCTTGTGAAGGTAAGTCTGTGAGATTGGCTTGTTGTTGAAATTTGATACATCATTTAACATATTCACAACAATCATGCTCCATTTTGGGCCAATAGTATCCCATGCGTAAGATACATTTGGTAATGGCCATGCCACTGAAGTGGCCACCATAGGTTCCATCGTGGGTTTCCTGAACCACTCGTTGAGCCTCATGTGGTTCAAGGTAACACAGAAGGATGCTATCATGGCTACATCTATAGAGGATGTTCCCTAGAAATGTGTAGTGAATTACCCTTTGCTTAAATACCTGTTGGTGAGCATGTGGTAAATCACAAGGGAGAAAACCTAACTTGATGTAATCCTTAATTTGAGAGAACCAAGGATCATGTGGTTCGAGGTGGATGACGTAGATACCATCATCATGGGAAGAGAGAGAGGGTGAAATGGTAGATTGTGATAAGGTATGAATGGATACATGCATTGTGTTAGAGAGTGAATTTTGTGGTACAAGAGAGCCTAGAGAAGCCATGGTGTCCATAAAATGATTGGAATAGCATGGGGTGGCTTCAATATCATACCATTCGATCTGGGTGAGTAGATGCTGAGCGATTTTCTTATACCATTGAAGTAAAGGGCATCAACATTGCCATAGTTCCTTGACCTGATTGAAAACAAGGAGAGAGTCACCAAAGATTTTAAGACGTTTAATATGCATAGAAAGTGATTACTTTAAACTGAGAATGAGAGCTTTGTATTCGACATTGTTATTGGTGCAAGGAAAATTTAATTTGAAAGAAAAGAGGAATGATCCCTCATTAGGTGTGAAAAAGATGATCCTAGAAACCCCAACGTGTGCACAATGAGATCCATCAAAGAATAATGTCAGATCAGCTAACATTCTAGTGCCATGTATTCTTTAGCTTCAGTAATGTGAAAAATGAAATCATTAAGAAGCTGAATGAGAAGAGGTTTGTCGTCAGGTAACAGAGCCTCGACGAGTTGGTCAGTAATAACCTGCCCCTTGATGGAATTTTGAGAGATGAATTCAAGGTCAAATTTGGTAAGAAGCATGATCCATTTGGCAATACGAGAGTTATGATAACTCTTATTCATCATGTACTATAGGGGATTATCACAAGCAATCACAAAGGTTGTATGGTTAAGCATATAATGGTGTAATTTTTTTGTAGCAAAGACAACAACCAAACATAGCTTTTCTATATATACATATGATTTTATTTGCAACCTTATATACATGTGTTATGAATTGTGTGGATGAATGAATAATGTAGGACTATGTGTATCTATAATGTAACATATGGTATATGGAAGTGAATGTAATATGGAAGAATATGTAGGCATGTAGTAGTAGGTATGAATGCATATGAGAAATGATGTTAATGTAGATTAAGAGTAATTAGAAATGATACAATGTAGATGGATGAATCTGATCGTATATAGAGTAGAGAATGCGAGAAAATGAAACGAGTAATATGCATATGAAGTGCATACTATGGATGAAATGCATGTATGTGTATGAGGAATACATGGGCAAAGGAATGCACATGTAAGTGGATATACTCAATGAAGGAGGCACTTGTATTGTTACAAAACTAGTTGAAATGTGAGCCGTTTCGTTATCTCAAATATGTAGGATGGAGGAGTGTTTTGTAGTAAATTTGACTATCAAATTTGTAGCAATCAAACCCCATGAAAAATTGACCAAGTTTCAGTGAAAACTCATAACTATCCTGACTGAATGGAAGTCGATCATGGACCAGTGTTTGTGATGAGTGATGTTCATTTATCTATTTTGAGGGAGGTGGGACTAACCTATTGTAAACTTAGCCAAAATAGCTAACTCATCCACAAGCATGGATTGATCTGTACAAGAGAAGGTCGTTAATGTGATAGATGTGTCGCCACTTGTAAGACTATTCCACTACCAGGTAGGCTCTTAGAGCCTATTTCTAGCGATGAAAATCTCCCCATGATGTTATTGTTAAACCTAAGGACCAAAGGGATTCAAGCATTTTGTTAGTACTCTTGGAGGTGTTTCCTTTTGTTTTTTGGCCCTCTTCCTTTTGATTCTCTTTTTGTGGTACTCTTTTTTCTCTCTCTCTTTTTTGTGTGGGTGTTGGCTTTTGTTTTCTGCCCATTTTTTGTTTTTGATTATGCTTGTACCTTTGTTTATCCCTAGGTTTTATTTTGATCACACAAATGATAGGATGAGCAGAGGAAACCGTTTGCTAAATGGTGATGTTGACGCAAGGTGTTGTCTTCCCTAAACTCAAAATTTGTTTAAGATGTGAAATGTGTGAGTGGTCCATGAAAGAATCAAACCAACCAAAGGAAGCTGTGAGAAGCATAAGAACTCATCAACTAGAGGTGATGTTTAATTGGCTTAACTTGCGAATGGTCAAATCACACAAAAATTCATACAATCTAAAATCTTGAAAAGGGGAGTGGACAACCAAACGATGATGCTAACAAGTGTTCGTTTAAATCCGTTATGAATGCATTTATACAATAAAAATGTAAAAGTATAGATGTGGATGCAAAGGATATACACATGGGTATGCAATGGAGCATCATAAAAGAAATTTGTACGTAGGAGAATATGAACAAGAGGAAAGACATGAAACTAAAAGGGAATGAGGGTGAGAAATGTCATGAATGAGGTGAATATGCAAAAAGAAGGTGGAGGAAAAGGAAGAACACTATATGTAGTTGTCCCAAAATGGGGGGATATGTGTGAGATGTAAAAGGTGAATTCAAGGAGGGAATGTGTATGATTGACCTCATTGATGTGAGCGAGAGGTAAAAGGAGTGATGGAGGAAAGTAAAAGTGTATGAGGCAGATTGGAAGGAATGAAATAAATAGAGAAGTTGGAGGAATAAGAAAAGAAAGAAAGAGATGGAAAGTTAGCAAAGGTATGTAGTCGCTCGAAGTGTGACCATACAATAGTGCAAAATAACAAGAAGAGAAATTTAGAAAAGGTATGTATCCGCTCTAAGCGTGATCATAGAACAATGTGAAATAACGAGAAGAAGATAAATTTAGCAAAGGTATGTAACCGCTCAAAGCGTGACCATATAATAGTGTGAAATAACAAGAAGAAGATAAATAAAGAAGGGGAGAAAGAAAGAAGATAAGGGGATAGACTAAGTACAGGGAGAGTGTCGATGTACATGTCATGAATGACTAGGCGTAGTGGCAATGCTATCAATGTCTAGATATGATGTGTGGTTGTGTATCTGATGGAAGTGGACTATGGATGAAAATAATGCAAGTGATGGCGTGGAGTAGGGCATTGGATGTGGTAATAAACCTTGATGTATGGTGGGAGAGGTGGTATTATTAAAATGTGATGGATCTTTCACATCCACCATGTTGTGGACGAGGCATTAAAAAATGCGATAATTGTTGATATCATGTCCCTGCTGACGATGATAGATATATAACTAATGTTCATTGTATTCCTTTGGTTTTGGGTGATGTGGATCACTGGGTTTGACTTTAGCTAGAACCAAGAGTCTTGTATGAAGTCGTTGGTGAAAAGTGTGAGATAGAGGCTCTGAGATGATAGACATAGGGTAGATGTAAGGTGTGGGAGATGATAATAATATGAGAGGAGGGTTAGGTGGAAGTGGGCTGACTACCGACCTTGACTTTGTTGTAGTTTGCGTGCGAGGATGAGGGACATGTATGGAAGGTGATAATGGGTGATCAATCGTAATGGAACGATGAGCAGATGAATGACATCGATAATTACTTAAGTGTAACTCAAGGTTGTCAAGGTGGGCGAGAATGTGTTGGATATCAATAGGTGGATGAGATGGTATCAAAGCAGGAGGAGAATGGGAACCCATCGGTATGGGTACATGTGGGTATGGGCATAAATACAAATATCGACAAGGCAAGGTAGGTAAATACGGATGATGGTGAGGTGATAGTGGTGGGTGTTGAAGGTAAGTACCATAAAATGGAACTGAAGGTGTCATGAGGAGAGGTGGGGTTCATGATGGCTACGGGGAGTGATGACATTGAGATGGGTAGGTATGCAAAGGGGTGATACATGAACGATGCTGGTGAATGTCTTGGTCATAGGGTGACATCCCATTGGCCAGTGGTAAAGGTAACCCCTAGGGGTGGGAGAAACCATGTGGGTTCCCCTTATTGGGAGGAAAGGAAAAAAAATAAGTGTTTTTAGCTGAGAAAGCGGGTATGTATGAATCTCTCTCATTGATGAAGGTGGGAGGGAATGAGTTCTTCTTAGTAGGGTAATAGGATGGAGAAGTTTCCCCCACATTTTCAAAGGAGGAAATGGTGATGTCACTATCATTAGAGTGAGGAGAGAGAGGTGAATCTTTGTGATCAAGAGAAGGAGGAAGGGATGGAGTGTCATGTTCAATATGGAAAGAGAGATGAATTGTGAAAATGGATAGAGTTAGGTTGCTTTGCATGTTTCGATAAGGTATGCGGTGAAGGAAGGGGTAGAGGGAAGCCCTACATGACTAGGAGTGTATAAGCACAAGAATGGGCTAAAAGTATATTGTAATGAAAATCTGGCGTGATGTATGTGCTTACAAGAAGTCCTACGTGTGTCTGTGTGCTGAATGAGAAGGTGGTGCGAACAGTGATAATAAAATTGCAACACAAAAAGCATAAGCAACATCAAAATAAAGCAGAAAAGAAAGATTTTTTTTTGTGTAACAAAAAATTAAGAGTGTGTGTCTGGTGCAATATGCATAGTGAGTGCATTAATGAGATGATATATACAACATAACCGCGATGATATGTACAATGACTAGTGAATTATACCTAAAATAATCAAGCATTGAATACACAGATATGGATGATGTTGATGGGCTCAAGTTTTGTAAGACCTTCGAGATTGGCCAATCGATAGGTTCCAAAACCAAACTTGTGGGTGATGATGTACGGACCTAGCCAATTGGGCATAAATATGTTGTGAAGCTGGTGGGGTTGGCTAGTGATCAATTGGTTCTCTTTAAGAACCAAGTCATTAATCTATTATTATCGTTGGTGTACCTTACTGTTGTAGGCACGAGGAGTATGATCTTGGTAGATGAGAGTGTGTTCAATGACATGAATGCTATGCTCATCCAAGAGGGTCAATTGGTTGAATTTGGCTTGACAAGCATTATCATCATCAATGAAATATTGCATGGATATGCGTAATGAAGGTATTTCGAGCTCGAGGGGCATAATGGATTCAGTGCCATAAACCCAAAAGAATGATGTTGCCCCAGTCAGGGTGTGAATTCTTGTTCGATAGACCCATAATGCCAATGGCATTTGATTATACCAATCATGATGAGACTTTGTGATAGTTTTTGTAAAGAATGACACATATGGTTTTGTTGGTAGCTTCTTCTTGGCCATTACCTTGTGGGTAGTACAAGGTAGAGAAACTGTGTTGGATACTGAATTTATCACACAATGCATAAACATTCTTATTTTTGAATGGAGTACCATTACCAAAAATGATTTGAGAAGGGATTCTAAATCAGCATAGGATGTGTTCAATGATAAGCACCGTAATTTTGACTCCTGTGGTTTGAACAAGTGGGATAGCTTCAACCCACTTTGCGAAGTATTCTATGGTGGTAATGATGAACTTGTGGTTGCTGGATGAGGTAGGTGTAATTTGTCCAATAAGATCCAAACCCCATTGTGAGAAGGGCTACATGGATTGGATAGACTACAATGCTTGTGAAGGTAAGTGTGTGAGATTGGCCTATTGTTGACATTTGATACATCATTTAACATATTCACAATAATCATGCTCCATTTTGGGTCAATAGTGTCCCATGCATAAGATGCGCTTGGTAATGGCCATGCCACTAAAGTGGCCACCACAGGTTCCATTATGAGTTTCCTAGACCACTCGCTGAGCCTCACGTAGTTCGAGGTAACATAGAAGGATGCTATCATAGCTATTTCTATAGAGGATGTCCCCAGCAATGCATAGTGAATTATCCTTTTCTTAAATACCCATTGGTGAGCATGTGGTAAATCACAAGGGAGAAAACCTAACTTGATGTAATACGTAATTCGAGAGAACCAAGGATCATGTGGTTTGACATGGATGACGTAGATGCCATAATCATGGGAAGAGAGTGAGGGCAAAATGGTAGATTGTGATAAGGTATGAATGGACACATGTATTGTGTTAGAGAGTGGATTGTATGGTACGAGAGAGTCTAGAGAAGCCAATGTGTTCACAAAATGATTGGAAGACATTGGGGTGGATTCAGTATCATACCACTTTAGCTAGATGAGTAGATGTTGAGTGATTTGCTTATATTGTTGAAGTAAAGGGCATCAACATTACCATAGTTCATTGACTTGATTGACGATAAGGAGCGAGTCACCAAAGATTTGAATATGTTTTATATGCATAGAAAGTGATTGCTTTAAACTGAGAATGAGAGCTTCATATTCGACATTGTTATTGGTGCAAGGAACACTTAATTTGAAAGAAAAGGAGAATGGTTCCCCATAAAGTGTGAAAAATATGATACCGGCATCCCCAATGTGTGTGCAACAAGAGCCATCAAAGAATAATGTCAGATTAGTTGGAATTTTTGGTGCCATGTATTCTTCAACTTCAGTAATGTGAAAAATGAAATCATCAAGAAAATGAATAAGAAGTGGTTTGTCATCAGGTAACAGAGCCTCGACGAGTTGGTTAGCAATCACCTACCCCTTGATGGACTTTTGATAGATGAATTCGAGGTCAAATTCAATAAGGAGCATGATCCATTTGGCAGTACGAGAGTTATGATAACTCTTGTTCATCATGTACTGTAGGGAATTATCACAAGTGATCACAAAGGTTTTATGGTTAAGCATATAATAGTGTAAATTTTGTGTAGCAAATACAACAACTAGACATAACTTTTAAATATATACATATTATTTTTTTGCGGCCTTATATACATGTGTTATGAATTGTGTGGATGAATGAATAGTGTAGGATTATGTGTATGTATAATGTAACATATGGTAGATTGAAGTGAATGTAATATGGAAGAATATGTAGGCATGTAGTAGTAGGTATGAATGCATATGAGAAATGATGTTATCGTAGATTAAGAGTAATAAAAAATTATACAATGTGGATGGATGAATCTGATCGAATATAGAGTAGAGAATGCTATAAAATGAAACGTGTAATATGCAGATGAAGTGCATACTATGGATGAAATGCATGTATGTGTATGAGGAATCCATGTGCAAAGGAATGCACATGTAAGTGGATATACTCAATGAAGGAGGCACTTGTATTGTTACAAAACCAACTGTTCTGTTATCTCAAAGATGTATGATGGCGAAGGTGTGTTTTGTAGTAAATTTGATGATCAAAGTTATAACAATCAAACCCCATAACTAAAAAAGTTTTAGTGAAAACTCATAACTATCTTGACTGAATGGAAGTTGATCATTGACCAGTGTGTGCGATGAGTGATGTTAATTTATCCATTTTGAGGGAGGTGGGACACACCTATTGTAAACTTAGCCAAAATAGCTAGCTTATCCACAAGCATGCATTGATCTATACAACATAAGGTCACTAATGTGACAGATGTGTTACCACTTGTAAGACTATTCCACTGCCAGGCAGGCTCTTGGAGCCTATTACTGGTGATGAAAATCTCCCTGTGATATTATGTTAAACCTAAGGACCAAAGGGATTCAAACATTTTGGTAGTACTCTTGGAGGCGTTTCCTTTTATTTTCTGGCCCTCTTCCTTTTGATTCTCTTTTTGTGGTGCTCTCTTCTCTCTCTTTTTTGTGTGGGTGTTAGATTTTATTTTGTACTCATTATTTTATTTTTTCTTATGCTTATCCCTTTGTTTATCCTTAGGTTTTATTTTTATCACATAAGCAGGGGAAACCGTTTTCTAAATGACGATGTTGATGCAAGGTTTTGTCTTCCCTAAACTCAAAATTTGTTTAAGATGTGAAATGTGTGAGTGGTCCATGAAAGAAATCAAAAAAACCAAGGGAAGTTGTGAGAAGCATGAGAACTCATCAACTAGAGGTGATGTTTGATTGGCTTAACTTGTGAATGGTCAAATCACGTTAAACTTTGTACAATCTGAAATCCTAAAAAGGGGAGTGGACATCCAAATGGTGACTCTAAAAAGTGTTCATTTAAATCCGTTATGAATGCTTTTCTATAATGAAAATTTAAAAGTATGGATGTGGATACAAAGGATATATACATGGGTATGCAATGGAGCATCATAAAAGATATTTATACGTAGGAGAATATGAACAAGAGGAAAAACATGAAACTAAAAGGGAATGAGGGTGAGAAATGTCATGAATGAGGTAAATATACAAAAAGAAGGTGGTGAAAAAGGAAGAACACTATATGTAGTTGCCCTGGCATGGGGGGACGTGTGTGAGATGTAAAAGGTGAATGCAATGAGGGAATGTGTATGATTGGCCTCATTGATGTGAGCGAGAGGTGAAAGGAGTGATGGAGGAAAGCAAACATGTATGAGGCAGATTGGAAGGAATGAAAGAAACATAGAAGGTGGAGGAAGAAGAAAAGAAAGAAGATATGGAAAATTAGCAAAGGTATGTAGCCACTCAAAGCGTGACCATACAATAGTGTGAAATAACAAGAAGAATAGAAATTTAGCAAAGGTATGTAGTCGCTCGAAGCGTGACCATACAATAGTGCAAAATAATTAGAAGAAGAGAAATTTAGCAAAGGTATGTAACCACTCGAAGCATGACCATACACCAGTGCAAAATAATGAGAAGAAGGGAAATTTAGAAAAGGTATGTCACTGCTTGAAGTGTGATCATACAACAGTGCAAAATAAAAATAAGAGAAATGAAGGAGAGAAAGAAAGAAGATAAGGGGCTAGACTAAGGACGTGGAGAGTGTCGATGTATAGGTCATGAATTATTAGGTGTAGTGGCAACACGACCAATGTCCGTATAGGATGTGTGGTTGTGTATCTGATGGAAGTGGTGGTGTGTGGATGAAAATGATGCAATTGATGGCATGGATCAGGGTGCTAGATGAGGTAATATGACCTAATATCTGGTGGGAGAGGTGGCATGCTCAAAATGTGATGGATATTTTCCATTTACTATGTTGTGGACGAGGCATTAAAAATGTGGCAATTATTGATATCATGCCCCTGCTGACAATGATAGACACAAAACTGATGTTTACTATATCCATTTGGTTTGGGTGATGTGGATCACTAGGTTTGACTTCGAACCAAGAGTCCCACATGAAGTAGTTGGTGAAAAGTGTGAGATAGAGGCTCTGAGAGGATATACATGGGGTAAATGTAAGGTGTGGGAGGTGACAATCGCACGAGAGGAGGGTTAGGTGGAAGTGGATTGGCTACTGACCTTGACTTTGGTGCAGTTTACGTGTGAGGATGAGGGACATGTATGGAATGTGATAATGGGGGATCAACCATAATGGAACAACGAGTGGATGAATGCCATCGATAATGACTTAAGTGTAACTCAAGGTTGTCAAGGTGGGTGAGAATGTGTTGGAGGTCAATAGGTGGAGGAGATGGTATCGAAGCAGTAGGATAATGGAAAACCACCAAGATGGGTATAGGTGGATATAAGCATAAATACGGATATGGACAAGGTAAGGGAGGTGAAGACGGGTGATGGTGAGGCAATAGTGATGGGTGCTGAAGGTAAGTACCATGGAATGGGACAGAAGGTTTCATGAGAAGAGGTGGGATTTGTGATAGCTATGGGGAGTGATAATGTTGAGATGGGTAGGTATGCAAAGGGGAGATACGAGAATGATACTGGTGAATGTCTTGGTGATAGGGTGAGATCCCTTTGGCTGGTGGTAAAGGTAATACCAAGGGGTGGGAGAAACCATGTGGGTTCCTCTTGTTGGGAGGAAAGGAAAGAAAAGAAGTATTTTTAGTCGAGAAATAGGGTATGTATGGATCTATTTCATTGACGAAGGTGGGAGGGTATGGGTTCCTCTTAATAGGGTAAGAGGAGGGAGAAGGTTCCCTTGCATATACAAAGGATAAATTGTTGATGTCACTATCGTTAGAGTGAGGAGAGAGAGGTGAATCTCTGTGATTAAGAGGAGTAAGGGATTGAGTGTCATGGTCAGTGTGGGAAGAGATATGAATTACAAAACTGGACAAAGTTAGATGGCTCTGCATGTTTCGATGAGGTTTACGGTGAAGGAAGGGGTGAAGGGAAGCCCTACATGACTAGGAGCGTATAGGCACAAGAATGGACTGAAAGTATATCATGATGAAAATTTGGAGTGATGTATGTGCTTGCAAGAAGTCCTGCGTGTGCCTGTGTCCTAAATGAGAAGGTGGTGCGACTAGCAATAATGAACTTACAACATAAAAGGCATAAAAAACATCGTAACAAAGTAGAAAAAAAAGATTTTTTGTTGTGTAATAGAAAATGAAGAGTGTGTGTCTAGTGCAATATGCATAGTGAGTGAACTAACGATGATATATACAACATAACCACGACGATATGTACAATGACTATTGAATTATGCCTAGAATAATCAAGCATTGAATACACAGAGATGGATGATGTTGATGGGATTGGGTTTTACAAGATCTTTGAGATTGGCCAATCGATAGGCCTCAAAATCGAACTTGTGGGTGATGATGTACAGACCCAACCAATTGGGCATAGATTTATCGTGAAGCTGGTGGGGTTGACTGGTGATCTATTGGTTCTATTTAATAATGATGTCATCAATATATTATTATTTTTGGTGTACCTTACTATTGTAGGCACGATGAAGATGGTCTTGGTAGACGCGAGTGTGTTTGATGACATGAATGTGACGCTTGTCCAAGAGGGTCAATTGGTCAAATCTGTCTTGACAAGCATTATCATCATCGATGAAATCTTGCATGGATATGCATAATGAAGGTATTTAAAGCTCGAGGGGCATAATGGATTAAGTGCCATAAACCAGAGAGAACGGTTTTTTCCCAGTCATGATGCAAATGCTCGTTCTATAGGCCCATAATGCCAATGGCATTTTATTATGTCAATCACGATGAGACTCTGTGACAGTTTTGTAAAGAATGGCACATATGTTTTTGTTGGTATCTTTTGCTTGGCTATTACCTTGTGGGTAGTACGATGTAGATAAAATGTGTTATATATTGAATTTGGCACACAATGCGCATAAATTCTTATTTTTGAATGGAGTACCATTATCAAAAATGATCTGAGAAGGGATTCAAAACTGGTATAGGATGTGTTCAGTGATGAAAGCCATAATTTTGGCTCCTATGGTTTGAACAAATGGGATAGCTTCGATCCACTTTATGAAGTATTTTGTGGTGATAATGATGAACTTGTGGTTGCTGGATGAGGTAGGTGTAATTTATCCAATAAGATCCAAACCCCATTATGAGAAGGGCTATATGGATTGGATAGGTTGCAATGCTTGTGGTGTGTGATATTGGCGTGTTGTTGACATATGATACATCATTTAACATATTCACAATAATCATGCTCCATTTTGGGACAATAGTATCCCATGCGTAAGATACGCTTGGTAATGGCCATGAAACTGAAGTGGCCACTACAAGTTCCATCGTTGGTTTCCTGAACCACTCGCTGAGCCTCATGTGGTTCGAGGTAACACAAAAGAATGCCATCATAGCTACGTCTATAGAGGATGTCCCCCAATAGTGTGTAGTGAATTTCCCTTTGCTTAAATACCCATCGATGAGTGTGTGGTAAATCGCAAGGGAGAAAACCTAACTTGATGTAATCCTTAATTTAAGAGAACCAAGGATCATGTGGTTCAACATGGATGACGTAGATGCCATCATCATGGGAAGAGAGCGAGAGCGAAATGGCAGATTGTGATAAGGTATGAATGGACACATACATTGTGTTAGAGAGTGGATTTTGTGGTATGGAGAGACTAGAGAAGCCATAGTATCCACAAAATGATTGGAAGAGCATGGGGTGGCTTCAATATGATACCACTCGAGCTAAGCGAGTAGATGCTGAGCAATTCTATTATACAGTTGAAGTAAAGGGCATCAACATTGCCATAGTTCCTTGACCTGATTTATGACAAGGAGCGAGTCACCAAATATTTGAAGACATTTAATATGCATAGAAAGTAATTACTTTAAAACAAGAATGAGAACTTCGTATTTGACATTGTTATTGGTGTAAGGAAAACCTAATTTGAAAGAAAAGGAGAACGATTCCCCATAAGGTGTGAAAAAGATGATCCCAGAACGCTCGACATGTGCACAACGAGAGCCATTAAAGAATAATGTCAGATCAGCTAGCATTTCTAGTGCCATGTATTCTTCAGCTTCAGTAATGTGAAAAACAAAATCATTTGGAAAATGAATGAGAAGTGGTTTGTCATCAAGTAATGGAGCCTTGATGAGTTGGTCAACAATCACCTGCCCCTTGATGAAATTTTGAGAGATGAATTCGAGGTTGAATTCGATAAGGAGCATGATCTGTTTGGTAGTATGAGAGTTATGATAACTCTGGTTCATCATGTACCATAGGGGATTATCATGAGTGATCATAAAGGTTGTATGGTTAAGCATATAATGGCGTAACTTTTGTGTAGCAAAGACCACAACTAGTCATAAATTTTCCATAAAGGCATATTATTTTTTATAACTGACCAAGGTGCGACTGATGTAGTACACACCTTGCTCTTGGTGGAGCATATTCTTTTGGACCAGTAGTGTTCGTAGTTTAAAATCCATGGCATAAATGTATAGGAAGAATAACCATTGCAGATGTGGAGAAGATAGAATTGGTGGAGAAGTGAGATAAGCTATGATTGCATCAAAAGCTTGTTGGTAGGAAGAATCCCATTTGAAAGTGATCCCTTTTTGCAAAATATGGTTAAATGATTTATATTTGTCAATCAATTGGGTGATGAAGTGATGAATTGTGGATTTTGCCTTGCAAGCCATGTAGCTATTTGAGATTTGTAGGAGGGAGCATCTCAAGAATAGCTTTGACTTTGTTGGGATCGACTTCAATGCCCCATTGAGAAATAATAAATTCTAGGATCTTTCTTGGGTAACACCAAAGACACATTTCTTTGGGTTTAACCACATGTTATATTCAAGGAGATGATCAAATATTTGATGGAGGTCTGCGAGATGTTGGGAGTGCTTTTTAGATTTGGTAATGAGATCATCAAGATAATATTCCATAATATTATGCATGTAGTCATGGAAAATATATGTCATAGCATGCTGGTAGGTTGCCCTAGCATTCTTAAGGCTAAAGGACATGACCTTATAACAAAAGGTCCCCTAGTAGGTTGTGAAGGAAGTCTTATGCTGATCTGCACGGTTGATCTTGATTTGGTTGTTGTCAAAAAAGTTATCCATGAGAGATATCATTTCATGGCTTGGCATAGAATCGACCAACATATCAATTTTTGTGAGGGAGAAATTATCCTTGGGATAAGCTTTGTTTAAATCCTAAAAATCAGTGCATACGCATATATCCCCGATGGGCTTAAGTATTGGGACCATGTTGGACTCCCATTCAGGGTAATCAATGGGTTGTATGAATCCTACATTCAGAAGATTTTTGAGTTTATATTTAACCATTAATATAATTATGGGATGCATGCATCGCAATTTTTGTTTGATAGGCTTAGTGCCAACATCAAATGTGAGATTGTGGATGACTAAAAACAGATCAAGTTCGGGCATATCCATGTAGGACCATGTAAATAATTTGATGTGCTCTCTAAGAAATGAGGTAAAAAGAGTGCACTCCTCTAAGGAGATGTTGACGATGAGTTTGATGATGTGGGAATTGGTGGGATCATCACTAATGAGCCACAAAATTGCTCATTTTTTGTACTCTTTTCTCCATAATGTGCAACATATTTTGTTGTAGATATAAATGTTTTATAAAAATTATATATAATTAACAGTTTATTTTGCATGTTCTCTAATATTTGTCTTTAAGTGTAATTTGTATAGATTTAGTGGAAATTATTGCATTTTGACATGTTTTCGTCGAGGTCCCACTCGGAATTGGCACTTGCAATTTTATGAAGGAAAAACATCTGCGAAATATTGGTGAAGAGGTACGAAGTTAGGCACCCAAATTCCTTTGAAGCGCTTGACTTCCGTTCGACACTTAACTGTTAGGCGCCTGCTTCCCGTTAGGTGCCTACTTTCTGTTAGGCACTTGCTTTCTGTTAGGTGCCTACTTCCCATTAGGTGCTTGCTTCCTATAAAGTGCATATTTTTGTTAGGCACCTACTTCCCATTAGTCAACTACTTCCAAAATTTTGTATACAAGGCACCTGCTTCTCGACTCCTTCATACACGACACCTGATTTCCACTAACGCCAAACTACAACATGACTCTATGGTCGGCAAAACAGAGTGAAACTTCAACAACCGGCATGAAAAGAATTCTAGCATTGAAATCGGATATGGGACAACATAAACGATGACTTGCCACCCATTTTCTAGCTGCTACATAAATAATTTATGTAAATCGAGCAAATAAATATCAGATGTATTCTGGAAATAGAATACGCTGAAATATCATGATATTTTACCCGATTCCTTTAATTAAGCAAGCAATTGTAACAACAAATTATTTTGTGATTCGTTCTGAGATTTGTAATAGGGTTGGTCGCATATCTTATAAATATGCAGGCCACCCCTAAAGAAGACCCCCCCAAATTTTCTTGTAATATTCTTCAGTTGCAACTGTTAATAAAATACCTAAGCATTTTCTTGTAATAATATTCTAAAGCGTCCAGTGATAGTTTACGACGGGAAAAATCTGCTGGAAGTGTGGGCCCACTTACAATAGATTTCTTCCCTATTTTCCCTATTTTCTGTATTTTTTTCATAGATTAGTTTGCTTTCCAATTATTTCCCTTATTTTTTGTGATTTCTAGCAAGGTAGTAGTTTAGTTTTTTAAATGCTTTCAATCTTATTTTCTTAGACGTAGCATGAGATTATTGGTTTAAATACAAACTTCAACGAATATCAAATACCCCCCAAAACATAATCTAAGGGACTCATCTCCGAAGGATAAATTATAAGCATATATTTCGCACGTCTGCTCAGAAGACTATGAGCTATCCCGGGTTGAAAATTAAATGGAGGTAATTAATTGAACCATAGAAAAACTAATCAATGTTTTGCCCAACATTTTGGCATCGTTGTTGGGTTATAGCCATTATAATTTCTTGTTATTAAGGAAGCATAATTACAATAGTTTAGAGTGTTTTCTTCAGAAACCTTCATCTGAAACTTTGTATGAGTCCACTTAAGAACAGGGGACCAGATGGTCGTTGTGTAAAAAACAAAGAAGTTATTCCTCAGAATCCTTTTGCTTCAATAGAACCTGAACTTGAGATTGAAATCTCACCATTACAATCTCCACCTATGCATTGATGAGAACACCCACTATTTACATAGGACCCTTCTGAAACAATCCAACATAATCTTAGAGCAGGATAAGAGATAAGTAGAGTTCAATCTGAGGAAGATCTATTGAATGCTAAATTTTTGCAAGCAGTATTAGATAGAACCATATTGAATGCTGACTTATCCATCCTTCTAAAGGATAAAAGAAATGAACTGGAAGCATTGACAACTGCTTTGAATGAAGCAGGGGTAGAAATTCCATTAGTAGGAAGAATGATAGAAATTCCAAAGGAAACATCCACTAGTTTTAGTTTTCTAATAGGAGAGGTAGGGGGATATCACAAGATGAAACATATCTCTCCTGCCCACCTTCCAACCTTTAGAGGACTGCCAATAGAAGATCCATACCTGTTTCTATTTAAATTTGATGTTTTATGTAGATCTGTGGATTACACCACAGATGCTCAAAAACTAAAATTATTCTCTTCCACCCTTGATGATTCAACTTTGTGTTGGTTCATTAGTTTGGGGGATAAACGGATAACTACCTGGGAACAGTTGAAGAAACTTTTCCTAGATCAGTATCAAGATTTTGGCAGAGCAAGAGATGCAAGAGAAGAAGTCCTAGACATGACACAGAAGGAAGGGAAATCTATGGAAGAATACTATGATAGATTTAGCTTCAATTTGCAAAGATCACCCCATTCAAAACTAGGAGATAGGTCCTTAAGAAGCATTTTTTTGAAAGGATTGAAAAATGAATCCTTGGAAGTTTTAAACATGATCTCTAGGGGAGACATTTACCAACATCAAATAGATGATATTCGATAGTTGTGTTGAAAAATTTCAAGAAGAAAGGATAAGTTAACCCCTAGAAATGTTAAGCAGTCAACCACTGTCACTAAAACGGAAATAAACATGTTTAAGAACCTTAAGAGCGAGATGCTATCATCTCTGGCTCTTCAAATGGATACTCTTTTACTTCAGATAAAGAAGTAGGAGAATGAGGCAGCATTGGCCTACTTCTATCCTAAATACAGAGGCAAATACCCTAGGAATGAGTGCCCAGAAAAAAAAGTTCGTATATGTGTTGTCTGTAAGAAGGATCATAAATGAAGTTGTGTCCACAGTTAATGAAATCTAAAGAGGAACCTGAAGTAGCAGAGGCATACTTCATGGGTAATAGGAGAAACTAGAAAATGTCTCCTATGGATAATAATATGCAATCAAAAATATCATCTTATGGGGGCAACAATTACCAAAACCAAGGTCAAGCCCAACCACCCAACATGGGTTGGTATGGTCAACAACCTTGGAATCCATTTCCCCAAGGGGTAAATCCTTACAACCCTTACCTAGGAATGCAATACTAGTATCCTGGGTAGTAGTGGAGAAATTAGAATGCTTGGAATCAGTATCCACAACATCCTACTCCAACTCCACCACAACCAAGCCTACCTACTCTTCCTACTCCAAGGACTCCTCACTAGCATAGTCAATAGCAAACCCAAATAACAGACAACAACCAGTCTATCAGATGGAAAATGAGATGTACCCTATGTATTAAGGTAGATTGCAATCCTATCCAATTAAGGTTAGGAAAGCAAGTAGGTGTAGAAGTCACTCCTCTTGTAAAAGAAGATGAACAAATAGAAATAGAGAAAGGGGAATCACCCCTAATAGAAGAAGTAGAAGAAGAATCAAAACTTGTACATAACAAAGAGGAGGTTACATCTTTTCCACAAAGGTTACAAAAACCCAAGAAACCAATACAAACAGAGTTTGATATCCTCTCTAGTTTAAAAAACCTAACAGTCACAATCCCTCTCTTTTAGGCCATCAGAGACATACCTATTTATGGAAAGGCCATAAGAGAGCCGTTCCTCAAGAAACCATGAAGGAAACCATAAAAAATATTCAGTTTGGTAGGTTAGTTAGCTAACCTCATGTTAGGAAATACCTACAACTAGAAGTACATAGATCCAGGAAGCCCTATGCTAACTATAAAAATAGAAGGTTGTGTTTTACCCAATACACTAGTAGATTTGGGGGCTACCATCAATGTCATGCCCTAGGAGACCATGCAAAAATTTAAATTGACTAATTTGAAGCCCGCTAAAATTGTGCTGCAGTTGGCAGGCAGATCTACATTTTTTCCTAAAGGAATACTAAAAGATATAACTATTATAGTAGATGCATGGGAGTATCCAGTAGATTTCTTAGTGCTGCAATCTAAATATGGACTAGGTGGATACCCATTAATCTTAGGTAGACCTTAGCTGGAAATATATGATGCTTACATAAGTTGTAGAGATGGAAAAATGACCATTTTAGATGGTCAGAATATAAATAAACTGATCATACATCGACTGATGCAGGAGCATTCGGCAGCAACAGGGTAATCTGGCATCAACCAAATTTTTTTTAAGTGTATTGTTTTTAACAAGGCAAAAGCTTGTCGCGATATCGCGACGTTGCGAAATCGCGATGTCGCAAAATCGCGACGTCAAAAAGAAACCAAGGCAAAGGCAGAAGTTTGTCGCAAAATCGTGACGTCACGAAATCGCGACGTCGCGACGTCGCAAAATCGCGATTGTGGAGCAGCAGCCAAAGGGAAGGAGTTGGGATGTCACGAAATCGCGACTGTCGCGAAATCACGACATCGAAGCAATAGCCAGAGGGGAGGAGTTGGGATGTCGCGATTTCGTGACATGTCACGAAATCGCGACATCGAAGCAGCGACCGAGGGAAGAAGTTGGGATGTCGCGATTTCGTGACATGTCGCGAAATCGTGACTGTCGCGACATAAGAGCAGCGGCCAAGGGAAAACAGTTGGGAGGTCACGATTTCGTGACATGTCACGAAATCGCGACTGTCGTGAAATCACGACATAAGAGCGATGGGAATGTCACGATTTCATGACATGTTGCAAAATCGTGATCGTTGCGAAATTGCGATGGAGAAGAGCAGCCGAGAGGGAGCAGTTGGAGATGTCACGATTTTGCGACATGTCACAAAATCGTGACCACCAGTAGGAGAAAGGAAGATGTCGAAGAAATCGTCGCGATTTCGTGACATGTCGTGAAATCACGACCAGAGCAGAGAAGCGGAGGCAAGGAAGGAAAACTTCGTGATATCATGACATGTCGCGATATTGTGACCCGAAGGTGAGAAAGGCAGGGATGAAGAGAATACGTCGCGATATCATGACATGTTGCGATATCGTGACCAAAAGAAGGCAGAAGCGCAAGAAAGTTAAATTGTCACGATATCGCGACAAACAGCTGGTTCGTGGCTCGAAAAGGCGTGCGCTCTAAGATGATGTTTTCGAGGCGATCAGGGGTCTCCTTAATGCTTGTTTTCGTATTCGATAAGTTAGATGAACATAGTGGCCTCTCGAATGCTGCGTCCAGAGGTCAAAAATGTCAGGTGGGTCTTTTAAATGCATGCTTTCATGGTGGATCGGGGCAGTTGCCCATTTATGGAAAGAAATTGAAGACTCGACGAAGGAAGCCGACTTTGCAGGTTTTTGATGATGTGTTCTTTCGAAGGGTCATTAATGGCTCAGAGGGTCGGGGCCTCTATAAAAACCCAAGCATTGTAATAGAATAGGGGTGGTGGATTAGAGATTGCACGTAGAGTGTAGTAGTGTAAAGCTAAGCCGAGCGCTAGCTGTTGTAAAGCCTACGGGCTGTTACTGGAAGTTTTTCCAGAATATTGAATGAAAAGTTGGATTTGAGAAGGTGCAATTTTTGGTCCGCCATCAGTGGTATCAAAGCTAGAAGATTCTGAGTGCACAGCAGATTCGCCGAACGTGAGGCAGTTGCGCCAGGATCTATGGTAGGGTTCTGTGAGAGAAGAGTGAGTTAGGGTTCCTGAGTGTGTAACAGATCATCGGACATGAGGCAGTTACACCAGGATCTGTGGGAGATATGATGACAATGAAAGAGTTCAAGGCGTTGCAGAGGCAAGTGCAAACCTTGCAAGAGGAGTTGTTGATGAGGCCCAAAAATGCCTCATTATTGCACAATGTTTGACTCATTATTGCACAATGTTTGACTACCATATGATAAGTTAATTGCCAAATAGTTGACTAGAATATACTATTTGTTAAGTGTTTGCATGATTTTATGTTAGGAATACTATATCTCTGTTTTTGACTATTTTTAGCATTTTATGACTGATTTTGCATGATTAAGTAGCAAGTAATATCATGCATTTCAATTAACCAAATGCGGCATGCTGATATCCATTAACTTCTCAATGGTTTTTGAATGTTTTCCTGCCCGTCAACTTGTTTCAAATCCACATTGAAGACAAAATTTTAGGACTGTCATAAATCTGAAAATCTGGAAAAAACAGCCATATAAAAATCAGCAAGCTGTCACTTTATAGGAACACCTTGAAGTTGTCAAGAAAAGCATGAATATATGGATGGAATGAGTTCAGAAGGACTACAAAAGACATCTGACCTATTTATAAGCATTCCCACATGGTCTAAATAGGTAGCAATAGGGTATAACAGAGCAGGGGCAATTGTGCAGCACTGTTGCACTATTTCAGCATGGTTACTTGGTGAATGAAGTGTATAAATTTAGTAGTAGCTTGATGTACTCCTTCATGTTGATATTTTAATAAGTTTTCCATGTTCTAATTTGATTGAATTTGCAAGAAATGCCAATATTCTACAACTGTGCAGCAGAACTGGAAAATGCAGTAATTTACCATGTAAATTCCAGCAAGCTAACAATGAATGGCAAGGCATGAAATTCACATCCAAGGAAGAATGAAGACTATTGCAATCTGATCCTGAAGGCTAATCCACCTTAGAAATGCAGCCAAAACCATTTGTAGTCAACACTGTTGGTCATTCTAAAGATCTTCGGAATGAACACAATGTCTTCGGAATGAGAATTGCAGTATCTTCGGAATGAGCCACTTATCTTCGGAATGAAAACATAATGTAATTTTTTTGTAACAGTTTTCAGCATGTTTTGTCATCAATAAAAGTGCAGTATTTTATCATTTTATGTTCTGAGTGTTAATTAGTTAAGGAGTGCTTTTCACCTCCTTCTAGATCGGAAGTATGGGCCCACTTTCGGATCTAGAAGGAGGGATTTTATAGCGTGTTTTAATCTATAATTTTGCTACAACAGAATTAATAGATTGCTTGCCAGATTTCATTTTCTTGTTTTTATTTTGTGTTGTGTGATTTATGTTTCCTATTATGTTTATGTACAACATTTGTGTGTATGTCAGATGACAAATTATATTAAGCATTTTCCTTTATGTTTTCCCTGCTTTCTATTTTAGCAACTTTCCATTTTCAACATATTTCATTTTGCTGTCAATTCCTATAGCAGAAGCTTGACGACCTTTTGTGGTAGGGCATTGACAGGTGTTTTAGAATAAGTTTCAATTCTGCAAAAGTAGATTAGATTTCAATTTTGCAAAAGTAGATTAGATTTTAATTTAACAATTTCAATTATGCAAAAGTAACTAGATTTCAATTCTGCAAAAGTAACTTAGGATTTCAATTTAGCAATTTCAATTCATGCAATTGTAGTTAGATTTCAATTCTTGCAAACTTAGATTTAGTTTTCAATTCTTGTACTTTATTTTAGTTTCCATTCTTTAGACTAGGTTTAGTGTGACACCAAAAGGCTAAACCAAAATCTGCTTCACCAATAATTGCTTGAAATCTGAATGCTTGAATTGTACTCTGCCCTAACCTTCTATCATAGACAGCCTTGGACACCACCCCGGATTGATAAATCATTGAGATTAAACGATGAGACTCAATGACACTCATCAACTGCTCAGAAGAGATTTGCATAGGTAGGAGAAAGCCTTGTAAAGGGAGCTGCGCAAACAGTGTGAGGAAAAATAGAAAAGGAGAGATAATGGAGTGCTTCAGAAGTTGAAGCCATTGAAGTCTGTAGACAAAGAGGTGTGCAGCAGTGCCAGAATCTGCCTGGAAGAAGGCAAAATTTTATCTGGCCAGGAGTCAGAGTTCAAGCAGGCTACAGACGAGGAAGTGTGCAGCAGTGGTAGAATCTGTCTGGAGGAAGACAAAAGTTGTTTTGGCCAGGAGATGGGCTTGGAGCAGGCTACAGAGGCAGGTGAGTGTCTGGAGGTATTGCAAAAAATGGTGATCAGACAGCACAGAAGTGAAGGTCACTTCTCCATCAACCTCGGGTGTCTGATGCAGGAGCATCCGACAACAACAGGGCAATCTGGCATCAACCAATTTTTTTTTAAGTGTATTGTTTTTAACAAGGCATAAGCTTGTCACGATATCGTGACGTCGTAAAATCACGATGTCGCAAAATCGCAACATCAAAAAGAAACCAAGGCAAATGCAGAAGTTTGTCGTGATATCACGACATCGCGATATTGCGACGTCACAAAATCATGACTGTGGAGCAGCAGCCAAAGGGAAGGAGTTGGGATGTCACGATTTCACGACATGTCACGAAATCACGACATGTCGCGAAATCACGATCGTCACAAAATTGCGACATCAAAGTAGCAGCCAGAGGGGAGGAGTTGGGATGTCATGATTTTGTGACATGTCGTGAAATCACGACTGTCGCAAAATCGCGACATCGAAGTAGTGGCTGAGGGAAGAAGTTGGGATGTCACGATTTCACGACATGTCATGAAATCACGATCGTTGCAAAATTGTGACATAAGAGCAACGACCAAGGGAAAATAGTTGGGAGGTCACGATTTTGTGACATGTCACAAAATCGTGACTGTCGTGAAATCGTGACATAAGAGCAGCGGCCGAAGGGGGCAGTGGGAATGTCGTGATTTCATGACATGTCACGAAATCGCGATCGTCGCGAAATCATGATGGAGAAGAGCAGCCGAGAGGGAGCAGTTGGAGATGTCATGATTTCACGACATGTCACAAAATCGTGACCACCAGCAGGAGAAAGGAAGATGTCGAAGAAATTGTCACGATTTCGTGACATGTCGCAAAATCATGATCGAAGCAGAGAAGCGAAGGCGAGGAAGGAAAACGTCACAATATCGCGATATGTCGTGATATCGTGACCCAAAGGCGAGAAAGGCAGGGATGAAGAGAATACGTCACGATATCACGACATGTCGCGATATCGTGACCAAAAGAAGGAAGAAGTGCAAAAAAGTTAAACTGTCGTGATATCGTGACAAACAACTGGTTCGTGGCTCGAAAAGGCACGTGCTCCAAGATGATGTTTTAGAGGCGGTCAGGGGTCTCATTAATACATGTTTTCGTATCCGATAAGTTAGCTGAACACAATGGCCTCTTGAATGCTGTGTCCAGAGGTCAAAAATGTCAGGTGGGTCTTTTAAATGCATGCTTTCATGGCGGATCGGGGCAGTTGCCCATTTATGGAAAGAAATTGAAGACTCGACGGAGGAAGCCGACTTTGCAGGTTTTTGATGATGTGTTCTTTCGAAGGGTCATTAATGGCTCAGAGGGTCGGGGCCTCTATAAAAAACCAAGCATTGTAATAGAATAGGGGTGGTGGATTAGAGATTGCACGCAGAGTGTAGTAGTGTAAAGCTAAGCCGAGCGCTAGCTGTTGTAAAGCCTGCGGGCTGTTACTGGAAGTTTTTTCCAGAATATTGAATGAAAAGTTGGATTTGAGAAGGTGTAATCTTTGGTATGCCATCATCGACCTGCATAATCTATAGATTTATTGGGAGAACCTGAGGATGAGAATCAAAACATTGGTGGTCTATCAATGATCCAACCTATCATGACAGTTGAGGAGTTGGAAGAAGAAAGTGATGAGGATAAGATGATATCTCAATTTTTTTAGGGAGAACCTTCTTGTCCTCCTCCTGAGTTGCCATTAGTAAAAGAACACTATATTCAGCAAATAGAAGTTACACCTAGTAGAATACTGAACATAGATAACAAGTTGACAACTGAACAATAGACAAAACTCAAACAAACATTGGAAAAACATCAAGATGTCTTTGCTTGGGAGTATTTTGACATGAGAGGAATAGCTCCTAAGACCTGTACTCATAGGATATTTTTGGAAGACCAGGTTAGACCAGTAAGAAAACCACAAAGGAGAATGAACCTAACTATGAAAGAAATTGTCAAAGCAAAATTACAAAAAATTCTCACAGTTGGATTCATCTATCCCATTTCAGATAGTGAGTGCGTATCACCATTGGTGGTGGTGCCCAAGAAGAATGGAAAGTGGAGAATTTGTGTTGATTACAGGTTGCTGAATAAAACAACCAAGAAGGACCACTTTCCTTTGCCTTTTATAGATCAGGTGCTTGACACTTTAGCAAGCAAGAAGTACTTTTCTTTCTTGGATGGGTTCAGTGGATACAATCAGATCCAAATAGGGGAGGAAGATCAAGATAAAACCACCTTCACTTGTCCATGGGGGACATTTTCTTACCGAGTTTTACCATTTGGTCTATGCAATGCACCTGCCACATTTTAGAGGGTAGTTCTTAGCATTTTTTTAGATATGATTGGAGAGACTGTGGAGGTATACATGGATGATTTCATTGTATATGGTGAAACTTTTGAAATAGCCACAAAGAATCTGGAAAAGGCACTTAAACGTTGTGAGGAAACTAACCTATCCTTAAGCAATGATAAATGCTATATGTTGATGCAGGTTGGGATAGTTTTAGGACATCACCTTTCTACATATAGGATCAAAGTAGACAGAAATAAAATAGAAGTCATCCAAATCTTGTCTACTCCCAAAACAAAAAAGGATATTCACAGTTTCCTAGGATCGACCAGTTACTATAGGAGGTTTATATCAGACTTTAGAAAAAATGCTAAACCTCTTACCACATTATTAACTAAAGATGTAGAGTTTTTCTGGATTGAAGAATGTGAACAAAAATTCAACACTTTAAAGAAAAAACTAATTACTACTCCAATATTGAGAGGTCTAAATTGGACCATACCTTTTCACATATATGTTGATGCATCTAACAATGCAATAGGCTCAGTACTAGGACAGAAATATGGTGACGATTTTTATGCCATCTATTATGTTAGTAAAAACCTCATAAGTTTTGAACTTAATTATATTGTCATAGAGAAGAATTTTATTGCAATAATACATGCTCTTAACAAATTTCGTCATTATATTACAAGTTACCAAGTATTTGTATACACTGACCACTCAACAATCATATACTTGATAAAAAAACCTGGGATTAGTGGTAAAATTATCATATGGCTATTATTTTTGTAGGAATTTGATGTGACAATAGTGGACAAGCTGGGAAAGGACAATATGGTAGTTGATTTCTTGTCCAGATTGACACTTCCAGACTATGCAACTATAGAGGACCAATTTTTAGATGAGCATTTGTTTGCTTTGAATAATCAGATACCTTGGTTTACATATATGACTAATTATTTAGCCACTGGTAAAGTATCCCCTGCACTTTTACCTCATGAAAATAGACTTTAATTGAGAAAAGTGCAGACTTCTCATGGATTGATGGGTGCCTGTTTAAAATAGGACTTGATAAAATCATGAGAATATGTGTTGCTGGGAATGAAATAATTGAAATACTAAAGGCTTTCCATGATGAACCTTGTGGTGGCCATTTTGCAGGAAGAAGGACTGCATATAAAGTGTTACAGGTTGGTTATTATTGGCCTTCACTATTCAAGTATACAACCAAACATGTGAGCTAGTGTGATCAATTTCAGAGGATGGACAAACCTACTCTCAAATATGAGATGCCACTCCAACCACATGTTTACATTGAATCATTTGATAAATGAGGGATGGACTTTGTAGGACCTATTAATCTGTAGTTAGGAGGTAAGAGGTATATCCTAGTTTGTATTGACTATGTAACAAAGTGGGTTGAAGTATAGGCTTTACGTGATTAAAAGGAGAAAACTATAGTAAACTTCTTATATTCATCAATTTTTACAAGATTTGGGGTTTCAAGGGAGATCACAACTGATCAAGGATCTTAGTTTACTTCAAGGATGATCCAATAACTCATGCAACAATACAAAATCAGGCATAACAAAACCAATCCCTACCATCCACAAGCGAATGGGCAAGTTGAGGTTACCAACCGAGAGTTGGAAAATATCCTGATAAAAACAAAGCAACAACATAGGAAGGATTGGACTACTAGATTACTAGAAGTAGTGTGGGCCTACAAGACTACCTGGAAGACTACTACTAGTTTCACACCATTTTAGTTAGTCTATGAGAAAAGTGCCATGATGCCTATAGAGTTTGAAGTCAAAACACTTAGGACTACTGTAGAATTGAATATAAACTTGGATGTAAAAGAAAGAATTCAATAGCTTAATCAGTTGGATGAATACCGCCTTGAGGTTTTGCAAAAAATTGAGATCATTCAAAAACAAAGGGCCAAGTGGCATGACCTCGACACCAGGCCAAAGCAGCTTAAAGTGGGAGAATGGGTATTACTTTATGATTCCTAGTTCCAGGAAAGGAAGGGTAAGCTCATGTAGTGTTGGATGAGGCCATATGAGATGACTGAAGTCATTAATAATGGGGCTGTAAGGATCAAAACAATAGACGACAACAACATTACCTTAACAGTCAATGGCCACTGCCTGCGTCCATACCATGTGTTTGAAACATACATGATTAAGTCTAGATTAGGTATGGGGTAAACCCCAATTGATTTTGATTTTATCTTACATCAGTACGATGTGGACCTAGTCCACATAGTCCCAAAGACAATTATTATTTCAAAGTTTTTTTTTTTAGTTGTGTTTTTGTTTTGCAGGAACAATGCCCTTTGTGCAGTTGTTAGGTAGCCTGGAAAACCTAGGCCTAACAAGCACAGGATCCATGAACCTGTGCCTTCCAAGTTTTCTAGGAGAATTTGCTTGTAGTAGGAGTAGCTAGTCCCCATTTAGATAGGGGAATACTAAACCTGAACCTACACAAGAGTGTTTGGATTGGCCTCTATGCACAATAAAACACTTAACTGCTGGTTCAGGGGTGGATTCTGATTCTGTTCCTATTTTTCAATCAAAAGCACTGAAGGGCCTGATCAACCTGACAACACATATACAAGGACAAGTCAGCACTCGTTGAATAAAAGAGAAGCACCATTTTTTTGTATTTTATGGGAAAGCAACTGCTTCCCATTATGACAAAAATGTCTACTTTCCATTGTACGGTGGAAGGTACCTACATCCTGTTGTACGGTAGAAGGTGCCTGCTTCCCATTGTACGGTGGAAGGTGCCTACTTCCCATTGTATGGTAGGAGGAACCTGCTTTTCGTTGTACGGTAGAAGATGCCTACTTCTCATTATACGCTTTATGGCGCCCGACTCCTAGTATATTACAAATATGGCATCTGCATCCCATTTTTTGACAGATCAACATTTGACTCCTGGTTTTTCCAAGAGAACGACCGACTTCAATTTTTTAGGAAACTGACACCAAATATTCCTAGCATGTGTAAAAAAAAATGTTTGTATAAAGTTTATTTTAAAAAAAAGTACAACACTCGATAATTAGTAGAAGGCGCTTGCTGTCCATGTTAGGCATAAGATCCTGATTGCTAAGGTGCCTACTTCCCATGATAAGCAAAGCGCCCGATTCCTAAGGTGCCTATTTTCAATTTCCAAGGCACTTGCACACCATAATTTGAAAAGAAGGCACCTAATTTCCATACAAAAAAGGCACCTATTTTTCGTCTATTGCGGTCATTTTATGCCTTGATAGAATAACACGTCAGCATTGGAATGTGGCTCGAGCCAAATCAGCACCCCATGCACGTGCAAAGTCAAATCTATCATGGACAAAATTAAAAGTTGACATAAACCAACTTTTGAGGAGGGGATGTTTGTTGTCCCAAGGAGATACATTTTTTCTAATTTGTGTTTTGAATTTTGTAGGATTTCTCGAATAAATCACATTGCAGCTACCAAAAACCAATCACATCGAAGAAAATTTATTGCATGAGAACCATGACCATCGTTGTCCATTGTGATTTGCCCAATCATCAAATGCCAGCCAATAACGATGCACCATGGATATCTATGCATATGCACCCACAAAACGAATTTAGGTGCATGTTTAAATTTTCTATTTTTTGTCTATATTGTTTTTATGAACATGTGTGTCTATGGAAATATGCCAGCACAACCCCCTATTATTTCATTAACCACTTGAACAAATCCACTTGGCATGGTGCTGCATGGTATACCTCTAATTGGTCGATAGTTTATGACTATCATCTTCGCACAATCGGGTACATACTCGAAGGAAATTTACTATGGATAACCATAATCACTGTTGATTACGGTAATTAATTGCCTGCATGAATGAAAGCAGTGTTTTAAAAAACTTCTTACCAGCTACTGTGAAGCCACCTTCAAAGAAATAATTTTTTTTAGAGAAGTGGAGCACAATAGCAATTCAAAGAGGAATCAAAAGCATCCATAAGTGAATTGAGAGTTAAAGAAAAAGCAAGGGGGGAAAATCAGAGAATCACGACCTCAAGAAGAGTGAGATGACAAAATACTTGAGCATTTTTGTAGATGTCCAAACATAGTTGGATGTTATAGAATGGATGGACTATTGTCGACTGGTTAGTCAGGGCCAGGATGCGGTGGCGGCAAACGAATTTGTGGCGTCAATGAGATATGGGGTCGTGCACATGTGGGGGCTGGAGATACTAGTAACTAAGGATAATATCACAAGAGTTACGGGCCTCCCTATGATAGGGGAGCACATGCACAAGGAGGATAACCTTACCCTCTATGTATTGGAGCACCAACCGAGTACCTGGCATGTATTGGATTGCCAAAATGGCATATTCCTAAGCTCTAGAGGGTAGTTTTTGAGCAGATCACCCGCTTCTTCACATGTTCTGGTAGGTACTCGACACTGAACACCAATCACTTTCATTTTCTCAATCACATCATGCATGGAAAAAAATCAACGTCCCCCATTACCTTGCATGCACCCTAAGATACGAGGCCAGACAATACCAGGAAGAAATAACCTCTGCTCTAGCTCACCATGGCCTGATTTCGGCCTTGGTGCAATATGTAGAGTCACATAGAAATGTGAAAATTGAGGAAACTATGGGCACTAGTGCAACAACAAGGGCACAAGCAGAGGGGGAGGTGCTAATTCAAAATGAATAGTCAGCCCAAGGGGTGATAGAATGTGTAGAGACGATGCTTGCATCCCAACCTACAGGAAATATAGGGGAAGCAGGACAAGCCTCATCCCCTATTTTTCCCCAATTTGAATAGGAAGCAGGACAAACTCTATCTCCTTCTACCCCTCAATTTGAAGATGAGGTAGAGCAAGATTTCATACCCATTTCCACTAGGACACGAAGTAGAAGGATGAAGGCATCAAGGGTGGTTTCGAGCTCATCCGACGAGGAGACACCAATCGATGAGCTCAACAGGAAGGAGTACTTGGCCCACATTTTACAAGACATTTCATGTGGGCCAACTCCTCAACAAGAGGTGGCCATGGAAGATGTACCACCAAAAGGCCAGACAGAGGATTTGTAGCAACAAATGCAGGATTTAAGAGAGTAGGCTTCCAATTGGGAATCCAATTTAAAGAATAACGGGCTCTATTTGAGGAGTTCCAAAAGGAGGCTGCATTAAAATGCACAAATTGTATCAAACAATTCAATAATTACAGAGATAATTCTAGTTGTAGGGCATACCAGTAGAACCCAAGAAACCGACCAAATTTGATGCGGTAGTACAAATCGATGGGGCAATAGAAGTACCCCATGTTGATACAAAAACAAAATAGGGAGATGCTACTGCAATGGAAGTAGAGCAACCCTATTCTATGTCTCCTTCTACAGAGCAAATACTTCAGGAGGATGAAGTTGAGGTTGAGGAGCCTCAAAATATAGAACAACCTACAAAGGAAGGAGATGAGGAGGAAAAGGATATGGAGGTCGAAGAGCCTCAAACTTTAGGCAAGGAGGGAGAGACAGAGCACTCTCTAGTTGATGTAGGGTCCGAACAACCTCAAGAGGAAGAAGCAGTCCCTATTGAGCAACAATTTACTACAAAGGAAAAAGAGGCTCAGTAGCTTGAATTCCTTGTACCCTAGGAAATAACAGTTGCACCAACACACCCTAGGGTACATCCAATCAAGTTGAGATCAAAACAAAAATCCACAAGGCCATATTAGCGATGATCCATAACCAAAGCAAGAGTTGCCGAGTTGAAGGTATTGGGTATCGAATCTGATAAGGAATCAGAGCTAGATTTCGATGAAGAATGGGAGGCAATAAAGAATTTGTTTACTGCCCAAAAATAATAATTTGAGGAGTTTAAGGAGGAAATTAAGGTAGAAAAGAAAAATTGGAAGAAGACCTCCAAGAAAGCCCTCAAGAAATCAGAAAAAAGGCCAGGGAGTAATCTAGCAGGCCTCACAAAAAATTCCAGTTGCCCAACCTGAGCAGTTCTAGATTTTGTACGGGTCGGTAGGTGATGATTCTTCAAGGATGAAGGCATATTTTATGAGGATGGGATTTCTAGGCGTTGTGCGATAGGAAGATCTGGAATCAAGCAGTAGAACTCCCCCAATGGCAAAAATAGAGGTCCAATATGAACCTGATATTGACCCAATAGGGGCAGATTTACCCACAGCCAGGGTTGCTAAGAAATCTAGCATCCTATTTGGTGATGAAGAATCAGTGCCTATGGGTGAAGAGTTGCCCCTTCACCATGAGTATTTGAAAATGGCTGAGCCTGCATTCCAGAAGGATGCCACCAGTTTCTTTGGTTTTTATCTGAACATTGACAAAGGTAAGGTGGCCTGGACCAGAGAACCACCCAAGAAGAGAGTATGGTCAAGTAAATCAGTTCGACACAACAAATGCCAAAAATAGTAGGGTCAGAAGACAACCACTCCCAAGGCACTAAAGGGGTGAAAGCCCTGGGACAAAGAAAAATTCAAGGTTGTTAAGAAGAAGAGGACACAGACTAATAGGGCTTATTGGGATGTTGTAAACAAAACTGGTAATTACCAGTTCAAAGGGGCACATGGACGTGCCACCCCTTAAGCATGGGGGGATGATGAGCCACATAATTGCTCATTTTTTGTACTCTTTTTCCATAATGTGCAACATATTTTCTTGTAGATATAAATGTTTTATGAAAATTATATATATAATTAACAATTTATTTTGCATGTTCTCTAATATTTGTCTTTAAGTGTAATTTATGTAGATTTAGTGGAAATTGTTGCATTTTGGTATGTTTTCATTGAGGTCCCACTCGGACCTAGCAATTGCAGTTTTATTAAGGAAAAACATTTGTAGAATATCGATAAATAGGTATGAAGTCAGGCACCCAAATTCCTTTGAAGCACCTGACTTTCGTTCGACACTTAACTGTTAGGTGCTTGCTTCCCGTTAGGCGCCTGCTTTTCATTAGGTGCCTGCTTCCCGTTATGTGCTTGCTTCCCATTAGGCATTTGCTTCCTGTAAAGCACCCGTTTCTGTTAGGCACCTGCTTCTCATTAGGTGCCTGCTTCCTGACTTCTGCATACAAGGTTCCTACTTCCCGACTTCTTCATACGCAATGCCTGATTTACACTAATGCCAAAATACAACATGACTTTGTGGTCAACAGAATAGTGCAAAACTTTAGCAACCAGCATGAAAGGAATTCCAACATTGAAACTGGACATGGGACAACGCAAAATATGACTCACCACCCATTTTTTAGCTGCTACATAAATAATTCATGTAAATTGGTCAAATAAATATCAGACGTATTCTAGAAACAAAAAACGCTAAAATATCATGATATTTTGCTCGATTCTTTTAATTAAGCAAGTAGTTGTAACAACGAATCATTTTTTGATTTGTTATGAGAATTATAGCAGGGTTGGACACATATCTTATAAATATGCAAGCCACCCCTGAAGAAGACCCCTCAGACTTTTCTTGTAATATTCTTTTTGCTACAACTGTTAATAAAATCTCTGAGCATTTTCCTATAAAAATCTTCGAAAGCGTTTAGTGATAGTTTATCGTGGACGAAACCTGCTAGAAGTGTGGGCCCACTTACAACAAAGTTATTCTCTATTTCCCTTGTTTTTTGTATTTATTTTCATAGATTAATTTGCTTTCTAGTTATTTCCCTTATTTTTTGTGATTTCCAGTAAGGTAGCAATTGAATTTTTTTGAACGCTTTCAGTCCTATTTTCTTAGACATAGCATGATATTATTGGTTTAAATACAAACTTCAACGAATATCAAATACCACCCAAACAATAATCTAAGGGACTCATCTTTGAAGGAGAAATTATAAGCATATATTTTGCATGGCTACTCACAAGACTACGAGCTACCCCAGGTTGACAATTAAATGGAGGCAATTAATTGAACCATAGAAAAACTAATCAATGTTTTGCCCAACAATCACCAATATCAATATCAATAGGGTTCTCTATAATAATGTGGGAACCGTCTTGGAGTTGAGCAGGTATGGGGATGAGATGGAGGTCATAAATAGCCTTGGGTAAGTTGAACTTGTCATACGAATAAACATATGTATGGTTGACCCAAAGGGTGTGAGGTAGAGTAGATGGTGAGGGAGTGTTTTCAATGCGTAACATGGGTGGCAACAGTAAGAAATATTATGATAAGGGTGTAGGTGATATGTGAGTAAAATCGATTAAGTCCAAATTAGGTTCATCTGCTTGATCTGGATGAGAAGCGTAGCAAAGTGGGGTGAGAAAATCGATTGAAACCATATTAACAAAAGTGGACAAGATTATGGAGTATGAAGATCATAGAGATGAAGACTGAGAAGAATGGGAGAGGTGTATTCAATTCAATGGAGGATGCAAAACCATGGGTAGAGAGTAGGATTGAGTCATAGAATGGTGGACCTACCGATGATTACGCAAGGGTATGTATGAATGGATAGGTAATGGAGACAAAGGTGGAATGAAGTTATCTGAGCGAGAAGAGGTGAGGGAGAGAGCATCAAATATATCGACCAGATTGTTAATGTCGTAATTGAATGTGGCATCAAAAAGGGATGATTCTTGAAAGAATGTATATGGTATGTTGATTATGGAATAGGGGGATGAAAATTCATAGGGAACATCAATTTTGATCTTATCATGGGTAGGAATTCTTGAAGGATGAAGAGTGAGGTCTCAAATTTTATCTTCTAGCAAGTGAACGGTTGTAAGGGGGATAACCTAAACCAAATTTATCTGTAAGCAATTGAACTTAGGGGTTAATAGGTATTTGTAAGCCCTGTTCATAATGTCCTAAGCCAAAAACATGTCAATGAAAATGTTGAAGGTATCATGAAGCAAAGTATGGATTGGACATGTGCTCTAAAGTGCCACAAAAGCTAGATTGTAGTGGTAGGGGTAAAATTGCTAGGATTTATGAATCAAGATCTACATAAATGAAATTCGTACAATTATCAGGCAGATCAAGTGGGACAACTACGCCTATAGTCAACACTATGGCAAAAGGGCAACCAAATTTTTGAATGGATTAGATCATGGTAGGACTTACATGAGCATCATGAATATTGTATTCATCAAAATCAGGATTGGTCATGAGAATGGATACTCACGATGAAGTATCTCATCGTTACCAATCATGATAACGATGATATTGAGGAGATTAGAAGAGTTGGGCATCAAGATAGGTATCCCATTGTTACCAATCATGGCATTCAGAGGTAGTGGAAGGAATATGATGAGCAACATGTGGAAATTGTGATGCAAACTGAGCAGAAGTCGCGCGACAAGGTGAGGTGAAAGATCGAGGTTGAGGACAAAATGAGAGTGGGGGTGTATAAGGAGTTGGGATAATAGGAGGATATATAGAGGAAGATGGCTGGGATAAAGTAGGAGGCCACACAGAAGGTGGGAAGAAAGGTATGGATAAGGTAGGAAGATCCAAAGAAATGGATGATTGTGTGTGAGAAGTGGATGTAGAGGAAGGTTTGCGCGTCAGTGATGAGTGGTGCAAGGATGAGGAGGGTGGTGAAGTAGAAGTGGATGTCTCCACCTGATGGTGTAAAGGAGTAGGAATGATTCAGGTAGGGGTCGATGAGGGACCTGGTGGAAGGTCTACGATGTTACAGAATTTAAAAGGATCACCTTCGATGGGAATGCAATGGACTAGTCCATTATGAACGTATTTGAGATAGTGATGTAAGGTAGATGAAACACACTGCATATCGTATATCCATGGATGTCCAAGCAAGAGATTGTATTGCATCTCACCTTCAATGATATGGAATAATATAGACATGGTTCTTGCACCCACGTGGATGGATAGAATGATGGGACCTACTATGGAACACAGAACCATCAAAGGCTCAAAGGTTGAGGGAAGGTGTAGCGAGGTGAGTAGGTGGAACATGAAGATGATGAAGGAAATTGGTAGATATGATGCTAATGGAAGAACCGATATCAATGAGCACATGCTTATAAGTGATGTCATTGATGGTTGCTTGGATATGTAGTGGAAGATCAACTCCCTCTCCCATGAGCTCAGTTATTTTATGGTCATAAAAGCGGATTGAAGGTTGCATGCATCGTGGTATATTCCCCAAAAAAATTCACAAATGCATTGATATCACTGGTTTCAAGCTCAATGGAACGAAGAATATAATTTAGAGCCTCACGATGAGGGTGAGATTGTTGTAGAAGATCAAATATGGATAACCGTGTTAGGGTAGTGTGAAGTTGATGGGTGAGACTATCGTGAATAGTGATGATATTACGTGGTAGAGGTGGTAAAACATTATATATAGAGGGTGAGGGAGGAGAAGTAAATAGTGGTGGAAGTGAAGTAATGGGTGCATCTGTACGTGATGGATAATGCTGATTATGAGTAATGATGTTAATCTTACCAACCACTCCATGTGAAGGAGGATTGTGGTGGATATTATTGACTTGCCTTGATTGGACTTGTTGAGTGGGTTAAGCCCCTTGAGGATTAGTCCCCCCATGTTCAGGTAATGGGTTCTAATAAATACCTCAATTTTGATTTTATGGTGCAAGGGGTTTTAAATATTGGATAGTACCATGATCGATGAGATCCTGGACCAAGTCACGAAAGGAATGATAAGAACTGATGTCATGGCCATGCTTTCGATGGTAATCACAAAAGGCTTTTTCATTATACCCAAGAGGTTTGGATCAATTTGACTCTTCAGGTCTAATGTCAGGTAGAGTAATATGGTCAACATCAAACAACCTTTGAAATAAAGTTAGGAGAGGCTCGAAAAGCAGAGTTCAATTATGCTGTAGGCATTGAGGATGAGGACCACAAGCTTGTTGTGGATTGGATGAAGGAGGCGCATTAGTATGAAATAACTACTATTATGGAAGAGGTTGTGAGATCGATGAAGAAGATGGAGAGGCCACCACTATTTGATTGATCTGTGGTGGTTTGGAAAAGGGAAGATTCAAAGCATTATAATTAAATCAAAATACTAACATGACCTGGTGATACTAAACTACAACAAACTTGATTGACATGGCATGTACCCTAAGGATGGCACCAGACTAGCACACGCCCCAAGGACAACACCAAATTGGCATGCATCCCAAGGATAAACTAGGACCTAAAACATGGCATACTGGCCATGTGCCACCTGGTTGACTCGATTGACATGTAGGCGACACATGGTATACTAACCATGCGCCACCTAGCAGACTCGACTAGTAGGCAACACGTGGTAGACAGGCCACACACCACCTAGTAGACTCGATTGACAGATCGAATGACATGGCAAAAACATGGCAGACTAGCCACGTGTCCACCTGACATGTGGGTGACACATGGTGGATATACCACGTGCCATCCAGACTAGGTTTTTGCGACTGGCTGCAAGATCGACGAGACTCTAACTACTCGTAGGCAGTCATAAGCAAAAGGGTGACTTCACCCTTTTATGCTACCCAGAATCACCCGTATGGGCGATGTGGGATAAATCCCACAAAAAAAAAAAATTCCTATTTGAAAGCAGGAAAAGAGGGAAAGATAAGGTCTTTCCCTTCCCTTTTCGTCGGGCTGGCTAGCCCGACTGGCAAGAACGCCAATCTTAAGGCTAGCGCTTGGGGAGTCGTGGGATTGACTCTCGGCGAGAGTCAAAACAATATTTTTTTTGCCTAACGAAACATTGGAAATTAGAAGGTATAAATTTTTTTTTTTGTATTTTTTTAATTCTTTTTAGTAATTTTTTAATAATATAATATGTTTTTTTATTAAAATCATTTTTTTTTAAAGTGATTTTTTATCAAAAATGTTTTATTATTAATTAAAATTATGCTATAATTAATTAAAAATTTGCATTAAAATTGAAAATATAGGGCCAATCTTGTTTTGCAAATTTGTAAGAATAATGTTTTTTTGTTTTCTCCAAAATTGGGGATAAGAGACAAAAACCAAAGCAAATTTTTTTTGCAACAAATTGAGATTTATAACACTTTGCTCCAAAATTTTCTAATCATTTTTTTTAGAGTATAAGTTTTGTCTCATGAAGAAGAGGCCTTGGATATAAAAAGCTCTTCGTCATCAAAGAGTTATAATAAAGAGAAACAAACTTTGACAACAAACAACAAGATCTCTTTTTCGTCGTATGCTTCGAGAGCATAGAAGAATTTTACCTCGTTTCAATACTTATACAGATCCTTGGAAGGGTTTGGATCGAAGTTATGGTCCCATGAGGATGAGAGAGCCTTTCAATCTTAATGCCCCTCCAATTTTTGAGTATTCAAACCTTAAGCATCCACTAAAACCAAGTTGTTTATCAACTGGTTTTGGATAGCCTTTCAAAAGCTTGTCGTGTGTCAACTTGTCTTGAAAGGTGAGCTACTTTATTATTTTTGCAAAACCAAGGGGGGATAATTGATCTTTGATAAATTTATCTTTTTGCAAAAATTGTAACACAAAGGGGGAAGAATTTGAACTTCAATTTTTTTTTTTGCAAAACACAAATCCATATTTTGTTACGAAAACTTATAATTAGGTGTATTTTTGATATTACTCGACACCTATATTAAAAATTGGCATTCCTAAATAAGGTGCATTTTCGGTTGCATCCGACACCTTTGTGATAAAAATTTTGTGGGCACTCTTTGATTGATTATTGCATTTACTTTCTTGTTTTCTATAATTATAAATCATCAAAATCAAGAGCACTCAAAACCCCAAAATTTCACAATAATTTGTATAAACTCATTGCACAGGTATAAAAGCCAAATTTTCTTGAAATTCTCTTCTAAATCAAAATCCCTAATTCACTCTTTTTTGTTTGGCTTAATTTTTTCAAAATAACTATCCTTCTTCGAGGGGATTTTTAGGCAGGTGCCATTAAATATCACTAAAGAGTGAATTATCTTCATTTTCTTCTTGTTTGGCTTAAATATCCTCAAACTGATAAATACTTCACAAATATTTTTCAGGTAGGTGCCATTAAATATCCAGTAAAGAGAAAAAGAGAGACTATCTTGGAACCATTCTAGAACCTTCATCATGGCAACTATCAACAAATACCTAAATGATACACAATTGCTTAAAGGTTCTAATTTTTCAGCATGAAAAACCAAGATGAAAGCAATACTTATTGTCGAGGAGATGTGGGATTTAGTGGATGGCACTGATACAAGACCCACCTCCACAAGAGAAGATCAAAAAGCATGGGATAAGAAGAACAATTGTCTTTTCATGTTGATTCTCCTTACTACCACTGATGAGATCCAACCTCACATAAGTGAAGCTAAAAATGGTAAAGATGCATGGGATGCACTTTGTACGATTTTTGAAGGCAAGAATCAATTGACTATTCTACACCTTCAAACAAAACTTCATACACTCCATATGAAGTCAGGAGAATTAGTAGAGTTATTCCTTTGTAGAGTGGCATAACTAAAGTCAAAGCTAAATGCTTTAGGAGCCAAAGTAGAAGATACTATTTTGAATTTAGTAATATTGAGGGCTCTTCCTTAATCCTATAAGATGTTAATAACATCCCTTAATGTATCTCAAAAAACATTCACCTTTGTGGAGTTAGTCAATTTGCTTCAAACAGAAGAAACAAATAAATTTCAAAGTGATGAAGTGTCAAACAATGCACTTTACACAAACAAACATGGTGGAAAGAAGAAAGGTAACTTTCAAAAGGGAGGATCATCATCAAGAGATAAGGGCAAGCAACCTCAATCTCAAGGGGAGTATTGCACACATTGCAAAATGGACAACCATGACACCAACCGGTGTTGGTTTAAGAACAAACAAGACAAAAAGGGAAAAAAAAGCCACAGAAGAACAATAGACAAAAAAGAGGACATGTTGCTATTGAAAATTCTTATTCTGATTCAGAAAGAGCACACAAAGTGCTCATAACCCATACAACTTCTACACATAAGGATTCTATTTGGTACATTGATTCAGGCGCCAACAAATAAATGGTGACAAGCAATGGTTTGAGAAATTTGTGGCAAGAGAAGGTAAACTAATAACAATTGCTGATAATAAGACCTATCATGTCCAAGGAGAATGCAGTGTCACTATTTCCCTTCTAGATGAAAACTGTCATATTCACAATGTCCTTTATGTTCCAGGATTGACAAACAACTTGTTTTCAGTTCCACAAATCCTGGATAAAAACATGATTGTCAATTTCAAAGTGGAAAATAGACTAAAAAATTGCTATATCACCAAGCAGGGTAAACACATAGCAACTCGTTCTTACAAGCATGGATTGTTCACACTAGATATTGTTTCAATACCTCATGTTGCCATGATGGTCAACACGAAGGAGGCCACTTCTCTTTGGCATAAGAGATTTGGGCATCTTAGTAAAGGGTATTTACTTGAGCTAAGTAAATCTCAAATGATGAAGGGAATTCCCACCCTTTCATCTACATTACTCATCTGCTCGGATTTCTTAACAAGGAAGCAACACCGAGCACCCTTCGAAGCTAGCTCTTCTAGAGCTAATAAACTATTGGAGTTAGTGCACACTGATTTGTGCGGTACCATGCCACCAAGTTTTGGAGAAAAAAGGTATTATCAGTTGTTTGTAGATGATCACTCATGAAAATGTGGGTCTTCTTTCCTCAAATAAAATTTGAAGCATTTTCCTACTTTTTGCAATTCAAGCAACTAGTTGAGAAAGAGTCTGGATGCTACATAAAGACCCTCCGCTCAGATCGAGGGGGGAATATACCTCAAATGAATTCTCTTAATTTTTGAAAACACATGGGATCAAAAGACAATTAACCACAACCTATTCTCCACAACAAAATGGAGTTACTAAAAGGAGAAATCATTTCATCATGGAAATGATTCATAGTATGCTTAAGGGTGCAAATCTTAAGCAACACTATTGGGCAGAAGCTGTCACAACGGTAATATATATTTTGAATAGGGCACCCACAAAGGCACCTAAAGATATAACTCCACAAGAAGCATGGAGCGGAAGGAAGCCCTCCATCTCTCATCTAAGATTTTTTGGGTGTAAGGCATTTATGCATATACCTAAAGAAAAGAGAAAGAAACTAGATGAGAAAATATTACAGTGCATTTTCCTTGGCTGTGATGAATATTATAAAGGGTAGCGATTGTATGACCCTAGAACAAAGAAAATACACGTAAGTAGAGATGTGGTGTTCGATGAGCCTTTCACACCTGATATCACATCATCAATATATCTAGAAGATGAGGATCCATAGAAACAAACTCCTCCACCTTAGCAAAAGGTGCCAAAATGGTATACAAGTATGATGAGAGATTCAAAGTTGACCTCACCTCCTGATATTACTATGAATCATCCTCGAACTTGCAACATGTCTCAGTAGAAGAGAGAAGAAGCATCACCAACAGTTGATGATCTTTGCCAACATTTTGAAGAGCTTTTTGTAGAAAGATAGATTGATAGTGGAGAAGACATGGATATTGATGATGAGAGGGTTTATTTATCTTCATATGATGAACATGAACCCACCATGGCCAAAGAAGCACTTAGTGAGCCATAATGGAGGGCAGATATGGATGTTGAATATAAATCTTTTATCAAGAACAATATATGGAAGCTGGTTAATTTACCTTCAAGTAAGAAACCCATTGGATTTAAATGGATTTACAAAATGAAATACAAGGTAGATGGAACCATTGAAAAGCATAAAGACCGCCTTGTGGCAAAGGGCTATGCTCAAAATGAAGGCATTAGTTACGAAGAGACCTTTGCACCCACTGCAAGGATGACCATCATTCATGTTCTTTGTGCTATGACAACACAATACGAATGGAAACTTCATCAAATGGATGTCAAGAGTGCCTTCCTAAATGGTGATTTGAACGAAGAAGTATACATGACTCAACCACAAGGATTTGTTGAGGAAGACCATGAGCAACAAGTTTACAAACTGGTTAAATCCTTGTATGGGTTGAAACAAGCCCCTAGAGCATGGTATATAAAGATAGACAATCACCTTCTATAGCATAGATTTAAGAGAAGTCCTTCAGATACAAATATCTATGTTAAGAACATTGGTTCTGATATAGTGATACTTTTACTCTATGTGGATGATATGATCATAACCGACAACTCAGAGACATTGATAGACACCGTGAAGAATGACTTGAGAGAGTCGTTTGATATGACAGATTTGGGACTTCACTATTATCTTGGTCTGGAGATTGAACAAAAAAATAATTACCTAAGGGTAACTCAAAATAAGTACAACAAGACACTGATCGAAAAGTTTCATATGACTAATTGTAAGACAAAAGAAACATCGATGTAATAAGGTCTTCAGTTGTCATGACAAGATGATTCACCTCAGGTAGATGGCACTCTTTATCGTCAGATGATTGGGAGCCTTATATACCTGACAAACACTAGACCAGATATCACATCTGTTGTAAATTATCTTTCTCGGTTCATGCAAGAACCAAAAGTTACTCACTGGAAAGCAACAAAGCGTGTTCTCCACTATATTCGTGGTAGTATGGAGTATGTTTTAGAGTATAGGAAGAATGACAAATTATTCTTATAGGGTTTCATGGACTATGACTATGTTGGATTAGTAGATGACCGAAAGTCAACATCTGGATATGTTTTTCATCTAGGATCTAGATCTGTCTCATGGCATAGCAAGAAGCAACAAGTGGTTGTTATATCTTCAATAGAGGTAAAATATCGTGCAGTACGAGATGCATTGTGTGAAGCAATATGGTTGAGTCGCATCATAGCAAGTATAAGTTTACCCAAGAAACTTCCAATTCACTTGTACTACAACAACCAGGGTGTTTTAAACTTAGTGAATGATCCAGAGCACCATGAGCGCACCAAACATATTAACACACAATGTCATTTCATTCACGACGAAGTTCCTAAACACAACATCAAGCTCCAATACATTACCACTGATGAACAAGTTGCAGATATCGTCACAAAGGCACTTGGACGTGTCAAATTTGATTTGTTCAAAAGTACACTATGTATTTCAAAATAATGTAATAAAGGGGGGATGTTAGGGTAAAAAGTCGTATTTATTTTTACCATTAGGTTATTCCATTATTTACTTTGTTTTACTATTGTAAATGTCTTAAACAATTACCTATTGTTAAGACATGAATGATTATTCACATTGTTAAGTGAATAATATTTGTTAATCAGTTAGCGTTATTTCCTAAGTGGTTAGCTACCTTTAGGGGGGCAACCTAATACGCGTTAAGCTACATTTAGGGGAGAATAACTTATTAGGCTATTCATAGCCTAATGCTAATGTTATATAAACTCACGCATCAATAATATTTTTTAGTTATTCTGGATTAATTATTTTGCATCATTTTTGCCAACAAGGGAGTCAAACTTCTAAGTTGTTATGTGGTGCTGATGTTCGTCTGTCGTCAACTGTCATGTGCAACAACCCCATGTGTCGAATGGGCATCGATCGATGATGCTCGTCATTCATCGACGTCACCTATAATAATACGATGTGCAACCTATAAAGAGGGACAAAGGATGTTGGAGGGATAAGGGGTGGAGGATGAAGGGGGGTGTAGCAGAAAGGTGATAGGAGGGACGGTGGGGGTTAAGGTAGGGGGTCCTACCCAAAACCCTGTCGATCAACAGGAAGGTCGGTTGGTGGGGTGGTCAATCAGAAAAAATGGTCGACCGATCTAGGGAAGGGGAGGGGATTACAAAAATAAACCAGGGGCAAGACTAGAGAAAAATCTCTCCGAAATCCACCTGATGAGACCCTCTGAAGCTTCCAAACACGTACAACCTCCAAAATTTTGTGCACCTTTCGGTTGATCTATTTTTCCTCTCAGTAAGGACTATCAATGGCTTTCTTTTGGCAAAAAAAATGGCTTCAAAATTATGGACCCAATCTTCAAATATGTCTTCTCTGATCTTCTAAGCAGACATTAATCTCCAAAAAAGAACAATTTTGTTGCCTTCCTTAGGATAAGTCTGGTTACCCTCTAATATGTCAAGTTTATTCGATGCAGGGGTAATTTTCAACCCTTTGCCACCTCAGGAGCTTCACCACGGATGCTACGGGTTGGTCCAAGCCAAATCCTCGTAAAAACTATCCTAGGATCTGGTGCACTAGCAAAATAGTACTAGTCACCTATACTATCCCATGGCTCTAATTACCACTAATATGGAAACTCAATGTGAAGTTGATTTATTCATTAGGTGCACTAGAATATATAGAGCTTACAATAGAATCTTAGAGGTTAGAGGGTTATAACAACCTGCAACAACATGCTAAGCAGGGATAACCACAATAACCAATTGGATGCAAACAAAGCCATGAACTGCTAGAAGACAAATGCAACTCTAACAATCTAACTAAGCATCCTAACAACTAACAAACACATATCCAACATGGGCATACTATACCTCACGTAAATACAAATGCAAGAAATAAGAAATATCTAATGTGGGTATACTATGCCACACATAATACAATGCAATATAACTTAGGCTTATAAATAAACCTAAGGTAATATAATATCCTCAATAGGGCATGTCCAACTTAAGCATTTTTTGCTACATTAGTAGGTGGTCCTTACAATTCATTACACTAACTAGAACACCTAGGGGTAGGAGGTCGATTTCTTCCCCTCGAGCCACTAGAAGGAAGATCAATCAAACTTCTCCCTTGACTAGGTTTTCTAGCCCCTCATGAAGGCTTGATTGCCTCCCCAATATGCCTAAGCCACCTTCTTGTTGTTCTTTTTGTTAGCTTGTTTATCCTATTTCCAAAGTACTGGGAGTTACTTTAGCAAATTGTATGTTTGTGAAGCACCTTTCTCAATTCTGATTTTTTAGTGACACTTGCCTTAAGGACCTCAATATACGATCTACCTGTCTAATCATCTTATCCATATTCTTTTCTCGAATCACCTTTGTGTTTCACAATCTAATAATGCTTCTCTATACTAATTTGAAAAATCAAAACTAGTGCTTGAATCATTGCGTCTATATTCTATTTGTAGGGTCCAACCATGTGATGTTTTTAGAATCCTTCGAAACCTTATCATCTCTCTCCTTTGCCTTCTCAGTTGTCTATATATTGTTGCATAGTTCTCCACTTTTGAACGAACATATGGTTCCTTGTACTTTCATAGGAGGTCAATACTATTGCTTGAACTGCTATTATGTCTCAAGACTAAGGGAACCCCATCATCACTTGAATCTAGTTCCCAATTTCTTCCTATCTCCTCTAGTGTAGTGACTTCCTCAATGTATCTCCATAATATTTTGGCTACTTCATTTGTAATTTGCAGATCTTACGTTGGGCCTAGTAGTTCCACTTATGACCTTTCTTCTTTTTTGACACTTTCTTTCGATTCCACTTGTTTTTCTAGTGTTTCCTCTTGTTCTTGTCGTACACCCTCTTCTACTTCTTCCTATTGTTCAAGCTCTTGTTGTCTTGCAGCCTATCAATCATCAATTCTTTGTATTGTATCATCTAATTCTTGGATGATCTACTCTTGTAACCTTGCATTATGTGCTCATAAGACCTTGTACTCCTATTGTAGTTGTGTTTATTCTCACATTATTTGATGTACAATTCCAATTTGAGCTAGTAAAGTGTGTCCAATCAGATCCTCGTTTATAACTCCATATTCTAAAATTGGTATCTCTAAATCATATATGTCTATTATGTCTTATATATCATACATTCAACCTTTAATCTTATTCATCCATTATAATTTCGAGATAATTCTTGTTGTTCTATTTGAGGGTATAATTTTGTTACTTGATGTGTAGCTTATCCTTGCACTTCTAGGTTTAACATTTTTGGTTCCGCCTTTTGATTTATTTCTTCATTCATAGGAACCAACTGCTCTTCTTCATATTCTTTTGTTTCATCCACAAATTGTACATGCATCCATATTCTTCTCCTTTTCCTGAGGTGAGGTTCTAATTCTTGTTGTTCTATAACTGGATGCACTTACTCCTCTTCTACACACAACCTTCTCATCCCGACCTCATCCTCATCCTATTGAGGATTTTGATTTTTCTAGGTTGCTTTTTGTTGTTCACAAGACTCTTCTTGTTTTCTTCTCCTTTCTAGCTCACCCATAACAATAAATAGACATTGTACTTTATAAGGCTTTAGTTTAAACCCATTTATTATTTTGTGAATTATTATCCCATCTAATTTTTGCAACTTTACTACATCGTTGTCCATCATTTCTACAACTTTGAAAGGACCAAGCTATAAGGTTTTCAACTTCTTTGGCTTGATTTCTCACTTGTCGTTATACTTCAAGACCAAGTCACCCTACTTCAATTCCAACTTTCTAAGGTGCTTTTCATACCACAACTTCCTCATTTTTGGGTTGCTTCAATCACCCATTGCACCATGACCCTCTTCTTATATAGTTTAAATAGTGTTACAAGCCTCTTCTCTAGGATTTTTTGAACTCCTAACCAATTCTCTACATCTACCCTCAAGATGGGTATCAGTAATTCCACTAGCACAATTTCCTCTTGACCATACATCAATTGGAATGGCATATGATTTGTTGTGGGCTTAAATGTTGTCCTATATTCCCATAGGACTGATGGTAACCTTTCCTCCCAATTAGCTCCTTCTACTCCAAAGGTTTTGTAAAGATTAGATACCAAGATATTGTTTATTGCCTTTGCCTTCCCATTTGTTCTTAGGTAATATGGACTTGATAATGAGTGCAAAATATTGAAATCCATTGTCATATTTTTGATAATATCATTTACAAAGTGACCTCCTCTATCACTTGTTAGTTGTAGTGAGATTCTAAATCTTGTAATTACCTATTCATACAAGAATTTGGCTATACTTTTTGTTAAATTATCTATTAGCTCCCTTGTGTCTACCCACTTTGTCAGGTATTCTATTATTACCACAATATATTGACACTTCCTCCTCTAAGTTATTCTCAATGGACTGACAAAATCCAAACCCCATATCTCAAATAACTCTTGTGATTAGGAGGGGTGTAGCGACATAAAATCTTGACGTAATGGTTTTCCAAGTCGTTGGGATGTATTGCATGCTTGTACGTACTCCTTTGCATCATGATAGAGGATAGGCCACCATAGCCCTTCCAGGATCACTTTTCTCATGGTTGTGTCTGATCCCATATGCCCTCCGACCAATCCCTCATGAGCTTATTTTAGTGTTGCCCTTCTTCCATTAAGCATCTTCTTAAAATTTTGTTTGAACCCATTTTGTATAACAATATTGCTATCAACTAAAAGAGTGTATACTTAATTATTACCTTCCTCTTGTCTATTTTTGGCATCTCAGGAAACTCTCCCATGGATAAGTATTCTCCAATTAAATTGTACCATAATGGTACAACACTTATTACAAACACTTGAGCATCAAGGAAATCATCTAACAATCCTGCTCTTGTAGGCTTCCTTGAGCAAATCCTTGACAATTGATCTACTATCACATGTTTCTTACCCAATTTGACCACAACTCAAAACATGAATTCTTACAACATGACAAGCCACCTGCTAAATCGCCATTGTGTAATTGGTTTATCTATCAAATACAATAGGGTCTGATGGTCAAAAAATAAGGCAAATGGGCTGGCCAACGAATAGTGCCTAAACTTTTGCACTACATACACCATATCCAAGTCTTCATGTTCTATTGTAATGTAATTTTATTCTACCTGTGATAAAAATCAACTTGCAAAGTAAATAGGTTGGTCTAGCATAAACTGTACTTCTTGGGCAATGCACATCCAATTGCAAAATTGAATGCATCTCTGTGGACGTGAAATTCTTTGTCCTAGTCTGTAAACATCAAGATAGGACTACACAAAATCTTCGCCTTCAACTCCTTTAAGGCTCCCTGGTGTTCCTCTATCCTACAAAAGAAAACATTCTTCTTCGTTAATGAATCAAAGGGTAGGACACAGGTAAAATTCTTGATAAATCTCTTATAATATCCTATGGATCCCAGGAAAGTCTTCAATGAGATCACGTCATGTGGTTCCTCCATACTCACAATGATGCTAATCTTATCAGGATCTATCTTTAGCCCTTTTTTACAAATTGTGTCTTACCAATTTCCCATAAGGAACCATTACGTGATATTTTCCTAGATTCAAGGCTATCCAAGAATTCTTACATAATCTCATACAATCCTCTAATGCAGGAAAATGCTCTACTACTTCACCATATATCGACTAGTTGTCTAAGAAATCTTTGAATTTTCTTGTTGTCATTTAGTCAAATATGTATAAGATAATCCTATGGAATGTGGTTGGGGCATGGCATAACCCGAATGGAATCTATTGTAGGCATAAATACTATTATCTACCATGAATGTGATCTTCAACTTATCCTCTTCTACAATGCTAATATGGTTATAGACGAAAAACCCATCAAAGAATGAGTAAATCTCATGGCTAACTACTTCCTCTAGAATGGAATAAGAAAGGGGTCCTTAATTTTTATTGTGTTTAGACTTTGAAAGTATATGCATAAGTAGATTATAATTACCTCCTTCAAGGTTATAACAATTGGTGACACCTATTTTCTCATCCTAATTTTGAAGATGATGTCAACATCTAGCATCTTTTCTATTTTTGCATTTAGCAAAAGTTGCATACCTTGGGTTCATCCTATAGGGTCTTCTTCTTACTGGTTGAGATCCTAGAATTAATTGAATCATACTAATGCATAGTTCTAGAGGTATGTCTTTCAAGTCCTTATATTTCCATGCAAATACGTCCTTATACTACAAGATTTTGCTTTCAATATTGGATTCCAACCATCTCTGCAATGGATTATCCTAGGTTCTTTTGTCCCCAAATTTATTTCCATCATCTTTGGTCCTTCAAATTTTATGTTTTTAAGTTCCTCTTTTGCTTTCATCACATTCTCAGGGTGCTCTAATTTTGCATCAGTCTTTGCATCACCAACTATATATTCTGCAAAGCTCTTAGGGAAAGTCCATTTCTCCTCTTCTTCCTCAATCTTCTTGTTGACTTCCATCTTCTCATCTTGGGTTTCTAGAGTCTCCTCTATTTGAATACAAAGGTAGGTGGGCTAAAACATTTCATACTCCTCCATTTGCCAATGGAGAAGTCCACTATTTGATTGGTTGTCATCTTCACTACACTCTTCCAGGTACAACATTCCTTCATCATTTGGCTCATACTATTCTTCCTCTAAAGAATTTTTTGATTCATTAGTCATGCCAAATCTTCACTAATCATTTGATTCCTCAGATTGATCATATATTTATGTTGTTCCATTTTAAATGTTAATCAATATTTTTCCTGGTTGTGATTTACTTTGGCTAACCTTAGCCACTCTCGTCCCAGTAATGCATTGTATGCTGGTTTCTGAATTAAAAACACAATGAAATCCAAGATGAATTCTTGGTCAACTATCCTTACTTTTTGAGCTATTAAAACTCCTTTCATCTTAATTTCATATTGATCGACAACATATTATTTAAAACTAGGCACCCATAGAAATGGAATCCAAATATCCTTCCACATATTTTTTGGAAGTACGTTAACACTTGACCCACCATCCACAATTACTTGTATCAACTTATGGTCTAGTATTTACATATGAACTAATGTTGGATTTATTCCAACATCAATATTGTTGGATCAATGAAATAATCCTTCTTCTTTACCTCCTCCACTAGTTGGCTTCACACTTCCATCACCCTTTGCAGCTGTAATTCCTCTCCTATTATTGCTTTCAGGGATGGTATGGCACCCAATAGACTTATCACCTTTTCCTCCACCATTGTATTCAATACCTATGTTGTCAATTCTTGTGATGACACTTTTATTTTGAGCCTATTAGCCTCTTTAACTTCTTATGCTTAACTAATATTTCTTGTTTGGATTTTTCAACTTCCTTTTCAATTACCTTCTTTGCCTCCTACTACCTTTCATTCTCTATGGTAGGTTCAGGGTAATTATCTTTCTTGGCATGACTCCTTGTCACAACCAATGCATCCTTATCTTTTACTTTATTTTCCATAAGAGGCACTTCAATGTCAAGAAGATTGACATTATACGAGTTACTTGCTTTTTTTGGGCAATTGGCCTCCTTGCGGCTGCCTAGACTATGCCATCAACATGTGCATTACTTCATTTCCTATTGTCTCATTTGTTTAAGGGGTAGGGAAATTCTTTGCAAACTGCCCCCACTCTTGGCAATTATGACATTGTGTGATTGGTTTACCCTATGAATCATACTATAACCAACTTTGACCTATTTGTAGATTACCTTGATATTGCTTGCCTCCTCAATGATTATTCCTATAACCACCACTAGTTGCACCTTATCCATTCCTTTGAATATTTATTTCTTTCTCTTAATCTTGCACTGTCAAAGTTTGGTGCCTTGCCCCCTTCAAATTAAATGGATAATCTATAATCTCATGTTCCAACACATCACATATATTACAATATGCATTCCTAGGGCAATTAACAATGGTGTGTCCCTCAGACTTATATATGTATTTTTGGTCTTTCTTGAATTCCCTCTTGACTTCTATCATAATCTTATCAAAAAAAATTTGAACTATTGGACAACATTATAAACCTTGTTATCGCAGTCGCTTTTCAAATCTTCACTCTTAGGATGACCTACAATTATGGCAGGTGATTGTTTCACCTCACTCTCAAGATTCTTTGTTTTTTCTGGTGCTTCTGCAGAATTTGAAGATGGAACTACATTCATATTCTTTATATACTTAGGCAATAGTTCATTAATGAACCATATATTAATCAAAACATCAACCAGTGACATTTGCATTTTATTAGTCAATTGCTTTGATCTCGATTATATGCTTTAACATCTTCTTTCCCTTGCTTTGCAACATATATCTAAGTGATAATCTTTGTGTCATCCCTCAAGGATCAAAATTCATTATACAAATCAACCTATCAAATCGTACGATCAACTTATTGTATGATCTCTCACAACTGTACAATCACACACACATTTGGATGGTTTTGTCTCACAGAGCAATTGTTTCTTTAGTGTAGTTTTCTATCGTACGATCTTTAACAAGTTAATTATATGAATTCTTCTACAATTGTACAATAATTTATACACCAATTTATTATATCCTCGTACTTACAACCAAATTGTACAAGTGCACATACTCAATAATTGATAGAGTAGATCTAATGTTATTCAAAATATGTGAGAGTGAGAAGTTGTCAAGTGGATTGAGTTGATCGAGAGGTACTCTGGTGGATTACGAGCACTTCTTAGGTCCCTTGTTTGGAAGTATCGAACTGCTGCAAGTCCTACAAGATCTACATTTACCTTTTGATCTAGGCATGCACTTCTTTATTGTGGTTGTCTCGAACTATCCAGGCAGGTAAGTCTCTTTGAAAATTATTTTTGATCTTACCCTGGTTAAGAGGAAACTGCACATTCCTCCGGATATCCTAGAGCTAAACATGGATTAGGGTTCCTTTTACCTTGTGGGTAAATTCCTAGGGGTTTGGTCAGACTTGGATTCCATCAAAATATGGGCTTGCTCAAAATGGAGACTCCAAGGTCTTATGGAAATTGTTAGCCTCCCAAAATCCTTTTTCCTCATTAAGCTAAATTGTGAAGATGACATGAGACAGATTCTGGGTGGACCTTGGTTTTATGGCAAGAGAAGTCTTTTACTCCAAAAATGGGGGACTGAATTTAATCCATATTATCAAAAAATTAACTCGATGTCGTTGTGGGTTAGACTCCCTAGTCTCTACTTCCATCTGTGGCACAATGACATTTTGAGAGGTATTGCCAAGGCTATTGGAGACCTCATCTTGATTGATTTTTCTATGAGAGCAAAGTCATGATATTTGTGAGAATGTGTGTTAACGTTAATCTTGAAGCAAACCTCCCAAGCTCTATTGATATCACCTCTGACCTTGGCTCTTGGATTCAACCTATAGAATATGAAAACAAACCTAATTTCTATTCAATTTGTAAGAAAACAGGGCATTCTTTTGTTGTGTCCTTATAAGAAAGATCTTGTGAAGAAAGCTTGGTCAAAGAAAAATGATGAAGGTAAGCCTCCTCAAGGAAAAGCTAAGGATGCGGTTAACAATTCTTATGTTTAGGAAGTTGAGGAAGGACAGGCTAATGCTATTGCTTCTATGGCTGCTAATGATCTACATTCTCTCTAGGAAGTGAAAGGGGTTCGTGAAACCTAGGACTAGGTATCCCAAGAAGTTGAAGAAGGTCAAGCTGGATCTAAAGTTTAGGTAATTTCTAATGATCTACATTATGTCCTAGGAGTGAAAATGTTTTGTGAATCCCAATAAATTGAAGTACAAGTTGAATTTGAAGCTCCAATGACTGCTTTTTCCTCCCACATTCCCCTGGAAGCATTCGGGAGTCAAGTATCTCCCTTTGAAGTGAAGAGGGGAAATTGGGATTAGGTTTTCTAGACGGTTGAATCCTAGGTTCTTGAATCTTGGAAAGAGTCTCCTAAGTCCAAAATGAGGAAAGGCTCTACTTCCCCAAGATAAAAAAACAAGAAGCAAAAAAAAGAAAGTGTTGATGTGGGCATAAAGCGTAAAGTTGGTAAGCCTATCAATAAAGAAATCAAAAAAAGGGAAACCAAAATAGAGATAGCCAATAAATAACAATTGATCCTGAAAATGGAGAGAGGGAAAAATATTTTTGAAAAAAAAAAGTATAGCTTCCTTCAGGTCACAACCTTCTGCATCCTTTGTTGGAGAGAAAAACTCAATTTCAAGTCACGTAAATGAAGATTCTCCTCTAGATCATATGAGGCTTGTAGATTCCAAGTTTTAGTTGCTTCTTTCTTTTTTGGTGATGAGATTGTTTAAATATCCAGATTCAGAATGGGGGAATCCCATGAATTTTTAGGGGCCCCTCTCTTTAGAAATTGGATGGGTTCCTTTTGACGTCTTTTTCAAATTTGAATTTTCCCCTATGGGCAATACACTTTTTGTGACTTGGAGATTTTTTTTGTGGGTGCAAGTAGCATTTTCAAATTTCCTAGTCTATTCTCTAGGTGACAACTTAGGCAGGATCCACTTCTCGGGTTTTGAAAGTTTCCCATTCCAAACCCAACAATTTCAAAATTCTCAATTCGTACTTTAGGTGATAGCTTGGGCGGGAACCACATCTCATGGTTCTTTGCCTTCTAGTTCTCTTGGTTCTTGTTTTTATATGCTCAATTCTTTTGTTTCCCGATGTTGGATTGTGAATGGTTTGTTGGATTGTGAATGGTTTTTGGGTCCCTTGGGTGGGAAAACTCCTTTTTTGTTTCTTTGGTTTCTCCATGGAATCTTTTTCTTTTAGATTGTAAAAGGTTCGAGGACCTTTTCAAACCCCCTTCCATTACCTAATCAAAACAAATTGTACAAGTGCACAACTTATCCAAACTAGAATTTAATATATATATCAACTTATGCACAATATTCCAATAAGCAATAATTCTCCATGACCATATTTTGTATGATCCATCGCAACTGTATCATCTATGGCTTGCAAAAGATATACTCCTATACCAATACTACCTTTGTATGCATCTTAACAATTACATAGAAATTATAATAACAAAACACACATAAATGATACAATACCCAAGTCTCCTACACATGCACAGGCAAAATGGTATTAACAATTACATTGATATTATGTTTGCTACAATCAATAACATATAAATGTAAATACAAAATATGCAAAGTTTGATAACAATGGCAATCACACAACATAGTTACATCTACAATCAACATTATTGCATTATGACAATAACATGTTCAACATGCATCAATCTATCTCTGCACTCGATCTCTCCTAGAACAACGACTTCAAAAATGAAGAAGGAAAGCCTTATAATACCTATTATAGGTTGTTCCAAGCGATTCTTGGGACAATACATTATTTATAATTGCCATCTTGAAACCTACGTTTCATAATTTAATGTTCTTTTAAGATCTAACTTAAATATTTATCAAATCTAATTTTATTTGCATTTTCTCTAATTTTGACTAATTTCACTTCTAATTTCATTTAAACCCAATTCACATTTAATACTAATTACATTTAATTTAATGTGAATTTCATTTCCTATTTTGCTTTTCAAAATTAGAAAAACTTGTCAAAAGAACATTAAAAACTTTGTCAAAATATGCAACTTGAGATTTATACTAAATTTACTTTTTCTTTTTTAAGAGGCAGACTTACCACCTACAATCTAGCTTGCCTAATTAATTCTCACATCTTTCCAACTACCTTCTATGTCTACCAAAATTAAAAGTAAAACAAAAAAAATAAAATGATTTTATTTGGAAAAAATAATCTTAAGGCTAATGACTTGTAGGAGCATTTGCAAGTCAATTTCATTATTCTATGAAATGTGAAGCACTTTACACATTTATATTTATTTTAAAAAATTTAAATATTAAAAAAATATATTTTTATTTTCCAACTTAATGGTAAATTTTATAATAATTTTCCTAATGACAATTTTTTTTTCTTTCTAATTTTAACCTTTGGAGAACTCAAATGTAAACCTGAACCTAATAATTTAAAATAACATGCACACATTAATTAGATTCGCCAAATTTTATATAAGATAGATGAATTTGGGTGTTTTTTTCCCTATATAGCTCAAGTGGGCTTGACAGCCAAGGGCTGGGTAATCTAGTAGGAGGTCCAAGGTTCAATCATAAGGAAAATAAGGTATGTATACCTTATATTTCAATAATACAAATGCCTTCCTTTAAGCATAATGAACTCCAAGGAGTACATGGTAGCTGGGTGCTATGAGAAGATGTCCAAGGTTCAAATCATAGGGGATATAGAGTATGTATACCTTATAGGGGGATAACACAAGTGCCTTCCCCTATGCATAATGAACTCCAAGGAATATAGGGTAGTTTGATATGCATAATATCCATAGACCTTACAAAGACCTTACAAAGTTAATTTTAAATATATAATTGACCAAACAATAGGCAAATAACAAATATGATGTAATTTTTAAAAATAAATCTAAAAAAATAAAAATAAAAATAAATTTTCACATTTAATTGACTCGCTCTTATATCTATAAAAATAAAAATTAAAGGTGTTAAAATGATCTCGCAAAACAACAATAAGGCAACACATTCATAGAAACCTTCATGCATCAAAATATTTATATTGAGATTATATTTTAATTAAATGACATTTATTTATATTGTTTGTTCTTTTAAAAGGCAAAAACTTTATATTGAGATATGATCCAATCCTCATAAAGGATGTAGTTTAGCTAATATGTGTATATCCAAAGCTAGTATGTGTATATCCAACCAAACTTTGGGTTTGGAGTATGGTGTACTTCAAACCTTGAACCTTCTATTCATAGTTTCAAAGTCTTCTCATAAGGTCCACTAAGTCTTATGTAATATATATAAAAAAGTACCCAAGGGTTAGGTGGATTGGTAAGTTCTAATGCTTACCAAGAGGAGATCTAGGTTCAAACCCTCAGACATCATTATTTGCAAGGGTAATAGTCTCTCCTATCGCACTCCTACTAAAGAAGCTTGTTGTGACCACCTATACATCAAATGGGTTCAAGAGCGATAGGAGTTGGAAAACGGCTACTCCAAATTGACGAGACTTGTCCAATAATTTGACTTGGATCCATGGCATGAATGTGGGGCCACAGAAGAACTACTCAAGGAAGAGGAGAGAAAATTTGTGCAAGACAAGCACAAACTTAGCAATGGAAGTAGGAGTCACCCAAATGAAGACCATATGATGGGGGGCTTTTTAAGTCAAGATCAACAAAAAAATTGGATGATGAGATGCCAAGAGAGTCCCGAACAGGGCAACCGTACAACCCATCAACGTACAAGTCAAGAAGAGGAAAGTAATCGTATGGTTGAGAATCATACAACACAAGTATAAAGAGATCGTAAGATGCTAGGAGCCAAGAATCGTATAATTAGGGATTGTATGCCTACAAACCGTACAACTACAAATTGTACAACACAAAGAGGTAACCGTACGATCCATGAGGAAGAAGGAAACCGTACAGCAGGAAATTGTATGACAAGCAACGATGGAAATCATACAACAAGAGACCGTACGATGGTCAAGAAGAGGAAAACCATACTGCATTTGTTGTCAAAGAACCCCAAAACAACCAACTAACATTTCAGTAGCTGAAGTCATACAGGTACAAGTTAATGTTGCCATACAACTTGTAGGACGAATCTAAGTACCATTTGTACGATTAGTTGGGGGAAAAAAGTAACAAAACAAAAAGCTCATGTAAGCACTGAGGTGGCAGTCATCCATGCAGGGAGCAAGTTATAACCAATTTGACCATGGAAGAGGTTACAAAAAAGTGCACAAGGTTATAACATAAACTCATGCAGGGATGAAGAGTGGGATGCATGAAGTAGTAGGAGTAGAGCGCTAAGGACAACCAGACGGAGGATGCCATCAGAATGCATGTGAAGCTCATTGGCAACAGAAGAAACTAGGGTTCACAAAATACCCTAGTGGCCATTAAACTTTGGCAGGGATGTGAGAATTTTTCCAAAAAACCAGAGGGGTTTGGAGAAGCAAGGACTTGTGCAATGCATAAGAAAAACTTGTAGAAAAATGGAAGAAAAGGGTAAATGTTGAGCGAAAAGTAGGCCAAATATTCTTCAATAAATCCCCACAAATAGATTGCACAAGAAAGGTACCTGTATGTCTAAATGACTATATCAATAGAAATAAGGCAAGATATACTGAAAGATTTTAAAATTCGCATATGGATGAAATCAGGCACGAAATCACGAGATGTCTCGAAGTCACTGTCGCTAAGGTTGGGGAAGCTTAGGAAAAAAAAGTGTCGCAACGTTGCAATGTGCTTCCATGCCACAACCGCAAAGGTCCCGACATGTCTCTGTTTCACGACCACAGCAGTTTGCAAGCAACAAAATCTTCAACGAGGTCTCAGCCTGCCATTTCCATTACAAATCCACGATGGGAGATTATTTCAAGAACAAAGGATGGATCATATTTAAAATCATCCCCACTACTTTTGCACATGCAGGAAATGGTTGATCAATGGTCAAAAATCATGCATGATGTCCCATTTATGAGCAACGATTCTGCATCGAGTTTTGCCAGCTTGGTCATCTGATATTTTGTTGTAACGGTTTTTCAAATAAAAACTCTTTGTAATTCAAAATATGAACCATAGGAAGGTTATAAATAAGAGCAATGACCTCTTATGGAAGGGTCAACTCTTAGGCATTTACAAGTTGTATGTATTGGAGAGAGCAATACAACTTAGGCTTCTGTATGAGTCAAACTCCCCATGCTACTACACCTCAAAACCCAGCTCAGAAATTGAGGGTGGCAGCAAGCGAAAGTGATATTGCACAAAAATAGACTTAAACCCAAGAACAAGCAAGGGAAAAATTGAGATACCCCTCTTTAACTAAGCATCAAAGAGTGGAAGCAACCTAGGGATATAGAAATAGGTATGACTAGCCTTTAAGGGAAAAGGATAAATAGTTCGATGCACCTGCTTTTACTATTGTAGAAGAACTAAAGAAGACATCGTCGAAAGCAAGCATGTATGATGCGTTGTTGCTTCCAGGGAAGACTGATTTTCTGCAAGCATCCCTCAAATCAATAAAAAAGGTCAAATCCCACCCTCGATTGAATCTAGCTCAGACCAAGTCAACACAAGCAATAGGAAAGAACATGCCTCCTCCTTTCTATTTATCATTACAAATGGAGGCATGGGTGGTACACAATTGCATAATAGATTCAGGTGCAACTACTATAGTGATGCCCAAAGCTGTATGTGATATCATGGGGATGGATTATACCAAAATTAGCCATGGAGTACTACAGTTTTGACGACACCCTAGTCAAGACTGTGGGGGTGATCAAGGATATTCCCATAGTGCTGCATAGAATGCCTCAGATTACAGTTATACAAGAAGTGGTTGTAGTGGACTTAGAGCCTTATTTTGGGATGTGTCTTTCAAGGGAGTTCACAACCAAGATAGGAGGGTATTTGTCTCTCGACTACTCACATATGGAGATTCCATACAAAGGTAGAAGGATCAAAATATTCAATGAAAAACCTTCTTCCTTTCATATTGAGATTATTGAAGAGGACAACAAACATGCTAATAATGTTCGTATGCTTACGAAAGAGATTGAAGAGCTAGACCTAATGGAAGAAGTTCTAGAGGAGCTCCAACCTTAATATCAATTCTCCTTGAAAGATTTTAAATGCTATGATTGAAACAGGAATTGGGACCTATGCAATCACAAAGCCTGAAAAGGTTGAGCCCCCCACTCTGTCAAAACAAGATTCTCCTATGAATCAGATCTGGAAGATTTTTTTGATGGAGCCAGATGTAAAAATGGGGCTAGAGCAGGTATAGTGTTATTCTCACCAACTAGGGCTGAAAAGGTTCTTTCATATAGGTTAACATGGAGCTGCACAAATAATGCAGCAGAATATGAGGTACTCTGCTTAGGCCTGAGGAAGGCTGAGAAGTTAGGGGTCAAAAAATTGCAAATATATGGTGATTCAGAATTGATAGTAAATCAGGTCACAAAAAAGTGCATCAGTAAGCAACATTATCTCAGAGCCTACCAGAACAAAGTCTAGGATCTATGATCTATTTGAGGCTTTTGAAGCTTTAAATATCAAGGCTATCTCCAAGGAACATAATACCCATGCTGATATATTAGCATATGTGGGAGCCAACTATTGCCCAATAGCCAATGCCATACAAAAATCAAAGATAGTAAGGCTGATATATAGACCTTCAGTTCTTGATAAAGACACTTTTTGGCAGGTCTTTGAGAATGATGAACAACGAATAGATTTCTTAGTGCATGAGATGAACTGTTCAAGTGATTGTGCATTAGAAGATGAAGAGAATGAAGGGCTTGTTCAACTCAAGAACAATCATATACCAAGAGGTTTAATAACTCTAGAGAGTCTATTTGATAGTAGTGATCGGCCAGTAGGCCACACAATGAAGGTTGATAAGCAAAGTTACAAAGAAATCCCATTGGAACCTAGGAAGATGCTTAAGATTGGAGTTCAATGTTCAGAAGAAGAGGTCAATCAAATTTAGGATTTATGTAAAGAATTCAATGACATTATAGCATGGACATATGATGACCTCAAGGTGTACAACAAGCAAATGATACAACACACTATTAAACTTGAACCAGATTCAAAACCATTCCGACAGAAGTAGAGGCCTATCAACCCGAATATAGAATCCTTAATGAAGCAAGAACTACTGAAACTCCTCAATGCTAAGATAATTTACCCTATCAAGCATTCTACATGGGTTGCTAACCTAGTACCAGTCAAAAAAAAGAATGGGGACATCAGATTATGTGTAGATTTCAAAAATTTGAACAAGGCCTCATTGAAAGACCACTATCCCCTTCCCTAGATAGATCAAATACTACATACCGTAGTAGGGGTAAAGAGATTTTCATTGCTAGATGGATTTTTTGGCTATAATTAGGTTTGGGTAAAATATGAAGACCAACATAAAATGACCTTCACTACTAAATGGGGGACTTTTGCATATCAACGGACACCTTTTGGCGTGTCCAATGCAGGGACCACCTTTCAAAAAGCGATGGATCTTGCTTTTGGAGAGCTGGTAAATAAAGTGATAGTCATCTACCTGGATGACATGACTGTATTCTCTCACCAAAAGTAAAAACATGTTGAACACCTCAGGATGGTCTTTGAACAATGTAGAGAATTTAGAATTTCCCTAAATCCAAAGAAGTCAATCTTTGTTGTCCAAGAAGGGAAACTCCTAGGCCATGTTATTTCTAAGGTAGGGTTGGCCATCGACCCAGATAGGGTGAAAGCTGTCTTAGAACTTTCTTTACCATTAAATAAGAAAGGTTTGCAATATTTCTTTGGACAAATAAACTTTGTGCGCAAGTTTGTTTCAAATTTTGCATAAATAGTAAAGCCTATGACTAAATTGTTGAAGAAAGATATGGAATTCAAATGGACAGACCTACGAAAGGATGCATTCAAAAGGATCAAAGAGGAAATTTCCAAGGCACCTGTGCTCATCAATCCATATTATTCAAGGGACTTCGTTCTGTACAATGTTGGTGAGCAAGAAAGTTATGCTGCAGTACTTACACAAAAGGGAGAAGACAATGAGGAGAGACCAATTGCTTTTCTAAGCCAAACGATGCAAGATCATGAGGAAAGGTACAACTTCATCGAAAAGCAAGTGTATGCAGTCATGAAGTCATTAAAGAAATTCAAAAATTTTCTCTCCCAAAGAAAAATTCCTATGTATGTGGTACACCCAGATGTTCAAAACTTTACAATTCAGGGAGAGTTGGGTGAAAAAATGGCAGGATGGGTGTCAAAGATTCAAGAGTATGATGTAGAGATCCATCCAACCAAGCTGGTGAGAGGTAGAGCTTTATGTCATGAATTGGCCAAAAGAGTCAAAATAAACTATGTAGCATGTCAAGCACCAGGATCAGTTCAGGAATATGGACAGTCCTCAGAAAGCTTAGATTGGGTTGAGGAACTCATAAGCTATTTCCAGACATGAAAATGCTCAAAAAATTTGAATGCCCCACAAAGGAGTAACAGGCTGCAAGCTTTGAAATACGTTTTGTTACTTGAAGGTTTATACGAGAAAAATATAGATAAATTTCTTTTGAAACGCATAAAAGGCAATTAAAAACAGAAGGTCTTCAAAGAATTCCATGAAGGCTTGTCTAGAGGACATTATTCAAGCAAAACAACTGCATTGAAAATACTCAGGACAGGTTGTTATTGGCCAACCATTTTTTTTTATGCTTTCAAAAGGACAAGAGCATGTGAGGAATGCCAAAGGCATGTAGGAAGCAACAAAAATGCCCCTTTACCTCTCAAAATCGTACAAGTGGAAGAACCTTTTCAACAATGGGGGTTGGACTTCACAGGGGTGATAGAACCAAATTCATCAATAGGACACAAGTACATTTTGATCGCTACAAATTATTTCACCAAATGGGTTGAAGCAATACCCACAAAGAAGGATGATTAGGAGGTAGTGATAGAATTTGTTGAGAGCTTGATTACAAGGTTTGGCATACTTGATACGTGTAGACAATAGTTCCAAGCAGAAATAAACTATGAGGTTGTCTGACATAAATGTCCTACGAGGATTCACAATTTTGGATAATGTATGAATCATGAAAATGACAATGTAAAATCAGCCAATCAAATGAATATGGCTTGATTAATAAGTATGCACTAAAGGACAAACGCAGCCGTCTTTGTGTTAAGACATCTGGATTAGTTAGACATCTATATTAGACATCCAACCTAACTAATCAGATGTTTGGTCACTATGTTAGATGTCTAGAACCGTCAGTTAGACAGTAAACACAAGTGTTAAGACTAATAGGTGGTTGGGACGGTTGAGACGGGTTGGTTGCACTAACTACCCGATCTTACCTATAAATACCCCCCTATTTCATTTTGTAATCTATCCATACTTGTCTATAATGCAGAGACGTTGTGCAACAACTGTTAGTCTAGAATGTGTGTTGTACGAGATTGCATCTGTGTTGTAGTGTTGTGTTGCAGGTATTGATCATAGCTTGGTACGAGAGCATGTATTGTTGTATGTTGTTTTCCTGTTGCAGGGCATGTTGAGGAACCTTGAGGACTGGAGAAGGAATGCTTAGTGGAAGACGTCTAGACCCTGGAAGATCAACCCATGTGCGCATCAGTCTAGCCATCTAGTTACGTTGATAACTATTCAGACATCCATCCCTGACATCTAGCCAACCGTCCAGCCCAGACGTCTAGTCGTCTAGTCCAACCATCTAGTCCAGACGTCTAGCCGTCCAGCCAGCCGCACAATCCAAACGTCTAGTCCAGACATCCAATCCAGACGTCTGGCCGTCTATTCCTGACGTCTAGCCCAGACATCTAGCCGTCCGTCTCAGACGTCTAGACTATCTGCCTCAGATGTCTAGTATTTCAAGCATCTGTCAAGACTTGTCGACTCATACTTGCAAGACATGATGACTGTTGTACCTTGGCCTATCATCCCCTCCTAGTTTATCATCATTCCCTCATCTCGAGAAGGTACTTACCCTTGTCTACATTTGGCGTCGTTGCCTAAAAATAAACTTTGGGTCGAGAAGTACAGGTGACAAGACAAGGAGGTGAATGACACAAGGAAGAGGAGGAAGGAGTCCAAGACAACCAAGAAGAAGTGCACGACTAGCGAATCTAAGAATGCAGGACGAAGAAGAAGTTTTACAACCTGAAGTGGAAAGAGTGTGGGATCCAGTGGAAGACGAGAATCCAAGAGTAGAGACGTTGTTGGTGACAATAGAAGGTGAAGAGCAAATAGCAGAGGAAGTTCCTAGTATTGAGAATGAAGATTGGACAGTAACACCCGAACTAGCGGAGAGGAGTTGGCCGATGGATACAGAAGTAGGAGACTTTGTACCGCAACAACCACGTATCGGTTCGTGGGGAGGAAGATCGGAACCACATCTCGTATACTCGCGAAGGAGGTCGCGAAGTGGCAGTAGGAGGCTATTTGACCAAAATTTCGCACCATCAATAGCAGAGAGAGAACCAGAGAGAGTTCCACCACGCTCACCACCAAGACATTTGCCTAGTGGGACAACCACAATGGCACAAACTACGCCTCATATAGAGAGATAGAAATGTCCACCTTTCCATGGGGAAGGAAAGGAAGATCCTGCCCATCACGTGGGAACTTGTATCACCATTTGGGGAACACATGGGGTAACACAGGATACAGAGTGGTTGCGATTATTTCCAACCACTTTGCGGGGAATGGCAATGGATTGGTATTTGAAACAACAGCCTACCCAACCATTCACCCAATGGACCCCCTTGAAGGATGCATTCATTGAAGAATTTCGACCATTAAGAGACGACACGGAGATCATCACTAAAATATTTGCTACAAAATAAAAATCAGATGAAGATATTAGGAGCTACGCTAGGAGACTGAGATAGTTCACAGATAAAATGGAAATGCCACCAATCGACGAAATGGTAAAACGTTGGTTCTTGGATGGATTACTACATAAGTATCGAAAGAAGATGAAAGCAGTACCATCCTCGACATATGTAGAAGCCCTCGAGAAAGCAAAGAACTTTGAAAGTGAGGCCAAGCAAACAACTACAAGAATCGGTGGACAACCAAGACGCGAAGAATCTGATAGTGATGAAGAAGACAAAGTGCAAAGTGCAATACACTCCTTTCGGAAAGAATTTGATAAAATTATAAAAGAAGTCAAAGGAGAAACACGGAAGGATAGGAAGGATATTTGGTGCTCTGACTGCAAAATAGAGGGACATGCCAACACCAATTGCCCAAAGAAAGCGTATTGCAACATATGTGATATTGCAGGTCACCCAATAGCGGATTGTCCATTTTATCTGAAGGGAGCAAGGCACCAGACGTTAACAATCCAACAGGGAAGCCAACCGGATGCTCCAAGAAATGGACAAGGTGCAACAAGCGGTGGATATAGAAATAACCGCAGGGGAGGAAGACAAGGAGGACAGAGTCGACTACAGTACGACTCTAAAGGGAGACCTGTAATCCAGTGTCGAAATTGCCAAGAATGGGGCCATTTTGCGAAGAATTGCCCCCAACCTCAAAATACGAACACTACTGGTGGTAATAATGTTACCCAGATGTGTAGGTGGTGTGGTCCAGGGAACCACAAGGAGGCTAACTTCCCAAATAAGGCAAGTTCCAGTGGAACACAGAATGTCAATTTGATTGACATTGGTGAGATAAGTACAATAATGGAAAGGGAAGATGAAGTCCTAGCCGTAACAAGGACACAGGCTAGGAAGTTGGAAGAATATCCAAATCCTGCCAAGGAAAAAGAGCGATGGCAGGAAGCACAGGAATTGATAAAAATAGAACTAGACAAAGAAAAGCAGGACAAGCTAGTTCTGGAGAAAGCTCTAAAGAAGGTGGAGATCCCAAAGGATAAACATGCATCAATAGAAGGCTTGGTGACACAAGTGCTGAATACGATAGTAGAAGTAAAGGTGGCTAGTCTATTCAACATAGTACCTGAGTTATACGCTACAGTGGGAGAAGTTGTAAAAACAAAGAAAAGAGAAACCCGATAGGTAGCACACATCAAGCAAGGATAGTTCATGGATCCAACGATACTGATGATTGAGGCAGGAAAGAAGCCAACCTTGGTTCACATGGAGATATTGGACCACAAGTTGAATCAGGTGATCGTTGATGGAGGATCAAGCGTGAACGTAATGCCAGAAAGAACATGGCGGAATATTGGTCAACCCGCAATAAGATCTCCAAACTTCAAATTGTATGGAGCGGATCAATATGGCATCGAGACAATAGGCGTGCTAATGAGCCAAAAAGTGCGCATAGCGGAACAGGATTTTGTACTGGATTTCGTGATAATTGCAATGTAGAAACCAACATATGATGCATTACTGGGACGTGGGTGGTTACGAACAGCAAAAGTAAACCACAATTGGGAAAAAGAACATCTGACCTTCAAGAAAGGCCAGCATAGATATTTGATCAATCTAAAGAACCAGGCAGTAAGCCAAGAGATTGCAAGTTTTGATGACTCAGGAGTTTCTTCCTCAGACGAAGGATCAGGATATGAACCAGATGAAGAGGGAGTACTACACTTGGAGGATTGCACGGAAGATGAGTATAACGAAGACAAAGGCTTACTCCACTGGCAACAGGAAGACTATGAAGTTTTCCCTCCCCAATGTTTTTGCATTGATGTAGGGAATGAAATCCAGGAGGATGAGAAAAAGGAACCAGAAAAGGCAGAGAGCAGTAAGAAACAAACAACAACAGAAAAGGATAAGGAGAGAGAGAAATGGACATTCCCCAAGAATTTTGTAGAATATACGATGGGAGACGCAGTGATTGAAGACAAGCCTGCCCACCCCATCGAGGTTCTTAAAGCAAAAAATGAACCTAAATCCATTAAATATGAAGGACCAAGAATGATTCAGGTAAACTTGGGAGAAGATGGCAAGGAGAGGATGATTAAATGTGGAGATGATTGGGATCCAAGTTCTGAAGGCAACAACTTTTAAAATATTTATGGAGTATAAAGATGTCTTCGCTTGGACATACAAAGACCTGAAGGGAGTCCCACCAGAACTTTGCATACACAAGATTCCCCTGATTGAAGGTGCACAACCAGTAAGAAGGCGACCATACAGGATGAATCCCAAATACGCAACACTGGTGAATGCTGAAATTGATAAAATGTTGGATGCAGGCATTATTTTCAAAGTTACGACAAGTGAGTGGGTGTCACCAATCGTGATTACCTTGAAGAGGGAGGTCGATAAAATTTGAATTTGTGTAGATTTTCGAAGCCTCAATGTCGTAACCATCAAAGATCCCTTCCCGATCCCTTTCATAGATTCCATCCTGGAAGAAGTAGCGGGACATGAGATCTATTCATTTTTGGATGGGTTCTCAGGGTATAATCAGATTAGCATTGCAGAAGAAGATAAGCTGAAGACAACTTTCATGGTAGAAAATGGAATATCCACATCGCCATTTGGGTGGTGCAAGCACCTAAAACAAGATGTCCACAGGGAATTTTAAAGCCTTTCTCGACGATTGGTCCTTATATGGGAAGACACAAGAACATTTGAAGTCACTAGAAGAATGCATGAGCTTGTGTAGGCGAGCTCGGATATCATTGAATCCAAGCAAATGTGTCTTGATGGTACCATACGGGAAGCTGCTAGGGCATATTGTATGCCAAGAGGGTCTCAAGCCCGACCCGAATAAGATTCGGGTAATACTGCTGATGGAAGAGCCATATGATGTAAGCTCGGTGAAAACCTTCTTGGGAACAGTGGGATACTACAGAAGGTTCATTCGCAACTATGCATTAACTTCTCATCCACTAGATGCCCTTACACGTAAGGGTATTCCTTTCCATTGGATAGAAGAACACCAAGGAGCTTTTGAGAGCTTGAAAGCACATCTGCTAAAGGCACCTATCCTGGTTTTCCCGGACTGGGAGAAGGAGTTTCATGTGCATGTTGATGCTTCAAACTATGCTATTGGATGCGCATTGGCTCAGGAAGGTCAATTTGGGTTGGATCAACCCATCTACTTTGCAAGTCGGTTGTTGTCTCGAGCCAAGAAGAACTATAGTACAACAGAGCGCGAAGCACTAGGGATGGTGTACGCAGTACAGAAGTACCGACACTATTTGTTGGCTAACCCTTTTGCTTTCTATGTGGATCATCAAGCGCTATTGTACTTGATCAACAAGCCAACAATCTATGGATGAGTGAGTCGATGGCTCATCACTCTGCAAGAATTCGTGTTTCGGGTGGTAGTGAGACCAGGAAAGAAGCACGTAATTGCGGACCAACTATCAAGGATTCGCTCAGGAGAACCTGCAGAAGGAGGAATACTAGATGAATTCCCCGACGCATAGTTGTTCATGATAAGTGTGATACCTACATGGTATAAACATATTGGGGATTACCTATCGACAGGAGAGCTGCCAAAGGAGATGACGGTAGCTGAACAGCGGAAGGTGATTATGAAATCTGCACCCTTTACCTTGATTGCAGGATTGCTATACAAGATGGGGGAGGACCACATTCTAAGACGATGTGTGATGGAGGATGAAGTACAATAGACCCTGAAGGAGGCACATGAAGGATTGGTCGGAGGACATATGGGACCTGACGCAACAACAAGGAAAGTGTTGTTGGCGGGCCTATGGTGGCCTACTCTGTTTCACGATGCCAAGAACTTTGTTAAGGCATGTGATACGTGTCAAAGAATAGGGAAGCCAATGAAAAGAGACTTCATGCCACTGCATCCATCGCAACCTCAAGAACTTTTTGAAAGATGGGGTTTGGATTTTGTAGGTCCATTGAGAACAAGCCATAAGAGAAAGTGCAGATACATCGTAGTCGCAACTGAGTACTTAACGAAATGGGTCGAAGCAAGGGCACTACCTGATAATTCGGCAAGAAGCACGACTCACTTTTTGTACGAATAGGTTATCACACGATTTGGCATACCTCTTCAACTGACAAGTGATAGGGGAGGTCATTTCGTTAATGAAATTATTCAGAATTTAACGAAGGAATTCAGGATCTTTCATTCCTTGTCAAGTCCGTATTATCCTAGAGCAAATGGGCAGGCGAAAGCGACAAATAAGATCTTGGTTTCTGTTCTATACAAAACATGTGCAATTGAAGGCGCAGATTGGGAAGAACGCTTATCAGCAGTTCTATGGGCATATAGAACCACCTTTAAACCGACCACAAACCACACACCCTTCCAATTGATGTATGGACAGGAGGTGGTAGTACCAATAGAATTCTTGGTACCCAACTTGAGAGTAGTTGTTGATACCCGCCTAAATGATGACGAAAGCATGGAGGAAAGACTCGTAGCACTGGTACAACTAGGCGAGAAAAGGGTGTTGGCACAATGGGCAACGGAGATTGCTCAGCAACGTCAGAAATATTGGCATGATAAGCACCTTCAAAAAATGAACCTGAAGACTGGTGATTTGGTTCTCAAGTACAATGGCAAAAGGGAGATCAAGCCAAGAAAGTTGAAGACCCTATGGCTTGGACCCTTTCAGGTAGAAGAGGTATTGGATAATGGGGTTGTTCGACTGAAGAAGTTGGATGGAACAACTTGTCCCGAAGCAGTAAATGGCTCCAAGTTGAAAGTATATAAAGCATAGGCATAGATCAATATGATCAACTTGGAAGCTAAGGAGGACACCTCTGGTAATCCAAACGAAGAATAACAACCAGGTATACGATCCTACGAACACGGTGGACCAAGTAACACAGTTCGAGAGGATGAACCATCCCACCTGGAATGGTTGTTTGGAAGAGAAGAAGAATCGGTAATAGAACAAAGGGAGTCGGAACCTAATGTACGAGTTCTAGAAAGCGAAGTAGAAAATCGGCTTCAGAACATTGCGTACTTAGCTTCACAAGGGCAAATACTAGAAGTGGAGGATTATGAAGGACAAGGAGCTGAAATCCTACAACGAATGGCATTGGAAACGCAACGATTGTAGGAGGAATATGAGACTCTTCGTCGGTATAATACATAGTTGAGAGAACAAGTTATTCAGGAACTGGATGGAACTATGCAGCAAATGCAACAACGACAAGAGGCACGTAGAGCAGAATGGGCTGAAAGAGATCAAGATGATTTTAGGAGAATCCCGAATGGTAACTCACCAGACAGTAGTGTATTTTTGGTGGCTCTAGATCATTCAGCACCAAACCGCCCTCAGAACCAAAGGTTGCCGATAGGTGGATTGGAAATAAGAGAAAATACAGGGAACAATGTAGTTTCCTCAATAGATTCAGATAGTTCATCCACAACAACACTGAGAATCATCCTGAATACAGACAACTCAAAAGCAACTTCACCATTGATTAGACATCCTCGATGACATGGAAAATCACCAGAAAAGAGTAAATCAAGGAAATCACAACAGAACTTGGCTTCTAGTAGCGCATATCAGATAAGTCGAGAAGAAGCAACCGAGATTCTATGGCGAGATGTCAAGGAAGTAACCGAACGACCAAAGTATGATGGATGGTTGAAAGACTCAAGTGAAGATGAGAATCAACCTCGAGACCCTGACATACCACACGCCAGTCCTAACCCAGACCGCCGGAGACAAAGAGATGAAATCCGCAGCCAACGAGCAGGGGTTAGATTCCTTGAAACTGCACAGGTGATTGAAGATGATGAGTCTCTAAGCCCACAAGACGAGTACAATGAAGGAGTAAATGAAAATACGATACCTGAATGGCCAGAACCACAAGGATGGAGAACACCATATGCAGGAGCCATGAGACGCCCGACGGAACGCGAAGAAGTGGCTAGGTATCGTATGGCGGCTCTCGATTTGCGACAACACCGAAGAGAAGTGAGAAGATTGCAACAGCGAGTCCAAGAAACCTCTGAACGGCCAATGAATACGGTAGGAGAGGGAAATGACTCAAGTATGGATTCAACATTCTCGAACGAGTACCAAGAATCCCTAACTCACTGTGCACCGCAACGACACTTTGAGGAAACGAGATGGCGAAGGAGATTGATAAGGGCTGACAGGAGATTGAGAATCCTGCACCAACTGACACCTGCAAGTCAGCAACACCCACCAGAAACACATGCACAACTGATACACCAGGCCAAAAATAGAGACAACTTGGGCAATCCCGAGAGTTCGTCAAGACTTTCGAGAGTGCCTGACCAAGGGAGGAGCGTGGTTGACCTCCATCCCGGTAGCTCGAGAGGAAGAAATTCCCCTCCGACTACCCATAGGTCGACTAGTCCACGGATTGGGCCGCAAGGACCATCTGAGGACTTAGTCCAAGCCAACCCATCACTACGTGCTCCTGAGAATAGACCTTCGGGTCTGCCTCAACGAGCTCATGGGAACCGAAGACGTCATCAAGAATGATCGAGGGACCGATCGAATCTCGGGCAGTTGGGAGTATGACAACCCCACACTAGGGAGATTCGATCGGCAAGAGGAAGAGGACGAGTCACACCAACTCATGGAAGACAGGGACCCCAAAATAGGAATTCCTACCAGGACCAAGTAGACCAAGGATGGGCAGTCATCCATCGTCAGATTGATAGACTTCAAGGCCGAGGCCATGGAATGGGAAGATTCTATCATAACATTGGATAGAGGGAGAATCAACCTTCCAATGATCGGGCGACCAACCATCAAGAGCAAGGGAGAACGGTGGTCCACTATCTTGATGACTGTGTGATAATTCAGCAGGGAGATGGGAGCATGAAATGAATTTGTCAACAAGAAGAATCAACCCGTCTAGACCCTGGTAGCAGCCGTCTGGATGACGCAGCCACACGTCTGGATGGAGGAGACCGTCTGGCAGATGTTTGGCAGGTAAGCAGCCGTCTGGCAAGAAAATAGTCATTTGATAGAGGGGGCAATACGAGATGACATCACAAGAAGCAGACATCTGGGAGAAACTGGTTAGACATCTAGACAAGAATCATGTCATCAGCAGATGGAAGAGGAACAACCAGACTGGCAAGTTATTCCATGAAGACTAAGAAGACGTGAAGAACAGTCTCAGATAAAAACTCCCTGAAGCTAGAATAATCACCGCAATCATCAACAAACGGAGGAACAGGAAAATGGTGATGGTTTCAACAGTTTTGAAACTGGTAGTCATCACCAGGAAGATAGCGTGTCGGATACCTTGGAAGTATGCATCGACATTGCCATGCGCTTCACCCGACGACGTTAAAATTGTAAGATGCAGTTTTGAAAAATAATAAAAAAAATAAAAAGAAAAAAACAAAAAAATAGAAAAAATAAAAAAACAAAGAAAAAGACAAAAACAAAAAAAAGACAAAATAAGGTAAAGACGTTAGACGTCTTGTCCATGCAAAATTGGCGACGTGGCAAGCATGCAGATGATTGGGAGTTAGGTGGCAGTTGAACAAGTAGTTATCAGGGTGGCAACATTCCTATAAATTGGAAGCGTTGGGCATTGTTTGTTTCATTGCTTTCAGTTTATGCAGGAGCGCAGGAGGAGAGACGAAGTTGGGTAATAGGCGCACCAAGGATTTATGCAAGACGAAGCATAAGACGTCATCTACATTGGTAGTCACAAGCTTCGTGGAGGATTTTTTTATCTTTTCAGTGCAAGTGCAGAACCCTACCTTCATAAAAGCATTCAGCTTGCTTGGAGGAAACCCATTCGTCCAATCGCGTCGCAACTATCTTAAGGGAGAAGTGTTCGAGGAAAGGGAGAGAGAATTTTTTAGACGTCTGACAGAAGACGTCGTCTAGGAGGGAGACGTCCAACTGACAGGCCTTGAAGTCTAGCCGTCCAGCCCAGACAGACAATCGATTGCGTCAGACATCTAACCGTCCAGCCCAAACGGACAGTTGATCACTTTAGACGTCTAGTCGTCCAGCCTAGACGACCAGTCGTTTGTGTTGGACGTCAGCTCACATAGCCAACTCGTCGTCAGAATACATCTAGCCGGGACACTTTGACGTCTAAGTTGAAGTCGTTACCAGAAGCCGAGACGTCTAGCAAGATTGAGTCGTCTGAAGTGCAGGAGACGTCCAGAAAGGAGAGTATGAGCCATCAGAAGCCTGGACAACCTCCAAGGCAATCCGAAGTAGGATCCGAGTCCGTTGTGGCAAAAAGACTTCGGCATCAGCAAGAAACGATGCGCGGACAAGTGCCAAGCCCAGACAAGGGGCAGACTCGAGCAAAGCGAGAAGCGGCAGTGCAAGCAAAAGTCCAACTAAGCAACAAAGAGCTGATTTCGATTGAGGAAATCACATGGACTTGCCCTACGGGTGAGTTTTGCCGACAATGGTGGGAAGCAGCACCAGCAAAGAGTCCGGTAAAGAAAAATATGTTGGCAGTCGGAGTAAGTTTCATTCTGCAGATACCCAGTTTTGACAAAGAATTTTTCAAGAGGTATCTGGTGCAGATGTTGCAGACATATAACCCAACTCGGAATACCAACATGGTACAGGTTGTTGATCGGACCATAGAAGTGGACTTTTCTCCTGGCGCATTCAGGCGAACTTTTGGACTCCCCAGGAAGGGCAAACCGGTAATCAATGAACGGGGAGATCCCAAGAAGACTCGGTAGTTGATATTGGGAGTTACTAACCTCACAGAGGAGGCGGTGGAAAGTATGTTAGCAACTCACGGTGGCAGAGGAGTAAAACAGTCCCAACTGAAGAATAATGAGTTGTAGTGCATCATGAATGTTCTAATGGCCAGACTATCAGGGGAACAACGAAGTTCAGATCTTCCCATCTGGTTGATCCCATACTTGCTCGGGATAGAACAAGGTGTACAATACGACTGGGCAACTCACTTGGCGGTTCGTATTCAAAATTTTTTGATGCGAACAACAAAGAATTTTTCGATGGCATTTCACGCCATAGGATTACTCCTGGACGTAGTTTCAAAGGCAGCAGTGTCAATTCCAGACTTTGATTTACCTCAACAGATTCCAAATTTGGCCCCAACTATCTTACAATGGAAGAATGCCAAACCACAGGTAAAGAAGTCGACATCGGTAAAGAAGCAGCGGGTGAAGCAGATCTCCCATAAGCCATCACAATAGGAGAAGATAGTGACCGATTCAGAAGGGGAGGATACGGTCACACCCGCGGCTGAGGTGAAGCAATCCGAAAAGCAAGTCACTGCACCCAAACCAAAAAGGAAGAGGAGGCGATTTGAATCTCCACCCCCTTCATCTATTCTAGATTCGGTGCAAGGGATTGCCACGGAACAGATTGCTCGTAGTAAGGAGGTAGCTCGAAGACTAGTGCAACAGATGACAGTACCCTGGGAAAAGGTCAGCTTTGACATTCCTCAGACCTTGCAAAATACAGCAGCAGGAACAAGTGTTGGGAATATAGGACCTAAGGACTATTTGACGGAAGCTCATGTTCGGGCTCAGAGAACAATGTCAGACCTGTCCGTTCCACCTATAGTTACAACAACTTCCTTTGCAGCTTCTCTGCGAGCTGTGTCCTTTGCGGATATTATCGCAACAGAAGAAGCCAGAGCAGCCATACCCACGGAGATTCAAGCTGAACCTGTAATCAGCAGAACAGAGGAAGCTTTACCTTCTCCGAATATAGACAATCCAACACCTGGGACAGAGCAGCATCCCATCGCAGTAGATGAGGTAGTCTCGTTGGAACAAGAGACTAATATAGAAGAGGGAGAGCAGCTATAGACAAACATGTCTCAACAAGGGGTTGGAACAGAAGGTGACAACAGTAAGGCTGTAGTAATAGAAGGCAAGGCAACCAAAAAGACCATTGATCTCTCCGAAAAAGGGAAAGAGACAATACAGGAGGAGGAATTGGAGGAACAAGAGGAACGAACTCAAGATGCATGGTCTGAATGTTTTCTAGTGCAACTACCGAATCTCATGGATCCTTTAGATGATATGGATGAGCGAGCGGTAGAATGTTTTACAAAGTTAACAAAAATAATGGAAAATTTGCAGTTGCAATTTAACATAGCCTGTGTTGGTCAATGGAAGAAGTGGCAGTCTATGGCGGAAGAAGAATTGAACAAACTGGTAAAATGGGCCACACAAGGTCCTTGGTGAGCAGAAATTTCTAGCATCTACCAGACCCAGCCTTGGACAATGCCCACCGCACACTTGTCAACAATGGAGGGAGTTGAACAATTGATCGAGAAGATGCCAACCCTCTACTTGGAATCTGGACAGGTGTACGTTTGTGGCCACAACATTGATCCTTCTTCCCAACAGTCCGTAGAGCAAGGATCGCAGGTGAAGTTAGCACCTGAATTACTGCCTATGTATCGACAATACAATTTCTTAGCCCACTTGTTATGTTGGCTAGCAGAAGGTATTAAGTACTTGCATTCAACCAAGCAAATGGTGGAGAGTGAATTGCAAGAGGCACAGGAAGATGTGCAATGCAAAGACAAAACACTTGAAGAAGGGAAGGCACGTATGGAGGCTATCATTCAGGAGATCCAAAAATCATCACGAGACCTGAAGAGCCTTCATACTCAGTTAGAAGAGAAAGCACAACAGATTACCACTCTGGAAAAGGAGGTGTCACAGCAAAAATAGGCTAAAGAATTGTTGGTTAAGCAAACTGAAGCATTAGCAGCTCAAAAAAATCAGAGTGAGCTAGCCTGGCAGCACGAGAAGAGCCAGCGTGAAGAGACTTGGTAGAAACAATTGGCAGTGGTACAGGAAGAATTGCGGCAAGCACAGCAGCGTGAGGCAGCTTTGAAACAAGAAATGACATCAAAGGCCTCATCTTCGTCCACAATTTTAGTTCCACGGCTGAAAGAAATTTTCATACAGCGGGAGACTAAACTGTTGAACAGGCTTGAGGAAATAGAAAATCGCGCCAATGCCCTAGGAGTGGAATGGGGTAAATACTTCAATTATGCCAAGCAACTTAAGGCTGAGAACGAGGCTCTACAGATGCAATTGGATGAAACCTTACCAGCTACGACTCACAAAGATGTTGAGACTCCTCAGAGTGAGCGGAGAAAGTCGCTGAGGACATCGACTTCTTCGAAGGGGAGGATAGATGTAGACAGCAGTTCCAAGAAAAAATAAACTATGAGGTTGTCTGACATAAATGTCCTACGAGGATTCACAATTTTGATTGTGTATAGCAATTTTGATAATGTATGAATCATGAAAATGACAATGTAAAATCAGCCAATCAAATGAATATGGCTTGATTAATAAGTATGCACTAAAGGACAAACGCAGTCGTCTTTGTGTTAAGACGTTTGGATTAGTTAGATGTCTGGATTAGACGTCCAACCTAACTAATCAGATGTCTGGTTGTGTTAGACGTCTGGAACCATCAGTTAGATAGTAAACGCAATTGTTAAGGTAAATAGGCGGTTGGGACGGTTGAGACAGGTTGGTTGCACTAACTACCTGATCTTACCTATAAATACCCCCTTATTTCATTTTGTAATCTATCCATACTTGTCTATAATGCAGAGACGTTGTGCAGCAACTATTAGTCTGGAATGTGTGTTGTACGAGATTGCATCTGTGTTGTAGTGTTGTGTTGCAGGTATTGATCATAGCTTGGTACGAGAGCATGTATTGTTGTATGTTGTTTTCCTATTGTAGGGCATGCTAAGGAACCTTGAGGACTGGAGAAGGAATGCTTAGTGGAAGACGTCTAGACCCTGGAAGATCAACCCCTGTGCGTATCAGTCTAGCCGTCTGGTTTCATCGACAACTGTTCAGACGTCTATCCCTGACGTCTAGCTGACCGTCCAGCCCAGACGTCTAGCCGTCTAGCCCAGACATCTAGCCATCCAGTCCAGACGTCCAGCTGTCTAATCTTGACGTCTAGCCATCTAGTCCAAATGTCTAGCCGTCTAGCCAGTCGCCCAGTCCAAATTTCTAGTACAGATGTCTAGTTGTCCAATCCATACGTCTAGTCGTCTATTCTTGACTTCCAGCCTAGACATCTAGCCATCCGTCTCAGGCATCTAGACTGTCTGCCTCAGACGTCTAGTATTTCAAGCATCTGTCAAGACTTGTCGACTCATACTTGCAAGACATGATGACTGTTGTACCTTGGCCTATCATCCCCTCCTAGTTTATCGTCATTCCCTCGTCTCGGGAGGTACTTACCCTTGTCTACAATGCATTGGTGAGTGATAATAGCCCATTCTTCATTGGAGCAAAAATGATTGACTTTGCCAGCAAATATTGAATCTATTTGAAGACTTCATCAAACTACTATCCGTAGGGAAATGGTTTGGCAGAATCTACTAATAAAAATTTACTAAGAATTTTGAAAAGGATTCTGAAGGACAACAAGAGGAGTTGGAATTCACTAATAAACCAAGCATTGTGGACTGATAGAATCACCATTAAAAAATCCATAAGCACATACCCCTATGCTCTAGTATATGAAAAAGAGGCTATTCTCCCCATACATCTAGAAATACCTACTCGGAGGTTGCTTGATCAAAATCATACTGCAGAGGGAAACCCAGTGGAAAATAGGTTGATGCAACTTTTGAAGCTAGAGGAACAAAAAGAAAAGGCTTATGTGCAGTTTCAGAAACATCTAGGGGAAACCAAGGGATGGTTCGATAAAAAGGCCACTTTTAGAAAGTTCACAATTGAAGACTTGGTACTGAGGTGGAATGAAAATAAAGCAAAGCCAAGGAACCACCATAAGTTTGACTCCTTTTGGGAAGGTCCATTCAAAATAATTGCTGAAAAACAATATAATGCTTTTCAACTGCAGGATGAACAAGGAAGAATTCAACCAATATTTGTTAATGGCTCTCATTTGAAACTCTAATTCCAATAATTTTTTTTTGTACTTTATGTATTATTTGTACTATACTGTTTGTCTTTATGAAGGTGTCGCAATAAAAAAGAGTTGGAATCCTGGAAATAGAAAGTCAATGGAACAGTTATTATGGAAACATAGTTTGATGAAGAGAGGGAACATGAAATATTGAATGATGAAAAAACACTAAAAGAGCTTGCCTTGATGCTGAGAAATAACAGTAAAGGAACAAAAAAATTACAATGTAGAAGACCTACCCAAGTGCAAAACAAAGGGGCAAATTCAAACTACAAACAAAATTGATCCTCAAAAAGACCATACAAATTCCAATAGTAGTGTCGTGGTTCTAAGTAACCAACCTATAGTCCTAGTTGGAATGAAGCAAGATACGAATAAAAGGATGAGGATGTCATAATCCTAAGGGTTTATAGGATGGGTGTTATCCTTCAGTCTCTTGATTGCAATGTTAGAAGCTTTGGCTATTTTGCTAAGCAATTTCTGATATTTTTGGTAATTTTTTAAGCTTTGGTTTATTTTTAGTGTTACTTTTTTTGTTTGATTTGTCTATAGCTCCTTTGGCTTAGTTTTTTTTGTATTTGTTTTTCATGTTTTTGTTTGTGGTGTATTTGGATCATTTTGTTGTTTTTATTTTGGTTATGTTTTGTTATGTTGTTTTTGTGGTTTTTCTGTGTGTTTCGTATTTTGTGGTTTTTTGTTTGTGGTGTATTTGTATCTTTTTGTTGTTTTTTTTATGTTGTGTTTGTGGTTTTTCTGTGTTTCGTGGTTTGGTGTTGTTTATTTTTGTTGCTTTTTTATTTATTTTTATTTCATTTATTTTTATATATATATATATATTTTTTATTTTTTGTTTTTTGTTTTTTTGTTTGTGTTTTGTTATGTTGTTTTTGTGTTTTTTTTGTGTGGTTCGTGTTTTTTTTTTCATTCTTATTATGCGTGTGTTTGGTTGTGCTTTTTCTTGCCGACACACTCAAGGAGTATGCTTTATTTGTTTTAGCTTATTGTGTGTTTGTGTTTGTGTGTTCTTATTTTTTTTGTTTCAAGCATGCTCCTTGCATGTGTCAAAGGTGGTAGACCAGGTGTGAGCCCTGAATGTTTTTGGTGGAAGAGATACCTCTTCCTCCTTAGGTATTACCCAAAAGTGGCATCCCTTCTTAGGATGTTTTCCACAAATAAAAAAATACATAGTTACTTAATTGTATGGTATTCACTTTAATTTAAATACAAGGGGAAAAAAGAGAAATCATGCATTGGCACATTTACATGAAATGAACCAAAATGGAAATAAAACGGGCACAGTGTCATCTAGTCAAGGGAAAAAAATTCAAATAAATAAGACATATCTAAGATAACTTTGGCATAAAGTTACATATCTAAGATCACAGTCCCATTTCAACAACAATACATATTGGTAAGGCTTCCAAAATTGCCAACAATTTATCATTTAAGTTAAATGTATCACATTTGGAATCATCATCTTGTAGAGCTATGATCCAAATAACATGGAATTTAGAACCTAGACCTACTACTAATGTAGGTTGGATAAGTTGGTGGGATGCAGCAGTCCAAAGAACTACAAATTTTTTGAGAGGATGGGGTAAATTGGTGGCTAAAAATAGAAGGAAAAAAGAGGTTCTCTTACGTAGATCTCTTGAACAGATCAGGCTAAAACTGGAAATGCAACCGCATAATGTTCATCTTCAAGATATGGCAGCCAACAAAGAGAAAGAGATTCGGTGGTTCGAAGACTACAAAGCAAGAGGAGCTAAAATCAAGGGTAGGCTGAATTGGATCAAACAAGGAGATGCATCCTCTTCTTTTTTCTTCAAACATTTAAAATGTAAAATCCTAACAGAAAGAATAGTGGCATTGCAAAGTGAAAATGGAGGACTAATAGAAGATGAAGACCAAATAAGATCAGAATTTGTTTCGCATTTTCAAAAAAATTTTGTTGAGTACAACATCAATGATAATGTTTTATCAGCCAGGGAAGAGATAAAGAAACATATTCCCAAGGTAGTAAACAAAGCTGAAAATGAAAAACTTATGGAAGACTTCTCCCAAGATGAACTTTTTACTGCTCTCTCTTATATGGGTAATGGTAAGTCTCCTGGTCCTGATGGGCTACCAACAGAATTCTACAAAAAAATGTGGGACTGTATTGGCAATGATTATACAAGAATGATCAAAGAAATCCTTGCCACCAACAAATTATCTCAGAGTTTGAACCAAGGCTTAATCAAATTGATTCCCAAGAACAACAAGAAAGACACAATTAGTGGTTGGAGGCCTATAACGCTTCTTAATGTTTCTTATAAAATTTTAGCCAAAGCCCAAGCCTTGAGAATGAAACATATAGCAACGAGAATAGTCAGACAAGAACAAACAGGTTTCCTTAAAGGTAGATTTATACTAGACATTGTTCTTACAGTTTGGGAGACAATGGAATGGGCTCAAGAAATAAACCAAAAAGCCTTGTTTTTGAAGCTAGACTTCGAGAAAGCCTACGATAGGGTGGATTGGAGTTTTATTCTAAATATGATGGAGTGGTTGGGATTTAGTCCAGAAGCAACAAAAAGAACACAAATTTTATTCTCAAATGCATCAGCTAAAGTTATGGTGAATGGACAACTCTATTAATCGATCAAGCTCTTCAAATCAATTAGACAAGGTTGTCCTTTAGCACCCTATATTTTTGTGCTTACAACTGACGCCTTGGGCTATTTGTTGGAATCTAAGATGAAGGCAGGTTTTATCAGAGGAATCTCTATCCCACATGGAGAAGTCATTAATAACCATTTTGTTGATGATTCTCTTATCTCTGTTCAGTTAGACCAACAATATTTAGAGAACACTCTTAAGGCTCTTGAGCAGTTTTGTGCAGCCTCTGGAGCCAAGATAAGTGATTCAAAATCAGAATTTTGGCTCGTAGGAGAAGATTCCTTATCGGATGGATTTTCTCCTACCTGGAAACAGGTTGCAGATGGTGAGATTGTTAGATATCTTGGTATACCCTTTGGGAAACGTGTCTCCTTGGCTGATATGTGGAACTGGTGTATGGAAAAATTTCAAAAAAAGCTTCAGGTATGGCCTAATAAGCTGTTATCCTTTGCTGGTAAATTGGTTGTGATAAAAAATATTTTGCAAGCATGTCACATTTATTATTCCTCATGTTGGTTACCTAATACTTCTCAGTATATGAAGTTAGAACAGACCATTCACGCATTCTTATGGTCTAATTTTGATGGCTCCAAAAAACTACCTTTAATAGCTTGGAAATATTGCACTATTCCAAAAGCTGATGGAGGGTTGGGTCTTGTGGATATTCAATCGCAAGGTAAAGTTTTGGCTGCCAAATGGGTGATCAGGTCTTTGACAGGTAATGAAAATTGGAAACTTTTATTGAGACATAGGATCCAAACTTGTACTCATGTTGACGGTGTTAAAGGGACCTTTCACTTGGAGGATATAGTGGGAAATCCTTCCAAATTTAAAATTAAGGGTTGTATTCTCATCAAAAGAATTTGGGAGGCATGGAAAGTGGCAGCCAGAATGATTCAATGGGAGATTAATGAAGATAGCAATGGTTGCATCTTGCCGCATCGATCAATCTGGTTGTGGAAGGATAATGGAGTCTATGCATCAGATCGTCCAATATTACAAGCAAAATGACTAGCTAAAAAAGGAATTAATTGTTGGGCTAACCTGTGGAACATTGAAACAGGTACATGGCATTCATGGTCTGTACTAAAATCTACTTATATGCTGAAATATTCTGACCAATATGCAATCACTCAGATTCAATCCATGTTACCAAGTAGTTTTCTCCCTAAGTTGAATAATGGTGTGGCTGGTCCTGATTGGAACGCATGGAAATGGAAGTTTGGTGGCCCTTTGCCACATTTCAAGTCTTATAAGATATATAAAGAAATGCTCATACATATCCCATTAGATATTGTTCTCAACCAGCGTTGGGGTATTCATTGCATGTACAAAAAATGGAAAAATAGGCTGTCTAAAATCTGGCACTTCAAGATTTCAGCTCAATTGCGTGTTTTTGCATGGACTTTGGTGTTTCAAGGGCTCCCTTGCAAATCCCGCCTGGCCAAGATAAATATTACTTCAAACAATTGTATGACATGCAACAGAGAAGAGACAATTAAGCATATTTTTTGGGACTGTCCACATGCAAAAGCAGTATGGCACAATTTTGATCAGACTATTGCTCCTTTCGTTGGAAATCAAATATGGTGGAATGTAGCTCTCCTGGGTGACTCCCATCATTGCCCCTCTCATCTAGTTGGAATATGGCATGTTGTTAGAGTTTCAATCCTATTTGGACTTTGGAAGGACATGTGTTTATCGATTTTAAGTGCAACATCAACTACAGTTCTCGAGGCTACTTACAAAATTTTGAAATGTATCTCAGAGAAATTACAAGTCTTCAGTCAAGTTATCATGAGTGAGCTGAGAAAGACATCTGACATTAAAAAGTCAAAATATCTCCAATTGATTCGTAGACTCTCTTGATTGTTGTATTAATTTTATTTTAATGAAATAGTAAGCAGTATTTCTACAAAAAAAATAAGTTACCATTAATATGTAAACATTATTGGGAGAAATATCAAGGAAAAACAGTGAAATCATGATAAATTGTCTAGAAATATGCTTTTAAAGCCAAAATTTTTCCCTAGCCTCTACCCATGTGAGTTTCGACAAGAAATTGTTGAGAACTCAACAATAAATTGCTAGAAACTCATCGTGAGTCAGCAAATTTCTAGGCCTGAGTTTTCAAAAAAATAACTTGGCCAGGGGATTAACTCACAAGAACATCCCAAGATCTAAAACATTGGAACTTCCATGTACCCTTAGGGAAAGATAATAATTGATGAAATAAGCAAAATATTTGTAAATGCATTTGATTAAAAATCTAATATGTTAAATATCGATTATCATTCTTTTATTATACACCAAACAAATTTTACTTGTCATTTCTTCCTAATATGATACTATTAGATTGGAAATTTTTTAACAAAATGAACGAGGACAAAGAAAGGGAATAGGAAGCTAACAATGATAATAGGTTTCATTAAAAGCTTGTTGATTTTACGAAGTAGTTGAGGAGGAAGCAACATATTTGAAAGGATTGAAGGAGATATATTATAATGATCATGTACTATAGAATCCTCCAATTTGACCGCCCATTCAAATCCAAGGGCAACCATCTATTTCAAGAGGGAGTAGGCAAAAACAAAAAATAATTTAAATTTTGCTTTAAATTTTTTATATTTTGCATTTGTATGATGTATTTGGTTGGATTTGTTGATCATAAATTATAATTATCCTTTTTTTTTTTTTTGTGAATATCTAATCTAAAATTATCTTTCAAGCTCTCCAATTGTTTTAAATGTTTTTTTAATTGATTTTTTTTGCGAAGTTTTTGCAGAGTTTTCCTTAGTTGCCAATAAAATCTCTAAAATTGGGATGCCGAATTTATCGGGAGTTGCAAGTTTTCCAACTATAACTTGAAGCATCAACATCTATTGACTCATTATAGTAGATAAGATCATGGTGAGCACGTGGTCATTAATTATAACTCTTCTTTGTAAGTGTATGGGTGTTGCTATATGACTTTTGAATTCTCATATTGGTTCCAAGGTGAGTGCATAAAGTTACATACCACTTTTGTGCCTTTTTTGTTACAAAAAAACTTACTTTTGCCATTTTGACAAATGTTTAAGGATACTTTCATTTAGAATTTGAAAACAATGCTAACTAATAAATTAATATATTGTGAATGTAGACTATGACTATATCTTTCATTTTTATTTTTAAAAAATTATATTTTCACAAGGTTGTACAATTATTTAAATATGAAGATAGTGAATGGTTACAATATTCCTAATCTTTCATGTAGATAGATATTTTTTTTATTTTTTTTGATGAGGAACCTTTTATATACAACATATCCGCAACATGTGAGGGGAGAGATTTGAACCTGGGCCTCTCGATAACTGGAGAGTTTTAACTACCCATTTGCTCTCCAACTCCTCTACATGAGCGGATAGATAGATATTTTTTATAATAGTATTTTTCCGTCACAAATTATACAAATAAAGAAATTTCCTCATTATTTTGTGACAATATTTCAATGAATATATTTTATGAAAATGATTTATATCACATTGAAATGATAGTTGATCCTACTGCATCCATGAATTCAAAATAAAAATTCATTTATTTAATTTTCAATATTTTTTTCTAAGAGATGAAAGAGCATAGAATTATGAGTATCATCCATATTATTTTTTAAGTTTTACTCAAACTATTTTTAATGATTTTTCAATTGAAAGGATTCTATTTTTCAAAATACATAGTTATTGGAAGGAAAAATATAAAATATAAAGTTTAATAGCATATTAATAAAAGTATATGGTTCAAATATAGCCAAATAACCTGAATTTCGAAAAAATAGCCCTTCTGATACTTTGTCTTGAACCTAATGGAACTTAAGGAACCTAATTGAAGGGACTTGGTTTTCTTAGCATGAATGTCTATTTTTTGTTTTTTTTTGCATTATGTTTAGTCATACTTAGAGTATGGCCAAATAGATATTTTATGGTTGGATTGTTCGGTAATACTTCCCATGCCCCTACATTTTACTTTTATTTAATTTTGTATGGTTGTACTAGACACTCCCTTTATGACCCTAACATGTTAGGTCATACAAATATCACCTTCTATTACAAAATGTGTGAAATGGCTCCATGCATACACCTCTAGGCATTGGCTCTAATATTCTTTCTATTTATTGCATTACTCATACTGACAAAAACATAGAATTTTGGCTTCATAGATGGGTGATAAAGGATATTAATAATGGTTTCAACATAGTGGCTTGAAGATACAATGATAACTTTGATGAGATGCATAAGCTTGATTATTATTGATGTCATCCTTATTCTCTTCTTTAAAGCAAATGGGTTTTTTTAATGCAGTTACTAAGTCATCTAACATCAGTAATCATTGGCATCATTGGATTGAACACATCCATTATGATTCCTTAAGGCATATATGTTGTTTTCTTAGGGTAGATGGCCTTCCACCTTATTGCTATGCCTAACTGGTCCAAGAGGAATTGTTACCTTAATGAATGGTATAACGAGAACCTCAATGTAAGATTATGCATTTTATTGAAAGATCTTTGGATAGGGATAACTGCCTTCATTATTTAGCACTACCTAACTAAATTGACATGGAAAAGGATGATGAAGAAACAATTGGAAATAAATAAAGTAATTCAAAGGTGGTGATGAGCCAAGCAAATGATATTCAACCAATGGAATTCAATTGTAAGCACAATATCTTTTGAGTTTGTGATATTGAAAACTATTTAAGATGTACTACGATAAGATCCTTGATAAATAATACCTTTAGCTAAATGGCAAAGCCGCTCTCAACTAAATCAAAAAATAGAAGGATACATAAAGAGTACAATAAAAGTGAAGCATAAAATTCTTTTTTTATTAGTATTTTGATTAAAAAATTTAAAACAACATACAAGAAGAAGAAGAAAATGATCACTTGGATTTCCAGAGGAAATATGGAGTATTCTTTAGAAACCTAAACTATAGAAAAATTAGAGAAAATTACAAAATAAACTAAAAATTTAAAAAAGACATGGAGAAGAACTAGAGAAAATATTAGAGAAGATACACCCTTTATTGTCTAACCAATACCTATTTAGAGCCCACAAAAACTAATTCTACATGGTATTATAAGCATAAAGCAACAAATTGCAGCTACACATGGAAAGAGTATCTCTTACCATAACAATCACTTGTATTATAGAATTTAGCTACTCCTACAACACACAACGTGCAAGGATCACCCAAGAATGGGGTTTCCAAGTTTCGAGTAACTCTGATGCTATAAAAAATTATGACTATGATTGGCCAACAACCTAATCTTCAACCTTTTGTTACTACTCTTTGACAAGCTTTTACTTCTATGAGAATGTCTAATTGTCTTAGCCATTTTTCTTCATGCAAGTTGGGATCATCAATGTTTGCATGCAATTCTTTATGTGGCTGCATGCTTTTGGTTTTTATTTGTTGAAAGAAAGCTCAACTAACTCTTTCTATAGATATACAATAGCACAATGTCTTTAGTCACCTAGTGAAATTGATATTTTTAGGTTGGATCCCATGCAAGAAGTTTTGTTGTTTCTAAAACTTTAATTCAGGAAAGAAGGATGGTTATTATGTTGGATGATTCATTGGCTATTCAAACATTAGTAAATATAGTTGTTTAGAGGAATGCTATTTTAAAATGTTGGTCGTTCAAACATGTTGACAATGGTTGCTTGGAGATGGGTTTTCATAGATGTGTTATTTAGAATAATCTTCTTTGGCTTGTAGTTATTGTGAAGCATTAGGCTTTTTTGGAAGAATTGTTAGGGCCCTATTGCTATTTGGAAGAAAAACTATTTGGAAGGAATGATTAATGTTTTTGTTATTTTATATAATTAATTTATTTTCTACTCAAAAGAATATTTTTTGGGATAATTAATCTTTATTGTTCAAATAATTAATTCTTTGTTGTTTAGAAGAATTATATTTATTGTATTTTCTAGATAGAAGAAATATATGGGATTCAAAAGTTATGAAAGCATTAATATTCTAAACAAGCATTGTGTTGTCAATGCCTCTTTTTCACTCGCTCACTTAAAAAATGATCATCAAAGACTTGGACAGGAGAGGATGCTTTAGAAAATATCTTATTTTGATGGAGTTACCTTTAATTAGTATATTGTGAAACATTTAAAACCTTCATTTTGAAGATCCAAAATTGATATTTTATCCATTCACAACTTTTGTGACACTCAAAAAATTTGGGCATGCATGATACTATTTTCCATTCATTGGAAATTTAAACTAAATGATAAGTCCAACAAGTTTATATCTGAACTAATAAATCATGTTGCTCTCTATTTTATTGAAATGATTGTTCAAATAATTTCTTGGTGTACCAAAACATCTATAAAGAAAAAATTGTGATAAATTCTAGGTTTTGTAATGGCAGAAAAAATGGTTACCTTTTTTGGTAGCTACTAAGGGTATTTTGGCTACAAAAAAGAAAATCTAAATCTCTAGTTTAGTTGGTGCCTTGTCTATTATTACATACAAATAGAAAAAATAAATAAAATAAAAGCACGCTAGCAATATATATATATATATATATATATATATAAGAAAAAATCCTTTTCTTGGTGTACCAAAACATCTATAAAGAAAAAATTGTGAAAAATTCTAGGTTTTGTAATGGCAGCAAAAATTGTTACCTTTTTTGGTAGCTACTAAGGGTATTTTGGCTACAAAAAAGAGAATCTAAATCTCTAGTTCAGTTGGTACCTTGCCTATTATTATTTTTAAGCGAGAAACCCCTTGCGGTGTCTTGCCTATAATTTTTTTTTTAAGAGAAAAACCCCTTGCGGTGCCTTGCCTATTATTACCTACAAAAGGAAAAAAAAAATAAAGGAAAGCACCCTAGCAAAATATATATATATATATATATATATATATATATATATATATATATATATATAGATAGTGTCTTTGGTTGTTTCCTACCTTCATGGCCTCACATAGTATTTTGAGGAATCTCCCATTAATGGGATTGAGAAAGGAAAAATCCTTCTATTTCAACGATCTAAAATTCATTCTCCTTTGTTATGAAAATATGATATGGCCTGCTCCATAGGTTCTCATATTTTTATGATTTCTTGGGTTAGATCTATCCTCATACCACCTGAACACAAGGTTTCCAATCAAATGATGTTGTAATTGATTCCTCTTTTGCCTCTCTCACATGAAAAATGTTCTTCATAAAAGACTTGGAGAGTAGTGGAGCCCACATTGAAAAATGTCTGATTCAAATGGAATGGCCTTTAATTAGTATATATTTCCATCAAAAATTTCTAGTCTTTATTATAAATACCAAAAATTAATAATTGTATTAATTCACAACTTTGATGACATCAAAAGTTTTGGAAGTGCAAGTTACTATTTTCAAGCCATCATAAATCTAAGCAAAATGATAACTTGAGCTAGTTTAGATCCAAACCAAAAAACTTTGATGCCTTAGATTTGTATGAAATAATTGCTCTATTCATTTTTTGGTAAACTGGAAATGTCTACAAAGGAAAAACCATCTAGGTTATACAAAGATAAAATTTGTCAGTATTTTTAGCTGCTCCTAGGGACATTTTAGAAATAAAATAAGGAACCTAGATCTGTAGTTCACATGTTTCCTTTACGCATCGAGTCAAAAGTATTCATGACTTCAAAAAATTTGCTATAATCTATTATTACTACCTATGAAAAGGAAAAATAAATAAAAGAAAACAACATTAAAGAAAAAATATAGTGTCCTTCATTGTTGCCTACCTACACGACCGCATATAATGTTTGAGGAATCATTCATTAATAGGACTAGAAAGAAAATTTCCTTGCACTATAGCTAGCTGAAAAACCATTCTCTATATTTTTTATGACTATCTGATATGGTTGGCTCTATAGGGATACATTTTTTATGATTTTCCAATTTAACTCTATACAGATCACACTGAATCATAAAATCACCAATCTTAAAGTTTCTATGAATGGCTTTCTTATAAAACGATTGTTGTTTGACAAGATTTTAGTAATATAATAATTTATCAAAGGCTTTGAATCTCTTCTCTTATAACTACAACTATTTTACAAGTCATGTTTTGTTGCATTAATATGCTCAATATCTCTCAATATCTTTTGAGCAAATATTACTACAATACTTTCCTTAGCTCCAAATACGTAAAGATGAAACTCTTTATCAAAATTAGGATTTACTAACAGTAGGGCCATTAAGCCAAGACCAATCTTTCTAGAAGTTGTATATCCACATCAAGGTAAAATTTAGCTAATGATGTCATATAGGAGGTTCAAGCATATTAACTATATTTTATATTTTCCTATCAAACGTTTACCACTAAAAATACATATGAAGTAAATACTCTAAGAACCTAAGATTCTTGAAATCTATTGAAAAAAGTGAGGTATTTAGCAATGTGAATATAATATTTTTTATATTACTATAAAGGTATATAAGTAACATTATCGGCGAGCCAAAAATTTCATCAAACTTGAACTTTTATTTTATAGCCATTTGTTTTCAATAATACTCTTTCCTGTAGGAAGCTCAACTAAATCACAAGTTTGAATTTTTAACTAAGGATTTATAGTCATTTTCCATGGAGTCTGCCTGCCGACTATTTACGACCCTTAGTATCTTCATGGGGGATCATTAGTCCTCATGATAGTGGTCATCAAAGGTATATTATTATTTTGGATCAGATATGTTTGTATTTAATTCTTTGTATGGCTATATGTTTTTAGTTTTGTATTTAATTCTCTTATATGGCTTTGATTCTCTTCACTTACAACTACAATAGTTTTCCAAAATTTTAATGTATTGTTGCTATAGTGGTGTGCCTGTGAAAGACTATTACATGGTTTAGTTAGGTGAATAAAATTGTGATGTAACATCACTACTTCAAACTTGAGGAGAAATTCAAGTAGAAACTTTGCTAAAGAGAGAGGATATCATGCCCTTTTTACCCTATTTTTGGACCAATGGGCTTGACCTTTCCCATGAATGTATTCCAATATTGATTAAATAAATATAATTGCACTAATTATTGAGAATTTGGAATCTTTCTAGAATATATTTGATGCTTTTTGAGGTTATGAATGTAGAGCTATCTAAGAATCGTTAATAGTTATGATTTAATCTAAGATCTTTGTTGATTTCCTTGTTGGTCTAAATTTCCATTGCACTTGGTCAAACATTTAACACCATAAATATATATCAAGTAAATACTATAAGAACCTATCATATATCAAATTAATTGAAGAAACATGAAGAATTTAGGAATGTGAAAACAATAATTTTACATTTCTATAAAGGTATATAATGTAACATTATTGGTGAATCAATACTTTTATTAGACTTGAGCTTTTCTTCTATAGAAATTTATTTTTTATAATATTTCTTCTTATAGGAAGCTCAACTAAATCACAAGTTTAATTTCTTACCTAAGGAGTTATAGTCATTTTCCTTGATTATTCCTATTGTTTATGGCTCTTAGCATCAACATAATACTAGGGATCATTATCCCTCATGATAGTGGTCATCAAGGCATATTATCATATTGATTTTTACCTTAAACTTGTTTGCTTTGGTTGTAGATTTATTGAATGCTTATTATCCTTATGGGAGGTATTTGTTCACTTTCACTATCACTTAGATGTGTCTTTGAATTTTTAATAACTTCAAGTACCTTTTTCATCATCATTCTCTATTTCAATTTAGGGTGCATAATTTGAAGGATTTTCATAGATGTCTTCCTAAAACTTTACATCCCTGTCATTGAAGACATCCCTAAACTATGATCATACAACTTGTAATCGTCCTTCTCATCATTATTACCAAAGAAAATGTACTTTATACCTAAGTTACTATCAAATTGTCCATATCTAACTTCATCTGGTAGACGTTCATAAGCCTCAAAACCACTTTTGGTTTGAAATTATATAAGGTAGGATTATTTTCCACTCCATGCTTTATCAAGTGGGATATTATCTAAGCTTACCAAAATAAATCTATCCATGCTTCATCAAGACGTGATGATGCTTCCTATTTATTTATACAGGGTGAACATGACCATGAGGGTAAGACCTCATAAGCATATGTGGTGGTTCATTCAGACAAATACAATATCACATCAAGAGAAATGGATTGCAAATTCAAGAGCAACAAGACATTCAACTTGAAGCATCACCATTTATTAACTGAGTATAGCATATATGATCATGGTGAGCATGTGGACATTAATGACGACTCTTCTTTGTAGGTTTCTGGGTGTTGCTTTGTGATTTTTGGATCCTCATCTTTTTGTTCCAAGAAGAGTGCATAATGTTGTGTCCCACTTTTGTGTTTTGTGATAAAAAAACTTATTTTTGTCACTTTGACTAATTTTAAAAAATACTTTTATCTGAAATTTGAAAATGATACTAATTAATAAATTAAATCATTTTTAATGTAGTTATCCTTTACATTCATAAAAAATATAGTTTTTACATTTTTCATAATGTAGTCCAAGATGTGAATGGTTACATTGTACATAACCTTTCATGTAGATAGACATGTTTTATGATAGTATATCCACCACAAACTACATAAATAAAGAAAGGTCCTTATTATTTTGTTGAATTATTTGGATATATAGTTTTTATAATAAATATTTTAATTATGTCACATTGAAATGCCAATTGTTCTTGTTGCGTCCATGACTTTCAAATAGAATTATTTATCTAAATAGTTTTTGCAAGAGATAAAAGAGAATAATATGATGAGTATCATCCATATTATGTTTTAAGTTTTATTCAAATTTTCTTTTTCTTTTTAGATGAATTTTTAATTGAAAGGATTTTGACTTTTCAAATACATAATTATAGTTGGGATAATATAAAATATAAAGCTCAATAAAATTGTAAAACTTATATAGTTCAAATATAGAAAAATAGACCTATATTTTGAAGCAATACCCATATTAATATTTGAAACATGTGTGTGTTCAATCATACTTATAAAGTATTACCAGAAACACTTTTCATATTTGGAGTGTTTGATAATGCTTCTTAGTCCCTACTTTTTATTTTTATGTAAATTTGTATGGTTGTACTAAGCCCTTATGATTATAGACTCCCTTTACAACCATACTATGTTAGGCCATATAAAATATATTACAATGCACCTTTTAAGTATGATTGTACATTTGCACAAAAAATATTGGGTACTACAAAAAATGGAAGAGAATTATGGGCATACACCTCTAAGTGTAGATGCTAATGTTCCTTCTATTTATCACATTACTCACACAAATAAAAAGGTGGAATTTTAGCTTAGCAAATGCTTGATCAAGGATATTAGCAATGGATTCAAGATAGTGGCTTCAAGATACAATAATAAATTTGATAAGATACATAAGTTTGATGAGCATTGATGTCATCCTCTTTGTATTCTTCAAAGCAAAAAAGGTTTCTTTGTTGTGATTGCATAAATAAGCACTGAAATCATCAGCTTGGACATGTCCATTATGGTTCCTTGAGGGACAAGAATCATTTCTTATGGTGTATAGCCTTCCACCCTATTGATATGCCTAACTAGTCCAAGACAAATGGTGCCCCTAACCAACGGTATAATGCATAGTTAGAAAAATTGTCACTATCCCATGATTTCTTAAAAAAGGGTGACACTATTTTTATTTATCAGCATTGATAAAATCGTTGACTCATGACAAGTTTTTGCAAAAAAAAAAGGTTGATTTCATACGATAAAATTGGATGCACCCACAAAATTATAGGAACAGGTAATTGTTTCTTTTAAAAAGGCATTTTACCTCATTTGCTCACCTTTCCTTCTCTCTGGCTATGTGGGCATTATTCTCAAAGGTGAAAACATCGATTCTAAATGACTTTTATAGATCACATAAAATATTTGACATCATTTAAAGGATATTTGACATTAATTTTAGAGATTTTCAAAGATATTTTTCCTAAAACTAGGGTTTTGTTAAGTTTTTTTTCAAAACTTCTTTTTGTTTATTCTTTTCAAGCATGTATGATAGGCCCTAGAGCATCTGTTTACTTACTGATACCTTTGGAAAAATAGATTGAGTCTTTGGGTGAGGTCCCTAGAACCATTGCAGGTAGCAATGATCCTCCTTCAAGTGTAACCTAGGTGACTCATTCAACTGTAGCTCCAAATCTAAGCATAGGAAGATATCGAATGTGGAATCATGGGGTTAAGGAAAACATACCAAAAAAGGTGTTCTATAAACACCATGGCAAGGATATATGAGGAGGCATTGATCGCCTCAAATATCATCTACTTGGGCAACCTAGGCATGATGTGGACCCTTTTCCTAGAGTTGATGATTTGATTAGAAATGAGGTGAAGGCTTGGTTGTATAAAAAAGAGGTCAAAAAATAAAGCATAAAAGGACAAAAATTGCAATGGGACATGGAGTAGGCCTTAGGCATTTTTTTATGGGGATGAGAGAATGTTAATTTCATGATCAAAGAATCTATTATTAGCCCTCATATTTGACAAGGTAGTACTAGTAGGAATGGGAGGAGTACGAATTTTGGATGAGGCTCTATGACAAGATAAAATACACTTTAGAATACATCATGAGGGAGGGACAAGGCAAAGGATGTAATGATAACTACAAGATATTGTGCAAACAACCCTTCATTTGTGCAAACAACCCCTATTGAGAAGCCCTAGTGAGGGCATTGAGCAAGGCTAGAAAAGGGGTTAAAACACATTCAATAAATTTTTTGGTGGACCATTATTGGAGGAGTGTGTCATCAACACACATTCTCTTATAGAATATCAAAGAAAGATATGGAGGACAATGGTATGCATCTCTCTTTTTGACAGATGATGTAAGAAATCATTTGCTCTTAAAATTCACGGTGGCTTCAAATGGATCCATGGTCTTCCTGAATTTGGTTGATGCCTCATGAGAGGTGAAGAATACATAATTGTCATTCAATTTGTTGGAGGATATCATGCTAAATATAAGAGTAAAGAACGTTATTCAACTAGTAACAGACAATGAAGTAGCATATGTATATGTGGGTTGACTTCTTGTAACCCTCTATTTTATAGAGTCCATGTGCTACCCATTGCATTGACCTCATGCTTGAGGATATTGACAAAATAACATGGGTGAATACGATGGTAGAAGTGAATAATATTACACAATTTATTTATAATCACATATGGGTGTTTAGCTTTGAGGGAGCATAATGACAGGAGGGGCACTTTTCACCTAGGGATCACTTGATTTACCTCCAATTTCATCACCTTCCAAATCATTTTAATCGCATAACCCACTTTGAAGTTGATGTTTGTGAGTAGGGAATGGTATGCCTTATCATTTCATTCAAAAGAGGAGGGGCAACAGATCTAGAGGTAAGTATTTGATGATTCATTTTAGGTAAGCGTTGGGAAATTCTCACGGTAACTGCTTATCAAGTTCAAATTTAAATTTTAAAATCTTATTTTATTATTAAAAAATATAGTATTACCTTTTCTAAATTTTTAGTATTTACTATTTAATTATATGTGACAAAATATTTGGTAAGGATTGTTTGCCTTGTAGATGATGAAAATTTTGCAATGGGTAATGGATAGATCAAAAGAGGTCATTGAACACTATTAATATGATAACCAACATAAGTATGAACCAATTTGGTGCATCATTGACAAGAGATGGATGAGGTAACTCCAATGACCTATTCATACCATGGGTTGCTTTTTTGATACAACCTTAATGGGCCTAATGGTGCAGATTTTGGAACTTTGAATAGAGGTGTAAGGTTCGAATCCCACAGGTGGTAGAGTTGTACATCGTGCTTCAGTATGAGTATGGTTGGATAATCATATATTGGGTAAAACAACATTCTCTATGAGGGTCATCTCATATGGCCTATGGCTTTGTAGATGTTTAAAACTACTTTAGAATTTACCTTTTTGAACTCCAAATTCCTTTACACTAGTAGTCTTAGTGGTTATGAAGAGGTCTACACAAGGTTTTATAATTACACAAAGAGGATGATAGATAACCCTGCCAAATATCACCTCATACTTGCTAAGGTGCAACTTTATAAGGCCATAAGAGGGAGATTGTTTGCATCCTCCTTTGCTAAAGAAGTAAGGTTAACCTTACAACTAAGTAAAGCATTTAAAAGTTTAAGCTTTAATATTTTTTAATATTTTCTTGTAGTTTATGAATGCAAATTAATAGTTTCAAAATTATTTTTTTGTAGATTTATGGTGGGAGGACTATGATTCCAAAGAACCTATTATGAAGAGGATGACTCTTTGCATCTTGAATAATCTTTGTAGTGCTTCTTGGTATGAGAATAATTGGTATCTATTTGACATCGTACACACCAAGAAACACAATAGGTTGACTAAGGAGTGCTTTAATAACCTTGTGTTTATACAATATAATATTTTGCTGTACACCAAACAAGTGGAGGCTAGTGAATCCTATGAGGCAATTGAATTGGATAAGCTAGATATACTATGTGATTGGATTTCCAAGAATCCTAGGGATATCGAGTTTACTATAGAGGACATTGAGGCACTTGAGGAGGTAGAACATTTAAGAGGATTGGAGGAGATATTCCATAGTGATATTGTACCTAAGGAGCCTCCAACTCAACCACCTATTCAAAGACCAATTCAACCACCTATCCAGATCCAAATCCAACCATCTAATGTGATGGAGGAGGGAAAAGCAAAATGTAGTTTAAAAACTACTTTATATTTTGAAACATTGCATTTCTATGATGTATTTGGTTGGATTTGATGATCATGAACTATAATTGTACTCTTTTACTTAAAATATTTGTTTAATTGAAGAATTTTCTTTGTTTTTTTGTCACCAATAAATTCTCCAAATTGGTCTATCAAGTTTATTGTGAGTCACTAGTTTTCCAACTATGGTATAATGTAAATATAATTAAAGCTAGGATTTTGGTTTAACTGAGACACCTCCAGATAGGGTCGGATCCCTTTATTGCTTAACAATGCCTAACTAAATTACAAGGAAAAGGATGAAAAAGAAACAAGAAAGAAATAAAGTAAATAAAAGGTGGCAATAATCTGAGAAAATGGCATTCAACCAATGTAATTCAAGAATAAGAACAAACTCTTTTGATTTAATGAAATGGGAAAGGATAGAAGGCATACGACAAAAAGATCTTTTATAAACTCTTTTCTAAATCAAAACATAACAACATACATCAAGTGTAAAACAACACAAAATAATAAATATTTTTTGGTATCATTATATGATAGATTTTGAGAAAAAGAGAAGGATTAAGTGAATTTTTAGAGGAATAAAACCTAAATCATATTAAAAGAAAATTTAGAGCAAACTACATATTAACTAGAGAAAACTATAAAAGAAATAGAGAAAATTAAGAGAAATATGGAGAAGAATTGGAGATACTAAAAAAGGGAACACTCAAAATATTGGAGAAATATTTTAACAAAGACTCACTTAGATCCCATATAAATATTATTCTATGTGGTATCATAAGCATGAAGCAATAAATTATAGCTTCTCACATAAAGGACATCTCAAACTATGACAACCACTTGTGTGATACAATTTAGTAACTCCTTCAACAAGCAATATGGAAGGACCACGTAGGAATGAGCCTACCATGCTTGGAATAATTTTTATGCTATAAGAAATTATGACTATGATTGGCCAATAACATAATATTCAACCCTTTATTACTAATATTTGATAAACTTTTACTTTTAGAAGAGACTCTCGAATTGTCGTGGTCATTTTACTTTAATACAAGATGGGATCAGCCATGTCTAAATTTAATTCCTTATATAGATATATGCTTTTTGTCTCATATGTTGAAAAAATACTCAACTAACTCTTTCTATAGATAAGATAGCAGCATAAAGTCTTATGTCCCCTATTGGAACAAATATTTTTAGGATGGATCCCATGCAAGAAGTTTTGTTGTTTGTAAAACTTAAATTCAAATATGAAGGTTGGCTATTTTGATTCTCAAATGATTCATTGGTTATTTAAACATATGCAAACATAATTGTTGAGAGGGATACTATTTGAAAATGTTATTTTTTCAAACATTTGCATGATGGATGATTGGAAATGGCTATTAGTAGATGTATTGTTTAGAATAATCTTCTTTGGCTTACAATTATTTTGAAGAATCATTGGGTTTCTAGATATTTTGAAAAAATATTAGAGATCTATTGTTTTTTGGAAGAACTATTGTAGAGGAATAATTCAAGTTTTTGCTATTTCTAGTAATTAATTTTCTCATTACTCATTAGAATGTTTGAAAGAATTAAACTTTATGAACTAATTATTATGTTGTTTAGAAGAATTTGATTTATTGCTTTTGCTTCTTGGAAGAAATATTTGGGTCTCAAAAGTTCTGAACACATTAGTAATCCAAAAAAATAGTGTATTGTAGATTGTAGATGCTTCTTTTCCACTCACACGAAAAAATATTCTTCATCAAAGACATGGAGAGTGGAGCCTGCTTTAGAAAATGTTTGATTCAAATGAAATAGCCTTTAATTATTATATCTTGCAAGCAAATATTTTCAGTCTTCATTTTAAAGACCAAAATTATTTTATTGATTCACAACTTTTGTTATATCTAGAATTTTTGGAATGTGTGGTACTATTTTCCATCCATCGAAAACCTTAGGAAAATGAGAACTTGAGCTAGTCTACATCCAAATTAAAAAATTGATGGGTAAAATTTATCATCATTTATGGCTGCTCCTAGGGATATTTTTGGTTGTAAAATAAGGAAACTAGATCTCTAATTCAGCTATGCCTTATCTATTCGGCATGGAGTTAAAATTTTTCATAACTCAAAAATTTTTACTAGGATCTATTACTACCTACCAAAAAGAAAATAAAATAAAATAAAAGCTAGTTAAAGAATTAAAACATATATAGTGTCTTTGTTTATTGCCTACCTTCAAGGCTACACATAGTATTTAAGGAATCTTCCATTAACAAGACTAGAAACAAAATTCTCTTTCATTTCACCCTAAAAAAGTATTCACTATCTTTGTTACAACTATCTGATATTGTCTTCTACATGGGGACTCACATTATTTATGATTCCTCAATTTAGTTCTATCTTCATCCCAATTAAGCATGAGGTCTCTAATATAAAAGCTTCTATGAATGGCTCTTATTAGACCATTGTTGTTTGACTAGCTTTTTATGATATAAGAATTTATCAAAGGCTTTGGTTCTCTCTCTTGCAACTATAACATTCTACAAGCCTATTTGTTACAACATTAGTGTAATTTTTAAGGCTTAACATCTTCTGCGTAAATATTATTGTAATTCTTTCTTTGGCTCCAAATAATGAAGATGGAACTCTTTGTCAAAATTAGAATTTACTAGCACTAGGCTATTGAGCAATCTCCAATCTCAACATCAATTTTAGCTAATTATGTCATAAAGGTTGTTCAAGTATTATCACATTATTCTATTAACTATATCTTCAATTTTCAATTTTAATATCTTATGCTAATATAGTATCTCCATTATTTAAACCAAATTAATTTAAGTCTATTATCTTTAATCATTGTTTTTAAAAAATAATGCATACATATTTTTGGAAATACATTTTTTATTTTACGATAGTCATTATGATTAAAAAACTACTTTTTGTTCAAGCCAATAATGTATGACATGATTCTATTTATGATCCTTTTTCTAATTTAATAATATTTTTTTGAATTAGACACTTGTAACTGCTATGGAATAAAAATAAATTGTATGAGAATAGATGCAGGAATTGTGGCAAATTGATGAAATTTTAAGATATATTATTATTTTTATGTTGTACTGTAATTAAAAATAATAATTGTAGAATATTCCCTTTGAGTTATGAGACTCAGTTGATACCTGATGGGTGTTAGTGTAGTTCGTTAATTAAAATATTGCAAGTGTTCTTGATAATGGAAAAATTATATTTTGATTTAATAAGATTATCTCTTGGTATGTGTTTGAATAAACTTATCGTATACCAACCTTATAATTGAAAAGAGACTTCTAGGTGACTGAGTTGGATGAATAAAATTGTGATAACCTCACTACATCAAACCTTAGGAGAAATTTGAGAAGAAACTTTGCAAAAGAGAGAGGATGTCATGCCCTACTTTTACCCTATTTTTGGACTAATGGGCTTGACCCTTCCTATGAATGTATTCCAATCTTGATTAAAAAAATATAGATGTATTAATTATTGAGAACATGTGACCTTTCTAGAATAGAGTTGAAGATTTTTGAGATTATAAATATAAGCTATCTAAGCATCCTTAATAGTGATGATTTAATTTAACATCTTTGTTGATTTTCTTGTTGATATATAATTTCATCACACTTGATCAAATATTTATCACCATAAATATATGTGAAGTAAATTCTCTAATAATATGAGGTTTTTACAGGCAAATGAAAAAACATGAAGTATTTAGGACGTGAAAATGATTATTTTTATATTTCTATAGAGGTATATAAAGTAACATGAATGGTGAGTCTATACATTATTAGAGTTGAAATTTTATTAGCAAATTATTTTCAATAATATTCCTTGCAGGAAGCTTAACTAAATGACAATGTAATTTCTTAAATAAGAAGTTATACTCATTTTCCACTAGTTCTTTTCATTGTTTATGGTCCTTAGCATATTCATAAGATTCGGGTTCATTATTCTTCATAATAGTGGTCATCAATTCTTATTAACGTGTAAACTCTCGCCTTTGTGGAGGGTATTTGTTCATTATCATTATCACATAGATGCATTTTTTAACTTTTAACAACTTCAAGTGCCTTTTTTTTGTTAGCAATATTATGCTATTCTCTTAGGTTAAATAATTCCAAGATCATCAATATCATCAATAATCAAGCATATATCAAATGAACAATAATCTCACATAAAACACACTAAAAACTTTATTGAAAACTTAAGCAATGCATAAAGCAAAGCTTCTTCAAGTTACATATTACATAGCTTTATCTTCAATATAAGAATACGTGAGACTCTTCACATTACATGACTCTTGACCTTTGCTCTCCTCAATCTCGCAAGAGAACTTAACTCTTCATACTCCTTTATTACATAATAAATCTCACATATTATATATTACATAAAGATAAAGTCTCTCATGATTACACGTAACTTCTTACTTCTAGACTTAACACATCACACTCATAACTCTTCACTTGCTAACTAGACACCTCACACACTTAATTACATAACATATTCTCACACCTAATAACTTGACACATACTATAAAACACAAACATTAAACACACTCTCTAATATAAACATTTACAATGAGACCAATTAATGTAATACCTCCAACACCCCCTTGTATTACATTTTTTGGTATGAAGGTCTCCAATATCTTAGTCTCTTCCTCTTGTCTTTATTTTATGTTTTGGCTTTGATACTGCTTGAAATTCTAGTACTGTGTTTGTTCCATCTTTAATTTTGATCTTGACCATTCTGATCCAACATTGGTAGTGACTCTAATTGTTCTAGAATTGTCTTAAAAATTATTTTATGAACGAGTTTGTCTAGTGTCATCATTAATATTATTTTCCATCCATGATTTATATCATTTTATTTATGCCAAACAATATTCTTGAGGATGATTATTGCCTCCACAAAATTTACAAGGATAAATATCCCAACATTTTTCTTCCTTGTGTCCAAATCTATTGCAATGATTACATCTTTTCACACCGTGCATATTATTTCCACATTTTGTATATACTTTAGGTTCACCATTCTCATTCTTTTTTTGATAAAGATATTAGTGTCATTACATGCATCAATCATAAAATATTTGTTCTTGAATTCTTCAATTTTCCCTTATCTTTTTGTCTTGAGATCATTTAGAATAACCATTGCCTTGTATGCATTTTTCCATATACTAATAGGTATTGCAATATGATGTTCATAATGGTTATTAGCATCCTTGAGAAGACCATGTAAGCAATGTTGAAGTATTAAAGAAATTATATCTTTAGCCTTCTTGTTGATTGATTGCAAATCCATTAATTCTGTTTATCCATATTTTCCAACTTCAATAGTTCTTTGAAAATGATTTCTTGAAGTCTTTTCTTTAACTACACACTAAATGTTTGTTTTCTTCTCTCTTTTCTTAATAACCATGATGAGTTTCAAATATTCTAGTTCACACAAATTATTTCAAAAAATCTTATTTTTATTTTCGTCGACGTGGAATTTTCTTCAATATTTTAATTTCTTCCTTCAATTTCAGTTTTATTCACTTCTTAAAATTCAATCAATCATCAATCAATTCAATGTTTATTTCAAATTTCAATTTATTTTTAATTTAATCAATTCATCAATTTCATTAATAAATTTTAAATTCTCAATCAATTTCAAATTTCAAATCTTCTTATATCTTCAAATTCAATTTCTCAATAATTCAATCAATCATTAAATCAATTTCTTCAATCTTCTTAATTCATTTCTATAATTCATCAAATCAATTTCTTCAATTCTTTAAATCATTTCATTCAATCATCAATTTTATTTTCCTTCTTAATTCATTCTTCAAATAATTAATTATTCCTTCTTATAACTCTCGTTCACTTTATTAATTTATTATTCAACTTTTAATAATTCTTGAAATCAAATTATTATTCACCTTCTTAAAAGTACCAAAATCAATATAAATTCAAATCAATCAACTCTAATTTGTGCCTGATTTATTAAATAGCATAAAGGTTAGGAGGTTACCTTTAATTTAGGCACTTATCCCATGCATTCAAACATCTCATTTGCACACGATAATTTTGCTTCTCCTTTGTGCTCAAACTTCTAAATATATCATTGCTTTGGAGCGTTTCAAAACTTGTAATTCTTCAATGTTAATCGGTCATGTATTGCTCTCTGTTAGGTGTATTTAGGTGTTTTAAAACACTCTCATTCCAAGTGTAATTTTTTCATCTTCTCAGCATTCTATGGTGACGTTCGATGTATTCTCTTCGTCTTCTCAACGTTCTATGGTGATGTTCGCAGCATGCTCTCAATGCAGCTATTCACAACACATTATATTTTATCGCTTTAGTTGTTCTATTTTACATAATAGCATGTTTTATTCTTTGAATCTCTCCTCCAGGAGTTTCATCCGTTCAACAGTATCTGAAATGCAACAACAATTTTAGACGTCTCTCCACCAAAATATGTCCCCTCTTCCTCAAAGCACTTAGTCTCTCTTGCCTACAACACTTTTGAACTTGCACTCTCTGATTCACAACAATCTCTTCATCCTTCACTCATTCTCCAATCTCCTACAATATTCTCTTTTCTCCAATAATCTCCAATCTCTAAGCTAATAACTTCAATATTTCTCCTTCAACATTCCTTTAGAATCACTTGCTATCACTCTAGAACCTATAAGCTTTTTCTTCAACGTGGCTCTCTTCCAATATTTCTGCTCTCCTTCTTTCACCCTGGATAGCCAATGTCGCTCTCACTAATGAGGCTATGATACCATTTTTAACAATATAATGCTACTATCACAAGTTGATTAATTCCAGGATCATCAATATCATCAATATCATCAATAATCAAGCATTATCAAATGAACAATATTGAACAATAATATCATATTAAACACATTGAAAAATTAATTAACTCAAGCAATGCATAAATCAAAGCTTCTTCGAGTTACATATTACATGGCTTTGTCTTCAATATAAAGATACATGAGACTCTTCACATTACATGACTCTTGAATTTTGCTCTCCTCAAACTCATGGGAGAACTTAACTCTTCATATTCCTCTCTTACATAATAAGTCTCACGTATCACATAAAAACAAAGTCTCTCATGATTGCACATAATTCCCTACTTCTAAAATTGCCACATCATATTCATAACTCTTCACTTGCTAACTAGACACTTCACACACTTATTTACTTGACACATGCTCACATATAATAACTTGATACATATTATAAAATGCAAACATTAAACACACTTCCTAATATAAATATTTACAATGTAACCAAATAATGCAATACCTCCAACATTTTCATCATATTCCTCTATTTCAATTTACGGTGGAGGATTTTCTTAAATACATTCAATAAACTTTACATCCTTGTTGTTAAAGATGTCCTTAACCAATGATCATACAAGTTGTAGTCCTTGTTATCATCGTTCACAATGAACTTTATAACTATGTTACTATTAAATTATCCATCTCTAACATTATTTGGTAGATATGCATAAGCCTCAAAAGAAATTATTTGAAATACTATAGTGTAGGATTATTTCCACTTCATGCTTCATCAAGCTTGTATTCTCTAAGCTTCCTAAAATATCTTTATTATGAATATGTGTTATTGTAAGTAGTGCTATGTTGCGATAAGGGATCTATACAGAAGATTTTTTGTTGTAATCAATGCTTTTACTCCAGGAAAATATGGCAAGATCTTAGATTGAATCACGTACCTAGCCATTTCAACTAATATTCTAACTTCCTCTCAGGAAATATGTTTAGTTTTGGAGTGTATCTATTTCTTGTTTCTCTCCATATTTCATGGTTTTCATAAAATATCTTTAATTTTTTATAACATTTTCTCCTCCATCGTTTGTCCTTATCTTCTTTATTTTTATGATCATTTTGATTTTATACTAGAAATTTAAAAAATTTAAACTTCTTCAAAACTACATATTTTTTGTTAATGAAGTAATGCCTTTATTATGAAATCATTTATGAAAGTAAAGATATATATATATATATATATATATATATATATATATATATATATATATATATATATATATATATATATATATATATATATTGCTCCTCAATATTGAGGACTAATTTATATATACAAATCACTAATTTATATATTGCTCCTCATGCTTTGTGATACAACTTGATATTGACATGCTTTAGGTAGTAGCCAAGCAAGGCACAATGCTTCGTGTTTATTTACACAAGGTCATCAGGAGCATGAGGTCATATGACTTGAAGCATCACCATCTATTGAGTAACTACATGAGATAGGATTAGACTGAGCATGTGCTCATTAGTTATGACTCTTATTTGTATGTATCTAGGGTGGGCTATGTGACTATTGAATCCTCATATTTTAGTTCTATAATTGAGTGCACAAAGTTGTCTTCCATTTTTGTATCTCTTTGTGACACAAAAACTTGTTTTTGCCACTTTCACTAAATTTTAGCAATACCTTCATTTGGGATTTGAAAATTATGCTAACTAATAAATTGAAGCATTTGAATGTAGATTACACCTACATCTTTTACTTTTTTTTTCCATTTATTTTAAGGCAGTAATTTTACTTAAATGTGAAGATAGTGAATGGTTACCTTTTGCCTATAATGGCCTTTGATTGTAGAAATATGGTTTTCTTCACATGAAAGTTTGTTTTGTATTTTTAGGCCCTATGTTCAGTCATACTTAGAGTACAAGTAAACACACTTTTCATAGCTAGAATGTTTGGAAATGCTTTCCATAACCCTATTTTTTATTTTATATGAGTCTGTAAGATCATACTAGGCTCATGTGACTATACACGCCCTTTACAACCATACTATGTCAGGCTATATATAATATATGACCAGGAACCTTTTAATTATGATCATCTATATGCACAAAAATAATCTTGTATCATGAAAAATGGGGAAAATATTCATGTGTATGCCCTTTAGCTGTTGGTCATAATGTTCTTTCTATTATTACAATAATCACACTAACAAAAAAGATGGAATTTTAGCCGAACAGATAGGTTATCCAAGATATTGATGATCAGTTCATGATAGTGGCTTTAGCATACTACAGCAATTTGATGAAATGTATAAACTTTATGAGCATTGATGTCATCATCTTTATCTTCTTCTAAGAAAAAAATAATTACTACTATGGTTGCTAAGGCATTTGACATTAGTAAGAATTGGAATCATCAACTTAGATACATCCATTATGATTCTTTAAGGCACATGAGTCATTTTCTTATGGTAGATGGCCTTCCACCTTATTGATAGACCTAACTAGTCCAAGAGTAATTGTGCCATTAACCATTAGTATAATAGGAGTCTCGGTAAATTTGGGATTATGTGTTTCATCGAGAGATATTTGAATAGGGACAAATCTCTTGATTGCTTGGTATTGACTAATTAGATTACTAGGGACAAGGATGAAGAAGAAACAATTGGAAAGAAATAAAGTAAATAAAAGTTGGCAAAGTGCCAAGTAAATGACATTCAACCAATAGAATTTAGGAATAAGCACACCGTATTATGAGTTTATAAATTTGGAGATGAAGGCAGACACAATGCGATAGAATCCTTCCTAAATAATAGCTCTAGCTAAAGGGCAAAGCCGCTGTCAACTAAATAAAAACATAGAAGCATATATCTAGGGTACAACCACATTGAAATATGTACTTATTTCTAAATCATGATATGGTAACTTCTACTTACAAGGTTTGAAACAACATATCATGAGAGGAAGAGAATAATCAAGTGAATTTCTACAATAAGAATGGAGTCTTCTTTGAAAACCTAATCTATATTATAAAAGATGTTAGAGAAAAATTGTAGAACTAAAGAAAACTACATAAGAAATATAGAAAGATAAAAGAACCATGGAGAAAATAAAGTTATATTGACATGGCAGAATATTGTCATTGTCAAATAGACCTTCATGTTGGGCTTTATAGCGATCATATTTCAAAAGGTTTCTTATGATGCACTATTAGGTCATGGGTGATTGTGCACAACAAAGATTGATCATAACTAGAAAAAGGACCATACTACTTTAAAAAATATAGTACAAATACACAATCAACTACCAACATGAGTCAGTTAGTGAGGGCCTTGCATCCCAAGATGAATTGAATATTTTCAGATTTAGTGATGATGACAAAGAAGGAAGAATAGGCATGGAGTTGAATGAAGATGGTGTCTTGAAGGGCACTCATAAAATGGTCTCCTCCATTGGTTGACAAAGGACTATAATTATTCCAACCAACATGCTTAGGCTTGAATATCGAGGAAGAATATAATGCACATAAGATATGAAAGATGACAATAATGGACACTTTGTGATGGACAAGTCAAACAATGCAACCAAGACAAGAAGAAGATGACACTTGTGTGTAGCCAAAGGAGACAAAAAAATATCTTTCCCTCCTAATTTTGGATAGTATACAATTGGATATACACAAATAGATTAAAGGTTGGTACACTCATTTGATGCATTAAAAGTAACTAACAAGCATGACGTCATCAAGTATGAAGGACCATATACAGTGCAAAAGAACACAAAAGAAATGAACAAAAAAAGATGAACAATTATGGAGATGATTTATATTTGGGTTTTAAAGACAACCACATTCAACATTCATGAAATATAAGGTCTTTGCATGGACTTACAAGTACCTCAAGGGAAATCCATTGGATTTGTGCATTCAATGAAAAACATTAATTATAGGTTTACAACTATTGTGAAGTTCATACAACATTAATCCCAAATATACAGCATTGGCCAATGCAAAGATAGAAATTGTCAGCATTATTTTTAGAGTGAATGTAAGTGATTAGGTGTCCATAATCATCATCAACTTGAAGAAAAAAATAATGTAAATTAGAATTTTCTTTGATGTTAGGAGTTTGAATATAGTCACAATTAAGGATCCCTTTCTAATCCCATTTACTAATTCAATTCTAGAGGAGGTAGCCAAATATGAGACTTACTCCATTCTAGGTAGATTCTCTGATTATAACTAAATTAGTATCATTGAAGAGGAAAAGTGAAAAACCACTTTTATTTTTGAGAATGAGATCTACATGTACAATAGGATATCATTTATGTTGTCTTATGTGCATATCACATTTCAAAACATTAACTTGTACATTTTGAATAAATAATAATAGGCAAGTTTAAGGTCTTTTTCATAATTGGTCACTCTACGAAAAGAAGGACAAGAAAATGAAGCATTGAAGGGCGCATATAGTTGTGCAAGAATACTTTCATTTCACTAAATCCAAAGAACTATAAATTGCTAGTACTCTATTAGAAGTTGTTAGGCCATGTTGTTTGCCAAACAAGCTAAAGCCAAATCCAATAAGATTTGTATCATCATAAGCATGGAAAATATATATAACATTAGCTCATTGAAGTCCTTCCTAGGACATGTTGGATACTGTAGTGAATTCTCATTACACCATATTTTTTGACGATAGAAAGCAAAAGTAAAAGCAACAGACAAAGTGTTGAAGAAACTTCCAATAAAAAAAATTCGAGGATCGCAAGGCAAGTCTCAGAAGGTAAAAGAGTGTTGCATCTAAAAATTAGAAGTTTATAGAATTTTGATCAAAGATAAGAAGCAAAAGCTCTAACATGAAGGTTCTATGGTCAAAAAAGTCTTGACAGCAAATGGTGAGGAAAATTTTGAAGAAAACCACCCATGTCTCGATAATCTAAATTTGTTGAAGTGTTCAATATTTTGGAAGTATGGTCCTTTCCTACAAAAGAATATTTCATATCTTTTCGAAAGGACAACAGTGGCATGGGAGCCACAACATAAGTAGCTTGCAAGTCTGAAGCATGAAACAAAGAGATATTTTACACACAAATTATAAGAAATCCCAAAATGGGTAGCTTACAATAATGATGGTAGCTGCTCATCCAACGACTCATAACCATTTGACATTCATGACTCCAGATCCAGAGACCTCAGGAAAACTAGCAACTTAAATGAAGATATGACTAGATGCCAAGAAGTAGCAATCATCTTGAAATATCTGCATGAGTTTTGGAGGGAAATCCTCCTTGTAATATATAAATAGTACTAGTCTTAGCATTGTAAAGGATCAACAAGTTTGCATCTGCAAGTTTTGTAAGCTTTCCTTTCATTTATTTTTGAATAGCAGTTAGCTCTTGAGCAGCTTGTGGGTAATCGAACCCTTGCTTCTGACACAATATTTGTAATGTTGTTTGCACACACACACACACACACACACATATATATATAATGGATGCCTACACGTCTATTTTCGGTAGCCATCTATGGTTCTCATTCTCTGACCCATTTTTGTATGTGTAAATCTATTTGTAATATTTACATATTTTTGAGTTTTACTTGCATATGTTTGTGTATGAGAGGCCTATGCATCTATTTTGAGTATCCATCCATGGTTCTCATGCTCTGATACTACTATAAATTCATCAATAAATATTTACAATTGTCCCACATCCTTGATGCATTCGTGATGTAATGACCACCCCAGAATGAGTCTTGTGATTGCAGAGATAGTTGCCTTTAATTTAATTATTATTATATGCTTCTAGGATGAGATACTATTGATGGCTCTTATTTTGTAGGTACAGCTCCTCGAGAAGAAAAAAAGGATATGATGGCGGTGTGAAATATCACTGTGGTGAGGAATTCGCATTGGTAGAATGAAAAAAGCCCTACCAATGATACACTCGCCAATGGCTCATGAGTACATGGAAGCTCACACATCTGCATTCATATAGGTGCATTATGTAAATATGCCTTAGATAAAACAATTAGATAATGTTAAAAATTTGGGAATGTCTTATTGAAGAGTCTTTGTAAACGTCTTGGAAGCGATGAATAGTGGCTAGATTTTAATTCGAGTACCTTCAAATAAATTGTTGTATTTAATAAATTATAGTGGTGCATTAGTACCGATGATAGCTCTTGGAAAATCTAGAATGAATAAATGTTAATGGATAGTTTATCAGTTTTATGTTACTCTTTTTAGATATATCTTTTATCTTGAAAACATGGTGGGTTTTGCTTATTATAAATTCGAACTTGATAAAAGCATTATTATGTCTAAAATTTCGATGGTGTCGTTTGTTAGCCATAAATTCCTCATATTTATTTTGTCTTCTGATGTGCGTCTTCTTTGATATTTCCTAAACGCATTAGAGCGTCATGTGCATGCGATTTATTATAACCATATATGAGATATAGCTAACGCTTGAATGAATGTGTAAATTAGAAATGGTATTATTGTTTTATTTGTAAGTTGTAAATATAATGATATGCATAAGTTATTCTAAGGAACTCCATCGAAAGTGGCTAGCACTAAGCCTTTCATTATTATTATTATTTCTTGTAAGGTGTGCCTTTTCTTTTAAAATACGAATTCCACTTTTAAACATGTAAAGTTTATTTGAGAACATTTAAATATTAAGTTAATTAGTCATTCTTTTATCTTAGAAATAAAAACAAAAGAAGTTTGTTATAATAGCTCTTTACAATCATGAGTAGGATTAAGAGTTATAAACAAAATTTAATTGATTTAATGCACTCTTTTTCTTTTGATAAGGTATATAGATTATTTTATTTAAAATGTACAAGGACATGAATAAAATAACCCTAGTAGGATTAAAGTTTATATAAAATAAAGAGTTTAATTGAAAATTTTAATCATTAAATGTTAAAGGTTTAATATTGTTCCATAGTCATTAGAAATAATTAAGTTTGAGGCTAATGATATTCACCTAAAATTTTAATTTATTTATCGAGGAGGATGAATAACCTTAAACACCCAATACCGGTGGTTTCACATAGGGAGCCACTATGACTCAAGAACGACTGATTTTTGATGAGATAGGTCAAGATGAGAAGGTGATGAGGGACGGTATGGGACGTCTCCTACAGGTCTATGTATGAGTAGTATGATGATGGATCCTTGTACAACTTATGGTTAGGGATGATCTAGCATGACTTAAGGAGCTAGTCTAACCTACGACAATTGGAATAGGATAACTTGTTGTTAATCATAAATTGGCAAGTGAGACTAGGTCCAGAGCTAGAGAAATGACATGGCCCTAGTTGACTCCAATGAAGTGGACAATCAACTAGGCACTAGGCATATATGCTACACCCTTGCATGTTAAAACACAGAACGGGATGGCTAAAATAAGCCTATATTCCTCATGTTAAGGGACAGGGAGAGCGTTCACCCTCTAGGTGTTATGGGTCCTAGAGGATAACCCCAACCATGAATCTACACTCTCATACCAAAAAAAGAGGATGAGAAGATAGATCCACAAAATGGGCCGGTCTCGTCCACTTGGGAGTCGTCTACAGTGACTAAATTCCAAAAGTGGCTGAATATGCCTCATACTAATTAAACATTGGGTGATCATCAAGACTAAATTAACCCAAAAATTTCAACTTAGGTCATGTCTAGCGGGTAAAACTAGCAAAAATTTTGAACCAGTGAGCCATATTGGGTTGTACAATCAGTCGAGTTAAACTTGGGTTGTCACATAAGAAAAAAACATTTCATTCAAGTGGATAGAGGAACACCAATATTCTTTAAGTAGTTAAAGGTGAGACTACTCAAGACTCCCATTCTAATGTTTCTTGAATAGGAAAAGTAATTTCATGTCAATGTTGACAATTCCCATTTTCTAATTGATTGTGGAGTGATGCAAAAGGAAAGGAATAGGTTGAATAAATCCTTCTACCTTGCAATTTGGATACTATCACATGCAAATAACTATAACACAATGAAATGTGAAGCCTAAGGATGGTTTATGCAATGCAAAATTTTTGACATTATATGCTAATGAATCTTTTTGTGTTATATTTTGATCATCAGTCACTTTTGTACCTAATTAACAAGTCAAGTATCTATAGAAAAGTTAGTGTAAGAAAGGGGATTAGAAGGGGTATCATGAAGGACCTCTTCATGATGCTCCCCTCTCCTTCCTCACCTCAATGATAGGGTCATTTTGTGATCATAGAGTGTAAATTTTGATGGATTTGTTTAAAAAAACACCTACGTTTCTCCTAAGATATTCTTTGATGAAGCCTAACCTTAATCTATCCCTAATGCACCATACCAATGCAATAAATAAGACCTAAAACTAAAATGATTTTGATTTGATGATAAAAGCAAAGATGATTTTCTCTTTTAAAGGTAAAGGTCCAAGAGATATGCAATCAACAACCTAGATGCATCTATATTTGTGTTTTATTTTTTATGATAAAAAGATAAGAAATTTAGTTGATCCCCTAAAATGACTAAGATGCTAATTGGTTTCTTTTTTCTTTATTTTAATAAATAATAGAAAAATAGAAAATAGAAACTAAATTTTGTAAATAGTAAACAAATCTAAAAACTAAATACAAAAATGATAAAGATGGAATTAAGAACCTAATTCTGCCACAAAGACAAAAGCACTGCCAATCTTATGGAAATGTTGTCAATGCTACTATGTCCTAATGACACTTTTGCTTTCCTATAAAACAAATAGAAAAGGAGAAGATCAATGGTAAAGGGGTCTACTTGAGCTATAGAAGAGTATCAGGATCCCTTGAACAACATCAACCCCTATTCAGATACGATCTAAAAAGTGATAAAATAGTAAAACCATGGATTAAATGATCAGTGGTAAAAGCACCACTAGGAGAGTGATAGAATTATCAACACTTTTACCGACAGACAACACTTTCTCTCTCTCTCTGACTGTGTCAAATATAGAGAGTGATAGTGCCACGGAACCTACAATCCAATAGCACTTTTTCTGAGAAGTGTAGCAAAACTAAATTGGAAGATTTAAGATCTTTATGGAAGATGCAAGGAAGGTCCTTGACCAAGAGGTATAAGGACCCTACTAAATGTAGTAAAACAAGAATATTGTTTGTTCAAAATGCAAACTAATAATGAAAAAAGATGAAATGCCAAGCTAAATGCAAGTATGATGACCAAATCAAATTAGTGTGCAATAAGATTAAATATTAGAGCTATAAAAGCAAAGATAGTGTCAAAAGCAAGGGTAAAGAAAACAACACCAAAGCATACTTTTTGCTCCAATATGCTAAGGTCGATTCCCACTTATTATGGAATATTGATTGAAGCTTGCTTGTTGCTTGAAGATGAAGAACACAAGCTTATACTGAGGGGGGATGAACAATATAAGACCACTTTTTACTTTTCTTTCCCAAATAGTATTAATCAATATAATCAATGACAATATCAATAGCAATAACCAAAGCAATGCACAAATCATCACACACAATAGAGACATAGATTTAACGTGGTTCACCCAAATATGGCTACCTCTACGGAGAAAATATTTCTTCTAAATATTTCTCAAATAATCCCTTGGAAATCCTTTCCCTATTAAAATGTTTATGGACCTTTGTCCAAAGGAGATGTTGATCCCCTAAATTTGGTTTGTGGATCTCTATCCACAGGAAAACTCCTTCTCCTCTGCTCTGGATGGTGATCCTCTAGAAGACACTACCTCCACTGCACTGACTATGGATCTCTCTCCACTTGAAGACTCTTGTCCTCACTTAGAAGACATGTCCTCAATGTCCTGGTTGATGGATCTCTAACCACTGGAGACTATGTCCTCTCTGCTTTATCACCTCCAAAGTTCTCTCTCAATATTGTACTAAACACAGTACATTTGATATAGCACAACTATGGTCAATATCTTTCACTAAACACAGTACATTCGGTCTAACACAAATATGCTCAACTCTTGCACTAAACACAGTACAGTCGGTCTAGCACAAGTCCACTCAATAAGCTCACTCAAATATGCACTAAACACAGTTCATTCGGTCTAGCACAAATTTTCTCAATAGGTCCACTTAGAACCTACTCAAATTTGCTCAATAGGTCCACTCAGAACCTGCTCAACAGGTCCACTCAAAACTTGCACAAATCTAGTAAATAGGTCCACACAGAACCTGTCCAAATCTGCTTAACAGATCCACATAGAACCTATCCAAATCTGCTCAACAGGTCCACATAGAACCTATACAACTTTTCTCAATAGGTCCACACAAAACCTTTACAACTCTGCTCAACAAGTCCACACATAACCTGTCCAAATCTGCTCAACAGGTCAACATAGAACCTGTCCAAATCTGCTCAACAAGCTCACACATAACTTGTTCAAATATGCTCAATAAGTCCTCTCTAGGACTTGCTCAAATCTATATTGTAAGCTTCCACAAAAGCTCACACAAAATCAGTCCACAAGTCTTCTCAAAGACTTACCTCAAATCTTCTTAACAAGTCCACACATAACTTGTCCAATCTCATAGAAACATAAAAAGAATTGTTAGAGACTCAATATGTTCTATACTCAAAACTCAATAACTTTCTCAACTCAATATCATAGAAGCATAAAAAGAATTTTTAGAGACTCAATATGTTCTATTCTCAAAACTCAATCTCAACTCAAATCAATCTCATAGAAGCATAAAGAGAATTGTTAGATATTCAATATGTTATATTCTCAAAACTCAATCTCAACTCAAATCAATCTCATAGAAGCATAAAGAGAATTGTTAGATATTCAATATGTTATATTCTCAAAACTCAATCTCAACTCAAATCAATCTCACAGAAGTATAAAGAGAATTGTTAGAGACTCAATATATTTTATTCTCAACACTCAATCTCAACTCAAATCAGAATATATAATAGTTTATTTTATGAAAGTTGATCAATAACTTCATACATCCACTTCACTAGGTTCAATCAACTCTTTTCAACCAATCACTTCAAGAAACAACTCTTGCTCACAAATCCTAGTCCAAGCATGTATCATCCAACTCAAAATATTTTCAACAATGCTCAACAACAAATCTCACATAACAATGATACTCATGTTCTTTTCTAACTCATGTTCAAGTTCTTTTCATAACAACTCACTTCAACAACCATGCTCATCAAACAAGGTTTTAATCACAACTCTCAATTTTAGAAAACCTTGAAGCAATAACTCAACTACTTCACTCAACCAATGGTCTCAACAACCATGCTAAAAAAACAAGGTTTTAATCTCAACTCTCAAATAAAAAAACCTTGAAGCATTAACTCAACCACTTTTGAAATGGAAACCCTAATTAAGTCCTTTTCACTCCAAACTTAATTTTCAATAAAACCAATCAATCAACTCAACCAAAAAGGAATTTTCCCATACCTTTATGCCAAGGAGTTGTTCTCACAAATCTGCCACTCTCACAAATTTCTCTTTCCAATCACAAAAGGGTTAGTAGACTTGAGTAATATCACAATACAAAAATAATAACCCAATAACACCTTATTACTCCAACTCAATAATAACATCCACCAAAGTCCTTTTAGAAGAAACCCTTATCAAAATAATAGCCAACAAGTCTTAAAATAAATCTCAATTAATCCTTTATTATAACTCCTTATACCTCCTAAAACATAACTCTCAAAACAATAATTTCCATATTATAGAACTCAAATAATCATCAATACTTCACCTTCAAAAATCAATCACCACAACCTTTATTTTATAAGGTTTATTAAAAATTAATAAACTTTAGAACAACCTTATCACTCCAACCTTAGGGCATAAATCATGAAATTTTAATTAAAAAATCGTACCTACCTCAAGGTGTTTCGACCCCATGACTTGCCCTCACCACGAGCGCCTTAGCCGCGGCTAAGGTTGCCACATGAGCTACATGCTCGTTCGCAAAGGGGGAAGTACCATGTGCTTCCTCTTTGTGCTTCTCCTTGCCCACGTTTAACAAAAACATGCACCTTGGGCACTTCCACAATACTACCACAAAAAAACCACTTCACGAGAATCAAACACACGACCTTTGTGCTACCAACACCTTCGTGCTCTCCAAGCTGCCACTAGGCCACACTGCCCAATGCGAATTGGGGGGTGGTATCTCTCCGTGTTATCCTCTGCTTCCTTTGGAAAATGTTTTAAACCACACAAGCTTGTTTTCGCATATGCCACACAAATTTCATTCGAGCAAGGATAATTAATGAACAACTTTGGGCATATATTTATATTGCCCTCCTCCTTTGTCTAGGACATCGGCGCTTTGATTTGAATGCATCACGTCAGCTCTCTAAGGCTTCGAAATCCTTAGTAAAACCCAACCTTTGGGTTTTTAATCTCTAAAAACTTTGCGCTCGAATATATTTTAATTTTCTAAAACCCAACCTTAGGGTTTTAATCAAATGAACTTTATCCTTTAAAATCTAATTATATTATTATTAAAAATTATAATATTTAATTAGATTTTTACCACTTCGGTAAATATTATAATAACAATTATAATATTTTTAACCTTTCAATGCTTCAGATGAATTGCTTCTATGGAGAAATAAAAACCTCTTTCTGACCCAATATTTTTGGGTGTAAAATATAATATTTTAACCCACTATAAACTTCCATTAAAATTTGCACTCAAACTGAAGAACTCTCACTTGCATCTTGACATCAATGACAATTTTGGTTGAGGGACTCAAAATGTCCAACAAAAGACACTTGAGAGCTTAATCTTGAATGCTTGGATGCTTCTAGGAATGAGAGCTTGAATGCTTTCATAAATTTATGGTAAGTTTTTGGCATAACCTTGCCATGCTTGAAGATCAATTCCTATGAATCTATATGAAATTTCGTAGACTTTTGTTGTATTACAATATAATATCAATTAAGCACCCCAAGTGTTGGCTTTATAGAAAGCCATGGATCCTTGGGGAAGGATATCATTGAAGATGATACGATTGGAGAAGGTAAGAATTTGAAATTGGATCAAGATGCCATTAATGGAGGAAGATTATAAATGGAAATTTTTGGTCTTTGGATTTTTGTTGGGGCTACAAATCAGATCCTACTGATCGGATCCATTAATGATGGGTGGCTTGGTAGGTACTAGTTGTCAATTTTTTTATTTGGTATATGACAATAAAAAATGTTGGAAGGCGATAGTGTTGGCAGCACTAATGCTCTAGTGCTTTATTGAAATGAGCATTGCTAGTCAAATTTGGGCAAAAAATGATGAAAAGTTAAATTTTGTAAAAGTGTTGCCCAAAATGTGAAAGTGTTGGTGACGATTTTGCTTTTTCACTAGCGATTTTGCTTCTAGAGCAATAAATGCCTCTAATTTAGTTTTGAGGATGATTGATTCAGTTTGGCTAATTGATGAAGATATTGTCAAGCTTGAATATTAATAATGCACTCAAAATTATATGTTGACACTTTCCTCTTTTATGCATTTATTGCATAGTGAATCCATCAAAAAATAACATAGATACCCTGATTTTGAGACAAGATTTGATGGGTTTGATTGTTTGATTAGAGGTGATGTCAAATTTTGCATTTTGGACAACAATAAATGTTGTTGTGCCCTAGTGTGCCCCATCAAGTTTCAGAGGAAAAATCAAGTTGGATTGAGAAAACTCGACTATGATCCACGCTAATATTGTGATGAATTGAGGATAGACAACAAAAATTGATCGGGAAGCTCAAGAGGGGGGTAAAAAGGGTTTGGGGGATAAAAATCAATTCATTTTTAACCATGAAGGGGAGAGAAAAAGAGCTTTGAAGCAGAGATAGTAGCCAATATTTTTGATGGCCCAACATGCACATATTCCACCTTAAGTTAATTGGGTGAGGGTACCTACAGCTAGAGGGAAAGCACAAGTGTAGGTATGCATCGAAAAACCAACTTTTATGTTACGAAATGCCTCAAAAAGCATGTTTAAAGAAATAGGAAGTGCTTTCATATACCAGTAGCATTAGTGCATCGATGCTTTCATTGTGCAACAATGCTACCACCACATGGAAAATGCTTTTGTAATTTGTAAGGCTAACACAGTTACTAGTTTTGGATAAAGTGGTTGCAGACACTACACTATAGGGAGCAGCACCCACATGCATTGGAGACCATTTAGGGTCTCCTAGAATTTACAAACCATACAATACTAGTAGCATTGGGGCTATACCACTTGACCCTTATTCCAAAGGTAGAGTTTGGTTGCACCCTTATCATGGCATTGGCAAAGCACTGGTATTTAGATATGAAGTCCTTACAATCACCCACTAGTGTGATGACAATTACACTAGAGGATGTTTGGAGGATTCTCAAAGTGACCATCAAGGAAGTGCATGCCCACATATACTAGAACTATAGGCACTACTTAAAGAGATTGATAGGGAATGTGGAATTTCTATTCTATAGGTTAGGCATTGATACTAATGTCACTTACATAAGGGGCCACCTTGATAAATAGACCATGTTCAATTGTGTCTTGGTTTCTGGCACCTTGATTGGTGATACAAGCAGAAGAGTGGTTAACTAGGGGTGGGGGAGATCATGGCAGATGTGAATGACTAGCATACCATTTTTGCATGGGATCCTATGGTGTTGCATGGCTTTATAAATCACTACACAAGATGGTTTACAAAGGTGGGATGAGCCTCACTTGTTATATGTTGATCTAGGTATGGGTTTGAGAGCACATAATGGTCATGATGTCACCAAGATTATCAAGGCAATATATTGATCAAGAGTTATTGATAGCATATAGATAGGGTCATATTTTTTAGAAAATATATATTAGGTCCAACAAGGTTATGTTGAGTATTGTTTGGAAAGTAGTCGACGACCTAACGCAGGAGCAGATCGTATAACAGTAGTATAGGCAACATCCAGGCTAGTAGGAGGATACCTACTAGTTGGCTCATGTTACATGAATCAAGTGGTTAGGACCATGGGAGAGAGGAATCTCTATTATTCTGATTGTATGGTCTACCAATTCGATTCCACATAGGGGATCCTAGGAGGGCTAGTTTGGTGCTAGCACTTCATCTAGGAGAGAGGGTTTAGGCCATAGCTGGATTTTGATTCTTATCTAGAGCTAGATATCAATAAACTTGTTATTCTAGAGCTAGGTAGTAATGATCTTGGAACCAGTGACAAGTATTGGAGATAGTATCAAACCATTAGACCATGAAAATTAATCATCACTAGGTTATGGCCAAGTGAGCAATAAAGGTCAAGCAGGGTATGAAATGTGTAACTAGTCTTAGTTTGACAATACAAAGAGTACTAGAGGCAGAGGGAGGCATAGACAATAGTAGTAATAGCAATAAAAATAGTAGCAGCAACAATAGTAGCAACAATGACAATCACAATGATAGTAATAGAACCATTACTAGCACTGTTAATAAGCATAGCAGGTAAGGGGAGACTGAGAAAGTCATTTCTATTTATCATAAAGGCAAAGCGGGATCCCCTAGTTGAGAAAGCGATGAGTATGGATATTGCACTGGTAGCAACTCAAGCAAAGGTAATGGTATGGATAGCAAAGAGAGACCAACTAGAAAAATAGGTCTTCGATATGCAACAAACAATTCAAGGTCTGACTATTGAGTAAGATATAATGGTGGTGAGAATCACATCAATAGTAGGAGGATCCGAGGGAAGCTAGATTATCCAGAATTTGTTGGATAAAATGGCAAAGATATAGAGGGACTTGTAGGAAGATATCAAGCAAGTAGCCCACTAAAGAGTGGCTTAACATATAGTCATTCTAATTGATAGGCACATACCATCACCAATGTAGACATGATCAGACACTCTTGATTCATGACACACCAATTGTAGCGGTCAATTAAGATGCCATCACCTGCAAGAGGAGGATTTGTAGGAGCGTTGGACATGGACTCCTAGAGCTAGCCTGATTGTGGTATAGCTATCTTCATTTTGGGGCTGATTGTACTGTTATTCTATATTATTAATTGTATATTAATAATGTACCATAGAGACCATGTATATACATTGAGTTTTTTTATATATAGGCCATTTGATTCATCATGATGCATGTTATTTAATGGTTTTGTGTTGATTTTTTATGATGTGATAGAATTGAATAGTTAATGATTAGTGGTTTTAGGTTGATTATGGTATGTAATGATTATGTCATGATTATTTTGATGTGAAATGCAAGATGTATTTATGACTGATTTATGCTTGGATGATTAATGATTGATTATGATGGGATGTTTCATGTTGTAATGACTTAATTATTATGATGAAATACAATAATGATGAGATGACTAGACGTTTAGAGTAGAATAAAATAATGACATGATAACATGCTCTCAATATTTTTATGACAAATGCATGATAGATGATGATGGATGCATGATGGATGGTGATTAGCAAGTGAATAGTCCAAGGGGTTATTAGATAATGCCAAAAGGCATTGCTATAATATAGTTATATCTACTATGTACATATTTATATTTGCCTAAGGGGATTTTATCTTGGGTTTACCCAAAGGGACTTTAGCTTAGATAACAAGATGTATATACTGATGTGTACAACTATATATAAATATTTGCTTAGACATTTTTCCAAGGGGACTTTAGTTAGCTTTGCCTTGAGGAATTCTAGTTAGCTTTGAGATTTTCCCAAGGGACTTTAGTTAGCTTTGCCCAGAGGACTTCTAGTTCATTTTCAGATTTGCACATTAGGAGTTTATCTAGCTTTGCCTAGAGGACTTCTAGTTAGCTTTGATATTTGCCCAAGGGAAATTTAGTTAACTTTTACCAAATGATTTCTAGTTATCCTAATCTAATACAAAGTATGTACATAAACATAAAATATCTACCTTTAAAAAAATGTCTAGACGAATTTTGATTGGTCCTAGGACTTTTGATTTTGCTTGGCTCATAGGACTTCCAATTTAGAATTATAGAATCACTTTTCAAAAAATGCTTAAAGGACTTCTTGGATTGATATGACTCGTAGAAAAGTGTCATAGAGGACTTTTGATAGATTGATGTGACAATAGATTATACCCCCAATTGAATTGATGAATCTGATGTTGACATGTTGCCCCCATGCATGGTGGTACATAGGAGACAAGGGATGATATTTATTGGTCTTCCTATTAGTACCTATAAATCTTATAGTATTCATCATGTACCAAGAGATTGATGAGATAGAAGATCTCGATTTGATTGACCTTGCCATCAACACCTACAAACCTCACAATATTCATCATACAAGTGACTAAAGAGATATAAGAGATTGATTTGATTGATCTTGCCATCATCACTTGCAAACCTCATAGTATTCATCATGCAACAAATCATTCAAGAGATAGAAGAGCTTGATTTAATTGACCTTTTCATCAACACCTACAAACCTCATAATATTCATGTAGAAAGTGATTGAAGAGATGAAAAAATATTTATTTAATTGACATTGCCATCAACACCTACAAACCTTGTAGTATTCATCATGTAGCAAGTGATTGAAGAGATAGAAAAGCTTGATTTGATTGACCTTACCATAAACACTTACAAACCTCATACTATTCATCATGCAACAAGTTATTAAAGAGATATAAAAGCTTGATTTTATTGACCTTGACATTAGCACCTATGAACATCACAGTATTCATCTTGTGGCAAGTGATTGAAGAGATAGAAGAGCTTGATTTGACTGATCTTGAAGTTAGCACATATGAACCTTGTAGTATTCATCATGCAACAAGTGATCGAAGATATAAAAGAGCTTGATTTGATTAACATTGTCATCAACACCTATGAACCTCACAATATTCATCACCCAGCAAGAGATATACAATTTGGAAGAATAGATGAAGGTAAATCTTGAGGTAAATCATATTAGGGAGATACATTGAGATAGATTGCATTATGTGAACCCTAATTGATTTATAAAATGGGACTAAGAGGATTTGCTTGCATAAGTCGCCTATTGAATGGAAAAAAATTTGTCTAACTAGGATCATCATTTGCATGTCATTGTGAATCCCTAACTTGATATGTAACATGTAGTACAAATAGAGACAAGTACATACATGCAAGTAGATATGAAATAAGGCATATGTGAGAAAGTAATGACAAGTAGTTAAAAGCAAATGGACAATCAATGTAGAATCAGATGTAATATCATTTAAGATGCATTATGTTCATCAGTTATTTAAGTTCTTTGTTGTTGAAGTGTGGTGAGGTGATAAACACTTGAATCATACTTGGTGGTTATGATGTATGGACCTAGCCAATTAGGCTCAAATTTACCTTTGAGCTCAGTTTTTGCATTGGTATTTTTTTTATTCTCTTTGAGGATAAGATCACTAACTTGAAAGGAATATGATTGCACCTTCTTGTTCTAGGTACATTTAAGTCTTTGTTGGTAGACACTTAGGTTTTCTAACGTATGTTATCAAGCAATTCCAGCTAGCTAAGATGAGTGAGATGGTACTTATCTCTAACAGAGGAGTCCTACAACAAAATGTGCAAGGAAGATACCTCTAGCTCAAAAGGAAAGACTACTTTGGTTTCATAAACCAAAGCATATGGCATTGCACCAGTGGGATTTCTAACACTGATGTGATATGCCCATAAAGAAGGATACAACTAGAGATGACAATCTCTACAAGTGTTTTTGATGAGCTTCTTGAGGATTTTGTCAAGAGTCTTGTTAAAAGTTTCATCTTGGCCATTTCCTTGAGGATAGCAAGGTGTAGGCCATTTGTGTTGAATGTTTTATTGAACAAATTTTTTTTAGACATTCTTATTCTTGAAGGGTGTCCCCATTATCAAATATTAGTACATGAGGAATGTCATAACAACTAAGGATTTGGTTGAGGATGAACTTGGAGACTTGGACTCCAATGGTTGAAGCTAAAGGTATGGCTTTGACCCATTTGGTGAAGTACTTAGTAGTTGTTATGATGAATTTGTGCCCATTATGTGACATCAATTTTATCTTCCCAAGGATTTCTAAGCCCTAAACAAAGAAAGTCCAAGGAGAGGTCAAATATTAGAGAGCTTGGGATGGAGAATGGAAAATATTCTCGTGTTTATCACACCTCTTGACACAATTGCAAGAGTCATTTTCCATAGATAACCAATAATAACCCAGTCATAGGATTTTCTTGGCAATGGAAACAACATTCAAGTGTCCATCGCATGATCCATCATGGGTCTCGTTGAAAATTGCTTAGGCTTTAGTTGAGGCTAAGAATCTAAGCAAAATACCATCAAGGGTGCAACAATACAAGATATCATCAAGATGACATACCTACAACCACTCATTGTAGCTCAAACCATTAGGAAAAGTGTCATCCTTAAGGTAAGCAAAGATATCCTTGTGCCAAGGAATAGGGGAGGAAGTTGCTTCTATCTAAAAGACTCCTAGAGGAATCTGACTAGACTCTAGGGTTGAAAGCTCCTAAATTTGTTGAATGATGATTATGGCTTGTTTAGCATCAAGCTCATTGCAGTTGAAACCATTAGGCAAAGTGTCATCCTTAAGGTAAGGAAATATATCCTTGTACCAAGGACTAGGGGAGGAAGTTGCTTCTACAAAAAGACTCTTATATGAAGCTACCTAGACTCTAGGGTTGAAGGCCCCCTAATTTGTTGAATGACAATTATGAATTGTTTAACATCGAGCTCTAAAGGGATAAGGCATAGTATTTACATGGCAGTTACTAGACTTAGGGATAGCTTCAATGGCGATTTTTTCAAAAAACCATTAGTTTATCAACGATCTCCTTGTATAGATTGAGCTTATCATCCTTAGTTTGATAAACACCATTGACTTGGTTGACTACTAGTTGAACTCCTCCAAAGACAAAAATTATTCTAACCTTAAGGGTTAATGCTACACGTAGCCCTAGGATAATGGATTCATATTCAATGGTATTGTTAGTGCAAGAGAGTTTAAGCTTGAAGGATAAAGGAATTAGTTGTTGAGGAGTGACCAATATGATTTCTTTTTTCAATCGTTTGACACATCCAGAACCATCAAAGTACAAAGTCCAAGAGTTAGGTTGATCTGCTTTTAGATTGAAGATGGACTCATCAAGAAATTCTACTGCTAAGATATGGCTAGATTCTAAAGGTTTATAATTGGTCAACGATGACCTAACCTTTCACAAACTTTTGGCTAACAAACTTGATCAAATTATCTAAGTGCAATAACTCACTTAGCAATTTGTTCTAAGAGTTGAGTCTTAGACATGAGATAGCATAAGGGATCGACTCTCGCAATGACAAAGGTTTTATGGCTAAGCATATAGCGTCTATGCTTCTAAGAAGAAAACACTATGGCTAGGCAAAGCTTCTCTAAAGGGGTATAGCAAACTTCATAATTGACCAAGTCATGCTAATATAGAAAATTGCCATATTGGTTGTCATACTGCACCAACATATATCCTAAGGAAAGTCTTGGTCACTATGTATAGCAACAAGGGAATATTGGGATTAATTGGACAAGTATATGAGGAAACAAAAGGTAGGATTTTAGAGCATCAAATACATCTTGAAATTCAATATTTTATTCAAAGAATGCATCCTTCCTTAAGATCTTGGTGAAGGATTGACACTTGTTGACTAGCTGGGAGATGAATCTTATAATGGATGGGATTTTGCCTTAGAGACTCCTAATATAGGTTAAAGTTCAAGTGGGTGGCATATCAACTATAGTTGATATCTTGTTAGGATCAACTTCACTATCATATCAAGATATGATGAATCCCAACAATTTTCCTAATGTAACCCAAAAAGTGCATTTTTGAGGCTTTAGGTATACATAGTACTCCCACAACCACTCAAAGATGTACCTTAAGTCTTGAATGTGATCTTCCTAGTTTAAATATTGACCAATAAGATAATCGACATAATCCTCCATGATGTCATGCATCATGTCATGAAACATGCATGTCATGGCTCTCTGATAGGCAGCCCCTTCTTTTTTTAGCCTAAAGGACATGACTTGATAGCAAGAGGTTCTCCATGGGTAATGAATGTTGTTTTTATTGGTTCTCATAAGTGATTTTGATCTGATAATAGCCTATAAATCCGTACATAAAAGATAGCATTCTATCGCTTGTAATGAAATCAACATTCATGTCAATGTTGGATAAATGTAAGTCATCCTTGAGGCATGCTTTATTGATATTTTGAAAGTTGGTGAACACTTTAATGCCAAATATTTTCTTAGAAATAGGAATAATGTTAGAGATATAATAAAAATATTTGATGGCTTTGATGAATATGACATCAAGAAGTTTCTAGAGCTCCTCTTTGAATAGTAATATGACTTTTGGATGCATCTTCTATAATTTTTATTTTACAAGTTTTGCACCGAGAGTGACGACTAGGTGGTGGAAAAATAAGGAACAGTCAAGACCAAGCATATCAGCGTAGGATCAAACAAATATATCTTTGAACTCAGTCAAGAACTCAGTATATTTCACATCTCAATTAGGGTGAAAACCTTACCTAGTTTAAGGATCTTGGGATCTTCTGGAGTCTCAATGTTGATGTCCTTCATGATTAGAAGACAAGATTTATCTTCCAATTGAGGGGGAGCCAACAACACTCCCAGGATATAAGGATCTATAAGATTTAATCCTTGTTGATTGTTGTCGATTGGCTATAAGATAGTAACATATATGATTTACAGAAAAGATCCACCAAAATATAAGTTGTCATGCTCTAGATACTCTATGGGTCCATATTGGGGAGGATTGCTTAAGACATCCTTTGTCTCATAGTTATCTCCATTAATAATCAACTCAAGATAGGCTAGGGTTAAAAGGTTCACCTTGATAGATTGGGCAAATTAAGAGAAGCTACAATCTATGAGGAGTGATCACCCATTGTGATCCTTGTCCCATTGTACTCTATTTGAAAAAGCGATGTCATCATGGAATGCCCTACCAATATGGTTGACCACCTCTTCGCTATCAGAAGAATAAAAGAGCAAGGGTTGAATACAGTTGGGGATATAACCTATCCTCGTATATATTTTATCGGCTCCTATCTTCCACCAAGCCTAACTTCTTCTTCTATCCCTTGATATTCTCTTCTATGCAACAGGCCAAGCGAGTGTCCATTCCTTTGTGCTTTAATCCTTGCTAGGAACTTCACAAAAATTTATTCTCCCACTCATTCATTATTCGTTATGCCTCTTTGCCTTTTGTCATACAATGATTGTAGTTGTACAACTTTGTCATCCTCTATACAACCTGTTTCGCACACTTGTACATTGATTTCTTCAATTGTTCAAAAATCTCTTTTAGTCGTACGTGATCCCCTTTCGTCATATGATAGTCATCCTTCGTTTGCACCATAACCTTCCTATGTCTATACAATAACTTCACAATAGTCTTCCTTCATCTTGTATGAAACTTCTTCCAATTTGCAAGTGTCTTCCTTACAGTCCCTCCTTCGGTGCACTTGTACGACTTCACTAAGTCGTCTTCCTCCTTGGCTTATGTGTCTGCACAACAACTTTCTTCTACCCTACCTTGCACAATTCTTAAAACCCTAGACTGCAACTTTTGAAAGGAACGATGGAAAAATACAAGGATCAAACCACAAGGATCAAACCACAAGGATCAAGGGGTTGAAGCAACACCACATTAACCAAAATAGAGACATTGAAAAATAGAAATAAGATAATGGAATCTAACACAAAAACTGCAATATCATATCATATATCAAAATTGATTATTAGTACAATGGAGAAACCTTGCTTAAATAGGCAAGGAAGATCCACCACAATCGTAGGATCAACAAAGAGATAAGGATCAATATTCACTATACAAACAGGGAGGTCCGATATGATCCATGGAGAAAAGATCTCAACCCTCAAAATGTAATCAATGAGTGTAACTCCCTAGGAATGTCAAATATCCCCATAATATCTAAATAAGATAAAAACAAATATTCACACATAAAGTGGGTGGGGAAAATAAACTAAACTAATATAAAAATAAAGTACCTAGGTGAGCATGAGCTAGAGTCTAAACACATACTCTAACAAATTTTCCTTGAAATTTCTTAACAATTGCCCTTTTGTGCAATCCCCATATGGGGTTTTCAATAAATTTAGCTAACTTCTCCCAACTTCGTACGAAATTTCCTTTTTTTGTCTCAATTTACAAGTTTACCTTTTCTACATAGGCTCCTCAATTCTATTTTTCTCTGTTCTTCTAGTTTTTCATACAGTTGTACGACCCTTCATACACCTACAACTTCCAAAAGTTAGGGTACTTTATGATACCCCTAACACACTACCTCTCTTTTGTTGTGATTCTTTGCATTTCAGGTCTTAGTTAAACTAGTACTCTCTATGACATATACTCCTTGACGATGTTTCTCCTCTGCAGCATTCTCCTTTTATTCCTTTTTCTCCCGTTCAACTATTTTCATGCACCCCCTCCAGCCCCTATTTATAATTTTGGACTTTGGGCAGGAAATAGTTATAACCACTCTATTGGCCGCCATGTTGTCTACACACATTTTTACTTTTTGATTTTTGACTTACTTTTTGTTTTTTAAATTTATTTATATATTTATACATGCGCTTTATTTTCCCTTGACGACATCCCAAATTTGTCATACAAGTCATACGACCACATTGACATGGACTTGTACGATGATTTTTGGTGATAAGTCATCTTGTCATCCTATTGGTTCCCCTGTCGTACATTTGTATGTTTAGCATTGTCAACAAGAGGTTCAATCATACAATTCCCTATCGTACCATCGTCTTAAGTTGTATGGTGCCCTGTCGTACGATCATCATCCTAAAATTGATTCGTATGATGCCCTGTCACACAATCTTCCTCATCTACTTGATTTATACAATGCCCTATCGTATAGTATTCGTCCTCTATTTGACTTGTACGATGCCCTACTATATAGTCATGTTTCTTTATTTGACTTGTATGGCACCCTAACATACATTCCCCTTCCATTTGACTTGTATGGTACCTTGTCATACAATCCCCTTCTAGCCTTTGATCTATACGACATCTTGTCGTACAATCTCCCTCTTGCCTTATATGGTCTTCTGTATGACTCCTACTTGCGTTTCTTTGAACAAAGTGCCCTTCTAGACTTGTATTTCCTCATTCATTCGTTCATTCCTTCTTCGATCATGCATCTGTGGAATGATCCTTCCCTTGATTATCATATGAATCTCTTTGTTTTAGGATTTCTTTCTCCCAACTTCAAGCTATCTGAGATCCATATGATTCCTCGATCGTTCTTGATGTCTTCGGTTTTTTCGTGGCCCTCGAGGTGGTCCTAATGGCCCAGCCTGATAGTCATGCAAAAAGTTGATGGTTTTGTGTTGGATCGACGAATGGTCCTTGCGGCTCGCTTCGTTGATCCCACGGCCTAGGGGTAGCAAGAGGGAAATTTCATCCCCTTTATCCATTAGGAGGGAGACCAACCAAACTCCTCCCTTGGATAGGTAGCCTTAGGCCATTGAGAAGACTTGATTGTCTCCCTATGTTACCTAAGTTACCTATTTTCTCTTTTTCTTGAGATCTACTAGGTTCTCCTTCAGCCTAGATCTTTAGAGGTGTATCCATTAAATACTTCCTTTATCTGCTAACTTTGTCCATCAGGCTTCTAAGTTATCTTATTACATCTAAATAGCTTTGTACCTCAAGATAAATTTGTGGCTCTCTATATCTTAAGAAAACAAATTTAGAGCTTGAACTATAATTTCCAATAATAATTAGAGGAAGACTATCGCTACTTGTATTAGTCACCCAATTCGTTCCTTTGTCTTTTGGAGATGTTGGTACGTCCATCACATCTCTCCACAATATCTCGATGACTTCTTCTCTACTTAGCCAATATTGTGCTAGATCATCAGGTTCCTCTTTTCGCTTTCTTGTCTTGAAGAATTCTTTCTTCAACTATTCTTTGTCGTTCAAGTTTCACCTCTTGTTCTTGTTGCCTTCTAGTTTCTCGTTCATCCAAGGTTTGTATCGTCTCATCCAGCTCCTAGATAATTTGTGCTCTCATCCTTGTATCCACTCAAATTTCTATACTCTTGTTGGAATTGTTGTGTTTCTTCTTGTATGCTTTGTTGAACGAGCCCAAATTGAGCTAACAACCAAAACCCTACCAACTCCTCGTTCCCAATTATTCCTTCATTATTATAAACCGACATATCCTTTGTATTCCTTCGTTCTGTTTGGGAATAGTGCATGCACCCATACTCTTCTTTGTTCATTTGGGTGAGGTACTAGTTCTTGTTGTTCTATTATGGATTGCACTTCTCTATATTCTGTAAATAATCCTCTTAATACCATATCATCTTCTTAATCTTGGTGATTCTCGTTCTCTTCTAGGTTTTGGCATGCATTATTTTCCAAATTTTGATGCTCTTCGTCATTTGTTTGACTTGGCCCATTTTTTGTGGAGCATTATTCATTGCCTTCTTCTTTCTGCCACTTCTAGGAAAATAAACAAACATTGTTATTTCACTCTTTAAGGTTTCAATCGTGACACATTCACTGTTTTGGGAACAATCATCTCATTTAGATTTTGCAACTTTACCATGCCATCTTCCATCATCTCTATTACTTGGAAGGATCCAAACCATAATATCTTCAACTTTACTGACTTGATTTCTCTTTTTCCATAATACCTTAGAACCAAGTCACTTGGTTTCAACTCAATCTTCCTCAGGTGCTTATCATGCCAAAATTTTCTCCTTTGTTAGGCAACTTTTGTTGTCCATTACGCCATAACCCTTTTCTCTTCTAATTGCATCAATGCCACAAGCCTCTTCTTCAAGATTTCTCGCTCTCCTAAACAGTTTTCTACCACTACCCTCAAACTACTTACCAAGAACTCTACTGGCACTACTGCCTTCTACCCATATATCAACTAGAATGGAGTATTATTTGTTGTTGACTTAAAGGTTGTTTGGTATACCCATAAGACTAATGGCAACTTTTCCTTCCAATCTGCTCCTCTTATCCCGCATGTCTTATACATTATTGATACCAATATTTTGTTCATCACCTCTGCCTGCCCATTTGCTCTAGGTAATACAAAATTAACAGCGAATACAAAATCTGGAATTTATTGTCAGCTTCTTAATTACTTCATTCACGAAATGACCTCCCATTCACTTGTCAATTGAAGCGAAATTCCAAATCTTGTTATTACTTGCTCACATAGAAATCGGGTTTTACTCTTTGTCAAATTATCCTATAATGCTCTTGCCTCTATCCATTTCGTTGGGTATTTAGTTGCCACTACTATGTATTGACACTTTCTCTTCTAACTCGTCCTTAAAGGACCCACAAAGTCTAAGTCCCATCTTTCAAATAATTCCTATCTCTGAAATGGAGGTAATGAAAATAGTCTACATAACGACATCCCATCTCATTGGCACATATCATATGCTAGCACAAATTCCTTCGCATCGTAATAGAGAGTGGGCCACCATAGCCTTGCCAAAAGCACCTTCCTCATAGTTGCATCTGGTCCCATATGCCCTCCGACCAATCCTTCATAAGCTTCTTTGAATGTTACCTTAAGTTCCTCAATTACACATCTTCTCAGTATTTCATCCATGATGATATAACACTTATTACAAACAACTGGGCATTAGGGAACTCATATGACACTCCTACAGGTTCTCCTAGGTGAATCCTTGATAATTGATCTGCTATAACATGCTTCTTTTTGGGTATGATCACTACCTCGAAATACAAATTCTTGTGATGTAACAAGCCACCTACTAACTCGTCTATGTGTAGTCGATTTATTAATCAAATACAACAATGTCTGGTGATCAACATAAAAAGCAAAGGGATTTTATCACAAATTGTGTCTAGATTTTTGGGCAACATATACCATCCCTAGCGCTTCCCTTTCAATTGTGTTGTAATATTTATTTTCTCTTGATAGCAATCGACTTGCAAAATAGATAGATTCATCAAGCCTAGATTACCCCTCCTAGGCCAATGCACATCCAATTACGAAATTGGATGCATCTACATGGACATGAAATTCCTTGTCCCAATTCGAAAATACCAAAATGGGCATACATACCAAATTCACCTTCAACTCCTCAAAGACTCCTTGATGCTCCTCTGTCCACCTAAAAGGAACATTCTTTCAAGTCAACGAATCTATGGGTAGGACACATGGGCAAAAATTCCTAATAAATCTGCTATAATATCCTATAGATCCTAGAAAGGTCTTCAGCAAACTCACGTCATGTGATTCTTCCATATTCATGATGAAGTGAATCTTATCAATATTTATCTTCAATAGTTCCTTACAAACTATTTATCCCAATAATTTTCCATATGGTGTAGGCAATAGTTCCAAGAAACAAAATTGAAAGTTTTTATGAAAATGACCAAACATTTCATGTAATGAAATGAAATGACGTCAAATATAGTCAAATGCAGTACAATGTAGTCAAGATGAAATGTAGGAAAATATTTTCAAATGAAATGCAAATGCAGCTGTCATTGTAAAACCTTAATAAATCACCCATTTGGATGGGGGGACTGCAGGGGCCTTCCCTGGGAATTTTTGTTTTGCTTCTCTGCTTCCCCCTTCACTAGTCTTGTCCCAGTTCCCTGGCACTTCCCTGGACCTTCCTTCTTGCCTGGTTGGCTTGGCAGATGATCTCCTTGGGGTGGGAGGTCACTTCTCCCTTTGTCTGCCCATTTCCATGCCTGTTTGAAGGGTTCTTTCGTGTGCCTCTGGTCTGGGACGTCCCTGGGACCTTCCTTGGGACCTTTCCTAGGTTTTCTATGCTGCTTCAGGGATCCTTTTTCCTTGGTGCTCTCATTTTGTCCCAGGTTTTTTACAGGTTTCTACTTGGTGTCGAGTTTTAGAGGTTCTCTAGGTGTGGTGCGTCGTGGCTTTGGGAGAGTTGCTTCTTGAGAAGTTTTGCATAGCATCTTTTTGGTCTGGGAGGGACCACGCGCTTATTCCTGTGATTCTGCTCTTTGGGTTCATGGATGTGGGTTTCTTGGTGGTTTCTAACCATTTTTTGTGGCTTTGTGAGGGGCCTCTACTTTGCTTGTTATTGTGATCCCACTGGTCTTCCTTATTTGGTTCCTTGAAGTTGTTCATTGGTGGTGGTGAAGGTTGTCTAGGGTTTCTTGCTACACTTTTTTGGTCTAGGGGAGACTTGTGCTTAACGCCTGCAGCTTGTTCACCCCATGGCTACTTCCTCTTGGGTTCCCTGGGAACTTTCCCGCCTCTTTCCCATGGCTCGCGGTTCTGCTTTTGTTGTTTCCTCTGCTTCTTTTGGTATCTTTGTAGCTTTACCTCATTGCAAGGGGATTTTGTGGCCTGTGGAGATCCTCAGATTTTTGTTCCATTTTTCAGGCCTGTGTGGGATGTTGTTATGATCTTTTTCTTGCATCCCTGCGTGTATCTCAACCCTCCTTGGGTGGGATTTTTCTTCTTGGTGGCTCCTTTGTTCCATCCTGTTGTTTGAGGTGGTTTTGTTTTTCGGTATTTCTTTGGCAAAACCAGGTTCTGGTTTATCCCATGCGCGGGATTTTTCAAAATTGTTTTCCCTACTTTGGAGGGAATTTTCAAATTTCCCACTGGGCGAGATTTTCAAATTTCATGTTGGGCAGGATTTTTAAAATTTTTCCCGATTCGAGCGCGTTTTTCACGTGCTTTTCCTTCGGGCCATCCTTTGGCATTTCCTTTGGCATTTCCTTTGGCCTTTCCTCTAGCCCATCCTTGGGCTTTTCCTTAGGCCTATCTTGTGGCCTTGTATTTGGTTTGGTGACCTATTGTAAAAAGGTTTTGGGGCCCTTTCAAAACCCTTTTTAATGAAATATTAACTTACCAAAAAAAAACCTTAATAAATCACGTAATTTGCTAAGGTTGCTAATTAAGTAGGAAGTTTTGGTAGTTGAGTGACAACATCCTAGAATTGGTTATGGAAACCACCAAGACAGTGATTTAAATAGCCCCTCCTTATTTTATTTTGACAATACATCCATGCGTGAGGTTGGGTTGATGAGTCTGAACGCAGTCATAGAACTATGATCTTTGTATGATTGTGCAATTCTGATAATACAAACATATCCATCTTATTCTCCAATTGTGTCCCATGTGTGATGATGAATACTATGATAGAATTTTAGGATGTTTCAGAAGTCACGAGTTGATAGGCGTAAACGTAGAAGGGTTATAGATGTTGTATAGAGTGTAGCCAAAGTGAACTCGCAGATGCCATAAAGAAGTGTTGACATTTTCAAAAGGTGTCGATGATGTTAGGAAGTATCAACATCGTCAAAAGGTGTAGACGCCATCAAGAAGTGCCAACGCCATCAAGTGTCATCCTTGACATTAGAGTCAGTCATATCATCATGTCATCAGGCCGTCATGAAGTCTACCAGCTAATAATTGTCATGTACAAATATCATTAGTAACGTGATGTCATACTAAGTGTCGTCAAACTAGATATCATCAAACCATTATCGTCTAAGCTATGCCATCATCTAAAGAATCACCTACCAATTGAAGCTAAATTATCGTCACGAACAAGATGTCATCTTGGACAAAGTCTTCTTCGAAATAATACAACTCCTTGGTCCAATAATTTTCATTCACTCATCCCTCGCAATTTTCATTGTTGTGCTACATTTGATGTCATTGCCTAAACAAGTACAGGTCGATAGGAAGTAGCAAGCATGAAAAATGAAGAGGTGAATGACAAATTCAAGGTTGTAGGGACAACAAAGAAGGATTCAAGTACAAAATTCGAAATAACTATGAGAAGTGAGAGATAAACCAACCAAAGAGTGCAACTTATCGAAGACCTTACACAACCGGAGGTGGAAAGAGTGTGGAACCCTCTGGAAGATGAGAGTATGAGAGATGAAAGCAAAAGGTGGGAAATGTTGTTGCTAACAGCAGAGAACAAATTGTAAGAGGAGCAACACCAAATAGTCAAGGAGAACGTTCATGTAACTGAAGACGCCAGTGTAGGAAGTGTGCAAAGAAATAAAGGGTGGATGGTGACACCTAAGCTAGCGGAGAGGAGTTTGCCATTAGGTACAAAGGACAGGAGTCGGGCACCAAAGCAACCATACATGGACACTTTGGGAGGAAGACTGTAACAACCCCACTAGAACAACTATTATATGCTTATTTTATTTCTAGAATGTGGTACTGTTGATGGCCTTGTGGGTGCAGGATCAGGTACCCTTCTTCAAGCTAACAGAGTAAAGATCGATCGTAAAGGACCAGGTACCGTCTTTCAGGCGAGCAAACTAGGGGCATCCGCAAAAGGTAAGGAGGGGTATGATGGAGGTGTGAAAAAGCACCACGGCTCATGGGTACATGGAAGCCCATAAAAACTACATTCATGTAGGAGCATCCTGACTGTTTGACTGAATTATATGTGTGTCTTAGTTGTTTGATTGTGTGTCATATTCTTTCTACCTTCGAATATTTTGATCTGATATTGCTTTTATGTTCGAATAAAATAAAATAAAAATAAAATAAACATAATAATAATAATAATGTGTATTTGTAATAATGGATTTTAAATAAAAATAAATTAAATTATATATATATATATATATATATATATATATGAACTTTATATAAAACGAAAATATGCGTATACTTTCATACCCATATAAATCTGGCTCCACCTGGTAAAGTTTAAGGAAGAAAGTTGGTAATATGCATGATTATCCAGGTGTTACCATTCTCCGTTACGTTTCATGTATAAAGCTAGTGCGATTGTGTTATGTCGAGGGGATAATATGGAGGCGTGATATGCCAAGTTTCGGATTGCATTCAAATTGAGAAAGGAGAACTATGGAAATTTTCAACTGAAGTAAACCAGGTCAGAGTTTCTAAAAATTAATGTGTGACTATTTGTAATATATGCTTGAAGATGTTTAAGGTTGATTTTGTTTGACTGGAACTCCTTTATTTATTTACTTTAAATAAACTTAAACTGTGGTTCATTGCGTGACTAGATGTGCACCATGAAGTTACTTATTGTCTTGCCGGTAAATGGGTAAAGTAAACAGAATTAATCATTCCATATATTTGTGTAGATTGTGGAGATTGTGAAAGAACTTAATGAAAATATTTTAAATTATTTATAAAACTGCTTGTGTATGGAATAGGATAAAGGACTCAATTAAAGGATGTTCCTCTGCTATATTATTGATTGCTCAATGTTGTGTATTGAAATATTGGGTGCTTCCATAGATTGTGTTTGTTTATATATATAAACAAATTTGTGTGCAAACTAGAAATTATGCATTCATTTTGCATTTGAGTCTTTCTGACCCCACGACACCCCCTGAGCCCCTATGTGTTGGACGCGGAAACGGAAGGATAGTTTGGTTGGCGTTGGTTGTATCCGTCTCCTCCAACATGAGGAATAGCTTCTTGGAACCAGCGCATTCGAGTTTGAACGCCATTCTAAATTGTATAGTCTTAACAGAGACCAATCCAATTGGCATGACGGGCTTTCTTTAAAAGTTCATAATCATAGTATAATCCAGCCAGCCTTCTGCATGACATGTGTAGATGTTATGTTGGCTTATCTTATGAAATTTACAAATAATTGCTTATGTCTGATGATGATTGTGACAACCCAATATAAAATAACATTATGGTTTCTAAATCTAGCTCGCAGAGATATGTAATTTAATTTCATCCGAAGTCCGGTATGGAGTTTAACTGCAGTGATAGCCTTATGTAGCTTAATGGTTTTCCTCTGTCAGTAGCTCTAGCTACGTATCTAAGTCAACATCGGGTTCTCCTTGGTATCATCCGCAAAGGACAAACTATATTATAAATAAAAATAAAACTCAGTTGGACTGATTTATTTAAAGCTTCTTCTATGTTATTTTACACTTGTTGGTTAATGCGCAGTAAACGAACATCCGTAATTATGTTATATTCTTTATACCTTGTGTAATGAACATTGTAATATTGAGTTTAAGCATTATAGATTGCTTATGTTACTTTGTTCAAATTAGAACCATAGTAAGTTTATATCATATACGCATCTCAAATTATCCGACCCTCTAATTGCAAAAATATGATATGTAAAATCACCTTCTCATCTTTGCCGTCGTATAAGAGAGTTGTTGTTGTGACATTAATACAAAGATGTGACATTTGATAAGAAACTTTAAATCTAATAAAAATTTGTTTAACTGCCAAAACATCTGATTAAAATAGAAGGGATCTGATTTTATCATTTCGTTCTCCTTTGTTTTCAAAATCTCTCCTGTGGTGGTTATAAATCATTGTCTAGCTCTTAAATTCTTTTATTTGAATTGCATTTAGTCTTAGACCTATTATAATCATTGTAAGCCTGTAGAGCTAAAGACTGAAGAATTAAAATTGTCTCCTTGAAGTTTAATTAAGGGTCAAACCTTTATTTTGATAAAACCAAAATAACGTATTCGTGAGCTTTACAAATCTGATAGTTCTTAGAGGTGCATGTGTATCATTGAAAACAATAGTAAACTTTTATGTTGTTTTTAATGAATCCTTGGGAGTTTTAATCCTTTCTCGAGAACATATCTTGATTGCATGATAATTTAGAATGAGATGCCTTTATATGTAAAAATCACCTGCTCCTCACGCGACTAATATCAATGAACAAAACAAATACAACCTTTAAAAAATATATTTATGTGTTATAATAATATAAAACGTCGTGTTTAGGTTGATGATTAGTATAGAGACTTGAGGCAGAGAATAAATTAGTTTATGTACAAAGCATGTTTTGAATAGCCTTGTCTTGATATGCTCAATAAATAACTAATAGTTGGGGGTGCGCCCTATGTGAAACACCAGAAAATCTATATTATGCTTTTATAACATGGTTTAGTTATATATCTCAAAAAGAGAATATTATAATTATTGAAGTTCTTTAGAGCTACTTGTATTTAAATCATAGTATGGTAAAAGAAAAGTTTAAAGTTCAGTGTTTTAAAAATGCGATAAGTTTAATTGGTTGTGAATACTTGAGTTATAAGCCTAGAAATATAATAGATTTAATATATTTCATGAAGCTTAGTGGAAGGAAAATTCCATGTTTTAGAATATACTTATGAAAGCTTGTTAACTTTGATTTTAATCTAAAAAAGAATAGCTTGTAGAGATATATTTACATAGTTTATTCTTTCTAACTTGTTAACTTTGATTTTAATCTAAAAAAGAATAGCTTGTAGAGATATATTTACATAGTTTATTCTTTCACTTAGAAAGATACAATTCTTATAGTTTGTTTAAAAATATGTTTTCATGAGTTCTTTAAAACAATACTAGATCTCCAATTCATATGTGGTCGTATGAATAACTTGGGGTTTGAAACATTAAGCAGAAAGCCTTTATCGCCTGTTAAACCCCCTTAAACCTTTTTATCGAGAAGGATGGTAACATCCAATACCGGTGATTGCACGGTAGGAAATCACTGTGATTCAGGAGCAATTGTACTCTTGATGAGTAAGGTCAAAACGAGAAGATAACGAGGGATGGTATGGGACATCGTCTCTAGGTCGTTGAACGAGTAGTACGATGATGGTCCCTTTCTCATTGTACAGTTAGGAGATAGCTAGCAGGATACCGATGCTAGGAGTTAGCTAGCAAGCTACCGGTGCTATTATACTTAGTGACGAGTTGGTATGGGACAACTCCTCGTTAATCATGCTATGATAAGTGATACCAGGTCCTGAGCTAGAGTAGTGGCAAGGCCCTAGTTGAATCCAAAGAAATAGGACACTAAAATAGGCACAAGGCATAATACGCTTAACCCCCTTGCATAATTCAAAATTCGGGACATAAATTAGGTCCAAAGAAACCTAAGTCCTTCATGCTAAGGGACGAAGAAAGTATGTGTCCACCCTTTAGGTGTTATGAGCCCTAGAGGATAACCCTAGTCGTGAACCTCGCTCTCGAGGATGAGAAAATAGGTTCACAAAAAAGGCACCTTCTACGGGATTTGGCCATATCATCCACTTGGGAGATCGTCTGCAGTGGTTAGTACTCCCAAAAGTAGGCTTGCTATGCCTCGTACTGAAAAAACATTGGATGATCATTTAAAATTTTACACCAAAATTTTTTCCTTGAGCCCTGTTTCGAGCCTTGTTCCTTACCAAAACTTTGACTTTATGAATCTAGTGAGCAAGATTGGGCTGGAAAACTAGGTGAGTTAGACTTGGGTTGTTACAAATACCAAAGCCATGTACTGTCTATTGTAAAGAAGGTCACAAAGCATAGACGCACGAGAACTGGGACGAAGACTATTTGGAGGAGAAGCACGAGATCGAGAGCAACAAGTCGAGCCACCAACGGTAGAAAGGGAGTGGGTTGAGATCCCACAAGAACCATCGTCAAGCGACGAGGAGGCAAAAATTGACCTAATGGCGAACGTTGCAAATAGAGCAGGCAAGCAAAAATGCCCACCCTTTACTGGAGAGGGAAAAGAAGATCCAACGAGACATATAGGTACTTGCACCACCATCTGGAGAGCAAATGGGGTGACGCAACTAGATGAATGGTTGCAATTGTTTCCTGCTACGTTGCGAGGAATCGCAATAGATTGGTATCTGAAAAGAGAAAGCACACAAGCCTTTCGACAATGGAATACTATGGCAGAAGAATTTATAAATGAATTCCGACCATTGAGGGATGATACTGAGATTATAACAGAAATATATGCCACGAAGCAAAAGAAAGAAGAAGATGTCAAGACCTATAATAGAAGACTAAAGCAGTTAACCCGATAAAATGCAGATGCCACCCGTTGATGGGTTGGTAAGGAGATGGTTCATCGATGGGTTACTACCTAAATATAGGAAGAAAATGAAGGTCATACCATCTTCAACATACAGAAGCATTAGAGAAGGTGAAGAATTTTGAAAGCGAAGCAAAACAAATAGCGGTCGGAATCGTAGGACATCCTAGGAGTGAGGACTCGGATAGCGACTCCGATGACAAGGTACAAAGTGCTATCCACTCCTTGAGGAAGGAGTTCGATAAAATGATGAAGTGAAAGGCGAAGTGAAGAAGGACCGAAAAGACATATGGTGTTTGGATTGTAAGGCTGAGGGACACACCAATGTCAACTGTCCTAAAAATGCATATTGCAATATATGCGATGTAGCAAGACATCCAGTCACTTATTGTCCATTTAACTTGAGGGGAGCAAGGCACCAAACCATGACAGTGTAGGAAGAGGAAAAAACAAATACCCCAAGGAATGGACAAGGAGCAACAAGTGGCGGCTATAGGAATAACCGTCGAGGTGGAAGGCAATATCAAGGTAATCGACAAGGAGGGCAAAGTCGATTACAGTATGATTCGGATGGGAGACCGATCATCCAATGCCAAAATTGCCAAGAATGGGGGCATTTCATGAAGAATTGTCCCAAACCACAGACTGGAGGTACAAATGGGAACAATATCACCCATATGTGTAGATGGTGTGGACCAGGCAACCACAAGGAGGTGAATTGCCCGAATAAAGCAAGTACCAATGGGACACAGAATGTCAATTTGATTGACATTGGTGAAGTAATTGACCATCAAGAAAATGAGAAACAAGTGCTAGCAGTAACAAGAGCTCAAGCTAGGAAGGCTGAGCAATACCCAAATCTTGCCAAGGAGAAGGAGCGATGGCAGGAAGCCCATGACATGGTAAAGGAGGAGCTCGAGAAAGCAAAACAAGAAAGATTACTCCAGGAAAAACCCCTGAAAAAGCTTGAGGAGATATTAAGCAAGCAATCATCAATGGAACGATTAGCAGCACAAGTACTAAACATGGCAGTTGAAGTGAAAGTATCTAATTTACTTGGTGCAATACCAGAGTTATATGCCACAGTAGGAGAAATGGTGAAGACCAAGAAAGTAGAAGAATCAAGAGAGGTTGCCACCATAAAGCAAGAACAATTCATTGATCCTACGATATTGATGATTGAAGCAAGGAAGAAGCCAACTTTGGTTCACATGGAGATATTGGATCATAAGCTGACTCAGGTGATCGTAGATGGAGGATCGAGCATTAATGTCATGCCTGAAAAGACATGGAAGGACATTGGGGCACCATTTTTACGGTCCCCAAATTTTTGGTTGTATGGAGCAGATCAATACGAGATAGAAACAAAAGGTGTACTGACAAACCAAAAAGTAAGAATAGCAGATCAAGACTTCATCTTGGATTTTGTAATAATTGCAATGCAAAAACCAACTTATGATGCATTGCTGGGACGTGGATGGTTGAGGATGGCAAAAGTGAACCATAATTGGGAGAAGGAACGTCTTACATTTAAGAAGGGCCAACACAAGTACATGATAAATCTAAAGAATCAGTCCGTAAGTCAAGACATTGCAACTTTGGACGAATCAGGAAGCTCGTCATCAGACGAAGAAACAAGATACAAGCCTAATGAAGGAGTGTTGCAGCTCGAGGATTGTATGGAAGACGAATAAGATGATGATAAAGGACTTCTCCATTGGCAAATGGAAGATTATGAAGTGTTCACACCACAATGTTTTTGCATCCACGCAAAAGAGGAAGACCAAGATGAAGAAAAGGAAAGAGAGAAAGTTGGCCAAAGTAGTCGAAGAAGATTTGCGATAAAGAAGGACGAGGAAAGCGAGAAGTGGACATTCCCGAAGAACTTCACAGAGTACACAATAGGTGATGCGGTTATTGAAGATAAACCAGCCCACCCGATCGATGTACTCAAAGCAATAGAAGAGCCAGATACGATAAAGTATGAAGGACCAAGGATGGTGCAGATGAACCTTGGCGAAGATGGGGAAGAAAAGATGATACAATGTGGAGATGATTGGGATCTTGTATTGAAAGCAACAGCTTTCAAAATTTTCATGAAGTACAAGGATGTGTTTGCATGGACTTATAAGGATCTGAAGGGAATACCACCAAAGTTGTGCGTACATCGGATACCTTTGATTGAAGGTGCGTAGCCAATGAGGAGATGACCATATAGAATGAATCCAAAATATGCAACTCTAGTGAATGCCGAAATTGAGAAGATGTTGGAAGCAAGCATTATTTTCAAAGTTACGATGAGTGAATGGGTGTCACCAATAGTGATCACCTTGAAGAAAGAAGCAAACAAGATCCGGATTTGTGTAGATTTTCGGAGCCTAAACGTCGTAACTATAAAAGATCCCTTCCCAATCCCATTCATAGACTCCATATTGGAAGAGGTAGCAGGACACGAGATCTATTCATTTTTGGATGGATTCTCGAGCTATAATCAGATCAACATTGTTGAGGAGGATAAGTTGAAGACTACTTTCGTAGTAGAGAATGGCATATATGCATATAATCGGATGCCATTTGGGTTATGCAATGCACCCGCTACCTTTCAAAGAATCATTTTGTATATCTTTGATCAAATGTCCACGGGAAACTTCAAAGCTTTCCTCGATGATTGGTCTTTGTATGGCAAAACAACCGAACATTTATAGGCATTAGAAGAATGTATGGGCTTGTGTCGGAATGCCCGGATAGCATTAAATCCTGGAAAATGTGTATTGATGGTACCTTATGATAAGTTGTTGGGGCACATTGTCTGTAAGGAAGGATTGAAGCCTGACCCGAATAAGATACGAGTTGTATTGTTGATGGAGGAACCATACGACGTAAGTTTCGTTAAGACCTTCTTAGGAACAGTGGGATACTATAGAAGGTTTATAAGGAATTATGCACAGACCGCTTATCCGTTGGATGCCCTTACATGCAAGAGTGTTCCTTTCAAGTGGATGGAGGAACATCAAAAGGCCTTTGAAGGATTGAAGGCGAAGTTGGTGAGCACGCCCATTTTGGTATTTCCAAATTGGGAAAAGGAATTTCATGTCCACGTTGATGCATCAAATTTTGCTATTGGATGCGCCTTGGCCAAGGAGGGGCAGTTTGGGCTGGATCAGCCCATTTATTTTGCAAGTCGGTTGTTGTCAAGGGCGAAGAAGAATTACAACACTACAGAACGAGAAGCCTTGGGGATGGTATATGCGGTACAAAAATTTAGACATTATCTGCTAGCCAACCCATTCGCTTTCTATGTAGACCACCAGGCATTGTTGTATCTAATCAACAAACCGACAATATATGGGCGAGTGAGCAGGTGGCTCATCACATTGCAAGAATTCGTGTTTCGAGTGGTAGTGAGACCAGGGAAGAAACACGTGATAGCAGATCAATTGTCAAGGATTCGCTCAGGAGAACCTGCACAAGGAGTACCAGATGAATTCCCTGATGCACAATTGTTCATGATAAGTGCAGTACCAACTTGGTATAAACAAATAGGGGAATATTTGTCGACAGGAGAGCTGCCAAAGGAGATGTTGGCAGCTGAAAAACGTAAGATCATTGCAAAAGCGGCACCGTTTTCACTTATTGCAGGCTTGTATAAATTGGGATCTGACCAAATCCTAAGGAGGTGTGTCATGGAGGAGGAAGTACAAGCAACGTTGAAAGAAGCGCATGAAGGATTAGTCAGAGGACATATGGGACCAGATGCAACAACAAGAAAAGTGTTGTTAGCTGGATTATGGTGGCCTACCCTTTATCACGATGCCAAAGAGTATGTTAAGGCATGTGATACGTGCCAAAGAATGGGAAAGCCATTAAAGAGAGACTTCATGCCATTATACCCTTCTCAACCACAAGAGCTTTTTGAGAGATGGGGTTTGGACTTTGTGGGACCATTCAGAACAAGCAAGAAGAAGAGGTGCCGATACATCGTGGTAGCTACTGAATACTTGACAAAATGGGTGGAAGCGAGAGCTCTACCAGATAACTCTGCAAGGAGCACTACTCATTTCTTGTACGAACAAGTTATTACAAGGTTCGGGATCCCCCTACAATTGACAAGTGATAGGGGAGGACATTTTGTCAATGAGATTATTCAGAACTTGACCACCGAATTCAAGATCTTTCATTCTTTGTCTAGCTCGTATTATCCTAGAGCCAATGGACAAGTTGAGGCAACGAATAAGGTCCTGGTATCTATAATGTACAAAACATGTGGAGTGGAAGGAGCCGATTGGGAAGAAAGATTGCCAACAGTCCTGTGGGCATACAGGACAACCTTCAAGCCAACAATGAACCACACACCCTTCCAGTTGATGTACGGACAAGAGGTTGTAGTGTCGATGGAATTCCTGGTACCTAGTCTGAGGGTAGCAGTGGAGAATCGTCTGAGTGACGAAGAGAGCCTAGAGGAGAGGCTCACGACACTAGTACAACTGGAAGAAAAGCGGGTTATGGCACAATGGGCAACAAAGATTGCCCAATGTCGAAGGAAACTATGGCACGATAAGCACCTACGGAAGTTGAACTTGAAGACGGGTGACTTAGTGCTTAAGTTTAATGGCAAAAGAGAGATCAAGCTAGGTAAGTTGAAGACCTTATGGCTTGGGCCCTTCCAGGTAGAAGAAGTGTTGAACAATGGGGTTGTTCGACTTAAGAAGTTGGATGGGACAGTTTGCCCCGAGACAGTAAATGGTTCTAAGTTGAAGATGTATAAGGTGAAGGCACACGTGAATGTGATCAACTTAGAATCATCGCAAGGAGAAACTTTTGGAAGATCAACGAAAGCACCACATCAAGGAATACGGTTCTATGAACGAGAACCTAGTGGAACCACCAATCCAGGTGCAGCTCGCGAAGATGAGCAAATGAACTTAGAATGGTTATTCGAGACAGGGAGAGAACCTATGATTGAACAAAGGGAGTTGGAACCTAGACCAACAGAACGAAGAAGGTTGCAGGTTCATGTGAGATTCCCGGATAACGAGGAAGAGATGAGACTCCGAACTCTAACCAATGTAGCATTGCAAGGAAGAGAGTCAGGTGCAAGGGAATCGGAGGATGAAACTCAGAATGTAGAAAATGGAGATGAGCCATGCCAACCAACAAAATCTGGAGTTCTGCAACAAATGATAAGAGAAACGCAACAATTACAAGAGGAATATGAAACTTTGAGAATGTATAATACAAGATTGAGAGAACAAGTGGTTCAAGAATTAGAAGAAACAATGCAACGAATGAATGAAAGGGAAGAACTAAGACGAGCAGAGCTAGATGAATTTGAACAAGGGATAGAAAGGCAAACAGATGAGTTAAGGAGAAATGTCGATGGCAACGAAGGATCACCTTCAAAAAGTAGCCTTTTCTCCTTAAGCTCAAGCAGCTCGTCTTCGGACACATTAAGAATTCGATTGAATAGTAGTAGTACTACTAGTTCAAGTTCCCCATTGACAAGAAGATCAAGGAGGAATAGAAACCTGGCTCAACCAAATCCTCAAAGGCAAGAACAAGAGGAAGCACTTGAACAACAGGAGAGGATTGAGGAAAGACCATGACAAAACTAGGAAGAACTTGTTGATCCAGTAAAATATCGGCTAAGCAGAGAACAAACTGCTGAAATATTATGGAGAGATATTAGGGAAGTACTGATACAACCAAGAAATGGAGGAGGTTGGATTGAAGATTCAAGTAGTGATGAAAATCTTCCTGATCAAAGAGAAAATAATAATCCACATCCAAGTCCCAATCCTCTGAGAAGGAGACAGAGGGACGAAATTCGAAGCCAAAGAGCAGGTGTAAGATTCCTTGAAATGGTTCGAGAGGATGCAAATAATGAACCAGTAATCCCTCAAGAAGATGAAGAAGAAAGAACGGGGAATAGTTCAAGTAGCAATAATGATCTAGTAAGAGGACAACAAGGTCGGCTTGAGGTACAAGAGTACCGAATTGCAACTAGACAATTGAGAAGGCAAAGGAGAGAAGTAAGAAGGCTACAAAGATGAGTGCAAGAAACATCTAGATGGCCTATGCAAACAACAGGTGAAGGAAATGACTCAAGCACTGACTCTGATTTCTCAATTCAATATAGGGGAGCATTGGCAGATTGTGAACCACAAAGGCAGTTTGAGGAAGCAAGATGGCGGAGACGATTGTTGCGAGCAGATCGAAGATTGAGGACCTTAAGGCAACTGTCACCAAGAACTCAAAACAGAGAAAGACAATCAACAAGAGCAGAACTACTTGAGAGAGAGCGGAGTGGAGGTAACTTGGGCAATCCGAGAGGATCGACAGGTCTTCTTGGTAACCCAAGTATACCTAGCCAAGGGAGGAGTTTGGTTGATCTCCCTCCCGATGGCTCGAGGGGAAGAAATTCCCTTCCTGCTACCCATAGGTCGTCTGATCGGCAAAATAGGCCGCAAGGACTATTCGCAGATCAAGTACAAAACAACCAACATCCACGAGATCATGAGGTTGGATCGTCAAGACCACCTCATGGGACCCGTGGAATCCAAAGAGGTCGCCTTGAGCGACTGAGGAACCAGACGAATCCTAGACAACTAGGAGTAAGGCAGTCCCAAACAAGGGAGATTCGCCTGGGAATAAGGGGAAGAAATATGGAAAGGTTTCGAGGGAGACACGGATTCCGGAATAGAAGTCAAGTGCCAACAAGAACTCCAACTGCAAGTCCGACATGCCAAAGTTTTGTTAGACAAAGACTAGAGTGCAATCGGAATGACGACAATCATAGAAGAGGTCATCGAGCTGTTGACAAGATGGCAATATGCCATCAGGAAGATGAAGAATAACATGTCATCAGAAAGCCAACACAATGACAAGTCGGTGGGATGATCGTAAGGAAAGCAATCGACAAGAAGAAAACAATGTCGGCAACTATCAGCATGATAGAAGTAGTTGTCAGCTAGACGACCTAACAGGTAGTTATCAGCAACATGACAAAGGCCGACATGAATTTGACAATATTCGATGCAGTCAGGAGGGTGAAGGGGTGGAAAGAGACCCAAGTGTTAGAGAAGAGGTGAGATGCCATTAGCAAGAGGAAGAAATGGCGAATTGGTACATAATAAGAACTAGTAATGTTCCAAAAAATGGCCATCAAATAGAACACCAAACGAAAACACCCTAAAACCAAGGTAACCATCAGAATAGACAATAGACAAAAGCAATGCATTACGACAATAGATCAATTAGTGAAGGGAGTCATTGTTGTAGGCAGGAGGATGCATCATCGATAAATATGCTAAAAATTTGCATTGGCATTACCATACGATTCACAAGAGGGAGGTGACACATGGTAGGGGCCACATTGTACATACTGTAAATAATTTGAAAAATAATCAGTATTACACGAGGACACGTCCCTGCTACCCATGCAATGGGGGGATTGCAACCACGATATTTTCCCATCGCCCCTCTTTGGGAAACGGTGAGTGGGGCATCCCCAAGACATGACCAGCCTACATAGGGCCATCCTCGAGACGTCTCCTATGAGGGGACGTTCTCTGACCATCCCTAGAGACGCCCACCTGTCCTCCACTTGCTGAGTCAGTCCAAAAAACTTGGGGAGGGTAACTTGGCTAGAAAAAAAAACACTTTTCGAGTTTGTCCAAAAATAGGGAAACTCGACTCAAGAATGTGAGGTGAAAAAAAAGAAAAAGAAAAAGGACTTGCATTTTTTTGGGAGTAAAATGTTAAAAAACTATTTATCCTAGGACTTGGCTTTGATTGGGCAAAGGTAAATTTTGACTTGGACTTGGGACTAGGAAAAAGAACTTGGGAAAAAATTAAAAAACATTAAAAAATTTCCACCTCACTTGGCTCAAGACTCAGCGAGTAAAAAAAGAAAAACTCGGGGAGGGTTACTTGGCTCAGGACTCTACGAGTTTCGTAACTATGCTTTTTATATTGTAGGCTCTATTCTATTTTCTCAAGGGAATGAAGATGGGAAAAAACTTAGTTTTAACATTCCCTTGTTTACAGCTTCAACAGACACACTAACTTCATTCCTGCACTTAACTAATCCCTTGACTAAAGTTACCATCAGTCTATCTGGAGACTATGCTATATCCAATTCAGTGAACTAGTTGTACATTTTCTTTGGAACAATCTAATGAAGACTCCTGGCAAGTTCTATGTTAATTGAGAATGTCTGTAGAGGTACAACATAGTTTTGTTACTTTCTTATCCAATTGTTATTATGTGCCATATAGATTTTTTGAGATAAAGCCCTTTAGGATGCTAGCTTTTGTCAACATGAAGAGCTAAACATTTGTGTAATGCCAGAGCTAAATTATTCTAAATTTGTAAAAAAATTAATACTATTATACTTGCCATCCCCTAGTCATTTTCTAAAATCAGCTTGCAATCCCCCGTCGTCCCCAAAACCCATCCCCCAGCCTTGTGTAACTTTGAAAATAATAAAACACAAGAAAAAGACAAAAATAGGAAGAGGACGACAAATGCATGTAAGATGACAAGCTGACAAGCATGTAGCAATTAGAACACATAGTGGTAGTTGGGAAATGGTTTGCATGGGCAACAACTACATATGTAAAGAGTATAAATAGAGGTATAGGAGGAGGACAATGCACAATGCAGACAAGTTTGTTGAGGAGGTGCACAATTGAGACACATCGAAGTGTTTGCAGAGTTGCAGAGAACAAACAACATTAAGGGTTTGAAGACTCAACCGATAGAAGACACTTGTGTACTAGAAAAAATGTCGAACCAAATGAATGCCCTAGCCAAAGCCATCGAAGAAATGATAGAAGTTTAATGATTTTGAAAGATTTACAGAAAACAACTATGTACATAAGGGTAATTTTGCTGACACACTCGTAGTCAGACAAATACCAATTGGGGATCATTGCCAATACCGACAAAAGCCAAGGGTCGAAGGAGCTACCGTCAAAGGATGAAATGCTAAAATCTGCGCAACATTGTATGTGATAAAAGAAATTGGAAGGGTCGTCATGGAAGGAATCTTGTTGATTGCGTGAAAATGTGAAGTCTAAAGAATTGTGTTGTCTAAAAGAATTTGTCGTCATCATCCACAAAGAAATTTTCATCATCGTTATTAGTTGAAAAGTTATCATTGATTGAAGAAGTGTCATCATAGAAGTTAGCCAAAAGAGTGTCATCATAGTCGTCAAACGAATCTACCGCCACCATCATCAATTCGAAGAATTGCTACTATCGTCATCAACTAGGTGTCGTCAAAAATTGTCAGCCAGAAAAGTGTCATCACATGTAATCTGCTCACTACAAGGTCGAATAGGTGTCGTCTGAAGGACGAATTGATAAGAAAATACGATGTGACGTCAACTATAATTGACAAAGATGAGTAAGAATCATCCAATCCATGAAAGGATCACATACCGAGAACAATGAAGGGGAACGTCATAGGATTTCGTGTCTAAAAAGCGATTCAAGCATCAATAAGAACATTCCTGAGCCAGTGGAGCAGCGAAACAAGAACACAACCCTAAGATAGGACAAGCTCAAGGAAGGCAGACTCGATGGCAGGAAGAAGTAATTTTGGAAATAAAAGGAAAGGAGGTCCAACAAAATGAATTACAGCAAATACTGCTCAAAGATATCACATGGATTCATGCCACAAGAAATTATTACCGATAATGCTGGAAGAAGCACCCAAAGAGCATGTGTTGCTACAAATATTGATGGAAACATGAGTAAATTTTATTCTGTAGGCGCCAAAATTCGACAAGGATTTATATGAGGAATACTTTTGTAGATGTTGCAAACCTATGATCCACAAGGAATGCAAAAACAGTGCAAGTGGGAGAGAGGTAGATAACCATTTTATTTTTTGTAAAAAGCTTTAGAAGGACGTTCGAGTTGCCAAGGAAAGCAATTGGGATAGAATCCAGGAAGAGTAGATAGTTGATTTAGAGTGTCACAAATCTGTAGGAGGATGTGGATTAATGTTGCATGGAAACAAAGGAGTTAAGAAACACTAGTTGAGGGATGTAGGGTTGCAATGCATCGTGAATGTGCTCATGGCAAGATTGTCTAGAGAGCAAAGGGTCTCAGAGTTGCCTATTTGGCTGATACCATACCTGCAAGATATAGAAGATGGTATAGCCTATGATTGGGCAACCTATTTGTCATCACGCATTTAAAATTTCTTGATACGTACAACAAAGAACTTCTCAATGGTATTCCATGCTATTGGGTTGTTTTTGGATGTTGCATCTCAAGAAGGTGTGGAAATTCCTAGATTGGATCCTCCCATAAAACTATCAAAGTTGGCACAAACAGTATTGAGATGGATGAATGTGAAACCTCAATAGAAGATTACTTCGAAGAAGCATCCACGGGCAAAACAAATGTTTAGCAAGAAGTCACTCTTGGATGAACCTTTTGAAGATTCAGAATAAGAAGAAGTAACCAAAGAAGAACCGTTAATGAAGAAAATAAGGATGTGCCACCAAAACCAGTACAATCTTCACCACAAGGTTCAGTTAAGTAGATAGCAGTAGAACAAATTGTATGGAGTCATGCCATAATGTGAGGAATATAATAGACTCTAGAACAAGCACCACCAAGCAGGCGACAAAGCAACAAATATGGAAACAAAATTTGCAGTTGATAAGATGCAGGATGAAGACTTCAAGATCGAAGAGCCCACGAACCTAGAAGCCAAGAATGGGAGTGGGGATGTTCATATCTGACAAGATAAATTTTTGGTAGAATCGTAGCATACAAATCCAATGGCATCACCAGAATTGTAAGTTTTTTAGAAAACATTGGTCATGGAGAAGCTATGAATTCAAAAAATGGCCATATTTGTTGAAGTACCTAAAGAGAAAAACCCAATTGAACAGGAAGAAGAGAATGTGGTAGAAGAAAAAAAGGTGGGAGAAGTGAAAGAGGTGGAAGAAGACAAAATTGTAGAAGAAGAAATGGAGTTGGGAACCAGGAAGAATCTAATTGAACTAGAAGAAGGGCATGAGTCATAGAAATATGAACTACATGAGCCACAAAAGATAGACCCACAAGAAGATGCATTCCCGAATAAAGTAGAATTCGTTCAAGGGGAGGGTAGTCAGAAACAGAGATTGATTGAAGAATATGACCAGGCAATAACTAAGGGAAAAGCAACGAAGAAACAAATTTATCTCTAAGGAAAAGAGGACATACTAACCAAAGAAATAGAACAAGAGGAGAGAGAATATGGTATAAGTGAGCATGTACTAATAGAGGTACCAAATTTTACGCTACCACCAGAATTTGGGGCATGCATTAATGAGCAAGTTGTTACTTGTTTTACTAAGTTGACCCAAGTAATGGATAAAATAAAGTTGGAATTTGAGGTAGGCTGTATAGGATAGTGGAAGCAATGGCAACTAATGGCAAAAGAACTCAAGAAGTTGGTGAAATGGGCTTGGAAAGGACAGTGAAGGATTAAAATTTCCATCATCTATCAGGAGCACCTATGTGAATTGGAGATGGAAAGCATCAAAACCATGGAAAGAGTGAAGAAGTTTCCAGAAGGAGTGCCGACACTGTATTTGGAACTAGCCTATATATATGTACATGGACATGGAAATCACAGTTGACCAAATCCAGCTCGTAAGGAGATGGTGCAGCAAGTCTAGTTGATACCTAAATTGTTCACAATGTATGCTCGAACGAATTTTTTGGCACACTTGGTACAATGACTAGCTGAAGGTATAAAGAAGTTGCATATTGTGAAACAAAACATCAAAAAAGAACCACAAATCTCAAATGAGAAATGTCGACAAGAAGAAAAACTAAGAGAAGAAGACACAACTCAATTGATAAAACAAATGGAGAAGATTAGGGCAGTTCAAAGAGAACTAAACTACATGAATGAGAAAGTAAAAGATAGAGAAAACGTTATTGTGAATATGGAAGAACAACTGCTGCAACAAAAATCTACAAACACACTTCTTCAATAGAGAGGAGGCATTCATGAAATATTTGGACCAGAAAAACAAACGAGAAGAACCTTAGTGGAAGGAATTGGAACAAAAAAATAAATGACAAGAAGCATTGCTAAAAGAGTTGGAGCAAAAAAATCAACGAGAAGAGGGACTATTGAAAGAGTCAGAACAAAAAAACAACACATTGCAACACTGATGCAGGGGAATTTAAATGAGGCTTTCACAGAGAGGGAGGAGGAGATCTTGACACACTTGGTAGTGATGGAAGGAAAAGCCAATCAATATGGCATAGAATGGGCCAAATATTATAATTATGCCAAGTGACTCAAGGATAAGAGAGAAGCCTTAAAGTTGCAAGTCGCTGAAATGACAGGTATGTAGGATCCAACATTGAAAGCAGTTGAGAGCCTGACAAAGCAAACGTGAAAGTCACTGAGGACAATGACCAATCTAAAGGGGAGATTGATGTAGGCAACAATTCTAAGAAATAAAAATAAAAGTGTTTGTAGAAATGACCAAACACTACATGTAATGAAATGAAATGACATCAAATGTAGTCAAATGTAGTTTAATGCAATCAAGATGAAATGTAGGGAAATATGTTTAAATGAAATGCAAATGCAGCCATCATTGTAAAACCTTAATAAATCATGTAATTTGCTAAGGTTGCTAATTAAGAAGGAAGTTTTGGTAGTTGAGTAACGACATCCTAGAATTGGTTATGGCAACCACCAGGACAATGCTTTAAATAGCCCCCCTTATTTCATTTTGACAATCCATCCATGCTAAGAGATATGCAATGAAAAGTGTAACTATGGAAGGCTGGGTTGACAAGTTTGAATGCAGTCATAGAACTGTGATCTTTGTATGATTGCACAATTCTGATAATACAAACATATCCATATTATTCTCCAATTATGTCCCATGTGTGATGATGAATATCATGATAGAATGATAGAATATTGCACAAGTATTGATGTTGTTGTAGGTTGACAGGCTTAGAAGCAGAAGGGTTATAGACGTCTTCTAGAGTGCAGCCAAAGTGAAGTAGCAGACGTCAATAAGTGTCGACATCATCAAAAGGTGCAGACACTGTCAACAAGTATGGTCATAGACATAGGAGTCAGTCATGTTGTCATGTCGTCGCGAAGTCTACCCTCTAATTGTCGTCATGTTCGAGTGTCGTCGTATTGAGTATCATCAAATTGGCTGTCGTCAGACCACTACCATATAAGTTGTGTCGTCGTCTAAAGAATCACCTGTCAACTAAAGCTAAATTGTCATCATGAACAATATGTCGTTTGGGATAAATTCTTCTCCCAAATATTGCAACTTCTTGGTCCAATAATTTTCATTCCCTCATCCCATGGAATTTTCATTCTTGTGCTACATATGATACCATCAAATTATATTTTAATAGATTTAAGGCTAAACGAGGATTCATATATAGCTTCATGCATTCTTCAAGTGCTTTCAAGTGCTCCTCCTTCCTTCCATATATCGACCAATTATCTAGGAAAGCTTTGAACTTCCTTGTTGACATTTGTTCAAATATATACAGAATAAACCTTTGAAATGTGGCAAGGATGTTACACAATCCAAATGGCATCCCATTTTATGCATAAATACCATTATCCAAAATGAATGTTGTCTTTAACTTATTTTCCTCTGCAATGTTACTTCTTCCAAAATAGAGTCAAGAAAGGGGATTGGAAAGGGATCCTTTATGGTAACAACATTTAGACTCCTAAAGTGTACGCATATGCAGATTCTATTCACCTCCTTCTATAACAACCCAGGTCTAACTAACCTAGTTGTCCAACCCAGTCTTGCTCACTGGATTTACAAAGAGAAAATTTTGATTGGATTTAGGTCTAGGCAAGACATAAGATGAAAATTTTGATGTGTTCAACTTGAAATCACCCAACGTTTTATTAGTACGAGGTATAGAAATCCTACTCTTGGGAGTACTATCTGTTGCAGACGGTCTTCCAAAGTGGACGAGATTGGCCAGATCCCTTAAAAATATGCCTTTTTGTGAACCCGTCTTCTCCTTCCATGAGAGCATAGGTTCATGACTGGGGTTATCCTCTAGGGCCCATAACACCTAGAGGGTGGATGCATAATTCCTCGTCCCTTAGCATGGAGGACTTAGGTTCTCATGACCTAATTTCTATCTAGAATTGAATACATGCAAGGGGTTAGCGTAGATATGCCTTGTGCCTAGTTGAGAGTCCAACTTCACTTGGAGTCAACTAGGGCCCACCAATACACTGGCTCAAGTCCTGGTATCTCTTGTCATGGTACGATTAATGAGGAGTCATCCCATACCAACTCTTCGCTGAGTCTACTAGCACTGGTGTCTAGCTATCTCCTAGCATCGGTATCCTGCTACTTATCTCCTAATTGTACGATGAGCAAGGTACCCACCACCGTACTACTCGTTCAACAACCTAGAGGTGACATCCCATATTGCCTCTCGTTACCTTCTCGTGTTGACCTTGCTCATTAAGAGTACAACCGCTCCCGAATCATAGTGATTACCTTACTCGTAATCACTGGTGTTGGGTGGTAAAATATTCCATCCTCCTTGATGGATAATCTAACATCCTTCTCGAGGTTAAGTTACTAGTTCCTTCCATCCTCCTCGATGGTCAAGGTTTAAAGGTTTTATTCATCCTCCTCGATGAACAAGTTTCAAGGGAAAGGTCTATGGTATAAGAATTCCTCAATATGAAACTAAGTTCAATTTCTTGATTTCAAGATTTCATTTGCATATAACTTTTATGAGTCAAATCATTCATCATCTTCTAAGTAAAGCATGTAAAATAAATTAGAATTATATTAAATCATAATTTTTTTCATAAATAAAGCACGTAAATGTTTATGTAATTATTCGGTCTAAAGACCCAAGCTTGTAAAAAAATACTTTAAATAAGTTTTCAATAACTTTCCTTATACTAAATTATTTTGGGTTCACCAATGGGTGACCCTTCATTTTATCCATCAATATAACATAAAATATAGTTTTAAACTAAAATATTTTATACCACTTAATACTTAATTTAACTAAACAAGTTGACTTTAAATTATAAACTACATAACGAGATCAAATTTTGGAATCACAAACTAATAAAAGAACTTTATTCTACTTTTAATATCATAAAGTCAACTTATGCATATTCGTAGTATTCTTTTATAGAAAATTGGGAGGTTAACAAAGCAATGTATAAAGGTTCGAGGTGTAGACCAATTAGTTCAACCAAACCTCATAAGGGGGCGAGAGGTCCAAGGTTCAAATCTTGGGCCTCGTCGAACTGAACGCTTTTCACTTTCTTGGTGCTTTCAACAGCGTAAAAGATTTAAAATAATTGTGTCATGGTGGTTATAGGGGCGGACTACGCGAAGAACTGTGTGGCGGCTTCTAGGGCGAACAACGCAGAATACTGTGGCGGCCATAAAAGTCGGACAGCTTGCTCGAATTCATGGCGGCTACCGATTCCACCATGTAAATTAAAAAAAAAAACAAAGCAATGTATAAAGTAATTCATTTTATACTTTTAACTAGAGATTATCTAACATTAACAATTATGTGCCATTTTTGTTCTTCTAAGTGAGTAATATAAGCTTATACACAAATAAGAATCACTTTCCTAACTAGTCAATAGTAAATCTTCTTTATAATATATTTTCTATATCTAATCTAAATAAATCTCCACAAAATCAATTTTAGAACCAAAGAGACGTAATATACATACTATATATATATATATATATATATATATATATATATATATATATATATATATATACACATACATATATATACATATATATATATATATATATATATATATCATTTAATGCAAAATACATTCAATATTTTATATTTTGTAAAGGCAACAAACATTATCATGTTAAGCTACATTATTATTGATTATATATATTAAAATTTCTATTTGACCTTATGTTAGGAACCTACTATTAAAATAAAGCTCACTCACAAAATAATGAAAAATAACTGAAATGCATCAAATAACAGAATAACACTTTGTAGAAAGTAATTGCATAATTGAAACAATCTCACAAATAACGCAGAATCGCAGGCCTCTTCGAGGAGGCAACCTCCTTCAATATTTCATTACTTGCAAAAATATACATTCATACATGGCTTCATGTCTTTTAAAGAGAAAGCTACATGCAACCCTACCTAAAGGCTCAAGAGTTATCTTACATGCAAAATGCCACTCGAGCTAGAATCTTCTACCAAATATTGGTTACAATCTTGATAACGGTTACATGAGATGACACCACTTGGCTAGGTGCCTTACTTGCCACATACATTACAAAGTATTACAAAATAACATTATGATAGAATCCCCCACATTAGAAGTGGGTCATTACATAATAATGAGAAATACAAAATAACGTTAGGATGTGATCCTAACATGTCCTTCCCCTTCTAAAAGCTTTATCCTCAAAGCTGAAGGTGAGGAAACTGGTATTGGAGTTGATGGAGAGACTCCCATGTAGCATCTTCTAGCTGGATTCCACGCCACTGAACATAGACCTTAGTAATGGTGTGGTTGTAGAGAGTGCGAGTCTGACGATCCAACAACTGGTCGGCTCAAGCAAGATAGATCCTTCTTCATTTAACTCTAGAAGTGCAGATTGAACTTGTACCTGATTTCCCACCACCTTTTTGAGAGAGGAAACATGAAAAACAAGATGGAGCTTGGATGTAGGTGGAAGGGCCAATTTGTAGGTTGTGGCATCAATCCACTGTAAAACCTGGTAGGGCCCATAGTATTTCGCAGCAAGTTTCTAGCACCTGCGGAGCTGGAGGGACAATTGTTTGTATGACTACAAGCGAAGGAAAACCATATCACCCACATCACAATTGCTCTCGAAATAATGTTGGTCAGCTTGGTGGCGCATCCAATTTTGGGTCGCATCCAAATTCATCTTCAGTTGAAGGAAATCAGCATGATGACTGAGAATAGTGTCGACTACATGGACCTTGGAGCTACCTGGAATGTAGGAGGAAGGTGTGGGTGGAGGGCACCCATAAACTACCTCAAAAAGGGTAATCTTGGTTGTTGTGTGATAGGAAGTGTTGTACCACCATTTGGCCAAAGGAAGCCACTTCGCCCAGTGCGTAGGATGATCAGAGGTAAAGCAACGAAGTTAGGTCTCCAAACATTTATTGACAATCTCCGTCTGGCCATCCGTTTGCGGATGATAAGTTGAACTCATTTTAAGTTGAGTTCCTTGCAACTTAAACAATTCTTGCCAAAAATGACTAGTAAAGGTTGGGTCAGGATCGAACATGATGGAGGTAGGCATACCATGAAGGCAAAAAATAGAATCAAGGAAAATTTGGACAACGGTGGAGGCAGTGTATGGATGGGAGAGGGAACAAAAGTGAGCATACTTCGAAAGATGATCCACTACCACGAAGATAACATATTTGCCTCCAGACTTAGGTAACCCTTCAATAAAATCCATGGAAATATTCATCCAAACCTGGTCAAGAGCGAGCAAGGGTTGAAGACTGTCCGAAGAACGCAATGTTTCACCTTTCATCCATTGATAGGTATCAAAAACCGCCATAAAATCTTGAATGTCCTTTTTCATAGCCTTCCAAAAAACCGCACTTAAGTCGTTCATAGGTTTTGAGAAATCCTGAATGGCCTGTAGATGGGGCGGCGTGCAGTTCTTTCATGAGAAGTTCCCGAAGTGGGGACTTGGGGGGATAGCAATGCATTGATGGTAACACAAATAATGACCATCCCAAGTGTAGCCCGAACATGAAGTAGGCTCAATGTGTAGGGAGGCAATCAAAGTCTGCAAATCAAAATCCTGAAGCACCTCCTGGCGCAAGGAACCGATCCATTGGGAAACATGCGATGAAATGGCACACAACATACTGAGGGCCTCAAATTGGTGAGAGAGAGCATCAGCCACGATATTCTACTTGCCCTTCTTATAGGTGATATCATAACAAGGAAACAGGATTTGCGCACCCGGATGGCTGGGTGCGCGAACCCGCACCCGAAATCGTAATGGGTGTGCGGGTGCGGGAACGGGTGTCGTTGGGCCAAACCCTAGACGCACCCTGTCTGACAGGGTTCGGCTGGGATGAACCTTGTCAGACAGGGTTCAACTTAGCCGAACCCTACGGCCAATTAGAGTTCGGCCAATCGAACCCTGCCCTATTTGGGCATTAAAATGCATAATTTTTTTTTTTTATTTTGTTTAGTTATTAGGTGGGCCCAACCACACCCAGCCCATACGGGCTTTAAAAAAATTTTAAAAATAATAATAATTTTTAAAAAAGTTTATATTTTAAATTTAAATTTTTTTAAAGGTTTTTACTTTTTTAGTTAAATTAACTTTATATTTTAAAGTTTTTAAATGTTTAGGTGGGCCCACCCAGCCCATATGGGATTTAAAAGGACAAAAAATAAAACTTAAAACTAAAAGTAAAAGTTAAAAACTTAAAGCATTTTAATTTTTTTAATTTTAAAAGTTTATATGTTAAAATTTTTAATTTTTAAACTTTTTTATAATAAATATTAAATTATATTTTTTAAAGTGGACTCTAATTCATTGTAAAGTGGTCCACTTCTCCTATATAAACCCTTCTCTAAGGTAAAATGGCTTTTCAGATCTACCACCACCAGATCCACAGGAGGAGGGCCTAGAAGATGATGATGAGGAATATGATGAATGAGAGTCAAATATCAGATATTTGATGTCATCTTTGTACATGCACTACTATATATTGTTATCTTTGTACATGCACTACTATATATTGTACATGCACTATTTGAGGAGGGCCTATATATTGTTATCTTAAATCTTTTTATGACTTTGACATCCTGTTGAATATCATATATGCTTTTATGATTTTTTTTTTTTTGATAAGTAGCAATATATTTACAACGGGTTTTTATTGAAGGATCCCAAAACCTTAGTTACATAGGTAGCCATGGCTGGAATTATGAATAAAAACTAGGGCTTCACCCTTGGACAACAATCTGGGGCCCAGGGCCCTGGTGCCTACAAAAGGACAGACCAACTATGAAAATAGCACAACAAAATTTGGTTTGATGCCACCAAAACATGGAAAAACCGTAAACCAGAAATCGCAAATAACACAAAAAATTGCTCGTCGCTGCTCCGAGTGGCCCTGAAGTCGAGCCTGGCCTGGACAGGGCCTGACTTGACATATCAGCTCCTCTCCCTGTCAGGGCCATCACCCAGCCTATGGTGGAGTTCAGCCAGGGCATTGGCCACTGAGGAAGCCGCTTTGGCAGAAGCGGTCAAGGAGCCAATCGTAATGTCAAGGAGGGCTTTGGTTTCCAAGTTCTGCATCTTGCTACAGGAGTCAGAGCTGACTTCGATGGCCTCCGAGGCCTCCACCTTGGCCTTCTTGGAGCTGTCAGTAGCCCTGCTGCTTCCTGGGGCTGGGCCTTTGTGAATAGAGCTTGCACCAGGAGTCGAGACCCCGTCTGGGCCCTGGGTCGAAGTTCTGCATTTTTGGGTGGGCTTGTGTCGTTTTGAGGAAGGGGAGACTTTGAGGGAGGGGGTATCCTTGGATTTATATGTTGCAGGGGAAGCACCGAGGGAGCTAGCTGCTTCAGGGGGGGACAGAGGACATGGGAGATATGCAGTGAATCTGCGGTCAGTTGGCTAGGGCATGCCTATACAGGACAGCCATGAGCCCTTGGTGGGAGGGTCAGGAATGGTTCATACGGGCCTGATCGATGGTGAGGCTATGGGAGTAGAGGAGAAACCAGGGGGTGCTTACCAGCATGGCTCCACGGAGGTGGTTGTAGAAGCTGAGGTGGAAGCTATAAAGCTGTTGGTCTGGATCGTCGTAGGTGATGTATTGCATCACTGAGATGATGGCCTCGTTGAAGGGGTCCGAGAGGTCAGCGCAAAAGAGGTTGGCCTTGTCCCACTGTTGCTCTAAGAATCAAGATAGCTCCTCCTCCCAATTATGCTTGTCCCACCGAACGAATCTACCTTTCTCCTCGTGATGCAGACCTGTCACCTTCGTCAGGAACTCTTTGGTCACTTTGAAGTGAAGCCCCTTCACTTTGACCTCTTCATCATTCCAGGAGTCCATAAATCCTTGGGTAATATCTTCGTCAGCCCCTACGAATTTGCTGAAAAAAGGGGTATATTTCTTGGCATTGGAAAATAACCTGGCCGACTCGCTCAGGTCGAGTGTGGAGGGCTCGAGGAAGACGGCCTTGGCAGGTATGGGTAGCGAACTGACAGGCCAAAGGCAGGGAAACCAAGGGCGGCCTGACCAAAGACGCAGGGATATGGGAAGGGGGAAGTAGACAAGAATGCAAGGAAGCTCTGCATGCGACAGGTTTAAAAAATTATAGGGGGTGCGAAGGAGGGGAAGGGCCACCGACGTTGGGAAGGAGTGCTTGGGGTAGGGGGTGACACGAGCTGGGAGGAGCTAAGGGGGCATGGCTGATGATTGCCATGTGGGCTGAGGGAGGGGGGCCAATGCCTGTGCTCTATATGGCACAATCTAAGTGGGGGAGGAGCTTGGGGAGGCCTCACAGGATAGAGTCGCGAGTGAGCTAACTCAGCATGGGAATCTGACGGTGCTGCATCCAAGGCGATAAAGTCAAGGTGGGATGTCGCGCGCTTCGACTTGGACTTGCTAAGATTGCCAACAAGGTTGTGTTTATCTAGGATGGGATGATCCGACAGTCTGACGTGGCCACTAATACTTGGCACCACAAGAGAGAGCTTGAACGGATTGACCAGGTCTCAAGGTAGAGGGTTGTAGGGGCTAGTCATCATGGCGGAGCAGGAAGGAGAGTCCCCAGACCACTGGGGGGTGCGACAGTGCATCTTCGGGGCCTCGTCTCAGGGCGGGCTAAGCACCTGGGCCCTCATCGGTGCTAGAATTGTCCTAAGATGCTATTTGGACCAGAGCTTCAGGGAAGTTCGTGGTCCAGGTAGTGAAGTCTTCCATAGTGGTGGCTTGGTTGACCATGAAATCGGCCACCCTGTTGCCTTCTCTGTACACATGCCATAAGGAGTGGTCAGGGAGTCCTTGTAGGATGGTGAGGACTTCTTGAATGGAGTTGTAAATGCACCAAGATATGTTTCTCGACCTATGGGCGACTTTGATAATGACTTGGGAATCACCCTCGATGATGACTTTTGGGGAGGACTCCTTGAGGGCGGTCAGCCCGTTGAGGAGAGCTGCTGCTTCAACAAAGTTATTGGTCTGAATGCCAAGCGGTGTAGTGTACGCCAAGATCAAGGCCCCGTGACTGTCATGGATGACCCTGCTCGCTCTAGAGGGCCCGGGATTACCTTTAGAAGCTCCATCAAAGTTAAGTTTGACCCATCTAAGAGGGGGGTAGTCCATCGGGTCGTAGAACAATGGGAGGGGGCAGGGGGGACCGTGGGGGGAAGCTGGACTCCGAGGGAGGATAGGAGGGTGGCTTCGCCCCACCGACGGGGCACCTCGATCAAAGGGATGGAGCGAGAATTCTCAAGGGCGAAGGAAATTACCTTGATCGCTATCCACTGGGGGGAACGATCCGGGGAGGAGAAGACTCTGCTGTTGCGCTCAAGCTAGAGTTGCCAAAGCAGGTGAGGAAGGCAGGAGCCCTAGAGGAAGCGGATGAAGGGGTGATCAAATTTTTTGGGCCACTAAGACAGGAGGTCAGATATGGAATTGGGGGCCACCCATTGAATGGAAAATTGGGAAAGGATGAGGCCCAGGACTTCAAAGGAGAAGGGGCATCTGAGAAAGAGGTGATTAGTGGACTCCCAGGCAGCACAACAGAGGAAGCATCTGTTCAGGATCTGAAAGCCCCTCCTGATCAGGTTTTTTATGGTCAGGATCTTGTTTTGGATGGCCTCCCAGACGAAGTGGCTAATTTTGGGGATGAGCTTCTTGGCCCACACCTGATGGGCTAGAAATGGGGCCTCGTCGGGGACTCTTTGGAGGTTGTAGGAATATTTTATAGAAAATATGCCACTGGGAGTGTCATGCCAAACGCATTTGTCGCTCACTCTGGAGGAAGGGATAACTATCACCTTGAGGAGGCGCTGCAGCCTGGAAGCTTAGAGCAGGTGCTTGGGATTCAGGATGGGTTTCCAAGTTACCCGTCCCTAGATCTGGGAGAGATAGGCCAACACTTTGGGCCCTTTGTCCACCAGGCCCGATTTGAGGACGAGGAGATCATTGTTAGTAGTTAGAGCATCATCTTGGATCCACCTGTCTTCCCAGAAGTTGATCTTGGTCCCGTCCCATCCATCTGGTCCCCTTCCAAATGATGTCTTTAGTGGAAATCAAGGATTTCCAGAAGGTTGATCCGTATTTGGATTGGGATTCGCTTAGGAAGTGGTGGTGGTGGTAGTATTTCTTGAGCACGATACTGACCCACTCATCAGGGGCATTGGTGAACACCTTCCAGGCATGCTTGGACAGAAGGGCCATGTTCATGAGGGTCACCCACCGGAGCCCGATCCCTCCCTCGCCTTTGGGGTGACAGACCAAGGACCAAGAAACCAGGGGAATCCTCTTCTTATCTTCGCTCCCCGACCAGAGAAAGCGTTTTTGGATTTGTTCAATGTGAGCTGCAATGGAGGTCAGGATTCTGAAGATCGACATGAAATATACCGGAATGCTTTGAAGGACCGTCGATAGGAGGGTGGCTCTGCCAGCCTAAGAGAGGAGGTAGCCTTTCCAGGAGGCCAGCTTTCGCTGAATCCGATCCATCATCCCGCTCCACAGAATTATTTATTTATTTATTTAGTAATGTGTATGATTTATAATTTGTTTTATTATTCTGGATTAAAATATTATATATATCTATATATTTTATATATTAAAAATTAGCCGCACCCGCACCTGACAAACCCTATTTTTGGTTGGGACGCACCCGCACCCGCGATTCCTACTGCACCCGCACCCCCGCACCTGGTAACCTTGTATCATAATCATGGCCCATGAGTTAAAAATCGTTGAAGACCCTTGAGAGTGCGAGGTTTTGGCCATTCCTGAACCGCCTGGATCTTCTTGGGGTCAACTTTGACGCCATACTTGGTGACAATGTGTCCCAAATACTCTATTTCTATCAATCCAAAAGAACACTTGGATCGCTTAGCATAGATTTGATGTTGTGCCAACAACTGTAGAGTTTGATCCACATGAATAAGATGCTCTTCCCATGAGCGGCTATATACCATAATGTCATCAAAGAAAACTAGGATTAATTTTCAAAGAAATGGGCAAAAAATGTTGTTCATGAGGCTTTGGAAAGTGGAAGGAGAATTAGTTAAGTCAAATGGCATCACCAAAAACTTGTAGTGACCTTCATGAGTACGAAAAGTAATCTTGGGAATATCCTCATCCTTGAACCTGATTTGATGGTACCTAGAGCAAAGGTCTAATTTGGAAAAGTACATAGTCCCATGTAGTTCATCCAGTAATTCATCCACCACCGTAATAGAAAACTTATCCTTGATGGTGAGTTTATTGAGCTCACAGTAATCGATACACAACCGCTAGGACCCATATTTCTTGTGCACCAATAAAACTGGAGAAAAGTAAGGACTGTTGCTTGGTCGAATGATGTCGACTTTTAACAATTCTTGTACTAACTGCTCGATTTCTAACTTAAGAGCATGAGTATACAGATACGGTCGAATGTTGGGTGGTGCATTGCTAGGTAACAAAGGAATAGCATGGTCATGAGAGCGATGAGGCAGTAATTCTGATGGTTCAGCAAAAACAGAATTATGCTTGGTGAAAACAAGTTGCAAATCTGCAGGGAAGAAATCCTCCTCTAAAGGGTGAGGTTGGATCACAAATATCTGAGCTATGATACCTTGAGATGATTTTTTAAAATTCTTCATCCAACTTGAACTGATAATCTGTGAAGGCCCTGCTTTTGCGCCATAAAGAGTGTGGGATTGTCCCTGCTATGAAAATTGAATCCAAAGCTCAACAAAGTTCCATGAGATGGTTCCCAATGTGCCCAACCATTGAGCTCCCAACATGATATCACATCCCCCTAGTTGAAGTGCAAACATATCTTGTTTGAGCTCATAGTCCCAAATCTTGACCTTAACATTACAACATTTACCTTTGCAAGGTAAGGTCCCGCCATTGGCAACCATTGCCTCAAAGGAACTACATGTGTGTATGTAACAATTTGCCTACTTGGCAATGCGAGGATCAATAAAGTTGTGTGTACTTCCAGAATCAACTAGGATGATAAGGTGTATGCCTTTGAAAAAACACAACTTTCATGGTTTGGGTAGTAATGCCGACAAGAGCATGAACAAAAATTTTAGCCTGTGGTTCATCTTGGTTTTCTTCCTCCGATTTGGGTGGTTCCTCTAATGATTCTATGTCATCATCACTGTGGTCACTGGTTTCAGGCTCATCAACATCAATGAAGAAAAACTTCTTTTGGGTACACCTATACCTGCGAGAAATTTTTTTATCACAATTGTAGCACAACCCTTGGGTGTGTTGTGCATCCATTTCGGCAGTGGTTAGATGTTTGTGTGCAGTAGTGGGTGCAACAGTTTTTTGTTCATTCTAATTTTGAAATCTAGGAGGAAAAGAGGGTTTAGCCTGTGGAAATTTAGATATTCGCCTCTATGCTGCAAATTTGGATTCGGCCAAACGAGCCAACTTGATAGCATGCATCATGGATTATGGTTTAAACATCATGACCTCAGCTTGGAGATCTTCCCTCAAACCGCTAACAAAACAACTCATAAAGAACCCTTCATTCATTCCCATAGTTTTGTTGGCCAACTTCTCAAATTGCACTTGGTAATCTCGAACTGCTGAAGTTTGTCGCAACCTTGTCCATTGTCCTGTAAAGGCATCATACTCACTAGGACCAAAGCGAGTGAGTAATTGAGACTCAAAGTCTTCCCAAGAAGGATCAGGGAGAATTTTTTGCAACCATTGGTACTATTGTAAGGATTCAGATTCCATTTTGAAAGAAGCCATTTGAACTCAGTGATACATGGGGACATCATGGAGTCTAAAGAATTGAGCAACACGACATAACCAACCATCCACATCCCTCCCATTGAACTTAGGAATGTCTAATTTTGGCATCTTAAAGGTAGCATCATGAACATAGTGAGGGTGAGAGTCATTTGTTCCCCTTCCTTTATCTCGATCAAAATATGAGTGTTCAGTACGATACTCATACTTGCTTTGACCACCTTCCAATTTGGACTCAAATTCTGCAAGTTGTTCTTCTAGGCAAGCTCTGGAGAGATTGTGATTGGTTTTGAAATTTTGAAATTCTGCCATCAAGGTTTGGCTTGTGCTTTGCAAGTTAGTAATGGTGCTTAGTAGGGATTCCAATAATGTAGTGGTGGTTTGCTCTACCTCTTTTTGATGTCCATGAGTGCCACCAACCATTTGGGATAGTCTTGAACCTCTTTTACTAAATTACTAAAAATATAAGTGTGGTTTTAGGAGTTACTATTTTTAGGAAGGAGTCCAAAAAAAATTCTTGGGTGTTATATATCAAAATGATTAACTCGGAAACACAGTCACAATGAGCTAAATCCCACAACACAAATTTTGGGCATCCCAGAGGTCGGTTTTGATTTGGAGCTACGATTCAAAATTGGGTATTGGATCAACTGTCTATGACCTTTGTGTTCCGTCGACTAACCACCGTGTCTTTGTCCCTATCACTTGTACTGCAAATATTGACACTATGCACGTCACTGACCCTGGGATCCTCTGTACTGTGCAGTTATTGACATTGACGATTTTGTTTCTGATCTTGACCACCTGTGATTTTTGACAGTTATAGGTGACTGTTACTGTCACTATCGACCTGACTGTGTATGGTAACTATCCTGACTGTTACTGTCACTGATCGACTATTACTGAATAGTTCAAACTATGATAGACACTTGCAACTATTCTGACTGGGTGGTGCATGCAAGTTTGTTCTTCTATGATAGGGAAGTCCTTCTCCGTATGCTCACTTTTGGGGTCTAAGAATGCAAGTTTAGCAGAACAAGGAGATGATATTGTTTGCAGGTTGAAGTGTTTGACAGAACAAGGGTGCGCCAGGTAGAGGAGTATGTAACACCCTTAGGCCCTCTGTTATACCGCAGTGACGAACAATAGTACTCAGACCAATATTTTAGGCCACTACCCAAGGAGGATTCCACACATACCCTTGAAGACACTATCTGCCTCTCAGATAATACAGGAGGGTAATCATCTAGGATTTTGTCCTATAGACTATGAATGATACAAGGCTTAAAAGCTTCCTACTAGATAAAATTTTGTTTAACCTTAGAATGGTCTTCTGATACATCCGAAGATGCGTGGGAGCTCAATTTCGTGCATGAGTGTTGTCTAATGCCTAGTTATTTGAGCCTGATCGCCCCTCACTTCACTAGATGCTTTATGGGCTATTTAGCTTAGCCAATAAACACAACTCCTTCACGATATTTTAAAACCCCCAACACAGGGTTTCTAGCCTACTCAACTACTAAAAAAATAGACCGTATTTTTTGGGTTTATTTTTGGTTTTTGATCGATTTTGTGGTTTTTTAAATAAAGGAAAACAAAATGGAAAAAATAACACAGGAAAATTATACCTAACAGGAGGAAATGGCTACGCAATAATTGTCATAGTCGCAACAGAACTCAGCCCTAGAAAGCACTCTGATACCACTTGTTAGGAACGTACTATTAAAATAAAGCTCACTCTCACTCACACAAAATACTAAAAAATAACTAAAATGCATCAAATAGCAGAATAACACTATGCAGAAAGTAATTACATAATTGAAACAATCTCACAAATAACTCAGAATCGCAAGCTTCTTCGAGGGGGCAACCTCCTTAAATATTTCATTACTTGTAAAAATATAAATGCGTACATGGCTTCATGTATTTTAAAAAGAAAGCTACATGCAACCCTACCTAAAGGCTCAAGAGTTGGCTTACATGCAAAATGTCACTTGAGTTAGAATCTTCTACAAAACATTGGTTACAATATTAATAATGGTTATATGAGATGGCACCACTTGGCTAGGTGCCTTACTTGCCACATACATTACAAAGTATTACAAAATAACATTATGATAGAATCCCCCACGTTGGAAGTGGGTCATTACATAATAATGAGAATTACAAAATAACATTAGGATGGGATCCTAACACCTTAGCAGGTGAGAGTCGATCATTTGTTTTGCGGTTTACAAAAACCTAAGTTTTCTATTTCTAATGTAAGGTTAGATTTCTAATGCAACCAACGCGATGATTGGCCACTGCACGCAATAATATGAACTATACATTTATCAACGAATTTGAGAGATAGCAATGGACAAGCAATGATGGCATCGGTTCGGCTTTATCCTATATACTTAGTTCAGAATCTAATATTAAAGTCTAGGAGTGCATTAAAACTCACAACTGGTGTTACATTATTGTAATGAATCCCTAATGTGACGTCAAACTATTTATGTTATCTTTCCAAAAAAACTCATAATAACAACTCTCAATGCGAAGGAGATCAAACAAAAAGCAGTTCATAATAGTCTTTGTTTCCCCATCTTCAATTAAAGCCGCCCTTTCAAGTAGCAAAAATGCCTTAATTTAATTTATGTTACATCTCCAAGAAAACAATACATGTTTTCAATAAAACATTGAATAAACTAATGATATATTCAACCAAACATCTCTTTTATATAGACTTAATTTGGACAATGATAGGCGCTCTTCTAATAAGGTAAAAGGCTTTTGAAACTATTAATTCCTGGTAATTCTATTTACGGCTAAAGTTTTACATCGCGTGCACATTCAACAAACATGTGAGCTATAAATTAAAAGAAAGTTTCCACTCAGTTCTTTTACATCCAATATAGGTATTTGTTCTATAATTTCTCAAATGATAAACTGTAACAACCCAAGTCCTGCCCACCTAGTTGTCCAAATTAACCCTCTCTACTAGAAACACAATAAGAAAATTTTGACTTTTTTTTTTTTAAATATTTTGATGTCCACCCAATATTTAATTAGTACACGACATGTAATATTTTTCCACTATGGGTACATAGGTCGCTACAGTCGATCGCCCATGTGGTCAAGACTAGCCAGGTCCCGTAATGTGGTACCTTTTGTGAACTTATCCTCTCATCCCGAGACCCCAAGTTCACAGTAGGGGTTTCTCCTCTAGGGCCCATTTCACCTAGAGGTTAGACGCATAAATTCCCCATTCCTTAACATGTATGATTTATATTAGCCATGCAAGGAGTAGCATGTACATGCCATGTGCTAGATGAGTTTCCACCTTCCTTGGAAACCATCTAGGATCCGCCAATGCCCTGGTTTTGGATCGGGTGTTACTTGACTTGACATGATTGACGTTGAGACGTCCCATTCCATCTCGACGCTGAGTAAACTCCCAATCATTCAAGGATCAAGTAACCCCTCACTGTACTATGCAGGTGATAGCCTAAGAGCGATGCCCATTTCATCCTCTTTTACCTCCCGTCTTGCCCCTTCCCAGAAAGAGTACAGCTGCTCCGAATCACAATGAATGCCCTACCCGCATTCACCGTAATTGGGTGTAATAAGAAATTCAGTGACTGCCCTTACCACTTATATATTTCAAAAGACTTTAGTTAAAAGGTCGAAAAGGAAAGTTAAATCCAAGTTTATTTCCAAATTGAAGATCCTTAGTCTAAAATTTTATTCAAGCATCTATTAATGTTACTATCTCACAAAAGATTAAAATAATACATACTCAAAATGTATTCCCCTCAAAGACAGTATTTCATTTACACTTACTATCTAGTATATAATTTCTATTTAAACATTAATTTAATCATCCTAGGTAAGTAAATAAAATCTAAGGCATACTATACCTTATCACATGATAAGATATTCTACTTTAATTTTAAACATCCATTGTTATTCTTTACTTAAAATACTGTCAAATATAACTTATTACTAGTCTCTTCTACTATCCATGTATACTAATCAATCTTATCGTAAAGTTACAAACTAGATCTTTACATTCTAAGATAATAAATAGAAGTGACATTTATATTATATTCTTACTTTCGGAATATCATCTAACCCATGCATAAATATATATGTTAAAATACCCTAAATTAATTGAAAAGTTTACACCTTTCCTAATTTTCTTTTAATAATGATATTAAGCATCTAGTGCATATAAATATAATTCAACCACCTAAACTTCAATATTTTAAATCCTAACATTATTCATTCAATCTAATTTTTGAGGTACTATCCTACCTAAAAATTAATATTTGAAAATCAAGGACAAAGTACCATAATGAATAATTATAATTAGGTTCTATATCAACTTTCTATTAATTAGGGTATTTAAAAAAAAAAATTGATAACTTAAAACTAGTTAGATTTATTTAAAAATAAAAATAAGATGTCAAAGCTTTCGTCCTAACTTTTCAAGAATCGATATTTTTTTATAATAAAACAAAATAAATATTAAACATTTTTATAAAATGAAGTTTAATATTGTTTCAGAAGAAATCCTAAACTATTGGTTTATAGCAACATAATCTAGTATTTACTTTGTATTCTCTATGTTTAAATGAAACCCTAAAAATATCTGGAAGAGTAAATATATCCAATTATTTAACTTTAATGTTATAGAGTAAGTTTTATTTTTAAAATCCGAGACACATAATTTAAAAAAAAAATTAAAACTTTGGTTCTTTCACATAATTTAAAAATAACACTAAAACTTTGGTTCTTTTCATGGTACATAAATGACTTTATACTTCATATACTTGAACATATAATTTTGTGGTCTACCAGATTATATTTTACTAATTTTTAAACAGTTATTATTAAATTAAAGCCTCTACAAAGTATAAACGTTAGCAGCACATTTATATGAAGAAAAGAATAAGGTTGAGTATTCCTTTGTTTTATTAAAACCTAAGCATATAAAGAATAACTAAACCTAAAACTAAGAAAGTAGAAATAAATTTATTCCATAAAACAATATTTTCTCTAAAATATTTAATCTATTCTAAGTAATACCTAAGAAACAATGATTTCTTATGAAATCACTTTAATAGGCTATAAATAGTACATTTTTTTAATTTTCTTTAAAATTCATAAGCTTGGTCTTTTATCATTATAATTATTGTTTGGTTAAGTTTTGACGAAACCGCTTTTGAGTTTAAATTTTGACCAAATGACTTTCAAAGTGACATTACTTACGACCCAAAGGTTTTACTCATTGTTTTATTGTTTTAAAAATAATAACAATTGAGCTCAATCGCGCATACATTGTTATGATATTTAAGGATTAAAAAGTTACTGTTAGTGACTGTCCAAACTAAGCTTATTAAAATAAATAAATATGCAAGAGATTGGTCTTTTGTTAAGATAGTTGATTATGTTTGAACTAAATACGACGGTAAGAGATAATTGGTTTTTGGTGAGGAAAGCTTATAAGTTGTCACAGAATTTTATCTAGCACTAATTCTATCTACTTGCCCTAAGTGACGGTTTCCATTGTCCAGCTAGTACAACAATGCATTTGAATATTAATTATTATCGGCACATGCGAATTTTAAAACTCTACGGTTATTTGACGTCACATAAAAGAGAGAAAATAAAGTGTTGTTTGTCTAAAGAATAACAAAACCCTAATTCATCATCACCAAACAATTATATTTTTTTATAAATTTTAACTTTTAAGATTAACACTACATGAATTTGTTCTCTCTATTTAAATAAATTAGTCATAGTGGTGAGGACGCACACTTAAATTTTATGGAATTCTTGGTAATGTATTTTCCTTATATTCTATGACAAAGGTTAAACAAGTAAATTTATGGCCCCTACACTAAAACATAGCTTAGTTGACTCTCTTTTTTTTTTAAATAAAAAATGGACGAAGTTCACTTACCTGGAAGCCTTCTACAAAGATTATTTCAATTTTACCTATTCACTATTACTGTAAGCGGATACGAAAACGTAACAAAGGGTGTTTTAAAATAAAAGCGTGCACCTCCATTTAGTCAAACGTTGCTGAGAAATCCTATTGCTCTCTCTAAAATAGCTATGCTCCGTCCAACTCTTTTTATTTACAGAACTCTTTTTATTTACAGGCAAAGTATTTATAGGTCAATACAAATCAAAATTATTTTTAATTGAGCATTCTATAGTGAATGTTTCCTAGATAAAGGTTGGAATCATCAAAACTAAAACCAGCAATGTTGTATAACAATTACCTAGTTAATACCATCACATCGCCACAACACATTGGCAATAGACATAAAAAACTATCTAAAGCGAAATTTAATTAAACTTTTTTTATATATATTTACGAAAGAGAAAATACATCGTTGTCGAGGAAAAAGCCAAGCATTTACAAATTTCTCCTCAATTCTACATTCTTACAAACACATAGATCTTCACGTAATATAAGGTTAAACAAATGTTTCAACACCAGGTGTATAAAAGTGCAATACTCCAGTATCATATTGATATTGCTTCCAGACACATACCATTGTCCAATAAGGCCGTTAACGCAGGTTCCACAGTGTTCTAGATATCACTTTGTGACTAGGAAAGGCAGACCAGCTATCTTATGTGGGAGGAGGATCAGAGCGGTCTTCTAAATATGCATGCAAACTAACCTATGATGCACTCAAATGATGCATTAAATCCATACAACATTTTCTCATCATTTACACTGGTTTTTATTTATTTATTCGTACATTCAAGCACGCAAAGATATTTTCTACCATAAAAACTATTCTATTTTCTGGAAATCCACATTTAACTTTTCATTTTGTTGAAAACGATTAAACCATCGAATTATACTCTACTACACATCTAAAGTTCATCAAAGAAAAACCTCACCTATAATTTTGATTTCCAACAGTGCTATGAACCCACCAACAACAATTCGAAGCTTAAAAAAAGATGATATCCTACATCTTTCCAATTCGGTTTAATAGAAGATAATGATAGCTTTACGCTTTACATCTGTAAAGCCCATGCAAGTATTCTGACCCGAAACTTGCCAAGTGGTCTATTTACTTGGACATGAGCTTGCCATGCCATTTCACCTTTAATATATTTTTATTTTTATTATTTTTATTATTATATATATATTTCCAGTGTATTTATTTGTTTTACTTTATTTTGGTTATTTACTAATTAATATTCACTTTATAATTTTATATTATTATATATATATATATATATATATATAGTTTTCTTTTATTTTATTTTTTATATATATTTTAAAGAAATATCAAAACATAAACCCCTATAATGCAACTACATGGACCGTTGGCGGGTGTACTGCTAGTAGGGCTTTTCATCCCATACAACTACTAATACCTCGCCGCTCATCATATCCCCCTTCTTACCTTTTTGTCGGTGCTCTTTATCTGCCATCAGGAGGAGGTGTTCTTCTCTCAATCTGATTCCTCGAAAGATACCTGTTCCTGCAACCACAGACTGATCAGCAGTATCTCGTCCTTGCAGATAAAGTATACTGATAGCTAAATTTTTGAGGGATGTTACATTTATAGCAATAATATCAACATCCGACGATGAACGCAACATAGTTGCGCTAGGCCGGTTTAGTATGGACATCAATGGGAGTCTTCTATACGCGAATTGAAACGCGTCAGCTGACGATGGGCTCATCTATGGTCTCTTTGCTAGATTATATTTCAAACAACTGATAGGAGACGAATAGACAACAACTTGCGTCTCCCCACGCATGATGAATTATTCCTTGCAACTCACCAGCGAGATTTCAAGCCACAAACAAGCTTTCTTCCCCAGCCCTGGAAAGAATAGGGTGGGTGAAATCGCGGGATCAGCACAACCCAATGAATGCAATGCAAATTTCTATATGCATAAAATCAACCAAAATGCACAACAAGCAAATGCATGGCAGTTTCTTCTATTTAATTTCGTTAATGAGTGCAATTCAGATGTTATAAACAATAATTCCACATTATCTATATCTGGGTTCTTAAATTAATTTGACCCAAGGATGGGGGATGTTGGCCCTTCGCAGCCTGACTGTGGCGTCCCAAAGAGTATCAAACCATGGTTTTCAATTAGACAATAAGTTATCCTTTGCAGCCTGGCGAAGATACACATTTCTAATTTTTATTTCCTCACATATAATTTTAACTATATGTTTACTAAACTACAACCTTTCGTGGATATATTTAAACCACAAGTGGCTAGCCTCAACAACAACAAGCAGATGTACAGAAAACCATCAACTTAATCAAACTCCAGCAAATTGAACTCATACAACAGAAATCAAGTATAGCTCACCAAAATTCATTTCACCTCCTCCACTCTCATATGGTTTTCATAAGGTTAAAACTAGGATAAATTAAACACCTGGTTTATCATGCAATTCTCCACCTTGCCCATTTTAAGCATTGCCAAGTGGAGATCGTTTTATATGGCCAAAGGAGATTATGTAATTTCGTTTATGCATAACACAATATTAGAACTAAATAATTTTTTTTATTATTTTATTATTTTTATTATTTATTTATTATATGTTTATATATAATATATGAATATTTTATTATTATACAAATATATATATTATAATTCATTTATTATTTCATTTTTTTTAAATAACAAAATATTAAGCATGATAACCCAAATTAACTAATTGTATTCCCTATTTTCTTTCTTCGGGAGTTTAAGATATTTCTTTAATTTGAAGGTAAACAATCCAACAAGAAAAACATATATACAATACAAGGCAATTGTCTAAAATGCAACTACATGAATGGAGCTACATGGATGTGACTATGTGAGCTTCCATGTACTCACGAGTCGTGGTGTTCCATCATATCCCTCCTTACCTCTTGCGGACAACCCAACCCTTATCTTTCTACCTGAATGAGGGTACCAGATTCTCTTGATTTGCATACCTATGGATGGATACCTGCTCCTGCAACCACTAATCCATCAGTAGTATTATATCCTAGAAGCAAAAGAAAATCTAAATTGTCATAATTAATAACTATTTTAGGAGGGTTGTTACACCTTCAAATTAATTACAATTTGTGATACCCACTTGCTCACCGTAACATTGAATATTATACCAACATCCAACATCTTTTCAATTTTCGCATGAACTAAAGTTGCATACTTCGGGTTCATTCTATATGGTCTTCTTCCTACGGGTAAGGCTCCTAGGATCAACTGGATTCGATGTACACACAACTTTGGAGGTATCTCTTTCAAATATTTATATATCCATGCGAAGACCTTATACTACAAGAAAATTTTAAAAATTGTTGCTTTCAAAATTGGGTCTCATTCATCTCCGCAATGAATTATCCTTGGTTCTTCTTTACTTCCTAAATTTACATCGACCATCTTTGGTCCTTCATATTAGATACTCATTGACCCATTTTTTGCCTTCGCCACATCTACGAGGTATGTCGGTTTTTCATCTATCTCAGCATCACCAACTATATATTTTATAAAAAATTTGGGAGACATCCATTTTTCTTCTTCTTCCTTAGGCTTAGCCTTCTTATTACTTTTATCATGAATTTATTTGGTCTCCTTGTCTGTATACAAAGGTAGGTGGCAGAAATATCTCATACTCCTCCATTTGCCAATGAAGGAGCCTACTATCTGATCGGTTTTATCTTCACACATTCCTCTAGGTACAACTTTCCTTCCTCACTTGGCTCATGTGTACTATCTTCCTCCGAAGAACTATCCGACTCATTTTTTGTCACAAGATCTTCGCTCATTGTCTGATTTTTCAGATTAGTCATATATTTATGTTGTCCTTTCATGAATGTAAGTCGATATTTTTCTCAGTTGTGATTAACTTTGGTCATTCTTAGCCATTCTCTCCCCAACAACGCATCGTATGTTGGTTTTTGCATTGTTATCACAATAAAATCCATGATGAACTCTTGATTTGCAATCTTCACCTTCTAAGTCGTTAAGACTCCATCTCAATAACATATTGGTTTGTGTCGTATAACCTGAAATTCGACGACCATTAAAATGGAGCCCAAATCTCCTTCCATATCTTTTTTAGGAGCACATTCACATTTGAACCTCTGTCTACAATGACCTACGTCAACTTATGATCCAATATTTCAATATGAATTAATGTTGGTTTTTTCCCAACATCAATTATTAATAAAGTTGGATCATTAAACTGATCCTTCCTCTTCACTTCTTCTTTTGACTGGCTTTGTGGTTCCATCACCCTTTGTGGTTGTAATTCTATAATTGCATGTAGTGTCGGTATGGCGATAAACAAACTTGCCACCTTCACTTTTATTGTTGTATGCAAAACTTGTGCTAATAGTTCGTGAGTTGACGACTTTCCCTCTAAACCTAATGATTTCTTCAACATTTTTTGTTTTGCTAGCCTCTCCTGCTTAGCCTTCTCTATCACTTCTACTACATTTTGCAGTTCCTGCCATCTTCCTTTTTCTATGGTAGGATCAAGGTACTGATCCTTCTTTTCTTGTCCTCTTGTGACCACAAGTACATCCTTCTTTTCTTGTTTCTTCTCCAGAAGAGGCTCCCCATTGTCAAGAAAATTATCATTTTACGAGTTGCTTGTACTTGCCTTCTTTGGACAATTCACCTCCTTATGATTTGCCCATACCACACCATCAACACATTTGTGGTACATTCTTTCCTGTTGCTCCTCCTTCCTAAGGATGAGAACATTTTTTTGCAAAATGTCTCCATTCCTAAAAATTTTAGCACTAAATGATCGGTCTTCTATCTTAATCATACTGCAATCGACTTTGGCCACTTTATCGATTGCCTTGTTGGTACTGCCTGCCTCTTCAACGATTATTCCTATCACCACTGCTAGTCGCACTGCCCATTTCTATAGGTATTTGGTTTTCTTCCTCTTTGCCTTGCACCACCATTATTTGGTGCCCTTATACCTCTTAAATTGAATGGACATTCATTGATCGCATATTCCGATTCCTCGCATATATTACAATATCTGCTTTTAGGATAGTTTGCATTTGTGTGGCCTTCAAACTTACAGTCTAAGCACCATATGACCTTCAATTCCAACTATTGTTTTATTGGCCTTGCTTTCAAAGTTCCTAGCCCTTTCATAGGATTCTGCATACGTCAAACTTGGTATGATCTTCATCTTCTTATCTCAAGGTAACAATCCATCGATAAACCATCTTTTAACCATTCCAGTAGCTGGTGGTAACTGCATCTTATCAATGAGTTGCTTCAATCTCCTATTATAAGTCTTAATATCTTCATCCTTCTATTTTGTAGAATCAATTTTAGTTATAATCTTTGTGTCATCCCTTAGAGGTCTGAATTTTGCTTTGAATTCACCTACTAGTGTATTCCATGAGGTGAATGATTCTATGCTTTCTATTTTCAAGTACCAATCTATTGCGATTCATCACAATATGGGAGGAAATAACTATAACCACTCTTCAACTTATCTACTCCATTTCTTTCCAAATGGTTGTGCAAGTGCCTGTGTGCCTTGTAGGACCTTCTTTCCCTTCTCTTGTGAAGGATGGGCATTTTTGCTTGCTCGATGTATTTGCAACATTAGCCATCTATAAGTGGATATCCTCTCCCACTTCCTCATCACTCAACGATGGCTCTAATGGTATTTCGACCCAATGTTCCAATGTGAAGCCTCCTTCCTAACTCAGGTGCACTTCCACTTCGAAACCTTCTTTGCAAATATACGAACTGCGGATCTAGTCTACTCACCCAAACACTCATGTAGGGTTGCTCTGGTGCCTGAATCCATCCTTTACACTCCTCATCAAACTCCTCCACTCTTGCTCGGGTGTTACCATCCACGCTTCATCTCTTTATGCACTTTCTACATTGGCGTCTTCACTTACGCAAATGTTTTCTTGATCTATTTTAGGTACTTCATCCTTTGTCATTAACAACAATGTTTGCCACCTTTCGTTATCCTCCTCTTATGGACTCCAAACTCTTTCAAGTATTGGTTCTTCTATTTCTCATGATTGCAGTGCATAATTAGTCAAATTCCTCCTTTGAGCAATCCTTGTGCTTATCCTCATGGGTACTTGATCCTCTCTTCCACGTCCTTGCATATATATATCTATCATCCACCTTCCTCTTGTCACACATACTAATCCTTACTTGACTCTCCTTGCTTTGGCAACAACAATGAAACCAAATATAGCACAAGTGGTGAGATTCCCAACAATGGAATGATGGAATGACAATTTTAGGAATTAATCAAGACTATAGTACAACATCCTAATCAACTGTACAGTTCAGTTCATTGTACAATCCAATCCTTCAGATGGTTCAATCAGTTCCACAACAAAACCTTCATACAAGAGAATCCATTGCACGGTCAATCTCCCATACAATTCACTTTCTCGTACGACATAGTATGAAACTCTCCTAGTATATCCTTAATCCTAGTGTACGACAGTAATTTGTATGGTAGTCACGTACAAGATCACAATCTCATCTAATCGTAAGTAATACTTGTATGCATTCTGCCATACGACCAATCCCTTGTGCGACTTGTAACTACTGCACCTGTCACAATCCTTCGCAATATTATCTGCAACCTATAAATGCTAACAATCCTATGGCAATGCAAATGCTAACAATCATACAACTAAGACAATGATTTGTGCACTCTAGAATTTTAATGGAGTATGGTATGCAATACCCTAACAATCACATCCATAAACAATGACAAATATTGCATGCAACTGCAATGGCCAAATTATATTACTATTCAATGACTATTGTAACCAATAGTATGTTGGCTTTTGAGCTAAATTATCTTATGTCCCAATATTCTGGATCTTGAGTAGTCTCAATTATAAGAGCAATCAAAATATAAGTTGGCCAACATAGCTAAAAATAATATTCAAGAAAACATCAAATATGAATATAAATGACCAATGTCATTCATGCAATAATATGAAGAAAACTTACAATAGGATTGCTCAAAATATGCATACGCTTCAATATTATTAATGCTTCAATATGATCTTTATAGATCCTTTTGATAATCTTGTATATATTTCATGGAGCTTTTGCCTCCATAATATAGCCTCAGAAATGTGACTTTTGGACTCTTTGTCTATTGCACTCCTCACATATCCAAGAGTTGCAACCTTTCCTATTCCATACATAAGACAAACCTCTCATGTCCTTTTGGCTTCTCATCTTGCCACTTGTATACATGACTCTTGACTCTCTATTTACATGCACACTTAACTCTATGAAACTTGTACACATCTACATGACATTCACACACTTATACATGCACACCTAATACATGACACCTGTGCACTTTATCACATTAAATATTTGAACCCTTAATTACATGACAATTGTGCATATTCTTCACATAAACACTTACATAAGGGGAAATATAAATGACACTTCTAAATTATTGACTCAAACCCTATTATAATATTTGCATTGGACCATAGGTACCATGGGGGTACATTAGCATGTACCAAAAAATGTAATATTCTCCAACATAGTACACATGCAATTACAATGGTTGTTGCAACCAACAATAGCAATAGTATCAATAGTTTATAATAACAACATAATATGCAGTCCTCATGCAGGTATTCCTTCATGCATTCTTACCTAGCATTGTATCTATCTCCATATCTCTAGATGATTTGCTCTATCCATACATGCTACAAAATAAAGGAGGGGGTCTTTTAATGCATGCCCAGGCCGTAACAAGTGGTTCCTCAAAAATGCATCAATTACAACTAGCACTCTGTATCCAGCATTGCATAAAATTATCAATTCTCGTAAGTTCTAAAGTGTCACTTTATTAACATTTCATCTCATTCCAATTTCACTCTAATTTCGTCTAATTTTACTTTACATCTCATTTTATTCCATTTACACTAATTTCATGTGCTTTTCATGTCATTTTAATTTTACACGAATTCTAAGCAAAACTTCATACATTTTTCACTTTTTCTTCTTTTAGGAAACAATTTTGCTACCTACACCCTCATTGTATTCATCTATTGGCCATAAGAATTCAAAGCTACACTCTATGAAACCCATATTGTGCTTTGTACTCATGAGGTTATACGAAATTGGCAAGTCCTTAAGCATTCCAACAATGACACTGCCTTGGTGTGCTAAGTTTGTGGCGGTTGTGGCATGCCCTTCTAGTCCATTTTGTCATTCATTTATAATTTCATAATCAAACGAATGGGTGGACATTCCATGCTAGAGCACTAATACTAGATGCAATGCAATTTCGAAACCTCTCAGTGATAGCATGGGGTCGTCCACTTTCAATCATAAATAGTATGTTGATAGTGTTTTGTAAGGTTGGAGTTGCCCCAATGATGCAACATCATCAACAACATATGGGTGAATCATACCAAAAGGCAAATAATCCACACTAAGATGGCTCTTTAGAGTAAGATTCAACATAGGAAGAGGAGGAAGTTGATAAAGAGCAAGGGGAGTTCATCAATATAAAACAGCCTTTATAACATCATAGGCACTCTCACATCACCATTATACCACCATGTGTTTCTCAAGAAAATGATCCACCCCATATGAAAGAGCAAACAGATGCACTTGTTGGTTGAAAGCACTTGTTGCTAGGTACAGGACAAAGTGGTGAAATCATGCACGTAACCATCTATTGTAGCACTAACAGCATGAGGCAATTACCATAATTCACTAACTCAATTTGCAAGCATGACCAAAGCTTGCATACTCTACACTTTGGTGATCACCAAGAGGGTGACAATGGCAGGCCCATTAAGCTCAAAGAACCGCAAACAATCAATGTTGATTGATTGGGTAATTTTGACATGGATTTTAGTTCACCACCATTGCATATTACATAGAAATTCACTGAAGTGATAGTCCCTTCCCTACAATTCCATACCTAGAAATTGACATGTGGCAAGCAAATCCTTTGCCTTAGCCAAAGAGACAAGGCATAATCAAGTAAAACAAAGAGCTTTACCAAGAGGCTGAGCAAATCGACCACATGGTAGAGGTGTTGAGTCATGCACAACAAATGGCCCAAGAAGTTGCTTGAGGTGATGGAGGTTTTTCTTCTTTGAATAAGCCATCCTTGTCATGAGATAATGCTTCAAAGTACCTTGAGTACAAAAGCATTATGGAAATAGAATATAACACAATACAATACAATTCCATTGCCATATAAATAAACAAAGGTATAAAATATGAAGAACTTATAGATACATGTGGATATACTACACACACATCATGCATCCTTCATAACCTATTTATCTGCAATATGTCATCATGATCTAGTCAAGTGTAGAACACACACACTTGCCTTGACCAACATCAACCAACACCATACTTCAACCAACCACTCCCTAACCAAAAAAATGCATACATATAGGTATTACAAGACCAACAGATGATTGGCAACTGACCAACTACCACCAAACTACTCATATACATGAAAAATTAAAATAATCAACATTACATAATATTTATAACAAACACATATCGCCATGTACAAACATAACACTTACACACGACAACCCTATTTACACTTGTAGCACAATGGTAAGTATTCCCAGAGATGAGGGAATGACAGACATTAAGCCAAGGAAATGCAATTAAGGGAAGAGTATTTATTCCTTGACGACATCATTCTTAGAAGGCAAATGTAGCTTTAGTTCGTATATTGATCTTAGACAACAATGTGGCCAATCGGCACACTAGCCTAACAACACTTCTCAGTCAGAAACATCCTAGACGATAGCTACAATCTTAGAAAATGCTTCTCATGATGGCATGACATGTCAGCAGTTCTTGACAACAATGATCCAGACGACAACTTCTCACTCTTTGTTGGCTCCCTTCGATGTTGGCCACAGTCTAACAACAACTGCACTCTTGACAACAACGACAATGACTGTAACTCTTACAAAAACTGTAACTCAGACGACGATTACAACTCCAATAGTGTATCAGTACTTCAACCTGCAACCAACCACTTACACCAAGGATCTAACACTCTTAACATAAACATATCATCACATCATTGAACACACATTGAGAGTAAAAGGATTTGTCTTTCATTATCAAAATAGCTTCCATGGCATACATCTCTATATTATAAACAGACGTTTGGCTTCTCCTCTCAGCCAAGCCTACACACATCTACAACACAATGCATCCACTCATGGTAATGTACCTATTCTCTTCTATTGTATTGTATTTAAAATGAAGTAGGGGTCCTATTTAAAGCATTGTATTGGTCGTTGGCACAACGGTGTCCCAATATTTTGTTACAAAACTACCTACCTACCTACTTTAATCAATTTAGCCAACCTTATAATTAATCAAATTATTAAGGTTTAACAGATGCATTTCAATACATTGTGTTTCAGCCACATTTCATTTTAAATGCATTTTCATTACATTTTCTTAATTACAAATTGGTGTTTATTACTTAGACATTTTCAGAAACACTTTCATTTCTGCTTCTTAGAACTAGTGCCTACATTTGTCCTCCCCTTTACATTGGTCGATGTCCTCAGCGACTTCCTTCTCTGCTTCATCATGGTTGAACTTGATTTTGGCATTTGTTGTGATTGAGGATCAGGCACACCTCCTAATTCAACAATTTGTAACTTTAAGGCCTCCTCATCTTTGAGTCTCTTAGTGTAATTGAAGTACTTGGCCCATTCAATACCAAAATGGTTGGCCTTCTCCTCCATTTTCACCAACTTCATCAAGATCTCCTCCTCCCTTTTTGCAAAGGCCTCATTTGATCTCCCTCACATCAGTGTTGCAATATGTTCATATCGCTCTGCAATTAGCTGATTCTTATGCTCCACTTACTTCAACATTGCTTCCTCCCTCTGTTGTCTATGTAAGAATTTAGATCTGAGATGTTTAATTTGTTCCTTTTGCTCCACAATAATCTTCTCTCTCTTCTTCAATTCCTCCTTCATTATTTGCATTTCTTTCTGTTCTTCATGTATATTTTTAAATTGCACTTCTTACATGGATATGTCATCTTCCATCGTCCATTTTGCTTGCTAAAATTTATGTTTTGAAATTTGCAATTCTTGAGCCTTGTCTTGCCCCACACTATGCAACTTCTTAATTCCAACAGCTAGCCACTGCACTAAGTATGCTAAAAAATTCATTTGAGCATACATCAGGAATAATTCCTGTACAAGTTCTATGTATTGTACCATTTTCTTAATCTTTGGGTCTGATAAACTACGATGTCCATGTCCATGTATGTACACACAAGCTAGTTATGTGTACAATGTTGGTACTCATGGCAGTTTCTTACCCCTTCCATGGTTTTGATACTACCTATCTCCAACTCCCATGGGTATTCTTGATGAATGCAGGTAATGTCAGTTCTTCGTTGTCCTTCCATGGCCCATTTCACCAACTTATCAAACTCATATTATGCCATTAGTTGCCATTGTTTCCACTCTCCAATGCAACCTATCTCGATTCCAACTTTAATCTGTCAATTACTTGAGACAACTTAGTGAGACAAGTGTTAACTTGCTCATTAATGTGCACCCCCATATTTGGTGGTTTTCTAAAATTCAACACTTCAATCAACACATTCTCGCTAAGACCATCGTATACCTCTTTTTTTGTTTCAACTTCTTGTACCTGTTCTTTCCTCTTTGCTAATAGATCAATTGGTTTCTTTGCAGCTTTTGCCTCTGTAATTACTTGCTCAGATTCCTCAGCCATTCTGCTCTTTCTTTGGTTATCTCCCCCTCGAAATACTCCACCTCTTCAATATAGTTCACTATCTTGATAATTTGATTTATGTTGCTTCAATTATTCTTGTTGCTCCAACTTTTTGGGTTTTGCCTCCTTTCCTCTTTCTGGTGTCTTTGCCAGTTCAATTGTATTTTTCTCTTTCAACATTTTGAAATACGTGACTATTTTTCGAGCTCAAAACTCCTCTATGATGGATGTTTCTCAAAAATAGGGTTCTCCATGTAGTGGGGATGATGCTATTAGATTCGTTCATTGAGCTTTTGCCAAACATTTAGCTACTCCGATCTATACATCCCCACTATTGTCCTTTGTTCCCTTATCAAAAATCTCATCTACTCGTCCTGCTTCTTTTCAACTGCAGCTTCAACCTCTATATCTTACAACATTTCTCCTATTTGTTGGTGCACTCCTTATATGGTTTGTTGTATTCAGTCCATTGCAACTTGTCCCTTTGCAATCTCTTGCATTATTATTTGTTGGACTAAAATATATGGCGAAGATTACGACTCTTTTGGCAGAACAAATTTCCTTTTATTTCTTATAAGTGGTTCTTCCCTTGATGATATTGTCCCCTCATTTGAACTCTAAAGAGGTTCATCCAAGAGCATCTCCCATCTCAACATCTGTATTAGCCTTCTTCCACCTCAATATTGTCGGTGCTAAGTTCAAAAATCCTCAGGGAGGATCAAATCCAGGAATCTTCATTTTCTCGATAGATGCAACATTCAAAAATAGACCAATGGCAAGGAATACCATTGAAAAATTCTCCATACTATGCATCAAGAAAGTTTTGATGAGAGACAATAGGTAAGTTGTCGAGTCATAGGCTTGACCCTTTTTGTTTCCCTCCATATATAGTGTCAACCATATGGGTAGATCAAAAGCCCTATATTCTCTGGATAATCTTGCAATGATCACATTCACAATACACTACAGCCCTTCATCTTTCAACTAGAACTGCTTAACTCCTCTACTTCCATGCAACATCAATGTTTGCACCTCATCCTTATCCAGAGTTGTTATTCTCTGAATTAACTACTTTGTTTGGAATCTACCACATTCTTGACAACTAGAAATCCTTGATTTGGTAGTCCAAGTACTTCACTTACATTTTGTTTTGGATCATATGTTTTCAACATTTGCAACAGGTATTCTTTGAAAAACTCTTTCTCAAAGTTTGGTACTTGCAAGATAATATTTACTCCTACTTCTTACAACTTTTATTGTAACTTGTGATACTTTGGGGCTTTCTTCCACCATGTTCAGTAGTATTCTCCTATGGAGTGTATCCATGTTATATTCCTTAGGGTTATTTTCTCTTTTTCACCTTGCCTAGCATCCCTTCCCATTTATTCTATGATGCTCTCTTCTTGACATCGTGCTTGCCTCTCCTAAGCCTATCTCATCTCATAATCATATTTTTATCTCTTGCTCCACTTGCTTAGGTATGTTCTCTACTTTCTTTTAATGCATACTCTTGCGACGTTCTCTTTTGTTGATCCACCTATTTGATCCTCTCATGGATCAAGAGTCTCATACTCATCTTTCATAATTGCACTTAATGTCACCTCCAACAATCTTCTCGCCAGCCTCTTCCTTCAAATGATGTCTGCTTGTGATGACAATTTGTGGCAACCCCTTCTTTGATGACAAATCCCTTGTCGATGACTATGACAACAACTTCTAGTCAGTTGACCCCTTGTCACAAAAATCCTGTGATGGCACCATGTGACTGCAATCTGTGATGACACCCTGTGACTGCAATCTGTGATGGCCACTTCTTCGCTAACGACTCATAATTGGACGCCACAAGAATTTCTACAAATGACACAATTTTCAAATGGCCAACCCCTTTCACAGTCATCTAACAACGTTCTCCAACAACAACTCTTCAACTTCTTTGACGTCAAATGGCACTACACAAATGGTAATCCTTTGTCCCTCCAACGACAGCTTATTTGGTCCTCGACCTCTCTTGGTGTTTTTCGGTAGCAACCCCAACTTGTCCTTTTACTGCAACTTTTCAAGGCAACAGTTACCCTTATGTGCACTATATATATATATATATATATATATATGTTTAAGAAGCCTTCATAATTATCAATCGTCTTTGTTGTGCATATGGCTACAATATCCTTCGTCTAGATTTTCTATCCTCCTGGTGCACATGTGCTTTCGACCCTTCAATCTAAAAACCCTTGCTTGTTGTGATGTCCCTCTGTGTTTGGTAATGTTGGCGATCACTCAAGGCTTCTCCGACTTTTGCACTTCTCTACAACTCTACCTGCATTGTGTGTTCATCTTCCCTCTCTACCTCTATTTATACTATTTGCATCATGTGGTTGCCACACAAACCATTAGCCAATCGCCCCTCCATGTTCCGACTACCACATGATCGCCACCTCATCACCTTGCATGCAATTGATATCCTTTTCCCTTTTCCATCTTTTCCTTATTGTCCTTTTCATCTTTTTCTACTTTTTATTTTTATTATTTTTCAACTATCCATTATTTACAATATTTACATTGTGGCCCTTGCCACATGTCACCTTCTCCTTGTGAATTGTACGATGATGTCGATGCGAATTTCAAGCACATCCGTCGACGAATCCTTTTCCCTTCTACGATAGTAACTCCTTTCACTTTTTCCGTCGTCACTATAAATTTATTCCATCTATTGCCTATTCTGATGATTCCCTTTGGTTCAAGGTCTTTCTAGATGATCTCCTTCGACCAACTGTTGATCTGCTTAACAACCTTCTCTTGAAGAATTCCTGCTTGTCCTGATTATTTTCCACTTCATCATTCTTTCTCCTTGCTATCAATGTCTCGTCGCTCCAACACGTAGATCCTCCCTCTTTGTTTTGTTGACATCCTAAATATCTATGACGTTATCAATATGATGTCGATCTCACACATCGCTAACCTCTTGACAGCTAACTGCTTTACCATTATGTTGACGACCAACCATTCTATCGTCATGTTGATGGCCAATTGTCCTACCATCATGCTAACAACATATTGCTATCTTGTAGATAGTTTGACAATCTTCCATAGTGTTATCATCATCCTAACGAAACTCAAGCACTTGTGTAATTGGATCTTGTCATGTTAGGCTTAAATTTTGGGTTCTCCATGGCACTTGACTCATATTTCAAAATCCTCATCTCCCTCGAAACTATTCCATAGCTCGTTCTCTTATTCTTGGGCGAATCTCCTTTGTTTGGGACCGACTATCTCCTAGTTGTAGAGGATTCATCCATTTCCTCAATTGCGCAAGATGACCTCTTTTGATTCCACGAATCCCACACGATGGCCCTGACGGTCCAACCCCATGATCCTGTGAACATTGATCATTTTTTGCTTGATCTCTAAATAGTCCTTGAGATATATTTTGTTGATCAAACGGCCTATAGGAAGCAAGAGGGAAATTTCTTCCCATTGAGCCACCAGGAGGGAGATCAACCAAACTCCTCCCTTGGCCCAGTATGCTTGGGCTATGGAGAAGACTTGAAGATCATCCCCAGATTATCCAAGTTACTGTTGGCAATTTTGCCACATTAAATTTTTTGATAAAGTATGGAGCTTTAAAGCGGCAAAGAGCATGCGGAGGTGTTCGGGTTTTCGCAGGCCATAAAAAAGGATGATAAAAAGTATGAAATAAGCTTTGGATATTTTATCATCGTAGATCTTTTCGCTAGCTTTTCAATGATATATTATAATAGGCGATCGGGTTAGCGGATCAAAAGTTATGGCCTCGGGAAGCAGGACCAGGAAGCTCAATTTCGGGCCAGACAATTGACTAAGTGTCGAGCCCCACCTGACTATGCTCATCCTCCCGACTGCACTCATACAAAGGGCCAAAATTTTCTAAGTGTTAGTGTTTCCGCAACCTGACTTCGTAGCGAATTCGGGCTGCGCCCTTAATTTTGTGCACACTTGGGGAGCTGACGTGTAGAGAGCTGAGCCCAAAATTTGATTAAGTATTGAACGAACCCCGACTTCACAGCGAAGTCGGGTTGCGCTCTCAGTTTTGTGCACACCTGGGCATTGTCAGTGAAGGGCATCCCAAAAAATTTAGTGCTGGGTGCACAACCCAACTTTGCAGCGAATTCGGGCTGCGCCCTCAAATTCATGTGTAGTTGGGTGACTCACTTGAAGAAACGGCTAAGTGCTGGGATTGCCCGACTTCATAGCGAAGTCGGGCTTCGCCCTGGAAGAAGAGCGCAGTTGAGCAGCCCATCATGGTACCTCCAGTAAGGACTAAGTTTTGAGCAACCTGACTTCACAACGGAGTCGAGGTTCGCTCACTGACCTGTGCGCACTCGGGAAAAGAACGTTGAAACCTGCCCAAAACTTTTCTAAGGCACGGAGGCCTCCCCAACTGCGCCACTTCCCCTTTGTGCTGCCTGGTTACGCTTCGATTTTGGGCGAAGTCAGGCAAGAAATAAAATATGAGCTCCTAAAGCATATTTTTCCCCTTATCATATTTTGACAAGTGTCCAGCCTCGAGATTAGAGTCAAATATGTGACAGAAGATGTGCCTCCAGGGTACCGAAAAGATGAGCGTGAACTCACAGATTGTACTGCATCTGTCCCCATTCAAACTGACTCAACTTCCCACCTACCGGATTTCCACGGAGCTGCCACATTTTTAGGAGGACCTTGCTGCAAGTACATTCTTTACCCGTAGAGGTCAACATCAACCGCTTTTGTCAGCTATTGTAGCTTTTGTCAGGTCTGGGATTCTATGCCCAAAATGTAATCGGGGGGAAAAATTGTGCTATAAATAGCAGCCTCATTTCATTGTACAATGGTGGAGGGGGAACATATTGCTAGAGGACTCTGCTATGACGGATCACCTTCTAATTAATTCAAAGCATCCTTGGCTCTGCTTCTTGTCTCTGTCTTTTATGTTGCCTTCTGCTAGTATTTATGCTTCATGTCCATTTATATTTCTGTCTGTTTGAATTCTAAATCCTGGATTTGAGCATTAGTGATTATTTGGATCTGGAATACAAAACAAACGGATACATAGGATAGAATCGCAGTTGCAATTTCTGTTACATGCTTTGTTTTAATTGTTGTTGGTTCGGATGCAAATTTGCGATCATGTTGCTTGTTCTTCCCCCACCTGAAACGCATGATATTTACATCTCTTTCCTATTCCCTTATCTTTTTCAATCTCTTTCAGTTCCCTTTACCCCCTTTTTTAATCTCTTTCCTGCACTCTTATCTAAAAACCCCCAAGTAGGTTAGGAAAGGATTCGGCCTTCTCCGAAGATCGACACGGGGGGCATCCCTTCCTCAAGGCCTTTCAATGTTGGTCTACGGGTCTAGGGCACATTGACACACCAAGTCCTTCCCAGGTGGCGAATCCGTGGCCAACAATTTTTGGCTTCCTGAAAATCACCAAACTCGGGCTTCCTAAAAATATGGAGACTTTTGGTCCCACCGGGCGTGCCAAAAATTGTTGGCCATGGATTCGCCACCTGGGAAGGACTTGGTGTGTCAATGCGCCCTAGACCCGCAGACCAACATTGAAAGGACGGGAGGAAGGGATGCCCCCCATGCCGATATCCAGAGAAGGTCAGATCCTTTCCTAACCTACTTGGGGGTTTTTAGATAAGAGTGCAGGAAAGAGATTAAAAAAGGGGGTAAAGGGAACTGGAAAGAGATTTAAAAAGATAATGTAACAGGAAAGAGATGTAAATATCATGCATTTCGGAGGGGGAGAACAAGCAGCATGATCATAAATTTGCATCCAAACCAACAACAATTAAAACAAAGCATGTAACAGAAATTGCAACTATGATTCTATCCTATGTATCCTTCTGTTTTGTATTCTAGATCCAAATAATCACCAATACTCAAATCCAGGATTCATAATTCAAACAGACAGAAACATAAATGGACATGAAGCAGAAATACTAGCAGAAGGCAACATAAAAGACAAAGACAAGAAGCAGAGCCAAGGATGCTTTGAATTAATTAGAAGGTGATCCGTCACAACAGAGTCCTCTAGCAATATGTTCCCCCTCCACCCTTGTACAATGAAATGAGGCTGCTATTTATAGCGCAATTTTCCCCCCTAATTATATTTTGGGCACAGAATCCCAGACCTGACAAAAGCTGCAAAAGCTGACAAAAGCTGCAAAAGCTGACAAAAGCGACTGATGTTGACCTCTACGGGTAAAGAATGTACTTGCAGTAAGGTCCTCCTGAAAACATGGTAGCTCTATGGAAATCCTGTAGGTGGGAAGTTGAGTCAGTTTGAATGGGGGCAGATGCGGTACAATCTGTCAGTTCACGCTCATCTACCTCCCGTCACATCTCTGACTCGAATCTCGAGGTTGGACACTTGTCGGAATCTGATAAGGGGAAAAATCTGCCTTAGGAGCTCATATTTTCTTTCTTGCCTGACTTCGTCCAAAATCGAAGCACAAACAGGAAGCGCAAAGGGTAAGTGGCACAATTGGGGAGGCCTCCGTGCCTTAGAAAATTTTTGAGCAAGTTTCAACATTCTTTGCCCGAGTGCGCACAGGTCAGTGAGCGAACCCCGACTTCACTGCGAAGTAGGGTTGCTCAACACTTAGTCCTTACTAGAGGTACCATGATGGGTTGCTCAACTACGCTCTTCTTCCAGGGTGAAGCCCGACTTCGCTGTGAAGTCGGGCAATCCCAGCACTTAGCCATTTCTTCAAGTGAGTCACCCAACTGCGCACGAGTTTGAGGGCGCAGCCCGAATTCGCTGCGAAGTCGGGTTGCGCACCCAACACTGAATTTTTTGGGATGTCCTTCACTGACAATGCCCAGGTGTGCACAAAACTGAGAGCGAAACCTGACTTCATTGCAAAGTCAGGGTTCGCTCAATACTTAGTCAAATTTTGGGCTCAGCTCTCTACACGTTAGCTCCCCAAGTGCGCACAAAATTAAGGGTGCAGCCCGACTTCGCTGCGAATTTGGGTTGCGGCAACACTAAAACTTAGAAAATTTTAGGCCTTTGTATGAGCGCAGTCAGGAGGATGAGCGCAATCGGGCGGGGCCCGACACGTAGTCAATTTTTTGGCCCGAAATTGAGCTTCCTGGTCCTGCTTCCCGGGGCCATAACTTTTGATCCGCTAACCCGATCGCCTATTATAATATATCATCGAAAAGCTAGCAAAAATATATGCAATGATAAAATATACAAATCTTATTTCATCCATTTTATTGCCCCTATTTATGGCCTGTGAAAACCCGAACACCTTCGTATGCTCTTTGCCGCTTTAAAGCTCCATACTTTATCAAAAAAATTTAATGTGGCAAAATTGCCAACATTCTTGGCAGCTCACGGGGCATTGAGCTCGCATCAATGTGAAGACCCAGGCCTTTACCCATTGGGCAATAGAGTCACCCTCGCTGTCCTCTTGATACTCACTGTCAGCAGCAACCTCTTTCTCAAACCCTTGGCACCCATGGCCCTCTTGGAACACTAAAAAAAAAAAAAACTGCACAAACTAAACTAAGAAAACAACTAGAACTTTGCATACTAGTCGGCTTATTTATATTATTTACACAAAATTTTGCGACATGATTGGCATGTCACCAACACAAATCTAGCTTTGGTTGCCTATCCGATGAACCTGCAGTGTTCGAACCAGATCTGATTGTACTTCAGTTGATCTTTGAAGTCCGGTTGGCCTCCCAAAGTTTTCCAGGTCGCGAACATGGTGCAACGTGGCAGGTTATCATTCATGCCAGTACCCATACAATTGATGAACAATGTGGCAAGGAGATTTGCCATACGAGAGCCCTCTTCGGGTACCAGTTACAGTGATGGTTGGAGCCAATACCACCACTCTAGAGAGTCCACCACCCGTGGGCTCTCGAGCGTGAGTTCCTCCAACTCCTTGATGCGATAGCAAGAGCTTTTCGATGATAGGGCTTCTGACGGGGTCTCCTCAGGATCAGCCTCCTGGTGAGGCATGCTTATTGGGCTTTGGTTGAATGCTTGTGTACTATGCCCTGGGACACAAAAAGGGTGCAAAAATGTGCCCTCTTTGTGTTCAAAATTTGCCACTAGATTTTGTTCCTCCTCTTGGCCTGTCTCCAAATAGAAACTGCAAGCAACCAAATTATTCATAATTTGGGCAGTGTTTGCATATTCCCACTGGTGACTTTGGATGAGATCTTTCGCTTGAGCTCCACACAGCTGCATTCTAGGTCTTTGCATAGTATGAGGGATTTTCCATGGTGATTTTGCCAGATGAAAGCAAGCCAGATATTCACCAACTTGGGCTTCCATATTTTAGCTCAATCAGGGTCGCCAGGTGATTTTGCCAAATGAAGGTAAGCTAGAGATTCACCAAACTCAGGCTTCCTTAAAATATGGAGACTGTAGGTGAACATTCATTTCTCTGCTTGTGAGGTCAAGGCTGCTCACAAAACCTTGATTCCTTCGGGGTGTCTTCTATTAGCTTAAAAAAAAGGTGCCTGTGATCAAGAAATATGGATCTTCAGCTCAATCAGAGTCGCCAGGTGATTTTTCTAGATAAAGGCAAGCCAGAGATTCACCAACTCGAGCTTCCATATTTTAGCTCAGTCAGAGTTGCCAGGTGATTTTTCTAGATGAAGGCAAGCCATAGATTCACCAAACTCGGGCTTCCTGAAAATATGGAGACTATTCGTCCCACCGGGCATGCCAAAAACTGTTGACACACCAAGTCCTTCCCAGGTGGTGGATCCGTGGCCAACAGTTACCTCTACTCTGCTCTCTCTAGTAGTTGTGCACGTCAGTCTTACTTCTCTATTTTGAGTTCTTGGTGACAATTGCCTTAAGGTTCTAAATCTCCGATCCACCCATAGTAATCGTCTTGTCCATCTTTCTTCCTCAAAATGTCTTTGTTGTGTAAAATCTATTAATGCTTCCATATACTATATTGAGAAGTCAAAATTGGTGCTTGAGTCGTTCCCCTCACCTTCTCTTTGAAAAGGTCATCCAAATGCTTCTTACATGCCTCTCTACAGACTTCTTACTTCTCTCCTTTGCCTCCTTAATTGTTTGTTTGCATATAGGTACTCTTGTACCTTGGGGGAATTTGCAATTCCTAATATCTTCTCAAGATGTCACTACTACTACTTGAACTACAAAATAACACAAAATACCAAAACTTATTCACTAAATGCAGACATATCAAGTTGCTTGCCCACATCTATCCCCTCTAAACTAGTCAACGTCCTTGATGACACATGAGCTAAACATTGGGAACAGAAAAACTGAACAATGTAACGAAATCTCTTGTCGCGGTCCTTTCGTTTTCTTCTATTCCATACATCTTCTGCAACTAGCAACACTTTAAACTAATTCTCACAACTTATTCTTCAGTTGCACAACTCCACTTGCTACAATCAGTTGTAACATCAACTTGATCAACATGACCATTATTCTCTAATTATTCACTTCACTTTTTACAATCATCCATATCATCAACTTGATCAACATGACCAACACAGCCAAAATGATGAACATGATCAACAAGACCAACATCACCAATATAATGAATATAATGGGCAATGTTTTTTGCCACATGTATTAGGGGTCAAGGGATAGCGTCCCTTGCGGGGTCGACCGGCAACTCCCTTCGCGTATACCCTAAAACCATCATTGTTTGAACTAAATTTTTCTCCTCATTAGCATTTTGGGATCCTTCACTCAACCCACTGAAACAACTTCCCCTAAGCTCTGATTCCCTTCTCTATTGCTCTAAATGACTACTTGTCGGCCTCTGATAAACATCCCTCTCCATGAATGATGTCTTTGACAGTAGTTCCTCTGACTCCACTACCTCAAACAACATTCCCATAGACAACCTCTCCTCAAACGACAACTCCTTTGACAACTACTTCTCAGATGGCAATTCCTCTAACGACAATTCCTCTAATGACAACTTCTTAGATGGCAGCTCCCCCGATGACAACTTCTTAGACATCAAATTCTCAAATGGTAGTTCATACAAATCCTATAACGACAGCTCAAATAGTAGCTCCTTTGACAATAGATTCTTAGATGATAACACCTCAGACGATAGCTTCTCATATGGTAATTCCTCTGATGGAAACTTTGACGACAACTCAGATGACAACACCTCTAACAATAGCTCAAACGATAATTCCTCTAAGGATAATTCCTCAAATGATAGCACCTTTGACGGTAACTCAGACGATAATTCCTTATACGATAGCACCTCTGAAGACAACTTAGGTGATAGTTCCTCTAATAGCACCTCAGACATCACTTCTTCTAAAGACACCTTAGACAACACTACTTAAAATGGTACTACTTTAGACGTCACCTCAAATAATAACTCCTTAGATGGCATTTCATCCATCATATGACTACAGCCTCTTGTCGTCCTAGCCTCATCTGTCTAACCATCCTCTTGACAACACCCTATTGTCTAGCCTCCTCCCTGATGACACCCTATCATCCGGCATCCTTGTTGACTGCACTCTTTTGTCCGGTGACTCTGCTGACTAAACTTTATCATCGGACAAACCTCTTGACACTGTATAACTCCTTCCTACATGGTTTGAATGACTTGTGGGATTTTTGCTTCTTCAATTGAGATCAAATTCACTTTCTCAATTCCAATCAAGCTCATCAAGTTCACCTCAATTGCAATTGGCTTCACCTCCTTTGCTTCCTAGCAAAGGTTGTAACTCTTCTTTGGCTCTTCAAACTCTCGATGATCATTGATTCGTCTCACTATGCAACACTTTGACAAAAAGTGCTCCCACAATTGACATTGCCAACATTGCACAATGAGTCTACCCTTAGTACCATACTGAATTCTTCGTCTGCAAGTTCTTTAATAATTGTCACAAACTACTTCACCAGTGGTATTCCTCTGTACAATGTCCCTTTATATTGCATATAACTATAGTGATGATCGTGCACTATCCAATTCATAACCATCCTTGGAGTCATCGTTCGTCGATTCCTTTTCTGAATTCTCGACTGCAACACTCTAACGATGAACAACTTTTCATCCCAAAATCATCTCTCAATGTTCGAGTCATTCTCAATATTAGAATAACTTTCATCCTTAATGTCACTCTCATCTGTATTAACATGATACCAATACTTCAATGATGTTTTTGCATGTCTTTCCTAAATCAAGGTGTATTCCAATGCCTCTTGGTATGATCTAAGAGGAATCATCATGATCTTCTTCTGACACGTAGGAAGAATTATATCTATGAACCATATTCTCTTCAATGCATTGAATTGGTCTTCCTCCAAATGGTTAAACAACCTACTCAGCTTCCAATTGTAGGAACGAACAATTTTATTCTCATCTTGCTTCAATCTACAAATTTCAACAATGACCACATTGCCATTTTCAAACAACTGAAATTCTTGCACAAATGCATCATGCAACTCTTCCCATGTCAAGTACTTGTCCTCTAGAAATTGCATGTACCAGTCCATTGTAACTCCATGAAATGTCGTAGGAAATAACCACCTCCAATTTGCCTTATAATTTTGCCCAATTGCTCTCCACATCATGTGGTAGATTCTCCCATGCTCAATAGGGTCTTCTTTTGCTTCTCCATGAAACAATGGACATTTACACAATATGCCCAAATTGGCCTTCAATATCATAAGCTGACTTAACCTTCACAATAATTGTTTGCGTATTGCTCCCTTACACAGATCAATAGGTATACCACCCTGCAACTACTCTTCTATTGTACTCCCATTCTTACTATGAAACATTCCAACCTACAGTTGCTCTGACGTCGGCCTCCCATCCCACTCACCATCAAACACACTAATTTGTAGTTTCCCTAGCGCCAGACTCCTGTCTTGCAAACTGTTGGACATGTCATCTACCATTTGCATCGATGTCATACTCTTGTCTCACACACCATAGAGCATCTCCACTTGCAATTGCTTCAACGCCAAATAGTTCTTGTTAGCATGCAACTTCTCATCAACACTGTGTTTGTGGGGGAGCCTATTGCATAACCATCCCTCTAACAACACCCTATTGTATAATGACCCTCTTGATAGCATCCTGTCGTTTGATGATCCTCTTGACGATGCCCTATCATCTAGCCATCCTACTAATGACACCCTGTCATCTGATGACCCTCTTGACAGTGCCCTATCATTTGGCCATCCTATTGAGAACATCCTTTTGAGATGACTGTCTTTCTCTTGACTACAACTCCAAACAACAGTACTCTAACTGTGGATCTAGACAGTAGTCTTCCTTCAGACAACAGTCTCCCTTCTGACTACAAACTATACTTTCTTTGATTGTAGACGATGCTTCCTTCAAGTTGTAGACTACGCTTCCTCTGACTACAGATAATAGTTTCTTTGAACTGCAGACTGTGCTCCCTCTAACTAAAAACAACACTTCCTTTGGATGGTATATTGTGCTCCACTTGACTACAAATGATGCTTCCTTCAGGCGATTGACTACACTCCCTCTAACTACAGATGGCGCTTCCTTCGAACTGCAGACTACACTTCCTTCAAAACTACAAACTACACTTCCTCTTATTGCAGTTCCTTTATCTACAGATCCTCCATCTGTAGATTCTTCATCTGTAAATTCTTTGTCTGCATTTGGACGATAGTTTGTCTTGCCTCCCATCTATGCATCTACTATGCATGTCCTATTAGACGGCCCTTCGTCTGCATCAACAAACAAATCTACTACATCTTCACCTGCTTCTTTGGATGCATTCCATTGTTGTCATTGCGCATCTTCCCAAAAGTTTTGCTACTCACAACTTTGTCACCAGGTTGGACCCAATTTCATATAGGCAACAACGCCAGAATGTAAAAAATAAATTTAACATACTGAAACTTAATTCCATTTCTACTTAAATAAATCTATAAATCTACATCCATTAACAATAACAATACACAAAAAATAGCAATAACAATAGCAGATGATAAGTAAATGTGAACAGATTTATATTAATAATGGTTGTACAAAATACTATTACATATACAGTCTACAAACCTTATGCAAAATACTCTTCCTAACTACAAACATATCCCAACTGCATCAAACCATACGTATCGTCCACCACTCTACTCTCATATGCACCAACCTTCTCTCATACACATCAACATGATATATTGAATGAATAAGGGGAGGGACTTATTTATACAACTAGAAATTAGTTGCACCCTCCAACTACCTGACACCTCATCATTTCCCTAAATTACATTTCATATGCATTTAACTTGCATTTACATGACATTTCCCACTACAAGACAAAAGTAACTTATGACTTGTGACTTTTCCGACATAGATGGCTTAACATAATATTATTATGTACAATATTTCATTACCACTTTAAAACATTATTAAATATATGTACGCACATTTCATCAAAACACTTTGCATACAACTACAAAATAACACAAACTACCAAAACTTATTCACTATATGCAGACAAATCAAATTGCCTGCCTACAACACGTATCACTAACGTGTGGCACATGCATCAATGCACAAATGTGCTCATACGTGTGTGCCTTCATGTAGACATGCATTGATGCAAACATGACATTCATTCATGTGTTAAATCATCCACGTGCATCTATCCCCTCTTTAAATCCCACTTTTTTTGGTCCCATACATTTGCAAATATAGGATTTGTAATTCCCTACCAATGCAAATTTATCATCCTATTGCTTGCTATGTTGTATATAACTAGTTGCATCATAATTGCTCCTTTGTCGAACATCCATCCCCCATTTCACCGAGCTTATTGACCTATAGCTACTCCAATATTGGATTCTCGTCTAGCTCACCATCAAACATGCCAACCTACAATTGCTCTAGTGTCAGAATCTATCGCATGCACTACTAGACACGTCATCCTACATTTGCTTCGATGCCAAACTCCTGCTCATTCACTATCAAAACACACCAACTTGCAATCGAATCAATGCTAGACCCTCGTCACGTGCTAGGTTGGAGTTGGCCCAGTAATGCAACATCATCGACAATATCTAGGTGAATCATGCCACAAGACAAAGAATCCACAATAGGAAGACCCCATAGAGGAAGAGTTGACACGGGAAGAGAAGTTGATGAAGAGGAAGAGCAGCCTTTGTAGCATCGTAGGTGCTATCACATCAAACCATTGTACCACCATATGTTCCTTAGGGGAATGATCCGCCCTCTATGAAAGAGAAAACCGATGCACTTGTTGGTGCTCAAAATCTATCGCTATGTAGCATCGGAAGTGCTCTCACATCACCATCATACCATCATATGTTCCTTAGGGGAATGATCCACCCTTTATGAAAGAGCAAACCAATGCACTTTTTGGGTTTCCTTTTCGACTTTGGCTGCAAACTTCACATTTTGACTACAATCACCAACCTCGTACACACTTCTTGTTGGTTCATCATAGTTGTCTTCTTCTTCTACATGAAATACACATGCAAATTAGCTAGAAGACTTCATAGTCTTTCATCTACCAATGGAGAAGCTTGTTTTTTGAGTGCTCCTCATCTTTTGTGCAGTCCTTCAACACCAACACACTATCTTCATTAGACACTTGTCCGTTATCATCTTTTGTTGATGAGCTCCCTGATTCATCGAATGTTGTGATATCTCCACTAACAGACTAGTTCTTCAAATTTATCGTATATTTTTGTTGGCCCTTCTTAAATGTTAGACGATCATTATCCTAGTTGTGATTAACCTTCGTCATGTGCAACCATCCTCATCCCAACAACACATCATATGGAGGTTTCTACATGGCAATAACCACAAAATCCACAATGAATTCTTGGTCATCGATATTCACGTTCTGTGCAGTTAAACTCCCTTCATTTCAATACCATATTGGTTTGCACCATATAGTCATAAATTTTGAGACCATAAAAAATGTTCCCCAAAATCTCTCCAAGTCTTCTCTGACAACACGTTCACTCTTGATCCTCCATCAACAATGACCTACGTCAACGTGATTCAACAACTCAATATGAATCAATGTCGTCTTCTTTCCAACATCAATCATCAACACTACTAGATCAATGCACTGATCCCTTCTTATCCTAGTTGCATCTTGTTGGCATCACGACTCCAACACTTTTCTTGTCTACGTTAGTTCTCCTACCATCGCTTAAAGCTTTGGTTTTGTGCATAGTAAACTGGATACCTTCACCTCCACACTCGTATCTAGTACTTGTGTTGCTAGTTGTAGTGTTGACATCTCTTCCTTTTTGCAATTGTAACGGGTCTTTTAAGCTTTTCCTATTGCAACAACTTCTCTTGATTGGTCCTTCAATTTTCTTCCTCCACTTGAACATGTGCTTCCTAGCATCTCTCCTTTTTGGCAGGATCCATATATTGCTCATCCTTGCTTGAGCCCGTGTTACTGGTAGCACATGTTTTTCTTTGTTTTGTTGGTCTTCTAGAGGCTCTTCGATGTCAATATAATTGACATTTTGTGACTCACCTTCTTCAAGCAATTGGCCTCCCTATGGTTTCCCAATATGCACCATTGGCACATCAACCTATTGTTATTTTTGGCATGGTGTGTTCTGATAATTTCTTGCAAAGTAACCCCACTCTTGGCATCTTCGACATTGTATGATTGGTCTACCATCCAAATCATATTGTAATCGACCTTGCCCACCTTGTGGTCGATTCCCTTGTTGCTCCTTGTCCATTTTATAAGTACTAGGCTTTTCTTCTTTCTCCCCTTTCTGAACCCTTAGAGTTTAATGTTTGGTGCTTCTCAAATTAAATAGACAGTCCACAACATGTCCCGCAACTTCAAAAAAATTGCAAAATGCATTCTTCAAACAATTTACATTTGTGTCCCTCTAACTTGTAGTCAGAACACCAAATATCTTTCTTTTCTTTCTTCTTATCTCCCTTCACATTGTTAATCATCCTTTCTAGGTCCTTCATCATGGTCTAGACGACAACATGCAGGTTATCTTGGGTCGCTATCTGAATCATCATCTCTATAGTGACCTACTCCTGCTATTGTTTGCTTCATCTCACTCTCCAAGTTGAGAGCTTTTTCAAAAGCTTCTTGATAGGTAGTTGGTGGTACTACCTTCATATTCTTTTCATAACTTGGCAGCACTCCATCTAGGAACCATCACTTTTGTAACCTATCTACTGCTTTTACTTTATCTTATCGATGAGTTCTATTAATCGTTCATTGTATGACTTAATATCTTCGTCTCTTTTTTGTGACCTGGAATATATTTTTCCAATGATCTCAATATCATCACAGAGTATTTCAAATCCCCCAGTGAACTTAGCCTTTCATTCATCCCACGTCATGAAGGGGTTTGCTTTCTTCAAATGTCAATCCATTGCAATTACCTACAACGTCGGCAAAAATAATCTCATCCAAGATACTTCATCATCGAATCCATTAGTTGCCCATATTGTTTGCACATACCAATATGGCATTTTGGGTCCTCCTTCCCATCACCTAGAAATTGCGGATAAAACTGTTTTCCCGCTGCTGCAACACTATTTTCCATGGTTGGCTAGTCTTCAATGCTTGACGACTCAACACTAGTATACAATATTCGACCACTTTCTTGTGCACCTATGCTTTGCAACCTCCTTCGTGAATACACGTCATTTATGGACTTCGCACACTCTCCCATTGTTGCCCTTGTGCTTTACTCCCATCCTCTACACCTCTAAGCACTTTCCTCTGCACTTGTGTTGACATCACCAGTTGTTCCACCTTGTCTCTTTATGCACACTCCACGTTGGCACCTTTGCAAAAATATTCTCCTCAGTGTGATCCTAATTTATCCAATGCACCTCAAATTGTGCTTCCTCCTCCATTGTTAGAAATAACTTTTGCCACCCACTTTTTCCATCCAAGCTATCCTCCACTTGAGGACCCCACACACAATCCACTTCTGGTTTTGTAAGTTCTATCAGTCTTGTTTGGTGTCTTTCACCAACAAATTTTTACACAACACTCTAAAATTATTGTGCAATTCGTTGGCTCCTTGTTGTTGGTTGATTGTCAATCCTTTCGCATCTACGTTTCTCATGTCCTCGCTATAATTTATCTGTCATTAACCTCTCCAAAGCTCATGCGGTGTTGGTTCGTTCTTCAAAATGACACCAAATATAGCACAATAGTTTGTACTCCAATCTTGGAAGAACAATTTGATATGATAAATTTAACAATCAGCAATGACTACAATCAAGTCAATCTCAACACTTCAGTATGCAAACTTATCTCTCCAACTAATGACATTCAATTCAACAATTGTCTGTATGGCAATGACTTGTACGACAACTCTTGTCCACGCTCCTCTGACTATGACTTTGATCCTACATACAGAACTTGGACATAGCACTCTATAGATCTACTTTGCTATAACAATAACATCACATATAAGATATATACAATCACAACATATAAAGAATGAAATGAGTAGATATTATATTCACTCTTGCCTGTTCAATACTTGCATTATATAATCTTCTTGATCCCACACAGATATATCCTAGAACATTGTCTGTACAAATGTATCTACTCTCTTTGTTTGTGTCTTTGGCCTGGAATACATTACATGGTACAATTCCTAGTGCATTATGAGATCCCCTCTCTCGAATGAATAGGGTTCTATTTATTCTTTAGGGCTGGTAGTTAACAACAACTACAGCCCAAGACACATCACCTCTAACTGGGTGATAACTACCTTACGTTTGCCCATATTTAATTACATGCATTATGTCGTACTTTACAAACTTTTATTTATAAAAATTCTTATGTCATCACTTGTGACGTCATACAAACATCAAAATTACATTTGCATTTACATTTGTGCACATTGCACTTATTTGCTTTTCTACTTCTTTGGTTGAGGCTTGTCAAAACTAGCTTCTACAACTTGTAGTTGTGCATATTCTCTGTCATGTCAGTTAGGTAGTGGAATTTGTAACTAAAGGGAAGTAAAAACTGTAGCTGTGCATATTCTTTGTCATGTCAGTTAGGTAGTGGAATTTGTAACTGAAGGGAAGTAAAAACTGTAGCTGTGCATATTCTCTGTCATGTCAGTTAGGTAGTGGAATTTGTAACTAAAGGGAAGTAAAAACTGTAGCTGTGCATATTCACCAAAAAAGATTGTAATGACTGCAACATATGTGTGTGTTTGGCTTAACAAAAAATATATGTGTTGTGTAAAAGAGCAGATTTCACATTTGGTATCAGAGCCATTGCTGGTCTTGGGTTGGAGTGAGGTTGAGTACCTGATCTTTCTAACCATTGATCATGGCCAACAATAACTCCCTTCCTATTCCAGAGTTTAGTGGGCAAGATTATGACTACTAGAGCATTAAGATGAGGACATTGTTGACTAGGAAAGATCTTTGGGATATTGTTGAGGTTGGTTATGATGAGCCAACAGATTGGTCTATTATCCCACATAATGACAGACAAGCAAAGGAGGCCAAGAAGAAGAATTCTTTGGTATTGTACCACATTCAATCAACTCTAGACAAGAGCTTATTTCCAAGGATTGTAGATGCAAAATCAGCCAAGGATGCTTGGAAGGCTCTACAAGAGGCTTACCAAGGCAGTGACCAAGTGAAAGTGGTCAAGTTGCAGACCTTGAAGAGAGAGTTTGAGAACTTGAGGATGCAAGAATCTGAAAGTGTAAGTGAATATTGTGTTAGAGTAAAAGATGTGGTTAATAAAATGGCCACTCTTGGAGAAACAATGGAGAATGAAGTTGTTGTGAAGAAAGTGCTAAGAACTCTAACACCAAGATGGAACCATGTTGCCATCATTATTGAAGAGAGTAAAGATTTGACAACATTGGAGTTTGATCATCTTGTTGGTTCTCTTATGTCACATGAAGAAAGACTAAGAGACACCTTTGGTGAAGGTGAAGAGAAGGCTTTTGCCTCAAAGGTAAGAGTCTCAAAGAGTGATGGTGCTAGTACAAGCAACCAAGGACAAGGTAGAGGGCAGAATCAAAATTTTCAAGAGGAAGAGGAGGAAGAAGAGGCAGACCTGCTGCTAGAGGAAGAGGAAGACTTGACAAGAGAAATGTCCAATGCTACCACTACAAAAGGTATGGACATTTTGAAAAAGAATGTAGAGTAAAAGCTGCAAATGAAGGAAAAAGAGTAAATTATGCAAATGAGAATGAGGAAGTTTCAAGCAACTTGTTCTTATCCTATGACAAGGCTGAAAAGACTCTTCAAGAGACTTGGTATCTTGATTCTGGCTGTTCCAACCACATGACAGGCAACAAGGAGTTGTTTGCTACTATGGATGAGAAATTCAAGACCAAGATCAAGCTTGGTGATAACAAGTTTTTGGAGGTGGCAGCAAAAGGCGTAATGGACATAAATACTAAGGAAGGTAAAAAGCAAATTCATGATATTTATTACACTCTTGATCTTAAGCATAATTTGTTGAGTGTTGGGCAGCTTTGTGAAAAGAATTACAGAGTTGTTTTTGATGATAAGCAATGTATCATATATGATAAGAACCATGGGAACAAAGTTGTCACTATTGTTCCCATGTCAAGCAATCGAATGTTTCCTTTGAAGTTTGGAGGTAATGGCAGCAACTTGTCAAATATTGTTATTGAAGATAAGAGTTGGTTGTGGCATTTGAGGTATGGCCACTTAAACTTTCAAAGTTTGAAGTTGTTGACTTCTCAAGAGCTGGTTTTTGGTTTGCCCAAAGTTGAAGATCACAAAGAAGTTTGTGAGGGATGTGCCAAAGGCAAGCATGCTAGAGAAAGGTTTCCAAGAGGAAAAGCATGGAGGGCCCAACATCCACTCCAATTAGTTCATTCTGATATTTGTGGCCCAATGCAAACCAAAAGCTTGGGTAAGTCATCTTATTTTATTACTTTTATTGATGATTTTTCTAGAAAGTGTTGGGTATATTTTTTGAAGAATAAAGATGAGGCTTTAGATGTTTTCAAGAGCTTTAAAGCCTTTGTAGAAAATGAAAGTGGATATAGAATTAAGTGTTTAAGGACTGATCATGGTGGTGAGTATTGTTCAAGGTTGTTCACATAGTTTTGTGATAAGAATGGAATCAAGAGGCAGCTCACAACTGCCTACACTCCTCAACAAAATGGGGTGGCTGAAAGAAAGAACCAGACTATAGTTGAAATGGCATGAAGCATGCTTCAAACCAAGGGGCTGAGCAATTATTTTTGGGCTGATGTAGTTGCTACAACAGTATACATTCTTAATAGGAGTCCCACAAGTGCTCTTGATAAGATGACTCCTTATGAAGCATGGTATGAGAAGAAACCCAATGTTAATCATTTTAAAGTTTTTGGTTGTTTAGCCTATGTTCATGTTGCTGATGAGAAAAGGAAGAAGCTTGATCCAAAAAGTGAGCCTTGCATTTTTGTTGGATATTGTGAAAATAGCAAAGCTTATAGGCTCTACAATCCAAAGACTAACAAAGTGGTGGTTTCTAGAGATGTGATTTTTAATGAAGGGGGAGTATATGGTCATCAAAGAGGCCAAGCTGGTAAGACCATCAATGTTAGTAATGGTAGTGTTGGTGGTGAACAACCCACTAGTGTGCCTACTCCTCCATTAAGTCCGCCAAGCAGTCCTTCAAGTAGTTCTTCAAGCAGTCCTAAGGAGAGTTCATCAAGTTCTTCAAGTAATTCATCACCCATTATTGATCTTATGAAGACTAAGAAGGGGAAGAGAACTCTTCAAGCTCACCCACCAAGTCAAATGCTTGATAGCAATTTTGAAAGGAGGCTTACAAGAGGCCAAGCTCAAGAAGTTGATCAAGTTGTTTCAAGATTGGAAAGGTTGCACATATATGGAGATGATGAAGAAGATCCTAAAGGTGAGTCGGTTAATTATGCTTTGATGTCTCAAGCTGAGTTTGAACCTTCTTGTTTTGAAGATGCTTGTACTAATGATGTGTGGGTGCAAGCAATGCAAGAAGAGATCAATTCCATTCAAAAGAATGATACTTGGGAGCTTATGAGACTTCCCAATGGTAAGAAATGTGTGGGTTCCAAGTGGGTCTACAAGACCAAGTATAACAATGATGGCAGTATTGAAAGACATAAGGCTAGACTTGTTGCTAAAGGATTCACACAAAGGTATGGAATTGATTATGAAGAAACGTTTGCACCTGTAGCAAGGCAAGAAACAATCAGAATGGTCATTGCTATGGCAGCCCAAAAGAGATGGAGTGTGCATCACTTGGATGTGAAAAGTGCCTTCTTGAATGGGTACTTAGAAGAAGTGTATGTACAACAACCACAAGGTTTTGAGGTTAAAGGTAAAGAAGACTTTGTATACAAGTTGAAGAAGGCCTTGTATGGCCTCAAGCAAGCACCAAGGGCTTGGTATGCCCAGATAGATGGATACTTTCAACAAAGTGGCTTCAAAAGGAGCAAGAGTGAGCCTACCCTCTACTCCAAGAAAGAAGGTAATGATATTCTTCTTGTATGTTTGTATGTAGATGATCTGATTTATATGGGCAGCAGCTCAAAAATGAAAGATGAATTCAAAAATGCTATGATGAATGAGTTTGAAATGAAAGATTTGGGGTTGATGCATTACTTCCTTGGAATGGAGGTTCATCAACGTGAAGATGAAATTTTTATTTGCCAAACAAAGTATGCTAAAGATATGTTGAAGAAGTTTTGTATGGACAAATGTAAACCAATTCCCACTTCGATTGCTCATGGAGTAGTGTTGTGCAAGGACGATGGAGCTGAGAAAGTAAATGTGATAGGTTATAGGAACATTATGGGAAGTTTGATGTTTCTCACTAACACTAGACCAGACATTGCTTATGTTGTTTCTCTTGTTTCAAGGTACATGAATGAACCATCTCAAATTCATTTGAAGGCTGCCAAGAGAATCTTGAGGTATGTGAAAGGTACTCTTGATTTTGGCATTCATTATTATGCAACTAAGGAGATGGAGCTTGTTGGTTTTAGTGATTCTGATTGGGGCGGCAGCTTGGATGACCGGAAGTCTACTTTTGGCAATTGTTTTTCTCTTGGTTCTGGACTGATCACATGGAGCTCAAAGAAGCAAGGATCAATTGCTCTTTCCTCCATAGAAGCTGAGTATATTGTAGTCACTTCAGCTAGTGCACAAGCCTTGTGGCTTAGGAAGGTATTGGAGGAGATTGGTGAGAAGCAATGTCATCCTACAATCATTTTTTGTGATAATATGGGTACAATTCAATTGGCAAAGAATCCCATCCATCATAGCAGGTCTAAACACTTTGATTTGAAGTATCATTTTATCAGGGATATGGTACAAAAGAAAAGAATAGAGTTGAAGTACTGTAGCACTCAAGAGCAGCTTGCTGATGTGTTCACAAAAGGAGTTGCCAAAGCTCAGTTCTTAAAACTTAGAGACAGTCTTGTGAGACCTCTCAGCATCAAGGGGGAGAATGTTGGAAATGTGATGCTGAGCAAAAACTGAGTTGTGCATATTAACTGATGCTGAGCAAAAGCTCAGTGGACAAATGTCAATTTAGTCATTCACTTCAAGATTGTAACTATAGTTGTCATGTCAGTTAGGTAGTGGAATTTGTAACTGAAGGGAAGTAAAAACTGTAGCTGTGCATATTCTCTGTCATGTCAGTTAGGTAGTGGAATTTGTAACTGAAGGGAAGTAAAAACTGTAGTTGTGCATATTCTCTGTCATGTCAGTTACGTAGTGGAATTTGTAACTGAAGGGAAGTAAAAACTGTAGCTGTGCATATTCTCTGTCATGTCAGTTAGGTAGTGGAATTTGTAACTGAAGGGAAGTAAAAATTGTAGTTGTGCATATTCACCAAAAAAGATTGTAATGACTGCAGCATATGTGTGTGTTTGGCTAAAAAAAAAAATTGTATTGTATAAATTAGCAGATTTCACAGAATTACCCCTTCTATGGGCATGGTGGATTTAGACATCTCTACAATTGAATTTTGATCCTCATCTCCCTTCATCATGTATGACAACTTTACATGGCATTTTACAAAACCCTAGGTGCCAAATTCCTTGGGACGAATGCTTTTCTTTAATTTTCCCATTTCTCCAATTATCATTATTTTGACGGTTAGGATGCTATGTTTAAAATTCTAGTATCCCCAACATTGCAGATCCCTTTTACCATCAAGGTTAAGTGTCAAGAATATCTGCCTAGACTCCGTAACATTTGGAAAGAACTCTACAACTTTCCAACTCATCTTCACTAGTGGAGTCCTCAAAACTTACATGGGACCTACCATCTTTAAAAATATTAAAAAAAATTATGCATTGTTGTTAATTTTCCTCTTTTCACGCTTTTTTCCCATGCATTGTCATATTAACTCCCAGAGCTCTCCAATTAGATTCCTTGTTCTCTTGACTTGTCCCTTCCATGCGATAATTGCTCACACATGCAACATAATTGCTCAATCTATAACAAGCCCACCTAGTCTGTTATTCTCACCATTTTTCACCCAAGTTGGCTTCATTGCTATATTCACTCAAATTGCTTCATCACAATCTTCACCCAAACTATATTTATTGCTTCCTAGATTGTGTTTGTTCTCTACGTCACTATGACATACTTCACCGTTTAGATTATATGCATCCTCCCCTGGATAGCATCCTTCATCATCTGAACATCCTACTTCCTCATCCGAATGACATCCTCCATTATCCATATAGTCCTTAAGCTTAATTATGCAGCTTGCATTCTCAACTTTACAACAATTCTTGTCCAAATGGAAATCTCCTTCATTCGAACTACATTCGTCCTCTCATTCATCTTAAAGCAAGTTTTTGATTTCATCCTTCTTAACATACAAAAGACAAAAATGTCATAGTCCAATTCCTGCTTTGTAACCTCTTGTGCCTCTAATTGTGTCTTTGTCAACAATGTTTGCACAAGTCATTCTTTTGCTCATCACTTGTCCATCAAGATGCATTGTACCTACTGAACTTCTATTGCAATCAAGTTGAACCCACTTTTTGACTCGCATCACTCTAACACTCGCATGAAGCGCCCCTATAGAAAAAAATTATGATGTTGCAGAATGGCTCTGCCTTTAGTATCATACTAAATTCACTTTATTACCTTGGTGTAACGACCCTCGTCACACGACTATTGGTTATAAGCAAATTGATGATAAACTTGCCTTTTCTTGTGGAATGTGGTATTGTTGATAGCCACTGTGAATGCAGGACCAGGTACACGTCTTCGATGAATGGAAGTGAATCGATGGAAAAGGTAAGAGGGGAAGTGATGATTCGGCTCATGGGTGCATGAAAGCTCATGCATATGCACATCATGTAGATTTAATAAATGGCTTGTCGTGTGTGTATGTTTTGCTTTGGAAAATATGGTTGTTGATTGATGAAACCAAAATGTATTTGTTAAATTGTTGAGTGGCGATGAAGTGCCAAAAGCATGAGCCCTCTTTTATCAAGCATTTAGGAAATAGAGTTTGTTTGGATGCTTGCTATTAAGTTTGAAAATAGAAAGAAAATATAAATGAATTAGTATCAATAAACATGATCAAAGGAAAATGCAATTATTGTTATTATTATTTAGGTTGTTGTGTTGATTCGTGCATAACATAGGCATATAAAGGATGAGCCATAGGGAAAGCAAATAAAAGGTGTTAATAAAGTAATTTTACTCTTTATAAAGTTCTATTGCTTAATAGTCAAACAGAATAGTGGTGACTGTTAGAATTCAATGATGGTTTGTAGTCGCAATAATTACTTTTAAAACCTCCCATGATCTTCCAAGAAAAAAGGAAGGAAATAGTTGAAGGGAGGAGGGTATTCGGATATCATCTTGCATGTAAAAAAATAGACAGAGAGAGAACTTGGGGGAAGAACTATTTTGTTTTGACGTGTGATAGAAGCTGGAATTTGGAGATTGTTGTATCGATCGACGTTTTCCAGGTGTGTTTGTGGAAGATTTATGACTGTGCATGTGATGACAAACAAGTTTGCTTTTATTAAAGTTAAACCATCTACGTGTTACAATGAAGAAATGTTTTTGTGTCTTCTTTTGTGATGAAATTATTTATCTGGAAAAGATGTGTTTAATTATTTGAGAAAAGAAGTTTTGTTGGTTGTTGTGTATGTGAAAACGTAATATTGTTGGCCATTGTATACTTGGAATGGGTCTGGGATATATTAAACCCTTTCATATTTATTTTATTAAAAGAAAATATTTTTGGAATGCTCTTCTATGTTGGTTTTAAGCTTGGTTGGGCCACTATTAAATATGACTATTTGTTGAGACACTGTATTTTGTTTTCCAAAAGAAAATTGTGTGTTTTTTTGTATGAGTTGGAGAACAAAATCTTGTTATGACTGGTAGTCAATGTGATAAATTGAAAATGATACCAAAACACAGTCAGTGGTGTGAATATATGAAATCTGGAGGAGTAACAAAAATGAAACATGGGACTGTGTGTTTGGAATTCTTGTAATTTCAAAAGTTGAATGGTTTGCATGGTTTTGCTTGGCATATGCATGCATGTAGGAATTGTAAACCTAGGCATATCATAAAATGTTGGGAGTTGTATCTGATCCCCTTAAATCAATGTTACTACCCTGGAGTCGTTGGGAGTTGGTGCTAGGAGACTACAGTGAAGACTAGCTGCCAAGTTTGGACCACTACTGCATAGAGAGAAGCAAACTCGGATAAGAGAACGACTAAAACCATTCGTTGTTGACATAAAGCTTTGTAGTGTGGGAGAAATTGAATTAAGCGGAGTGTGAGACACTCTAGAAATTTCAATGCTATTTTAATTTACCGAATGTCAAACTTATATTCTTTAGAGCATTTAATATATACTTTAAGTTGTTGTGTAAATTCCTTCATATGTTATTTATTTATATGGTGATGAAAAAAGATAGCAATTCGTATTCACTTTGATATTTTGTTTCTATTAAGTGAGGAAGTGAAATACCTTTATTACCATAAAATATTTGGTTTAACCTTAGTATAGTTGTAGACGAATTGAACTAAGGATGCAAAACTGCATATGTCATGTTTAAGATAGAAGCTATGGTGGTTAGACTGCAAAGTGTATAATTATGCTTTCCTTCCAGAAATGTAAGTGAAATATTTATTTTGTGTTAAAGACATTCATTAAGAAACTATTGAACAAGTTCAATCTCAAACCTTAGTGATTTGGAAATGCATTGAAAACCTAACTTCTATTCAATTTTAAATAACAAGAAACTATTAAATGATTTCTCTAGCCGGCTATGTGTTTGGACGTCACCTGAAAGAGGTAATTGTTTTAGCAGAGGTAATTGTTTTAGCCGACCGTTTGTTATCAATTGAACGTCAACATTAAAAAGTTGTAAGTGGTGTGGAAACTTCCAAATTTTCAGTTGACCTTTAATTGGAATGAAATTCCTATAAACCTGGATGAACCTGCATTGATAAAGAAATATATAAAAAAAGAATTGTGTTCTTACATTTCCTCATTCACTAGCTCCGACAGTAATTGTATTGGGGATTCATGATACTTATTAGCCCTTGGTTTGATGGAAAATATATGAAATTGACCAAGTCAAACGTAAGAATACTACCATGTTCTATGAACTATGTCTTCTTTATTTTTGTAACTGTATGTTTTAAAACTTCAGGCTATGGGAAGACCATATTTCTTTATATATATATATATACTTATGCATTAGAATGTGAGTAGAAGATTTGCTACCCATTGTTTTCAATTAGCATAGCATAATATGATGGGTAATGTCGTGATCTTTAAATACTCACGAAAGTTATCTTGAAAAAATGAATTATATGTAAAAGGGTGAATATTATCCTTAGAAGCTAACTTTATTATGGATTAAATGACAATGATTTATACTTAGAAAAACTCTCAGAGGGTCTTAAAACCTTGTGCTTATAGTGACAAGGAAAAATAAGTACTATTATAGTGTGGAGAGGAGTTACACTAAGGCCTAGATGGGAAAATGATAACATTAGTGAAAACCAACCCAAAGAAGTTAGATTCTTTGTGGGCTAAGATTAGAGCAAACTGGTATAAGTTATAATGTTTAAATTCTTGGTGGAACTTCTTGGGATTTCTTATGAAGACGATTAAATTATTATTATACCTCGGACCTTTATGTGAAATTATGAAAAAGGTTGATACTATACACCCAATGTTGTTGAGGTGCAGGTATGCACACGACAAGACTCGAGAGCAACTATTTTTTTGACAGGAAAGGTCGAAATAAGTGACCTAGTCAGAAAAAGTAATGAGGGGCAGTATGGGACGCCACCTCTAGGTTGTTGCCTGGGAGTACAAGTGATAAATCCTTGTACCATTTGGCTATAGGGACCGAGCATGACAAATAAGCTCGATCTACCACGACGTTTGGTATGGGATAACCATTGTGAGTCATAATGGACAATGTGATCAAGACCAAGGTCAGGGTATTGACATGGCTCTATCCGGTTCCAGAGATAATAGATAGACAGCTAAACACTAGGCATATCTACGCTAACCCCCTTACATACAACTATTAGAACAAGTCGATCAATTAGTCGAAGGTTCAGTATGATAAGGGATGGGGAGAGTATACGTCCACCCTTTAGGTGTTATGGGCCCTAAAGGATAACCCCAATCATGGTTCGACCCTCATGCCAGAACAAGAAGATGATAAATGAGATAAGTCGAATCCACATAATGGCATTTTTTATGGGATTTGGCCGATCTCGTCCACTTGGGTGGCTATCTGCAGTAGTCTTGAAACCCAAAAGTGGTTTGATATGCATGTACTACTTAAAACTTTATGTTAAAGATTCATTGGGTGAAACAAAAATGCTATGAACCTGAAAGCACTTTTTAGTTTGAAAACAATAAACTTAAAAAAAATTACCCTGAGAAATCGCTTGGCTTGTTTTTTGTGGTGCAACCAGGTGAGTAGACTTGGGTTGTTACACTTGGTGGTTGCTACAAAAACCACCACTAGTGGCACATCTCATTAAAATAGTCTCCTTGTGTGTTGCATTCATTTGTTGAGTGTCCTTCAAAGAAAATAGGTAATCCCTCATTCATTGAATGTCCTTTCTCGCAACAAAGACTACAAAATGTTTGTTCTACATCTTTAGATTCATCGCATACTACATCTTATTCGTATTGGGATTTGTAAAACTTGTGTCTCATGTCCTTACCGAGAGCACTTATCAACTTTCCTTCTATGTGACTCGTGTGCTCTAAGACACGCTCATCCTCTAACTCCCTTTTGTTCCTAAAAGTCATGACCATTGCCTTCAAAGTTGCTCATGTCGTCGAAGTCGTTCTCATCTTCAAAGTCACTAGCTTGTTGACCCCAACATCAAGAGAGAGTCCTTGAATCACTTTGTAAGTTCATGGACCACTTGAGAGCCTCTTGATATGATGTTGGAGGGACTAACTTAAACTTCGTCCTATACATAGGAATAAGTCCCTCAACAAGCCATCTTTTCTTCAGTCTACTGACTCCTCCAATTGGTTGACCGAAACCTTCAACCTACAATTGTAGACTTTGTCTCACTTTGATCAATTATATAGATCTCTATGATGGCGTTCTCGTCATTGATCAACAACATAAATTCCTTCTTGAAGGCTTCTTGTGACTCCTACATTTGGTACTTGCCCTCTAGAAGTTCTGGATACCAACCCATTATGATTCCACAAGGATGTTAGAATATGTTGTGTTGTAAATCTGACTTTTGAGGGCTCTCTTTGGGTGAACTTATTGTAGAAATATATTATCATGTGTATTCATAATGAGTTACCATGTTTATGGTAAACTTGGGCCCTCAAGTCTTCTCATTTTATTGGGTGTAAAAATAATCTCATAACACCCATCATTTGCATCTTGAGTACTCATCATTTATTATTCCTCAAGTACATGTCTTTCATTCATATCTCAGATTTATATGGAGTAGTTTGTAGAATTTGTTTTCAGGTTCAGATTATGATATTGACATATTTATTTCGTAAAGTTCACGATCCCTTGTTGCTGATCCAAAACCTTAGAGATATATCGGTATAGGGGTTGCATTCGATAGTAAAGGCAAGCTCTTCACCCTATATTGAACGATCTTTAAGGTCAAGAGCTTAGAATTCAAAGTTGCTCCTCAATCTCAAGGGAGTTGGTTGGGTGCTTCATCTTGTTTTTTATGAGAGGAAGGTTGGTTAAGGGCTCTCTCTCTCTATCCTCACTTTGCATTCATGGTTGGATTTTTCCCCCTAAATCAATGGGTTAATTCTCTCTGCATATCTTATCTATATACCTCTATATCCCTTTTAGACAAAGTTGTTTTTAATATGTATAGAAAATGACTCGACTTGTTATTACGTATGTAAGAGACTCCCAAAGTGAAAAAACCAACAGAGTTGTTAATGTGTACATAATAGACTCAATAGTTAGGCGTCAAGAGAATTTGAGCTATGGAAGGAATTCCTTCCTGAAAAGGGTTTTTTTGCTTAGCAAAAGAATAGCTTGATCATCGGGCCAAATGAGCCTAATAGCTTGATTGTCAATCCAAGTGAGTGTAATAAAAGAGAAGTAGGTTTCTTGATGTGAAAACCTAAAGGGGATCATTGGGCCAAGTGAGAATAATAGCTTAATCGATTCTAACTCGAGCAAGGTTTCGGTTTCTAACCTCAATCAATAACATGGGTCCAAGTCGAGCCTCGATCAATCATGGGCCTAGCCTGTGGCTTCCTTTCTCAGGTTTCTGTATTGGTAGAGGAAGGGCAATTCTAGCTTCGTTGGTAGGTAGTGATGGTAACAATATTAATGTGTGGGCAATTAAAATGAAGTGAGTAGTCCAAGAGTTGTCTTAGCCCCAACCTGTGCTTATGCCTTCATTCAATGGAAACGAGGGAGGTGGTGATGCTCATCTTGTTGTTCCTTAATTAGGAATAAGGGTGGATGGTGATGCTCGTCTCAGAGTAGGCATTGTTATGGGGTAATGGAAATGACTAAAGGTGGGTAGAACCATGTTCCCATGACCATTGGCTTGGGAAAGTTCCCATGGTCATTGGCTTAAGCAAGTTCCAATGGCCTTGGGCTTGAAGAAGAAGGTGGTTCCTTGCTAGTCCCACCTTACAGTGGGTAGTAATGTTGACTTGATTCCTGTGGGGTGAAGGACTATAATAATGTGTAGGGTGAAGAGGCTGACTAAAGGAATGAAGTGGAAAAGGCCCAAGTGTTGTCCTTATAGATAGGTTCTAAGTTGTATAAGACCCTCGACTGAGTTGTTGTATAAGACCCTCAATTGAGAGTTGGAAAGCTCACATTGATCAGGGCATAGGTTGGACCAAGTGTTCTCCTTATATATTGGTTTCCTAATCGTTGCTCTTTCGTCAAGCTCAACCTTCTAAAATAAAACGCTTTGAATTCTAAGGTCATTTGAAAGCATACTATATCATTTATAAAAGAAAATAAAATGTTTTCCATTTTTATGTCTTGACCAAGCACTCGACTAGATAGAAAGCCTCAACCTCACATCCAAAACATATTCTGAGGGCTATCAATCCATTGGCAAGGGATGTCATCCGTCAATTCAGCAGACAAATTAATATGTATCTAATATGACATATGATTTGAATCTTGAGGAGTGAGCGACCTCTTAAGATATGAGGCTATTGTTTTGGCATGAGCGAGATGGAGAAAGCGATGCCAATCACAAGGAATTGTATTAATACCATCCAATATGCAATGTTCTTTTGTTGTTGATGTTATGATGATCTTTGACTTCTAAAGTTGAATATCAATCTTTTATGTATGCACTTGTATAATCCAACAAAAGATTTGTGAATAAGGGACTAAAATGCATTGATTATTGTTATAAAATTAAAATCAAGCAAGCATAAACAATAATAAACAATACACAATATTTTATGTGGAAACCCTTTGAACGTGAGCCTATGGACTAAAATCAGCAAGCATAAACAACAATAAACAATACACAAGATTTTACTGAAATGAGCTAGGCTCACCATTCTTCTCCATTTTTAGATGCCAACAGTCCTTCTTCGAGTGCCCTAGCTTCCCACAATGCCAGCACCTTCCTTTCAGCTTGTATCCTTTTGACTTAGACCTAGACTGTGATCTACCTTGTTGACTCCTTTCGTTAGATTGACACCTCACAGCTTGCTTTTCGCCATTCTTCTTAGATGTCAACAGTCCTTCTTCGAGTGCCCTGGCTTTCCACAATGCCAGCACCTCCCTTTCAACTTGCGTCCTTTTGACTTAGACCTAGACTGTGATCTACCTTGTTGACTCCCTTCGTTAGATCGATTTCTCACAACTAGGGCTTCATTGGTTGAGGGTTCTAGAGATGATTTTCGCCTTAACTCTTCTGCCAACAAAGCAGCTACGACATCATCAACTCTTAGAGCTCCAGATGATGCATTGTTGATGGTCATCACCAAATGATCCCAAGTGTCCGAGAGAGAACAAAGTAGGGTGATTGCTTTATCTTCATCCTCCATCTTCACATCAACAAAGACCAGCTTACTGATTAGAGTATTAAACTCATTCAGATGATCTGCCACAGATGAACCCTCCTTCATCCTCAGGCTATAAAGTTGCTTTTTCAAGAAGACCTTATTTGTTGTTGATTTAGTCTCATACAACTTCTCAAGCTTTTCCCAAAGGGCTCCCGCGGTCGTTTGATCAGCAACATTGAACAAGACAGAGTCTGCTAGGCATAGATGAATTATAGACATCACCTTCCTATCTAGCTTTATCCACTCCACATCTGTCATGCTGTCAGGTTTACTCGCGAACCCTTCCAAAGCTAGGGCTTGGTCATTCTAAACGAAAAAATCCTCCACCTTCATCTTCTATAGGTGAAGTTATTGCCATCAAACTTTTCAATCTCGAACTCGGTTACACCTCTTGTCATTGTTGCAACTCCAACTCGTACAAAACCTTGACCAACGAGTTTTTAAAGAACCTTGCTCTGATACCAGATGTTAGAAAATTAAAAGCAAGCAAGCATAAACAACAATAAACAGTACACGAGATTTTACGTGGAAACCCTACAGTGTGCAGGTAAAACCACGGGGCAATGGCAACTTTTCTTCTTTTATTATTCTCAGTTGATTTCATACATTCGCACTCTGTCATAATCCAAGGGGCATTCCTCTTTTTATAGAAATACAAAGGAAGATTCCAAAAAAGTCGTGGCACATTCCAGATAAAAGCGCTTTATTAAAAAAAACTGCTTTTATCAACTGCTTTCTATAACAAAAGTTGCTTTAAAGACAAAAGCAACTTTTAAAGCAAAAAGCAGCTTTTAAAGCAAAAAGCAGCTTTAAAGCAAAAGCATTTTTAAAGCTCCACCAAGCACCACTCTGCTGAAGAACATCGGAGATCTGGATATTGACTTCACCTCCTAACAAAAATGAACACCAAAGTGAGGTCAAAAGAACAAAGTACAATGTAAACAAAAACAAGTTATAAAATGCCTAATAAAGACAACCAAAAGGCATAGTAAGACAATAGTAGGAGGCACCTCCTCTGGAGAAATTTGAAGTAACAAAGAAACCATCTGAGACACATGATAAAGTGAAATGATTCACATTCTCTCCATGAACGCAAATGACAAGAGTGACTAAGAAACATTAAAACCCAACAAAATCTCATTTGGAAAAGACTTTAATTCTGTTTATAGTTGATGTGTTCCTAGAAGTTATTGTGAAGCAATTTTAAGACCCATTTGGAGAAAATATGGAAGTCGTCATCAAGAATTTTGATAGTCATAAGGCTACAAACACTCCTTCACTGCATTCAAGAGTGCTGAAATAAGACGTGGTAGTTGGATGATCTGTATCAAAGATTAACATTTGTACAACAGATTCAAAGACAACATTTTACTACAAGTTAATTGGTGAACAGCCACTGCTTGAGGGAAATTGGCATTATTGTTCCCATTTCTGGCTCTGGCCATTTTTTAAATGATCACTGTATACCAAATGCTAAAAATTTTATGGTTATTAGCAATCCTGTCTCTCCTCACTTTTAGAATTAAAATTTTGAAAACATATATGAAGATCATTTCACGTTCCCCCTTTCAAGCATTCACTATTGATTGTTTATTTATTGCCTTATTTCTGTTATTGATCACAGCATGCTATGGAGCAATCTAGGCATCCGTAGGCTGACAACTAGGAAATAGGAAAGAAAAAATTCAATGTCACAAAAAGACTGATGCCTTATGCTAGTAGCACAAAGTAATGCCCTCTAGCTGGATTTAGTGCTAATATGTTTGTTACAAAACTTTCCCTACTTGGCAACTTCAGTATGAATATGTGACCTAAATTGCATATAGCTTATTACTCAACTAACTAGCAGTAGGGATCAATTGATATTATTTCATAAACACTGAGGTGCACATATTTTGGATGCAATATGCATCGAGAGGTTTGCATTGGTGGTCGTAAACTCTAGCTAGGTATCGAGGGACAACCCCATGGTTATTATTTATCAACATTGAAAGCTTTAGTGTCTTAACAACACAATTTTGTTAGTGGAATTGTAACATAGGGTGGAGCCACTGTGAGTCAATGCCAGATTATGGGGTGAGAATGACCACCACCAGCTTCTTTCAAAGGTTTGTAATGAACACATTTTTTTCTCTACTGGGGTGGTTTAGAAAACATATCAGCCAATGGTCGAGAATTCTTATTCTGTGGCTTCTGTCTTTACTCCATGTGATGGAAGTGTTTTGTTATTTTTGAGCAACTCCAACTTTGGAGTTTAGTACAACAACCAATCAACAATCTTCACAATTAGGAGTTTGTTTAACTACAAATTTAAAGATCCTCCATATGGTTGTAATCTATTTGTTTTTTAGCCATAAGCCAAGAATTAGTTAAGCTTAGCTTGGCAAGGACTCTTATGCATTTTGTTATCTAGGTACATACAGGCTTCCTCATAAGTATCTTCCGAAACTCTTGTAATATCCATCTCAAACAATGAACTTATTCGGTGTTATTGTCGTATTATGTGAAGACGATTGGATACTTATGAGGAGATAGAAGCATGGCTTTCGGAAACAATTCCCTGCAGTTGCAGATCCCGCGATTTAACGGCAAGAACTACGATTACTGGAGCATCCAGATGAAAATCCTCTTCGAGTCTCAGGATTTGTGGGACTTCTTTGAGAATGGTTACCCGAAACCGACAGATGCAACAGCACTGGCCACCCTCTCCCAAGCTAACAAAGATCTTCTAAAGGAGAACCGGAAGAAAGACCAAAAGGCCCTGTTCTATATTATGCAAGCAGTTGAAGAGACTCTTCCCGCGGATCGCATTAGCCACCAAGGCCAAGCAGGCCTGGGAAATTCTGGCCAGTTCGTACCAGGGCACCAACAAAGTGAAGTTGGTAAAACTGCAGATGCTCAGGAGGGAGTTCAAGAACCTACAGATGAGTGAGTCTGAGACCATGAGCGATTTTTTCACCTGGACAACTGATGTCATCAACCAGATGCGGTTGAATGGTGAAATTGTGCAGAATCAAAGGATTGTGGAGAAAATTCTGCTGAGTCTGCCAGCGAAGTTTGACTCTGTAGTAATCGCAATAGAGGAGTCAAGGGACCTGACAACCCTCTCGGTGGACGAGCTCATGGGTTCCTTGCAGACACATGAGCAGAGGCTGAGCCGCTCAACTCAGTCTTCTCTAGAGCAAGCATTCAAAGCGCAAGTCTCAGTCCGAGACAACACCAGACAAGACTCCCACCATAGCGCCTCTAGTTCTCAAGGTGGAAGAGGCAGAAGCAGGCGTGGGAGAAGTAACAAGCAAGGAGGGAGATCAAACCCTCATGACAATGAAACTAGCTGTAACTTTCATCAGCAAGGAGGAAGAGGCACTGGTAAAAATCAACAAAGGGGATCTAGTCAGAAGAAAGACATGTCAAAGGTCCAATGCTACTATTGCAAAAGGTTCGGCCATTATATCTTACAATGCAGAAAGAGAATGGCGGACAAGAATCAGCAGCAGACCCATTATACAGATGAAGCTGGAAATACGACAGAAGGAAATATGTTGCTGACTTGCAGTGTTGAAGAGGAGAGCAAGAAAAACATTTGGTATCTTGACAGTGGGTGCAACAACTGTGTACCAGATGGATGTGAAGTCTGCCTTCCTGAACGAAGTATTGGAAGAAGAGGTCTACATAGACTAGCCACCAGGATATGAAATACAAGGGCAAGAAGACAAGGTCCTGAAGTTGAAGAAGGCCTTATATGGGTTGAAGCAAGCACCCCGAGCATGGTACAGCCGGATTGACAGCTATTTTCAAGAAAATGGGTTTCAAAAATACCCATATGAGCACACCCTATATCTGAAGACAAACGCAGAGGGTGAGATGATAATCGTCTGCTTGTACGTGGACGATCTGATATATACTGGCAATAGCAGCAGCCTATTTGCACAGTTCAGAACAGCCATGATGACTGAATTTGAAGTGACAGACTGGGGGCTGATGAAATTTTTTCTTGGCATTGAAGTTGACCAATCAGCAGATGGCATCTTCATTTCTCAGGGAAAGTATGCAAAGGATGTCCTGAAGCGTTTTAAGATGGAGGACAGCAAACCTGCCATCACCCCGGTAGCCACTGGTTTGAAGTTGAGCAAGACTGACAACAACAGAAGCGTTGATCCAACTCTCTATAAAAGGTTAGTTGGAAGCCTGATGTACTTGACTACAACTCGGCCAGGTCTGATGTTCGGAGTCAGTCTAATCATCCGTTTTATGGAGACTCCGAAAGACACTCACTGGCAAGCAGGCAAGAGAATCCTGCGATATGTCAATGGCACGAGGAACCATGGAATTCACTATGCCAGACAAGACCAGCTTGAGTTGATTGGCTACACTGACAGTGATTGGGCCGGTAGCGTAGATGACCGGAAGAGCACTTCGGGATATGCCTTCCATTTTGGATCCGGAGTTGTCTCTTGGTCCTCGAAAAAGCAGCCAATTGTTGCTTTATCTACAGCAAAAGCAGAGTACGTTGTTGCCACCTCAACCGCCTGCCAGGTAGTCTGGCTGAGAAGAGTTCTGTGTGAACTACATCATCCGCCCAAAGTAGCAACAACAATATTTTGCGACAATAACTCTGCCATCGCGCTCTCGAAGGACCCAATCTTCCATGGCCGGACGAAGCACATAGACATCCGGTATCATTTCATCAGAGAGCTGGTGAAATTCGACGAAGTACAGCTATAGTTTTGCAGGTCCAAGGAGCAGTTGGCTGACATCTTCACAAAACCCTTGAAGGAGGAGGACTTTGCCAGACTACAAGAAATGTTGGGCGTTAGAGAACTCGTGAAGTTCGATTTAAAGGAGGGTGTTGGAAATGTTAAATCAAACTTCACGCCCGTAAGCGCTTCGGGAAACGCCTTCGGGAAATGCTTCGGCATGAAGCACTTTTAACATGACTTCGAAAAATGCTTCGTCGCGAAGCACAAATCAGCCGCCTCCTAAAAACACTTCGTCGCGAAGTAAATTCAAATTGCCCTCCGAAGCGAAAATCAACCGAAGCATAAATCAGGCGCACAGATCGGGGCATTAATTGTCCAAGCGTGCGGGTAGTTGGGGTTGTTCGGCAATTGGTCGAAAAGCCATTTCGGCATTTAATTTCTGTCAGCGGGTTGGTGGTTTTATCCCGCCTTTTGTCCTCATCCCCTGCCTATAAATACCGGGGCATTTGTCATTTTGCGTAGGGAGGAAGCAGAAGAGGATAGCGGAAGGAGCAGAGCAGCAGAGAGGATTGGAGAGCCCAGAACAGCCGCAGTGCTAGGGTTTCTACCAGCAGAGCAGCAGAAGGGCAGAAGTAGCAGCCGCCATCAGCCGGAGAGTGGAGCAGCAGTCTCCCATCTAAGTCGTGGATTTATCCTGCAGATATTTTATCTGGCAGAAGTCTGTAACCGCTTCAGAAGGAAGCTTTGTAATCCGGCATTATAGTTAATATATAAAATATTTATTCTGCTATTTGGGTCTCTGTGTATCGTTTTATCCGTAGATATTCCTCAGCTAGGGTTTGCCCCGAAGTGGCAAAACACCCGTCCGATCTAGAAAGGAAGTGTGTTTGTTTGTTTGTGCCGAAGCACATTGCGAGACTTTGTCTCCCCGAAGTTGGAACCAGCAGTCACTTCGCCGAAGTTGCCGTGAGCTGCTGTGCTTTGCAGCCTTCCTGCCCGAAGCAGTCACTTCGGGTTGAAAATTCCCGAAGTGATTTCACTTCGAAGAAAACTGTGTGAAGCAGTTGCTTCGCCAGGATTTTCCCCAAAGTAGTTTTACTTCGGCAGTTTTCCCCCAAAGTGCATACTTCGGGAGTTTATTCCCCGAACCTCCTTTCTCGCTCATAAAAACTCCGAAGCTCCTTTCCTTGCGCAGTAAATTTGCGAAGCGTCTTTTGTTGACGCGATTTTAACGCGAATTAATTTATTTAATTCCTTCGTCACCAGCCACACTCTATGGGTCCTGACTGTTGGGAAAATCGGAGGCATTGGTTCTCGTATTGACATAGTCTACATCGGTCCAGCTTTGCTCGCGTCTTATTCCCCTCTCCAACGCTTGTATTATATCCTTAGCAATCAATCGAACCCTCACACTTTCCGGATGAGTTGCGGGAAGAATCTTTGGCTTGAACACCTGCTTTAGCTGCAATGTTCAAGAGTAAAGACTAAGGCCTCCTTGTAGTTATCTCAAAACTTGAACCCGACTACTCTACTAGGTTTTGGGTTTACCCCCTCTAGCAGGAATGTCTATGACTAGTTACTGGGTTTTTCTAATTTTAGTTCCTCGCTAGGAAACTGTCCTCGTTAAGATATTTTAAATTTTGAAGCTCTTCCTGTAACGAAACGAAGAAAAATTGCATTTTGCTCATCCATGGAAATTAATATAACTTATTTCTTTCTTTTTACCATAAAAGAATAGACCAACTTCTGGAAATGCTGATGCTCACCTTCTCAAATTTTCTTTCGCCAAGCTGTTTTTCCATTCCTCTGGGTAGCAGGATGAAATGCTTACGATGAGAATACGGTACTGTTTCCAAGTTTGAGTAATAGATGGTGAGAACCAGACCTAAGCCAAGAATCACAATAACCACTAGTTTCTGTGGATTTTCAATCCACCTTCTGGGCCCTCTGGCTTTAAAATGCTGCACATTGTATCTGTACACATAATAGAATCTCCTTCCCTGTGCCACATTCCTCATTTCACATGATCCAAACCCATGGTTAATTATGCTCCTTCCTTGAACCCCGAATGATGAAATAATAGTTCTTCCAGAGTTAGCCCCTCCTTTGCCTGAGAATTGCTTGAAACCATGGTTCCCTGTGTTACTTAAAGTTGAAGAGTATCCCGGCTTCAGATTTCTGAAACAATAAAAAACGCTCCGAAAAAATCCGGATTCTAAACAATCCCTGCCTCTTGATGACTCAACTGCGCGCCCACATACAGTTTTAGTACCAGATAGCCTATTTATTCCGGAAATGCCCTTACACACACCGTTAAATGCCTGTTTCAACTCCTTCCCGCATCGAGACACAGCCATGGCAATTGAATTCACAAACTCAGTTCCTCCCCCAACAAAGAATGAAAGAAAACCCTGCAATTCTCTCTATCACTCCATATTTTCAAAATTATCCTTCCAAAAACAAAATGTGCAAAACGAAGTCACGCAATTCTCCGTTTCCCGTTCAATCTGCGTCATATTTTTCACATAACACCGAATTCTTCTGTCTAAACCTTCTTCTTTCAGTAAAATGCGTAAGGTAGTCAGAGAGGGCTGATAGCAAAAATTGCCTCGAATACTGAGTTCTGTCTAAACCACCTTCTTTTAGCAAAATGCGTAAGGTGGTGAGAGAAGAGGTATTAAAGAGAGCTGAAAAGCGAATACACTCTTATTTTGTTGTTCGTGGGGTCCAAACTCGCTGGTTGACGGCTTCAGTTTTGCCCTCGATGTACCTAATGATTTCAACATAGAAGTGTATAATTATGATTTTATTTAGAATTTTTTTTTTATTATTTCATTAAATTAATTAAATGTTAATTTATATATAATCGTGATTTTATTTAGAATTTTGTTTGTTATTTCATCAAATCAATTAAATTTTATTTTATATATGCAACATATGGAGTGGAGACAGAGGAACACTTCATCTATAAATGCTCGAGTTTTTCAGATATCCGTGATAAATACAAAGAAACACTTGGGAACGGGCTTATGGCAAATTTATTTGAAGATAGTAAAATAAAAAAAGTTGGAGAATTGCTAACACAAATCAGGAGGAGAAGGAACAACCTTCTCAAAGATATTAAAGATCATATGATTTGACTGAACACTTCATCTATAAATGCTCGAGTTTTTCAGATATTCGTGACAAATACAAAGAAACACTTGGGAACGGGCTTATGGCAGATTTATTTGAAGATGGTAAAATAAAAAAAGTTGGAGAATTGTTAACACAAATCAGCATAGAAGGAACAACCTTCTCAAAGATATTAAAGATCATATGATATGACTTGAGTAATTGTACTTCCATATTTAAGGTCCCATAGACCATATTTGGGTCTCACGAACCTAATTAAAATCTTTCATTCATTCAAATAGATCAAGTGTATTTGTTTATTGTAGTGGTAAGGATTTTGGCTTCTCTTTGAGAGGTCCGAAGTTCAATCATATCTGAAGTTCAAACCCCATTCAACATGAGGGGATCATGACCCCTCGTAAAAACAAACATGTGTAAATTCATTAAAAAAAAAAAAAATACAAAGTTCAAACCCCATTCAACATGAGGGGACCAGGACCCCTCATAAAAACAAACCTGTATAAATTCATTAAAAAATTAGATTAAGTATATTTTAAAATAATTTAAAATTCAAAATTTTAATTTGTTGTAAAATAAATAATATTTAATATAATTATTTTAATTAATAATAAACAAACTAAAATGCTAGAATTAAGATAATAAAGTAATATTATCCTAATTCGAGCATGAGTAAATTTGAAGCATTCAAGAATAATTGTACTAAAATTGTCCATAAAATATATAAACTAGGGTTAATTTTTTTTAATTGAGTAAATACTTCTTATACATGTACATATCCACCGTGGGGAACTAGGGTTAATTTTAATGCAGCAAAAATATTTATTTGATATCTAAGATATAAGGACTATATTATTTAGAAAATAAACAACTTATTTCTACTTTATCTTGCTTGTAATGACATCATAGTAGAAAGGAGATATCAGAGCTAAGATATTTGTAGAGGGTTTGACCTACCTTAGAATCCAATCCTTGAGCGACAATTAATGACTTTTAGTTGTGAATCTTGGTGGAGTGTATCATCCTTTGTGGAAGATAGTGAACCACGGTCAATGGCTTTGGTTATACCAACAAGGAAGAGAGAGAGAGAACAACATAGGCAAAATATATTGAAAGTGTATGATTGTGATTTTTGAAAGTATTGTATCTAAATGTATGGTAAAAAAATAAGAGGGTCAAAGAGTATTTATAGTAGATAAAATGAAATAACTTTTCGAGCTGATGGTTGATTTTCTCCTTTTTCAAGGTCATAAAATCATAACCATTGGTCCAAACAATGTGTCGTTTGAATCCTAGGTGTAATAACATTATAACATTACAACTACACATCACGAACCCTAAAATTAATTGGATTACTAAGCTCCCTGCTTAAAGTGGTGATCTTGACATCACCTATTTTTAGGACATGCGCTTTAGGGAGCACGTGTCAACATGTCCCTTAATGATAACCCTATCCTTATTATTAGGTTTTAGAAAAATTAGAAGGCAAAAGTATCATGAAAGATGGCATAAAAGTAACAATTGGATGAAAAAGAAAACCAAAACCATTGGCTAACATAACTCGTTATCATCTTACCCAAGGACTAACAAAGTTAAACCACCCATATCCCATAAATAGGAGGTTGGAACTCTCCACCACCTGCAAAGTTAGTCGTTAGTGCTCTTTTTACAAATACATAGTGTCCCTCCTTAAGGACCATGGGTGACAGTGCAAGTTATAGCCACTTGTGAGTTAGGAAAAACAAGAAATAAAAAGAGCAATTTGTGATAGCAAAAGCATTAGAAATGAAAATCATATGCTATGAAACAAAAACAAAAGTTTTGTAATTTTTGAATCTACTATCTACACAAAAATATAAAAGGATTGAAATAAATAGCAGAAAAAAGGTAAAATTAAGCCAAAAATGTAAGAGTACAAGAAAACATACCTAATACTTACCTATATGTGCCCCTCAAAATTTTTGATCAAAAGGAATTGAATTTTACTAACCCTAATTGATTGGAAATAAATTTACCTATAAAATACCTAAAACATTGAAAATGGTAATTGAATGTGAGACGAGCAAAAACAAATTTAGAAAATGAGTTTAGATTGTGCCAAAACCCCTCAAAACATTCTTCTTAGTATACCTACAAAACTTGTCAAAAAGTTAATTTTATGGAATAAATTGTTCAAAAATATAAATGAGGGATAAAAACTTTCATTTTTCATGTCAACTATAAGCCCTCATTTGATCATTATGTATTCACAAGACATCTAATTTGAGTATAGAGACAACCAATGGCAAGTAGATGCAGGGGCAAAGTTGAAAAGGTAGATTTTCTAACTCTCTGTAATTCTCTTCAATTTTTTACTAAAATGAACAAAAATTAAGAAAACAAGGAAAAATTAAATGATCACATAGTTAGGCTAGTTAGGAAGTAGCTAGGATAGCATAGAAAACATGGACAAGGTGGCACATACCCTAGGTGGTGGGCCCTACTTAAGGCAGCCAAAAACAACCTTCTAAATGCCCAAATTGCACAAAATCCAAGGACAGTTATGATTAGCACTTTTGAAAAACTAATGATTATGGTCAAACAAGGCAGTTTAGAAAATTTGCTAAAAATGATAATCATGACATAGTGGTGGTCATAATAAAATAGGGCAATCATGGTCATCGTTTAAGAAAAGCAGGCTATCATGGTGAAAATTGATGATTGCAACAAAAGATGATAATTAGGATCACACGTCAAAATGGAGTGATTGCGAGTTTGGAAAACCATGGGTAATTGTGGTCTCGACTAGCAACTATAGTCAAAGTTGACAATGACAATCAAAACCTACTTTTTTTACTGATTAATACGACCTGTTGACAATGACAATCAAAACCTACTTTTTTTTACTGATTAAGACGTCCTGCTAGGGCATAGCCTACGGACAAGACCAAGGGTACCATAATGCCAAGGCAAAGCACCAATGGCACCACTGAAGCTAAGAGGTGAGGTGATGACCACCTATGGAGATTCTAGGAGCTCTCATCATAGGAGTGGATGGCACAGGTGATGACTACCCAGGTATAGACGAAGCTACGCGAGGTTATATTAGATCATATAACAATGATGCCCTACATCTATCCTCACCAAATATTCTGTTATAATTTTATGATATTTTTGAGCATGACAATGAACACTTTTCTATGGATACTAGCCTAGTATGAGGTGATCAAGATGATGATCACCTTAGAGGATGTATACTTCATCATTGGACTTCTGATTTTAGGCCAGACTCTATGCATGTAGACTACAAAGAATTTTTGGCTACATATGGAAAAATGGGTCATAGGGAAGAGGCATCTAGACTAATAGTATACCATCATGCTAGAGAGGATCAATTTGGCCAATGTTATCCTATTTGCACAACGTGTAAGAATTTTCCTCTTGTTTGCTTACATATTCTATCATAAGGTCACAAATAAGATCCTAACATCCTTAATCCATCCATTTTACTTAGCAATGGAGGGCCATAAATGACTTGAGTGGGGGTTTTCCTAGGGGAAGGTAATTTTGGTGCTCCTATACTATAATCTATATTGTATCTAGGATCACTAGGCTTGCACTATCAACCCAATTTTCTTATTATAAACATGGGTTTATGAGCATTTTGTGATGTATAAGCCCCCAAGCATACGTTATGATATTGCAATAGGGGAGATTTGAGTGAGACGATGGGAGCACATTGCAAACATATCACATCCATAGGTCCCACCATTGACATAAATTTCTTGAGGTCAGGTTGTTTGGACCCCATACCACCATGTGTGATAGAGTATATTAAGGGACTTATAGGGGATAGCAAGGGTATGGTAGGTGATCATAGTATGGGATCAATAATTGAAGGTCTTAGAGTCACACAAGGTGGAAGGATCTCATGATAGTTCAAATATCCATACCTAGTTAGAGATTTCTCACTCCTTAAGCCTTGATAGAGACACTACCCATAGCAAGTAGTACACAGGGAAAGCAGGCCACCACCAACATTGGGCCACCATTGACCTAGGAGAGAGCCATAGGGAGGTCCAATAGTGTAGTGTTAAAGGTCCCCTGAATATATTGTTGTTGATCCTATCTAGAGTGCTTTAGCTAGTGTAATTTAGATGGAGATTCTAGATAGTAGTGAGGAGTCTCTAATGGAGGAGGCACCAACAAAGCAGGTCATACCAGAGGTGGCTAAGTAGGATATGGTGTATGAGGAGCTAGTCGATGAGGGGGCTATAAAGGGGGAAATAACTAAGGAAACCGTTAGTGGTAGGACTCAGAGGAGGACATGGAGGTAGAGGTGCTTCATGTTTGTGAGACCAATATGGACTCTATAGACCTCCAATCCCCATCCCTCAAGGAGTGTGATTCCACCTAAAACTAAATATCCTAGGTAAATATCAATATAGTTGATTTCCTAAGCACTTTTCTTTTATGTAAATTACAATTAAATATAGATGGTTCTACATATTATTATATATCTAACCTATCACTTTATTGTTTATAATTGTAGGGACATCCCAGGAGTGGTGAGAGCTTATTGATAAATTGCAACAAATCACTCTAGGAGGGGTCATTGATTTTAACATCTTACCTCCACCATCACCATCATAGGTCATCTCATTATAGAGGCTAGTTGATTTTTATAGTATATCCATACATCTTAATATTATTTTATCATAGGCACCAAGGGGAGACCACACAACTTATCGACTCTGTGAGCAAGATTTAGACCTATGTCTATGGCAATAGGTAACCAAGAGGGAGCAAGTGTTGTAGTAGCGGGTGATGTAGTCTTAACTAGATTTGGTAGATGTCTAGAGGGAGTTTCTAGGATTCAATATGTTAGTATCATGATGTTCCTAGACTCACACTTATTGAACCATGGCATTAATTCCCAACACATAGTCAAAGGTGTGTAGGGGCTGATTTTGCAACCATAACCCTTTACATATTTTATTATACTTGATTCATTTTTTGTAGCTTTCATGACAGCCCTAGGATGTATATGGGATTTTTTGGGGTGATGGGAATATGTATTTGGGAGACAAGTAGCTTAGGATGACAACACCTAGTGCCCTTATTGTACCATATACGCCCTCATGTATTTCTATATTTAAGAGATATATGATATTTACTTTTCATTACATCTTTTTAATCTTTATGTGTGATGACTTTGCTTAATGTATTACTTATATTGCATCAATTTCATTGTATTGGTGGCATGTCTATGATTTATGTACCATTCAAAAATACGCCTAGTTTTTTATGACTCTCGTGATTAATTTAGCACATGATGACATGTCAATAAGTTAGGACTAGATGACACATACTCAATATGTGTGTATCATATGATATATCATTTTTTGATTGTATGTATGATTTTTGTAGTATTCAAAGTCATGCATTTTGATCAGATAGCATATATAATTTGTGTAGCATTCAATGATATACTCCATCAAACTCTACCTCCCTCCATGCAATATTCAACAAGTACCAAGTACAACTTGTTACTACAACATGATAGACTAGGAGAAACCAACCCATGTCATATACGGATGTAGATATTTGACTCTAATCCTAAAAATAAACTACAATACGGGCATAAATGGACATTATGGTAGTCAATCATGTCCACCCACTATTGTGGGGGGGTCTAGTGGATGGCAATGTATTCCATGAACAATATGTAAGTATATGTTCCCTAAGCTAACTCACACCTTATTTCTAATGACAGATGTGTTGCTCGGTAGGGCATGCCCACCATGACAGGGGGAGAAGGAAGATAAGAGCAAGAAAGCATGGGTTATACAGGTGTTACAACTCATCCTAGGGTCCCATGGAAGGGAAAGTCACCATACTCCTACTGCAATAGGGTTTACCACTATAGTATCTGATCAAGTGTGTTGTTCAACAAGGTATGTTTACCACTATAATGGGTCGCCAATATGATGGAAATGATCAGATATGGGTTAGATACATGCAATAGCTCACCCCAGGAGAGGGAGATTCTATGAAAAGGAAAATCACCATGCCCCTACTATAATAAGATATGCACTACAATATCTAGTCAAGTGTATTATTTAATAAGGCGCTTTCTAGGTCTAAGGTGTAGACCAATTGGTTCAATGAAAGCCTATAAGGGGATGAATGTCCAAGGTTCAAATCTCGAGCCTCATCAAACTGGGTGCTTGTCCATATTCCAATGTGTTCCCAATGGTGTAAAAGGTTCAACATGAATGTGGCTTAGTGGTTATAGGGGTGGACTATGTAGATTACTATGGCAGCTACCTACTTCACTAGGTTAATAAAAAAACAAGCCACTTGCCACTACAATGGAACACCAAGTGATTGATTGATTAGAAAATTTGATTGTTTTGTATTGTTCTTAAATAAAAATTTAAAGAAATTTTGTCTTGGTGTTCTGACCGCATACCATATTAGGATATGACAAAGGTTGAACTAAGGTCGTTTGCTTTATGGCACTTAAAACATGGTCCTAACACAAGGAAGACTTTGAAGACATCATGGTTCCCCTTAGTGGCTATAGTGATACCATAACAAAGAAAGTAAAACAAAGCATAAAGTCAATAACAATAAATACCAATAAAAATGGATAGAAAAACCAAGTAATGAAGTACCAAAATTAGGCAAAACTAAAATGAAACAATAAACGCAACTAGGACCATTACTTTAAGGGATGATCATGGTCGAACAAAATAAAACAACTTTAAAATGTAAAACAATAAACCATGATTAGTAGGAAATAGTAAAAATATTAAATGACCAAAATCACCACTTAAAGGGGTAGTCATGGTCACAAGAGAAAGGGACATTACAAAACACTTAAAGATGTGCCACACTAAATAATGTACAAGACTAACACTCATAAATAGATAGTCAAAGTGGAAAACAAGGCACCAAAGTCAAGTCAACACATAAACCAAAAAAACATGAAGATTGTACATATAGATGAGAAGGAGCTACACATAAAAGCAATTGATATACATGGAATTGGTGGGATCATCCAACTCAACTTCATCTATTATTTGTAATTTTATTGCCTCAAACCCAAACAACTCTTTAATAGTATATAGACTAAGCCATTTTTATATAAACTTGCCTTTTTTGAATAAATTACATTATTTAGTATCATTGTTATGTAATAGGTTAGGGTGTGTGTTATTAGTTTAGGTGTGTTTTATATATCTCTTCTATATAAGTTTCTATGTGCAAGATGTGCACAAGTGTCATGTAATAGAGTATGCAAGTGTGCAAGTAAATAGATAGTCAAGAGTCATGTATACAAGTGGTAAGATGTGAAGCCAAAGAACATGTGAGAGTTGGCTTATGCATGGAATAGGAAAGGTTGCATCTCCCGGATGTGTGAGGAGAGCAATAGAAAAAGAGTCCAAGAGTCACCTTTCTAAGGTTATATTATGGAAATAAAGCTCCATGAAATGTATTTGAATGTAGAGCAAATCTCAAGATTGTATATTTGACTCATCAATAATATTGTGAGTATTTTCATTCAGTAATATTGAATGTTATATTGAGATTTGTATGCATTGGTATTATTTTGTAATTAAGTCTTCATATAAATTATAAATGATCATGGGACATTGGAACCTATGATAATCTGGCTAATAATCCAACAATGGTATTAGAGCTACCTCTAAACTCTATCCATTTTTGATAGAGTCGAGTTATCTTTAAAATCTATTAATCTTTGATAGAGTCATATTCAGAGCTATTGTGAGTAGTTTCTATTGAAATCCACCTTAAGTGGAGAAAGCTACAATCAAGCCAAGTATCTTAGAGAATAGTCTACAAAATTTACATTCATGCCAAACAAGAAGTTTGGTAGAATTGTCTAGCAGATTAACATTCAAGCTAAGACTAAGCTTGGAGAATTGTGTTATTAGAGATATTTATTCTCACTTCAAGTGAGAATATTTGAGAATAGAAGTTGCAGAATAAGAAGCTAGCATCAGAGAAGAAATCTTTGGTGTGAATATAATTAGTCACATGAAGAAAACGTAGGCCCATTAATGCAAATCAAGAGTTTGTAGATTTATAAAATAAAATAATTTAAAGAGGTATTGCAGTAGAAAATAGGGAGCTATTAAAGCTTCTCAAATTGAATATATATCCAATAAAAAAAGAAAAAGAATGGTTCTAAGTTGAGAACATAGACCTGAACTGATTGGGCGTGATAGCTACAATAGAAAATGAGAAGATAAAAAATGGGAATAACATCTAATTTTTTTCTTGTTTGAAGACAACACATTCCAACTGCTATAGGAGGTGTGATATATCTCTATTTGGCATAGAGAAAGCAACTCTACATAAAATATTTTCCAGACTATTGAAGACGATGTTGAGAAGATCTTTGCATGATAGTCTATCCAATGGAAGGTGTGGAGTAGAACAAATCTGCACATATCTATCCTATTTTCTAAATAAAGGCATGGAATAAAGTTTTCCATTAAGCATCCTACTTGTATTTGGAAGAAGCCTTAGATTACTACTAGAGTCTACCCATTCAAATTGAAGTAAAAATTAAAAAAAAGTTTCCAAGGTAAGGTAAATTTGATTTGAAGAAATAATTTTATAAAGTCATTTTGAAAAGAAAAAAATTAAAGAAAAACAAATTTGGAGTAAGAAGAAGATTAAAAAATATATTTTTTGAAAGAATTTAAAGAAATTAAAAAGAACAAAGATGTTTTGGGAGATATAAGAAAATAAAAAATTGAAGAAAAAAAGTTTTTTTTGGAAGAAAATATATTAGACAAACAAAAAGAAGATTTAAAAAAAAAGGAATAATATTAGAAAAAGAAGTGATATCAAATTATAAGCTCGAAGAGGGTCTGGCTAGGCCGTATGTCATCGTCGAGTGATGAGAAGAGCGTTGCAGACAAGAGACATGGGATCAATGCTAAAGAAGAGCTCCATCATGATTATGCCTATAGTGGAGAATCAAATAACTCCCCAATTTTATCAATGATTGATGTAGGCTTTGACAGTATTGCAACTCATGGGACTCATATATATATTATGGATCAACTTATTTTATATAATGTCAACAACAAAACCAATTGCTATGAAGCCTATGACTCAAATCCGAAGGCATTGGAATTTTACATGGCACGACAAAGGAAAGTTATAGCCAAAAAACAACTCAATGTAATGGAAAAGAACCTTGTTCCCATTTAAATATTTAAGAGGACATTTTTATTGCAGGTAGATGTAATCGAGAAGAGTGGAAATTAGAGGGGTTACATGCAGAAAAATCAACTAATAAAATTTTAGGAGACATTATATTTACAAGGACAACTACAATCACAAATGCAACCATTTGGACAATGGTAAGCATTTTGACAAAAAATGAATTAGTTAATGGATATTTAGGAATAGGTGCAAGGCATAAACCTGTCTACTACGGATCTAGCAAAAAATACTAACATTACTACCAAGATGTTATAAATATCACTAAAGAGTCAAGTGTGCTAGTTCAATTTTTTGTCACTAGTATTTACTTTTAAGAGGCCAATTTTTTTATTCTAGAGCTAACACGTTTTTTAAAGTTAAATATTCCTTATTTAAATTAAGGAAGTTATGAGAGTAAAGAAGCTAGAAAAAGATAATTTTTTTCTTGTCTTTAGTATACATATTTTAAAGAGGGACTTAGATTTACAAAAAAAATAAGAGTGCAAGTATATAAAGTTTCTTTCTTATCGGAGTTTTAAGGGCAACTTTTAGAGAGAAGAAAATTTTTTTAGGAGTCATGAGTTAAAGCGCATGAAGATTTTTTTTTGGACTTTAGTCAAGCATTTATTTGGTAGGAAAATAATTACCAAATAATGTAATAAGGGGGTGTTGGAAGATATTACACTATTTGATACTATTGTTACAAAATAGATTAGGGTTTCTTTTATTAGTTTAAGTGTGTTTTAATCTCCTTTATGTAAGTGTCTATGTGTAGGATGTACACAATTGTCATGTAATAGAGTATGCGAGTGTACATGTGTCATAGAATAGAGTGTGCAAGTAAATAGATAGTCAAGAGTCATATATACAAGTGGCAAGATGTGAAATCAAAGGATATGTGAGTTGTCTTATGCATGAAATAGGAAAGGTTGCATCTCTTGGATGTGTGAGGAGAATAATAGACAAAGAGTTCAAGAGTCACCTTTCTAAGGTTATATTATGGATACAAAGCTCCATGAAATGTATTTGAATGTAGAGCAAATCTCAAGATTGTATATTTGACTCATCAATAATATTGTGAGTATTTTCATTCAAGTAACACTGAATGTTATATTGAGATTTCTATGCATTGATATTATTATATAATTAAGTCTTCATATAAATTTTAAATGATCCTGGTACATTAGGACCTATGATAATCTAGCTAAAAAGCCAACCTTTGCACTTCCTATGCACATTATCAATCTTAAGAACAAGGTCCCCAACTTTAAAATCATGATGACAAACTTTCTTATTATATTGCTTGGCAATACAACTCTTATAGGCTCTATTATGATCAAGATCATGTAGGCATATCTCATAAAGAGTGGTAAGTTCAACGAGATGGGCCTCACTATACTCCTTATGCTACTCATCATGACTTAATAGATATTTCAAAAAAAAAATCAAAGAAGACAATTCAATTTCAAGCAACAAAACAACTTCAGTACATTAGACCAAAGAAGAAGGAATTGCCCTTGTGGGTGTTTGAATACTAGTGTGATACACCCATAATCAGGGATATAACTTTAAGTTACAATCCTTCTTTAATTATTTAACTATATTGTTAAAAATATTTGCTAGAAATTTATTGTTAGATTCAACTTGACCATTTCCTTGTGGATAATAAGGCATAGAAAAACAATGCTAAAAACTTAATTGAGAACTTAAGTCTTGTATTTTTTTATTTTTAAAGGGATGTCATTGTCTAAAATAAGAGTAGATTTGACACCAAAATGATACACAATTTGACTAAAAATAAACTTGGATATATTGAAAGTTGTTTGATTTATTAATGATATAGCTTCTACATATTTTGTAAAATATTTTGTGGTTGTGATAATAAGTTTGTGCCCATCCAAAGACATAGGATAAAGAATTCCAACAATGTCAATATCCCAAGTGGATAAATACCAAGAAGACTCAATTGGATGAAGAATCTGGCCAGGGGCATGAATTTCATCTTAGTAGAACTAACACTTATCACAAGATTTAACATAGTTAATGGTGTCATCCTCTATAGTTGGTCAAAGGTAACCTGTTCTTAACAATTTAGGAGCTATGGAATGACCACTAAAGTGCCTCCCATAGTTTCCACTATGAACATTAAAAAATCCATAAGTACCTCAACTTGTATAAGGTATCATAAGAGAACACCATTAGGATTATGATAGTACAAGACTCCATCGAGAATAACATATCTAAATGCTCTCTTAAAAATATGAGATCGTTGCTTAGCATTAGCCATGGATGAGAAGAATTTACCAATGAGGAAGCACAAAATGTTTCCACACCAAGGATCATCAAGAGAAATTTGGTAATCAATAGAATTGATCTCAATTGTATGCACATCCATCGAGTTGCAAGTGGTAGAAATAACAAGTTCATCATGAACTTTGACGATAAAAAATTAGTTTAAAAATGTATTCATATGGTACAAATTTACTAGCTAAAGTGGTTAGGGATTTAGCCTCAAAATTTTATCCTCTAAGGGAATGCCAAATGGTAAATGATTCTAAAGCATTAATCAAATTAGTATCCACTTGGTAGTAATAAATAAAATAGGGTGCTTTGACAACATACTCACCATCTATCTAACCAATAGTGATTTGATAATTGCCTAACACTTTAATGTGTGTAACAGTCATATGCAAGGTAGTTAGGAGACCTAAAATTAGAGCATCTTATTTTGTATCGTTATTAGTAATACTAGAAAAGTTTAAAGGAAAGGCCATAGGAATGACTAGGCATGTAGGAGACTTGAGAAAAATACTAGCTTCTACCTCAAAATCATTTTGTGCTCCATCAAGGTGAAGGATCCAAGTGTCAGAGTGGAGGTCTTCCTTAGATTCTTAAGAAGAGGAAGGCATTTCAACTTTTGATTTAGCTTTTTCTTCATTGTGTTTCTTCGCAACCTCATGAGACTTCAAGAGGGTCTTTTTCTAGTTAGTATGTTCATAGAAAATAGACTCCTTAATAAAGATATAGGTAATGGAGGATGGAAATGTAAAATTGTCATGAGGAGCACGAGAGATTACCATTGCATCCTCATCATACAATGCCTCCTTTAAGGGTTATTGCATTGGATCAGGAGCTACTACAAATTGATCAATAATTACCTGAGATTTAACAATTTTTTGTGTAATAATATGAAGATTAAATTCTTGAATCATAGTAATCCACTTTCCATATTCGATGTCATTAGGGATGTAAGGATTTGTAGTAGGTGTCTCAAGGGGTTAATTTAATGACCACATAGATTTTCTGATACAATATAGTGTCTTAACTTTTCACATCCAAAGCATATAGTTAGGTAATCATTTTTCATAAGAGTGTATCGAGTTTTTATCAGAAGCATTGTTCAACTATTATAGTACACATTATACTCCTTATTGTTATCATCTTGCTGGGTAAGGGCAACTCCTAAGGTAACCAAAGTAACTAGGGCATATAATATGAATGACTTATTTAGGTTGGATGGATGAAGATTTGGGGGGCGTAAATGAATTTTCTTAAATTTTATAAAGACCAAGTTATAACTTTCATCCCACTTCAACTCAACAACTTTTTTAAGCAAGTGATTTAATGGATGAGATTTAAATGCTAACTTAGGGATAAATCACTTGATAGCTCCAAGTTTTCCCATAAAATATTTGATATATTTAATAGTTTTAGCATAGGCATAACAACAATGGATTTGATCTTGTCTTGATTGACATCTATGCCCCTATGAGACACCATAAATCCCAGTATCTTACCACTAATAACACCAAATACACACTTTATGACATAATTGCTTGAATATGGTATGAGGGTTAGTTATGTGGTCAATGATGATGCCAATGCTTAGATGTTTTGTTAAGCAAAAGAAATTTAAATACAGATTGCATTGATCTAAATAGAGCAACCATACTAACCACGTGATTTCCATAGTTGGTGAAAATCACAACCAACTACCCTCACATGGTTCCTACATGAGTGGTTCTAACCACTCAACCAAATTTGATCATATGTAATAAATTTCCAATATTCTCCCCTTATTACATCATGATCCAAACATGGGTAGGAATACTCACAATAGTACAAATAACCATATGATGAACTAGGACATACTCAATAGTTCATCAAATACATTTAAAGTGTGAATAGAGACACACTTAACTATTTATTGTTGGTCATCAAATCCGCCTAGGTAAGGATTTTGGGTAAATGTATGCGCCCTAGACCTGGACCAACATTGAAAGGCCGAAGGGAAGAGATGCCCCTCGTGCCAATCTCCGGAGAAAGGTCGGCTCCTATGCTAAACTACTTGGGTGTTTTGAAGACAAGAGTGCAGGAAAGAGATAAAAGGGATAAGGGTTAGAGAAATAAATAAATAAGGGTTAAGGGAAGAGAGATTGGTGATTTAAGGTGGGAGAGAACAGGAAGCACGATCGCTAACAGACAACTTGAATAGCAGCAAGGAACACCAAGAGTAAAACGAAAGAAACGTAGTATCAACCTTCCTATGTATCCTCCCGAACGAGTTTCAGGACACTGTCCTCGATCGCACATCGGACGCAGAGTTCAACATCCAACATACAAACGAGGAGAGATAGAAGAATCAAGCAAGGCAGGCAACATAAAAGAAAGCCAATACAACACTTTTCTACTCCTATGTATCCTTTGAACGAGTTTCAGGACACTGTCCCCAATCGCACACCGGACGCAGAGTTCAAGCATCCAACATACAAACGAGGAGAGATAGAAGAATCAAGCACAGAAGGCAGCATAAAAGAGAAGAATTGAGCTCAAAGTCTCTTAGTATTAATCGTAGGACATCAAGTTACAACAGCTTTCTAGCAGATAGTTCCCCCCCTTTTTCCATTACAATGCCTGGGTTTTTATAGAGGACCCGGGCCTCTGAATCATAATTACATAGCAAAGAAGAGTACGCCCTCGAGCTCTGAGAATTTGGCCTTCCTCGGCTCTCGCGACTGAGCTTTCAAATCTGTTACCAAAACTGGCAACTGTGACCGGGTCAACCATGGAAAGGTGCATTGATGAGCCGTCTGGACGTCCTTGGTCTCCGGGTGTAGTGCTCGAGTGGCCGCCATGCTCGTCGAGTTCTCCATCATGGCTTGATACTTCGCTTTTGATTGCCAAAAATGAGCAGCGGGCTTGCTGGGCACGAAAAATTGCATTTATGAGGCACTTGATCGCCTCGGGAAGATACCCGGCTTGGAACGTGTGCCCGTGAAGCGCTTCGCTAGATCTCTTCTTGCAATTCTGCTTCGCGGTGGGTTTGGGCCGAAGCAGATCCTTCCTCTGGGTTTGGTACTTCGGATAGTTGAGCTTCGCGGCACAACTTCGGGAGGTTTGAGTGCCGAAGTAGATCTCTTTTGGTGGGGCCCTTCATGCTCTACTACGTCACTGGTTGAATTACTTCGCCTATGCCTCAAGGAAATGCTTCGTCGTGATCTTTCTTTGAAACTATGGTTTGGGAGGCTTGCGGCCGAAGCAAAAATGGTTCGCAGGCGGAGGGGCCCGAGGTGGGTATTTCGATGACTTTCTGGCGAAGCATTTTCAATGTTTGCTTCGAGATCTTCTTCGCAAGTTTTTGGGCCGAAGTAGCCTTTGGAAATGCTTCGGGTCCGAAGTAGTTCTTCTGCCTTAGCGACTTTGGAATTTGATTTTTGGGCCTTCCTTCTTCGGGCGGAGTTGTCATTTGAATATCTCTTCGCTAGGTTCCCACCCGAAGTAGTTTTGGAAATGCTTCGGGTGCGAAGATTTTCTTGGCGCTTTCCTCGTGTTTTTCTTCGACAAAACTGCTTCACAAAATTTGGGGCCGAAGCGATCACTGGAAATGTTTCGGGCCCGAAGTCCTTTTCTTGCCTTAGCCAATTCGCCTTGCGTCTTGGATTTTCTCTTTTCGGCAGGAGAGTCGCTTCGCAAAACTTTCGCCCGAAACGCTTTTGGGAATGCTTCGGGTGCGAAGCTTTTTCTGGTGCCTTCCTCGTGTTTTTCTTTGGCAAAACTGCTTCGCTGATTTTCCACCCAAAGTAACCTTTTGAAATGCCTCGGGCCCGAAGTTCTTTTCATTTTATTCTTCCTCCCCTCAGCGAAGCTATCCTAGCTGCGAAGCTCTTTCTATCTTCTTTGGTGTACAAGGGGAATGGCTAGGAAAACCAAAATTGCTATAACTTACATACATTTTAAAAGGTAATAATTAATATCATACAAAATTTTTGCTATTCTTCTACCCCTTGTATAATGTGACAAAAAGTGTCAACATTCTTGGTGGCTCGCGGGGTGACGAGCTCGCCTCGGCAAAAGAACCCTTTAGCCCTGATCCATTGGGCTGCTGAGTCACTGATCCCCCTCAGACCCTTCTCCTTTTTCTATCTCCTAGGGTGCTTCTATGGTTTGCCCTTCCTCTGCCTCTGCTCTTCCTTCTGATTCCTCTTCCTCTTCTTCCTGCACGGCTTCCTCTGGCGTGGCCTCTTGCTGCGGTGATGGTTCAAGGCGATCCCGGATACGTTTCATCGTTCGTCGGACATGAGCCCAGGCACCCTTCCGAAAAGGCTCCCGATCTTGCAATGCCTTTACTAGAACGCGAAACCGATCAATTTTCCCGATGTCAGCATGTTTGGCCCTGATGAATAGATCGTTTAGGCATGCTACCATCTTGCAGTGTCTCAAGATGAAGTCGGTTATCTGCCCCTTTGAGATCGGCTCTGCCCACCCATCTATTTTTGAGACATCGCTCTCAAACTAAAGCCAGACTGGTTTGAGCTCGTCTTTAGTCAGAAGATTTCCATCATCGTCTGTGAAACTCGGGAAACCCAAGGAAGAAAGGTCCTAAAAATAATTCATTGAGGCGCGCTGCTCATTGTCAAAAATGTCCTGGAGGCTTCTAGCTTTCTGAGCTTTTCGCACCTTGGAGAAGAAGGCGCGAACCGTGGCTCGGGCCGTGGACCAGTCCCTAGCTGTTCGGGTCATTGCAGTGACCTGCAGGTCCTGATATCTAGCATTCTGGACGTCAAAGGCCAACTTGAGCCGGCTCCTGGATTTTTGCGTGACTTCATCAATAACCGGCCCTCCCTCGGCAATAGCACGCTGGGCTTCGGTGACGTAGGTCAATATGGAAAGGGCGTTGGAACACCGAGACCTAAAATTCTTAAGCAGATGCGCACGAATCTCCTTAATCCTGCTCCTGTCGAACATCGATAGGTCTTCCTTCTCGTACAGCTGAGCTTGCATTTGCATGACTTTGCCTTCAAGCTCTTTGGCCTTTAAATCATTTTTGGCCCATCTCTGCGCTTGATTCTCCTTTGTACACTGGAGCTGTAGAATTTGTTGCTTTAGAGCACGCGCTTCCTTTTTCATTGTTTTGCACTGCTCCTCGGCTTCTGCCAACTTGGAGCGAACCCTTGCCAGATCTTCCTCTAGTTTGACATTGGCGGTTTCTGCCTCCAACCTGCGCTGGTTAGCAATGGTAGCATGCGCTCTAAAGGTCTCGATTCGGACATGCATGGATGTCGATTCGTTATCCACATTCAGATGCACTAGGTCCTTAGGTGTTTCCTGGTAATCATAGTCTGCTGGAGTCATTTCATCCAGAGGCTTCTGTACCTTAGGGACCTTCTTGATTTTGTGCATCTTCCCGACTTCCAGATCAAACACGACGCATTTTTCAACCTGAGCCATCGCGTGCCCTCTTCTTTTCCTCGCCTCCTTCAGTATTTTGTCGGTATTTTTCCGGGCTCGGAGCAGCTTCTCGGCAAGGGGGCATTCCTTGATCAAGGACATCTCTGACTCGAATAAGGCTGGATCTCCAGCCGAAGGAGTGAACAAATATAGGGAATGGATGGGGGATGCCTCGCCAGAAGGTTCGACGGTGGGTGTGGCGGGCATTTCAGCGATGGGGGCCACATCATGAGAAGTGGGACTCGACATCGAAGTAGCATCCCCGCCTCTACTAACGACCAAGGGAATGGCAGCATGAGTAGGTGAAGTAGGATCGATGGACTTGTCCCTATCGAGATTGTGGGATGGACTTGGACTAGCCACGGGTGACGCGTGAGGGGATGAGTGGCCCTGCAGGGGAGACTGATGGGAACCTTCGGCCGTGGCCGCAGTGGACATGGGTGAGTCCTGAGCAAAGGGTGGAGAATGCGTACCTGAGTGCCCTCCTGGAAAAGCGGCTGTAGTGACTTCAAGTGCAGTCGTCTCCTGTTCTTTCTCTGCCTCGGCATTTTCAACCTCCATGGTTTCTGCCTTAGCGTCCCCTTCGGATTGGAGGAGTTCCTCCACATTGATGACATTGATATCCGGGATGGTTTCGGTGCTTGGTGGTGCTACGCCTTCAACGTTTGTTTCGGATGGACCTGGTGTAGGTCGTCCAGTGGAGGCACTCTAAAAACCTGTACGGGGTCGCTTCGGATAGTTCGGGGGCACTGGGCCTTGTTCTGGCCTCTTTCTTTTTGTTCTCACCAGCGGTTGTTCGACTCTTTGAAACTCGTGTCTTGGCCTCCCACAAGTACCTGAGGTGGTTTACGTGGTGTGGCTTTGGCCTTCTTCTCCTTCTTTGGCCCCGAAGTCTTATTTTCTCTTTTTGGGCTTTCGCCCGAACCTAGGATAGCTGGAGGAATGAGGTCGACGAAGGACAAGGGCTTCCATGTCCCGACATTGGCCTCATAGACCATCGTGAAGTCCTTGTCAGATGACAAAAAACCATAAGAATTCATCTTCCGATGATGGACCCTCATTATCCACCACTCTCTTAGCTGGGCCACGTCCCAATCTTTCACTGCCTCCCTCAAATCATCTTTTGCCTTCTTCCAGAAGGTGGAGTTGGGGCTCGGGAGAGGGTGCCGAACTGGGTCATATGCGACCTCCATCGGGTAGAACTCATGCCAGGGAGGTAGCGTTTCCATTTTCTCCAAGTGCCACTCCAGATCCTTCCCATTAGGATTGTTCCTTTGCTCCACAATTTTTGGATAGGGGCAAGCGTGGAAGTTCTTGAATCGAAGATGGTCCCTCATTACCCCCAAGGGGTCATAGAGCCATTGCTGAGGAAGTTGGACTAGGCCAAAATTGGCGAGTTTCTCCTCCAAGAAAACATTTTGGTTGAGGGCAAACACCTCGATAACTCCCATTTTGAAAGGGAAATCACAGGTGTGAGCCCATTTCCGTCCATGGCCATAAATGGCGTTTGTTGCATCGCTCTGCCGAGCGACCTCCAATGCGAACTGGTATTCGGAGGGATAGACTGGCAGTAGGAAAGGCTTCCCTATGAAGCCGAATATGCGAATTACGAGCCCCTGTGTCAGCTAAAAAATGTCTCCCCTCTTCTCTTGTACCACCTTGTCCCTTAGGAGGAGGGGAACCCGAGGGGAAGACCCTGTTAGCATGTGCATTGCGGGTCCCAAAAATTGTTGGTTAAAAGAATAATAGGACTCCGTCTTCAATAGGAGAAGGGTCCACTGGTATACAGGTAGAGGGTTTCCATCCTCGCCGCTTGCCGTAATAGCAACATAAGGGAAACTTTTATGTACATGAAAGAAAAATAACCAAACAAGAAGAGAACAGGGCGAGAAGTACTTATTTGTCCCAACATTCTTCATGTTGGTGAGCCACGTATGTAGGGTCCTGGCCACCCATTCTACCCAATCAAAAAATACTGGGTTGGTGCTCGACCTCGAAGCATCAGGGGCATAAAATTCCCCTCTGGAAATACACTCAGCCAAAGACACCTGCCACGGGTGCACCGAAGCGTCGGTAGATAGGCCTGCCACCCATGCAATGATGGAGAAGATGTCGATGTTTTTGAAGGCCTCCAAGGGTAGGGGCATTTGGGGCAATTTGCCCGAAGGGAGCCCACTTTTGAGGCTCTGTTGCAAGAAATTGATCATGTAGTTGGAGGACGTGAACCTCTCCATTTGTTCGCTAAGAATAACGTTGCAAACTGTGTACCCCTTAGGAGGGCCCTACTGTGGCGCAAAGGCTGCCTGGACATCTTCCTTCAGAATGGAGAACAACTTGTTGCCGGAGGCATCTACCACTTTCCTGGAGGCGGGCTGATAGTTCCGCGTGATGGCATCAATCAGCTTAGGGCAGTGATGTGTGGGGGGCGTCAGATACCAGTATATCTAGGAGTAGTAAGCGACAACTCTTTTGTTGTCTATCGAGAGCCTACTTTTCATGAACTCGATGGTGCTCCTGAGTTCAGCTATGCTCCTCGACAGCTTGGTGTCTCTGATCCTATCCCACGCATCAACTGGCGGTTCTTCAGGTTGCTCATCCCTAGAATCCTCTCTTTCTCCCATGACTTGTTTCTTAGGGCGATGGCTAAAATCAACTTTCTTTGGCCCTTTGTCATGGCCCTTTGCCTTTGGCTGTTCGGGGCCACCACTTCTGGTTCCTTTCCCTTTTCCTTGGAGTTCTTCTTTCCCATGGTTGATGCTTAGGGTGGCGAAGTCTGCAATGTGCTGGGGTTCGGAGGCTTGAAAGCGTAGGATGGAAGAGCTTGTAGGTTGACAGCGAAGTTTGCATGAATCATTGAGCAAGTAGCTTCTCCACTGCTGGAGTCTGCGTTATATAGCCTTAGAAGGCAACCACCAGTATTTATGGCACTTGCCATAATTAACTTCGCGTCGCTTCATCTAATTCATCGCATGGTGGAGTGGTACATAGGGTTGTGTGTTATGATGATTGCGGCTTGCTTTGGAAGCATGACCCTCTGCCACTTTGTACCCGAGCATGAACTTTTCCCCTAACCGAATCCCTAGAGGACGTACCCACCACCTTTTCATTTAACTCGCCCGCTTCGGATGCTTTTGAAGGTGGTTGTCGGCATGTTCCCCTAGGCACATTTTAAATGCCCCTACCTTTTTCATCGTTGGGTTGGTGAAGTCGAGGTCAGGGTTGAAATGCTTCGCAGCGAACCTTTGGTGTGAGCCGGTTTTCTATGCTTCGGGCCCGAAGTAGTTCTCTTCGCAGAAGGTGGTTCATCGGTCCTCCTTCAAAAACTATTTCGCTTGGACTCTTCTTGGCGAAGCACCCTTCGTACCTCGGTCTGAGTCTTGCTCGGCCAACAAAATTTGCTGCGAGCTATTTTCTGTCAGCTACTTCGTACGCCCAGTCCCCGAGCTTCTTTTTTTTTTTATATTAGCTGTCGAAGTAAAACTCGACCTGAGTCTTTGAGCAACACCTTATTTACCAGCCGAACTATTTACAGTATTTACACAAATTTTTTGTGGCATAATCGGCATGCCGCCACCATAAATTCAACTTCGGGTGATTATCCGACAAACCTGCAATGTCCAGACCAGATCCGATTGAACTTTAGTTGATTTTTGAGGTTCGGCTGGTTTCTTCCCGAAGTTGTCCATGTTGCGAACAGGGAGCAACGCAGTGAGTTGTCGCTCCTGCCAGTACCCATACTATTGATGAAAGATGTGGCGAAGAAGTTCACCGCATGAGGGGCCTCTTGGGGTACTGGTTGTAATGATGGTTGGAACCAATACCAGAATTTTGATGAATCTTTTAACTGTGGGCTAGGTACAGGTTCTTCCATCCTCCTGATGTGGTAACAGGGCTCTTTCGACAAAGAGTAATCTTCCAGGATCTCTTCAGGTTCAGCTTGATGAGATACGCTTGATGGATTTTGGCTGAACACTCGCGTGCCATCCACTGGGATACAAAAAGGGTGCAAAAATGGGCCCTCTTCGTTCTCAGGTTCTACCACTTGAGACTGCTCTTCTTCTTGGCCCGTCCTCTGATGGAGACTGCAAGCAACCATATTGTTCATTGGTGGGGCAAAGCTTGCATATTGCCATTGTTGGGCTTGGATGGAACCCGCCTCTTGAGCTACAAACAACTGCAACTCAGGCATCTGCTCAGTATGAAGGGTCTGCCATGATGAATACTGTGCAGGATAGACAGGAGCAGCAATTATTGGAGGAAGTGATGGAGTTTCCCCCCACTGCCACTTTCTAGATAGGAGCAGGAGCTGCTCTGCTCGTACTGCTTCCTCAAATATTTGAGGAAATCTCTGTTCACCTGATCGCAGCAAGAGGAGGCCCATGTCCGGGTGAAAGGCCCGAACATAGAAGAGGTGGGCTTGGGCGGGCGTCGGTTGGATCCCTCCTAGAATTCTCTTCCAACTTCTACAGAATCGGACATTGAAGTCTGTAACGCTCTCCAGAGGTGCTCTCCTGATGGTGTAGAGGTACGTCAAAAGCTGGAAGGGATCTTGGGAGCCATCAAATGCTTTGAGTAGCGCTCTTGCTAAGTCATCCCATGAGCAGATGCTTCCACGCCTGAGCAGTCTGTACCACTGTAGTGCCCTTCCTTCCAGAGACAGGAACAAGAGCCTGACCATGACATCTTCATGGATTATGTCAAAGATGGACCTTAAATCAATAAGATATTCAAGGTGCTCTAAGGCCATTCCCTTAGTGCCATTGTATTTTGTCACTGTCTTCAAGGCACTTTCGAGAATTTCATGGTAACTTGAGAGATTCAGAGGGCCACGATCATCCCAGCTGGGATATTCCCTCTCCATTATAGCAGTGGCCTGCAGATATCACGGTTCTTGCCACTAAGTCGGAGTCGCCAGGTGAACATACTTTTCTCCGCTTGTGAGGTCAAGGCTGCTCACCGAACCTTGATTCCTTCGGGATGTCTTCTTTTAGCTTAAAAAGGTGCCTACGATCAAGAAATCTGGATCTTCAGCTCAGTCAGAGTCGCCAAGTGATTTTACCAGATGGAGGCAAGCCAGAGATTCACCAACTCGGGCTTCCTTAAAACATGGGGACTTTTGCCATGAAGGCACAGGTTGAAGTACTGGTCTTTACGACTTAGAGATTTTTGGGTTGAACAGAGTCGCCAGATGCTAATGAGTCTTTTGGTAATGAGAGCATCGATTCTCACTACCACTCAGAAGATGAGATCGACCGGATCTCACCGGGAACTGTTAGAACTATTGGCTCCGGTGAAGACGGGCTTGAGATTTTTTAAAGATATGGGATGTTAGTCCCACCGGGCGTGCCAAAAACTATTGGTCATCAAATCCGCCTAGGTAAGGATTTTGGGTAAATGTATGCACCCTAGACCTGGACCAACATTGAAAGGCCGAAGGGAAGAGATGCCCCTCGTGCCAATCTCCAGAGAAAGGCCGGCTCCTATGCTAAACTACTTGGGTGTTTTGAAGACAAGAGTGCAGGAAAGAGATAAAAGGGATAAGGGTTAGAGAAATAAATAAAAAAGGGGTAAGGGAAGAGAGATTGGTGATTTAAGGTGGGAGAGAACAGGAAGCACGATCGCTAACAGACAACTTGAATAGCAACAAGGAACACCAAGAGTAAAATGAAAGAAACGTAGTATCAACCTTCCTATGTATCCTCCCGAACGAGTTTCAGGACACTGTCCCCGATCGCACATCGGACGCAGAGTTCAGCATCTCAGCATACAAACGAGGAGAGATAGAAGAATCAAGCAAGGCAAGCAGCATAAAAGAAAGCCAATACAACACTTTTCTACTCCTATGTATCCTTCAGAACGAGTTTCAGGACACTTTCCCCAATCGCACACCGGACGCAGAGTTCAGTATCCAACATACAAACGAGGAGAGATAGAAGAATCAAGCACAGAAGGCAGCATAAAAGAGAAGAATTGAGCTCAAAGTCTCTTAGTATTAATCGTAGGACATCAAGTTACAGCAGACTTTCTAGCAGATAGTTCCCCCCCTTTTCCATTACAATGCCTAGGTTTTTATAGAGGACCCGGGCCTCTGAATCATAATTACATAGCAAAGAAGAGTACGCCCTCGAGCTCTGAGAATTCGGCCTTCCTCGGCTCTCGCGACTGAGCTTTCAAATCTATTACCAAAACTGGCAACTGTGACCGGGTCAACCATGGAAAGGTGCATTGATGAGCCGTCTGGACGTCCTTGGTCTCCGGGTGCAGTGCTCGAGTGGCCGCCATGCTCGCCGGGTTCTCCATCATGGCTTGATACTTCACTTTTGATTGCCAAAAATGAGCAGCGGGCTTGTCGGGCACAAAAATTGCATTTATGAGGCACTTGATCACCTCGAGAAGATACCCGGCTTGGAACGTGTGCCCGTGAAGCGCTTCGCTAGATCTCTTCTTGCAATTCTGCTTTGCGATGGGTTTGGGCCGAAGCAGATCCTTCCTCTAGGTTTGGTACTTCGGATAGTTGAGCTTCATGGCACAACTTTGGGAGGTTTGAGTGTCGAAGTAGATCTCTTTTGGTGGGGCCCTTCATGCTCTACTACTTCGTTGGTTGAATTACTTCGCCTATGCCTCAAGGAAATGCTTCGTCGTGATCTTTCTTTGAAACTATGGTTCGGGAGGCTTGCGGCCGAAGCAGAAATGGTTCACAGGCGGAGGGGCCCGAGGTGGGTATTTCGGTGACTTTCTGGCGAAGCATTTTCAATGTTTGCTTCGAGATCCGCTTCGCAAGTTTTTGGGCCGAAGTAGCCTTTGGAAATGCTTCGGGTCCGAAGTAGTTCTTCTGCCTTAGCGACTTTGGAATTTGATTTTTGGGCCTTCCTTCTTCGGGCGGAGTTGTCATTTGAATATCTCTTCGCTAGGTTCCCACCCGAAGTAGTTTTGGAAATGCTTCGGGTGCGAAGATTTTCTTGGCGCTTTCCTCGTGTTTTTCTTCGAAAAAACTGCTTCACAAAATTTGGGGCCGAAGCGATCACTGGAAATGTTTCGGGCCCGAAGTCCTTTTCTTGCCTTAGCCAATTCGCCTTGCGTCTTGGATTTTCTCTTTTCGGTAGGAGAGTCGCTTCGCAAAACTTTCACCCGAAACGCTTTTGGGAATGCTTCGGGTGTGAAGCTTTTTCTGGCGCCTTCCTCGTGTTTTTCTTTGGCAAAACTGCTTCACTGATTTTCCACCCGAAGTAACCTTTTGAAATGCCTCGGGCCCGAAGTTCTTTTCATTTTATTCTTCCTCCCCTCAGTGAAGCTATCCTAGCTGCGAAGCTCTTTCTATCTTCTTTGGTGTACAAGGGGAATGGCTAGGAAAACCAAAATTGCTATAACTTACATACATTTTAAAAGGTAATAATTAATATCATACAAAATTTTTGCTATTCTTCTACCCCTTGTATAATGTGACAAAAAGTGTCAACATTTACAACAAGCAATAAATCAAATATAAGGTAGCTAAGACTTGAAACTTAAGCAAGATAGAATATGAGTTATTTTGTTTTATTTTATAATATTCTCCTTGCTTCGAGTAAGTCTTGTTGAAACATTAACCACATTCATAAATAAATAGAGCATCCTTCACTACCATTTATAATCTCTAGAAATTTCATGTCAATATAAGCAACCATGAAATCGATTTTACAATCCATTTTCAAGTGAAGGAAAAATGAGATTATAGTGATTTTTTTTTAATTTCTCATTCAAAAACTATGATCATGGATGAAAGTGTAGATTACACTTTTCAAGTAGAAACAATCATTTTCAATGAAACAAAATGCAACATTAATTATTTAAGTTCTAATGAGATCCACTATATAAAAAAAATCGTGTCTATAAATTGCTTTATTGTTTTTATAATAAGTTATATGTGGCTTTTATTCATGATTACTCCCATCAGAATACCAAAATATTACATTTTCTATTAGGTCAATTAAACCATATCTAACATGCCCTCTTATCAAAGATATTTTCATTTCCTTTTTCTATCAAATATATTCTTCATCCTTAAAGTGCTATGTTTTTGCAATCAAATCCTTGATATTATTTTAATTAAGAGATAAGATCTCACTTAGTCACTTGTCTTCTAAATTTTGTATTTCACCAAGATGAATATCAACACCGTGATTGGATAAATTATCTACTACTCGATTTCCTTCTCTATAAGATATTGACTCCAATAATAGATGATGACCATCAACTATAATATTATTTTTTATCCAATCTCCACATTCACTTTTTTTATAGCATTAATGATATTTTTTTAATCCCCCTCAATTGAAATATATTTCCATCCTTTTTCAATGGCAATTTTAATCCTATAAGAAGTGCCCTAGTCTCTTCATAGTTGAATTTCCATATAATTCTAAGTGAGGAGAATTTTGCCTTCATTATTTTGAAAAACACCACTCCACCAACTTCTCCAAGATTTCCTTTGGAAGCAACATCAAAATTAATTTTGATTAACCTAATTTCTATACATCTTAGTTTTACCATAGAACGAAGTAAATACTTTATTTTAATGCCACTATAATAGATCACTCCTCTATGTATATTCAAATCCTAAGCACTGTATCTATAAACATTATGCAAGATAGGCAATAATATGGTTTCAAGCTTGGGCATTATTTGAGATTTTTTTTAATTCTATTATTCCTTTCAAGCCATACATTCCAACAAAGTAAGGTAGGACCAGTACTTCACATAATATATAATGTTTTAGCTTTGAAATAATTATTCCAATATTTCATCAACTCTTTCAAATTTTTAGGATCTTCTCAATATATTCTTATATTTTTGAAGACAACCCCAAATGGTATGAGCAAAGGAATAACTAATAAGCAAATGGTTTGATGCTTCAAAATCCTTCTAACACAAGGCACATCTGAAAGGTCCATGATATCCTCTCTATGTAGACTCTCTCCTGTAATAATCTTACTTTGAACTGCTAACCAAAGGAATGTTGAGGCCTTAGGGAGAGCCTCTAGTGACCAAACATTCTTCCAAGGGAAATATTTAGGAGTAGGAAATTTTGATTGCTCTAAATCCTCATATCTCAACTTGACCAAGTATCTATCATCTTCTAATAGATGTCAAACTAACTCATCCTTTTGTGTAACAATAGAAAAACAAAACACTTCAAATTTTGAAGCTCATTTTCAATTTATCTAGTTTTTTGTCCTTTAACTAGGTTACTAATACAAATCCATGATTTAGAGTTGTTGCTCACATTAATATAGTCTTTGACATTTAGACTTTTACAAGCTAGACATGCCGAAGCCAATGGTTGTCATTTTGAATTAGAAATAAGAGACTAAGACTTCAATCAATCATCAAACAAAAATTTATATATCCCCTCATTGACTAACCTTCTACTATGTTTCTTGATCAATTGAAAACTATCTAATATGAAGTTCTATGTTGGAAATCCTTTGGGTAGGTTTATTTTACTAAATAATTTTATTGCATCAAGAGAAGAACCAACTCATCCTTTTGTGTAACAATGGAAAAATAAAATTATTAAAGTCTTTTGAAGCTCATCTATAATTTATTTGATCTTCTTTCCTTCAACCAGGTTATTAATACAAATCCATGATTTGGAGTTGTTACATTAAAATAGTCTTTAACCTTTGGACTTTTACAAGCTAGACATGCCCAATCCAATGGTTTCCATTTTGAATTAGAGATAAGAGGATAAGGCTTCAAATAAGTATCAAACCAAAATTTATATAATTTCCCTCATTGAATCACCTTCTAAAATATTTCTTGATCATTTGAAAACAATATGATATGAAGTTCCATGTTGGCAATCCTTTGGGTAGGGTTCTTTTCCTAAATAATTTTATTGCATCAAGAGAAGCTATATACTTTTGCACTAACATTTTTTTTCTAACTCCTTCCTCAATCTCTGAATAATATCCATGTAAGTTTTACCCCTAAGACCAAATTCATAAGTTTGCAATTCCACGAGGCTACCACTCCAATATTGTTTCCTTTGTAAACCTTATTCCACTTACAAAGAGAAAACCTAAACTTTTCCTTACATCCTTTCCAAAGAAAGTCTGTTTAAATATATATATATATATATATATATATATATATATATATATATATATATATATATATATATATATATATATATATATATATATATAAAATTGGTAATATTGAAAATGATATCATATAAATTAGGATGGATTACAATTTTATCTTTATGAGTTGTTGCATTCTCATTATGATTAAGATCTTACCATTCCAACATGCCACACAAGCTTTCATTTTTTCCAGATAAGAGACCTAGAGCTCCTTTTTATTTTCTTTATGTGACAAAGGAAACCCCAAATAAATTGATGGAAATTTTTTTAATTTACCCCAAAATATCCATAATAGTTTGTTGCAAATGTAGGGTAATGTTGATGAAAAATCCAAGACTTTGTAGCATTATCAAATGTCTGGTAGCATTATCATAGAATGATAATATTAATTTAAACTCCATGGTTTCACTGCTTGAGGAATTGACCAAAAGAAAAGTGTCATCAAAAAATTAGAGATAATATTTGAAGGAACTATTTTTTGGAACCTAAATGCATTTGATTTTTTCTTCTTTTTTTTTGCCTTTGATAAATCTCTCCCTAATGCCTCCATTAGAATAATAAATAGATAAGGATATAGTGCATCACCTTGATGGAGTCCATGAGATGACTTAGAGTAACTAGTAGAATAACCATCGATCAAAACAAAATATTTTAGAGTGCTCTAATAACATTTAAATCTATTCACATCAACCTTGATCAAAATCAAACTTTTTGAGAATATCATGTGGAAAAAAATAGCAAACCTTATCATATGCTTTGTTTATATCTAATTTCATAAGCATACATAGTTTTTGCATATATTAAAGAGAATGTATGGCCTCATGTGCAATGGTTACAGCATAAATAATTTTTTTACCATGAATAAAACCATCTTAGTCCTTTGAGATAACACAATATAGGATGCTTTTAAACTTGTTTGCCACAATTTATAAAATGATATTATAAATCATATGATAAAGGCTTATTGGATAAAAATTATCAAAATTTTGTCTCACCATTATTGGAAACTAATTTAATAAAAGTGTCATTGATATAACTTATTATAGTTCTTTTTTGGCCTCTTCAACTACAATAAACATATCACTCTTCACTTCTAAATTTTTTCAAAGAAAATTGTAAGAAATCCATTGGGGCCAAGTGTCTTGTTAGGATGGAAAGACAAAGTTTCTTCATGTAGCTCCTCCATAGGGATCTTCTTCATCAAGCTTTATTTTTGTTCCTATGTGATTATTGATAGAATATTTTGCAAAAGCTTACCTTATGCCTTATTATCTTTCCTAGTATCTAACAAAATGTGTTTGAAATAATTAATTGCTTCCTTCTTGATATCTTCTTCTTCCTTATATTTCTCCAATTGGAACTAAAATATTTTTGATATGATTAAAATGAAAATTTATTTTTGTTATAGCATGAAAAAATTTGGTATTTCTATCTCCTTCCTTGAACCATTTCTCCCTAGATTTTTGGAATAAATATAACTCCTTTTTCAATGTATTATAACAATTTGCAAATAATTATTTTTCTTGCACATAAGAATGTTGGTCCATTCCATTAATTTCCACTATCTCTTGTAAAATATTGAGCTTGGATTCAATTTTATTATTTTCTTTAAAAGCATTACCAAATGATTTGTCATTCCAAATCTTCATTTTCCCTTTTAGATATTTCATCTTTTTAACAAAATATACATGATTCCTTATAAATTGCTTTATCTCACCATAACATAACTAATTGGAAGAAATCAAGGTCTTAGAGCCACATAGACTTGAATAAAAATGGATTTGGATGACCATTACTAAGTAAATCATAAGTCAAAAGAATGGGTTTGTGATATAATCCTACTTACAATAAAATATCTAAAGAGATTGTATACTTTCATGTGTTGATTAACAAAAATCTATCTAATCTTTTTGCTATATGAATTTTCGTAATGCATCATTAATCCCATGTACATTTGAAACTTGATGGAATAACATCCAAAAGGTCATTTGAATTAAGAAATGAAGCAAAATCATCATTGTGTTTAAGAAAGGTCAATCATTGATGTCTGATTTAGATTATCTAGGAGTACCACCTTTCTTTTTAAAAGGAGATAGAACTATGTTGAAGTCACCCCTAAGAATTTATAGATCACAATTATGAATCATCATTGTGTTTAACAAAAATATGCTAAGGTTCTTCCAATATATTTCATGAGGAGTAAATATAGTTAGAACATATACATTTATAACCCCAACTTTGATGTTTTCCACTTTTTTGCAAAATAGTTCAACAATCCAATTGATTTTTGATCTTAACAATTATCCATCCCATTTGCGTTTGTTCCATATTATTGTAACACCACCGAAAGATCCTATAGAAGAAACTACTATACAATACCCCATCTTCCAAATATTTTTAAAAGCATACTTACATTCCTCACTACTTAATTTTATTTATTGTATTGAAATAAACTTAGGAATCTAACAACCTATTAATTCTTTAATAACTATTTTTTAAGGGTCTTATCCATACTATTAATATTGTATGATACCATTTTCATCATCACTTTTTATTTTTATTAAAGGGCTCAGCCCTACTTCTTGTTAACACATGGGATATTTTCATTTGGCTTCCCAAATCAATATCCCTTTGAGTTTCTTTTTCTCTTTATTCATGATTTGATGACCTTCCTCTTTTTTATTATCCCCATCAACTTTTTTTTATTATCCCCATCAACACTTTCATCTTTATAAATCTTCTATTTCTATATATTATTCATAATAAGACTTATGTTCTAAAAATTTATGTTACCCTAAAGAATATGAAATGCAAAGAATAACCTCATAAACACTTTCTTCTTTATGTTGCTTTGGAAACCTTAAGTACAAGGATGGTCCATAGTAATTACTTTCTTATGCTACCTTGGAAACCCTAATTTTCCATGCATATCCTCCATATGGATTTCTTCATTATCCTACTCTTAAAATCCTAAATTGCAATGGATACACTATTTACTACTTTTATTTTTATTGCAAAGTGAGGATTTTATGCTACTTAAGAAAGATGAATATTATTACCTAGATTAACATTAACCACCTTCAATTCATTAACTTTAAAATTTGTCTCCTCATCTTCCTTCACACCTTTAAATCCTATATTAAAACTTAGATATTGTATTTCCTCGTTCCTTGTGTCATTTTTTTCTTTTGATGGTTGATTTGAGTAAATTGTAATGGTCTTTGTCATTTTATGATGTTGGGGTTTTTTTGCCACTTTTTTAATAGTGTAAAATCCTTGATTTGACTCAACCTCTACCATGATATAATTTCCTTGTTTTATATTGAGTTTTGTCTCATGCCCAAAAATTTTCATCTCTTTCTCTATCATTTTCACATTGTAGTCTCTTGCTATGTGTTTGGTCTCATAACATTTTTTAATGAGTTATATGGGATTGAAATGGGCCCTAACCATATTTCATCATCACCATGTAGTGGTATTACAACAAAGCTTAGACATTATCCATGTATCATTTGGAAAGATTCAAACCTCGGTCTTCTTCTTGAATGTTGAGGAATCTAACCAATCAAGCTAATACCATTTGATTTGGTCTCATAACATTTATGACATGGGAATGCAATATTTTTATAATCCACTTTTTGGTCCCATTTTCTTGATTCATATTTATTCCTAATGGATTGCAATAAAGGTTTTGAAATATCCATAAGAAAACATATTCAAGTGTATACAACATCCCTTCCCTCCTTAATAGTTGGTCCCTCTTGGATGAATTCCCTTAGAGTATTGGATATTCTTCAAAACTTCCTTCTTAATAAGCTAATAAGAAAGCCCAAAAATCTTAATCCACATTAGAAGCCTTTTAATAGTCTTTGTCTTTATATAAAATCCCTCACTCTATGGTCTTAAAAATAATGCATCTTTACTCCTAAACCAAGGGCTACTAGCTATTATTTTATCTCTTATTTTTGAACTGCATAAGACAATGAGAAAAGATCCTTTTGAAAGAAAATTCATGGAGTAATTTGAATTCTATCCATACTTCCACTTGATCTAATTTTAAATCTCCAAAAACTTGGCTACTGTCCATGGAACTTATTTGTCTATATATATATAGGTAATAGGGGTTTTTGGGTCCCCAAACCCTTACACCTAGTTGACAAAAAGTATTACAATATGGTGCAACAACTTGTCCAAAACCAAATCACTAACATCAGCTGAACCTTAGGATACAACAAGTTATTTAGCTTAAAAAATACACCCTTAGAAACAAAACGCTCCTCCTAGAGGCATTACTAACACAATACATAGTCCAAACATAACAATAAAATCATAATAGATGCAGAAAACACTAAAGGACAAAAAAATCCAACACCAAAACAAGACAGTAAGACCATAAAAGTAGCTTAATATAGAAGAAACTTAGCCAGCCCATTCTAGATAGTTGAGGGTGTCCAACTCCTCATTTGATCAATCTATGCAACTTTGCTCTGCCATCATGGCAGATATACTTCGATTTATCATATGAGAATCAAGTGATTGGTTCATTGGGTTTATTCACCTCCTACTACTCCAACAGGTGCTCGTCCCTTAGAAAATCCTTTAGGGCTTATTCCGTTAAATCTAGAGGTAAATTCGCATAACAATCCTATTTTTCCCCAAGTTTGACTCCCAAATTTACCATACAATACATTTTTTTATTTTCTTCATGGTAGATATGTTGTATTTTCACATGCCTAAGCTTCTCCAGTTTCAATCAACTCTCCAAAATTAGTTCAAAAATGGACCAACTAGCCTCATGTTCCTCCTTTAGATCCTTGATGATGTTTAATGAGTCTCCTTCAATTATCACATTCATAGCCCTTGTTTGTAAAATATACTTAGTTCCCAACAATAAGGCTCTTGCCTCTACAAAGTGGTTCGTCTGCTTCCCCAACAACTCAACATAGGCTAGCAAGATGGTACCTTTCTCACCTCTTATTACTCCCCTGCACTAGCAACACCTAGATTACCCTTAGTTTTCCCATCTAATATTTCAAAGGGGCTTCCCATATGACCTCTTTCTTGGAATGTTTGGGACATATAGGTAGAGAACTAAAATCTAAATACTAGGCTTTGAAAACATCCTGCTCCTAGACTAAAAAAATATCTTGATAATTCTTTATGATTTTAAGATTCTCAACTAATGCATTTCCAATACGGGTCCCAAATAAGCAAGCATCCCTTATCTTATCCTTAAAGATCCAATTATTGTGTTGTCTTCAAATCCCCCAAAGGTAGTGTGGAAGACAAAGTTACCACGTGTCCACTAGATGCTTATTCTTGAAGGGTGATATCAATGAAGGCACACATCAGCCATATTATCTGAGAAAACCTAGGAGATCTTAAAGTTTGTTAGAATAATACTAATTACTTCATAAGCAAACTCACATCCAAGAAAGAGACGGTGAGCGGTTTTAGCCTCTTTCTTATAGAGAGCACATATGTTGACAATTTTGAAGCCCCTTTTACACAAATTATAAATAGTAAGTATTTTGTTTTGAACAACAAGCCAAAAAATATGGTTATTTTAGGAATTAAGTTCTTAATACAAATTATTTTTACCAAAATTCAACCCAACCTATCCTTGTCAATCACAAAGTATCCATTTTTAATAGTATATAAGCCTTTACTATCTCTACTCCAAATTATTGAGTCACTCCCTACTACTGGTGTAGTGGGAAACGCTCTTAATAGGTCCACCAAGTATTTTTGAGCTTTGGATTGGGTTTTATTTAGACCTATTATATTTATACCTTTCTAGTGCCAGCTCCCCTCTCTAAAATCCAAGAAGTCCTTAACCAATATTCCAAAGGCTTTTGTAGTTTTTAGCTTAAGGGTATTCAATTCTAGATCACACTCAAGAGGTATCTCCTTAAGCCAATTTCCTTCCAAAAGTCCACTATTTCTCCATTCTTTATGCGCCATTTAATTTATTTCCTCAAAAGGACCTTGCAATTCATCAAGCTATTCCAAAAAGTGGATCCTCTTTGAAGATCTTCTGAATTAAGGAAATATTGTCCATCTCTCATGTAATGGAACTTATATACATACATAAACAATGTAACTTACACATTAACCCTCTACTTTAAGAACATGCTTGATCATCTCATCCTTGATAAACATTTATAATGCAGTATTTGCTACTAGGATAGGGTTTGATCTATTATTCCTCTTATCGCTAATTAAGGCATCCATATTTCCAGCTAGGACAACCTTACTTCCAATAAGGACTTTTAAAAAATCACTTTCCTACCATGTTACCTAGATTTTTTCAAATTATTCCTTTAGTTTTCTAAGATCCAAAACAAGAAGTATTGTTTTTTCCTTGCTTGTACTTTGCTCCCTACACACTCCTTACTCACACCCAAAATACTTACTTGCTTTCTAAAATAATAAAAAAAGTAAAGCTCGTTCTTGACTTACACCCCTTTCAATTTGCACTCGCTTAAATGTTTTTAAATTATATAAGTAAATTGGTAACACCATTGCATGTTGCCACTATAAACCCTAGCCCACTGTGTTAGACAAAGTCGACATGATCCTTGACCCTCCAAGGCATTGAATTGTGACAACCAACCGATAAACACTCGACCACTACCATCCAATCTATCCCCTTCTAGCTAAGTTGTAGTTTGAAACTTGGACCTCCCCAAAGAGAGACCAAAGCCCTCACCACTACGTTATCCTTGTCAAACAAAATTTTGAGTTTATACGAGTTTTTATGAGGGGTCGTAGTCCCCTTATATCGGGGTTTGAACTTGGATCTTCTAAATAAAAATCCAAAAGCTTACCACTACAATATCCTTAGTAAATTCATTTTAATGTTATATATTATAAAATTATATTTATTTAAATAATTTTTATTATATATTATGTTGAACCATATCAAAACACATATAGAAATTATTATAGCTTATAATATCCATCAATAGTTGAGGGGAGTGAGACCCCTCAGTAAACTCATTTTTAGTCCTAGGGTGACAATGCAACGGTTCGAGGCTTTGACTCTTCTTTGGGAGGTCCAAGGTTCAAACTATGGCATGGGTGAGTGTGTGATATGATGGATATGTGTATGGTTGTGTTTAACACTTATTGATAATATCAACTCTCACCCTTATGAGCGGTCATGGTGGGATAGGGATGCCCAACTCTGAATATCGGTCATGGAGTTTCTCACAATCTAAAAAAAAATAACCACCAATAACTTGTTATTTAATAACAATGATATTTAAAGAATAACATTGACCATCACATGGTTATAAAAGTAGAATTAGTTTAGAAAAAGTAATGATACCTTATTTTGTTGCCTTAGTGGCCATATTTTTTTGAGGGCTTTGATTGATTGAGACGGTCACATCATTTATTTACTTTTAATAAAAGAGCACAAATCAATGAGTGGTGACAATTTAAAATTAAAGATAAAAAGACCCTTCAACTTTCATGTTTGCATTAAATAACTAAATTAATAATAGGTAATAAGATCTTGCTAATAAATTTTGAGCTTCTTGCTCAAATTCATTAACGGTTGCACCAATTTAAAAATATGGATATATTTGGTGGACAAATTTGTGTTGGCAACTGGTGGGGAGTTTTGAATAGCAAGTGCTGATAGACCTATCAACTTTTGGTAGCCTGGCAGAGTTGGTTGGGACACGCAGATGGTACCTACACTAGGCACGGGTGATGCCTACACTTAGAGCAACATCCTTAGTGGTACCTACTTCCCGTTTGATGGTGCCTACTTTTTGTTTACTGGCATGTACTTCCTCTTTGATTGGTGCCTACACCTGGTTTGAGCACATAAAGACTATTTTGATCGGTGCATTCTTCCAAGTTCTTGATGTCAGAGACTATTTTGTTAATGCCTACTTTTAATTTTTTGCCTTCTTCCAAGTTTTTTATGTCGCAAAATTTTTAATTTTTAATAAATATATCCCACAATTTTTATTTAAAATATTTTTTAAATCTTCTCTTTCTGTGAGCTATCTAGATTCTCTAACATGTAAAATCTAATCTGGAAATACAATAGAGAAGATATGTACAAATTGGCAAGTAGGTAGGAAAATATGCAAAGTCTTGCTGTAATAAATTTGAGTGGAAAATAGAAGACCTAGGCAACTTTCCTAAGGGCCTGTGTTAGGGTAGAGGACTCTGGCCACATGGTAGTGTCAGCGGGTTTGTGGAATACCAATTGTCTTAAGTAGGATTTGTAATGTAAAGTGCAACATTGGTTGTATATGGGTAGTTTAGAGCTTCTAATATTGTTGGCATTAAGGAAAGAGTGTTGATTAGTTTGCATAGATACATGGTCAAGTAATGGCAGAACCTATAGGTAATTTTAAATATGGCCATATGCTATTTTTAAATTTAAATTATAAGTCGTGTGTGCTCTATATAATAGTGCCATATGCACCTTGTAATTTGGATTTGGATCCTCAAGCTTTTATCCTGGTGGCTTTTGGCCCTAGTGGGATGATTCACCATCATATTTTGGTTGACCTTTGTAACATCACAAATTTAATATAGAAACTATTTTTGGTTGTATCTATGTATATTTAGATTTGGTGGAATTTCATGTGGCATTGGCCCTTGGTTCACACCAACCTTACCTCTTGCAATTGTTTTTAGAATCTATTTTATTTTCATGTGTGTTGCATTGCATTTGGACGAATTTAATATCAAGATATTTTTGCGGTTGTACTTTGTGTATCTTTAACTGAGGTTGGATTGCATGTGGCTTGGCCCTTGGTTCACCTTACCTTACCTCTTGTAGTTGTATTAGGCTTCGTATTACTTTTAGCCATTGTGTATCTCATGTTCGATGGATAAATCAACCATTTTTATTTTTTGCGCTATCGCCTCTCTTCCCTATTGTTCTCCATGTTTATTTTCATATTTTGATATTTTTTATTTTCCTCTCTCCCTTTTTCCCTACAAGTTTTTGTTTTATTTTTAAGATAACCAACTCTCTCTGGAGGTATTTTTCTCTTATGCAATCCCACATGAGAGGAAAATTCCCATGTTGACATTGTATGAGAGTGCAAGTGTAATTGTACATTCTTAAACGTTAATAGTTTTGGCACACCCCATGGGATAGATCTATAATTTTACTATTAAAATATATATTTCAAATCAATCAAGATTTGGTGTTTATTTTGACTATTATTTTCTTTTTGAAGCATTTTTTTAAAATCATCTAGTGCCCCTACTGGTTAGAAGGACCAGATCATTAATTGCATACTAATTTTTATGAGGGGTGTGTCTACAAGAAGCAGTTCAAGAAGGGATGGTAGATTTCAGTTTTAGCAACTCTTTTTTAATACCTCAAGAAAAAGAAGAAGGGGAATGACTCAAGATTAAGTTTTTACACCACCTCCTACTGGCTCCTCTCCATTTACTCAAAGGATCTACTGTTCTATTATATTTATGACTCAGTAGCCACCTACAACCTATCCTTCTTCTAATCAGGGTAGTCCATTGGCCCTAACAACACATGATGATATTCTAGTATCAGCCCTTAAGGCTCTACCTTATTATATTGGAGAAAACTTAGTCACTCCTATAGAACATCTCCAAGACATGGTGAATATATGCTTAGTACATAATGCTATTGAAGACAATGTGGCAATGAGACTCTTAACATATTCTTTGAAGGGTAAAACCCTTCAATGGTTTAGAAGTATTATTGTTCACACCATCGCAAGTTAGGATGACTTGGTTGATAAGTTTATCAAGTAATTCAAGGATAAATCAAATAGCTTGTCACTTAATGAGCAGATTACAGATTTTAATTTTAGATTCCAAAGGAGATGGTATAAAGTACCCATGGAGGTAAGTTCAAGTGCACAATCTACTTTTTATATTTCTTGAGAGCCTTGAGTTTTGACATAGGTATGAACATCCAAACTATGGGAGTCAATACATTGCCTGATGCATATGAAAATGCTATCCAAGCTGAAAATTATTTAGTGTAGTGTGGTAGTATTACCCCTAGGCCTCCTATACCTCTATTTCTAGATGTGACTACCCATCCCATTATCCTCTCAAACTTCTACTAATACTCCAGTAGTTAATCCATTGTCAATTAATAAGAATGCTCCTAGCACTTTTGGTCAATCAAATGATAAAATAAATATTCTATTGAACTTGGTTAGAACAATGGGTAGCAATCTCAATAGTCTAGAGAAGCACCAAAATCAACCTCAGTAGAGGTATTTCCAACCATACTACCTTTCTTATCAGCACAAACCTTCATATCAAAATCATGCACACCTAACTAGACCTTTGCATGCTTAGTTCCCTATTGTTACCAACCCAAATCAGGCCCTAGTGCCTATGCAAAACAACTTAGTTGAATAACAAAGATGGTGCCCACCTTGTCAATTACCTCATGATCTAAATGGCTATGCATATGGAAATAATATTAGTGGTACAATATCCTAACTATCAGACAATGTAACAACAATAGTATCAACATCCTTCTACATCAATTCCTGATAGCAATTTGATATATTGGCAATAAAATGAGCATTGTGCAGTGAATCAGACTATGGGTTATCAACCTAAGAAGAAATTACAATCTAACTATAATACTAGGTCTAAAGGAAAAGTTGTAACCGATGGTCCTTCTATATCACAAACAACCATATCCTGTCAACATCCTAGTACCAATGTTAGATAACAGCCTACAGTCACATTCAAGGATACTCTAGATTAGAGAAATCAATAGGCTCAAATTTAGCAACCTATTAGAATGTAAAAAAATAGGCCTACTTACCTACTTTTTGAGAGTCCAAGGAATGATTGGACTGCCAAACAAACACAAAAAATTCAACCTATTAACTTGGTGGAGAAAATAAAGAAGACTAGCTTGTAGGTTTCTATGTGGGATGCTCTTGCATTGCCAGGATAAATGGATCTTCTCAAAGAAGCTCTGATTCATGTATCTTCAATACCTAAAGATACTAAAAAACATGATCCTCATCATAGGAAATCATTGTTGGAATATTTTCAAACATTGCCTCCTTAGTCCTAAGTATTAAGTCCTAGTATTTAGTTTTTGTTTAATGTTTTGATTTACATATTTCTAGTTAATTTGATTAGCATATGTTGAGGTTTTGGCTTGGTTGATCAATGTTTGACCATAGTCCAAGATTAGCATATTGTTAGGATAAGAGCTATCTTTAAGTTAGTTTTTTGTAATAAGTTTAAGAGGATTTCTCTCAACCACCGTGTCTATTTTTAGTTCTTTCAAGAACTATAAAAGTATGTAATGCATTGTTGATCAATATAAAAATTTCACCATTGTTTCTCATTTGGTATCAGATCAGGTTTGCTCAGATGGATCAAAACTTGTGGAGAGTGGCATGAAGAGATCTGAAGCACGCACTTTGTCAGAGAAACTCAAGTGGCCAGCACTCAACAGAGTTGCAAGGAAGAGCTCGAGTAAATCATTAATATCTCATGCATCCTGAGGTATTTTATTATGAAAATTTGAGGGTTGTTAGATAATTGTATCAAGAGGATGCTGTCAAAATTTCAAGTGATTTGGAGCTAATTTACGGATTTTATTAGCATTTTGAGTTTTTCAATAAAATGGTTGTATAAGGTGGAATATAGGGTATTTGCTTCTCAAATTTTGGAAGAAATATTATTTAGATAAAATCATAATTCAGACAATTTTAGGTCATTTGGATCTATATTGATTAATGTATGTGAATATTTATTTTTCCTTCAACAATCCTAGATCCGGAATTGTGATAGAAATGGCAAAAGTAAATTGATCACATATTTCTCATTTGTGAATTTGGATCTAAAATTTAGTGGATTTTTAGATAAGTATATCAGAAGTCTACAGGAAAAATTTTAGTTTGTTTCAATCAGTATTGGTCGATTTATGATAAATTGGGTGCTTGAGACTTTGGTAAATAAAATGAAGCCATGTATGCAGACTTGGTTGTACCAAAATTTGATGGAGATAATTATGCTATTTTGAGCATAATGATGAACTTCTTGAAGGCTCAAGACTTATGGGATATAGTTCAAGAAGGTTATGAGGAACCCACTTGGAGCAAGCTACAAGGCAAGGAGAGAAAAGAGAAGGAGAAGCAATATGCAATTTGCTTAGCTCTTATGGATTTGAGGAGAGGAATGGAAAAGAATGTTTTTCCTCTCATAGCCAATTGTAGATCAGCTACAATGGCATGGCAAGTGTTGAAGGATGCTTATGGGTTTGATGAGGATACCCATAAAGCCATGAGTGACAATCATGAAGATTGTTTAAGCAAGGAGGAGCCTTGCTTCATTGAAGAAGTTTCTGAATTAGATCCTTTTGAAGGAGCTTTTGAAGAGTCTTGTGAAGACTCATATGAAGGTATCTCTTTTTCAGAATACATACATTCTTATAATGGATAATTCTTTCTTAAAGAGGAAGATATACTTGAAGAAGAGCCTTGTGTGAAAGAGAGAAAAAAATCCCTTAATGGAGAAGAGGATAAGAAAGAGGAAGAGCCTTGTACAACTTTCCTTGGAGAGAGTCATTGTGAGACACAAATCATTGAAGACATGTCTTGTATAGGCATGGAAAATTGTAATAAACAATTATTTCTTTTAGGAGGAGAAAAAGTTGAAAAGAAAATTTGTACTAAAGAATTTTTTGCAGGAATGGTATGCTTTGAAAGCATTCACATTGATAGCAAAGAGGAAGAAGAATTTGAAGATAAAGGAAGAGAAACACTCACATTGGAGTGTTCCTTGCTTGAAGATCACCGAGGTGAGATGTATGATGAAGAATGTCTCATGAAGGAGACATATGAAGAAGAGTGTCTTATGGAGAATACACCAAACCAACTATTTGTTGAAGAATACTTCAAGGAGAATGCATCTACAATTCTCATGGAGGAGAATAAATAATATGATGATGGAGAATCAATGTTCATGGATGATCATTGGCCTGAAGACCATTCAATTGGAATGGATGTGTACTCTCTTGAAATAGCAAATAAAGTAATGTGGGATGATGATCCATAAGAAAAGTTTGATGAAGAGGAAATGGAAGCTATAAGCTTCTTGTTAGAAGATCACTCATCAAGGGTGAAGGATGTGTTGTGTGAAGAAAAGAACACACAAGACTCTCTCATTTGGGATATGGAAAGTGAGAGGGCAAATGGGATAGAAACAGAAAATGGAAATGAGATTGCTGATTTTCTTGTCATAATGGCAAAGGAAACATCACTCATGGATGAAGATCACTCACTTGGAGTGACTACATTGCAGAAAGAGAGTTGTCTTGAAAAGGCAACAATGTATGATTGCTTGAATGAATGGTGTTTCAACACACCAACATGGATTGAACAAAGGAGGATAACTCTTAGTGAAGAGTTGATGGTTGATCTTGAAGCAACATACCATGAAGGAGAACTGCTACAAAATAGCTTTATGGGAAGCACCAAATCTACTCATACTAACGATAATGTTTTTATGATTAATGATTTGTTTTTTGTGAGCAGGAATGAAAAGAAAGGTGATTGTCTCATTGAGACAACTTTGATGAAGAGTCTTCTTGGAGAGAATACAGTGATGGAGAACTTGGGTCACATGGATCAAAATGATGTGTTCAAAATTCCTTGGAAGAAGGATTATTGTAAAGTCATTGTTTTGAGAGAATATTTGTGTGAGGAGCAACTTTATGTTGCATATGTAGTTGGTCATTATATGGCCATATTTATTGTGATATTTTGTGTGGAAATATGTGAAAGAGTTGTATGGTATAATCATTTATGTGAGATGATTAATTGTAAATACTCATGTGGAGTATTGTTTAGTGTTGAAGATGTAAAAGAAGATCAAAATGTGAGAGCATGGTTTAAAGACCATAATGATAAATATGTAAGAGAGTGGTTGCTAAAAACCACAAGAGGAGATACTTTTGTTGAAGGGGGAGCTAATAAACAAAAGAAGGCACTCAAGCATTTGCAAGAAATTCCACATGAAGAGTGGAAGGAGTGCCACCATAAGTATTTTATAAATTATGATTTCTTGATTCAAGATTGGAGGAAACGTAAGAGAAATATTTTCTTCCAACTCTGTGATGCTTAAAGAACTCTTGCATGAGTGTCTTTAGCATCAAGGGGAAGAATGTTGGAATATTTTCAAACATTGCCTCCTTAGTCCTAAGTATTAAGTCCTAGTATTTAGTTTTTGTTTAATGTTTTGATTTACATATTTCTAGTTAATTTGATTAGCATATGTTGAGGTTTTGGCTTGGTTGATCAATGTTTGACCATAGTCCAAGATTAGCATGTTGTTAGGATAAGAGCTATCTTTAAGTTAGTTTGTTGTAATAAGTTTAAGAGGATTTCTCTCAACCACCGTGTCTATTTTTAGTTCTTTCAAGAACTATAAAAGTATGTAATGCATTGTTGATCAATAGAATAATTTAATGGAGATTTTTTAAGCAAGGAGGAGCCTTGCTTCCTTGAATAAGTTTCTGAATTAGATCCTTTTGAATGAGCTTTTGAAGAGTCTTGTTTCTCAATCATTTGGTCCATAATTACATGATTAACTCAGGAGCTAATAGTTGTGTAATGCCTAAGAGAATAGCTTATGTTTTAGGACTATAAATCAAGCCTATGAATGTTGGTGTCATGCAGTTAGATGGCATCATAGTTAGGACATTGGGTATGGTTAGAAATTTAGCCCTTACTTTGCATGTATGCCTTAGCCTTACCATTATATAGGATATATCATTCATAGACCTTCCACCTATGTTTGCTTTATGCCTGTCTAAGGATTTCACAACAAATATAAGGGGTTATATGTCCCTATATTGGTCCAATATGTTATTAACCATAAGATATGGCACCAAAATTTTCAAATCAGCTAAGCCTATCTCTCATTTCCATGTAGAACTCCATGATCCCAAACCTAAAATCAATTGTACAACCATGGAGTCAGACAGTTCTTTTGAGTAGATCCAAACACCTCCTATTTATGATAATTAACTCAATGAGAAGGCAAATGGGTTATATGGATCTAATTCATATGATAATTTTTAAGAGGTTGGCATGGGAATCTACAATATCTTGGAAAAAAGAGCATGATTTCAAAGGTTATGAAAATAGAACAACAAATAGAATGTGTGTGGAAGTTGTATTTTTATGGAACTAAATATAATAAAGGTATTTTTACCAGTGTAGTTATTATCCCTCCTTCTGAGGAGATATTATTTCATTCCTTCAACCTCCAGTTTAGCTGCAATAACAATGTGGCAGAGTATGAAGCTTTAATTCATGGACTTCTACAAGCAGATAAAAGATGTGTGAAATTGCTATAAATTTTTGATGATTCATAATTGATAGTGCAACAAGTGAAGGGTCAATGTGCTATTATTAATAAACTCTTGAAAGAATATAAACGTAGAGGGTTAAACCTACTTGAAGGATTTGATGCCTTGAATACCCAAACAATCCCAGGAAGGAGAATCAAGAAGTTGATAGGATGGCAGCTATGGAGGCATAATATGAACTACCTATTGAATTATTCAATAAGGAAGAGCAATATGTAAATTCAATCATTAGGCCCTTGATTCCTAATATTGATAAACATTGGCAAGTATTTGACTCCAATCAATAGATAAAAAACTGTATTATGCAAGAGGCTTTTGAGGATATTCAAGCTAAGTTGTAGCAAACATATGAAGATAATAATATCATTTAGCTTAGTAGCAACAAGATTCCAAAGAGAATCATTACTTTTAAAAGTTTTTTCATTCCTAATGATCAATACAAAGGTAGACAAAAAATAATGACAACAAAAATTAATGCTTGTCGAGATGTCTAAATTGCTCCGGGTAAAATCCTTATGCTTGGTAAATGTAATTCTCCTAATTAAGAGCTTCATTCAGAAATGCAAAAAATATGATGATATTATAGCATGGGACTATGACCAACTGAAGGAGTATGCTTCAGATTTTATACAACATACTATAGAGCTCCTTCCTAATGCTAATCCAATGCACTAGAAGTAGAGACCTATCAATCTCAAAGTTGAACCTCTGATGAGAAAGGAATTATTAAAATTTAATGAGACACGTATCATATATCCCATCAAGAATTCTACTTGGGTAGCTAACTTGGTATTAGTTAGAAAGAAAATGAATAAATCAAACTTTGTGTGGAATTTCAGTATTTGAACCGTATCTCCCTTAAATACCATTATACATTACCCTCAATGGATTAGATTTTGCAAAATGTGGCAGAAGCTGAAATATTTTATAAGTTGGATGGGTTTTTAGGCTTTAATCAGGTAGTGATTAAGTAATAATACCATCATAAGATTGCATTTACCACCATATGGGGTATGTTTTTTTATCATAGAATACCTTTTGGTCTTTGTAATGTAGGTGCTACCTTTCAAAGGGCTATGGACCTGGCCTTCAAAGGGTTGATAAAAGAATTGATTCTAGTCTATTTAGATGATATTAAAATATTCTCCAAGAATGTTGATAATCATATGAAACATCTAAAAGCTATTTTATAGAGATGCAGAGAGTTTGAGATTTATTTAAACCGAAAGAAGTGTAATTTTATTGTTGAGGAGGGTAAACTATTAGGACATGTTGTGTCCAAGAAGGGTCTTTCCATTGATCTAGAATGTGTTGAAGCTATTCAAACCTTGTCCCTACCTCCTCATAAGAAGGCTTTTTAATTATTCCTTAGTAAGATCAATTTTGTGAGGAAGTTTATATTTAACTTTGTTGAGATAATAAAGCCAATCACCACAATGCTAAAGAAGGATCAATCCTTTAGATGGATCGAAGAAGGTAAGCAAATTTTTCATAATAGCAAGCATGTTATTTCTAAAGACCTTGTTTTAATTAATCCCAATTTTGAAAATATTTCGGTATGTATGCTTTTGGGGGAGAATATAGTATTATTGTTGTTCTTACACAAGAAAATAATGAGAAAATGGAGCAACCCATTACCTTCATGAGCCATATCCTTAAGGACTATGAAGAGAGGTATGATTTTGTGGAAAAATAAATTTTTGCACTCCTTAGAGCCTTAAAAACTTTCAAGCATTTGGTGCCATAGAATAAGATAGTATTCTTTGTGGTTCATCCTAGCATTAAAGAGTTTTTTTTAGGTCGTGATGTTCTTGATAAAAAGGCCAGCTAGGTGACCAAAATTATGAATTTTTATGTGAAGATTAAAGTGACAAAATTAGTATGGGGAAGAGCCTTGTGTCAACATCTTGCAGAGGATTTAAATACTGAAAAAGCATTCTTTAATGCCCAATCAACAAAAGAAGAGTTAAATTGATTTCATGTTGTGATGGATTATTTAAAATTTGGAACCTACCAGCAGTATACAACAGAACCTAAAGAAGAAATATGAGATTTAAAGCATTATCTTTTGAAGTGATTGATGAGATTCTTTTCAAACGAAGTCATGAAGGTGTCCTCCTCAGGTGTATAGAACCAGAAAAGACTAAAAAATTGCTAGAGAAGTTCCACCAAGGATTTTCAAGAGGTCATTTTTCATCATCAGTCACAACAACCAAAATAATGAGAGCACGTTATTTTTGGCCAACTTTTTTTTTTGAAGCAGTTCAGTGAGTCCAAAGATGTAAGGAATGTTTATTTTTATCAGAAAGGAAGAAAAGGGTTTTCTTTCTCTTACAACCAATTATTGCAGACCAACCATTTACATAGTGGAAATTGAACTTTATTGATGTGATTAACCCACCTTCAAGTGCTATCCACAAATTCATATTGACATCTACAAACTACTTCACTAGATGGACTGAGGTTGTTGAATTAAAAGAAGCCATTAGAGAGGCCATTATTGAGTTTTTGGAAAGTATTGTTACAATTTTTGGATCACCTAAGATAGTCGTTGTTGATAATGCTAAAGCCTTCATAGGTGTTGCGGTCATAGAGTTTGGTATCAAATATAATATCTACATGAAGATATCTCCCAACTATTACCCTCAAGGGAATAGACTAGCTAAGTCCACAAATAAAAACTTGATTAGGATCATTAAAACAATAGTGGAAGAGAACCAATGAATATGGCATACCTATCTGAAAGCTTCCCTATGGGCAGATAAACTTACACCAAAGAGGGCCACCAATCAGTTCCCCTTCAGACTTGTGTATGGCAAGGAAGCAAGGCTCCCTATTTCACTAGAGCTTCCTACCTTGGAACTAGTTCATCAAATGAATTTAGAGCATTGTGATCCTATGGAGCTAGGGTTTGTAGAGCTGATGCAACTGGAAAAGACTAAGGATCAAGCTAAAAAAAATATTTAAGAGAATCAACTGATAATTAAGTACTTTGATAATAAGGCTACCTCACAATGCTTTGCAGAAGGAGATATGGTCCTAAAATAGGATGAAGATAGAATAAAGCTAGACAAGCATGCAAAAATTAACTCTATATAGAGTGTGTCATACATTGTTATAGGTTGTAGATGTAGTAATGCTTTTGAGCTCACAAGGCTCAATGGAGAAACATTGCAAATCCTAGTAAATAGAATTTATCTTAAAGTTTACCCTTGAATTATTTAGCCTTAGGTTGTCATAGTTATAGTTTTATTTTCTGTTGTATTTCCTAATTGTTTAGACACACTTCTTGCTTCCTGTGAAGCATGTTCTATTTTATTTTGTGTGGGTTGTTTTGTGCAATTATTGTTCTATTGCAGAGATTATTTCTAGTAGTTCTATCGTACAAAGTAAGTGTAAAATTTTATTCTTTTTAAGAAATCTGAATATGATCAATGATTTTATGCCCAATGGATGTTAAGGCTACCTGGTATTCTAGGTTCTCTTCACATTGTAGGTATGTATCCCTTGTAAGTCACCAAACTGTTAATAAATTTTGAGCCTCCTACTCAAATTCATTAATGGTTGCACCAATTAAAAAAATTTGGTGGTATGTGGAGGACCAGCTTGTGCTACAACTAGCAAAGAGTTTTGAATAATAGGCTAGCAAGCCCATCAGTTTTTGTCAATATGGAAGAGTTAATCAAGGAGAGATTTCTACTTTCCAGTTTAATTGGTGCCTACCTCCTAGTCTAAATGGTGCTTACCTCCCAGTTTGACTAGGAGGTAGGCACCAATTAAACTGGAAAGTAGAAATCTCTCCTTGATTAACTCTTCCAGATTGCCAAAAACTGATGGGCCTGCTAGCCTATTATTCAAAACTCTTTGCTAGTTGTAGCACAAGCTGGTCCTCCACATACCACCAATTTTTTTTAATTTGTGCAACCATTAATGAATTTGAGTAGGAGGCTCAAAATTTGACTAGTGCCTACTTCTCAGTCTCACTGGTGCCTACTTCCCAATCTCATTGGTGCCTACCTCCTAGTTTGATCGATGCATACACCCAAATAAACACACGAAGACTTTTTATTAAGAAAAATACCATGCAATTTTTATTAAAATATATTTAAATCTCCTCCTTTCACAAACTATCTAGATTCTCTAAAATGTAAATATTTTGTATTTTTGTAAATCTAGAAAGTGGGTGAGCATTTATGTAGCAATTCTACATATTTAGACATCAACAACGATAAAATATTTTGTGGTTTTACAAATATGGAAAGTGGGTGAGCATTTATGTAGTAGTTCTATAGATTTAGACATCAATAATTGGAAAATATTTTACAGTTCTACAAATATGGAAAGTGCATGAGAATTTATGTAGCAGTTTTGTAGATTTAGATGTCAACAACAGGAAAATATTTTGAAGTTCTACAAATCTGGAAAGTGGGTGAGAATTTATGTAACAATTCTACAAATCTAGAAAGTGGGTGAGAATTTATGTAACAATTCTACAAATTTGAAAAATCTATAGATTCTAGTAGAAGCTATTTAATTTGGGTGGTTTGGGTGGAAAATAGAAGACTAGAAAAAATGTCTCTTATCAATAAAAGATATTTTTCAGGTCATTCTGAGGGTTGGTTTATTCTATCACTTGTTGACCTTTGTAACACTGTGAAAATAATGCAAAGATGGTTTTAACTATATTCTGTGTAACTCAGGTTTGGTTGAATTGCATATGGTATTGGCCCTTGGTTCACCAACCTTACCTCTTGTAGTTGATTCACGATATGTTTTATATTCTGTCTCTGTTGTATTGTGTCTCTTATGAAGTTCTAGGTGAATCAATCAACTTTTATTTTTGTGCTACCACCTCTTTTTTCCCTTGTTTATTTTACTATTTTGTTGTTTTTCTATTTTCCTCTCTCCCTTTTTCCCTGCCAGTTTTTGTTTTGTTTTACAAGAGCTAGCTCTCTGGAGGTTTTTTCCTCTCACGTAGTTCCACATGAGAGGAAGATTCTCATGTTGACGTTATATGCAGGTGCAAGTGTGAGCGTACATTTTTAGACGTCAACAGGTCTTTGTAAAGTGATGAGTGGGGGTGGTAAATCGGAATTGCTCATTTTGAAGAGATCAAAGTTTTATTGTTTATTTACATGTAACATAACGTTTAAAAAATAAAAAATTGTTAATAAAAAATATATTTTATTTTTTATTAAATAATAATGTTGATGGCTAATATTTTTATAACAATCAAAATATTTGTCAAGCACAAAAATAAATACATCAATCCTTTGAAATTTTTTAATTTTTACAGTTTTATTTTCTCAAATAATAATACAAATATTATTTTTTACTGAAAATAATAAATTTTAAAAAAAAAGTTATATATAATTTTTTCAATGATTTTACACAGGTTTTTATGAGGGGTCTTGATCCCCTGATATTGAGTGGGGTTTAAACCTTGGACCTCTCAAAGAGAGGTCAAAACCCTTACCAATATAGTAAGCTTGTAGCTTTTTGTTTTGAGTAATACTTCTTATACACATCCACCATGGAGATTGAACCGGGTCATATCACCAATAATGCAAGTGGCATCCTTGATGTAGACCACACTCACGGGGATTGAACCTTGGCGTGCTTGTATCTTTAAGTTATATATAATTTTTAAATTGCAGATAATTATCTTTTCTAAAGTATAATATTGACATGCAATTATATATTGTCAACACTAAGGCTATGGGTTCTCTTATGGAAACCTAAGTTCAAATCATGACCGAGTGTATGTGTGTATGAGTGAACTTGTTAAAAAGAAAAATAACTAGAACTAAGATAGAAAGATTGTTAGTTTTTCAATGAGTTGATCGAAAGGTTGATAGTTAAACATCATAAGTTAACATTTTTTTTTGCTGGAGAACAAGGGGTTATATTTGGGTCCCCTCCCCTTAATTAATCACAACTCTCTTCTTTAGAGTATGAGAGATTACAAATATATTCAATTCTCTTCTCAAATGAGTTGCTATAGCTTGAAACTTTTTACTTAAAATGTCTAAATTCTTGATTTTTATTTTTTGAAACTTTTTCAATTTTTTGTGTGAATACAAATATTCCAGAGTTCAACATTCTTCTTAACATTTTCCTATAACAACCTTCACAATACCAAAACTTTACTTCTACAATCTATGCATTGAATCTTAGTAGAGTAATATTTCCAAAACATCGCACTATCATAACCTGCTTTACCAGATCTGGATTGCTAGTTTCCTTCCTAAAGCACAAGTGCAACCACAAAATTTGTAATAAATAGTATATATGAAAGCACATTAATGTTATTAAAGCATATATTACCAATGAAAAACATCAAAGTAAATATTAATCATTATTTGATTCAAGCAATCAACACTTTCTTGTCGGCTTTAGCTAAATTTAATACTTCCTCTAACCAAGTAAAAAAGAATTTAACTTCACGATCCTCAATTAAAACCCCTTTATTAGCTAGCCTATCCACATATTTGTTTCCTTCCCTTAATGTATGTGTAAACCTAATTTCTTCAAATTTTATATCAAGGTCTTGAATTTCCACAATTATCTCTTGTATGTTCCATGGAGCCTTTGCTTTCCTCAAAATTATATTTATTACTATGAGTGAATCGCCTTCCATCCATACTTTATTCCATTTTATTTGTTTGCATATTTTTAACCCTTCCAAAGCTGCCCAAGCTTCAGCTTTATTATTTGTCTTAAATCCACTATTGAAAATGTAATGAGACAAAATATCTCCTCTATTATTTCTAATTATTCTTTCACTTACTGCTCTTAGATTTTCTTTAAATGCTCCATCAAAATTCAATTTGGCCAACTCCACATCTGGTAGTTTCCACTTTATATTTTTTGCCTTCTTTTTGTTTATCCTATCCCCAACATTATAATTATATTTGATGACTTTACTCCATTTATCAAGGCTCCTTACTTCTAGATTAGGGACTAGGTGAGTTGATAGGATTGGTTTAGACTCCTCTATGGGTAAACACTTTTATTACCTATAAACTACTTTCCTTTCCTTTAAATATTATTCTATTCCTTTCTAGCCAAACAATCTAGAGTATTGTATCTTTTGATATATTCCAAATTGTCGGTAAAGCCTCACTTTTAAAAGTGCTTTGTCATTGCTTTAACCATTCCTCAATTTTGCCATTCATCGCCATGCATTTACCAAACATATTAAGAACTCATTGCCATAGTTTTCAGACTATTGAGTAGTGGCCCAAGAGATGGTTTGCACTTTCCTCCATTTTACAAAGAACACATTTTGAGGGGCCATGAAAATCCCCTTTCATAAGGTTATCCTAGGATAAAATTCTTCTATGACCTACTAGTCAAACAAACATTTTAACTTTAGGAATGCTTGGGCTATCCCAAATATCTCTCCATATTCTTGTGATATTTTTATTTTGATGGTGCTTTATATTATATCCACTTTTTGTTTTATATTCTCTTCAGCTATTCAACTCCCAAATCAACTTATCCTTGGCTCCCCTCGAAATAATCATTATGTTTATCTTTCTACTCAACTGCCTCCTAGCATAAATGTCTTGTATACTTGTAAAAAAATCTTCTTTATATTTGTATCTTCCTTCTTGATTCTTGTACAAAAATTTTGAAACCTTATCATCATATTTATCTTGAAGTAATATCATCCATGATTTCAAAATTAGATCTAAATTGAGTGGGCTGTTATCACACCAAGTATCCATCCAAATAGATTTTCTTCTCTAGTTTCCACCACCCATATTAAACTTTTTTTTAATTAGTTTATACAGGTTTTTATGAGGGGTCTCCGTCCCCTCATACTAAGTGGGGTTTGAACCTTGGATATCTCAAAAAGAGTTCAAAGCCCTTACCACTGTAGTAAGCTTGCTACTATCACCCATCTTAAACCTTTAATCACTAGATCAATTATTATTTTTTAATTGTTCTATAGTGTAGAACCATTTGGTAGAGAGAATGTAGTAAATATTAAGCTAGGGTCATTGGGATCAATATGCTTAGAAGAATTCTAGCCCATTGTATTTGATTCTCTTTGTACAATCTTCAAATTACTTTTTCCCTAAGAGCTAAGTTTGCATCTGTAAGAACTTTTAAACTGAGACCACCATTAGTTTTTGTTGACATTTTTGCCACACTAAAAATAAAATTTTCAATTCGTCCAAGTATAAAATGCATCTAATGGTGAAAGAATCACCTCAATATCCTGAACAGTTTGAGAGATATTAAAGTTTTCGTCCCAAGAAATTTCTCTAGCACAACTTAAAAATACAATATGAAGACTTTGGAGGCCTTGTAGAGGGATGAAAATGGACGAAATGGATGTTCCATCAATTTTGATTTTGTATATCTCTTCCCAAGCTTTCCAAATATATTTTACAATAGACAATCGGGTCAACGAATCAAAAGTTATTTCTCGGGGAAAATGTACCAACGAAAATCCTTTTTTGAGGTGAAATTTCAGCGAAAATCCAATTTTTGGGCACTTTTTAGGTGAAAATCCATTTCGAGCAATTTCTCCAAAGAAATTGATTTTCAAACAATTTCTCCAGTGAAATCAATTTCGGGCAGTTTTTCTAGTGAAATTTATTTCAGGCAATTTCTCCAGCAAAATCAATTTCAGGCAATTTCTCCAACGAAATTGATTTTCATGCAATTTCTCCAATGAAATTGATTTTCAGACAATTTCTCCAACAAAATCAATTTCAGGTAATTTCTCCAATGAAATCAATTTCAGGCAATTTCTTCAGAAAAATTGATTTTCGAGCAGTAAAATTAAATTTTCAAGCATTATTTTTGGTAAAGACCAGTTTTGACAAATGACCAAGGGGTAGCCAAAATTAAATATCGTCACTTCCCAAAATGATTCACTCTTATACGATGTTGCTGATTTTTGAGGCACCGCCCATGAAGGTGAAAATTCTATCGATGATTTTTTGTTGAGTCCCAATATGCTACTAGTTGTAAATGCTTGTTGATTTCCAATGCACCGTTTGATTGGTTTGTTGTTGTCAAGGAAGAAAATATTGTCAACCACACCATTAACTTGCTACCATTGCCATCATTTTATTTAATGCTTATTAAATTTTAGGGGTGAAATCCTCTATAAATACTATAAAACTTGATGTAAAAAAGGAGGAACATTTTGCTAAAAAACTCTTTGAGTTTTAACTTTTACCTCAATTGAAAGACTTTTGACTCTGAATCATGGATCAGTTATGTATGTGATTTCTTTATGGTTGTCATTTCTATTGTATTGATGCATTTGTTAGGTAGATTGAATTCTGTATTTGAATTTAATTTTCGATGAAGAAGTGAATGTTGAAATGCTAATTGGAATTCATCTTTACAATCTGTGATTGGTTCCTATGTTGTTATTTCTAATGAATTATGGTTAGAACTTGATTTGATGATTTAGCTGTTAGTTCATTTCCCACTCTATCTTTCAAGCTTATAGCCATATTTCTCATTTCTTTCCGTTAATTTATATCCCTAAACTTTATACCGATTTTATATTAGTACATGAGCCAACCCTCTTTGCAGATTGGCTTGAAGGATATTTCTTTCCTTCAGCCTTTCAATGTTGGTCGTGTCTAGGGTGCACATACATTTTATCCTTAGGCAGATTCTTGACCAACAATTTTATCATCACACATCTTGCTCCATTTCATCAAAGGAGATTTTCTTTTATCATGTAATCTTGATTACAAAAATGATCGCATAATATAGATTAATTTTTTTCTATTGATTTTGTCATAGTATACAAGGACATATAATATGTTGGAATGGCCTATAATATTGATTTAATTAGTTATACTTTTTTTTCTAATGTTAACTTTCCATGTTGGTAGTTTATTCTAAACTTTACTTATAAATAGATTGCATAATTCTATCATCGTTCTCCCCTCAAATAAGGGCATCCCTAGATAAGTTGTTAGCAAAGTTACCTCCTTCATTTGAAGTAACCTACACATCCCTGTTTTGATTTTAGTTGGGATGTTTAGGAAGTAAATTTTGGATTTTCTCCTACTAACTTTATGTTGTGAAGCTCTTTTGTATTTCTTTAATAAGTTATTCAAAGCTTTGGCTTCGTTTATCCTTGCCCTACCAAAAAGGGTTGTATCATCTACAAATTATTGATTGGTGATGTTGTTGATGTTATTACTAGCCTTGATTCCACTTATAAGCCCATCTATGTAAGCCTTCTTCAAGTTCCTATCCAAAATATCTGCCATATTGATGAACAAATATGGTGATAGAGGATCTCCCTATTTAAGGAATATGAAACTATAGAGACACAAGATTTAATCAATCTAGCCTATTTCTTTCCAATTGTAAACTTTTCTAATATTGCAAAAAGAAAATCCCATTTAACCCTATCATAGGGCTTACTCATATCAAGTTTTAAGATAATTGCTTTCTCTTTTCTTGAAGCTACTAAATGCATAACTTCATGAACTACTGTGATTCCATATAAAAATTATCCCCCTTTCAAATCCTCCTTGATCTTTTGAAATAATTTCATCTAACAATGGTCTTAACCGATTCACCATCACTTTAGAAATAATCTTATATGCCATATTAAATAGGCTTATGGGCTAAAATTAATCAAACAATTTTACATCATTTTTTTTGGAATCAGGGTAAGATATGTTACATTTATTTTATAAGATGTGTATTGTTTTACCTAGACTGTTCCACAACCACCAATAAAGAATCCTTCACTATATCCCAATTATGTTGATAGAATGTTGTAGAAATCCCATTCCGACTTGGGGATTTATCCTTGTTAAAAAAGAAAAGAGATAGATGAACTTCTTCTAGAGTAATAGGTTCCATAGTTTACTATTATCTTCATTTGTTATAACTAAAGGAACTTCTTGTAGAAGTTTATCATTCAAAACTTCTAACTCCTCTGATCCTAGAATATTATGATAAAAAGACCTTCCCTCCTTTCTGATTTCACTCTAGTCTTCAATCCAAACCCCTTCTTTTGATTTAATTCTACCAATTTTGGATGTTAATCTCTATACTATTACCATCCTATGAAAAACTTTGTGTTTTAATCTGTATTGCCATCCTATGAAAAAACTTTTTGTTTTAATCTCCTTTTAACCAAGTCTATCTTCATTTTAATCTCCAAAATTTCTCTTCCTTACTCAAAATATTATGATATTTACTAAGTAACTCCCTCTCCTTTGAGTTTGGATTATTATGATCACCTTTTTAAAAATTTTAAAGTTTATATTAGTTCTTTCTTCTAAAAATGTTTCCAAAAGTGTTCTTGCTTCGTTGTTTTAATCTAGATGTCATTGATTTAATTTGTTTTGGAAGTGTAAACAACCCACCATTTCCTAAATAATTTCACATTTGTTCTATCATATCAAAAAATTGAGGATGGTATTCCCACATTTGCTCATATTTAAAATATTATTATTATTTTTTTAATTCGATTACCACCATTTTAGCTTTTATTGATCGATGATTTGAACCAATCCTTGTCAAGATATTAATTTTAGCACAAATCCTTCCAATGATATGATAAAATGCATCTGTATATATTTTTTGCTATTAGATTTGGTCCTCTTATATTGTTAGTCCATGTATAGTTATCTTCTTCAAACTCAACCTTCCATAGATTATTATTTTGAATAAAAGTTTTAAGATCTCTCATGAACAACACAAGCTTATACTGAGAGGGGGGGTGAACAATATAAGATAAATTTTTACTTTTATTTCCCAATCAATATTATGCAATGTATAGATAGCAATATCAATAGCAATAATTAAAGCAATGCACAAATCACCACACACAATAGAGACACCAATTTTACATGGTTCACCCAATATGGGCTACTCCACGGAGAAAATTTTTCACTAAAATTTTCTCAATCAATCTCTTGGAAATCCTTTCCCTATTACAATGTTTATGGACCTCTGTCCAAAGGAGACACCAATCCCCTAATAAAATTCATGGATCTCTATCCACATGATAACTCCTTTCTCCTTAGCTCTGACTGGTGATATTCTAGAAGAACTGCTACCCCCACTACTTTGGCTAATGGATCTCTATCCACTGAAGACATATGTCCTCACTACCTTGGCTAATGGATATCTATCCACTGGAGGATGTCATCCTCTATACTCTGTCACCTTCAAAGATCTGTCTCAAATCTGCACTAAACATAGTCCTTCAGTCTAGCACAAATTTTCTCAATCTCTATCTCTGGTCTGGTACAAACCTGTCCTCAAATCTGTACCAAACTTTGTCCTTGAATCTGCACTAAATACAATCCTTCGGTCTAGCACAAATTTATCCTCAATATCTATCATTTGATATGAACTAAACACAATCCTTCGGTCTAGCACAAATCTATCCTCAAGCCTTAACACAAAGTTTGACTTAATCTCAAATCAACTCTGCTAGATCTGCCCCAAACCTTAACTCAAGGTTTGAACAAATCAATCAATCAAATCTGCTCACAAGTCTTCTCAAATACTTGTCTCAAATATGCCTTGTAAACTTTCATAAAAGCTCACACTAATCTGTCCACAAGTCCTCTCTAGAAATTTTCCAAATCTGCTCAATAAGTCCTCACTAGAAATTATCCAATTTTGCTCAACAAGTCCTCTCTAGAACTTGTCCAATTCTTCTCAATAAGTCCTCACTAGAACTTATCCAATTATACTCAATAATTCCTCACTAGAACTTATCCAATCTCATAGAAAAATAAAGAGAATTGTTAAAGACTCAATATGCTTCACATTCATCACAATGCTCAATTACTTTCAATCACTCTTTTAGAAACATATAGAGAATTGTTAGAGACTCAATATGCTTCACATTCACCTCAATGCTCAATCACTTCCAATCACTCTTTTAGAAACACATAGAGAATTGTTAGAGACTCAATATGTTTCACACTCATAAACTCTCAATCACTTTCAATCTTTCGTTTAGAAACATATAGAAAATTGTTAAAGACTCAATATGCTTCACACTCACAAACTCTCAATCACTTTCTCAACTCAATTTAGAATATAGAACAATTTGTTTTATAGAACTTGAACTATCACATCAACACATCCACTTGACTAGGCTCAACCAACTCTACTCAACCAATCACTCAATGAACTAATCCTTACTTACAAACCCTAGTCCAAGCATATGAACACTCGCTCAAATGTTTCCAATGATGCTTATCAATAAATCTCACATAACAATGATACTCATGATATTTGCAAACCCTAGTTCAAGTTCCTCACTCAACCAATTGCTTCAACAATAATGCTAATCTCACATAACAATGATACTCATGATCTTTGACAACTTCACATAACAATGATACTCATGATCTTTCCACTACCTCTAGTTCAAGTTCACTCAACTAATCACTTCAATAACAATGCTTATAAAACAATGTTTCATCAATAACTTTTTATTCCAGAAAACCTTGAAGCATTAATTCAACACACACTCAACAATGCTTACCAAACAATTCTTTTCACTCCAAATTTCCATTCACAACATTCAATAATCACACACTAGGAAGATGTGCCCATACCTTTTGTTTGATGTAAAAGTACCTTTAGAAAAACTTGTCTCAATCACAATTTTCTTCTCTCTAATTTCAATAGTTAGATAACAAAATATCATTCAAACGCTTTCTCAAAATATTCCTTAGACACAAGAATAATCAAAACTCAATTATGCCTTATTGCTCCCTTTTTAAAATTAACATCCAACAAATCATACATGAGAAATAATTACTTGAATACACCTTATAAACTCCAACTTTAAATAATATCCAACACCACACAACTTCCTAAAGCACCTTACTACCCTTTCCAAACACTAAAGCAAATAACACCAAAAAATTAATTTTGCATAAGCCTTATAACTCCCCTTACAACCTTACAAACCAAATCAATATGCAAAAAATTAATTTTTAAATGCCCAACTAATATCCTCGAAATTTTTGGTGCTCAACTTTAAAGCATACCTTTGACTTTCCCAAAAGGGGTTTCGACGTGATTCGATCCTCTGTCTCCCAAAGCCTAAGCGCCTTAGCACTTGGGAGCCCACCACGTGGGCTATTGGTGCCCATGTGAAGGAAGGAGGACTTCCTTCCTCTTATACCTCTGTGCGCCTTTGACTTCCCACGAAAATCAAGAAGTACTCCTCTTTTTAGCACGATTCACACAAGCTCGCATTAATCAAAAATTCAAAGGCATGGTGATTTTGGGTAAGGTGGGTAATCCCATTTTTATACACATGTGGGTATTTGCTCCCCACGTCGGCACTTAATTTTTTGGTATAAGGTAGAGGTGGTTATAAGGTCCACAAACCTTTTACATAGTCAAAATGGGCTGGTTCTAGCATCAAGCCCGTATAATCAAAATACAAAATGGCTCTTTCTAAGACCCACATTAAGCCATACTTAGAGTCCACAGTCCTATACTTGTCGCTTGACTATTCAGGATAAAACAAAAACCAAACAACACCTAGCACTTACTAATACACTTGTCACCTCCCAGGCCCCAGCAAATGGGATGCCTTTTCTCGCCTAATTCTATCCGTCGGATTACTCATCTTCAACCCTCTGATCTCTTGATGCTCTAATAGGTTTGATCTTAGCTCTTCTCTAGAAGCCAACACCAATAGTTCTTGAGGGAAGTTATCCTTCCAAATTTGCATCTCCCCAACAGAAACTGCAATATTTGCCATTAGATCCGCCGCCTGGTTCCCTTCTCTAAAGGTGTGTTGGATTCAGGCATTAACCAAATGATATTTATGAACCTTTGCTTCTAGGATAAGCTCCAAAATGGTCTAGCTGGGGTCTTTATCCTCCTTAATTGCCTTGATTATATTAAGAGAATCCCCTTCAAAGATAACTTCCTTATAACCCTCAAGTCTGGCAATTCTCATTGCCTGCATGCAGGCTCGAGCTTCGCAAAATGATTTGTTTGAGTTCCCAAAGGCTCTGCAAAGGCAAGGACCACTTTTCCTTCCTCATTTCTCGAACTCCTCCTCGCTCCTGCGACCCCGATTTCCTTTAGCTGCCCCGTCAAAATTAAACTTAACCCACTTTTGTGTGGGGGGTATCCACTTGACACCATCCCGTGGGTTGGTTGTAATGTCTAGGTCTAGAAGTTCCTCTCCCCAGTTTTGCAAAATCCTCCTTTCCCTTAGAGACATGGTCTCATTTTTGAAGAAGAAAGTTTTCCAGTTTTCTTTCAAAGCTCTGATTATTTTATTACCACATAACCTGGGATATTTCTTACGTCCTTTAAATACTCTCTTATTTCTCTCATTCCATATCCCCCATAAAAAATGGGGTAAGCTGAGCTTCCAGAGCCAAGTCAAAAGTTTTGCCCGAAAGGGGGAAGCCCACTATATGCAGAAGTCAGACATGCTATTTGGACAAACCCAATCTATATGAAATTTGGACAGGATCATTTGGAAGATTGTACAAGAAAATTCACAAGTTAGAAATATATGACTTACAGATTCTATCACTTTCTCACACAAGATACATCGATTGATGAATTGGAAACCTCTCCTTTGCAGATTATCTATTGTCAAAATCTTATTTTGAACTGCCAACCAAAAGAAGAAAGCTATTTTTGGGGTTAAATTATTTAACCAAATAATAGAAGTCGAAGTCCGACCATTGAATCCTGAGTGGATTAACTTATAGGTAGTTTTCTTCGAATAGATCCCACTTGTAGTTTTGCCCCAAATCGCCTTGTCTCTTCCTTCCCCGGGAATGATCGGGAACACCCTTAAAGCATCATTAAGTTTGGTTAGGGCCACCTTCTCTTGCTCGACGGATTATGAACTCGTGATTTTCTTCCAAGAGGAAGTTTCTGTGCTACAACAATAAAATCCCCTACTTTTCCTCCCATTTCCTCCGAAAGTTTATGTTGGAGGACCTGAAGGTCTAAGTTATCTTTCAGAGGGGCCTCTTCCAACCACGGGTCTTGCCAAAAGTCCACTTGTCTTCCATTACCAATTCTCCATCTAATGCCTTTCCTGACTACCTCCCGACATTCGAACAAACAATTCCAGAAATAGGATCCTCTAGGGAGATTATCGACTTTCGGGAAGTCCCGATTATTTCTGATATATTTTGCCTTAAGAAGTTTTACCCATCCCAATTGATCATTATTGATAAATCTCCATACCTATTTTCCAATCGGAGCTTGATTCATTTCTTTCATTCTCTTTAGCCCCAGGCCCTCCTGATCCTTGCTTGCACACACCTGATTCCATGCTACCAACGAAATTCTCTTTCTCTCCTCTGAACCTGACCACAAGAAGTTGCGTTGAATTTGCTCCAATGTAGCTCGGACCTTTGCAGGCATTCTAAATAGAGACATGCAATAAATTGGAATGCTCTGTAAAGTAGTTTGAACTAATAAGGCTTTTCCTACGGAGCTGAGAAGGTTGCCCTTCCACCCTGCTAACTTTTTGGAGATCCTATCAATGACTGAGTTCCACAATGTAGCCTTCATTCTTCCTTTGAACATAGGCATGCCTAGATAAGTTGCTGGTAGAAGCTCCTTTCCACAACCGAAGAGGTTAGATATTCTTTCCTCCCTCCCACCAGGCATGTTAAAGAAATAGATGCTACTCTTCTTATAGTTTATGTATTGTCCTGCTTCTGTCTCATACTTGGTTAGAATTCTCTTCGACTTCCTAGCCCGAGGCACCGAGGCTTTGGACACAATGATTGTATCATCCACAAACTATTGGTGAGACACTGGCTCTGCTGTTGAGGCTGGTTTGAAACCTTCCAATCGACCACCTGCCACCGCTGCTGAAATGTTCCTACCCAATGCTTCCGCTAAAATAATAAACAAGTATGGAGATAAAGGATCTCCTTGTCGCAACCCGCTTTCACTCTTAAAGTAACCGGAGGGTGATCCATTCACCATGATAGAAAATCTTGTAGTAGAGATACAACTAAAAATCAACTTAATCCACTAGGGACAGAAACCAAACTTACCCAAAATCTTGGTGAGGAACCGCCATGAGACCCGGTCGTAGGCTTTATTCATATCAAGCTTTAGTAACATACCTGCTTCCTTACTAGCCACCATTGAATGAATAACCTCATGAATTGTGATGATACCATCCTGTATTTGTCGCCCTTTCACAAAGCCTCCTTGGTTCATATCAATGATGAAAGGAAGGATAACCTTCGACCTATTGGCGATTGTTTTTGTGAGAATCTTCATCAGAGTGTTACATAAACTGATAGGGCAAAAATTGGAAAATTCCATTGCTCCCACTAGTTTAGGGATGAAGACTAAAAATGTAGCATTAACTCCTTTTGGGATTTCCATGTCCTTTTGAGCCTCAATTATAGCTTCCACTACATCATTGCCTAAGATATCCCAAAACTTATGGAAGAAAGCTGCGGGGAAGCCATCTGGTCCTAGGGAGCTGTTACCATCCATGTCAAAAACCACCTTCTTGATTTCCTCCTTTGTGAAAGGACTAAGTAAGAATCCATTAAGATTCTCAGTTACGAGGGGTGGAATGGCTGCCAACAGAGAGTCCTCTTCTTCAATAGTCGGATTTACATCTTCTAGCAACGATTTAAAGTACTCAACCGCTTCCCTCCTTGTGTCTTCCATATCTTTGGTGTTAGACCCATTGGCCATCTTGATCTCCTTAATTTTATTAGTACTCGTGTGGCGAAGAGTAGAGACATGGAAGAACTTTGAATTTCTGTCACCCTCCTTTAACCAACGCAGTCTGGATTTATGCCTCCAAAAGGTTTCTTCAAATCCTAGCATCGTGTGGTATTCGGCTAACAACTCCCTCTCCTGGTTTCTCAGATCCTCTGTAAGCTGCTCTGACTTCAGCCTCTCCTGTAGTTCATTGATCTTTTCTTTTAGTTTTGCCTTTTTAACAAAAATATTTCCAAAGGAAGTTTTGTTCCACTCTCTAATGTTAGCCTTCACATTCCTTAGTTTACATGCCACTTGGGCCAGTTTCGAACCATTATACTTTTTGTCCCACCATTGGGCAACCGGATCCTTGAGATCCTGATGATGGAACCACATAAGTTCGAATCAAAAGGGTCCGATGTATCTTTTCTTAGAGTCCTCCCCTGTTTCCCACGAATTGGGTTGTGATCGGACCCGATTCTTGGGAGTGTCGTTAATGAAGAGTCCCCAAACCTCTCCGGGCATTATTGAGAAAGAAGAAACCTATCTAATCTGATATGAATTTGGTTTTCCTTCAATCTTTTGTTAGACCATGTATAGGAGAATCTACGCAAGTCCACATCCATCAACTCATGTTGCTCAACAAAATCTCTAAACTCGTAGATATCAGCAGTTATTCTTTGAGAGCCCCCTAATTTATCTGCAGGATTAAGGTAGCAATTGAAATCCCCCGCCACAATCCAAGGGTAGTTGGGGATCGTCTCCCTCAATTTAGCTAGCTGACTCCAAAGAATCCTTCTCAGTCCCTGTCTAACTGGAGCATATACATTCGTTAAGATCCACTCTTCCTGCGTGGTTTTATCCACACATAAGAGACAAATAAACCAACTAGACATCGGAATCACTCTACTATCAATCACATTATTGTTCCACATAACCAGCAACCCTCCTGCTGTTCTAGTGGCCTCTTGGCCTACTACTTCAGCTTCTCACCAAGTCCTATTCTTAAAAGGAATAACTCTACTCTCCTCCATTTTAGTTTCTTGCAGTAAAATCATATCCGGTTTGTGTTCTTGTCTAAGAGCATACAAAGCTCTTATTTTTGCAGGATTACTCCAGCGAATATTCCATGAAATAATCTTCATTTATGGGCTTTGGATCCTCGAGCCTTCGCCCCAAAGAGCAATACTACTTGAGTGCCATCAGCCACTCCTCGCTCTACTTCTTTCTGCCTTAAGGCAACATTGCTAGGTTTCCCTCTTCCTACCGAACCATATCCCCATACATCCGCTCTAGGCTGGGGTTCCTTGGGATTCACTTGGCTTCTAGTAACCATCTTGGATAGGTCAGTCTTGGTCTTTGGGGTAACAATCTAGCTTTCCAAGTTAACTGGTCTTTCTGACAGTGGAGATGATTCCGTGCTCTTAGCTTCTTGATTAGTAGATTCTTTTTCCCTGCTTTGGGGTTACACTGATCTTGGTGGTTCACCTCTTCCTCCTGAGTATCCTTGCCTGTATTATTAGTTTCCTGCTCCTTCCTCTGATTTTTCTCCTCTAAATCCTTCTCTTGAGTCTCCTCTACCTCAGATTCCACTTCTTGGCTATCCATCTGATCTCCCTTCAGATGATTTAATGCATCAAAACTATTCTCCACTAGGATGTTGATCTCCTTGGAATTTCTTCTCATAAATTCCTCTGTAGTACATGGGACCACTTCCACCAAGCCTCCATAGGCCTCCCGTATTACCCAATCAAACTTACTTGCCCCAGGGCGTTGATCTATGGGGTTATTTCCTTTGTGATTTGGCTCTAAGGCTTGCTGTAACATCTTAGGAGCAGGTTAAGCTTGAGGGTTCCCATCAAAGGGACCAGCTCCCCTATGAGAGGGTTTCGGGGCATAGGTATTTTTGGGAGGAGGGTTATAACGTTGCCTCTTGCTTACAATAGGGCGAATAGGGTCTCTGATATTCGAATTTCGAGCTCCACGTCCTTGAGGCCCATGTTGGGTAGGAATGGAGATCTGCGGGGGAGGGATATTATTCTGGGTTTGAGGAGTAGTATTTTGGAGTGGAGGCTGGTTCTTGGAAATGCAGTGGATACCCTGGTGCCCTACCTTCCCGCAAACACTACACTTAAAAGACATATTTTCATATTCAAAGACCTGAGTATGAAGACCAAACATAGACGACAATGTAATGGATTTAGGGAGCTCTTTACTCAGGTCCGCCAACACACACATGCGAGCAAAAAGGAGTCTTGTTTTGCTCAAGGTTGCAGGATCAATAGCTATTAGTTCTCCAATCTCTGTATCTATCCCAGCCAAGATTTGTTCATTCCAAAAAAGCAGAGGTAATCCCGGCATCTTAACCCAAATAGGATCCAAATCCAGCACCTGAGTCTGGGGGTTGAAACGGGGGACCAACGCTTCAGATACAAGCCCCTTTTCCCAAAAAACCAAGGACCTCCTTGGAGAGTCCTTTCCATTTCTTGTTCACATTGAAATGTCACCAAAAGAAAACTCTTGGGTAAAGCCTTAATCATCATACCGACCCTTGGCCGCCATTTTTGGACGGCCCATCTCCTTATGACTTCCAATTCCGGCCTCGCCCCCATAAATTTAGCCACCATAGATGTTCTGCCCTCCATAGCCACATGCTGAGCTAAGGTTTCCGAGACGTGCAACCTACCATTGACAAATTTTAGATTAAAACAAGAGTCGGCTAATTTTTGCTTATCGCGAAGAGCATTAAGATATGAAGGTCTCGAGTTGCCAGGTTTCTCTTTGTCTCCTTCCCGGGTCTTCCTTTGATCCTAACGCACAGAGTCCTGGTCCCCCTCAAAGATATCTTCAACCGCATCCGCCCAACGCCCTTGGACCGGTTCCAATAGAACTTCCTTGTCCACATCCTCCGCTTGGGGGCCTGCTATCTCACCAGAGCCCCCACCTGCCGCGTCTGCTGATCTGCCCTCCGAAGCCCCACACCTAGGGTTTTTTGCCCCTAGACCTCCCGCTCCTCCTCCTTGCTCGCTCCATCCGTCACAACTTGCTGCCTCCAAAATTTGCCATATTTTTTTTTTAGGGCCAAAACATTTGCGGCTGCTACAGTGCATGAGCTGCTACAGTGGCGGCTGCTATAGTTTACAGGCTTCTACAGTGTCGGCTGCTACAGTGGCGGGTGCTATAGTCCACGGGCTGCTACAATCACGTCAGCGCTTAATAATTCGAATTCGAATTTCAAATTTAATTTAATAACCCACCTTAGGGTTAGTTAAAAATTAATATAAATTAACTTTATAACTAATATTAAAATTAATTGATAATTAATTTTAATAAATTAAGTAAATTAAATTATAAATTAATTTATAATAAAAATTATATTTATTAATTTTTAATTAATTTAAAAATTCTCTCTATAATATTATAAAAAATATTATAATATTATCCACTTGGGCTTCTTCTTTTGCACTTTGGGCCATATCTGACTTCTTGGAACCAGGTCTTGATCAACTAAAACTGGAGAACCTGAAACTGATGTCGCCCACCAAATCGCCATCGATCGGTGCTTGAAATCTTGACATCAATGACCACTTACTATTGACATCAATGACAACTTATCCACTCAAAATGTCCAACAATATTCCCCATTGTCATTGATGGCAACCCAAATTCTTATTACCAAGACTTGACCTTTTTCCTGTTCTGCTCCCCCTGACTCAATGCTATTTTCTTAAACCAAATCTCTGTCCCTTACTCAAATCTCTCCCCCTTTGACATCAATGGCAAAGGGTCACATTTTCATCTCGGGGCTAAGAATGAGTCTCTTAGCTTAGCCCCTCCCCCACCTCTTCTTAAGGTGGTTAATTCTAGGGTGGGAGTATTTCTACTGCCAACAAGCACTGTTTTTTACCTTTGTCCTCTTTCCTTCTTATTTTATCCTTCTGATTCCTTTGACTATTCATGTTCATGTCCATGTTCCTGTTCATGTCCATATTCCTGTTTTTGTTCATGTCCATGTCCATACTCTTGTTCCTGTTCCTGTTCTTGTTCATGTTCATGCTTGATTCTTGAATGTATGCTTTACACCACTTTGTTGTATGTCCATCATTATTGCACTTATAACACTTAATGTTATTATTCCTTGTAGGTGCAAATATCTTGGGATTTCTCCTGGTGAAGCCATATCCGTTCTTGTCATGAACCTTGCAATTTATTGCCTTGTGATCAAACTAATTACATGAGTAGAAATACCCATGGAAAATTTATCTATTTTTGAGTTCCCATAGTCTTATCTTTCATGTGTCCTGCACTGTGAAGCCATGTACCCAAATCTATGACATGAGAAACATCATCCATTGAAATTTCCTTGCCTTGACCTCATTGGGCTCTCAGTCTCTTTTTATCTATGCTGGTTCATGTTCCATCTATTTTTTCTTTGTGCATTGTTCCTTTCCTTGTTGAAATTTATGTTGTCCAACTCTTCCTCAGAAGTCTCACTTCCTCTTACACTGTCTTCTTCTGAAGTTTCTTCTTCTTTAGAACTTGAGGTTGACTCTTCTTCTTGTTTCTTTTGAGCTCTGTTCAAAACCAAGACTTGTTTTGTTTGTTGACCTTCTTTGTACCTTGATCATCTTATCTACAATCTTTGAGCTCTTCCCAAACTTGTGTAGCTTGTCCTTGGACTTTTCTAATTTTTCCCTTAGTAGAGCTACTTATTGTTCTAACATTTCACATTATAAGATATTTACTTCTAGCTTATCCTTGAACTTCTTTGTCTTAGTCATTGACTTGTTTAGATCATCTATAAGCTTTCCTCTCTCTTCATCACATTCTTGAAATTGAATCTTAAGTTGGGAGTTTTGCTTTCTTACTTTCTTTAAAGTTTTAAGAGCAAAAATAAGTTCTTCCTCAAGATCAACTCCTCCTTTCTCTGATTATTCCTCTATTTGTTTACCTTTGTCAACATATTCATTTTCTTTTGATTTGTCTTCTATAGGATCACCTTTTTCTTATTCTAGTTCCATTAGAATATTCTCTTTTGGTCCTTCAAGTGCATCCTCATATTCATCATCATTGAAACTGAAACCATTCCTTGTACAACTATCTTCAAGATGTCCAAAATTACCACATCTAAAACACTTGAGAATTATTGGTGACCTTTTCTTAAGTTATTTTTCTTTAATCAAAAATAAGACTTCATATTTATCATTATCTGAAAAACTATTATCACTATCACTTGAGTACTTACTTGCCTTTTATGCATAGTAGCTCCTCTTTTGTCTTTGAAAGAACTTCTTTCCTTGTTTGTCTCGTTCATACTTACCTTTCTTTTGGTACTTGTATCTTTCTGATTCCCTGTTCATGTGATCCTATTTTTCTTCATCATTGTTATTTTTAGCTTCTTGAAAATCAGTTGCATAGTGACCATACTTTCCACAATTGAAACATCTAACAAATTTTACATCTTTAAATCTTCTTGAATCCTTATTCCTTTTGCTAAAATTAGCTTCTTCATTATCGGATGATTCATTGTTTGAATCTGACTTTTTACCCTTTGTCTTCTTAATCACTTTGAAACTTATCCCAAATTCCTTTTGCATCTCTACAATGCATAACTTTTATTTATTATGTTCTATGCAGACCTCTCAAAATTGCATTCATTGCTTTTAAATTGTAATGTTGTAGAATCTTACCTTCCTTATATGTAGGTGGATCAGCTGGTGGTATGTATCCATTTTCAACTACTTTTCAAATTTTATTTCCAAGTTCCATCAGGTGAATTTTCATTCTCATACTCCAAAATATATAATCACTTTCATCAAATACTGGTGTTGAGTTATTTGAGGACATATTCTTAGAGTCCATTGTGTTCTTGAAAGCTTTTCCTTCATGTTGTTAAACTCTTTCGAAGGAACCCGCTCTGATACCAATTGAAGAACACAAGCTTATACTAAGAGGGGGGTGAATAGTATAAGACCAATTTTTACTTTTCTTTCCAAATCAATATTATGCAATGTATAGATAACAATATCAACATCAGTAATTAAAGCAATTCACAAATTACCACACACAATAGAGACACCAATTTTACGTGGTTCACCCAATGTGGGCTACTCCATGGAGAAAATCTTTCACTAAAATTTTCTCAATCAATATCTTGGGAATCCTTTCCCTATTACAATGTTTATGGACCTCTATCCAAAGGAGACACTAATCCCCTAATCAAGTTTGTGGATCTCTATCCACATGATAACTCCTTTCTCCTTAGCTCTAATTGGTGATCTTCTAGAAGAACTGTTGCCCCTACTGCTCTGGCTAATGGATCTCTATACATTGAAGACACCTGTCCTCACTACCCTGGCTAATGGATCTTTATCTACTAGAGACTATTTTTCTCTATACTTTATCACCTTCAAAGCTCTATCTCAAATCTGTACTAAACAATCCTTCGATCTAGCACAAATCTGCTCAATCTTTGTCTCTAGTCTGGCACAAACCTATTCTCAAATTTGCACCAAACTCTATCCTTGAATCTATACTAAACACGGTCCTTTGGTCTAGCACAAATTTATCCTCAATATCTATCCAAAGGCATGGTGATTTTGGGTAAGGTGGGTAATCCCATTTTTATACACATGTGGGTATTTGTTCCCCACATCGGCGCTTAATAATTCGAATTCGAATTTCAAATTTAATTTAATAACCCACCTTAGGGTTAGTTAAAAATTAATATAAATTAACTTTATAACTAATATTAAAATTAATTGATAATTAATTTAAATAACTTAAGTAAATTAAATAATAAATTAATTTATAATAAAAATTATATTAATTAATTTTTAATTAATTTAAAACTTCCCTCTATAATATTATAAAATATATTATAATATTATCCACTTGGGCTTCTTATTTTGCACTTTGGGCCATATCTGACTTCTTGTAACCGGGTCTTGATCAACTAAAACTGGAGAACCTGAAATTGATGTTGCCCATCGAAACTGCCATTGACTGGTGCTGAAATCTTGACATCAATGACCATTTACTCTTGACATCAATTACAACTTATTCACTCAAAATGTCCAACATCTCATACTTTGGGTTAGTTGTCGAGTTTTAGTTCTTGGTGGAGTTAATAGGTGAAGTTACAGGTCTATCAATTGATGGAGTCGCTCATATTCATAATAAGCACTCACTCAAGAGGGAAATGAACTTCTTTAGGGGTAAAGGGGAGTATCTCCCAAAGCATAAAAATGAATTCGATGTTAAAGCACTCAAGACACCATGGGACCAAGTCACATCGGTTATCATGGATTACTTTACCCTGAATGTGAAAAAATATGTGCTTTGAAGTTTTCACCTGATGTTTTTAAATCAACTTAGAAGAAAGTGGCTCATGAACGTCCCTCTATTTCTTTATCACTCTCTAGCAAAGTCCCTCATAGATATAAGGGGTGGGAAGGGACTGGATACAATTCACCAAGGACTGATCCTCCTTACGTTTGAGCATGTGGTAAAGTCAAAAGGGGTGGCGATGGAGGAGGTGTTGGTTAGAATTGATTTTCAAAAAAATTCTTTGACTCTAAACTTGAGTGTTACAACATCAGAGACCCCCAGTGGTTATACCAAGTTGGGTTTTGAAGACTCATTGGATTCTTTAGCAAAGGAGAAGAATAGCTCTAGATGTGAAGCAATCGTGACTCCTAGTGATGGTAAGGGGGGCAACACTCATCGCTCTAAGCATCTTTCATCTAAAAATAGAAATTTTGAGAAGCCCTCAGTCTTGATCAAGGTGAAAAAATTGGAGGATAGTGACCTAGTGAAGAAAAAATTGAGATTCATTAAAGATTTGAATGATGCTTATATGGCTTCCCTAGAAATGGATCCGGAGCCCCCAAACTATTTATCTTTCCTTAGTGATCTGGATGAGATACATCAATAACTGCTAGGTGCAATTCAGGTTGTGATTTCCTTTGTTCAAAGTATTCGAGGAATGGTTCTGAAGTAGAGTGATGGGGAGGGTGCCAAGTGATTTAGGACAACCTATGTTTGCAGTCTCATTTTCAACCTTGTTCAGGTTTGGTTTCTTGCTTAGGGTTGTTTGTGGGTCATTGTTATGGTCTATTTTTTGAGACTTCAAGCTTTGTGACTATGTTGCTCTCTCGCTGATGGTTTGACCTTTTTATCTGTTGGTCTTGTTAGATTATCGAGGTGTGGCCTTGATCTCTAGTAGTTTTGCTTTGTAAAAATGGTGGAGTTCCTTTCAAAAATTTATTTATTATCTTTTAAAAAAAGTGTGATTTCACTAACCAACAAAAAAATATAATATTTGATAAAAAAATTATAATAATTTACAAGAAAAATTTTTGTTTCTGAGGAAAGATCTACCAAATTCCCTATGTGGGTGGAATTCCTAGACTCTCTCTACCTTTGTGTCCCTTTCTTAGTCGTATAACAACCCCTCTAAGGCATGTGGTGGAGGTGAATGAATTTTTCCATGCACGCTCTTAAAAATGTGTTTGCATCAAGATCGATATTTCTTGAAATCTTAAGGAGACTATTGACATACAAGTTGGTGACACTATGCTATCCTAGTGGATCCTCTACATTAATTTGCCTAACACATGTGGTGTTAGTCCTCAACACACAATATCAGAGATTATTCCTTGATGCTACATAATAGGGACGAGTAGAGCCCCACCACATCAAGCACACCCACTCCTCAACCTCAAGAGGATGGTTGGATGATGGTAGGAGGACGTAAAATTACACATTTGGTTTCTTCTAAAGGTACACAATCCAAGTCAGTACATGTCTCAATGCTAGTATAAAAAGGGTATGAAAAGGAAAAATTTGGTTCCCCAACTAAAACTACCAACAATGAAGTTCCTTAGTCACAACATATTCATACCCCAAGGGCTGTAATAGTGGTTGCTTCACAGTCTGCCCAACCGACCAGTCCTCTAGTACATTCTCCTTCACCTAGCACAAGGTGCTCCTGTAGCCCGAGAAGGGGATCTGTAGAAGAAGATACCACTCCAAAGAAGCAACTTCATATGATTAGTGTTCAATTGGGCAGTTATGTTCTTGATTCATCCAACAACTATAATATGTTGGAGTATCTTAGTGGTGGTGAGGATATGCTGCTGGATGTAGAGACATCATTGATGAAATTGGCCGTTCCTATGGAGGAAGCAAAATCTAAAGATACCTCATTTTCTGTACAATTTCAGTTTTCTCATATCCTCGACAGGGGAAAGAAGATGAAGACAGTCTACCCGAAAAAAGGTTTCATCCATCCAACCCAACAGTTACAACACCTTTGAGGCGTTGGCTTTGAACAAACATAGGATGACGAAGCAATAAGTCTACTTGGTGCCTAGAGTTATAGTTTTATAGTTTAGGGTTTTTTTACTCTAATTTATTTTTCTCTACTTAGTTATGTTGTTTTTTCACCCTTTTAGGGGTTACTTTCGATTTTTATCGTATGGGTGGTCTTGCACCCCGAGTTGTGATCTTTTCAGCTCCTTTTTATTGTAACCTCTTTTATTTTTATTGAATACAATTGTTGGTTCCAATAAAAAAAAACTTAGCTAAAAAATTCTATGCCCAAACAACAATGTCTTGCCTCACTAAATCCCTAGCCCTCCATTGCTCCTCCCATCATGTAAACCTTAGCTAATAGATATTTGTAATTTTGTTTTTCACAACTTGAAAAATCATCACTACTCTTATTCTAGATGGCTGACTTAATAGGGTTGTATCTCTCTCAACATTGCTTCATATATATGACCACTCATTTTAAAACTCTTCAAATTCCACACAAAGTGGTCTAAAAATCAGCTTAATATAACAACCCTTCACAAAGATATGACTCCTAAAAGATGAGATATTTTTTAGAAAATAAATTTGATGATCTATCAAATATCATAACACTTATGTAAAAGTTATATTATGTTATTTTAACTCATAATATATTTTAATATATATATGTTGTTGGATAATAAGGGTTTGTACTCGGGTACCCCACCCTTGACAAATTACAACTCTTCTTTAGATCTTGAGAGTTTCCAAATAGACACACTTCTCATCTCAATTGAGATGCAATAGCTAGAAACCTACATCATTTTACATAAAATGTATGAATTCTTAGTTTTCATTTTCTAGATCTTTTAAAATTTTTGTATGAATACAAATATTCCAAATTCAACATCCTTCTTGATATTTTTCTATAGCAACCTTCACAATACCAAAACTTCACCTCTACTATCTATGCATTGCATCTTAGTAGAGTAATATTTTCAAAACATTGCACTATCATAGTTCAATTTACCAAATTTGGATTGCTAGTTTCCTTCTTGAAACACAAGTGCAACCACAAAAATTATAATAAATAGTTTATATGAGAACACATTAATGTTATAAAATAAAATATATATTACCAATAGAAAACAATAAAGTAAATCTTAATCATTATTTGATTCAGGCAACCAATATTTTCTTGTCAACTTCAACTAAACTTACTACTTCCTCTAACCATGGAAAGGAGAATTTAACTTCATGATCCTCAATAAAAACCCTTTATTGGCTAGCCTATCTGCACATATGTTTCCTTCCCTTAATGTATGTGTAAACCTAATTTCTTCAAACTCTTTAGCAATATCTTGAATTTCCATAATTAACTCTTGTTTTTTCATGGAGCCTTTGCTTTCCTCAAAATTTCATTTATTACTATGAGAGAATCACCTTCCACACATACTCTGTTCCAAATTATTTGTTTGCATATATTTAACCCTTTTAAATCCGCCCAAGCTTCAACTTCATTATTTGTCTTAAAACCACAACTGAAAGTGTAATGAGACAAAATATCTCCTCTATTATTTCTAATTATTCCTCCTTCTCTTACTAGTCTTGGATTTCCTTTAGATGCTCCATCAAAATTCCATTTAACCAACTCCATATCAAGTGGTTTCCACTTTATATTATTTGCATTCTTTTTGCTTCTCTTGTAACCAACATCATAATTCCATTTAATGACTTGAATCCATCTATCCAAGCTCTCTACTTCTAAATTAGGGAATGGGTGAGTTGATAGGGTTGGTTTAGACTCCTCTATGGCTAAACATATCTTCCTTTTCATACCTCTAAACTACTTTTCTTTCCTTTAAATATTCTTCTATTCCTTTCTAGCCATACAATCCAAAGTATTGTATCTTTTTTTTTTTAAATGTTGGTTGATCTTTCATTAAGCTCATTATTACATCAAGCGGGTGGATAAACACACCACCAGTAGGGTCCCTAGTAAACTATTACATAGCATATCCGCAAACATGTGAGATGGAGAGATTTGAACCTGGGGCCTCTCCAACACGAGAGTTTCAACTACCCACTCCTCTCCAACTCCCCCTGTATATTTTGATATAAAGGCATCTATTTCCCAAAATTCAATAGGCAACCCAGACATCCTAACCTACACCGGTAGTAGAGGTAGATTTACATGTTCAGGTGAAAAACCTTCATACCAGTGGGTAAGGAAGAGTCCTGCTCTTTCCATAAACCAAGGACCCCCTTTTAAGATGCTTTCTCTTTCTTACCTAGAACAAAAAATGGCTAGGAAGAAACCTTTGGGAAGAAAGGATAGAATCACTCCTCGAGACTTCCAACTCCTATCAATTCATTTTATCAAGGTTGAAGTCCTTGGTCAATACCGATTAAATTTACCAAAAACCACCTTATCTTGGAGCAACGAGGATCTCTCTGGGGTGCGCTCACTAACCTCTATCACTAGAGATGATTCTAAGGATTTAACTATAAATCGATCAATAAAAAGAAAACTATAACTCAAAATCAATTGAAATTTATCAGAATGTCCTATCCTACAACAAATATAATATTTGATAAACATATTATAATAATTTGCATGCAATATTTCTATGATAAAGAAGGAAGAAATAAACTTAGCCAAAAAATTATGTCCTAATAGAATGTCTTGCCCCATTGAAGTCTTAGCCCTTTATTGCTCTTCCCATCATCTGAACCTAGTTAACAAATATTTGTAATTTCGTTTTTTGCGATTTGAAAAATCATCACTACCCTTGTTCTGGATGGTTGACTTCACAAGATTGTATCTCTCTCTATATTTTAATATTATTTTTTTATTTTTAATAGATTATATGAATTGAAACGGTTCCTATCCGTATTACATCATCACCACTGGTGGTTTTATAACAAAGCTTAGATATTATCTATGTATAATTTGACAGTATTCGAACTTGAGTCTTCTTAAAATATTAAGAAATTTAACGAGTTGAATTAATACCATTTAATATTAACATTGTTTTATTATTTATTTAATTCATTCGGATATAATCTAAATGTCTTAATAAACTATAGATTAAAATTTTATATAAAAAATTTAAAATTTGTTTTGAATATACTTATACATTTATAGTTTCTTTTAACAACAATTCAAAAACATATCAATGCAATACTATAACTTTAACCTTTCATCTAAAACCCAAATTCAAAAACATATCAATGGAATACTATAATTTTTTTTTTTTTTGGGTATATAGAAGCAATGGTTACAATCATGATTTTTAGTAACTACCAGCACAGCTGGTAGGGTTCAAACTATCTACGAAGGCTCCCAGGACTTCCACCGTCTCGGTACATGGTAACCCGACGTGAGATGGGGACCGCCGGACGCACAGGGGTTGCACCGTCGTCATCAATCTGGCGCACCACTCAGAGGAATCGGATCTGGGCTATTGTCTGTGCATGGGCAAGCCCGTGGGATTGGAACCTAGGTCTCCTCTCGGTAAGCGCCCCAACTTACCAATCCACCTAGACCCACGGACTAGAATACTATAATTTTAACCTCTCATCTAAAACCCAAATTCAAACCACAAAATATATATAAATATAAAATAAATAAAATAAAATTACACACTATACTCCAATAATTAAAACCTAATTAATAAAACAAGTATAAAAAGAGGGAGCATAATGATGATTTAATTAATATATATACACAATAGATTATATTTGGGTTTTGTGGAGGTAACTAAAATCTTTCATTTTATTTCACTAATGAACAAAAATAATGATGGATAAATATATACTAAATCATATTTTAAAGCCATAAACTATATTTGAATCTCACAAAAATAATTAATATCTTTATTTGATTCTCGTAATTAAAATCTTTCATTTCATTTTACTAACGGACACAAACAATGATGATATGTACAAAAAAAACATAAACATAGAAAATTGTTCAAAGAATTAAGGTAATAGATCCCGTGGATATCTGCTCATGAAATCTTATACGCAGTCACACTTATGTCTTGAGAAGAAGAAAAAGGCAAAGGTCTTGTATTAGCAGAGTTACACAGAAGACCAACAAAAGAGGGGAGATTGCAATGAATTGACATCCAAATGACCAAACCGTACTTAGCACTGAGCCATGGCGTAATTCTCTCGCTGTTGGCTTCCTTATTTTTTCTGGGCTGCCTTACTCTTCGCTTCCATGGTGGTACGCCCCCGGTCACCGTAATCCTCCCAAGTGACCGTGACCGCAAGCAGAGCAAGAGTGAGCATGCTGCTTTCATCACATTAGCTTCTCATAAGGGCAAAAACGGGTGGCTGCTGAACCCCGTCACAGCCGCTGTAGAAGCCCGCCTCCCAGGTAAAACGAAATCAATATTTATTCATTAATTCTAAATTAACTTTTGAATAATTAGGTTCATTATTGCTCAGGTCTTTAAATATCTTTCAGTTTTAAAACTCCTAGATTACACATCATATTTAGTTAAACGAAGTATAATTTGATAAATATAATGTTTAATTGAAGTGAATCTGAGGAAACGAAGATTGTATATTATATTTTAAAATTGATCAATATAATCTATTGAAAATAAGATTATATATCATATTATTATATTAAAAAATAATTTAATAAATATATATTAGATCAACACATCGAACCCATTGAATTTACTTCTTAGATTAGTTCCTAGGTTAAAATTATCCTAATAATGGATGCAAAAACATGGTTTAATTGCTAACAAATCTTGTTTCTATACAGAGTTCTGTTATTACTAATGTTATGGACAGTGGAAGCTTAAGTTTCAATAATTAGGTTTATAAGAAAGTTTGAGATTTTGTTTTTGGGTGGTGGGCAGGAGGAGCCAAATCATGCAAGTCTGTTCATGTGGGGGAGATAAAGCCCGGGGGAGTAAGGGGAAATCACCGACACAGATCATGTAACGAGACGTTTGTGATTTGGGGAGCCAAAACTCTCTTTCGGGTATGTGATCATTTCGCTTTAAATTCTCTTCACAATTGAATTTTGAATTTGTGATTGCACTATATAGTCTGGGAAGCCTTGTCGTCCGTAGACAGATTGACTAGACTCAATTTACCCTTAACAAGATATATATAAGATAAAACTTAGTGAACTTGCTTTGTGGTTTAAAGGGGGTTTTAAATGCCAATTAATTGTTAGTTCTATCAAGGCTGGGACTTGCAAATCCACCTTTAGCCTTGCAAATCCACCTTTAGCCTTACCTTTACATGAGGCCAGCTTAGGTAATTGTGGTAATTCTTGTTTAAGAGGCCACATTGGGTCAGATCTGGTAATTGTGGTTTTGCTTGTTTTTGGGTGTGCAGTTTGAAGATGGTGGGAGTGAGAAACATTATGGGGAAGTGTGGGTGGGTGCAGAGGATGTGCTAGTGGCAACTAGTCCTCAAGGAAGAGCTCATGCATTGGCAAATTTTGATCACAGCCGCACCACATACTTTGTAGGATGCCAAGATGTGGTGATTAACTCTTCCAACCCCAACACTGATTACCAAATTTGGAAAGATCTTTGATGTATTTGATCCTTTTTCTTTGGATGCTGAATAGTGGAGAATCTCTTGTTAATTTTGAAAATTGTAATCACCATTTTAATGCCTATTCTTTGATGTCTTCCTCCCATGTTTGCAATGTAACCTGCACTCATGGTCTCAACTTCCATTTAGTTTTATATATATATATATATGATATATTTGCCATCTATTATCTTGTATAATTGTATTTGTTGGCACTTTGGTTCTGTCAAGCTTGATAAAATATTTGAAATGCATTACATATTTTATGGACATTTCTATTATATGATAGAACTCCTATAGATAGATAGGTATTAACGAAATTCCAATCATGGATTTTGTTAAGATGAAGAAATTCTTAAGCAATTTTATTTGCTGATTGTTATTTAAATAAATTATTTTAAGAGTTTGAAAAAAAATTACTTCTCAAATGGACATTGTAATTTGCTTATTTAGTTATTTAGTTATTTTATGGACAATGCTTATTTAGTTAACAATGTTAGAATCACATTGCTGCCTGACACATGCACCATTGTATTTGCATAGAAATTCAAACTAAAGACTCAATCAGGTAGGACAGACTTTCTTTCTGTGTATATAGGGGTAATAGTTTTGTGCTTTGTTGATATGAAAGAATTCTTAAGCAATTTTGTTTGCTGTTTGTTAGTAACATAAATGATTTCAAGGTTTTGGCAAGATTGCTTCTCAAATGAACATTGTAGTTGGCCTGTTAAGTTATTTTATTAAAAATGCTTATTCAACTAACAATGTTAGAATTGCAGCGCTGCCGGAGGCACTTACCATTGTATTTGCATATAAGTTCAAACCAACAATCAATCAGGTAGGACAGACACTCTTGCTAGGTATACAAAGGTAATACAATTTTGCTTTTACTGTTTCCAAGGATGGTATGGTTCTTTCTGTGATTATGTATAATTTGTAGGTCACTGGTTGGTGTCCAGTGATTAGAGTGGGCCCCATGCTAGGATTGAACTCATAAAAATTCCTCCAGTAGCCAAGCTCTGAACTCAGGTATCCTGATATGTGTGCATTAGAATTCGATCCCTAGGCCTCACCAATTCCAAATCAGAAAAATCAAATTCATTTTATCATGGATCTGGTTGTCATTGTAGCTTTAGGCAAATACCTTTTCGAGAAGCTGGATGTTTCTTAAAGTTCAAATACCTTTTCCAGAAGCTCAACACATCTTATGAGTCAAAATGTATTGTATATTAATTAATAAGTTTCATGTCATGTTTAGGCATATGCATAATTCTATTCAAGTTACAGGTTCTGTTCACTGGCATTCATTTCGCTGCACATGTAACATACCAAGTGCTTCATCATTAATTCATATCTTAATGTATGTAACAAAGGCCATCCAGCGATCAAGTGGCATTAGCTCAACCGGTTAGATTACATTTCAAGGAGGAGACCGGGGTTCGAATCTTGCCAAACGATACACGGATAATATCTAAGCTTTCTTGTAATACCACTACGTGGTGAAGATTTAATACGGGTTGGGCTCGTTTCAATCCCATATAACTCTTTGAAAAAAACAAAGGCCATCTAGCTTTCTTGCTATAGTCATTGCCTTATAAGCAAATGGCCAAGCTGATATGGTATTGCAATGCTAACCATGTTTGGAATTCAACTTGCAGTGGCTTCAGATTGTTGTGGTTTATCAAACAAAAATGCTTACTTAGTTATGTGTTAGTCCCCTCTTAGTTAGACATTTTTATAGTAGCTGTCAGAAAGGACTGTAAACAGATTGAATTATCTTTGAAAGGGAGAAAGCGAAGATAAGAAGAAGATGAGAAGGAAGTATAGAAGGGGCTTACAATTCAGACATTTCCTAAACTCTAAACTGACAGAAAGAAAACTAGGGCACAATAGTAGAACTTATCATATTTTTAGAATTGCAAGTTCTTTGGCCTTTTGGGAAAGCTTACAGTCTATCACTACAGCCATTGTCATATGTGCATTCAGGGATTTGTATCAGACGTGACGAAATTCTTTAACCCAGTTATTCCATTCTGGCTACAGAGTTTCATCATACAACAACAGTGTTAGACGCTCACAAAAAAGTTAGTAAACTACACCGTTTAAAGCTGACAAAGTTATCTTTGGATGTTAGAGTCAAATTCATCATGTATTTCTGGCAACATGTCCTTTAAAATTTTGTTGAACTTTGGACCATGAAAGTACAAAGACAAATCAAGCAATTAGGTAAATAACCTTGCTGACCTTTGACAGGCCTGTGTTTTCATTTCCCACTTCTCATTGCAAACTATTAACATTTAATGTTTATAGAACATTATTACTTCTTCAGCATCCTACTTGCATATAGTTAATCTGAAGCCTGGCGTAACTTGGCAGAATATACTTTGCATGACTCAGAAAATATTGACTCAATAATTGTTGCATCTATGTAAGCCTTTTGTGTTATTTCTAGTGTATTATTTTATAAATAACCATGGACTATTTTGCTACTGCTTATGTTATTATCTTTCTTGGAGTTTAGAGGATGCAAAATTTAAGGGGAATAGTTCAATTTTAAAGAATAGTTTTAGACATTATGCAAAAACATGTATGTTTAAATTTCATGCCTAGGTTAATGACATAACACACAAAATAAGACACTAGGTTTAATTATTTTGGAGTGCTGGAGAACTTTGGTCTATAACCAGTCAAGATTAATACCTGAGTTTATTTTCATCAAATTCCCAAATATTTAGTAGGTTTATAAAAATACATAAGTAATAATTTAAACATAGCAAGAGGGCACTTGAAGATGATATGCATACGGTATCCTTGTATAATACATATCCATGCATTTCAATTTTACATATCAAATTTCTTATGAATCATCTCCTTTCATGACATGTGCACATGACAGAGAAATATAAGACACTTGACATTGGTTAGTGGATGTTATGTTTCTAAATCTGCTTTAATTGTAAAACTCAACCAAACAAGATTTTAATTTTGGGTTTTTATAAAACCTCTAATTAATGTGCTCGCCATTTAAATAGAAATTCTGAATTTGAAACTAAACTCAAATCTGACCTAAAAGTTGAATTTTTTTTTTTTAGTTTTGAAAACTGAAATCTAATTTTTGTAAAAAAGATTTAAATATATATATATATATATATTTTTATTTGTGGAAAACATCCCAAAAGGGATGCCACTTTCGAGTAAGACCCAAGGAGGCAGGGGTATCCAAAGATTTAAATATTTTGGAGAACAAGGGAAACACATCAAAATCCAAACTGAAACATGAAATCTGGATTCTGAGGTGAGGTCTGAAAACCTGAAAAACATGTATAACTTCACTATATGTGAATAACATTCCAAACGGTACATAAGATAAAAATATCTTCTTGAGAGGTTATGGATGCCAACTTAGGCCGAAAGTCTCAAGGGCAATTTGGACTTTGCACTTGGCCAAGCATATTAATCCTTTGACGCATAACCTGTAGAATACATTCTTCATAGCTTCTCTTCTCTAATAGGTACATCCTGTTTACAACTGTATTCTATTTCAGATCTCTTTGTTGTATGCGTGTGGTGTTATTATTTTTAATCTAATGGAAAAAACCAATGAGGTCCACAAGACTGGCCCCATGCACCCATGAACAATTTTTAGAAGTTTTTTTCCTAATGAACCTTCTAGCACTCAACAGAGAAATATGTGGGACTATTATTTTCAATTTAATGACAAAGACCAAGTAGATCGACAAGACCAGGCACCTTCCACCCATAAACAATTTATAAAAGTTTGTTCCTAATGAGCTCACTAGCAGTCCCATAGAGAAATGAAAATAAAATAGAAGGTTTATAACAATCCTGCTTCCTTGAATTGCGTTCTCTTAAAACAATCATGATGCAGTATGTTGTAGCAATTTTAGGCTCTTCCATGTTACATCTTTTAAAGGAAGCTTCTATTGGATGAGGTTTTCTGTTAGTACGTTAGTTTTTTTCGTTAGTCTCAGAATATGTTCTAGAATGATGATAACATGGCCTTAAATTGTCTACTAGTGGTAAGACGTTTGAAGTTATGACATTACTATCTTCTTCAAGCATGACACATGAAAGGTATCATGCAGTTATACTCCTGCTGGTATCTCAATAGTATATGCAACTTTTCCAACTTGTGCAAATATCTGGGAAAGCCCAAGTTTCTTTCCTATTTTTCTCTTAAAATATTTTTGTTTGTAGGTTGTAACTTCGTGAAAACTTAATCATCTACCTCAAATTCTCTCTGACTTTAGTGCTAGTCTCAAAGATTCATCCTGTCATGGGACACTCTAAGCTTTTCATTCAGGTAAACAATTAGCATTTTAATGTCTTCAATAGACCAATCACTCGGCAAGGTAGGACCATAAGGTCTTTGTTAGATTAATATCAGATTAATAATGGTCAATTAGCTTTTAGAGGATTGGGCATTAATAAAGTCATTGTGACTTTAGGTTATTTTATGCTTTTAAGTTGTATTTCACTTTAGTGTGTATCTCGGTCTATCCCACATTCATAAAGTGGATTGACTCGACTTATAGTAATCCTTTATAAGGAAGTTTTCGCTCCTCACTTTTAATAATGATATATGCAATATAGAGAACTCTCACAAGTAATCTTGTTTTCTTTTATGTCTTCTATGTTAATCTTTATATGGTATCAGAGCCACGAAGTCTGTGTGAGTGTGAATACCTAGGGACTGCCGTTGGCTGAGATGGATTGAGGGATCGCCAGCATGACACATCAAAGAGCCAAAAGGGTTTCGGATCAGCTGAAGCCAGGATCGATTTGATTTTTGGGTTTGCGGTTTTAAAGCCAAGATTTTTTTTTTAAAGAGGAAGTCGCTTTGAAAAAAAAAAACAAGACTGTATGACCCCCATCGAGCTGCCAACCACTAAATCAGCTGCCGCCAAAGAGTTTTTAGCCCGCACGTGAGTCGCCAAGGAGATCCATATGGCTGTACGGGACCGTACAACGCTAGGAATTGAGCTGCTTAGCGAAATTTGACCTGTACGGCTTGTTTAGACAGCCAATCAGAAGAATTTCTGAGTTTTATTGACAATACAAAAGAGATGGAATTAAATTGAAGTTGTTCCTGCTTGTATTCTGCCCAGATTTGTAGATTTGGAAGAATTGGTTGCTGATTTGGTGATTTCTAGCAGATACAAGGAAAAATTGACAGATTTATTACTTGGAGCTGTTTTGAGCAGATTTATTAAAAATCTGTGTTTTTCAGTGATATGTGGCTGCCATAGGTGTTTAGAGCCAGTATCTAGGTGTTCTTATTCCAGTATTGTTGATTGAGGGAGGGAAGAACATGTATTTCCAGCATTTTCCTTTGTTTCAGTATATATTTCTGTACATTTGACCTGTAGCTATGGCCTCCTTACCCAATATCATGTTGGAAGGCAGCCAAAGATTCTCTAGGAAGAACTACAATATGTGGAAGCAGCATATGTTGGCCATATTTGAGTACAAATGCTTGAATAATATTATCCTAGGCAAAGACACTTGACCCACAAGTGCAGGTAAAGACCAGGACAAGTAGGATAACAGGGTTTGCGCACCCGGCAGGCCAGGTGCGCAAACCCGTACCCGCACCTACACCAGGTGCGGTGTCAGCCGAACCCTGATGGGCCGTAGGGCTTGGTTGGTCACACCTAGCTCATTTTTAGGGCAACAAATTAAAAAAAATGTTTTTTTTTTTAATTTAAGTGGGCCCCAGCTGCACCCAGCCCATATGGGCCCAAAAAAAAAAAAAAAAAAAACATTTTAATTTTTTTTTTTTTTTTGAGTTGAAAGTTTTTAAAAACAATTAGACTGGCTATATTGGCTGATGAAAAATGTCTAGGGCGAGAGGGCGAGTGGGTTTCCGCGGGCGTGGGCGTGCGAGCCTGCGCATGAGCGTAGGGAGCTTAGACGCAGGTGATCAGGAGTTCTTCATTGATCGCGAAGGCAGTCGTTTTTCATCTGGCGGGCGTTTACCACGCGAAAGGTCGCGGGATGACCTCCGTGAATTAACAAAGGGCTTCGAAAACCCTTTATACGCAGGCGACGAAGGTTGTGAAAAGGCGTCGGGGGTGTTGGTTACCTCTGCGAAGGAGAATGTTGTGAGTAAATGCTCTGAAATCGGGAATTTATCGGGCGCGTTGGGGGTGTTGGTTACCTCTGCGAAGGAGAATGTTGTGAGTTTATCGGGCGAACAGGCTTCGAAGGAAGACAAGAATATCTCATCGCTTGTTGCTGGAGAAGTCCTGTCGGGCGGAAGCCCTGATGGCAAGTCGGAATCACGTGATCTGACTGTGGTGAATAACGAGAGTGGCGCGAAGGAGGGTTCTCGCGGGGATGGAGCAGGTAACCTTAAAGTGTATTCAAAAAAACATTCTTTGTCCACCGACAAATCACAATCTGCTGGCTTCAGATCGTATGTTGAAGTGGTCAAGCAATCGCCAGAAGCTGGTAAAGGGTTTGACTTTGGGCTTCTACGAATTCCGGGAATCGATATGCCAACTAGCTCATGGGCTAATGCTGATGATTTGGAGACTGACCTAGGCTACCAGCTGGATCGACTGGATTCGGAAATGGCGCAAGAGGAGGACGAATTCACAATCAATGCTATTGAGCATGATGAATATAGAGCAATGTGCCAAGAGCTAGAAACCAAAGGATTGATTTTATTTTTCCTGAAAAGGGTTCCATTGGAAAATGATTTCAAGAAGTGGGTGCGCCTTAATTGGGAGGCTAAGGGCGTGCATGTCAAATCGTTTTGGGGTCTTGGCGGGAGGTTTGTTTCTGTCCTTTTTGAAAAAGCAGATGCAGCTAGGTACGTTCTGCAGTATGGTACCTGGAACATTGCGGGGTCTACAACGTTTGTTCAAACCTGGCGGCCCAACTTTGATCCGAGAGACAGTTCGCAGGCACAGTACCCTCTCTGGATAGAATTTGTCGCGATGAAGACGGAATTACGATGCATGCTGAGGACGATGGCACAGAGATTTGGTAAAATTTTGTTGGATCCTTCAGGGAACTTGTCTCTCAAGGCGAGCCCCAGAATTTGTGTGGAGGTGGATCTGAAGCGCAAGCTTCCGGAGCAGATCAAGATTCTTACGCCGACAGGACCAGTTTATCAACAAGTGCGGTATTTGAACTTACCTAATGCATGCTTTGGGTGTCAATCCCTAGACCATATGATTCGGGATTGTCCCAAAAGAAAGGGGGTTTCACCTCCTGCTCAAAACAATGATAAAGGGGAAGAGGTTGCAGAAATTCAGAAGGATAAGGAGGCCCAGGTAGTCGAAGTGCAGAAAGATAAGATGAATGTGGAGGAGTCGGGGGGGTATGTCCCGACAAAGGAATCCCCTATGGTGCAGGATAATACGGAATGGAAGGTTGTACAGAAGAGGAGGGAGTCTAGGGGATCCCCGGTCAAACCCAATAAGGCACGACGTAATTTAGACTCACAGGCCTTGGCGAATGGAACGAAAATCCGTGAGTCACCTGGATCTTCGGATGTGGCTTCGCAAGTTCGCAGATCTCCTTCAGGAGAAGATGTGAGGCAGGGAGGTGATAGGAATGCCCCGGCAGGCAACCGGTTTGTGGTTCTTCATTCTCAAACTTCTCAATGAAGTTTCATATTGCATCTTGGAACGTGAGAGGCATGGTCCTCCCTGAAAGACGTAGTGTTGTTTGTGGTTTTCTTAAGTCTGTTGCTGCTGACGTGGTTTGCTTGCAAGAGGTTAAGCTTAGTGGTTTTGAGCTGTGTAGTAGTCTGTCTAATGCTTGGAGAGGCACCTGGTGGAGTTCGTCTCACAGGCAAGGTTCAGGAGGGGTTGTTCTGGCTGTGCGTCCCTGGTTGGCTTCTTTGTTGCTTAATCATGGCGAGGATCCGGAGGGAAGAGCTATTTGGGCTACCTTTGCACTCTCAGGACAGGTAGTGGGCATTTGCTGCATTTATGGTCCTAATTCTGCGCATGATAGAACCATTCTTTGGAGATGGTTGCAGGATAATCTTCCGGATGCTTGTTGGATTCTTGGAGGGGATTTCAACATGGTGGAGTGGGACGGGGATAGGGAAGGAGGAATTGGAGGGTGTCTGTGTGGTGGTGAGAAAGAGGTGTGGTCCAGTACTAAAGCTCATTTGCAGGTTTTCGATGTTAACTTTAAGCAGAAGCATCTTGAGTCAGGAGGTTGACACACGTGGTCTAATCGGAGAAAAGAAGAGGACAGGATATTCGCTCGTCTGGACAGATTTTATGCTGATTCTTTGTTCACTTTTGCTGGCAATGGTCGCAGAGCGGTGGATGTGGATTTGGGGATTACTGGCTCCGATCATTCTCCCATTTGCTCGTGTGTTCATGTTGGATCTGTGTGTTTGGACAAGAGACCTGTGCCTTTTAAGCTCAACATCTCTCATCTGGACTCCGCTGATTGCAGGGAGTTGATTAGATGTGTTTGGAATTTAGTCCCGAGACCTGATGGTGTTGGTTGGGTGGCTTGGTGGGATTCGGCTGTTCGAAGGGTTGTCAAATTTTTGAGAGGCTGGGGCAGGCTTATTGCTAGAAGGCGGCGGAGGTACATTAGATCTCTTCGTCATTCTTTGGAGGTGGATAAGCGTCTTCTGGAGGTTGATCCCTTCAACACGGATCTTCAGGAGCGGGTTGCTGTTCAGGAGAGTTCTGTGAGGAGATATGAGGATTATGTTGGCAGGGGAGCCAAGGTGAGGAGCAGGCTTCACTGGTTGCAGGAAGGGGATGCTCCGTCTCAGTTCTTCTTCAATTACATTAAGAAGAAGAATGCCTCGGAGAGGATTCTTTCTCTTGAGACTGATGATTCTGGTCATACTGAAAATGAGGAGGCGATCAAAGGTATTTTTGAAAATCATTTTAGAAAGATCTTTTCTGCTTATGATGACTCCCCTGATGTGCAAAGAGCTAGGAAGCAGATTCAGTCGTGTATTCCAAAGAAAGTTTTTGGTTATGAGAGCGACAAGCTTGCTGCAGAATTTTCCAAAGATGAGTTGTTTATCGCCCTTTCGAGTATGAAGAATGGTAAGGCTCCTGGGCCTGATGGTCTTCCTGTAGAGTTCTACAAACCCATGTGGGATGACATTGGGGAAGACTATTACAGGATGATTAATGAGGTCTTTGGTGGTGCGGGCTTCTCGGAGTGGATGAATCAAGGGATCATTAAGCTTATTCCAAAAGGCGCGAACAAGGACAAAATTAGTGGTTGGCGTCCTATTACATTGCTTAATGTCTCGTACAAGATTGCGGCCAAAGCCATTGCTTTACGTCTCCAGCAAGTTGCGGCCAGGATTGTTAGAGAGGAGCAAACCGGATTTGTCAAGGGCAGATTTATTCTGGATACTGTTCTCTCGGTGTGGGAGGCAATGGATTGGGCTGAGGAGTCTGGGCAGCAAGCTCTTTTCTTGAAAATTGACTTTGACAAGGCCTATGATAGGGTGGATTGGGCGTTTGTGCTTCAGATGCTTTTCTCTCTGGGTTTTGGTGAGAGGGCGGTGGACAAAATTGGCATACTCTTTTCTTCAGCATCTGCTAAAGTGATGGTCAATGGCAGACTTTCAGATAGTATTCAGTTGTTCCGATCTATCCGACAAGGCTGTCCTGTTGCTCCTCTTCTGTTTGTGCTGTCTGCTGATGCGTTGGGATATTTGTTGGCTGACAAAATAAGTTGTGGGTTGATTCGTGGTATTTCTCTCCCGGAGGGACAGTTGGCGAACAACCATTTTGCTGATGATTCTTTCCTATCTGTTCAGATGGACACTGAGTCTATTAGGCACATGCAGGAGTGTCTCAAAATTTTTTGTGATGCTTCTGGAGCGGTGGTTAGTGAAACCAAATCTGATTACTGGTTAGTTGGTGCTGATTCTCTTCCGGCGGATGTTCATGTTGGTTGGAGAAAGATTGAAGACGGGGTGATTGTCAGGTACCTGGGTATCCCTTTTGGAAGGAGGGTCTCTCCTAAAGCCATGTGGGACTGGTGTATGGAAAAGTTCGAAAAGAAGATTCAGTTCTGGAGGCATAAGTTGATTTCATTTGCGGGTAAACTGACCGTGGTGAGCAAGATTCTCCAGGCTTGTCACATGTATTATTCTTCCTGCTGGCTTCCTAATGCTTCTCACTATAAGCGGCTAGAATCTAGTATAAGAAGCTTTTTGTGGTCGAATATGGACGGTTCCAGGCGCGTTCCGCTGGTGGGTTGGAGATATTGTGCAACACCCAGAGCTAAAGGGGGCCTTGGTTTGTTAGATATCCAGGTGCAGGGCAGGGTGTTGGCTTCAAAATGGGTGGTCAGAGCTTTGATTGGGGATCTTGGTTGGCAACGGCATATCCGGTTTCGTATAATGAGCTCCCAGCATGTTGATGGTTTTCGGGGCCCTTTCACGCTTGAAGATATTGTGGGTAATCCGGATAAATTCAAGGTTAGGGGGAGTATTCTCTTCAAAAGAATTTGGGAAGCTTGGAGATATGTTGCTAAACATGTTCAGTGGTCTTATCAGGATCCTAGGAGAGGTTTGACTCTTGCTTCCAAAGCTATTTGCTTGTGGAAGGAGAATGGTGCATATGCCTCTGATATCCCGGCCATGCAGTGTAGGAGACTGCATAAGAAAGGTATTGTTTGTTGGGCAGATCTTTGGGATGTAGATAATAATCAGTGGATGTCTTGGCAGCAGTTGCTTGTCAAATTTAAGCTAAAAGCTTCAGACAAGTTTGCAGTGCAGCAGATTCAGGGGCTTCTTCCTGTTGAGCAGTATGACAAGGTTTCTAATGGATTGCCCGGTCCTGTTTGGCGTGATTGGCGTTGGTTTTATGGGAAGCCTATTTGGATTTTCAGCTCTGCCCGTATTTATCATCGGATGGTTCCCCCGGTTTCCTTCAGAGATGTGCTTAATATTAGATGGGGTACTAATTATTCAGTGAAGAAATGGAGGAAAAGGTTAACTGGCGTTTGGCGATTTCGGATTTCGATGCAGTTGAAGGTTTTCGCGTGGCTTGTCCTTATGCAAGGATTACAGAGCAAAGCTAGACTCTCCAAGTGGTTGCTTGCCTCTGATGGTTGCTCGGTTTGTGGGAAAAGGGAGACGGTTAAGCATATTTTTTGGGACTGCTCTCGAGTGAAAGGTGTCTGGAAGCGGATAGGACAGCTTTATTCCTCTGTCATGCCTAGCCCTCCATGGTGGCAGTTGATCATTCTCGGAGATTCGTCCCGCCTATCTCCATTATCTTGTATTTTCTGGCATGTTGTTAGAATTAGTACTTTGTTTGCCATATGGAAGGACAGGTGTCATATAGTTTTTGGGAGTGATGTTGTAGGAGTTGATCATACTGTTAGTATAGCCTGTAGAATGATCTCTGAACAGTTAAATGCCTTTAGGAATGATATTTTGAAGGACTGTGGTAGAATAGATAAGTCTATGAGAGCAGAAGGTCTGCTTTTGCTCCGGAAGCTGATGTAATGGCTCTGTAATTTTTTGATTCTTTTTTAATAAAGTATTATCTTCAATAAAAAAAAAACGATTAGACTGTAGACAGTAGTTCTAAACCCTAGGACTGGCTGGCACATCCGTCAACAATTTTGCAATGTAATTGACCAAGTTTTGTTTATGTTTTGGAACTCTGGAAAACAACCGTCATGCTTGTAACTCTAGACGTCTAGTCATCTTGTCAGACGTCTAGCCATTTTGTCAGACGTCTAGTTAGCTTGGGTAATTAGATAGACTTCTAGTTAAGTGCTAAAGGAAGTAGTTGAGGGAATTAGTTGGGGCGGTTCCAGGAGTTGGTTGGGGAAACCAACTTGTTGCACCTATTTAAATCCCCCTTTCAAACATTTGTGGATATGCAATCAATGCTGTAAGAGTTACATACGATCATCTGATAATGCAAAAGGCTGTTATTCCATTCTATATTCTGCGTGCATGGTGATTGTTGTGTGAGTTGCAGTGAGAGACCATTAATGGTTGTGTTGCAGGTTTTCCATGCTGACAGTGATTGCAGGTTTGCCAGAGATTGCAGAACAGGTGCGGAGGCGAATGATTGACATGATGGTTGCAGGTTTACACCGGTCAAGGTACTCTGATGTCTAGCCCTGACGTATGGTAACTGCCAGACGACTAGTCGTCTGGCCCCCATACCCTGACGTCTGCCCAGACCAGACGTCCAGGTCCTACCTGACGGATAACCCCCCTGACCGGACGTCTCCCTTGCTAGCTCAGAGGTCTACCCTCCAGACGGCTGCTCCCGCCGTCTGACCCTGTTCCAGACGTCTGCACCTGTCTGCCAGACGTCTAGGCTCTGTCCACAATTGTCCGACTTGGACTACTGATAAATATCTTGCTTAGTTCCTGATATCTATTGTCATCACCCTATATCGGGAATGCACTCACCCCTGTCTACATTTGGCGTCGTTGCCTAATCGAAAAAACCTGGAGAGTCAAGACAGAGTAATAGGACAGTAACTAGGTGAATGACTGGTTTCAGGTCGCGGAACAAAGAGCAAATACCGGTGAGAAGAAGTGCACGATTGGCGAACTTAAGGACACACGAGGTCACAAAAGTATCTCTTCCAGAGGTGGAGAGAGTATGGAACACTGAAGAGGAAGATAACGTCAACATAGAAACATGGTTGGTGACTGCAGAAAACGAGGGAGAGCGAATAGCTAAGGAATAGCCTGTCATTGAAGACTGGACGACAACACTAGAACCAGCGGGGGAAGGGTGGCCAGAGGATACTGAAGGAGAGAACCTGGTATCAGGGCACCAACGCGGACGTTCGTGGGGAGGAAGGCCGGAGCCACGTTTGGTATATTCGCGAAGGAGATTGCGAAGCAGAGACCAATTGGAGACGGGAAGAAGGCTATTCGGGCATAACTTTGCACCACCAACAGTAAATAGACAATCGAACCAACCACTACAACCATTAACACCAGGAAGACAGAATATCATGGCAAATCCTGCCAATAGAACGATACAGCAAAAGTGCCCGCCCTTCTCAGGTGAAGGGAAGGAGGATCCATCAAGACATGTGGGGACTTGCATCACCATTTGGGGAGCGAATGGAGTCACACAGGACACACAATGGTTGCAATTATATCCGGCCACATTGCGAGGCATGGCGATTGACTGGTACTTGAAAAGACAAAGTACGCAAGCATTTGCACAATGGGACGACCTCAAGAATGCATTCATAGAAGAATTCCGACCCATGAGGGATGACACTGACATAATTACAGAAATGTGTCACTAAACAAAAAACGGACGAGGATGTCAAAAGCTACAATAGAAGATTGAAGAAATTGACGGATAAAATGGAGATGACACCTGCCGACGGTATGGTAAAACGGTGGTTTTTGGATGGGCTACTACCAAGGTTCAAGAAGAAAATGTACCATCCTCAACGTATGTAGAAGCACTGGAGAAGGCTAAGAACTTCGAAAGTGAAGGCAAACAAACGACTGCAGGCATTGGTGGCTACCTAAAGCATGTTGAAGATTCGGACAGTGAAGCTGAAGACAAAGTACAGAACATGATTCATACCTTCAAGAGAGAATTTGACAAAATTCTAAAAGAAGCAAAAGGTGAAGGTCGGAAGGATCGAAAAGAAATTTGGTGTTCAGACTGCAAGGCAGAGGGACACTCAAACATAGACTGTCCAAAGAAGGCATATTGTAATATATGTGAAGTTGCAGGACATCCCGTCATTGACTGTCCATTCAACTTAAAAAGTAAGAGGCATCAGACATTGGCAATACAACAGGAAGAGCATCCAAACCCACAAAGGAATGGACAAGGAGCCACTAGCGGAGGATACAGGAATAATCGTTGAGAAGGAAGACAAGGAGGTCAGAGTCGTCTGCAATATGACTCTGATGGAAGGCCGATTATTCAATGTCGAAATTGTTAAGAATGGGGCCATTTTGCAAAAAACTATCCTAAACCCCAGAATGCAGGTAATAACAGTGGTAACAACACCACTCAAATGTGTAAATGGTGTGGTCCAGGAAACCACAAGGAGGCTAATTGCCCGAACAAAGCAAGTACCAGTGGAACACAGAATATTAATCTCATCGGCATTGGAGAAGTGACTGAGGTAGAGAAAGAAGTCTTGGCTGTGACAAGAGCACAAACCAAGAAAAAGGAGGATTACCCAAACCCTGCCAAGGAGAAGGAACGATGGCAGGAAGCCCAAAAATTGATTGAGACAGAACTAGCAAAGGAGAAACAGGGACTAGTTCTGGAGAAAGTGTTAAAGAGACCAGAAATAACGAAGAAGGCATCAGTAGAAGGCTTGGTAACAGAGGTACTAAAAACGAAGGTAGAGATGAAGGTCGCCAACCTGTTTAGTATAATACCGGAGTTGTACACTACAATCGGGGAAGTCATCAAGAAAAAGGATGAACCTCGATAGGTAGCAGCTATCAAGCAAGGACAATTTATCGACCCAACAATCCTGATGATTGAAGCCGGGAGGAGGCTAACTATTGTTCAAATGGAAGTTTTGAACCGTAGGCTGAATCAGGTGATTGTAGATGGAGGGTCTAGTCTGAATGTGATGCCAGAAAAGACATGGTGGATTCTGGGGCAACCCGCCTTACGGTCTCCAAATTTCAAACTATATGGCGCTGATCAATACGACATTGAAACAATAGGCATTTTGATGAATCATAAGGTAGGCATATCCGAACAGGACTTCACCTTAGATTTCGTTGTCATCGCTATGCAGAAACCCGCATATGATGCACTATTAGGACGCGGATGGTTGAGGACAGCAAAAGTCAACCACAATTGGGAGAAAAAATGACTATCTTTCAAATAGGGGCAGCACAAGTATATAATTAATCTGAAGAACCAAACAGTAAGTCAGGACATAGCTACTTCAGATGATTCGGGATCCTCTTCGTCAGATGGTGAAACAGGACATGAACCAGATGAGGAGGGAGTGTTGCACCTCGATGATTACACGGAAGATGAGTACGACCAAGATAAAGGTTTACTACACTGGCAGTTAGAAGATTATGAGATATTCCCTCCCCAATGTCTTTGTATAGATGCGGGAAAAGAGATTCAAGAGGATGGGATACAGGAACCAGAAAGAGAAGCCAGTAACAAGAGACAGACAGCAGCAGAAAAGGACAAGGAAAGAGAAAAGTGGACATTTCCCAAGAATTTTGCAGAATTCACAATGGGGGAGGCAGTCATAGAGGATAAACCAGCCCACCCCATTGTTGCACTAAAGGCAACAGATAACCCTAAATCAATTAAATATGAAGGTCCAAGAATGATTCAGGTAAACTTGGGAGAGAAGGGTGAAGAGAAGATGATCAAATGTGGAGATGATTGGGATCCAGTCCTAAAAGCAACAACAATTAAGATTTTTATGGACTATAAGGATGTTTTTGCTTGGACGTATAAAGATTTGAAGGGAGTACCACCCGAACTCTGCGTACACAAGATTCCTCTGATAGAAGGCGCACAACCAATCATAAGGCGTCCTTACATAATGAATCCCAAATATGCAGCAAAGGTGAATGCCGAAATCGAAAAGATGCTAGATGCAGGCATTATATTCAAAGTTATGACAAGCGAGTGGGTTTCACCAATTGTAATTGTTGGTTACAAATCTGCCACTAGGAAAGGTTTTAGGTCTTTGCGCCCTAGATTCGCCCAGGAGATTGAAAGGTCGGAAGGAAGGGATGCCTTCCGAGCCAATCTCCGGAGGAGGCCGGCTTCCTATATTTTTTAGTTTGGGGGGTTTAGTTTAAAGTGTAGGAAAGAGATATAAAAGGAACAAGAAGAAACGTAAACATGATTTGTTTCGGGTGGGGAAGGTAAGCAACACAACTACTAACATATCACTTTACCAACAACAATCAAAACAATGTATGCAACATAAACCATTAGCATTACTCTATCCTATGTATCCTCCCTATATTATTCTAGATATACTTAATCGCCAATGCTGAGATCCAGATATGCAGAATGACAACAATCAGAAAAATAAGCAACATGAAACAAAAATAATTGAGGAAGGCAGCATAAAAGACAGATGCAACTATTGGAGCCAAATATACTCTGAATTAAAAGCAAGTGCAGAGATACAAAAGTTTCCTAGCAATATACCCCCCTTCCACTTTTTTACAATGAAATGCCTTTGCTATTTATAGCAGATTTTCCCTTCGATTACATTTTGAGCACAGATCCCCAAACCTGCCAAAAGCTGTAAAAGCTGCAAAAAGCGGCCAGATTTGATCTTTGTCGGCCATCCTTGTACTTGCAGTATGCTTCTCCTGAGCTTTGTACAACTTCTGACAAATTTGGTAGTTGAAAAGGGAATTATCAGTTAATTCTGGTAGGTGAAGTACATTTTATCCTTCGCGAAGCTGGCTCGAATCCCGAAACTTGTTTTGAAAATGGCGCGAAGAATCATCTTCAAACACCCCACTGACTGCCGCCGGAGATCGCTGAAATGGAGAAGAAACGCCCAAAGTCGCTGAAAAGCGATGGCGATCTTCGGAATGGGAGCTCAGGACGACCTTCGGGCCAAGTTGGAAAGTGCTCAAAACTTGAGCGGCTTTGAGAAATTACGCTCGGCGACGGCGATCTTGGGAACGTTCTGCAAATCGTTGAGATCTTGAAGCGCTACTGAGAAAGGTGAGTTGCGACAACGATCGCGGGAGTGGGGGAAGAGTTAGCTAATTTCCCGTCTTTTTGCCTTTTTGCTGGATGTCGCTGAAATGTCGAGCGATTTCGGGCACTTTGTAATCACGATAGCGATCTTGAGCACAAGCGCTCTTTTCCTTCCTTCGCGTGCTCGAAAGCACTGCAGCGACGAGCGATTTCGGGAAACGACGACGATTGCTGGCTTGGCGGCACTTAGAGATTTTGCAAGTTTTAAACGCCGCTCTCTTAGTCGCTGAAAAACACTGTGACAACGGGCATTGCCGAAAAGTGACGGCGATCGCGAGCTTCTCAACACTTAGGCAAAATTCTACCATTTTATGCGCTGCCTGCAGTCGCTCAAAATACACGCTTTCGCCAGAAATCGCAAGGCAAAGATGGCCAATTCGGGAGGAGATAAATACTTAGAAATTTTTTACAATTTTTTCATGCAAGTGCTGGCATTCAATCTGGGAAAAGCTGGGAACTGAAATTTGAAGAACTTGAGGATGAACCAAGAAAACCAAAACAACAATGAGAACAAAAGAACGAGGAAGGAGGGTGGCAACAACCTGATGAAATTTGAAATTTTATACCCCTAGCAAAATGTGGCAACATTCTTGGCGGCTCGCGGGGTATCGAGCTCGCCTCGATGCAAGAATCCACGCCTTTATCCTTTGGGCCCGGAGTCACCCCCGGTCTCTGCTTCCTTTTCCTGTAGGCCCTGGTCTTGCTGCTCTGAATCTTGTTGCTCCTCCTTCGCGGGATCTTCTTCCTCAGACTCATTTTCATTGTCTTCCTCTTCGGACCCTTCTTCTGATGGCTCTTCCCCCTCCTCTGGATCTTCGTCCGGGTTGAACTCCCCGGAGGCAAGGCGAGCCTTGATGCGCTCATATGTTTCTTGAACTTGAGCCCAGGCATTCTCCGAGAAGGGCTCCACTGCATTGCAGTCTAATGGAATGGCGGCGGGAATGGATGCGGCAGCAGGAGACAAGGACGCCGCAGACACTAACTCAACGGTTTGTGAGGGGAAAGGGTGCGTACCTGCGGGCTCCGCCCGAGCCGGTGAGTCGAAGACTTGGTCTATCCACAGATTCCCCGCGAATGCGGATATATCTTCCTTTTCTGCAGCAGCCTCCAAGATTTTACCCCTTTTTTGTGGCGGCGTTATATCAGATTGTGGCGCGGCTCCCTTCTCAGGTGCAGGCCCTTGCTCCTTAGACCTCTCTGTTCTTTTCCTCTTAAGAGGGGCAAGCTCCTCCTCTTGGGTGATAGGCGTCAAGCTAATGGAGCTCTTCGAGGCTTTGAGGGGCTTTACTGTTACTTTGACCGCCTTTTTCTTTTGGAGCGCAGGGGACGCTATTGCCGAGGAAGTCTGCTTCGCTTGAGTCACGTGTGTGGATATCTCCTTCTCGGGTGACGCGGCCTTAGCTTGCTGCTTTTCCGCTGACTGCTGCATCCTGAGCTCCACAATTTGCCCTGCTTGCATTTCCTTGCTGGAGCCCTCACCACTTGCTTGCAACTGCTTGGGTGGGTCCTGCCCCTTTTGTAGGCGAGAGCCTGGGGGAACGATGTGACGAAACACAACAGGCTGCCACGTGGCGTGATGCTTGTCATAGAGGTCGGAAAACGTGTCATCATTAGCTATGTCCTTTAGAGATTTGTCCTTTCTGGTTCTGACACGCATTATCCACCACTCTGATATTTTCTCAAGTCTCCAACCTTTTTTCTGCAATCTAGCCTCCAACCTCCTGTATACATCTGTACTCGGCCTGTGTTCTTTCTTTCGGGCAGGATCAAATTCAACCTCTACACAGTAGAAGTCATGCCATGGTGGAAAAGACTGCATATCTTCAATGTACCACTCCAGATCTCTGTCCTGGTTATTGCGCTCGTCCATAATTCCCTCGTGGGGACAGGCATGGAACTCTTGGAATGATGTGAAATCCTTTATTATGTCGAGGGGGTCATACTTCCATTTCTGCGGCAGCTCCACTAAACCGAAGCTCGAGAGCGTGGCGTGTAGGTATTGATGCTGCCCATTTATACCAACTTCAATTCCGGCCCAGGTGATGGGGTACTCAAACAGATGGCCCTTTTTTCTTCCCTGACCATACTTCTCATCCGTATAGTCCATCTGTCGTGCCGCCTCTAAGGCGAACTGGTATTCCGGGGTATAATAGGGCAGTAAGAAAGGCTTGCCTGTGAACCCGAAAATCCTTATCACAAACCCCTGCGTTAGGCGAAAAGTATCGCCGAATGTCTGGTCGCTGACTTGATTCCTCATCGCGCGCGGGACGCGTGGGCATGAACCATGAAGAAGGGCTAGAGCTGGGCCCAAGAAGGATATATTAAATTTGTAGTAGGACTCCTCCCTCAACAACACTCTGGTCCATTCATAGACTGGGAGAGGCGCCCCTTTGCTATCCTTGCGTTGCACTGGAAGCGACCGTATGTGGCTATGCATGTGAAACAAGAACAACCATGCCAAGGCCGAACAGTACCTGAAACTTTCTCTTGCGCCGCTTTTCAATTCTCGCAGCTGCTGATGAATTCCCCGAGTTACGCAGTCCGCCCAATCAAAGAAGACCGGCTTGGTCTTATCAGTCATTTCCTTGGGGTCATAAAATTCTCCCCTCATGATGCACTCGGCGAGGGTGATTTGGTAGGGAAGGACTGTCGCGTCTGTGCCAAGGCCCAAGACCCAAGCCAACATAGTGTATATGCTAGTGCTCTTAAAATCGCTCAAAGGTCTTCCTTGCTTTGGCCATTGCCGTGGCGGAAGGGGTTCATGGAGTTGAGAGTCCACAAAATTCCGCATTCTCTGGTTGTCCGAATACCTGTTTGCCTGTTCCCCCAGATTGACGTTTTTGACAATATAATCTTCGTCGTTCAACTTTACGCCTGGCGCAAAGGCCGCTCCCACGGTTTCGGAGTAGATTGAGAATAAAACATTGCCCTTGTGGTCACAGACCTGCCTGGTGTTCGGCTTATAGTATTCAACAATCGCTGCCACTAGCTCAGGGCAATGATGCACCTGCGGGCATAGAAACCAGTAAAGGTTGGACAGATAAGCCGAGGCGTAAGGATTCGAAGGAGAAAACTTCTCTCGCCAGTTCTGAATTGTTTGCCGCAGCTGACTAGTGCCCTGCGAGTAAATTCCATCCCTTAGCTTAATCCAGTAGTCGATGGGAGGAGAGGGAACCGGCTTCGGTTGCACGACTCGGGGGTTCTTCTCTTTTTCTGCTTCGGATGCCTTTCCCTTGTCTTTTTTCTCCTTCTTCTGCCCACTTACAGGTGCACTTGAAGCCGCTTGACCCTGCGCTGCGCTCTTCTGCTTGCCTTCTTTCTTTCCCATGGCGAAGGAAGATTTCAGTCTAGTTGCAGCTCGAAGTGCGCTAGAATTCACTTGGTAAAGCGCTTTCGAGAGGATGTTCTTTTATAACAGAGAATTGAGGAAGGGTCTTTAATGGAGGGCGCAGCAGGGTACTTGAATTTAATGCGAGGCGCATGAAGTTGGTGGACGTCGATCTTGCTCTAGGGTGGCCATGCATGAAATCTTTCTTGGGAGCGCAAATGTTTAAACCTTTGTCCCTTTAGAGCACATTCCTTTGTATAATCACTTGTGGAACACGTGCAAACTCTCCTTTTTCTGTTGTCACGCTCCTTGAAAGACGGGCCCAAGACATCCTTTGGCACACTTTTCTACGCCGTTAGCTGGAAAGGAAAAGGGGGGTCCCACCTTTAATTTCATGCTTTTCCTCGAAATCGCTCAAAACTTGAGCGCTTTTGGGCGCGGGCCTGTTTTGCGAGCGACGGAGGGAATTTTGCTCCTTGAAGCAATCACTTACTTCTCCTTTATGCTCTTTGTCGCTAAACTGGGGGGCGCGCTCGGGAGAAGGAGCGTTAGGCGAGCGAACTCACACTTAGAAAATTTTAAACTTTTAAAACATCCCCCTTACTTGGCAGCGCTTGTCTTTAACTTAACCACCGTCGTCGCTAAAAAATAGGAGCGACAATTGTCTTTTTCGGAAAAGCGAGCGACGGGGAGATTTTGCACTCGAAACACTTGAGGCATTTTTTCTCGAGTTCGCCCAAAATTTATGAGCGCTCCTGGGATCGCTCAAAAATTGGGCGATCTCGGGCATTTTTGCCAAATGCGAGCGACGGAGAGATTTGCATCTTAGAACGCCTTGCTTCTGTTGTTCCCGCCGTCGCTGAAAACATGGTGCGCCTTTGAGAATTTGTGCATCTAGCGAGCGACAGAGGGATTTTCCACACTTAGAAGAATTTTGGACTTCTTTTACTCGCGCTTCCTCCTCACTCTTTTGGCTGCTGTCGTCGAAAATATTGGGCGATTCCTGGAATCGTTCAGAATTTGAGCGCTTTAGGGATTCCTCGGATACTTCAAACGATCAAGGCGTCCTTCTTCTTGCTTGGAATCGCTCAAAACTTGGCAGCGCTCTCGGGATCGCTCAAAAATTGGGCGATCTCGGGCATTTTCCCTTAGCAAGCATCCTTTTGTTCTCTTTGACTCGGCCGTTGCTTGGAATGAACTCTCGCTATCGCCCAAAAAGCGAAGCGATCTCAGGACTTGGCAATTTAGCGAGCGAAGGCGGGCAAACTTTTGTTTTTCTCCCGGCTATCTCCATAACTTCTTCTTTCAAAGGGGATTGCTTCTGCATCACTTAGAATCAAAAACTTTACAGACCCAAGGATCTGGCGAACAATTTGGCTCAACAGCCTAAAAATAAAAACAACTGAAAAGCATATTTACAAGCAAATAAATTGAAAGAGCAGAAAAGAAAATATATACAGGGGGAACCTCTTGACGGAGCTTTTCAGTGGCGATAGGCTTTCAGATGAAAGTCGTTGACGGGAATTGGGAGGATATGACCCTCCATGTCTCTCAGGACAAATGAATTGAATTGATTGACCCTGGCAATCTGGAAGGGGCCTTCCCAGAAGGCATCAAATTTATCGTGATTGCCTGGTTTTGCCTTCAATGCATCCCATTTAAGCACTAGATCACCGATTTTGAAGACTCTGGCTGTAGTTCCTTTCGAGAACCAATTTCGTGTGGTGTCAGAGTGCTTCATGAAAGCTTCGTGAGCTTTCTCTCTCTGCTCCTCAAGCTGCAACAACTGAGCTAACCTGGAATCAAGGGGATCCAAGTTGTCCTTTTCATCGTCCAGCAGCCAAAGTGCGGGCATCTCAATGTGAGTAGGCAAAACTGCCTCTTTCCCATAGACTAACGCGTATGGCGATGTTCTGATGGATTTCTTTATGGATATGCGGTCTGCCCACAGAGCTCGGTCCAGGTGCAAGTGCCATGATCTCTTATTCCTCTCCAGAGTCTTCTTTATAATATTCATCAGATTTTTATTTGTAGACTCTGCGAGGCCATTTCCCTGCGGGTAGTAATTGGAGGAAGCTTTGTGATAAATGCCATACTTGCAAGTGAATTCTGTTAGTTGAGCCCCTTTGAACCCTGGACCATTGTCTGTTACAATCGCCTCTGGAATTCCGAAGCGAGTTATCAACCTTTCCAGGAAGGCAACGACTGTTTCCTGGTCAGCATGCTTCGTGGGTATAGCTTCGGCCCAGCGAGTGAAGTAGTCTGTGGCAGTCAAAATGAATTTGTGCCCTGTTGAGGATTCTGGGGAGATTTTGCCCACAAAGTCCAAGCCCCACTGCTGGAAGGGGAACTCTACCTGAATTGGTTGTAAAGGCATTGGAGCATTTTTGTTCCGACCAGCAAACCTCTGACACTTCTCGCACTTCTGGCAAACCTTCTGTGTGTCTGTGAATATGGTGGGCCAATAATAGCCCGCTTTTATTATCTTTAAGGCCGTAGGCCTTCCCGAAAGATGTCCTCCCGACATTCCAGAATGGAATTCGTCGAGGATTTTCTGCTTTTCCGCTTCCTTGACGCAACGTAGGAGAATACCATCAATATTTTTATAAAATAGCCCCTCAGGGCGCAGAACGTACTTTAGGGCATTGAGCCGAAACCTCCTTCTTTGCGAGGCAGTGAGCTGGTCTGGACACCTTCCTGTACTGAAATACCACACTATGTCGTCGGTCCAGTCGCTCTCCTCTGATAAGGAGTTGGCAAGGTTAACTTCCATCACCGGGTCTTCCCACTGACAAGCGGACACCTCAGCGGCGGCGCTTTTGGCTAGTTCTTGGCATAGTGCCCGACCTCGGATCAGCTTGGTGGGTCGCACCTCTATGTCGAACTCCTGAATTTTAGCAATCCATCCTGCCCTCTTGTGACCTGGTTCACCCTGAATGATAAAATTTCTGACGTCTGGGTGTATCACAAAGACTGTGATCCGGCTCTGGGAGACAAAGTGTTTAAACTTCCTCAAAGATCTCATGACCGCATGCACTTGTCGCTCGATGAAATTATACCTTTCCTCATGCGGTTGTATCACTTGGCTTAAGAAAGCTATTGGTCGCTCTTCGCCGTCGTCTCCCTTCTGGGTTAGAACCGCAACATAGCTCTCGGGTTCCCCGACTGCATACAGAATAAAATCTTTTGAATAGTCTGGGTTTACCAGCACAGGTGCCTGAGAGATTCTAGCTTTGATCTCATCAAATGCTTTTTTCCTTTCCTCAGTCCAGAGAAAATCAACATCCTTCTTCAATAGTTCGGCCATAGGTTTGATAACTTGAGCGAAATCAGGCACGAACTTCCTTACAAAGTTGATTTGGCCGAAAAAGGATTGGAGCCCTTTCTTGTCGACCGGGAGAGGAAGTTTCAGGAGAGCTTCCGCTCTATCAGGATCAACTGCTAGGCCTTTTTCAGAAATGACATGGCCTAACAATTTCCCTTCTTTGACTGCAAAGACAGACTTCTTGGGGTTGATGGATATGCCGAATTCCCGGCATCTTTCGAACACTTGCTCCAGGTGAGAGGTGTGCTCTTCCCGTTTGTGGGAAAACACAGTCATGTCATCTAAATAAATGACAATAATCTTATTTAGCAGCTCCCGAAAAGCAAGGTCCATGGCCCTCTGAAATGTGGCCCCAGCATTGGATAGGCCGAAAGGCATGCGTTGATATGCAAACGTTCCCCATTTGGTGGTGAACGTTGTCTTGTGTTGATCTTCGTCTTTCACCCAGACCTGGTTATAGCCAGAAAATCCGTCTAGGAGAGAAAATCGTTGAGCTCCTGCGACCACATGGAGAATCTGGTCAATCTGCGGGAGCGGGTAATGATCTTTGAGGGAGGCCTTGTTCAGATTGCGGAAGTCAACGCAGAGGCGGATATCCCCGTTCTTCTTTCTAATTGGGACCAAATTGGCGACCCAGGAAGAATGCTTGATAGGGTATATGATCTTGGCTTCCAGCATCTTCAATAGTTCTGCTTTCATCATAGCTTCGATCTTTGGGTTGACCGCTCTCTGCTTCTGTCTAAAGGGCTTAACCCCTTCCTCCAACTCTATGGTATGCTGTATTATTTCTCTGTCATACCCCTTGAGATCTTGATAACACCAAGCTACGATGTCTGGATACTTCTTGCACAAGGCCCGAATCTGTTCCAGCTCTTCTGGAGTACAGTCCGTTCCTACTTTGATTGTCTTCCCTGGTTCCAGTTCCAACTCTCTATACTGCTTGGCGTCGACCTTGATTCTGTGAGATATAGCTCTGTCATTTTGGTCAAACAGGCTCTCAAGGGTTATCAGTCCTTTTGGGACGTGATTATTCTTTAACTGTATCAACCCCTCATACTGCTCGTCATCAGGGTCTCTACCTTCGATTGAACTAGCTTCATGTATCATAAAGGTGACGATATCCTCGTCACAATCGAACACCTGCCAGTGGGTGTCCTTATCAGGCACAGAAGGCCTGTAAATGGTACGAACCGGCTTCGGCTTCTGCATAGTGTCATCAGCCGGGACGTATCTGGCTCCAACCGATGCCAGAATGTCAGCATGTTTGTTCTTTTCTCTGGAGATGGCTTTGACATTCAAGGAGTCAAATGATTCCATCAGGTCCCAAACACGATTGCGGTACGCCTTGAGGTAATGTTTTTTGGAGGCGCACTTGTTAGTGATCTGATTGCACACCAGCTCTGAGTCTCCGAAGATCTGCAGCTGTTTGATCCCGAGCCTTTCTGCTTTCTTCAAACCTAAGCATAGGGCTTCATATTCTGCTGCATTGTTGGTGCAACTCCAGGCCAGTCTGTAGCAGTAGTCCTTTTGTATGCCGGATGGTGAGACTAGGAGAACCCCTGCTCCGGCGCCATTCTTGCATCTGGCGCCATCAAAATACAGCTTCCATAGCTCATTGGGGGCAGGGCCTACGTCTTCTTTCATCGTCTCCTTCGGCTTCTCGGGCTGGGTAACAGAATAGCAGCCTATGTCAGTCTCGATCATGGCATTGAAATCCATCAGGGAGAATTCATCTTCGGCTTGCAGTTGCTCTATGGCTTCTTCTACTAGGTCCACTTCTTCAAGCTCCTCGGTCATCAGATGAACCATTTCACTCTGAAGCTCTTCTTCGGGAATACTCCCGACTAGGAAAGTAGAAGGTTTTTCATTGTATATTTTGACTTTCCTCCCTTTGAAGGGGACTTCCATGTGCGAGTAATCCAATGAGAGATACCCCCCGAGCTTGGCAGTAAACTCCCTTGAGAGGCACATGCCAAAGTAGGGCTCCAAGTCGACAACTACAACCTCCTGGATCACCGTGATATCTGGCGCCTTATGTAACTGAATGGGAATGTCCTTGATGACACCTACCGTCTTCACAGGAGTGTCGTCTAATTGCAAGACGCCCTGACTACTTCGGGTGTATTCCATGCCAATTTCTTCGCAAACTGCTCTCGGCATGACAGTGGTTGATGCGCCGGAGTCAACCATGCAGTTGTGCACCACGTGCCCTTCCATTCGTAAAGACAAATAGAAAGGAGGCGGTCTGTTCTTTCCAGTGATTGATGTTGTCAGGGGTTGAGCTAGCACAGGCTGTGGCAGTTTTCCTCCTTTCACAGTCTTTAGAGATTCTTGCAGCAGGTCCACTTGTCCTGGGAGCTGAAGGGCATCGTACATGCTAATCTTCGCCGGGGTCCTCTTCAACTCGTCGACAATATTATACCCGGAAGTGGACGGTCCCTCAACCTCCTTCGTTGACTCGTACTTAGTGCGGTACTGTTGCGTCGCCTCGACCCTTTGCCGCTTCGTCAGCGACGGGTACCTAAGCTTTTCTCGGGCTTGCTCTTTGGTTTCGGCTGGCGACTGAGTCACTGGAGCCTTAGTGAGGGGTAGTCTTTCCTTAGCTGGCGGCGGCGGAGGTGCTTTGTTGGGAGCATTTGCAGTAGCATCTGCAGCAGGTTGTGTCCTTTCCCTTCGGGTGTATACCTTTAATGGCTTCATTTGGGCTGTATCAACCTCAATAGGCCTTTTACCCTCTTTGGTTAAAATAGAAACGGGATCTTCCTCGGACACAGCGAAGTTGCGTTCCTCTTCTCGGATCATATTTACTTGATCTTCTTCCATGCTGCTACCGGCAAGAGTCTGGACGTAATGCTGATGCAGCATGCAACTTTCTTCCCCGTGAGGATCATTGCAGGTAGAGCACCAGTTCACTCGATCTGAAGTGCTTGGTCCAGCATTGGTGGCTGCATTTCTTGCCGGAGCCCTCTGGTTTTGGGCAGCTTGCTCTCTCGTCAGCGCTGGAGGAGGGTATGGCCTCCTAGGAACGAATTCCTGCTGGGCCTGCTTCTTCTTCATCACGGCCATGTCGTTAGACAGTGTCTGACAAACGGTAGTCAATGACTCCATTTGCTGCAGGATTTTAGACTGTACATCCACGGCTTGTACCGGCTGAGCTGGCGTGGGTAACGGAGCTAATGGCGGTGTTGGGGGTAGCGCTGGGTATTGTGGAGGAGCATGAAGTGGAGAATATGGCGGCTGAGATGAGAGCGGAGGAACAGACTGAGCGGGGAAATGCACCTGGGGAGGGTATTGAGTGACCACTGGTGCAGGATTCCATGATGAATCGGGATATGGAGATGATGAGGCGGACGTCGGCGGATACTGTGATTGCGGAAAGTCTGGGTAAATGGGCGGTTGCATCTTGTGCGGGAGTCTACCAATGCTTATCATATCCAGTTCTGCTCTCTGAGCTGCCTCATACAAATCAGGGAAAGTGTTTACACGGGCCAACTTGATGACCAGACTGATATCTGGGCCAAATGCTCTGACATAGTAATGAGCAGCTTGTCCATCAGAAGGACGAAGTTCAGGAGGAACTCTTTTCCATGACCGCGCGAATCTCACATTAAAATCTGAGATTTCCTCCTGTGGATGTCGTTGGATAGTTTGAAATTGGTGCAGCAGCGAGGACGGGTCTGCGGACTCATTGAATCCTTTACATAGCCGACCGGCGAGCGAGGCCCATCCAGTGATGACACCTTCGGGCAGGGATCTGTACCAGTACAACAACTTGCCCCGCAAAGAGAGCGCCAAAAGGCGAGTCTTGACACTTTCATTAGTAATGGAATGAAGCGCAGCCAAGGCCAGAATGTCTTGAATGTGCTCATACGCCGTCTTCCGGGTCCCGTCATAGGTAGGAATAGCCTTCAGGGCGGCAGGAGGAACAACTTCTTGCCCCGCTAGATTGAGAGGTCCGGTGGAGTCAACGGCCGGGAACAACTCAGCGGCATTTTGCTGATTCTGAGCTGCCATGTCTGCGTCTTGGTAATCTTCAGTGCTTTCCGAAGTGGTATCTTGTTCAGTTTCCGTATCGAGCACTTCGTCCTGGTCAGCTTGATAATCAACCAACCTCGGGCGTTCTCCAACAGCGTTGATGTCGAGCTCGTAAAAATCAGGCTCTCGTCCCGCGTTTCTAGCTCTCCATCTCCTCGTCTGCATGAAGGAATTTGATTTTGGACCGGTCTACTGGACTCAGAGAATATTCGGGTTTAGCAGAGTCGCCAGGTGTTCAGATTTGACAGCAATGAAGCGAACACCGACACTTCGATTCTGTTTTGGGGTGGAACACTCGGGTCCCACCGGGCGTGCCAGAGAAACTGTTGGTTACGAATCTGCCACTAGGAAAGGTTTTAGGTCTTTGCGCCCTAGATTCGCCCAACAGATTGAAAGGCCGGAAGGAAGGGATGCCTTCCGTGCCAATCTCCGGAGGAGGCCGGCTTCCTATATTTTTTAGTTTGGGGGGTTTAGTTTAAAGTGCAGGAAAGAGATATAAAAGGAACAAGAAGAAACATAAGCATGATTTGTTTCGGGTGGGGAAGGTAAGCAGCACAGCTACTAACATATCACTTTACCAACAACAATCAAAACAATGTATGCAACAGAAACCATTAGCATTATTCTATCCTATGTATCCTCCCTATATTATTCCAGATATACTTAATCGCCAATGCTGAGATCCAGATATGCAGAATGACAGCAATCAGAAAAATAAGCAACATGAAACAAAAATAATTGAGGAAGGCAGCATAAAAGACAGATGCAACTATTGGAGCCAAATATACTCTGAATTAAAAGCAAGTGCAGAGATACAGAAGTTTCCTAGCAATATACCCCCCTTCCACCCTTTTACAATGAAATGCCTTTGCTATTTATAGCAGATTTTCCCTCCCGATTACATTTTGAGCACAGATCCCCAAACCTGCCAAAAGCTGTAAAAGCTGCAAAAAGCGGCCAGATTTGATCCTTGTCGGCCATCCTTGTACTTGCAGTATGCTTCTCCTGAACTTCGTACAACTTCTGACAAATTTGGTAGTTGGAAAGGGAATTATCAGTTAATTCTGGTAGGTGAAGTACATTTTATCCTTCGCGAAGCTGGCTCGAATCCCGAAACTTGCTTTGAAAATGGCGGGAAGAATCATCTTCAAACACCCCACTGACTGCCGTCGGAGATCGCTGAAATGGAGAAGAAACGCCCAAAGTCGCTGAAAAGCGATGGCGATCTTCGGAATTGGAGCTCAGGACGACCTTCGGGCCAAGCTGGAAAGCGCTCAAAACTTGAGCGACTTTGAGAAATTACGCTCGGCGACGGCGATCTTGGGAATGTTCTGCAAATCGCTGAGATCTTGAAGCGCTACTGAGAAAGGTGAGTTGCGACAGCGATCGCGGGAGTGGGGGAAGAGTTAGCCAATTTCCTGCCTTTTGCTTTTTTGCTGGATGTCGCTGAAAAATCGAGCGATTTCGGGCATTTTGGAATCGCGACAGCGATCTTGAGCACAAGCGCTCCTTTCCTTCCTTCGCGCGCTCGAAAGCGCTGCAGCGACGAGCGATTTCGGTCAACGACGGCGATCGCTGGCTCGGCGACACTTAGAGATTTTTCAAGTTTTAAACGCCGCTCCCTTAGTCGCTGAAAAACACTGCGACAACGGGCATCGCCAAAAAGTGACGGCGATCGCGAGCTTCTCAACACTTAGGCAAAATTCTACAATTTTATGCGCTGCCCGCGGTCGCTCAAACTACACGCTTTTGCCGGAAATCGCAAGGCAGCGATGGCGATCTCGGGAAGAGACAAATACTTAGCAAATTTTTACAATTTTTTCATGCAAGTGTTGGCATTCAAATCTGGGAAAAGCTGGGAACTGAAATCTGAACAACTTGAAGATGAACCAAGAAAACTAAAACAGCAATGAGGAAAGAACAACGTGGAAGGAGGGTGGCAACAACCTGATGAAATTTGAAATTTTATACCCCTAGCAAAATGTGGCAACAATATTCACTCTAAAACGGGAAGTAGATAAAATCCGAATCTGTGTGGATTTTAGAAGTTTGAATGCCGTAACTATAAAAGATCCCTTCCCAATCCCATTCACAGACTCCATACTGGAAGAAGTAGCCGGCCACGAGATATATTCATTTTTGGATGGATTCTCGGGGTATAATCAGATTAGCATAGCAGAAGAAGACAAGTTGAAGACTACTTTTGTAGTAGAAAATGGAATATATGCATACAATCGCATGCCATTTGGACTATGCAATGCGCCCGCTACTTTTCAAAGGATCATCTTGTATATTTTTGATAAAATGTCCACAGGGAATTTTAAAGCCTTTCTAGATGATTGGTCACTATATGGGAAGACACAAGAACATTTAAAGGCCTTGGGAGAATGCATGAGTTTATGCAGGAAAGCACGAATAGCACTGAACCCAAATAAGTGTGTCTTGTTGGTGCCATACGAAAAGCTGCTAGGGCATATAGTATGCCAAGAAGGTTTGAAGCCCGACCTAGATAAAATACGGGTAGTGTTACTTATGGAGGAGCCACATGATGTGAGCTCGGTTAAAACCTTTTTGGGAACTATCGGATATTACAGGAGGTTTATCCAAAATTATGCATTGACATCTCATCCCCTAGACGCACTTACTCGGAAGAATATTTCATTTAGATGGACAGAAGAACACCAGGTGGCATTTGAAGGATTGAAAGGGCACTTGGTGAAAGCACCTATCCTGGTTTACCCAAACTGGGAGAAGGAATTCCATGTGCATGTGGATGCCTCAAATTTTGCCATCGGGTGTGCCTTGGCACAAGAAGGTCAATACGGGTTGGATCAGCCCATATACTTTGCAAGTCGGCTACTGTCTAGAGCCGAGAAGAATTATAGCACAACGGAGCGAGAAGCACTGGGAATGGTGTATGCAGTACAGAAGTACAGACACTACCTGTTGGCTAACCCCTTTGCTTTTTATGTGGACCATCAGGCTCTGTTGTACTTGATCAACAAACCGACGATCTACGGACGAGTAAGTCGATGGCTCGTCACCCAACAGGAATTTGTGTTTGGAGTGGTAGTCAGACCGGGGAAGAAACACGTAATAGCGGACCAGTTGTCGAGGATTCGCTCAGGAGAACCTACAGAGGGAGGAGTACCAGATGAATTTCCCGATGCACAGTTGTTCATGATTAATGCCATACCAGGATGGTATAAGCATATAGGGGAATATCTGTCGACAGGGCAGCTGCCAGAAGAATTAACAGCAGCTGAGCGGAGGAAAGTGATTACGAAATCGGCACCCTTCACCTTGATCGCAGGATTGCTTTACAAGATGGGGGAGGACCACGTACTTCGAAGATGTGTAATGGAGGATGAAGTACAACAAACCCTGAAGGAAACACATGAGGGATTGGCAGGAGGACACATGGGACCAGATGCAACAACAAGGAAAGTGTTGTTGGCAGGTCTATGGTGGCCCACCCTCTTTCACGATGCTAAGAACTTTGTGGTAGCATGTGATACGTGTCAAAGAACAGGGAAACCTTTGAAGAGGGACTTCATGCCATTACACCCGTCACAGCCTCAGGAACTCTTTGAAATATGGGGGCTGGATTTTGTAGGTCCTCTAAGAACAAGTCGAAGGAGAAGATGCCGATACATAGTGGTTGCCACGGAATATCTCACAAAATGGGTAGAAGCAAGGGCTTTACCGGACAACTCGGCAAAAAGCACGGCTCGCTTTTTGTATGAACAAGTAATTACAAGGTTCGGAATACCTCTACAGTTGACAAGTGATAGAGGAGGCCATTTTGTGAATGCAATTATTCAGAACTTGACAGAGGAATTCAGGATTTTTCATTCCTTGTCAAGCCCGTACTACCCAAGAGCAAATGGGCAGGCGGAGGCAACAAACAAAGTCTTGGTTTCGATCATGTATAAGACATGCGGAGTAGAAGGAGCCGACTGGGAGGAACGGTTACCAACAGTTTTATGGGCATACAGGACCACTTTCAAGCCCACTACAAATCACACACCCTTTCAACTGATGTACGGACAGGAAGCAGTCGTACCAGTTGAATTCCTTGTACCTAGCTTGAGGGTAGCAGTCGACAATCGCTTGAATGATGAGGAGAGTATTCGAGAACGACTGACAACATTGGTACAATTGGACGAAAAGAGGGTGATGGCACAATGGGCAACGGAGATTGCACAGAAAAGGAGGAAATTCTGGCATGATAAACATCTCCGAAAGATGGATCTGAAGGCTGGTGGACTAGTTCTCAAATACAATGGTAAGAGAGAACTCAAGCCGGGAAAGTTGAAAACTTTGTGGCTTGGACCCTTTCAGGTAGAAGAAGTGCTCGAAAACGGGGCAGTAAGACTGAGGAAGTTGGATGGAACATTATGCCCCGAGGTAATTAATGGTTCCAAGTTGAAAGTATACAAACCTCGTGCGCAGGTGAATATGATCAACTTGGGACAAACAGGAACTTCCAGAACAGAAGAGGAGGATCCAGGCACACAACCTTCTGGAAATAACGAGCAGGGTAGCGTTGTTCGAGAGGAGGAAACGCATGACCTGGATTGGTTGTTTGGGAGTGAAGAAGGGCAGACAATGGAACTCTCAAGTAACAGCGAAGAGGACCGACTCCAAGTTATGACGGAGGTCGCTCAACAGGAGGTTTTGGAAGAAGATGAAGAAGACGGAGTTAGACTCATGCAACGAATGAGAACGGAAACACATCGGTTGCAAGAAGAATATGAAACTCTGAGGCAGTACAACAATCAGCTACGGGAACAGGTGATCCAGGAGTTGGACACAACCATGCACAGGGTAAACGAAAGGCACGAAGCTCGCCTAGCGGAGTGGGCAGAGCTGAATCAGGGGGAACTTAGAAACAGTGCAACAGGGAACTCTTCGAAAGGCAGTTTATTCTCCTTGGAAGAAGAACAGGAAGACGTGACGAGTCCAAGGGAAAATAGAAGAGGAAAAGCAATAGTAACAGGTGCACCTTCTAGGAGTTCTTCTTCAGCCTCACTAAAAATCGTGTTAAATACAGAAGAATCCTCAGGTGGAGAAGCAACGAACCATCAGGAGACAAGAGATTCTCCAGAAAGACCCAGGAGGTGGGAAGCAGGACAAAGCTCGACTGCTAAATATCAGATAAGTAGGGAGGAAATGGCAGCAATAATATGGAAGGATATCGAGACGGTACCTGAAAAACCAAGAACTGGAGGATGGTTGGAAGACTCCAGTAGTGACGACAACCTTCCTCAGAATCCAGATATTCCATATGCCAGTCCTAACCTAGACAATAGAAGACAAAGGGATGAAGATCGCAGTCGACAAGCGGGTGTTAGATTTCTGGAAACTCCGCAAATAATTGAAGACGATGCTTCACTCAATCCACAGGATGAATACAACGGAGGAATGAACGAGGATGTTATACCAGATATACCACCGCCTCGTGCATGGAGAACACCTTATGTTGGAGCCATGAGACGCCCGACTGAACGGGAGGAGGTAGCTAGGTATCGGATGGCTGCACTAGATTTACGACAGCATAGAAGAGAAGTACGAAGATTGCAGCAAAGGGTTCAAGAAACTTCAGTATGGCCACTCAATACGGTAGGAGATGGAAATGACTCAAGTATCGACTCAGTATTTTCAGAGGAGTACCAGGAGAATTTGGCTCATTGTACCATGCAACGACAATTTGAGCAAAGGAGATGGAGACGAAGACTGATGAGAGCCGATAGGAGACTGAGGATCTTGCAACAACTAACACCTGAGCCAGGACCACAACCTACAAATGAGGCCCGTAGCCGAGACAATTTAGGTACCTTCGGGAGACCGCAAGGAATCCCGAGAGCACCTGGCCAAGGGAGGAGCGTGGTTGACCTCCGTCCCGGTAGCTTGAGAGGAAGAAATTCCCCTCCGGCTACCAATAGGTCGACTGGTTCACAGTTTGGACCGCAAGGCCCATCTGAGAACCTAGTTCGAGCCAACCCATTACTTCGTGCTCCTGAGAATAGACCGAGAGGTCCATCTCAGCGAGCTCGTAGGAACCGAAGACGTCGTCAGGAACGACTGAGGGACCGATCGAATCTCGGGCAGCTGGGAGTACGACAACCCAACATTAGGGAGATTCGATCGGAAAGAGGCCGAGGATGCGGTAACCAGGTCCGCGGAAGGAGAGATTGGGATAGAAACCCCAATCTAGAACGCAGGAATCAAGCACGGGTAGTTGCAGGAAATGATCGAGGTCGAGGACGAGGTCTAAGAACCAGACGACCCCATCTGAATAGGGAACATCAAGGGCGGCAACAACCCCGACAGTATGAACTTGATCAGCAGATACATGAGGGAGTAATGTATAACTATTTGGATGACTGTTTAATAATCCGGCATAATGATGGAGGGACTGAACGAATTCCATTAGTGCCTGCCCATCCGGAACGCCCGAACTTGAATAACAACCGTCGGGAAGAAGTGGCAGAGGATAATACTGCTAGCCCGGAGGATGGAGAAGTTCGAGTTGCCGAAGAATGGATGGAACAAACTAGTCTGGCAGCAGAAGAAGAAGTTACTAATAATGTCAGACGACGGGCCAACATAAATCAGTCCTTGGAGCCAGAAATAAGGCAGCAGATGGAAGAAACAGAACAACAAGACTGGCGCATTATGCCACGGGATAGGACAAGACAACAGCCACAGTCACGCTCGGAAACTCCCCCAAGACGAAACAATCGCCGAAGACGGCAGACAACGGAGGAAATAAGCAGTAATAGTGATGATGATTTTAGCAGTTTCGGAGGAAATAGCCGTCATCATCAAAATACGACATCAGATGCATGGGAACTGCGCATTGGCTTGACCATGCGGTTCACCCGCCGACGTTAAAATATAGACGTCGCATACAGTTTTGAAAAAGATATAAAAATAAATAAAAAATAAGAAAAATTGAAAAAAAAGTCAAAAGAGGAAAAGACAAAATAGAGAAAAAGACGAAATAGGGAAGAAGACGAAAAAGGGACACCTAGACGTCCAAACTAGCCGACGTGTCGCGCATGCAAGGAATTAGTTGCATGGAAACGGTTTGCATAACGGTTTGGGATGGCTATAAAAGGAGGAGAGCCATTTCATTTCCTCACATCGCTTTCAGGCAGCTAAGAGGAGGAGAATGCATAGGAAGGGAAGCGCGCAGCAGTAGACGCAGCAGTGACGGAGTGCGGCAGACGGCTAGGGCACAGTAGACGGAGCATAAGACGTTTGGACAATAGGTGTAATCGGCTAGGAGGAGCGACGACTAGCCTACCTGACGTCTGGGCACACTGATGGCTGAGCCTACCTGACGGCTAGCCTACCCGACGTCTGGGCAACCTGACGGCTGAGCCTACCTGACGGCTAGCCTACCCGACGTCTGGGCCACCTGACGGCCAGACCACCAGACGGGTAGCAGACCCGATCGTTGCCACCAGACGGGTAGCAGGTCCGACGCCTGCTGTTCTCGTCGGCTGCTGCCATCAGACGGGTAGCAGGCCCGACGTCTTCTATACCCGACAGCTGGGAGACCTGACATCTAGGGCAGAAGAAAAATTAAAGCATGAGGACATCACAGCATAAACCGGGAAAAACCTCAGGACGGAGTGAGCCCGAATCTGAATCGGTGGTAGCCAAGAGGCTACGACACCAACAGGAGGTAGAAATGAGAAGTCACAGTAAAAGTGCGGAAGGGGGACAGACCAGGAGTAAAAGGGAAGCAACAGAAGTGGCAACCCGCAGGAGTAAGGAGATTCATGGGAGCGGCAAGGCACCCATTCCAGTGGAGGAACTGACTTGGGTATGCCCGACAGGAGATTTTTGTCGTCAGTGGTGGGCAGATACACCAGGGAACCACCCAGTGAAAACAAAGATAAAGGCAGCGGGGGTACACTTCATTTTACAGGCTCCTCACTTTGATCGGGAAATTTTCAAAGAATATTTAATGCAGATGGTGGAGACATATGATGCCAGGAAGCACAGTAGTTTCGTGGAGATAGATGGCACTGCATTGGAGGTTGATTTTGCTCCTGGAGTCTTCCAACGTACTTTTGGGCTTCCATTGAGGGGCCAGCAGGTGCTGAATGAAAGGGTGGATCCGAAGAGATCACCAGAATTGATCACGGATGTCACCACTTTGACCAGGGAAGAAGCAGAAGCTATGCTGAGCATCCACGGTGGAAGAGGAGTGAAACAGACACAACTCCGTAACGAGGGATATGAAGTGATTATGAATGTCATCATGGCGAGGCTGTCAGGAGAACAACGGAGTTCAGATTTGCCGATTTGGCTGATTCCTTACTTACAAGGGATAGAGCAGGGTATACAGTATGATTGGGCAACATACCTGTCAAACCGCATACAGGCATTCTTGATGAGGACAACAAAGAATTTCTCGATGACTTTCCATGCAATTGGACTGATCCTGGATGCGGCAGCAAGGGCGAAAGTTCTTATCCCAGACTTTGATGCTCCGAGGGATTTACCGCCTCTTGCACCATCTATCTGTAGGTGGATGGAGGCCCAACCAGCAAAGAAGACGTCGACAAAGAAGGCACGGGTGAAGCAGATCTCCCATAAACCGCGTCAGGAGAAGCTGGTGGCTGCGCAAGAAGGGGAGGATAAGGGAGTACCACAGGCTCGGGAGGAAGAGGTGCAAAAACAGAAGGCCCAATCACCAGAGGAACCTAGGCGGAAGAAGAAGGGGCGATTTGATGTGCCACCCCCGACTTTTTCACAAGAAGCTCTGGAAAAGATAAGAGAAAATCTGGAAATGGCTCGTAGTCGGGAACACCATCAGAAGGAAGAAGTTGACTTCTCCATACCGACTACACTGCATAATCAGGCAGTTGGGGCTAGTACAGCCAACCCAGTTGGACCAGATGAGTTCTTGGCAGAGGCGGAGCACATAGGCCGCATGGGTTCACCTGATATGTCAGAGATACCCTTGGCAAGACCAACAACACTGGCAGCCACCTTGGGTACGTTTTCCATAGAAGATATGTTTGTTGCAGCAGCCAGGGCAGCAGCTTCTAAGGATACTGCAGGAATCAGCAGTAACCCAGGGGTAGAGGAAGGACTACCACCACCGGTTACAGAACAGTTGGAGAAGGAGATAGAAGAGCCCACAAAGGAGACAACAACGGGGAATCCAGAAGCAGAAATATCCAAAGATGGAGGAGAACAATCCCGGAAATAGTAGACCTGGACAAGATAGAAGAACAGGAAAAACAGGGCAGCAAGACCCTGGGAGAGTCTACAGGAGGAAACAGCCCATCTGTTCGCCTGGAAGAGAAAGGCAAAGCAATTGCACGTGAGGCAGAACAGATAGATACATGGTCCCAGGAGATCCTTCTCAAGTTACCGAATTTTATGGATCCTTCAGATGAGATGGATGAGCAAGCGACAGTTTGTTTTGATAAACTGGGAAAAGTGATGCAGAGTTTGAGCTTGCAGTTTAGTGGTGCATGCATGGGCCAATGGAAGAAGTGGCAAGGCATGGTGGAGGAGGAACTTGACCGATTGGTCAAATGGGCAGCTCAAGGACCTTGGAGGGAAGATATCTCAAGTATTTATGCGAAACAACCTTGGTCATTGCCTACTGGCCAAGTACAAACAATGGAGGGCATTGTAGAATTTCCAGATAGGACACCTAGTCTCTACTTGGGGACAAAACAGGTCTATGTTTATGGCCACGGCAAAAATCCTCCACAGTCTAGGGAGTATGGCATGCAAGTGGAAGTAGTGCCAGAACTACTGCCGATGTATACACAGTTGAATTTTCTCGCGCACTTGTTGCAGTGGCTGGGCGAGGGAATTAAGCATATAAGTTCAGCTAAGGATATCATGGAGCGAGAAGCCACGGAGGCTCTGATGAAAAAGGATAAGCTCTTGGCTGAAGGAATGGAACGAATGGAGCGAGTCCAAGAGGAGACAAAGCAGTTGGGCCAAAGATTGACAGCTGAGTTGGAGGCGAGGAACCAACAATTACAGGAAGCAGTGGCAGAAATAGCCCAACTCAAGAATCAAAAGGAATTGTTGATCAAGCAGGCGGAATCATTCGCAATCAATAGAAGCCAGCAAGAGCGAGCTTGGGCTCAAGAAAAGGAAGACCTACAGAAACAAATGCAGCCTTACAGGAAGAACTGCGGCAGGCGAGACAGCACACAGGAACAACAGCTGCTCCTCTTTCAGAACAACTGTTGAAAGACATGTTTCACAGCAGGGAGACAGAGTTATTGACCAACCTGAAGAAGACAGAAGAGAGAGCCAATACCTTGGGCGTGGAATGGGCAAAATATTACAACTATGCAAAGAGGCTCAAGGATGAACGGGACCACTACCGTGAACAACTTCAGGAGTACACAAGGGAGTTGCAGGCTGCCAATCCACCAGGTTCAACACAGACTGAAGTTGGAGCTTCAGGATCTGAGCGGAGAAAGTCGCTGAGGACATCGACTTCTTCGAAGGGGAGGATAGATGTAGACAACAGTTCTAAACCCTAGGACTGGTTGGCACATCCATCAACAATTTTGCAATGTAATTAACCAAGTTTTGTTTATGTTTTGGAACTCTGGAAAACAGCCGTCATGCTTGTAACTCTAGACGTCTAGTCATCTTGTCAGACGTCTAGCCATTTTGTCAGACGTCTAGTTAGCTTGGTTAATCAGATAGACGTCTAGTTAGTTAAGTGCTAAAATAAGTAGTTGTGGGAATTGGTTGGGGCGGTTCCAGGAGTTGGTTGGGGAAACCAACTTCCTGCACCTATTTAAACCCCCCTTTCAAACATTTGTGGATATGCAATCAATGTTGTAAGAGTTACATACGATCATCTGATAATGCAAAAGGTTGTTATTCTATTCTATATTCTGCGTGCATGGTGATTGTATGAATGTTGTGTGAGTTGCAGTTAGAGACCATTAATGGTTGTGTTGCAGGTTTTCCATGCTGACAGTGATTGCAGGTTTGCCAGATATTGCTGAACAGGTGCGGAGGCGAATGATTGACATGATGGTTGCAGGTTTACACCGGTCAAGGCCCTCTGACGTCTAGCCCTGACGTCTAGTAACTGTCAGACGGCTAGCCGTCAGACCCCCATACCCTGACGTCTGCCCAGACCAGACGTCCAGGTCCTACCTGACGGATAACCCCCCCGACCAGACGTCTCCCTTGCCAGCTCAGACGTCTACCCTCTAGACGGCTGCTCCCGCAGTCTGACCTTGTTCCAGACGTCTAGGCCCTTGACGTCTAGACTCTGTCCACAAGTGCCCGACTTAGACTACTGATAAATATCTTGCTTAGTTCCTGATACCTATTGTCATCACCCTATATCGGGAATGCACTCACCCCTGTCTACATAGACTGATCTTATATTTGTACATGCACACTGTTATATAGTATATTGTTATCTCCTTATGACTTTGACATCCTGTCATTTCTTAAATTTTTTTGTTAAAAAAATACATATATATATATATTTTAATTAAAAAAAAGCTGCACCTGTACCCGACGAACTTTGTTTTTGGCGAGGGCTGCACCCGTACCCGTGCGTGCGATTCTTGCCGTACTCGCACACATGCACCTGGTAACTTGAGGACAAGTTTGATGAACAAGATAGAGAAGCAGTAATGCTACTTAAGTTGTCCGTAATAGATGGAAGAAACAAATCGTTAGTAGTAATGAGACAGAGGGTTTAGAACAAGCCTTTGCAGCCAATGTCAAGGGCAAAGGCAAGTGGGCAAAGAAGAAACGACAAGGCAGCAGTGAGAGGATACAACCAAGAGTCTAAAGACCATCACATGTCATTACTGTGGCAAGGTGGGCCATATGAAGAAGCACTGCAAAAAGAGGTTGGCAGATCAAAAAACCAACCAGGGAAGGTCTCGGCAGAAGGCTCATGTCGCAAACCATACAGAGGAGTCAGCCTTCTACGCATTCATGGCCAAGAAACAAGCAAATCAACCTAGATCATCTGCTTGGTACATATATTTAGGTGCATCACGACACTTCACCAACAGGAAGGATTGGTTCTCGGAGTACATTGCTTGTGAATTCTCCAAGAATTCAGTGACCTTCGAAGGCGGGGAAGATTTCACGATAATGGGCAAAGGGAATGTGCAAATTTCCTTTGGAGGGAAGATGTTAATTTTCCTAAATGTATATTATGTGCAAGGAATGGAGCTTAATTTGCTCTCAGTTAGTCAGATTATGAGGCACTGCCACCATCTAGATGTCATCTTTAGCAATCACAAATGCTACATAGTTGACAAAGAGACCAAGAAGACTATTGCTCTTGGTGTGGAGGATCATGGACTGTTCAGACTAGTTGACATCAGACAACTAAGGGAGCATGCATTAGCAGCCAAGAGTGCATCGGACATCAATACACTCTGGCATCAACGATATGGGCGCCTAAATTTGACCTACCTCTCTCAGTTGGCATGAGAGAAATTGGTAGATGGACTTCCTGACATCCAACAGCAGATACAGGGTGTTTGTGGAGCTTGCCAGGCAAGGAAGCAACACAAAATGCCATTTGATGAAGGACAAACATGGAGAGCAAATAGAGTCCTTCAGCTGGTTCATGCAGATGTTTGTGGACCAATGAACACGACATCCATCATAGGTGCTAGGTATTTCCATCTCCTTGTTAATGACTACAATCGGAAATGGGTTTATTTTTTGAAACTGAAATCTGATGTGTTTAATGAATTTCAAAAGTTCAAAGCATAAGTAGAGAAAGAGTCAGGGTTTGACATTACCACTCTTAGATCTGATAATGGTGGAGAATTCTGTTCAAAAGAATTCCACAACTTTTGTGCTAAACATGGTATCAAAAGACAATTTACTACACCCTACACTCCACAACAAAATGGAGTGGTTGAAAGGTAGAACTGCACTATCACAGAGATGGCCTGGTGCATGATGGAGAACAGGGGTGTTCCAAACAGGTTTTGGGCTGAGGCAGTGTTTACAACAATAAATCTGTTGAATAGATGTCCAATGAAGGCGGTGAAGTAGAAGACCCCAGAAGAAACGTGGTCCGGGAGGAAGCCCAACGTCAGTCATCTTAAGGTCTTTGGTTCCATTGCAATGCTTGGATTCCAAAAGAGAAGCGAACCAAGTTAGACCCTAAGAGCAAGAAACTGATGATCATAGGGTACAATGATAGTCATAAAGCTTTCTGGTTGTTTGATGTTGACACCAACTAGTTGAGCTTCAACAAAGATGTCATAGTTGATGAAGAAGCTGGGCCTTTCAAGACTTCTTTCGACATCATGGCAGAAGAGCAACCTCTTGTGGCTAAGGATTCAAGTATCAAGCTTTAGGCAACTCCACCTGAAAGAGGGGAGGATTTTGAGTATGAAGAGTTTCTAGGCTCAGATTTTGATAAAGATAGCCCGAATCAGCATTCAGATGACATAGATACAGGTAGCCCAGGTCATGGTGACAGCACTGACTTGGATGAGAAGGCTCCCAAGAAGAGACCAAAGTGGTGGTACAACACCATTGGAGATGGTTGGATGGGTGAAATGATTGAGAGACGATCATTGAGGAACAAAAGCAAGAAACTTAATATGGTCAACTTTGCTCTAATGGCCAATGTTCAGGAAGTTTATGAGCCACAGGTGTTCGAGGAGGCAAAAGGGAGACCTGAATGGGAGAAAGGCCATGGCAGCCGAACATGAGAGTCTGATGAAAAATCAAACCTGGGACCTCACAACTCTCCCACCAGGGAAGAAACCCATTGGCTGAAATGGGTGTACAAGGTCAAGTACAAGGCAGATGACACACTTGACAAGTATAAAGCATGACTGGTTGCAAAAGGGTTCTCTCAGCAAGAGGGCATTTACTACGAGGAGACCTTTGCTCCTACAACAAAGATGAGCACCATCCATTTAGTCCTAGCCTTGGCAGCTCAGAATGGCTGGAAGGTCCATTAGATGGATGTGAAGAGTGCCTTTCTCAATGGAGATTTGGAGGAAGAAGTCTAGATGTGCCAACCGCAGGGTTTTCAGGTTTTAGGGAAGGAGCACTTTGTTTGCAGACTGAAGAAAGCTGTATATGGCCTGAAGTAGGCACCCAAGGCATGGTACTTTAAAATTGATGAGTATTTGGGTGAACAATGGTTCCAGTAGAGTCCTTCAGATCCAAATCTGTACGCCAAAAGCATAGGTAATGAGATCATCCTTCTGGTTATATATGTGGATGACATCATCATTACAGGTAGTGAGGCAGGTGCTATAGAACAGATCAAATCTAATTTGAGTAAAGCTTTTGACATGTTCGATCTTGGACTCCTACATTACTGCCTAGGTGTAGAAGTCTGGCAAACAGGTAGCAGCATTTTTGTCTCACAAACAAAATATGCTAGGAGTTTGCTTGATAGGTTCAGAATAACAGATTGCAAAATCTTGTCTACGCCTATGGAGAAAGGGCTGAAACTTTCAGCCAAAACTGACTCTTAAGGCAGTTAATATAGAGGCAACTAGTGGGGAGCGTGATATATCTTACAGCTATTAGACCTGATTTGAGTTATGCTGTGAGCTTCATTCCAGATTCATGACAGCTCCTAAAGTAGAACATTGGACTGCAGTGAAGCGGGTGTTGAGATATGTGGAAGGGAAATTTGATTTTGGCATTTTGTACAACAAAAGCAAAGACCATAGGCTGTGTGGGTATACAGATTCAGATTGGGCAGGTTCTATGGAAGATAGAAAATCCACTTCTGGGTATGTTTTCAGCCTTGGCACGGGTCCAGTCACATGGGCCAACAAGAAGCAGCATGTAGTTGCCCTTTGATCGACTGAAGCTGAATATCGAGGGCCAGTGAAAGGAGTGTGTGAGGCAGTTTGGCTCAAGAGGATGCTTTCAGACATGAAAATGCATCAGATAGAGTCGACACCCTTGTTCTGTGACAATCAAGGGCTGCTCAAACTAGCCAAGAATCCAGTCTTCCACGAGCGGACCAAACATGTTGAAATACATTGTCACTTCATCAGACAACTTGTAGAGGATGGAACTATTAAGCTGTAGTATTGTCCAACAGAGGACCAAACTACAAATATCTTTACCAAGTCTTTGGGTCCTGACAAACATGTAAAATTTCGGGATAAGCTTGGTGTGGTTAGTAGATTGACTATTAAGGGAGGGTGTTAGATTAATATCAGATTAATAATGGTCAATTAGCTTTTAGACTTGGGCATTAATAAAGTTATTGTGACTTTAGGTTATTTTATGCTTTTAAGTTGTATTTCACTTTAGTGTGTATCTCGGTCTATCCCACATTCATAAAGTGGATTGACTCAACTTATAGTAATCCTTTAAAAGGAAGATTTAGCTCCTCACTTTTAATAATGATATATCATTGTTGTCAAACTCGGCCCAAGTCTTATAGATAGATAGTTACATAGGAGAGTTGGGCACAACCACACTAGTTTTAGTAACTGATTAGTGCAGGGTTCAAACCAAAAGGCTCCCACCAAACCTATTTCACCTCATTATTGTTGACCCAACGTGAAGGGGACCACCGATCACTTGGGATTCGTATCGTCATCGTTGATCACTTGACATTCGTAGACTTAGTTTCGGTTTTGAGGAGATTTTTAGATTTTCAAATACTCCCTTCTTTTCTTTTATTTGATTTGGGATACTTGCTCATGCTTAGTGATGAAAATCACTGTTTATTTTGTATTTTGTTTCCTTTGAGCAAGGGATTTGGGAAGTGGTGATAACCACTGTTTATTGTGCTTTTGAAATCTCTTTTGCACACACTGGGCAAAGGCATATGGATTAGTTGTTCCCATGCTAAAGCTATTACCCCCACCTTCTCGGGACATCGCTAAATGGTCTTTATTTCGCTGATCTAGATTTCAAAGCAGCAGGTGGGATTTGGGCTTGCCCTGCTAGGTTCAAAGGTCCTGCAGAATTCCAAGTTGGGAACAGCCTGGGAGCAGCCTGCTGTTGCTGCTGCTGTTGATTTGGTGGATGAGCCTATTACAAATTAAACTTTGAATGTATTATATTATGGCAATGAAGGGTATTTAAGTACATAGGATGCCTAAATTAATTATAGAGGATGTCTATATTACATGCATGTACATTTTGAAGGGTGGTTATACCACTTGACTTCTCACATGGTCTATGATATAATAATCAACATCCCCCTGAGTACTCGGCCGAATTCGAGTCTGAGCGTACTCAGCCCCTTTGAGTCCACTCGGACTCTTTTTTTTGGGATCAGCTGAGTCCATGCCGAGTCCGAGTTCGAGTTTGACTGGGACTCGTGAGTCCCAATGTCGGGACTCGGCCAGCCCAGGAAAAGTTTAGAATTATATTTTTTTACTTTGGCAACCATAAATAGTTTAGCTTTTTCATGGATCCGCATTGACCAAGAGCGACAGGCATGAAAAGTCGGTTGTCGGTAGGATTGGGTTTCCATGCTGAGGGTCCCAGAAAAATATTATGGTGGCGAAGAAATCGACAGACTCCAAGCAAAGAATAATACAAACCTAACCATTATCGGCGGCACAGTCATTTTTCCCAGGACGATTTTCCCTATTTCTTTCACATCACTAAACAAAAAACGACAAATTTCCTAAGAAATGATGCAGCAGCAGCGGGAGAGGGTAGTGGACGCCGGCGGTGTCGCCATTGCATCCTCCAACTCCTGAATTTCCATTTCCACCTCCTTGCCCTCCGCCACTACATCGCCTCCACCTCAGCACTCCTGGCGGACTCCCATTGGCCCCTCTTCTATGTGCACAAGAGGAGGACGACCACGAGCATCGTCATCAGCGGCAGATCCGTCAGGTGAGAACGGTGTCTGCCTGTCCCATCTATGGCACAAATCCGAAGTCCTTAAACACAATTAATCCACGTTAAATTTACTTTTAGTAATGAGAACTTTAGAAACTAAAATTATTTCATAATTTGCAATTTCATTTAATTTTCCATGCACTTAAATTTATGGATAACTAACGTAGTAGAAGCTTTTAAAATCACGTATGCATGCATTCATAATTTTGTACTTTTTCCAGGTTACAAGCTATTTTATAATCTTTAAGATATTTGATTTAAGGGTTGCCGAAGGAAGAGATCTATTCACCAATATATTTTGTATTAATCAAAATCGTAATATAGTACGGAACTTTTAACATGCATTTGCAGCCTATTAAAATTAGGCTGACCTGTCTCATATAAAATTTTTATTTAATTATTTTAATTATTATTAATCATCTTGTCGTTAATATATATATATTTTTAAGCTAAAAACCCTTTGCGGGGCCGCCTTGGTCTGAGAGACCACGACCAGGGGTTCTACACCGTCAAAGTCACCCGGGAGTCGCGCCCGGTCCTGCCCGCACCAATATTATCAATTGGATTTTGGGTACCCAATTCAACTTTTTGGTAGGGTGGAGATTCGAACCTGGGACCTCCCTTGGAGGATTGCCCTCTCCTCTCCAACTCACCTACAACACCTGGGTGTTTTTACATTCTGTTTTTTTTTTTTGTGGAAAACATCCCAAAAGGGATGCCACTTTCGGGTAAGACCCAAGGAGGCAGGGATATCTTTTACATTCTGTTTTCAATCATTGTGTTTGTTTTTGACAGCTAAGAACTTATATACTTTAAAAAACTGCTATAGAATTAAATATATCAAAAGCAACTCAAGTTTGAACTTTGAAATATTAAACATTTAATTAAATAGAGTCTAACAAGAAAGCAAGTATAGACTAATAAAATATATTATTAATAATTTATGAATATTGTCATTGGGATAGTGCAACGGTTTAGGGTTTGGCTCTTCTTCAAGAGGACCAAGGTTCACACCATGGCATGTGTGGGATTGTGTTCCCCTATTGATAAGCTCAAGTCTCCTCCTTACGAGAGGTCATGGTGGGATGGGGATGCCCAGCCCTCAGCATGGGTAGTACGGGTTTCTCACACTAACCAAATCCAAAAAAATAAATAAATATATATATATATATATATACATATATATATGAATATTAATAAATGATATAAAAGTATTATTATTAAAATTTTAAATGCAATTAATTTGAAAATATATTAAAAATTATTAGTTACTATGTATTTGAAAAATAATTTTAATTTGCAATCAAAAGCATTTTTAGTTTATATATGTTATTTTGCATATATTTTTTAAATTTTTTTACCATAGTTATATGACATATCTTTAGTTTAACTAGTTTATATGTAATAAAAATGTTTGAATGAAAAAAAGTTGTTTATTATAGTTGAAACAAGTTAGTCATGTTCTTTTGAATAAACCAACAAAATTAATATAAAATGAATGTAGATCAACAAATAAGAAAAAATAAATTGAATTATATAAATAAATACAAGAAAGAATATGCCCCTTCCTCTTGTTAATTTCTTATTTGTATAATGTTGAATGTTGAGTAAGAGTGTTAGAAGATACTAATAAGTAATATGCATGAAAAAACTTATTTTTCAATTAAAAATTATATTTTTTATTATTTTTTCTTTTTGCCCGAGTTTTTCCGAGTCCCGAGTTCGAGCCCCGAGTCGGCCTTGCCAAGTCCGAGCAGAGTCCGAGTTTTGCTACTATGTGATATATGCAATGAGGAGAACTCTCACGAGTAATCTTGTTTTCTTTTATGTGTTCCGTGTTAATTGTGATAGCCTTAAATGGTGAAATCTAAGTAAGTGTTCTATTGTGCGAGTTGTCTAACGAATGCAAACATTTGACACTATTCTTGCTGATCTGCAACATAAGGCATCAAGTAACCCTTCTCAACATTTGTGAACAATCTCTGTTTGCCCATCTGTTTGAGTGCGATAGCTAGTACTTGGGGTTAAAGTGGTCATAACATGTTTAAACAAACCCTATGAGAAATTATTATAAATATTAAATCTTGATCACTAACAATGTTCTCTGGAAGTGTATGTAGCTTATATATTTGTTTCTAAAACTTCTGGCAATATATGAAGCTTTGTCAATGCTCATTACTTGCAGGGGAATAAAATGCATATACTTGGCCTATGTACCAACCACCCCATAGATCACTTTATTTTTTCCCATCTCTAGTAGGTCTACAATGAGCTCATCAATTTCCATTTTTGGCTGGCAATGGGCAAGGATTGCAACACGTCTGGACTGCTACCATTCTCTATTTTATTCCTTTCTCAAGTTTGACATGAAGCCTCAATGTTTTTCACATTTTCTTTGAAACTACGCAACCCATTAAATCCTCTAAATTAAGACACATCTGTTGTAGTGGGCCAGCTAAGGATGGCTTGAATCTTAGCTGGATCAGAGGTAACTCTTTTTTCACTAGTGATATGTTCCAGGCGTGCAAATTCACTAGGGGAGGACATGGGGTTAAAGATGCCATGCCATTTGTGGAGGTAGCCATTATCATGAAATGGGCATTATAGTGCCTCCAACTGTTGGAAGAGCATGGAAGTAGGACGTTATTAGCCTAGTAGTTCTCTGGGCTTCTTTAGAGTCTGACTCTTGAGAGTGATTGCTTCCTAGGGGTACACAGCCAAATACCTGAAATCAAGATAATGGAAGAACCTAGTAAGCAATCTCCCCGAGTCTCTATATGGATGATAATATTTTGCTTGGATCTTGTTGTAGATAGAACATCTAAATATGAATTCTTTTTGTGTCTCCACGCTTTGGAGAAGGCAAATGTGACTCAGCAATTGCTTCCTATTGGTCAAAGAGGGACGGGGCTCAGATCTAGATACAGAAGTTCATGCAGACAAGCTACTGAACATGAATAGTTTACTTGTCCGTATAGATATAGGTTTTTAATCCTTTTATGTGATTTCTTGAGTTTGATATTCAAATGGGTTGAAGAAGTGACATTACCAATCTGGAAGGAGACAGTCATATTAGTTCATCATAGAAATATATCCGAGAAATTCACAGACCTGTATATACAGCATCATTAAGGAATTGATGATAAAAGCTCAAGGAGTTTCAAACTTGGACATTGCTTTTGAAACAGGAAAAGCTATTGGAAGATTCTATTGTGTTAATTTGAAATTTGATATATTGTCATCTTGTCAGTTGCTTTGCATTGCCACCAGCTGCCAGTTTAAAGTGTTCTCTATGCACAAAAATGTTGGTATTCTCATGACCCAGTCAATAAATGGGCTCTATTCAGAATACCACATATTTGTCCTCTGATATGAACTCGCAGAATTTTGAAATACTGAATGGTTTGACACTTTTTTTTTGGGGGTTAATCTAAAAGATTGGTTGCCAGTTGCCACCATGATCCACAGAGAATTTGATGGACAGTGAAAGCCTAAGAGTATATACCTTAGATAACACATTGTTGTGGAAGTATTCAAGTGGCTTTCACATTTTGTAAGAGTTTATGCATTTTTTAAATCTGGGCATGTCTGTTTCGACACATTTTATGTATTACTATTCTACGATTTTGACATGTAGTGTCGTTGAAAAGGTTTAGAACCATATGTAAGAAGCATGTTAAGCCAAACATATCATGCTACCTTAAAGAAATCCATTGTATTATGATATTAGAATCGAATTATTTTTGGTATGAACCTTCTTCCTGATATCATCACTTACATTTGGTTTTTGAACATCAGAAAAATGAATGGAGGATGCAATAACACTTAGGAACAATATGGCAATGCTCTGATCCTGATGACTGAAGTTTTTTGTAGCACCTAATATTTCATTTCTGATTTGTACTCACATTTATCAGACTGCAATCAGCTTTTTAAGTCTCACTTGGATTTTTTTTTTCCCAATATGATTTCATTTGTCTGTATTTCAGTCTCATTTTAAATAATTAGGTATTTTTTTTGTTTCCATCCTATAAACGTGTTCTGCCACAGCAATGAAGAAAAAGAATGATGCAATAAAAGCTTTAACATTTTAAACAAAATCAGTTTGGCTGGAGTTGATCTATTTTTGCTTTAATACGGAAACTAAGTCAAGCTGATTTCTGTTGTGGGTATATAATAGATGAACATTTTCTCTTTTATGTATTCAAGTCAGGTGATGTGGGAATTGGAGTCACTGTTATCATTTGGCAAGTTTGATCTAGTAAATTGTAACCACTCTATCATTCCATTTGTCATATTTGCTGATGGTATTTCTGCATGGTTGACTCATCATATGGAAGGAAAAAACATTTAAGGAAAGCTTTATTGCCACAGGCCAAAAAAAAAAAATCAAGGTGGTGGCTGAATTTAGCTGTAAGTTGCAAGAAAGCAATCAGATATCTCCAAGTTCTGGAATTCAAAGTTTCTTGGTGAAGCTGTAGGTCACAATTCCATAAACTACGCCTCTCTGTTGCCTATTAGCGTAAAGCTTTGACCGCAAGTTTTGATCTTTTGGCAATTGAGTTAATTAATATAATTGGAGAAGTGATAGATATAGTGGCATATACACCTATGTGGGCAAAAAACCAGAAAGAAAAATTAATGCTGCAACTGTGTAGAATATAAGGGTTAAGGTAACTTTTAGGTCACAGGCCTAGCCCAGCACCGCTGGGGGGATGCACCCACCTCACCTTGTGGGATTCGAACAAGTCACCAAGCCTGATGTTCAACTAGGCTCGACCACCTTGCTTACATTACAGGTGGTACCTTTTTGAGATGATGCACATGAGCAGTACAAAGCAGAGCATCTAATTGGGGTTTTATTTCAATTGAAAGATTTATCACAATGCAATTTGTCCTTGTCATTGAGAAAGGCTGAAGAAGTTGTTCTAACTTCTGATGGAGCCTTATTCCTAATATTGTAATTATTTTGTTATTATATTTTGAATTTAATTAAATTTATGACTTCAAATTTTATGTTTTATGGTTGGCTAGGTTGTGCAATTCCATAATTTTTTTCTCTTAAATTGTCTGAATGGTCTAATTTTCACATGAACGTTGTTAGAGTCTCGAAACCGAAGGAGGTATAAAATTTGAAAGTACTTTTTATATACAATGGAAAGTAAAAAGTTTCCTTGTTACCACAAGGTGTTCTCATATTCCAGTTACACATGATGGCTAGGTTGGACTCTAAAATATGGCCTTTGTATTGTACAAATGAAATTTAGTTGTTGTGATGTTTTTGAGATAGTGTGTTTTAGGATCAAGATTTAGGTATTTAGATTAATTAGAAAATTTAAACATTCTGGTTAATATTTTCAATATTGGAGATACCTATGCAAAAAGGTAGAAATAACTCATCATGAAGGGGCAACAAACTCAATGGGAGAGTTAGAGGCATTGGGTGGTCTTGGATTTGAATCCTAGTTTGCCTGTGTTTTCTAACAATATAGAATAAGTCCTTATGAGGCTACTCCTATTTAGAATGATATGTGCCCTTGCTTGCATTTGAGAATAGCCATTAGGGTTTTGTTACCTTCTTCCTCTTATATGTGATGCTCTTCGGTGTTGGATATAGACTATCCCTTATTTGCCCAATAGGTGCAAACATATGAAGGTTATTTGCTTTGCCTCCACTTATTAGTGCCTTGCCTATGGATGCCAGGAGGGTTTAGAGGGCTTCGACTTTATGCCCTCCTAGGATTATCCAACCAACCCCCCTTAGCCTTGAACATTCTTTTGGGAGCGTCTTTAGATTTTGGGTTGGCTCTTATGAGATGGTTGGTGAGGATGTCTTCTTCAACAATTCAAAAGTTTTTTTGTGTCGTTGCTATTATGGTTTTTGTGATTTGTGCATAAATATGACTGAAGTTTCTTATGATTTTTGGTAGAAGCTTGCCAAACCATAAAAATTGCTTGCACTAAAAGTGCTCTTTGGCATAGGCCACTCTAATATTGTTCTTACCTTCTCTAGATCCATTCTCAATCCATTGTGGGATACTACAAATCCTAAATACATCAAACTCTTTTTGCATAAACTACTTTTTTTCTTATTTATAAACTTCTCTTTCAATTTCTCTAATACTTATCTTAGATGCATCATGTGCTCTTCATTTGTTCTACTAAAAATAGGAATATTATCAAACTTACCCAAGTATCGTTTAGAAACTTTGTTCATAAGCCGCAATCCAAAAGACATCACCAACCACTCATACAACCCATCCTCCATCTTAAATGTGGTCTTCCGCTGATCATCCTCTTGAATTCTTATTTAATAATATCCATTCCTCAAATCTATCTTTGAGAAGTACTTGGTTCCACTTAGACAATCCATTAGATTATCCATGTGAGGCAATGGGAAATGGTACTTAATAGTAATCTTATTGATAAATAAGAAATTGGTGCAAATCCTCCATTCATCACCTTCCTTTAATGTTAACACTTTTGAGACATCGTAAGGACTTGAGCTCTCCCTGATTAGTCTTTTGTCTAATAGCTCTTTCACTTGCTAATTAACCTCTTAATTCACCACGAGAGTCAACTTGGATGTTGTCTTATGTAGAAGACTCTATTTTGGTATCAAATCTAGGTGTTGACTAATTCTTCTCATTGGTGACGAACCTTTTAGAAGATCATTGGAAACAATCTTCTCATACTCTTCAAGCAACTCACTTCTTTAAATAAATTACTTGCTTTCTTTATTGTCCTCGTCTTCATTGATTTGGAAATGCTAGCATAACATGTTTCTACCTTCTTGGTTGTCTCTAAGAAGTCTTTACTTGACACTAAGAGCATTTTGTTACTATTACTTCGTCACATTTTATTTCAATGGACTTAGAGTGTATTTCTTGGCATCTTTCTCAATCATGAAGATATTTACCATACTATATTGCATGGCTTTCTTATCATACTGCCTTGTCTACCCAACAATACATGGAAAACATCCATTGGCACAACATGCACACCAAATCTCATCTCAATAAGAACCAATCTGACAATTGACTAACATTGCTTATTTACCACTAACTAATGGTTCTTTTGAAGCCAAAACACATTGCAAGCACTTGGGTGTACTTTTTTCTTCAAACCAAATTTATCTACCATCTCATTAGCCACCAAATTGTTGGTACTACCATTACAACACTTATCTCAACTTGTAGATGATTTTAAGAAGGTTTTCCCTTTGCATTGGTTCTTTCTCCTTCTCAAATGTCAGTAATATCTTCCTCAAAGGGAGACTGTCTCCTTGTTTAAGCTCCTTTGAACAATCTAGAGATGTAATTGACCCTTCATTTGCTTGTACAACTTGTGTACTTCCTTTGTTTCTTCTTATTCTTCCTCTTCCACTTTGTGCTAGAGGACTCTCAAAGGCCCTATGGCCAGCTTGTCCACATCAGAAGCATGTACCACTAATTTTCTGCCATAGTTCATTCTCTTGAAGAATATGTTCCTTCTCTAGAGGTATGAGATTCACTTTGTTTCCAACTTTGACCTCTTCCACTACCTTGTTGATTTCCGCCTTTACTAAAACTTCCTCTACTCCTTGAGGAGTTATGTTGCTTCTTGGATAGTTCCTGTTTAAACTCAAAGGATATTGGTATGCTTTCTCCACTATATATAACCTCATAATGGTGATTTCATCTTGAATGTTCAACTTCAAGCCATTGATATATTTGGCTACTTTCTCCTAGCCAACTGCATTTTGACCTAATTTGATTGTAATCCTTCACACTAGGCTTCCTTTGCTTTAAATTTCGTAGCCACTTCAAGAGGTTCAACTAGTAGTTTGCAAGTCAAAACTTGCCTTTAATTTGGCAACAATTATATCACATCTTTTGATCTTCTCTTCCCCTCTTCAATTTCTATTAACTTCCACCTCTTTCCACCATAGAGTTACATGTCCCTTCAAGATTGTTTGAGCTATCATTACGCTTATTGGGTTTTAGATGTCATCGAATTTAAAACAATTTTTAATTTGGGTGATCAATTCAATCAACTTCTTTGGATTTGAAGTATTTGATAAACTCCTTAGAGGCATCTCTTCACCTTCCAATTGCTCCTCCTACTATTCTCTTTGACAATCGTATAAAGGTAGTGCTCCTTTCACTTCTCAGGGTCAACATGCATTGGTACCAAACTTGTGCAAGAGAGGTGAACAATTTAATAACAAACACTATTTCTCACCACCATATTCAAAGTATACATGAAAAATGATGTATTTACCACTGTAGAATATCATTCATTTATTTTTCTAGTCTAAGAGCATATAGAATGATAATGTAGGTTTCCATAATCTTGCTCTAAGAAACTATTCAATAAGAAAATAAAATACATAAAACAATACATCCAATGTAAATGACATTTTGTCAAACACTTCATTTAGATTTCCATCACCAAATCTACACCTTAAATGATTGAACTTTAGATAATTTTGAATGACCCTAGATTTGCTCAAAAAATCCACACCAAATATGGAACTAGAATCTATAAATGATGCACATATTTTTCTATTTGATCCCTTCAATTTGGCCAAGAAGTGGCCAAAAGTTCCTTAACACAACTACTAAACAAATTGTTTCTTTTTTTTCTTAAGGGTTCCCTCTCCATATTGGGCAAAACTTGTGTCAAATAATCTTCTAGAATCTGGTCCTCTCTAATCTCAAAATCAATTCTTCCCCTTTTAAACGAACTTTGTAGCTCTCTAGTTTTTGCTCGATTCAAATTGGTATTGGATTATCTTATAAAATAAAAAAATCCAATGAAAAAATGTTAGTTTGTGCCCAATTGAACCAGATCATTCAAATCACTTTTGCCTTCAACCCCCATGTAGATAAAGTGTTGGTTTTGCTTGCATGTAGATCATTTTTTTTGGGTAAAAGTTTGGATATTGAGCCTTTTATGAAAAGAAAAAAAAGTCACAAATATCTCCTCAAATTTTTCTTATTCACCCTAGATTTTTTTGATTAGATGGAAAGAGGGGATTTTGAAAGGGTCCTCAAACCTTTTACAAATATACAAAGAGAATTGCAAGGCAAGCCTTAATTGAAACCAGACAAAGAAAAAAAAAAAAGGCAGAAATCAAGCCTTAACCAGAAGAGGACAAGAAGAGGGAAAAGGACAACAAGCTAGCAAGGACCTAGTCCACAACCATTAGAGAGAAAAACAACAGAGAAGGGCATCAAGGGACTCCCCAAGCAAAATTGAACTAGGTCAGAGCAAACTACATCATACCCTCCTCTGATCTGCCCTAGTTATTTTTAAAGAAATTCATTACTCAACAAATTTCATTAACAAATTTCATCCACATAAATGACCGACATCTTCATAGACCTACTGAGGGAGCTCAGGAGGTCATTCGTTGTTGACCACGCTTGCTATGGATATTTCAAAGGGTCACGAGTTTCTAGAAGATCTCTTTTCCCTGTAGTGCCTCCAACTTTAGTTTTGGGTTTCTTTTTTATATCAGGGCTCGGGTCACTAGATGTCTTCGAGTCTGAATTAACATGGCTCGTTCTCTCTTTATGAATTATTCTTCCTTTTAACCGAATTTATTTCATGGTTGCATTGGTATTTCCTTTTGGGGTCTTTCGGCCTTCAACTTTTCCTTTCATGGCTTTAGGAGTTTCCTCCTTAATCTCGTTAGGAAGATCAAAATCATCTTCAGAAAATTGATCTGAAGATGCCAGGGGAAACACTTTACTCTCTGAGTTGTTAGAAGATTCCTTATTTGCTTGCTCAAACATAGGTCTCTTGAAACTCAACTTTTCCACCTTATCACCAAACTTTGACATATGATTGAACAAAATCTTCAACAAACCTTGGTGCATAGGAATGGATGACTTACCATGCTTCACCTTTTCAATCGATTTTTCAATGGAGGCAAACAAGAAAGCAAACACATTCATGAATTTCTTCCGCATGTGGTTTAGGAATGCAAAATGAAAACTGTCGACAATTTTCACTTGACCATCCAGAGTGAAATATTCCATCACTGCAAACGCTACTTTGTCCCAAGGAACTTTAAGGGACGATCAGAGGTATCCATTTTGACATTTGGCTAGATGTTCATCTTAGCCTCTAAAATAATGTAATTCTCTAATTAAAGAGTGTTTGGCCCTATCAACACATTTCCCATCAATGGGAAGACCCGACAGTTCCAATATAAGGGGTATGGAGATAAAGAATTCCATCCCCTTAGCTCTAACCTTGTCGTCCTCCCAGGTGTAGGCCATTTCCTTAGAAAGCTCAACATCAAAGCCATTAAAATTCTTCATTAGCTTCAATAAGCCTCCTTTTTCTAGAATTCTCTAGACATCCTCATCAAGAGACAAGGTAACCGACTCAACACCTTTTAGAGTCTCAGCCATTTTGAGAGGGGCTCTTATGAGAAACCATCACCTTCTACCACTGCTTCCTCTCTGAACAGGGTTCCACTACAGGCAATTGAGACTAAATTTAATCTGCTTCATATTTCTCTTAAAAATAATATCCATGTCGTCGACCAGAAGCTTCACCTCAAAAGGATGAGAACAAGAGACAATCATTCTCTTAGTTCCAAGGAAATTATGCCACCTTGAACAATGATGATCAAGCCTGTCAGTTAGAGAAAGTGTCATGAGATCAAAGCATGGGTCGAGGGGTGTGGGAATTAGACTTCAAGATCATGACAAGCTAGAATGACATGCACAAATAGAATGGTTATTTGGCCACCTCAAAACATGCCAATCAATGCCCAGAAAAAGCGAAGAAAGGTTCATGCCATGGTATATCTCAGAAGGAGGCAAAGTCACACACATGACAAGGAGGACGCCAAAAACATTGAGGCTCAAGATTTGGAGAAACCAAGATCAACACATGCGCCCCAAGCAGATGAAAATAGCACAAGGATCAACAATAAGACAGCTTTGTTTATAGACAAGGTGCCACTTCTAGGACCATGTGAGTTTGAGTTTGACAATATAGTCCTTACGAAACTTCCAAAGCTCCTTGAAACATCAAGCAATGGACATCCTAGTGACAAGGGTCAAAAGGGGCCTAAAAACAAAACTTGAGGACATGACAGTCAAAGTTAAGTGTTACTGGAATGGAGGGGTGTGACTTCTTGCCAGAGGAACCACTCACCCTAGATTGCTTAAGCAATGACGTGGTCATATTTAGTGCTTAATGAAATGTCCATGCAAAGAAAAAATTCTTTTCTTTTAATTTTTTTTGGGATGATGTGAATTACTTATGCAACTAACAATTCTCCTACATCATGGCTCGTAATTCTATGCTTGTTTGATCACATTCATGTCCTTTCACGAAGCTTTTTTATGTCAACTATGTCAATCTAGTAATATGAATGCTCAACTGCTCGCTCTTGGTTACTGTATCTTGTTGGAATTGAATCAATGCAACCAATGAACTATGCTCACCTTTGTCTCCTTCCTCTACATGCTATTTGCAACTCTTGCACTTCTTGTGGTGTCTCAGGTGTTTCTGTGACACCTCCAGACTTTCTTATCTTGTTATCGCTAATTATTCCAGGTTCCATCAAAATGTGATTCATTCCGTCGTATGACACAATGGAGGGAGTGCTTCTTGTCATTGCCTCCCTCTAGAAATCATACATGTATGCACTATCTTCTTTGACTAGTGTACTTTGACTCTAATTCTATTTATAGGATCATTGATCCAATCTTGATCGATAATTCTCATTCCTTCGTTGAGGCTTCTTGATAGAACAACTACAACAATTCCTCCTTGTTTCTCTCCCTATTATCAATGGTGTTAAATTTAGTCATATTAGGATCCTTGGAGTGATTGCACTCCCCTACCTCCTGGATGGTGATGCCTTTAAAGGATCTAGAGGTCTAATTAGACACATTAGGAAACCTTTTTGAGCTTGAACTATCTACATCATAGTTGACAAGGTTCAACTGCACACAAACTTTATATGATTTCAACTTTAAGCACCCTATCCAATTATTTTAGATGGACGAACACATTCTCCATGTCCTCCTCAAGGAGTAAGGGGCCAAGCCACAAGTCATCAGTTTTCTTGGATTAATTTCCTACTGCCCATTAACTATCAACATGAGGTTGCCTTGTTTCATTTTCAATTGTCGAAGGTGCTTATCGTTCTAGAATTTCTACCACTCTTGGGCTATGTTTGTGTATCATTATACCATCACCCGCTTTTGATCTGACTTACTCAACGTGAACCACCTCTCCTCCAAGTTTTCTTGATCTCTAATTTTGTATTGCACTACCACTCTTAAACTTGGAATCAATAATTCCATTTGTATGATAACCTCTTGTCTGTATGTGAACTAAGATGGGATATGGTTTAGTGGTTTGTATGTGGTCCTCTATGCCAACAAGGCTACTAGAAGTTTATCTTCCCAATCATCACCTTCTACTTTGCAATTTTTGTATAAAATTAAAACCAACACTTTGTTCATCCCTTCTACCTACCCATTCACCGAAGGGTATTATGGGGCTAGACAATAAATAAATGAATTATTCAAAATTTGGACATCATTTTTTGAATAATTTTATTCACAAAATGCCCTTTATGATCACTAGCAATCTATAATGACACCAAACTTTGTGATGATTGGATCATACATGAATATGGTTGTGCTCTTGTAAAAGTCATCAGACAATGCTCTTGTCTTGACCCACTTTATCAAATACCAACTGACAAGGACAATATGCCTATATTTTTTTCTCTTGTTGGTCTTTAGGGGTTTGATAGAAGCTGCCACCCATATCTGAAATAACTCTTCCAACTGTGATGGATGGAAGGGTATAAAGTATCATTGCAATAATTTCCTTATTCTTTGATAGGTATCATACACAATCATGAATTCTTTTGTGTCACATAATAGAATCAACCATCATAGTTCAACCAATAAGACCTTTCTTGCCATTGCATTCAATTGTCCCCCTATTCATCCCTCATGTGCCTTTTGCAACATATATACACTTCTTCCATCACATATCTATGTAGTATAATGTCAAGTCCCATCTTATGCATGAGTTCTCTAATCAATTGAAGAGGTCCTAAATATAATACTATCCTCCATCGTTTTGTTATTGACAAAACCCATGGTAGGTCTCCCATCCATAGGTAGGTTCTTATATACTCATACCAAGATGACAATGTTATAACGTGAAATAAATAAGTGCTAGAAAATTGTCTAACACTCCTCCCTCTACAAGTTTCTTGAAATACATTTGAGATAGCTAGTCAATGATTACATTCTTCTTCCTTGGTTGTACACTATTTGAAACACAAACTACTTACTGCAGACACTCAATTTTGAGTGCATTTACAATCTTCAAGATTTTCAATATCTTCATCAATTAGCCAAATTGAATCAATCGTCTTCAAGAACAAATTAGGAGCATTTATTGCTCCAAAGGTAGAAGTGTTTGTGAATAAGCAAAAGCACCCAAATTTGATTGGCAATGATCATTTTAGCAAAAGTGTTGGAACATTAGTGTTGATAGCACTATCACCCTTTAGCACTTTTTATTGTCATGCACAAAAAGCAAAAAGTTGATAGCTAGTACCTACCCAACCATCCACCATTAATAGATTTGGTCAAGAAGATCCAACTCATATGCCCAACAAAAATCCAAAGCCCAAGAATTGCCATTTACAATCTTTCTCCATTAATAACATCTTGATCCCATTTCAAATTCTTACCTTCTCCAATCCTATCATCTTCAATGCAATCCTTTCCCCAAGGAGCCATGGCTTTCTATAAAGCCAACACTTAGGGTGCTTAATTAATATCATCTTGTAATACAACAAAATCTACCAAATTGCATATAAGATTCATAGGAATTCATTTTTAAGGATGGCAAGGTTATGCTAGAATCTTTCCACAACTTTGTGAAAGCATTTAAGTCCTCCTTCCTCCAAGCATCCAACCACCCAAGCATCCAAGTATTCAAGCATTCAAGCTCTCATTGCTACACTTCTAAGCAAAAGCACTATAGGATTGCAGGTTCGGTGCTGCTATCACTCTATATTTGACACAATCACAAAGAGCAAAAACTTAATCTATTGACAAAAATGTCGATAGTGCTATCACTATCCCAACAACACTTTTGCCACTAATAATTTAATCCATGCTTTTATTATTTTGTTACTTTGCAACTTCTATCTGAGCAAGGTTCTAATGCTGGTCAAGGGAGCCTAATACTCTCCTCTAACGTAGGTAGGCCCCTTTACCATTGATATCTTGTTTTTTATTTGTTTTGTAGGAAAGCAAAAGCTCCATTAGGATGTAATACCATCAACAACGCTTTTGTGAGTCTGGCAACTCTTTTGCCTCTATAATAGAATCAAGTTATTTTTGACTCCCATCTTTATCATTTTATATTTAGGTTTTAGATTTGTTTGTTGTTTGTAAAAATCAGTTTCTATTTTTTTGTTTTTTCTGTTATTTATTAAAATAAAAAAAAGGGAAGAACCTAGTTAACATCTTAGTCACTTAGGGGACCACCTAAATCTCTTATCTTTTTATCATTAAAAATAAAAATCATATATAGTTGCATCTCTCTTGGACCCTTGCCTTTAAAAGAGAAAATCATCTTTATTTTTATCATCAAATCAAAATCGTTTTAGTTTTTGGCCTTGTTTGTTGCATTTGTATGGTCCATTAGGGCTATATAAAGGTTATTCTTCAACAAATCCATCAAAAATTAGACTTTAAGATCACAAACTATCCCTATCCTTGAGGTTATGAAGGAAAGAGAAGCACCATGAAGAGCTCCCTTGTGATACCCCTTCCAATACCCTATCCCATATTTTGGTGAACCTGACGTGAACACCATGGTGGGTCCCAATATTTTCTTGACCAAGCTAAACCTTAATCAAAATAAAACTGATCAAACTTTAATCTAGACAATTTAATCTTGTTTGCGTAGAATTAGATTACATTAAATCTAGATAATAATAACATAACCAATTGCTAGTCCTACTAAGTGTCTTCATGATATTTTGAGTAACTATTGTATAAGCTATTAGGCTATATTGGGTATATACTGAGCCTGGGCTACGAGTCACCCACATAGGGTCTCACTTGTATTTACGCCTAGTAAGGAGTATATTATAGTGGGATGGTAGGAGTCATAAGAAGACATACTATTACCCCTCACATACCATCTTGGCCATGTATCCAAGAGGTCACTTTCACACATTGTTGGCAACCCGCATATCACATTTCTCTCACACACCAATGGGTATATAAGGAGTCAGGTATATCAGGACCTTTAGTATATAGGGAGGCCCTTGAGGTATATAGGTTGGATTCAATATATCAAGGGAAGGGGATAAATGTTGCTCAAACATCTTCTCGTTCTTCTTTAATCAACTCTATACATTTTAGAACTTAGAATATTAGTCCTTGTTGGGATACCACAGTGGTATGTCTTTGGGCTCTCATAAAAGAAATCCATGTTTAAACCAAGGTGGGGTGTGTGTTACAAAAAAAATTAAAATATTAGATAAATAACACATATTTATAAGATTTAAAATTTTCATGATTTTATCAATTAGTTAAAAATATGATTTATAAATATTTAATATATATATATATATATATATATTTTAAATCTATATTTAATTTTTAGTTGTATTTTCATTTGTAGATAGTCAAGAAGATTTTAATTTTGGCTATATATAGATGAATAAAAATATTGTGTTATGTCTATGTTATATAAATAAATAGGTATCAATGTAACCTTTTAAAGTTCACTTATTCTTAAATGATATAAAATTTAATTATAAAAAATATAGACATTATTTTTTTATGTCATAGTTAGACTACCATATATATCTTGGATGTATGAGATATGAAAACGTTCAAGTGATACAATAAGTTTTGCTTTATCTTATTTAAATAATATACCTTTACAAGTTCGGATCAAGATCAAGATAAATTATGAGTATTGTTTCTTTGTCTAAGCATGAGGTCTTAAACAATCATGTTGAACTATGAAACTAAGTACATAATCTAAAGTAGATTAGATTAGAAACATAAAATTAGACCAAAGGTCAAGTCTTCATTATATTTCTTATGTATTGTTTAGAAAATTATAGTCCTAACCATATACACACGAGCTACTGATACTTCATCGACAAAAGTGTCAAATTGATAAGCTCCATTTAAAAGCTTTATACATGCACATATGTGCATTGATAAAAAATATCATATTGATAACTGATTTTCAAGAGTTTTAGACATATATATTACTTTCAATTTGGTAATATTGATGATGAAAAGGTGCTTTTTATTTTGCAAGTAGTTTCCAAAAGATTTTGATTGTGTGTAAATGATCTCCGTCTCTATATATAGAGAGATAGAGAGAGAGCATGCGTATATATCAATAATAAATACCTTTATGGTTGAGTAATTTCAAATGTCTTAGTTAATGGTATAATATATTTTAAAAAGGTAGAGATAAACACTGTTTTATGTTATTTTCAACCTAACATATATCTTGAAAATATAACACATACTTGTATTAAAATGATATATTTTTTATTATCTTGTATTATTTGTTCAATAATATAGGTCTATGATTTTTAGCCATTTTATCACGATCATGATAGATTATGAGTATTATCTATCTACCTAAGCATAAGTTAATTAAAAATTGATAAAATTATGAAAAAAATTACAAAAGTAAAAACCCTAAATAATCAATAAATGAAAATATATCACATTCTCGAAGACCTCTTTTGTTGTGGCCAACCTATACCTCATGTTGTTCATTTACCTATTTACAATAGGCGCCATTTCATAATAACATCATTTCTTAGAAGGATATCTACTAATGTTAAACATGTAGTGCCATTAGATACATGTGTATACAACACTATTGTACTAGCCTCCATTATTTGTTTATCTTGTCATTTTTTATGATTTTTATTATTCCTTTTTCTTGCTTACCTCTAGTTATCCCTTCATTGTAGTCTTTAGACAAGAAACAACATTTTTTAGTACCTTAGCCATCATTAATATGAGTATATATATGAAAAGAAATAATGAAATCAAAGGAGCAATCCATATTTATGGATTATAATTTTATCTTAATGTATCCATAAACATCTCTTTTATCTTTTCAACATTGAATTTTTATAGTCCACATTAGTATTTTTTAATAGAATTGCACATTCTTGTCCATATTGTATTTGGATTAATAGTATTTAAACATTATACATGCCGCAATTTAGTCATATCTAGCTAATTATTTTTATTTTATACTATATTTATTGTTTACATGAACCTCAAAATTTCTTGGCCAAATTTACCACTATATAGTGTTTTCATCATCCCATTAGGGCTTCCATAAAGTGCTTTCTTTTGGATATGTGTCATTGTCATTCTCGTTATACAACATATTTTATGATTAATCATTCAATTATTTTTTATGATTAGACAATAGTAATTATGCCACCTCCAAAATAATTCTCTTTATGTTTTTTTTTGGTCGGTAAAGGAGAGATTTCATTAAAAGTGGGTTTTGAAAGGAGCCCCAAAAACTTAGTACAACAAAAGGAGATACATCAAAATTTTAGACCTAACGACCATAACAGAGGGCCTCCCACGTGAGGGGTCCAACCTTGTCTGGAAGCAAACTAACATACAAAGAAAAAAAATGTAAAAGCAAACAAAGGAGATGACCCCTCCTGGCAAAACAGGGCCATCTAGAGGGAACACCCTAGAGCAAAAATTTGGGAGTCAATTTCCTTCCTTAGTGATCTAGGACTCATCCATCTCCTTAAAGATGGTGCTAAGATGACCATGTGCTGCATCGAGGTCCTTTGCCACCTGGTTGTAGATTTTCCAAGAAGCCTTGGACGAATTAGCAACCGCTAATAGGATGACCACCGAACTGGCGATGTGGGTGAGCACAATTTTGTGAAGTGCAGAAGCGAAAACACCATTGTCCTCCTCCTTTGCTAGCTCCTTCAAGTGAACTGCTTTGCAGAAGACCTCCTTGGTCGGCTCAATTTATTTCACCAAAGATGACGTTTCCTTCTTAAGTTTCTTTAGGCATGGTGATGCACAGACTAGGGTTAGGTTGAGATTTTGGAGAAACTTATATGAGGAACGCTTAATGGACCTAGGTTTAACCTCAAATTTTGCATACATAGGATCATCCTTGGGTTTTGACGAGGCAATGGGGGAGAAGCCAGATCATTATCATTGCTCAACACATCATGGATGAGTGTATCATTGCTATTACTATCTACGAGATTCGCAAGGGTGGGTTGAAAGGGCTTAAGCGAGGAACTGGAAGGGGTAGGGGTAGGGGCAGGCTGAGAGGGGCTGGGAGGAGCAGGGGCTGGTGGGTTGGGGCTAGGGGAGAAGGTGAAAGGGATGGGAGTGGATTGATTAGGGCAGAGGGAGACACTAGGAGGGGCAGGGGAAGCAACGATTAGAGCATTATTGGTGTAAACATCCAGGGCATGTCTGTAGAGGATGAGGTGCAATCCTTGGTGAATAGAGTGATGGGATTTCCCCATCCTAATATTGGTAACAGATAACTCTATGGACCTAAAGAGGTAGTCAAGAATATTCATATTTTTATTCCCCTTGAAATGGTTCAAGAATGCTAAATGAAAGCTACACAAAGTGACATCAATCTTGTCAATGGTGAAGTATTGGAGGATAGACACCATGACATGATCCCATGGCCTAGAAAGCTTTACCCTTTCAACACCACCATCATCAGTAAATAAATATTTACATTTATATGGGAAGTACTCCAGCTCGGCCACCATCGTGTGCTTGTTGCACCGAATGGATTTGCCGTCGAGAGGGAACCCTTTAACTTTAGCCAACAAGTGAGCATCGATTGTGAAATCAAGATCTCTGACCGTGACTTGACCACCACTCCAAGTGTACGATTTCATTGGATATATCTTCTTCATTACCCATAAATTTTTGGAGGAAGGGTAGGCAATTATGGCTCTTTAGGATATCTTCGATGATGGGATCAAGTAGAAGCACAAAGGGCTCAAGGAGGGCCATGGAGGATCGGGTATGGGTAATGTGAGGCTTGGAGAGGGGGCTAATGGAATGAGGATCGACAATGAGGTTGAGCCTTGGGTAAGGTTGGTTCTTAAAAGACCATTTAGCATGCATGCCAAAGAAGGTGGTAGAATATTTGCACTAGACGGAATTAAAGTTCAGAGGACAATGATCCTTGGGTTGCGTGCCAACCAACAGAGCCCAAAATTTGTAGTGGGAAGGAACCACAAAGGTAAGTTAATTGACAGTGGTACTGAATTCAACCTTATTTTGGGAAGGAGCAATGCTTGAGGTGGTAAAATGATCAAGAATTCCTGAGGTGGCCCAGATAAACGCACCATAGGAATCAATCACACTGTTGTCATTGCACGTGTGAAGAGTTACAGTGGTGCCATTGTTCACACCATGGTGACTAAACTTCTTTTGCAATCCAAGACTGAAAGGATTAGTTCGAATGAAAGGAACATGAAAGATCATGATGACACTGCCTTGAGAATTGATTAAGATCTTATGGTCAAGAACGAGACGGGGCGAGAGCTAAAAATAAAGGGTAATGGGAAATCGTAAAGGTCCAGGGTGGAGAAAGAGGTACACGTGGGTGGATGCCACATGGAGGAATGAAGGAACGAACACATGATGACATGGCAAGGGGAGGTGTTTGAGGTGATGGGGCAAAGGGAGGTGGAAGGGGTACTACATAGGAGTCTTGCTGGTATTGGCAGTGTGGGTGACGGAAGAGGGCGGGGGACACATGATGAGCAAAGTGGAATGACTGCAAGAGGGCTAAAGGGACGGGATGGGTGGAACAAATCAACAATAGCTAGACCAATCATGGGCCACAACATCGATGAGGCTTAGGGGAAAATCATCATACCAAACACTCAAGGACTGTTGGGAGTGATCCAAGTTGGCAAAGGAATCAGCCGCACCATTGGCTTCTTTGAACACATGTTGAACCAAGGTCTCCGAATGGTTGAGGAGGAATCTTCTGGCTTCAGAAATAACGTTGCTGACTCTCCAATTAGGATTCTCTTCATGTTTCATCTTGATTAAATTTACAAAATTTTCTATAAATCCTTTACAAGAAACTAATTAAAAAATGAGCTTAAATAAAGATCTAATGTATGTCATTTCATTAATTTTTCCATGCATCATGTCCATAATTTTCACATATTCATCTAAAATTAGACCAAAGGTCAAGTCTTCATTGTTTTTCTTTGTATTGTTTAGAATATTATATTCATAACCACACATGCTCTATAGATGAGACTTCATTGACAAAAGTGTCATATTGATAAGATATATTTAAAAGCTTTACACATGCATATATGTGCATTGACAAAAGTGTCATATTGGTAAGTGATATTTAATAATTTTAGACATATACATCTTATTTTGAATTTGAAAATGTGGATGACAAATAGATTTATTTCCTTTTGTAAGTAGTTTTTAGAAACTTTTGGCTGTGTAAATGATGTTCTATTTATCTCTCTCTATACACACACATATAGTTCTTTGAATATGATAACGTTGATGACAAATAGGTGTATTTCCTTTTGTAAGTAGTTTCTAGAAGGAGGAGGAGGTCAAGTGAACCAGGAACTATGAGGAGGAGGAACTAGGAACTTGATTTTTTGGTGTTGCAAGAGAAAAGGGCGATGCAGGAGGAGGTTAAGCTGGAACTCGACCAACTGTTGGATCAATTTCAAAATGTGTATAGAGTCTTCCTTTGTGGTATTTTGAAGAGATACATGAGCTTCATTTTGGTGTAATGGTCTTTTGTGGTTTTGTTTTTGTCTTTCTCCTGGAAAGATCTAGGTGCATAGAGTTAGATCGAGTTGCTGAAAAGATTTTGTTAAAGTTTTAGTTTGGATTTGTTTCTCTCCTGGTAAGATCGAGGAATTTATTTTTTTCCTGCTATATAAATTGGACTTTTATATTATAATTTTTAATCGAGGTTGTGGGTAAAACCCCAACCAAGATCCCAAAGAGAGTTAGGAAAACTCTACCGTCGCAGTCGGAGAACGCCAGAAAAGAGGAAGTTGCAGCTCAAATAGTGAGGGCTCAATACGTACTTGGTGTAGAATCGAATGTGGTAGACTGCAGATATGACACATCAGGGCGATGAGGGTCGCACTTGTCGATGTGCTCGATGAGCTAGGGTGGGGTTTTTGGTGTTGCTATTATGCTCTAGAGGTGTGGTTGGCAAGGGCGATGCATGCTAAGTTCTTTTGATGGATTTTGAAGAGGATCTTGTGGACTACTCAGAAGATCCCTTTGAGGGGCAACACATTTTCATTACTTCAAAGGCTAGTGGTCACTCTCAAAGGATATCTCTGCAAATCTACTCAAATGCAAAAGAACCTTAGAGCTGTTTTACTAGATTGAATTCAGAGGATGGAGAAAGGGTTTTCTTTGAAATTAGAACAAGGAATTTAACAAATAATCTAGAGTTAATACACATCATAACAAAGGTTTTTAGTGGTGACTCTTTAGCAGGTTTTTTTGGGAACCTCTTAAGCACAAAGGAAATGGTGGGCAATATGGAAGAATCAAAATTTTGTGGGGCTTCAAAGGAACATGGAATAAAAAATAAAAAGAAGTGTGTGAAAATGAAGAAGGAAAAAGTAAACCTTGTTTTAGGTGAAGATATTGGTTTAGATAGAATTCTAGAAATGGAGAAGAAAACCCTTACTGGAAAGTTCAGCAATGGGTTGGAGAAGTTTGGGGCCAAGATTTGGGCTATACTTAAAAAATATATCTTCTGTCTAGAGGATGACTTGTCTTCTCTTTCAGTAAGAAGGAAGATGCAAAAGCTATATTAAACTCAAAATGGTTTTGGGACTCTTCATTGTTATCCCTGAGAAGATGGTCTCCATGTGTTGACCCACAAAACGAGTTATTGACGTCCAAACCAAACTTCCAGGTCTACCTTTGGAGTTTTGGACTCACAATATTTTGAAAAAAATTGGTGACAATATAGGTACCTTCATTAAAATGGCTGATAGGCTCATTTCAAATGGTTCTAGGATAGTGGCTCAAATTTTGGTTGTTTTGGACCTGAAGGATGACCTTCCTGAAGATATTGATATTACATTTGGTAAATGGAAATACTCTCTAACCTTGGATTATATCAAAGTACCATTTCGTTGTACACGGTGCCATGTTCATGGACATGTGGCCAACGAATGTTCACAAAAATTTTCTAAGAAATTATGGAGAGCTAAGTTACCTATGCCTCTGAGTACAAGGAGCACATCCTTTGATAGGAATCAAAGATCTTTAGCTAGTCGAAGAATACAAGGGAGATAGGAGAGGGTCAAAGAGATGATTTTCTTGGAAGTGTAGGTGGACCTTCACATAACAAGGAAGGTGCTATTTTATTTAATTTATCTGAAGGGACATATGCTAGTCTACCAATTCCAGAACAAGTAGGAGGCATAGAAGGGATGATGAGTAGATTAGACATGTCGAGAATTTTTTTTACTCTTGTTATGGAACCCATAATTGCTGGAATAGATCAATCAAATAAGGAAGATCTTTGTAAGGAAAATTCCTTACTTGATGAATCCGTTAATGGAGAAATTAATAAATCTGAAATAATAATGCACAGTGATCACAACCACTTACAGAGGGTAGGTCTCGTAGCCACTTAGAGGGGGCAGATATCGTAGCCACTTAGAGAGGGCGGAGTCTCTTGCGTATTTGCAATATAAATTTTATTCTTCGATGATGTCAATTAAAAAACTATTCTACCTATAAATAGATGAAAGAATTAATGAACAAACACGACTAATCGATGAATTAACGTATACTATGGGATCATCACATGGCTATCCCCCTCATAAAACTTTATCCTCAAATATTTATAAGACCGAAAAATACTCTCTGTCTCCCATGTAGTATCGTCTTCTGGAAGTCCCTACCATTTAATTAGGAACTCTTGAATTGGGTGTGGTCGATGATGGCGTACTATGGATTGCAGTATTGCGGGCATCATTTTCAAAGTTTCATAAATTTTCAATGGTCAAAGAGTGGAAAAGACAATGGTCACTGGAGCAGCAAGGGCAAATGGATGCATAAATTATCGCAAAAATAACTGCAAAAAGTGTCGCAAAAATTACTACAAAAATTATCGCAAAAGTTGCAAAAATTGCTACAAAAATTATCGAAAAAAAAATGCTGCAAAAATTATCGCAAAAAAAGTGCTGCATAAATTACTGCAAAAAGTGGTTTGGTTTTCGACGGTCTAGGTCAAACTTCAATGGTAAGTTTCACGTTTGTGCAGTCTACTAGTCAAATCACATGGTCTAAGTCAAACTTCAATGGTAAGTTTCATGTTTGTGCAGTCTACCAATCAAATCACATTCGCGATCAGGTTTCACACTGCGTTCCATACCACGTGGCAATCGAGTGAAGGGCTGCTCTGCAAGTGCGAATGATAGAGTGAACAACTCGTCACTCTAGTGCTTGTGGCCATGCGTAAATAAATATTTGGCCTCCCGTAGGCCAAATGTGGGATGAATGAATGAATGAAAGATTTTAATTACGTCCGCGAGACCCAAATATGGTCTATGGGACCTCAAATATGGAAGTACAATTACTCAAATCATATCATATGATCTTTAATATCTTTGAGAAGGTTGTTCCTTCTCCCGCTGATTTGTGTTAGCAATTCTCCAACTTTTTTTATTTTCCCGTCTTCAAATAAATCTGTAATAAACTCGTTCCCAAGTGTTTCTTTGTATTTGTCACGGATATCTGAAAAACTTGGGCATTTATAGATGAAGTGTTCCTCCTGTCTCTACCGCCCTCGTGCCGCATAGAGTACATATCCTTTCTTCCCATTGTTCTTTGGGCGTTGTCCATCTCCCCGTTTCACATCTAAGCCTATGAGAGCTAGTCCTTATCTCGAGCAATGAGTATTTTTTCCTTCCACTTGATTTCAGCGCCTATATACGCTTTTTTCCTTGTGGTCATACGTTGGGTTAAAATTTGCAATATAATATTGTCTTTTCCTCGCTTGCATTTTTCCACATTCCACTTCCGAACTTTTCATTCACATAATTTTTAATGTCTTTGTTGACATTTGGGCATTCATTTATGTTGATTTCCCAACGTTTCATCCATTTCTCATTTTGTTTCATCCACGTATTCTTTCGCCTATGTAACTCTTCGTCCCTAACTCGCTCTAGGCCATCTATCATTTGTCATGTTTTCTGTTTTTTTCAAGTAACATAACAGCCTTGGTCATAGCAATTGCTTCTAAAGGGAACATTCCAGCTTCAGCTAGAATAATTTCATAAGGGGTTGTGGCCTTAATTTTGAGAAAGTTTGTGATTAGATATTTTGAATCCTTTCTATTTGCCTCCATTTTGCATTTGTTGTGCCACTAGCCCACACCTCGCAACCATATAACAAGTAGGCCAAATAAGACCATGGTGGTCTTCCAGTCCCACAACTCGGCATTCCTACACCTGTTTTGAAGTGCATATAGTGCTCTCCACCCACTTTGAGTTCTTTTCATCCTACATGTATTCCAATTAAGTTTGTCATGAAAGTCTATGCCCGAGTATTTGTATTCTACTACTACATCAAGCGGTTCTCCCGCAAACCGAAATTTGAGTTGTTGCTTCTTCTTTTTGCCGAAAAAATCATAATTTTTGTTTTGCTCGTGTTCACCCCGCATCCCAACTTCTTTACAAAAGAGTTCTAGAGCTTGAAGGTGATCTTCTAGATCTTTGGCTGTTTTGGCAACAAGAATTACATCATCCGCATACATGAGGAGTTTTACCACATATTTGGCTAAATGCACACCCTCTCCCCCAAATTTGTTTATCCATTCTTCTAACTTGTCAATGTACAGCCCAAATAAGGTCGGAGATAGAGGGCAACCTTGTTTGACACCTATGTCACTACCAAAACATTCAGATAACCCTTCCCGTGTTCTGATTCTAGCTTTTACATGCTCATATAGTCTCGTGAACTCGCCGCCTCGTAGTGAATTGGAACCTCTAGCTCTTCCATTCTCGCTCCATAATTTTTTCCTAGGCACCGTGTCAAATGCCTTTTTGAAGTCTACAAAACAAGAAAAAGCCTCCTCTTTTTTGTCCCATATTTTTTCCACTATGTGTCCGAGCGTGATGCAGTGATCAATAGTTGAGTGTTTGGGCCTAAAACCCGCTTGCCCCTTTGCTCTCTTTCCCTTTTCTTCTCGCCCATATGCCGATCCTACGCTCTATCATACTCCCAAACAACTTTGCAAAGAGAGGGTTGATCATGATAGTTCGATAGTTTGAGGGATTATTTACATCTCCACTTTTAAACAAAGGAATGGTCAAGCTAGTTGTCCACTCAGTAGGGAAGCCATTTTGTATGACCTCATTGAAAATTTCTTTGATTTGCGGTGCCAAGATATCTACCCCCCATTTTATATGCTCGCTTGAATATTGTCTATGTCACGGGCTTTTCCAGCTGCTAACTTTTTTATCCCTTGAATAATGTCTTCAATTGTGAAAAGTTCTTTCTTGACAATGATAGTAGGGGGTGTCTCCCGCTGGTTACTACGCCGATACAGCTTGTTTTGAATACTCCAACCACCGATTAACTCGTTATGTTATTTTCAGCTTTGCATCCTTTTCACGCTTAGTTCCTTCCAAAATTTCTTTGGTTCATGCTTCCCTAAATAAATCAATTCTTCCCTCCTTGTTTTAGTGTATTCTTCTTTTTTGCCCTTACCAGCTTCTCATATGCTTTTTTGTTTGCTCTTGTTTTACCCGTTGGTTCCTTTAGTAATCTTCGCATTTTTTTGCAATCTTCATCGAACCATGGGTTGGTTGGGAAGCTATTCCTTTCTTTCTTTTTAGGTTTAGCTCTCTTGCATTTGTTTAGAGCTTCTTGAATAACTTGCATTAACCATTCACTCTTACCGTAATCTCTACTACTGTGATGTAGTTCTTCCCTTTCCCGTAACTTATTATTTAATACCGCTCTAAAATTTTGCCGATTTTCATCTCGTTAAGAGAATGTTTCCCTTGTGAGGATATTTATTTTGATTGCCTTGCAAGTGTTTTTCCCTTGGTTTGTCTCCATGCATTCGAAGTTTCATAACAATTGGGTTGTGATCCCGACTTAAGTTCCACCGGAGAATCTTCCACTTCTAGCTCCTCTATTTTTGGTATGTAATTCGTTGAGCATATTACATAGTCTATTACACTTTGTCCCTTATATGTTTTGCATGTATACTTTCCTGAATTTTTCCATTTGTTCATCCCATTGCAAATAATCAAATTGTATATGCTCCAAAGACCTAACAACTCTTCTCCATATTGCGTGATAGCCCCATGCTCATCTTCTCAAGTCCTCGGTCCACCGTTGATTTTCCTCTTCTGGCATCCAAAGAGGATTAATCTCAATATATTCGTTACCTTCTAGAATGTTAGCTTGCTTATTTGCTGTCCTTGCATTGAAATCTCCAATTAATATAATATCCCCCAACTTACTGTATATTGAAATGTCTCTTTTTAGGGAGGAGTATGGGTCTTCTCTCTTAAGGTCATGTTTCTTATAGAATTTAGAATTCTTGGGAGCAAAATAACATGCCGCTATGCTAATAACTCGACTTATTTTCTAGGATCTTTATCCAAATGTACTCGTTTGTTTTCATCTTGTTTTTCAATTTTAATGACCCTATCCCATTCCTCTTTTATTAAAACCATAATACCCCCATGCCCTTTGCCATTTTCTCGCCGCTTTATTCCATACTCGCTATTTTTTTGTATCCCACAAATTCTGGAGTCCTACATCCATCGTGTTCATGTGTTTCGTCAATATGATTATATCTTTGTCTCTAGCAATGGGCCCTAACCCGGGTCCTCTTCTCCAAGGGAAACCTCTACAGCTCCAACTTACCATTGTAAGATGTTCTCGGCGGGCCATACTCCCTATTTATTTTGGATTTGTTTAGATGTGATGTATGCCTTTCCATTTCTTAAATATGCCCCGTTTCCCTTCATTCCTTGCTCGCCCTCACCTTTTCCCATTCCTTATTTCTTTCTTCCTCGCTCGTAAAAATGTTAGGTCATCATCTAAATAAAATTGTGACCCTCTCAAAGATGCCTCTCGTTTTTAAGTAACCTTATTTTATCCTCGTAGCTCATCAATGTGACCCGAATATGTCTATCTCTCGCCTCCTTCTCTCAACCTCGCCAATTCTCGCTTACTTTTTTTATCCGACCCTTCCATTGTAATCGATCCGACAAGAAGTTCCCCGGTTAAACGATTTGTGTCTTCCCCGTCCCCATAATCTTTCAACCCTTTGATGATTATATTTGTTAACTTCTCATGTCTTTCTTTCTCTTCTCGTTATTTGAATTTTTACTTGCTTCTCTATCAACTCTTTTTGTTGATTGACTGGTTCTTTTACTACTTGAGACCATGTCTTTGTCTTTGCTAATTCATTTCGTAGCTCATTTTCTCTTGTTTCAATGTTTTGGAGTGTTTTCTCTACCTCTTTTATTTGATTTGCATTTGTTTTTTCCACCTCTATTGCATCATTGATTGGGGTATGGATGGCTTGTTTGAGGACATGCCATTCACGTTGACCCATGTTTGCAAGGTTTTGTAGCTTTGACACTTGCTCCTTGAGCTGGTTGTTTTCTTTTTCCAGCCTCCGAATGGTGTTTATAACCTCATCTGATTTAGTTTCTCTTAATTTCTCCCTCCTTTCCATGCTTTCAAGTTTCTCTTTCATCTTCATTAGCTCTTGCACATAAAGTCTTGGTGCCCACATGAGTGGTGTAGTTGTCTGACTCGTAAGTTTCTTCCTCATCCGAAAACTCATTTTGGTGATTTGCCTTTGATTGTTCCTTATTCTCCACCTGTTTATGTGGTAGAATATTTTTTATTTTTATTTTTTGATATGCCCTTTTCATTGTTGTTGCCCTTGCTCGAGCTTGTCGACGCCTTAATATCCTCCAATATCGTTTCTCATTGACATATATTGGTTCTTGCAATTGTTGCTTCCCTTCTTCCATTTTCAAACCCTTTATAGCCGAACCCTCTCGTACTATTGATCCGTTGAAATAAATGTGTAATAAAACCCTCTTGCTCTGCAAACCCTCTCGCCGCAAACCCTTGCTGATAATAAAACCTAAAACCTTCTGCCGCAAACCCCTATAACGAATGTATTTCTCCTACCTACTTAAATTGTTTTATAAATCGAAAGAGGACAAAAAAAATATGCTTACCCGATGAAATAGATGTTTAATACAATACTCCGCCGCAAACCCTCCTTGCTCTGTAAAAACCCTTTGCCGCAAACCCTTTAATTTTTTTTTGTGCTGATATTTCTTGTCTGGAGTGTACAGTTCAAATATTCTTCGTTCTATCGGTTCTGCTTCAGTATCCCCGTGCTCTGCTTCAGTATCCCCGTACTCAGAAAAACCATAATCTAAGGGATGCGAAACCATAATCTAAGGAATGCGTCCGCCCATTTAGGATTGTCTCGTATCGTCAATTTTTTTTTTTTTTAGATTTTCCACACTACAACTCACTCATTAACCACATGCGCAATGAGATAATTTCAACCACCTGTCAATTCTGATTTACAATTTTCCTAAGTTTTACTATTCAAACAGATGATGCGTTCCCTCACGTTTGAAAGTCTGCACAAGCTTTGCAAACTTCAAGACTTTAGAATAGTGATACGATGAAAAAAACATAGATATATTTAACTGGAGTTGAATTTTGTTTAAACGTCCAACACGGTTAATTGCCAAAATTTGCCTAGGCTTATTAGGGTACGAACCCCTGCTTCGGCTTCGATGAGTTGGATAGTTTACACGCAGATTTCATCAATTATATATTTCAAATATATTTGTGTTAACCTTGAACACCGAACTACTGCCTGAACATGTAAACAACAAGCTCAGCTCGAAAACCCTTTTTCGTCCGCATGCTAAACTCCCCGTCCGCCTACAAATCGGCTTCACGCTTTGGCGAACTAGATTTGGTAACGTCTAATGTTGCTAGATAAAATCCCTTGTCAAAAAAATTCGTTTGAAACCATCGAAATAGCTGGATAATGGGGAACTGCTCGACAGATAGAAATGCACCGCATTCCTGTGTTTATCCACGATTACCACGTATCGAGCCGAGATTGGGGTATTTTTATCCTGTGATATGATTGGTTATAGTTAACTTTAGAAAAATAAATTGATTTTTTTGTTTCTCCTACAAATTTTCGTCTGCTGCGATACAGTGGTAAGTCACAAGAAATTTAATTCATGAATGTTGTTCGTGGTAGTAGTTTGCACGAAGACACACCAGGATAAATTTAATTCATAGATTAATCTCCTCTTGACACACCACAACAAATTTAATTCATAGATTAATATCCTCTTGTGAACTTGCTGGATCAACCTGACATGTTGGATTTGTCGAAATACGTATGAAATAACTACAACCTACGAAACCACGAAAATCGATGCACCAATTATTTGTCTGTGCTATAATGCCTGAAAATAAGTGATAATTAAAAACTTTTGAGCTTCTACTGCCCTATGCACTTGAAGAAAAGGTAACAACGACCATGAAGATATCCAGGTCTATCACGTTTCTGATGCCCTATGTACTAGAAGAGATAACAACAACCACGAAGACGTCAAGGAGCTTAAATTTCCAGTTAAAACAATCCATTTCAGAGACTTCAAATTACTTAACCAAGTAACCTTTGAACTTGGTAATAATTTATCTTCTAGTTAACTACATGACAAATGTTGTATGGCTTATCCGTGAGTAATGGAAGTGATAAGCTTCTAATATTACTGTCATTGAGAAGTTTCACGGATACAAAAACAACTTGTTGCTTACTTTTGCTTCAGAATTTTACCAGTTGTCTTCCCATATGATCTGTGCGAAGTCAATTTTGAAAATTCAATTCGAAATGTTGCTGAGAATACCCGCTTTGTTAGTTGTGATTTCAACTGCCAATGGATTTTGTTTTACCTGAATGAAGCTAATCAGCTATGAACCAGATTTTATTGGAAACCAATACCTGTCCAAAATTATTTAAAACGTCTGGCCTCAAATAAATCCTTCATCTGGAATAATGAGTAGCGTATGGAAAGAATACGTCTATATTTTTTTTATTTTTATTTTTAATCTTCGAACTCATGTAGAGAACAAATCTTTTTACCAAAAAAATTACTCGAAAGCTCCAGGACAAGTTCTGATACCACTTATAAGGAAAATTCCTTACTCCGTCAATGGAGAAATTAATAAATCTAAAGTAATAATGCACAGTGATCACAACCACTTAGAGGGCAAGTCTTGTAGCCACTTAGAGAGGGCATAGCCACTTAGATAGGGCAAAGTCTCTTGTGTATTTGCAATATAAATTATATTTTTTGATGATGTTAATCGGATAACTAGATGAAATAATTAAAGAACGAACATGACCAATCAATTAACTGACGTATACTATGGGATCATTACAATATTTTATCACAATTTCAGCACAACAAGGTTTCTTTTTGTCCATTGATCTCTCACAAATACCTGAAACTGCTTCTAGGGATCTTGAACAAACTTCTAATATCTATAAGAACAAATATTGGAATGGTAAGGAAGACATAAGGAGGGAGGAAGATAGTTTTCTTCTTTGTAAAAAATCTTCCCCTCCCAAAGATGCAACCTCAAACTTAAAAAAAAATATTCACCCACTTTCTTACTCTCACTCTCTTTCTAGTTCTAAAAATGATCCACATTTAATTGGTAAGAATCGTTATTTCCTCAGATCTCAAAAAAAGGATGCAATAGATGAAATAGTAATTAGAGGTGGTTTGAGTACTGATGGGGTGGGAGGCAGGTTAACATGTGCTTCAGGAAGGAAATCCTTTCTAAGCATTGCCAAAAAAAAATCTTGTAGAGAAATCAACCAAGGAAAGCAACAAACTATAATGGATTATACTATCTCTAAATGTTCGAGGTCTGGTAAGTACTCATAAAAAACCTGCTTTATACAGGTTAGTGAAGGTACAAAATCCTGATATTTTGATGCTACAAGAAACCATGGAGGAGGACAAGAAAACCATAGATGATTTGCTTATTTTATTGAAATATTGAGATTTCCTCTCAGAGGATGCTGAAGGGAGATCTGAAGGGCTCATTTTGGGATGGAAAAAAATGTCCTTCCAACTCTTAAATACTGTGGATCTAGTATCAGGCCTGGGTGTTGAGCTATTTTTTTTGGATTTGGGTAAAAAAATTATGATGGTCAACATTTATGGCCCTTATGATAATAGATTGCCTTATTGAGAAGCCCTATTCTCTAATATATTTTTGAAACATGACAATTTGATATTAGGTAGTGTTGAGTGTTAATTTTACCCAATTGTGAAATTACACTCTCCCTTAGGGTTTGAATCTCAAAGCCCCCTCTTGCAAAGAAGTTAAACAAACAACTTCTCCAAGCTCTCCGCTATATTAGCATTTGCATATCTGTATTAGTAATCTCAATAAAATTATATAATTCAATGCTAGGAACACCTTAGTGATTGCAAGTAACTGTGAACAAGGGGCATGTGTTGGTTTATTTTACCATGCTACTTTAATGATTGTTCATAAACCTTAAATAAAAGTAAATGTGAATTGGCCCTCATATGACCACGATGTAGCCTTAATTCCTTTTATCTTGGATGTTTTAGGATTGATTTTATCTTCCTTTGGATTAAGTAGATTTTAAACAAGTTTTTATCTTGCATTAAATCCTACTTTAAGCATGAAATAGAAGATTAAATCTATCCAATGAAAGTGCATTTAAGATGATGAAAATATCCATTAAATTTAGCTTCTGTCATGAATTGAAAGAATTATTTTGATGTAATTGATAAATTGTTCCTCTTTGATGAAATTAATTTTCATAAAGAGATACCAATTTATTGCTTGAAAAATATTAGCCTCATAATGTCATGATGAATTATCTCTCTTAAATGAAATTAATTTTCATAAAGAAGAAGTAATTTCATGCTTTGAAATAATACCCTTTTAATATAACATGTAAAAAAACCCCTTCAATAAAATCAGAATTTTCATGAAGTGCATTTATTGCTCCAAATATGGTATCTTGTGAAATGCCATAAACATAACCCCTTCAATGAAATTGAAATTTTCATGAAGGAAATGTCATCATAGGCTTATAAATGAACATGCAAAATTTAGAAATCTGATTTACCTCCAAAACTGTAAAAAAAGAATTTTTGAAATTACAAAAACCCCTAAAAACAACAGTTTTCAAAAATTGATATAAAATTGAAATGACATCGGAATGAGTCCGAATCTGTTGTGTATTGAATATTGATGTTCATTCTAGGGCTCCATATAATTATTTTTGTATTTTGATTTTTTTTAATTTTTATTTTAATGCCTGAAAATTAAAAAAAAATCTGGAAATAAAAGTTTGAAAACTGAAAAATAAAAATCTGCAACAAATCAAATACTGAAAACGCAAAAATGCAAAGCTTCATCAGTTTGATAGCATCTCCTCCTGCAAAACCGAAGATATGAGAAATTTTTACATGCAACCTAGCCTATTCGACCTGCGTTTGCACAACCAAAATAAACTAAGTGCTAGCTCCTAGGGTTCAAAAATAAAGTTCAGATTTCGAACATTCACATGAAGTAACCAAAAATGCATAAACTTCATCTATAAATTCGGAATCTGAAAAAGGAAAAATAAAGCAATTATAACCGAGCATGCAAAAGAAATCTCCTTCTTGCTAACAAGGCCTGAAATTTTTGAATAAAAACTTTGGCATTAAAATTGTTTCATGTTTTACACAATTATTTTGACAGCGCTTGGCCTTTCCAAAAAATCCAGCCCCCTTGCCATTTTCTGCTGTATTTAAAACTTCCATTTCGTCCCTTCGTGTGGTTCTCCAACGCTTCATTTCGTTCTCTCAAACATTTTGGTTTCGTAGCTTCATTTTCATTTTTCTTGGCTAGTATTCGAAACGTTATTCTCCTTGACAATGTAACTGCCATGCATCATTATTACACTTAATTTCGATAGCATTTGCCATATAAAAGAACCGTTACTTTGGTACATTCTTTCTATTTCCCCACATGCGCAGTCTACTGAAATAAACTTTATTCAATATTCATCACTGCAAGCGAATCTATTTTCAACGACTTAGGGCCCCACCTATGACACCCCTCCATATAAATGCTTAGGCCACGTGGGATTTGTGCCTCCATTTACGTTTCTTTTCCTTTATATTCAGCTTATGCCCCATTATATCAATCATATTTTGACACTTTGTAACCATGGCCGCCTTTCTCACTGACGGACCCCACACCATAGTCCATATTTCCATTTTTAAACCGTATTATCGCCTGTGGTGTCATCCGCATCTGTTCGCTGGTAAAACTGCTGCGACATCACCGCTTTGCCCACTACGATCGACGTCATGTTTATTACCATTGCCTCGTTCTTCCGTGACTTTGATGCCCCAGACCACGTTACCCACGTAGAAGCCTGTCTCCAATGTTCAAACCTCCGGTTATTCTGCCAAGTGGATCCACGTCGATGATTAGACGTTCTATGTGGCCACCTTTCGAAACCTGCGCTGACCCCGTGGTCGCGGCCAACATAAGTCCACTTCACTTCGTCCTACGTTGCCACCCAGTGCTGTATATTAAACTCCTCTGTCGATTCAAACGTTCACGTCCAACACATTCTGCCACTGCATCGTATCACGCGAACACGCTGTCCGAATCGTCGTATGGTGGGATCTATAGTTGGTGGGGTTTGATGGCATCTATCCTTCGTGTAATCTTCAATGTGTTCCACGTCAGTGCCACTGTGCGCCTACGTATCGAATCCAAGGCCCTCTCGGCGTCCACATGGGATCCACATCCCCAGCATCAGAATCTATCCCAATCGTATTTGCGTCCACCGCGGCATGCCCTCCTCGTTTACGTGGATTCCGATTGGTCCAAATCACCCATGACGTCCGCAGTGTACCTCCCAAATGTGTCTATCAAGCCACGTCTTCGGGTACCCCTCGGTCCACGTTACTCTTCTATTGGTCTACGTTCTCCAACTTGTTCGTCTATGCCTGGGATTCGTGTTGAAATCTACACATTAATACAACCTCAAGTTAGGAAGTAAAGGTGACCAAAAAACATCAATGATATACTTTCATTCCTTTTTATTTTATATATATATATATATATATATATATATATATATATATATACATATTATTATGTATAAGAAACATATAATAATATGCATATGCTTTTCCTCATTATATATTTTTTTGTTTTTGTTTTTTTTTAATATTATAACCCATATATATATATATGCATACTATCAAACACGGATATATATAAATATTTTATTTTATTTTATTTTATTTATATATATATTGTATAATTATAATTATATATAATCATTTTATTATTATTATTATTATTTTTGTTTTATTTTAAACTTATTTATTGGAACCATCAATTATATTCAATAAAATAAAGATAGTGGAACGCCCATAATGAAGATAAAATAAATTCACTAATTGTAAAATGAATCTCACATTAAAGGCATGGACCTTAAAATGAAGTGGACTATTACACTCACTTTTACATTTTGAACCTTTTAACTTGAAGATAAATGAGCTTACTGACTGGGATTTAGGGTAAGTCAGACTAATGTCAAGAGCACTAAAAGGAATCAACCATTTGCATTTTTGAAGGTTTAAGGATCATGATTGCTAAGTAGTTTGAAATAGAAAGGCCCCTTGTTAACTGTCACTTGCATGTTTGAGTTTATTCTGGTATACATCTATTTTTTATTTCAATCTTCATTGATTATATATATGCACAAATGTTTGCTTACCAGAACCTTGGAGAAATGGATGATTTCATCTGATTTCTTTGCAAGAGACATTTTTCAACTTAATACTCTGATTGCGGTGATTATTTTGCAGTAGGGCAAAATATTCACTCAATAGGTAGTGACCTAAACTTTACTACCAAAAGAGTTGAGGTTTGGGGTTTTTTTACGAGGGTGGATTCAAATGCTGGTTTTTTTATTCATAAAATAGAGGAAGCAGGTTTAGTTGATATAAAGCCTATAAAACTTGTTCCAACTTGGAGAAATAATAGGTCTGGAAGAGCCTTGATTGCTAAAAGGTTGGATAGATTTTTGATCTCCGAGTTTCTATTGACAAAAGGTGAAATTATTAGAACTTGAGTGGAAACTAGAGGTGATTTTGATCATTCTCCCATTATGTTACAAATTGGACTCAAGGACGAAAAACCTCCTAGTCCCTTCAAATTCAACTCTTCCTGGCTAGAGGAACATGAGCTTCAAGATTTAGTTAGGTATGAATGGAGGAAATTTGATGGCTTTCGTACATCTTCTGCTTGCTCACAATTCACAATTAGTTTGAAGAAGGTTAAAATTGTAGTTTTGAAATGGGCTTATCAAAAATATAAATCTCAAGAACAAGATAGAGCAGATTCATGATACTATTGATGTGACGGATGAAGGTTTACACTCATTTAAGATAAATAAGATGAAGGCAATGGTCATAAAATTAGACCTTTCAAAGGCCTATGATAGAGCAGATTGAATGTATCTTAGGATTATACTTTTACACATTGAGTTTAATCTTCAAGCTGTAAATTGGATAATGGCATGTATGACCACTATTTATTTTGCTATTTTGATCAATGATTTAGCTACAAAATTCTTCACCTCTTCGCGTGGATTAAGATAAGGTTGCCCTCTATCCCCAATCCTTTTTCTTCTGATTACTGAAGGCTTAAGTAGAGCTCTCAGATAAGCGAAGCGTACAAGAGTTATAAAAGGTATAAGGGTGGGAAGATCTATTCTCCTTACTCATATTTTATTTGTGGATGATATTTTGTTATTCTACGAGGGACATTTGAGGGAAGCCACAAGTATTAAAGGTATCTTTGAAAACTTTTGTAATGCTACTAGAATGATGATAAACATGACAAAGTCTATGATATCCTTCAATGATCTGAATGAAGAGGAAAAAAATCATCCCCAACACCCTTTTCATTATCCAAAATGTGATTTTTAGTTAGATTTTAAATATCTTGGTTTTTATTTGAAACCAAATGGTTATGGAAAAAAAGACTAGAGCTGGCTTATCGACAAAATAGATAAAAGAATAAGTTTGTGGTGTAATAGATGGATGTCCCTTAGTGGAAGATTAACCCTTGTCAAAACAGTCTTGGAAGCTATCCTAGTTTTTTGGCATGGACTAGCATACATTCCCAATGGGGTCCTTGACAACATCATAAGGAAATGTTTTAGTTTCTTGTGGTTAAGGAATAGGGTCAAAGAAGGTATTCATTTAGTTTAATGGAAGCACATTGTAAAACCAAAAAGGGAAGGTGGCTGGGGACTGAAAAATATTTTTAATTTTGGGAAAGCTTTGGCTGTCAAAGTTTATGGAGAAATATTACTCACAAAAATATTTGAAAACAAGTTCTAATATAAAAATATATTGAACCACTTACCATGGTAGAGTGGATCAGAAGCCCAAATAAGTCCACAAACAAGGTATCAATTATATGGAAAGCTTTGGATGCCAAATGTTTGTGGATAAATATTACTCACGAAAATATTTAGAAACAAGTTATAATATAAAAATATATTGAACCACTTACCCTGGTAGAGTGGACCAGAAGCCCAAATAAGTTCACAAACAAGGTATCAATTATATGGAAAGCTTTGTGTCTTGCTTTTCCTTTAATAGGCAACTGGTTAGCATGGAAGATAGGCAATGGAACAAAAGTCAGGTTAGGTGTTGATCCGTGGGTAGGCAGCGAAGATCAATATAAACTCTCTAACAAACTCATAGACATACTCCATGGGTTTAGTATTTATACAGTTGCACATGTGGCCAAAAATGATGCCACTACCATTTGGAAACAATGATGGCAGAGGGTAAATTAGCTAGGCTTGGAAAATAATCATGCAAATCAGTGGAATACCTTTTTGGAAAATATTAACAATAGTAATGTTAGGATAAATGAAAGGTCTGATGAATTGATATGGAATAAAAGTCCACTTATAGGTAACTACAATCCAAAGCTTGGATACAAAGTTTTTTTGATAGTGGGGATCATGCTGAGTGGAAATGGTGGTGGAACCAAATATGGAAAATAAAGTCTCCAGTGAAAAACCGCATCTTTATGTGGCTAGTTTTAAGTAGAAAGGCTTTGACATGGGACAATATCATAAAAACAAATTGGTACGAACCTTGTAGATATACATTGTGCAGAGAGGCTGAGGAAACTAGTGAACATTTATTTGTGGAGTGCAAATACACCAAAAATTTTTGGTCAAAAATTGAAATCTTAATCGGATGCAAAGATGTATGGAAAGGGAAGTCCCTAGATGAATGTTTTAAAAGTTGGTTCAAAAGAAAAGAGCTGAAGGTATTTAAAGCTTTACCTCTAGCCACAATTTGGGGAATATGGCTCTCAAAGAATACTGACATTTTCAATAACTAATCTATTCCTTCCTTTCAATGCTCTCAACAAATCCATTCCATTTTTGAAGGCCTCAAGAGGAACTATAAGTGCCAAAGGAAAAGATAAATTTTTGAAATCCATATTGACAAGTCTGGTGCATGGGGATGGTGCTCAAAACGGTACCACAACTTTATGTGGGGTTGGGGGTATTCTATATTTATATGATAACCATCACATAAAATTTAAAGTAGGTTTGGGGTATGGTTCAAATAATTATGTTGAATTACTTACTTTAAAATTTCTCATCAGATTAGCCATTGAAAAATAGGTTGATCCTATTAATCCTAGACCCAACCAGAGAAATGCTTCTAAGTGGATCCCTCCTCCGAGAGGGTGGCTCAAATTGAATTTTTATGGAGCTGCCAAAGGTAATCGAAGAATTTCAGGGGTAGGAGGTAATCCAAGAATTGCAGGGGCAAGAGGTAATCTTGATGGAGATATCTTTTTAATTTTTCTAAACTCCTTGGATCTCAAACCAACAATGTTGCTGAAGCTAGAGCTTTGTGGAGGGGTCTAGAGTTGGAAAATAACTACCCTAGCAATATCATCATTGAGGGTGATTATTTGAATACCATCAACTACCTTAGGAAGAACAAAAAGCTGCCTTGGAGAATCGATAACTATATCAAGGAGACCAGGATCCTCATCCTTAGCAATTCATAGAACATTTTCCAGCATGCCTTCAGAGAATCCGACAAGACCGCTGATTGTATAGCTAAAAAAGGTGTTACAACCAATGGAATAACCATGTGGATAGGTGACATTCCCAAAGAATTTAAAAGGATTGTGGACCAAGACATAATTCAAAATATTTGAGCAAAATATTCCCATGCAGGCTGAGTGGTTCACCACCCATAACAAGGTCAAACTTGATTTGATAGATTGTTTAAAAACTCAAACTAATAATTTTTTCAAATTGTGGCAAGTTTCCTTTCTTGTGTTGAGTAATATAGGTTACACCCCAATTTCCAAGAAAAGAACCCACATCTCCTATTTCAATGGTGGGCTAATTCAAGAAGAAGCATTTTACAAGGACCTTAATCACCTTTTTCCTAGGTGGAGTGGTCTCATTGGATAGAACAAGAATCAGTTCCAAGATGGACCGAAACAAGACACTACGGTCTCCAAAGGTCTGACTGTCTGTAGTAATACTATTCAAATATGGAGGGACCTCATAGGACGATGCAGTTCTTCCACGTCCAAAGGTGTGCATTGTTTTCTGGAGCACTTCTTCTCAGGGCCAAATATCCTAATGGACCATAGCAATGTCGGTGACTCTTCATCTTCCAGGAGGAAATTTTGCTACCCAAGGTCCAATCATCAAACCAATCCTGGACTCATGCGCGAAGGACATGGGATAGTCATCATCGATATCCAAAATCCCCTTTGGGATACACCCTCACCAGATAATTATGAGCAAAAAAGTAATGGGAAACCAAAATTTTCCTTGGCAAACTCAAAATTCATTAAAGAGCCCAACAACGTCAAGTTTCAAAAAATCACCCAAAAGTATCGGGTTTACCTTCATAAAAGAAATATAGGTGCTTTGCATATCTCCATTGCCTTTTATTGCATTAATCCTCCTTCATTCATTTGGAAGGTCCTAAGCCCAGATGCGCGTGTCCTCGAGACCAAGATTTTACCCTTTTTGTATTCTCCTTTTAACTACAGGTGTAGAGTATAGTTCCCCTCTTTTGCTTCCCTTATAAACCTGATTGGACGTATCCCCATTCTTGAAATATTGCACAATATGAGCTTCATTGAGCCAAACGAGGTTGATTAGGACATCCTTGCTAAAAAAATTCTTACTGAGAGGAAATTTTTTCCTTTCTTCAAGAAATTCTCTAGCGACAAAATTGACATCACCATGGCCATCCTAGAGACTTGGGAGAATGGCTATGTAATGGTTCATTGGAGGATCTTCCTTATTGACGTAACTCCTGTAGGAAGAAAAAGGGAAATGACCTTCCTTCTCACCAAGGGCTCTATAAAGTTATCTACAATCACATTCTGTCTAATAGCCCCCAGGCCAACCCCAGTCCATCCTTGAGAAAACCAAGTCCTGCTAGAAAATCTACTGGTCCCCCTACCCGTTTGTTCTTACTGGATAGGAAGAGGAAGTCAATTGAAGTTGTGCATGAATTAAGGGAAAGAAAATGCATCACTTTTGAAATATTTTAAGGACCTTTCAAAAAATTATCCTGCCTTCAGGAGCAGTTTGCGAAGGGTAAACAAAGAGTGATCAAGATCAAAGTTTATTATGAGGATGCTGACATTCAAGTCAAAATCCTGAAGGAATTCATCATATCCACAACCACAAACATGATGAACGCAATGGTGAATTCCATCATCAATCTCAAGGAGGCCCTCTACATTCTATTCTTTGGCAAGCAGTCAGGGTAGGATGACTCCAAGGAGATCGAGGCCTTCTCAGTGGACGAGGACAAGTTTGAGGTCAAGGAGGAGCCCAAGGATCATGCGAAATATGAGAACACATATGACGATGAGGAAGTTACTGAGGATTAACTTCCATGTTACAAATTATTTTGTTTTTGAGGCTACCCTATGCGGAGCCTGATTGTCCTTTTTGTGGTTTGGTTATGCTAGGGTTGTGACCCTTTTTCTTGTCTTTTCCTCTTGTTCAATGGGCAAGGTTGCTTCCCCTGTTAGTCTTTGCGTGCTTTGGGCTTGGGACTGCGTCTATTATTGGTGTTCTGTTTTCTGTTAGAAGATCCTGCTATTTTTTGTATATAGGTTTTGGGATCCTTAAAATGCAGATGTTAATGAAATCCATCTAATTTACCAAAAAAAAAGGTTGAATAGATCAAAGTTTTTGGGGATTCTTTGTTTGTTATTAATTGTATGAGGGGTTTACAAAGGATGAATGTTCTACTTTTTAACACAATTTATGAACAACTAAAAGGAGTGGAAGGGGATTTCAAAGATATCACCTACTCTCATATTTACCAATAATTGAATATGGTAGTAGACTCTCTATCAAAAGATGGTATTCACATGGAGCAAGGTAAATGGTTAAAGATGGAAAGGAAAGATGGTAAATTGTTGGGAATTGCTATCAGTTCTATCTACGACCCATAATTCAATACCTTTTAAAGTTTTGAATCTCTTTCCTAAAGTTTTGGGAGGATAGCATGATTTTTCTCTTTTCTCCATTATTTGCTTGTTTTTCCTTTTGATTGTTTGATCCCAGTGGGTTCAAAGTTATATTTTTGGCTGGCTAGTTTTGCCTCTTATTTTTTTTCCTGGTTTTTAAATAGGGGCATTTTCCTTTCTTCTTGCTGGGGTTCTCCCCAAGATCGATGTCAAATGCCTTAGGCATATACAATATGTAATTTTTTTCCTTTTTGGAATAGAAATTATGATTTTTTCTTGAAAAAAAAGTAGTTTCTAGAAGATTTTGATTGTGTAAATGATATTCTCTCTCTCAATATATATATATATATATATATATATATATATAAAGAGAGAGAGAGAGAGAGAGAGAGAGAGAGAGAGAGAGAGAGCGTATATGTACCAATAACAAGACCCTTATGGTTGAGTCATTTCAAAGCCCTTAAGTATTAATGTGTTAAACTAGGAAATTATCTTAACTTCTAATTATGGTTTTGCATCTTCGATATGAGTTTCAACAAGGCTGGAAATGATTGCCAATGGATTCTCTTAACCTCCAAATTTAAGCTGGCTCACTAATCTGCTTATGTAAATCACTAATCTAAACTAAATTGCATAAAAGTAAAGTATATAGAGAGAAAATACATAAAAATAAAGGACAAAAGATAATTTTATTAAAAATTTTAGTGTGGAAGATAAAATTATCAAAAGTTTAGAGTGTGAGAAATTGAAAGAAAATATGAATTTTACATCATAGCAAGGGTAGTGTGTGACCAGTTGACACATGAAAAATTTAATAAAATTAACGTCCACTCATTCTTTTGATTATAAAATTGATAAACATATGACAACATGGGCTAGAGGGCCATACCACAACCACCATGCACTTAGTAAACCAGGAGGGTAGTGCCACCGATGGACTACTTAAAGACATAAATTTCTTACAACCTCATGACTAAAAAGTATAATATGAATCTATAAAGTGTAGATCTATATTCTTATGGTCAAAATATGAATTCAATGAGGACCCTAGGACCTTATTTATAGTAAAATTTTACCCTTGAGTTACCTAGGATGAAAAGGAAACATTCCTAGTGAAAGTATAGAATTGGGGGTAAATTTGGGAAAATGTTGCACCACCAAATATTACATACCTATAGACATACATAATAAACTTAAAAGGCTTTAAAAATAATATAGTGTTCCACTACATGCCAAAAAGTTACTTTCTAGAAGATTCACCTTGGGATTCACACCATATTTTACCTTTGTGACTATTTGAACAATTCAGGTTTGGTGAGTGATTTGCTTATATTTTATAGGTAGATTGACTAATTTTATTTAGTAAATCACTCCTTCAATGCAACTGGTTCCCTTAAGAAAGTGAGTTGTCTTTTAGAGATAATATATAGAATTTTACAAGCGAATGAGTCCCTTTTCATACTTTGTTAAATTTTGAGATTTTTGGAATGTTTTTTGTTGTCTAATCTCTAATTTCGCATTCTCCTCCAAAATTGGAAAAAATTGTAAAGGTAGAGTTAAGGCACTATATTTATGGTAACAAGATCTATTGGCATAAGATCCCAAATATTACTTTTATATTTGGGCACAAAGTTAACAAGATTATGACCTACAATATAAAATTATCAAAATTATTGATTCTCTTTTAGCTAGTCCTTGGTGGTAGTAGTCCCAATAATTTCTTTTATTTTTTATCATCTGGCAATTGTACTACTTTGAGGTCTTCAAACAGACTTTTGTTAGTTCCTCTTGTTTTATACCTAACTCTTGTAGCTTGGATTAAATTAGATTTAGCATCTAATGTATTTTAGCTACATTCCCTTGGTTGGCTTGGTCCTTATCTTCCTCAATCATGGTGCTTATAATATTATTATTAAGGATGTACTTTCTTTCATTGAAATATGAGACATTCTAGTAATAATGAACCTTTGAATTTTCTTATCAATTTATTGCACTTGGGTTTTCAAGGATTCTTTGTGATCTTTACAAGTTTATAGGTTTCTCTTGACATCCAAGATCTTTCTCAAATTCTTGACTAGTTCCTTGTGATCTATCCCTTGCTAATCTACCTGTGCTATGGGTATTGATGCAAGGAGTTCGAGGATTTCCTAATGTTAATTATTCATAGACAACTATAATTATATATGTATAATGGTATTATTTATGTATACTAGTCTTTATTTCATAGAGGATAACAATTTGAAATATTTATAAGTATTCTTTATCTTCTCTTTGATACGGTCTCTAAAGATCTTGACTTGTTGAATTTTTTGTAGTGACTTTCGGTCTACATTTGTCTATTCAAGTCTTGAGGTTATCAACTCTTTGATCTATTGGTATTTCTACTCAAGTATTTTAAGAGATAAATTTAGCCATTGCACGAGTTATTTAGTCTTGGAAAGTCATGTTTTAAGATCATCAAGTCACTTCTTTACCTAATCTTTCATGAAGACCTTTTTTTTTCAACCCTTCGTTCTATTATTGGAGCTATTATTTTCATGCCTTCAATTAGTTCTACCTAGTCTTCTTGCTTGGAATCATGATAGTTTAATTCCATGCAATGACATATAAACCTTTTAGGGTTTGAACTAAAGTAAGACACCTTTTTTTATGTAGAATTCACCTTAATTTTATAGACGATTTTACCTCTTGCTAAAAGGCCTTATTTTTGAGAATAATATCAACACTTAGAAGACCACCTTGTTCTCTTTCATAGAACTTATGAAACTGCTTAACAATTATGAAGCCTAGGCTAAAAAAAGAATCTAGACTCAATTAGTTTTATTAATAAATGTTATTATAAGTAGATTCTTCATCTCACAAATACATAAAATATGAGCATATAGTGTGAGGGGAATATTTTTTATCATAATGACTATTTTGAAGTAAAATATATAATTTCATAAATACATTTATCTTATTTGTTTAAGCTTAATAATTGAAGAATAATAAACATTCAAAATACTATAATAATACAAATCATTATTTCAAAAGATATATACTATAATTAAAAAGGTAAAAATTGAATCCTTCCTATGGTAACATTGGTTGATGTTATCTTGAATGTTGACTTGTATTTCTTTAAAGATTATATGTGGTTGAATGACCACAACATTTTTACTCTACTTAGTTAAGATGTCCTATGCATACTTTCTACCATATTTTTCCTTATCACACATGCTTAATTATAAATGGAGTCCCAAGTGTAGAGAGCTAGCATGAAAAAAAATTATGTCTATATTTTGGTCTAAATATTTATTTTGTACCCATAAGACGACTAGTGAGGTTTGTTGAAATATATTTTCCATACATGTTCAAATTAAAACTATCATGGATATTTCTCTTGCACGACTAGTGAAAAATTATTAATGTAATATTAGGTCCTTTAAATAGGTTGCCTTTATATTTATATCAAATAGGTTATATAAGGTGATATTCTCACAATGACACTGAGAGGGGGGGTGAATCAGTGTAACTATTTAAAAACTTGAATCTGCAACTCTTAAAACTTAAAAATACAAGCTTAAAAACAGATAAAGCAAGTATAACACAAGAGCATCACACAACACAAGATTTAACGAGGTTCACCGATGTGGCTACTCCTCAAATAATGACTCTTTGGACTACAATCCAAATCCAGTCTTTGCAAGGATTCAATCTTTACAAATAGTTTACCAGCACCCACTGGAAGGAGCACCAACCCCTGATTTTTCTGCAGCAACAGATAGGAGCACCAACCCCTTATACCAAGCACCAACTTGGATTTCTATTTTGAAAGATAAGTTGACATTAAAAATGCCTTTATTTTTACAAGACCCTCACTGGTCTATTGCTCATGCAAATCAATCTCATAGAAGAATAAAGAGGATTGTCAGAAACTCAATATCTTCTATCACAGTCTAAAACCTCTCTTCTAATTTTCAAGAAAAATATATTCAGGTTTTAGTTCTTTTGCTGTTCTTCATGCAACACTCTAACTCAACCTTTTCTTTTTGTTTTTCACAAATAACCTCGGTTGCAGTAACCTCTCTTACTGTGCCTATTCGAGTCTTTATACTTGATTTCCTCGAACGGCTCAATTCGAAACGGCTCAAATTTTCCCTCCAATTTTTCATGCATTCTCGGCTATGATCAATCTGTCAAACCCTCTCTGACGCGTTCTGCCTTTTAGCCGCTTTCTTTCTGACTTATTCTGACATTCTTCTCTGCACATTCTGACAGCCTTTTTTGCGTATCCTGACACCTTTTTTGCGTATCCTGACAGCCTTTCTGCGTATCTCGACGCTCTGATATTCTTCTTTCTTCTCTTTTGAATTCTGTGCTACCACTTTCTTCTGCGCGCGACTATCATTTCTTGATATACGCAACCTGTTAATGAATTTCTCAGTAATCGTGATTCTTGGAATCCACCCCTATAACAGCCGTTCTGACTTTAATTGACCGTTCTTGTAACTGCCACCTTTGCCAGCCATGCTGCATCATGGCCCTGCAACAATCGTTCTTTTCTTAAATGCGCAGTTTTGACACCTGTCACTGTGCATGCTTCTTTGGCTTTTTCCCGCCAAGCTACTACCTGTCGCGATATCGCGACATCTCTACTCAGTTGACTTATTCTGGACTGTTGACTGTGAAAACTTGACTAGTCACGACATCGCGACGTTTTTCGCCTCCTAGACCTTCTCTCTGCATGCAACCGTGAAAACATTACATGTCGCGATATCGCGACGATTTTTGCCTCCTTGTTCTCTACTCGGCATGCAACAGCGAAAACCTTACATGTCGAAAATCTGACGTTTTCGCCTCCTTTCTCTCTCCTCACAAAATACATGTCGCGAAATCGTGACGCTTTCCGCCTCCTTGTACTCTCTCGCATACCTCACGAAATATAGACATGTCGCGAAATCGTGACACTTTTCGCTTTCCTACACTTTCCTTCGCTTGCCTCCACGAAAATGAAACATGTCACGAAATCGTGACACTTTGGGCTTCCGTACACTTTCCTCCGCAAGCCTCAGCGAAATCGGAACATGTCACGAAATCGTGACACTTTGGGCTTCCGTACACTTTCCTCCGCAAGCCTCAGCGAAATCGGAACATGTCACGAAATCATGATGCTTTTCTGCCTTAGCGTTGTTCTTTGCTTTTCACCCGCGAAAATGCAACATGTCGCGAAATCGTGACATCTTTAGCGTCCATACATTTTTCCCTTCATGCACCAGCGAAATCAAGACATGTAGCGAAATCGCTACAACTTTGTGCCTTGCGCTTCCAACTTTGCTTCGACTCGCGAAACTTTAGACTTGTAGCGAAATCGCTACACCTTTGTGTCTTGTGTTTCGAACTTGTAGCGAAATCGCTACACCTTTGTTGCCTTAGCATTTTGACCTGTAGCGAAATCGCTACACCTTTGTGTCTTAGCATTTCGAACTTGTAGCGAAATCGCTACACCTTTGCGCCTTGCATTTCGAACTTGTAGCGAAATCGCTACACCTTTGTTGACTTAGTGCTTTTTCTTTGCTTCTGCCAGCGAAACTCCGACATGTAGCGAAATCGCTACACTTTTGCCTTCGTGCATTCTCTCTCTTCTTCGGGTCACGAAAACCCGACGTGTCGCGATATCGCGACACTTTTCGCCCTTAGTGCTTTTCTTCCGAAACTGTCGCGATATCGTGACACTTTCTCATGCACTTTCTCTCTCCTCTGTTTTGTCGTGAAATCGTGACATTTTCAGCTGCACCTTCTCTCTCCTCATTTTTGTCGTGAAATCGTGACATTTTTAGCTGTATTTTCTCTCTCCTCCTTTTTGTCGTGAAATCGTGACATTTTCAGCTGCACTTTCTCTCTCCTCCTTTTTGTCGTGAAATCATGACATTTTCAGCTGCATTTTCTCTCTCCTCCTTTTTGTCGCGAAATCGTGACATTTTCAGCTGCATTTTCTCTCTCCTCCTTTTTGTCGCGAAATCGCGATAGAAAACATGTCGCGATATCGCGACAGTTTTCTTACTTGTCTTTTTTTGCAAATTTTTGAATCTGGGTCACTTCATTTTCCTTGAAAATCACTATACTTGATCTGACTGACCTCTGAACCGCATCAACTGCATCAAACTGTCTGTGTTGACAACAATGACAATACTTTTGCAATGCTTTTGCTGCACCTTGCTCAACAATCTCCCCCTTTGGAATTGTTGGCAACACACTGCAACCTTGCTCAATTTCTTCTCCCCCTTTGCCAATAATACCAAAGGGCTGCCGCAGACTCCCCCGAGTCTATGCACAACATTCTCGAGCATAAATAATTTTAATGCTCCCCCGAGAATGTGTTCCCCATAGCTAGTCAGTGCTTGGGTAGTGTGACTACTCCCAACTTCTTCCGAAGGTACTCAAAAACTTCCTTGGGCAATGGTTTTGTGAATATGTCTGCTACTTGCTCTGTGGTTGGAACAAACTCCAATTTGACCTCTCCTTCTGCAACTTTGTCTTTCAAAAAATGATATCGGATTGCAATATGCTTGGTGCGGGAATGCATTACCGGATTCTTTGAAATGTTGATTGCACTAGTGTTATCACATTTGACTGAAATGGGCTCATTGAAGTGAATACCAAGATCTTTCAATGTTTGTCTCATCCATAATATTTGTGTACAGCATGTTGTTGCTGCAATGTATTCTGCCTCTGCAGTGGATAGAGAAACTGATTCTTGTTTCTTGTTGTGCCATGCTACCAATTTATCTCCAAGATAAAATGCTCCTCCACTTGTACTTTTTTTGTCATCAATACATCCTGCCCAATCTGCATCAGAATATGCAAAAAGAGTGAAGTCTTTTCCTTTTGGATACCATAGCCCATACTCCATAGTACCCTTGAGGTACCTAAAAATCCTTTTCACAACTGTCACATGAGTCTCTTTTGGACTAGCCTGAAATCTTGCAACCATGCAAACAACTTGTAAGATATCCGGTCTGGTGGCTGTCAAATACAACAGGCTCCCAATCATTGATCTGTACATTGTTTGATCAACATCTGGAGATTTATCATCCTTGCTCAACTTGCAGCCTGTTGTCATGGGGGTGCTAACAGGCTTACTATCCTCCATAGTGAACTTTTTCAGCATTTCTTTCACATATTTAACTTGAGAAATAAAAATGCCCTTTTTAGTTTGATTAACTTGCAATCCTAGGAAATATGAGAGTTCACCGATCATAGACATTTCAAATTCTTTCTGCATTTTGTTTGCTATGTCTTTGCATGATTCATCATTGCTGCTCCCAAATATTATATCATCTACATAAACAACAAGGACAATGAAATTGCCATTTTCAGTTTTGATATATAAATTGCTATCCACCATACCTTTCTTGAATCCTTGCTTAGTGAGATAGCTGTCCAATCTTGCATACCAAGCTCTAGGTGCTTGTTTCAAGCCATACAATGCTTTCTTCAGCTTGCAAACAAAGTTAGGATTATCACAGAGTTGAAAGCCATCAGGCTGTTCAATATACACTTCTTCTTCAAGATTTCCATTTAGAAATGCTGATTTCACATCCATCTGATAAACTTTGAAATCCCTATGTACTGCTAGAGCCAAAAATAGTCTTATTGCTTCAAGTCTGGCCACTGGTGCAAAAGTCTCTTCAAAATCAATCCCCTCTACTTGAGCATATCCTTTGCAGACCAATCTTGCTTTATTCCTTACAACCTGTCCATCTTCATTCAGTTTGTTTCGAAATATCCATTTAGTACCGATTATGTTTTTATTTTTAGGCCTTGGTACTAATTCCCAGGTTTTGTTTTTCTCAATTTGATCTAGTTCTTCATTTATCGCCTCCATCCAGACTTTCATCCGTGCTTGCTTCAATAATGTTTTTGGGCTCAATGTTGGATAACAGAGAATAGTTATTTACTACTCTTCTTCTTGTTTGAATGCCAACTGTAGGGTCCCCAATAATCTGCTCTTTGGGATGATTTTTCTCGCCAACTGCCTGTTTTGAATTTCCTGTTTTCTTCTATTTCTAAATCATCTGATTCTGATTTCTGTCTCTCTTCTTTTTCTTGATCTTCATCTTCTTCAATAAATTCTTCATAAGTCGGGTAGTTTTCATTATGGCTGATTTTTTGTTTCCTACCTTCATCGACCTTCACATCCGCACTCTCCACAATTTTCTTAAGTCTTTTGTTGTAGCATGTGTAGGCTTTGCTTTTAGTTGAGTAACCAAGAAAGATACCTTCATCAGCTCTATCTTCGAATTTGCCAAGATTGTCTTCAGTCCGTTTAATGTAACACTTGCTGTCGAATACTTTGAAGTATTTTGTTGTAGCCTTCTTGCCAAACCACAGTTCATAAGGTGTTTTGCTTTCATGCGGCCTCAACATACATCTATTCTGAATGTAGACTGCAGTATGAACTGCCTCTTTCCAAACCTCGTCAGCAATTTTGCTCTCTCGTTAACATGGTCCTTGCCATTTCCTCGCACGATTCTGTTCTTTCTTTCAACTACTCCATTCTACTGAGGTGTTCTTGCTGTCGAAAACTGTCTTCTGATCCCATGTTTTTCACAGTATTCTGCAAACTCATCTGAAATAAACTCTCCTCCTCTATCTGATCTTAAACATTTAATTCTTTTTCCTGATTGATTCTCAACAAGATTTTTGAAAGTTTTAAACATCTCAAAGGCTTCTGATTTAAATTTCAGAAATAGTACCCATGTCATTCTTGAATAGTCATCTATACATAGCATAAAATATTTGTGTCCATTTATGCTTTCCGTTCTCATGGGTCCACATAAATCAGTGTGAATTAGTTCTAAAGGCTTGCTCGTGAAGTATTCTTTTGCTTTGAAAGTGGCTCTGGTTTGTTTTCCCTTTTGGCATGACTCACAAATACTGTTTGAAGGTTTACCAATAGTTGGTATGTCTCTTACTGCCCTTTTTGAGCTGATTTTTACCAGATTATCAAAGCTTATGTGACCGAGTCTCTTGTGCCACAGCCAATTTTCTTCTTCCTGACCAACCAAGCAAGCTCCTTCTGAAGTCTCTGAGAGTGTATACAGATTTCCAGAAGTTCTCAGTCCAGTGGCTATTAACTTTCCATTTTTTGTCTTTCTTACTTCACAGCCCTCCTTCTTGAAAATCACTTCATGACCTCTGTCACAAATTTGACTTACACTTAGTAAGTTATGCTTCAAACCCATCACAAAAAGGACTTCTTTAGAGTTGATTTTACCGTCACTTAACTTAACTGATCCTTTTCCTACTATCTTGGCTCCATCATTGTTTCCGAATTTAACAGAACCACCTTCGTATGTCTGTAGCTTATCAAACTTCTGTTTGTCTCCTGTCATATGACTGGAGCATCCACTGTCCAGAATCCAAGGTGCAGATTTATTCTGGGCTTTGAGAGCTGTTTGAACGATTAGGGATTCCTTGTCTTTCTTCGGTTGTTCCTTTTCTTTCCACTGAGATTTGACAGCAGATCTGGTCACTTGTTTTACCTTCTCTCTTTCATTGGCTTGTGACAGTTTTTCGAGAAATTTTTTGTTTTGTTTTAATCCAGTTGATTGATACTTTCTTCCCTGGTATTTATTTCCTGCAAAAGAGCTACGACAATTTCTTGCAATATGTCCGAAGTTATGACAGTTATAACATTCTACAGCATAATCTATCAAAGGTGAAAAAATATTTCTACTAGTAAAATTTCTTTGTTCTACATAATATCTACAACTTGAGATTTTATGACCATATGCATTGCATTTAAAACAATAACCAGAAAAGGAACGAGTGTACCTGGGTAATGGTTGTTGCCATGTTGTAGTAGGAGCCATGGGTCTTCTTCTTCTTTGATGTGTGACTTTGGTGAATCCATCATTTGCAGTACTCCTTTCAAGCTTGGCCTTATTGTTTTCTTTTGCATGATACGGTTTTTCTTGATCAACTCTGATCTTGTCTTTATTCTTTATTGGTTCTACAGTAACAACCTTTGAGTCCTTTGAGGATTCTCCTTCATCAAAGCCCAAACCAAATTTGATGCCTGTAGGCCTTTGATTATTTAACATTTTATTCAGATTTGCAGAACTGTCTTCAAATTTATGATGACAGCTCAATTTTCGATTCATCTCTTCTAGCTGCATCCTTAATCTAACTACGTCTTCTTCTAGCTTATTACACTCATCTATTTTCATGGTTAGCTGTGCTTCAAAATCTTCAGACTTTTTCTTAAATTCTTCAGTTTGTACTTTCAAACTGATTATTAATCCGCTAGCATCCTCAAATTTTCTTGAAATCTTTTTATTCTTTTTCCTTTCTGCACTTAACTCTTCAAGTGCAGCAACCAACTCACCTTCCAGATCTACCTCAGCCTCATCCTCTAATTTTTCTTCACACTCCCTGGGTTTCCTCTGTTCTTTGTTCTTCAAAAGCCATGAACAATGCTTCACCAGTTTCTTCTTCTGAGTCCTCACTGGAACTGTCTTCAGAAGAGTCAATATTTTTGGAAATGAAACTTTTCTTCTTGAAGTTCCTTTTTCTGAAATGTGGTTTCTTCTTCCAGACATTTCTTTCTTGGTGTGTCCCTTCATCACTTTTGTTTTTCTCATTCATTGGGCATTTTGTTGCAAAGTGCCCGATGCCTCCATAGTTAAAGCACTTGAACGGTAGCTTACCTCTGTACTTTCCTTTTCCCTTTACTAATTTCCTAACAAAGTTTGCTTCAGTTTCATCTCGTAGATTCTTCTTCCTCGGATTCTTGTTTAGATTTTATATTTTTCTCGTGCTTGAAAAGCCGCTTCTCTGTCTGAGGGCTTAGTTTGTCCAATTCTCATTTCATATGCTGTTAAGGAACCATGCATTTCATCCATACTAAAAAAATTTAAATCTTTAGCTTCTTCTATGGCAGAAACTTTTGCATCAAATCTTTTATGGAGAGTTCTTAGTACCTTCTTCACAACAACTGCATCTTCCATCTCCTCGTCGAGTCCTCTTATTGCATTAATGATTCCATTTACTCTCAAGCATATAGGCTTCTATGTTCTCATCATCAGTCATCTTTAATGCTTCGAACTGGGCACGATGTGTTTGCAGCTTAGCTTCCTTGATCTTGCTGTCTCCTTCATGAATGCTCTGCAGTTTGTCCCATATGTCTTTTGCTGATTTGCAGTTCATGATGCGTATCAACTCACTGTCTACTAATCCACACATAATAGCATTCTTGGCTTTCGAGTTATTCTCAAACTTTTTCTTCTCAACCGCATCTGTTGGAGGAACCGAGGGTATTGTGTATCCATTTTCAACGGATTCCCAGATGTCATATCCCAGTGCACATAGATATGTCTGCATCCTGAGTCTCCAGAAAGAGTAATTTGTTCCATCGAACAAAGGAGCTTTGTTGGAAGAAAATCCTTCACCGTCGGCCATTGTGGATCTTCCAAGATCACCTTAGCTGATTAAGCTTGTTCAGGTACCTGGCTCTGATACCAATTGATATTCTCACAATGACACTGAGAGGGGGGGTGAATCAGTGTAACTATTTAAAAACTTGAATCTGCAACTCTTAAAACTTAAAAATACAAGCTTAAAAATAGATAAAGCAAGTATAACACAAGAGCATCACACAACACAAGATTTAACGAGGTTCACCGATGTGGCTACTCCTCAAATAATGACTGTTTGGACTACAATCCAAATCCAGTCTTTGCAAGGATTCAATCTTTACAAATAGTTTACCAAACACCCACTGGAAGGAGCACCAACCCCTGATTTTTTTGCAGCAACAGATAGGAGCACCAACCCCTTATACCAAGCACCAACTTGGATTTCTATTTTGAAAGATAAGTTGACATTAAAAATGCCTTTCTTTTTACAAGACCCTCACTGGTCTATTGCTCATGCAAATCAATCTCATAGAAGAATAAAGAGGATTGTCAGAAACTCAATATCTTCTATCACAGTCTAAAACCTCTCTGTTAATTTTCAAGAAAAATCTACAGGTTTTAGTTCCTTTTTGTTGTTCTTCATGCAGCACTCTAACTCAACCTTTTCTTTTTGTTTTTCACAAATAACCTCGGTTGCAGTAACCTCTCTTACTGTGCCTGTTCGAGTCTTTATACTCGATTTCCTTGAACGGCTCATTTTGAAACGGCTCTAAATTTTCCCTCCGATTTTTCATGCATTCTCGGCTATGATCAATCTGTCAAACCCTCTCTGACGCGTTCTGCCTTTTAGCCGCTTTCTTTCTGACTTATTCTGACATTCTTCTCTACACATTCTGACAGCCTTTTTTGAGTATCCTGACACCTTTTTCTGCGTATCCTGACAGCCTTTCTACGTATCTCGGCGCTCTGATATTCTTCTTTCTTCTCTTTTGAATTCTGTGCTACCACTTTCTTCTACGCATGACTGTCATTTCTTGATATACGCAACCTATTAATGAATTTCTTAGTAATCATGATTCTCGGAATCCACCCCTATAACAGCCGTTCTGAATTTAATTGACCGTTCTTGTAACTGCCACCTTTGCCAGCCATGCTGCATCACGGCCCTGCAACAACCGTTCTTTTCTTAAATGCGTAGTTTTGACACCTATCACTGTGCATGCTTCTTTGGCTTTTTCCCGCCAAGCTGCTACCTGTCGCGATATCGCGACATCTCTACTCAGTTGACTTATTCTGGACTGTTGACTGCGAAAACCTGACTAGTCACGACATCGCGACGTTTTTCGCCTCCTAGACCTTCTCTCTGCATGCAACCGTGAAAACATTACATGTCACGATATCACGACGTTTTTCGCCTCCTTGTTCTCTACTCGGCATGCAACAGCGAAAACCTTACATGTCACGAAATCATGACGTTTTCTGCCTCCTTGTTCTCTACTCGCATGCACTCAATATAACATGTCACGAAATCATGACACTTTCCGCCTCCTTTTCTCTCTCGCATGCAACAACGAAAATGAGACATGTCACGAAATCATGACACTTTTTGCTTTCCTGCACTTTCCTTCGCAAGCCTCCGAAAAATGGAACATGTCACGAAATCGTGACACTTTGGGCTTCCGTACACTTTCCTCCGCAAGCCTCAGCGAAATCGGAACATGTCACGAAATCGTGACACTTTGGGCTTCCGTACACTTTCCTCCGCAAGCCTCAGCGAAATCGGAACATGTCGCGAAATCGTGACGCTTTTCTGCCTTAGCGTTGTTCTTTGCTTTTCGCCCGCGAAAATGCAACATGTCACGAAATCGCGACATCTTTAGCGTCCATACATTTTTCCCTTCATGCACCAGCGAAATCAAGACATGTAGCGAAATCGCTACAACTTTGTGCCTTGCGCTTCCAACTTTGCTTCGACTCGCGAAACTTTAGACTTGTAGCGAAATCGCTACACCTTTGTGTCTTGTGTTTCGAACTTGTAGCGAAATCGCTACACCTTTGCGCCTTGCATTTCGAACTTGTAGCGAAATCGCTACACTTTTGCGTCTTAGCATTTCGACCTTGTAGCGAAATCGCTACACCTTTGTGCCTTGCATTTCGAACTTGTAGCGAAATCGCTACACTTTCTTGACTTAGTGCTTTTTCTTTGCTTTTGCCAGCGAAACTCCGACATGTAGCGAAATCGCTACACTTTTGTTGCCGTACATTCTCTCTCTTCTTCGGGTCGCGAAAACCCGACGTGTCGCGATATCGCGACACTTTTCGCCCTTAGTGCTTTTCTTCCGAAACTGTCGCGATATCGTGACACTTTCTCATGCACTTTCTCTCTCCTCTGTTTTGTCGCGAAATCATGACATTTTTGGCTGCACCTTCTCTCTCCTCATTTTTGTCGTGAAATCGTGACATTTTCAGCTGCACTTTCTCTCTCCTCCTTTTTGTCGTGAAATCGTGACATTTTCAGCTGCACTTTCTCTCTCCTCATTTTTGTCACGAAATCGTGACATTTTCGGCTGCATTTTCTCTCTCCTCCTTTTTGTCGCGAAATCGCGACATTTTTGGCTGCATTTTCTCTCTCCTCCTTTTTGTCGCGAAATCGTGATAGAAAACATGTCGCGATATCGCGACAGTTTTCTTACTTGTCTTTTTCTGCAAAATTTTGAATCGGGTCACTTCTGTTTTCCTTGAAAATCACTGTACTTGATCTGACTGACCTCTGAACTGCATCAACTGCATCAAACTGTCTGTGTTGACAACAATGACAATACTTTTGCAATGCTTTTGCTGCACCTTGCTCAACATAAGGTGTGGTTTCATGAAGATTGTTTAATATTTGTCCATGAAGATTGTTTAATATTAGTCATTGGAAAGCCTAGGATTTATGATAATATGATTTTAAAGGTTTTAGTGTTATGTAAATAAATCATTCTAGAGGTTGCACTCTTGTTGATATTTATTAGAATTTAGATGAGTTGCATGCTCATGATAGGTTGGTTCTTGATAAATAATAGGTTAAGGAAAATAAAATTCAATAGTGGTGGGATTGAAATCCATTATTGCTAAGATAAAATCAAACAAGCTATTTGTAGATGATATTCTAAAGTATATAAAGATGTACATATATACAATAAGGACATCATAAAATTAGGGAGCCACCTTAAGGTAAATTTAATGCTTTCCTTAGTTGACTCATATACAAGCAGAATGAAATAATATTGTTGTTTTTTTTTCCATTATTGGATGTTTTATGACTATATTTATGTTCTTACACTTGATATGTTTCCCTCATGGGGGCACCTTCATTTGGATTATGAATTTTTAGATTCAACTAAATCTTTTTTTGGTAGATAAAAGTAAATTTTATTTACTTTATGGGTTGAAGGGGTCCGACCCTATTTACATATGGAATAGCTGCACAAATGTTGCAGACAATACAAACACGAATAGGCCAGGCCACGAGGTTGGCAACAATCCAAAAATGAAACAAGCCCTCTAACCCGGGCATCCCAAAACCAGAAACATATGTAATCGAGCAACATAGAAAAAGAAAGGAAAACCCCCTTTAAAACCACTGGAACTGCCGCCATCAATTCCCAATCTCTAGGGACTTGTCACCGCTAGGAAGGAGAGCCTCCAGGATTGCTGGGAGCCTCGTGAGTTCCTCAGTGGCCCTCATCATGAGGTTGGTCCATGGCATTGAGGAAACACCGTTGTGGTGGCTACAACCATCGTTGCTTCTAAAATAGAGGTTGGAAGAGGACTCTGAATGGTCCCTTTGTGGGCCTGGCCTAAGACTAGACCTTGACAAGACGAAGCTAACTGGTGGATATTTTGCCCATATCATGGTTAACCTTTTCAATAACTTCGGTGGGAAAATTGCTTTCCCAAATGATGAGAGAGCTTCCTATGATAGCTCTATTGGCAAGGATGTCATCCACTTGGTTGGCTTCTCTATAGATGTGCTTGATCTGGTTTCTATCCCTATCGCAAATCCATCGTTGGCAATCCAAGATAATATTTTGGATATTTTTTGCTTCCCTGCTACTGCTCTGAATGAGGTTCACTATGATTTTAGATTCCCCTTTGAAGATAACTAGGCTCACCAGGTTTTTGCATAAATCCATGCACCTCCAAACCGCTCTAGCCTCAGTAAATTTGTTGGTTTGGGTGCCCAAGTTTTTAGCAAAGGCCTTGATGATGCTGCCTTTATGATCTCTGATGACTCCACCTGCCTCGACTTTGCCTAGGTTCCCTTTGGATGCTCCATCGAAGTTGCCCTTTAGCCAAACTTGAGGGGGGGATTCTGCTTGACCAGGGCTCTGTCCTTCGGGGGGTTCTTGGTTTAACAACAGTCTTGAGGGATATTAAGGGAAGAACAGAGATGCTCTTCAATCCCAGGTAGAGGCAAGAACTGGAAGGGGATGAGACTGCTATTTTTCATGGAGAAGGCCAAGGCTTTAACAACCACTGCATCCTGGGTTCTAGGTTCTCTGCTAAAAACTTACCTGTTATGTTCTAGCCAGATCTACCAAAAAATGTGGTGGATGATGGAACTCCATAGGAAATTGAGTCTGGGATGCCTGAAGGGTCTTGGACATTGATTGATCAACCCTTTGACTGAGTTGGGCCATGCCCAGCAGACCTGGAATCTATCAGTGGCTACAGAAAATAATTTCCTGGCAAAGGAACAATCCATTAAGATGTGTTGGGCTGATTCCAAATCCTGCATGCAAAGGTAGCACCTGTTAGGGACCATGACCCCTTTGCAAATTAGGTTATCCATTAGGTTGTTAGATTCAACTAAACCTTATAATAATAAATGCAAATTTTTTTATTTTACTTCAAAATACTTACTATTCTTCAAAATTTTTAGTAAGAAAAATAAATATTTGAAAGGATCTAGAAACCCTATATTTAACTACTTATATTCAATTTTGATTAGAAATAATTAATCCAACTCATGTATATACACTATTGATTAACCATTTTTTGATAAGTTACTTGTGCCTTATTGTGGTCCATGCCATAGAGAAAGTAAGATATTTTTGCAACATTAATTACCATTTTTTGATGAGTTAAAAACTTTTTCCATCATTGTCAAACCCAAAGTTTTCATTGATTCTTCTTTACCAATGTTTGAAGTTCACCAATAAATGATTTGGGTAATTATTTCTAATAAATTAAAGTCATCAATTTAATGTAGTTCAAATTTTTAAATAGTTCATGTTCTTATTTTGTTTAGATTTTCGAGTGTTTCTGAATTTTCAATAGTAAGATATACTATTTAAATTCCATTTCATTTGAATAGAAAATCTTGCAAAGTGGAATGCATTCTCATGTTTTTGACAAATAAATATTATTTCCATGTGAGAGTGCAATAGAGGAATCAAAAAATAATATTTGTTTGGAATATGAATGCCTTAATAACTTTGGAGTCTCAAATATTTTTTCCAGAAAAGGCTAGAAATTAATTATTCTAAAGAATAGGAAACTAACACACTAAACAAAAAATATTAATTCTTTGAAAGAATATTCTTCCAAAAAGCATATTTCATATAGCAAAACATTAAATTATTCATCAAAATTTGTTTTCTTTTTAAATATTTATGGTACCTAATAATTCTTCCAAGCATCTCAAAGTCAATGATTCTTTCAAATAATTATAGGCCTAAGCCAATTATTTTAATGTACACATAATAGAATGACCATCTCCAAGAAACCATTATGCACATGTACAAACAACCACCATATCCAAATAGAATCCTTTCAAACAATTGTTATTTTATATATTGTAATAGCTACTGAATCATTTGACCATGAAAATAATTATCCTTCTTATTTGAATTTAAATTGTATGAATAAAGAACTTGTTAAGTAGGATCTAACCTCAATTCCATTACATGGTTGGAGGCTTTATGTTATTATCATATCTATAAACATAATTAGTTGAGCATTAATTCAACCAATAAAACAAAAAAACTTGTAGTAGCTTAGTAATTTTAGACATGGCTGATTGTATGAAGTAAAATAGCTAGAAGAATTCAATGATATTCACAAAACTAAAATCTTATCAGTAAATAGTAACTACAGGTTGAAGATCAAATGTAGTCATAGTTTCTTATAGATTTGGAATCTCTCCAACCATGAAATTCCTATTCTTGGGTGGTTCATCCACATTGCATATTGTACAAGTAACCAATTTCTATTATTGTAGAAGGAATCCTATATTTAACTACTTATATTTATTTTGATTAGAAATAATTAATCTAATTCATGTAAATACCATATTGATCAAACATTTTTTATAAGTTACTTGTTCGTGAATATGGTCCAAACCATAAATAAAATAACTTATTTTTTCAATATTAATGGTGCATCTTTTAGTGAGTTGAAAAATTTTTCCACCACTATGAAATCCAGAGTTTTTGTCGAATATTCTTCACCAATGTTTCAAGTTCACCAAGAAATCATATGGGTAATTATTTCTAGTAAATTAAAGTAATAAATTTGGTATAGTTCAAATCTTAGCTAGTTTAAGTTCTTATTTTATTTAGATTTATTAGTGTTTCTAAATGTTCAATAGCAATATATACTAATTAAGGTCCATTTCATTTGAATCACATATTTCTTCATGTAAGAGAGTGCCATAGAGGATCTAGAAAGCTATTAATAATCAACCTATAAATATTGGGAATGAAATTATTCATCTTATTAAATTTGTTGATATTGTGCTTCTTAGATGTTATTAATATTATTTTTATAATTGAGAATGGACAGAGTTGGGAGAGAAGTAATTTTGAATTTTGGTGTGGGCCTAAGATCAACTGAGGCTTTGGATCCCATTGCTGAGGAATCCAGGCTTGTGAATGGAGATGGTGAAAGTCTTCTCCCTGGATTCATGCTTTTCACCCTTTGATATTGAAACCCTCTTTGTTGCTTCATGGGAACCTCCTAAATGTATTTATGTTGATTTTTCTCTAGAGGCTCAATTTTCTCTAGTGGATCTCTAAGTCATATTTGCTACTTGGAATACTGTGCTAAAGGAGAGTGGAAGGTTTGAGTTTAGTAGTTCAGAGTCCTGGTGTGAACTTGAAAATTTGGAGGACTAGAGGGCTTTCTTTTCCCCTGTTAGTGTTGGCCCTGAGGTGGTGGTCAAGGTGCTCCCTATTCTTTTCAATGCACTGTTCGATGATTTTTGGTGGAGTTATAGCCTGGGTTGGAAGCACCTCACTGTTGATTGGCCGAGGGTCTTTTTTTGGCCTCCTTTTTGCTTTGGGGTTTCACCTTTTGGGGGAAAAATGTTCTATTTTATTGTCGGTCTTGAACCCACTGGGGTTGGAGGTTGGGCTATGTGTGTGCCTGTGGGGTCTAATACCAAAGGCTTAAAGGTTCTAGGTCCTTTCAAAACCCTTCTCATTAGTTATGGGATCCTCTTAAAACCTAGTTTCTCTCTAAACCCTTGCCTTCAGGGCATTGAAAGCTTTCTGATTGGTTCTGGTGATTGGTGATTCTCCCCTGTGCTATTTTTAGATGGATATTTTTGTGTTGTTTCACAGGCTTAGGATTTTTGAGTGTGAGAGGAATGTTTTCATTCTTTATTTTCCCAACCGATGGTTGGGTGAGCTTCAGAAACTATGTGTCTGAGCTGGTGTGGTAAATCCCTAGTTTTTGCTTTAGATGTTATTCAAATAGACCTATATCTAGGGGTAAGGGTGTTAAAATCTTGAGCCTTAATTGGAAGGTTGGTGGTCTATTGTTGGCCTCTGTCCTATGGTGGCAGAGGTGAGTATTGGTGTTCCATCCTCATGTGCTTTGGAAGTCATTCATATAGATTCAGGGTTTCAATTATTCCCTTAGAGAATCTCAATTTGTGGGATTTTAAAGGTGGTCTTCAGTGGAGATGCAGATCATCTCCAGTTGATTTTTATCCTAGAATTACTAGTGTAGAGTGAAGTTATCACATGATTCGTGCTTCTAGTTTCAGGTATGATCCTCTTGGGTGTTTTTCATGGCTTCTGCTTATGGGTGGATTTTCTCTACTTTCCCCAATCTTTGGTTGGGTGGTTTCTCCAAAAATTGCATGCTATCACGGTGGATTTCTAATTTCTATTTTTAAGTTGTTTTTGGTGGCTTGGGCCTTTAGGTTGGAAGGTTAGTTTTCTGTTGCAGGCCTCTGTTCTATGGCAAAGGTGATTTTATTGCTGGCCAGCTATTTGGGAGCCTATAGTTGGATCCATTAATAGACAGAGCGGGATTTTCAAGCTTTAATCCTTCTTCTATGCTCTGGTTTTTGCCTAGTTGGTGGAAGGATTTTTTTTTGAATTTACATGGTGGAATCAATAGCCACCATGAATACGGGTAGGCTATCTAAATTTTATGGCTGCCACAATATTTTACGCTATTCACTCCAAAAGTTGCCACACAGTTCTTCGTATATTTTGACCCTATAAAAAACATGCCATAATCATTTAAAATATTTTACGTCACTGAAATCACCAAGAAATGGACAAGTGTTCAGTCCAATGATGCCCAAGATTTGAACCTTGGACCTTTGCCCACCTTACAAAGTTTGGTCAAACTAATTGGTCTACACCTCAGAACTTTAAAATTTAAGTTTACATTTTTATGAGGGTTCCCAGTCCCCTTATACCAAGTGGAGTTTGAACTTGGGTCACCTAAATGAAACCCATGAACTTTACTGCAGTAAGCTTTTAGCTCAAAGAAAAAAAGGGTGCAACATCGGGATAAACCGCATGGGTGTATTTCATGGCTTATGCTTCAATACTAGGTGGATTTTATCTACTTTCCCCAATCTCTGGTTGGGTGGTTTCTATAGGAGGTACACACTATCATGATGAATTTTTGGTTCTTATTTTTAAGTTGTTTCTTTTGGCTCAGGTCTTCGGGTTGGAAGGCTGGTTTTCTATTGCAGGCCTCTGTTATGTGGTAGAGGTGAGTTTATTGTTGGCCAGTTGTTTGGGAGCCTGCAGTTGGATCCATTAACATATGGAGTGAGAGTTTCAAGCTTCAATCCTTATTTTTTACTCTGGTTTTTGCCTAGTTGGTGGTAATATTCTGCAATCATACTTTTGGTTTTACAGTGCTCTTGCCTAGGCTCGGATTTTGGCCCCTGGATGGTTTGTAGCTTGGAAGTACTATAAAGAGTAGTTTTAATGAAATTTTCTAATCTTGTGTTTTTGATCATGGCAGAATTCTGCTTTCCAATTCCTGGTCTTCGGGTTTCGGTTTCCATGACCGGTTTTTTAGGGCCCGCTTGCTTTATTTTTCAAAACTGGGTGGAGTGGGTTTTTCATTTTTTAAATTTTAAACATTTATTTTTGGGGTGCTTTGTCGTGGTGTTTCTGCCACATGTGGGCTTTTATTGTTATATCTTTGTAATTTCAGTCTTCGTTGGGAGTTGTTGACCCTGTCTATGGGGTTTCAATTGGTGCCTTTGGTCTGAAAGCTATTCTTGTTAGCATTCCGTCAGAGATTATTGTATTGGTTGTGGGATCCTCTCAAAACCCTTATCCTAGGTTGTGGGTCCTTCTCAAAACCCTCTCTTTTAATTAAAAAAAAATATTATGTTTATAATTCCCCTATTTTTTAAATATAGGTCTATTATACTCAAATATAAATAAATAAATAAATAAATAAATAAATAAATAAATAAATAAATAAATAAATATATATATATATATATATATATATATATATATATATATATATATATATTTAGTTATATTTTCTTACACCATATTTTGTATGTTATTATTTGATGGAATTTTTTTTAAGTTACACTCTAAATAAAAAAGTCAATAATTTTCTATACTTCAAATTTGAATGGTCAAAAAGAAATATGAATTTTTTGTGTGAATAAAATTTAACATTTGGAGCATTATAAACATTATAATTCTAAACCTAAATCCTAAGAAAATATAGTTTATAAAATAATCAAAATATAAACATCATGTAAACAAATATTATGTATCTTCCCAATCTAGTTGGTTGTTATGGTTTGTGTTTTACTATATCTTAGAAACATTGTAAATATGAATGAAAATATGTGATATACATTTTTAATAGAAGAGGATGCAAACAAATGAAATAAAATATGAATGAAAACAAACAACAAGTAGATGAAGAAATGGAATATGCACTTTGGATGAATGTCCCATTATTAACAAAGAAATAAAGGCATTTGTTACAAAAAATTTAAAGTAGCTATGTGGGAATGAAATTTAGGAAGAAACAAAGAACATCATCTTGTTCCAAATACTCCTATGTACAATAAGCACTTGGAGGCCTACATGGGAGAAAACATCAATTGGATGACATAAAGACTAACTCAAATCAATATAGTTGTGAAATAGGCATATGTAATAGGTGGAAAGAATAATTACCTTTTGTACATCATGGGTACCAGGCAAGACCAACTCAAATCAATATAGTCATAAAATAGGCTATAAAGAGTAGTGGAATGAGAAATATATATATATATATATATATATAGTGGGTAATTGAGATAAAAGAACATTTTTCTTTTGAATGAGAACCATCTTAATAAGAGTTGTTTGTGAAGGAGAAATTAATAAATTAATAATGTTACAAAATGTAAAAAGATTAGGTTATATTTTAAGGTTTGCAAAGATTGTTGTTTCTAAAGTTCCTTTCCTGAAAGATGTCTTTTGTCATATGAATGTAAAAAACCTTTTATTCCATTTGAGAAGTTCAAGTAGTATCAATTTACAACAATACAATATAGTATAATACACTTGTCAAAAATAATATAAGATAAAAGGGAAAAATAAATAATAAGTATATATTTCTAACATAACCAATGTACACCAATGTACAAGTAAGTATATATTTTATTTTATAGCTTGATGCTGATAATTTAATATAAATGATTAAAAATTTATAAACAGTTGCAAAACCAATGTGTTTCTATTTACAACTTGAACCACACAATCAATTTTTTTGTTTGACACATTGAATGCTTTTACCAATTTAGTTCTGTGACAAGAATAGGAACCAATTTTATCCTTCCTTTAAAAATCTTTTAGTAAAAGAAAACATATTTAAGTATGGTTCCAATATTTCTGATTTCTCGGATCCCAATTCCCGAAACAAACACATTGCTTTAAAACATTATGAAAATAAATGTACGTCGGCTAGGTGGACCTTTATAGAAATAAGTGGACGATAATATTAATATGGAGCCATTGGAACTGGAGTCAGTCCATTTCTCAGTGATTGCATACAACATTCTCTGTTTGAAAGTACTCTCTTGCGCACTCGTATTTGAAAGGCCCGTCGATTCACATCACCGTTAGAAAAGACTAGAATAATAACTTAGTGAAGACCTTCGTCGACTCTTACTGAAAAACAGATATAGATATGGGGAACTCGTCTGGAAAACCCAAACAAGCAGCGACGCCTATTCTTATTTCAAGCCTGGACAAGCTGAGGGAGAGCCTTGACATGATGGAGGAAAAAGAAGCCCTCTTACAAGCAAAGATTGCAGACGAAATTAAGAAAGCCAAGGAGTTTAGAGACGCAAAGAATAAAAGATCAGCTATTCTCTGTTTGAAGAGGAAGAAACTTTTAGAAGAGCAACTTGAACGTGTGCGAGATTTCCAGTTAAGAATATGTGATCAATTGATCATGTTGGAATCATCGCAATCAACAGCGGACACTGCTCAGGCAATGAAAGATGCATGTGCAACGATGAAAGCAATGAACAGAGCTACCGCCATTGAAGGCGTGGATAAGATAATGGACGAGATCGTGGAGCCCGTTGAGAAACTCATGGAAATCCAGGAAGCCGTATCCAGAACCATGGGTGCAACTGCAGATTTTGACGACGATGAACTTCAGGCCGAATTGGAGGAAATGGAATTGGAAGTCGAAGGAGAAGCTGTGGATCCACAAATAAAGTTACCTCAAAACCCAGTTCCAATTCTAGGCAAGGTGCAACCCAACATGCTTGGCCCTCAGAAGAGTAGTAGTAGTGGTGGTGGTATTTCTATGACCAGAGAATCCATTGGAACGTTTGTAGAGAACACTTAATGATAATTTTAAGCTTGTTTTTTATTCTACAACTTTGTTTAAATTTATTTTTTGTAATTAACTGATCATACAGTTTATTTTATCTGAGGTAGAGGTGAGTTTATTGCTGGCTAGTTATTCGGGAGCTTACAGTTGGATTCATTAATTGACAAAATGGAAGTTTCAAGTTTCAATACTTTTTTCTACGTTCTGTTTTTTTCGTAGTTCGCGGTAGGATTCTGCAATCCTGCTTTTGGTTTTAGGATGCTCTCGCCTAGGCTCTGATTTTGGCTCGTACGTGGTTTTGCAGTTTGGAAGCACAATAAAGAGCGATTTTATAGGGTCCGCTTGCTTTATTTGTCAAATATGGGTGGAGGGGTTTTCATTTTTTAAATTTTTAATTTTTTTTTATAGGGGATTTGTTGTGGTGTTTTGATACCTGTAGGCTTTTATTGTTATATCTTTGTAATTTTAGTCTCTGGTGAAAGCTTTTGACTCCCTCTAATTGGTGCCAGTGGGTGCCTTTAGCCTGAAAGCCATTCTTGTTAGCCTTCCATCGAAGATTGTTGTATTGGTTTTGGGATTCTTTCAAAACCCTCATCCTAGGTTGTGGGTCCCTCTCAAAACCTTCTCTTTTAATTATAAAAAAAAATATTATGCTTATAATTTTTTTATTTATTAAATATAGGTCTATTATACTTATATATATATTATATTATTGAGTTATTATATTTTCTTACAATATTTTAAATTTTTTATTATTTGATGGATAAAATTTGAAGTTACATTCTAAATGAAAAGTCAATACTTCAAATTTGAATGGTGAAAAAGAAATATGATTTTTTGTGGATGAATGAAATTTGAAATTTGGGTTACTATAAACATTATAATTTTGAACCCTAGTCCTAAGAAAATATAGCTTATAAAATAATAAAAATATAAACATAATGTAAACAAACATTATGTATCTTTCGAATATAGTTGGTTGTTATGGTTTGTGTTTTACTATATCTTAGAAACATTGTACATTTGGATAAATATATGATATACATTTATAATAGGAGAGAGATGCGAACAAATGAAAGAAAGCATGAATGAAAACAAACAAGTAGATGAAGAAATGGAATATGCACTTGGATGAATATCCCATTATTAACAAAGAAATAAAGGTATTGGTTATGAAAAGTATAAAGTAGCAATGTGGAATGAAATTTAGGAAGAAACAAATAACATCATCTTGTTCCATTTAATCCTATGTATAATCAACATCTAAGGCCTACATGGGAGAAAATATCAATTAGATGACATAAATGTTCATGTCCCAACTGAAGATTTATTCAAATCAATATAGTTGTCAAAAATAATATTATATCTCTAACATAACCAAATGTACAAGTAAGAATAAATGGAAAAAATATAATAAGTATATATCTCTAACATAAACAATGTATAAGTAAGTATATATTTTATTTTATAGCTTGATGCTAAAATATAAAATGATAATATAATTTAAATGATTAAAAATTCATAAACAGTTGCAAAACCGATGTGTTCCTAATTACAACTTAAACCACACAATCAATTTTTTTTGGTTTGATTGATTTTTTTTTGTTGTTGTTGAAAACATACTCTAAAAATCAAAACATACAGCTGAAGACACATTGGAGGCCACTCTCTCTAAACATGAATCCTTCCTAAGAAAACCCAATGCTTTTACCAATATAATACTGTCACAAAAATAGTAACCAATTTTATCCTTCCTTCAAAAATATTTTAGTAAAAGAAAACATATTTAAGTATGGTTCCAATATTCCTAATTTCTCTAATGCCAATTCCCAAAACAAACTCATTGCTTTAAATAAATGATCATTTAATTATTTTTGTGTTGTTTTTTTTTAAATTGATATTTATGGATTTTTTTAAGGATGATTACTTTCTCTTTTTATAATTTGTTTCTTCTATAATTATATGTTTTTAAAGATTATTAAAATCCATATTACTATAATATAAATAATATAGTTTGAATACTATTTCTTCTTCACCTAAGTTATTATTTCTTATTTATTTTAGCTTTCATAAATATATTAATAATTGTATTAAAATTAGTTTTAGCTTTAAAATATTAGATAAGTAGCACATATTTATAGCATTCATAAATGGAAGGATTGAATCTAAAATTTTAAATATGTGCTACAAGTAAAAAATGAATGCTTTGATGAGGGTAGATAGATTGGTTATGCCATTGAAAATATCTACTACGTATGTCATAATTATATATTTCAATGTTGTAATCCTTCATGAAGTACAAGATCATGTTTACAATTAGGTCAATGGCTACCATTATGCTACAAACTACTTTCCTCATACATCAAAACTAAAACTTCAAGAAATTTCTACTTAGGTTAAAATAAGGGAGGAAAACAACTTGTGTAGAGAGTGTTACCAAAAATGAAAGGAAAGAGAGTCATCCTCTGTGCTCCATAATATTCCTCATAGAAATAATTCTATCTAGCTCGTGTCATCTTAGAGCACTTAACTAGAATGCATGTCTTAACTATTACTCTCAACACACTAATTCTCATCCATACACTAACTAAAGTGGGACACCCTTTTTTATGTAGAATTCACTTACATTTTATTTTGGATTTTACTTCTTGCTAAAAGGCCTTATTGGTGAGAATAATATCAACACTTAGAAGACCATCTTGTTCTCTTTCATAGAACTTATGAAAATTCTTAACAACTATGAAGCCCAGATTACAAAAGAAATCTAGACTCAATTAGTTTTATTAATAAACATAATTGTAAGTAGATATTTCATCTCACAAATACATAAAATATGAACATATAATGTGAGAGGAATATTTTTTTATCATAATGACTATATTGAAGTAAAATATATAATTTCATAAATACATTTGTCTTATTTGTTTAAGCTTAATAATCAAAGAATAACAAACATTCAAAATAATATAATAATACAAATAATTATTTAGAAAGATATATACTATAATTAATATGGTAAGAATTGAATCCTTCCTATGGTAATATTGGTTGATGTTATATTTAATGTTGACTTGTAAATTTTTAAAGATTATGTGGTTGAATGACCAAAACATTTTTACTCTACTTAGTTAAGATGTTCTATGCATACTTTCTACCATATTTTTCCTTATCACACAAGCTTAATGTTAACTGGAGTCCCAAGTTTAGAGAGCTAGCATTAGAAAATTATATCTCTATATTTTAGCCTAAATATTTATTTTGTACATGTAAGACGACTAGTGAGGTTTGTTGGAATATCTTTTCCATACATGTTCAAATTGAAATTATCATAGATATTTCTCTTGCACGACTAGTGGAAAATAATTAATGTAATATCGGGTCCTTTTAATAGGCTGACTTTATATTTATATCAAATAGGTGCTATAAGGTGCGGTTTCATGAAGATTGTTTAGTATTAGTTTTTGAAAAGCCTAGGATTTATGATAATCTTATTTTATAGGTGTTAGTGTTATAAAAATAAATCATTATAGAAGTTGCACTCTTGTTGATATTTATTAGAATTTAGACGAGTTGCACGCTCATGATAGTTAGTTGGTTCTTGATAAATAATAGGTTAAGGAAAATTAAAGTCAATAGTGGTGGGATTGAAATCCATTCTTGCTAAGATAAAATTAAACAAGCTATTTGTAGATGATATTCTAAAGTATATAAAGATGTACATATATACAATAAAGACATTCTAAAATTAGGGAGCCACCTTAAGATACCGTAAATGCTTTCCTTAGTTGACTCATCTGCAAGAAGAATGAAATAGTATTGTTGTTTTTTCCATTATTGGATGTTTTATGACTATATTTATGCTCTTACACTTAGATTTATTTCCCTCATGGGGTCACCTTCACTTGGATTATCTATTTTTAGATTCAACTAAACCTTGTAATAGTAATGAAGCAGATGAAAGACAACATTTGATCAGACATAAAATATAAAATAAAAGTAATGTCCAGAATGTTGTTTTTTATTCATTCAAACTTTCATGGGCTACAAAGATGATTTTACCAATATTTCTTTGTGAATATCAAACACTTTGATGATTTTTTTGAGACTTCTTAGTGAAGGTGGTTTTGCGAACCACCACTAGTTTGCTGATTGTTGTTGTTTGTGATCTCTTGCACCTATTTTTGAAGGCCTATAAAAGAATATTAGAGGGTTTGAGGGCTTGCCTTAGTCAAGCCCTTTGTTGATAAAAGAAAAAAATACCCGAAGGAAAACTATGCTGAAACATGGTAAAAACTACATAAAACACTATAAAAACATGAAATAAAGCTTACCTACTAAATTTACTAAGGTAGAAGTGCTACACGTTCAATTTGCATGGTGAATTGGAGCTCGGATTCACATGTCAGGGGGAAAATCAGGCTTCTACTAACTGTGGGACAAAAATTTCTATTCAGATGGATGTCTAAAGTTGTCCTTTGCTATTTGTATGACATAAAATTCTCAAATGCGATTCTAGACTAATTTTGGTAGAGTTTCTGTATGGTAGCAAAAAGGAAGATAGAGGTAGAATAGGAGGTGCCATCTATTTATAGAAAAATATGAGGTCAGGAGAAGGATTTAGATAGACCAACCCTTTGAGTTAATCCATGTTGGAGTTACCGAGCTAATTGGATAAAGGTGGCTAATTACTGTCGGTACCATACTGGTAATTAAAAGGTTGGTAGATATTGGATCCCTATTGAGGACTGGCCTATTCAAATCCTAGAAATGCAAATACAAGATATCCAAGGCATCCTTCATATGAGATCCCTCTCTTGGTCCCATGAAAAAGATTGTTTTGGATGGAACAACACTACTAAGGGTGATTATTCAGTTGCTTAAGGTTATTTGAACTTATGCCATAATAATCCCAACCATTCTTCTGACATATTTTCTCAATTGTGGGCTCAAAAGCTCTGGCCTAAGGTGAGGTTCTTTAATTGAATTTTATTGCATCGTAGGGTGCTTACTGGTGAGCAACTTCTGAAGCATGGTTTTCATGGCCCTTTTAGATGTGAAATGTGTGAAGAGAATGTAGAAAATATCAACCATATTTTTATTGAGTGTACTTTAGCCTATGAGCTATGGAGGAGAATGCCAAGTTTACTTGGCTTACAATGGTCCAATTTTTTCACTTTTGAATAGATTTGGAGGGATTGGCCTAATCAAGAGGGTGTTGATCATTTTATTAGGCAGTTAGTTTGGATGGGTTCTACCATTCTTCTTTGGAATATTTGGAATGAAAGGAACAACCAAATTTTTAATCAAGATAGGAAGGATATTCACTATATTTGGCAAAATACCATAACCAACTTAGTTGAATCAGTCCATCAACTCCTTAATCACCCCCAAAACTCCCACCAAAGATATGATCAAGTGATGCAAAGATTGAAGATTAAACCTTCTAAGGGCAACCAACTTAAAGGGAATGTGAGTATTAGTAAGATGGATAGGACTAGAAATTGGCAACCTCCTCCTAAGGATTTTGGAAAAGTCAATACTGATGGAGCCTTTAGAGGGAACCCCGAAAAAGCCAGTGTGGGAGGAATTGGTAGACTTTCGGATGGCTCCCTGGTTTTTACTTTTTCTGAGAATTTGGGTATTCTTTCCAATAACCTTCCTGAGGGGTATGGTATCCTTAGAGGCCTTCAGGAGGCTACTAAGGTTGGATGGTAAAAGTTGTTAGTTGAGTCTGACTCTCAACTTATGATTAATATCTTGAAGACTCCTTCTAAGAATCATAAGGTGGATTGGAGAATAAAAAGAATTATTGAGAAGATTCAGTTAATCCAGATGGGATTTTTGAAAGTTGATTACAATCATGTGGTAAGAGATCAAAACAAGAGTGTTGATGCTTTAGCTAATTGGGCTTTGGACAAAGGTGATCTTACTTGCTATGGTCACCCTCCTATATGGTGGGCTTCTCAAATTAGGGAAGCTCTTCTTTCTATCATTTCTTTGGATGGCTCCAGTTCTGAAGGTACCTAGTTTCTTCTTGTTTTTTTTTTGTTTCTCTTTGGTTCATTCAGTTTTTTTAGTTCCCTAGCTCATTCTATTCTTTATTTTGTTTCCTCTGTCGATTCTTGCATTAATAGTCTTCTGGTCTAGATAGGTCATTGTTTTGTTCATTTTTTTTTCTTTTGTCTTCTTTGTTTTTTTGTTTAGTTTTTTAAGGTGGGTGGGTTCTTTTGTTTTGTTTTGTTTTTGTGTTCTTTGTGATGTTTTTTGTTGTTCTTGTGTTTTTGTTGTTTTGTTTTTTTTTATATGTTTTTTGTTATTGTTCTTGTGTTTTTTCATTCTTGTTCTTGGGTTTCTCTTTGTTTGTGTTATTTCATTTTTTTATGTGTGAGTGTTTTCTATGTTTTTTGTTTTTGTTTATTGTCTGTTGTTGGTTGTTTTTATTTTTATTTTTATTTTATTTATTTTATTTTTTAGGTTTTGGTTGTGTTTATTTTTCATGTTTTTTTGGGTTGTCTTTGTAGTGTTCTGTTGTTTTTGTCTTGTTTGTGTTTTGTTTTGTGGTTCTTGTGTTTTTCTATGTGGTTTGTGTTGTGGTTTCTTTTATATTATTGTGCGTGTTTGGTTGTGATTTTGGTTTTGAAACACTCAAGGAGCATGTTTTTTATTTTATTTTATTATTTTTGTTGTTATTTACTTTTTTTAATTTGGTTTTGTGTGTTTGTTTGCTCCTTGAGTATGTCAAAGGTGGTAGGCTAGGTCCGAGTCTTGGGCATTTTTGGCGGAATGGATACCCCTGCCTCCTTGGGTCTTACCCGAAAGTGGCATCCCTTTTGGGATGTTTTCCACAAATAAAAAAAAAATTCATGTTGGAGTTAGGTTAGGGTTTGAATAGGTGTCAAACCCTCATGCCTTAGAGAAATATCTCCTCCTCACATATGTGTGAGGAATATTTAGGATTAATTAAGTTAAGGTATTTGGAAATATCCCAACTAAGCTCATGTGCACACATGTGTGGAATTGAGTTTAGGTCTAATTTGATTTAGGACCCTAATTAAACTCACTTAAGTAAAAAAGTACATTTAATTAAAAGTCAATGATGAATTAGATCACTAATCAACCTAATTAGGATTTTACATAGGGATAAGGTCCCATGAAGGCTAATTAGGCGTACGAGAGGGCTTAAGTTACCTTAGGAGGCTAACAAGTGGTCTCCTAGTGGGTAGGAGGTATTTTGGAGGTGTTTTACTTAGTTTTGTAGGTTTAGGAGCCTACGAATGACTACGATAGCCTACAAATGACTACGATGGTCTAAAATGGCCTACGATAGCCTATGTAAATCTATAAGTGTGTATGTAGATGTGCAAGTGTCTAGAAGTGAGCATATGCGATTTTGAGGTGTTTACAAGTAAATGGAATTTGATTATTTTCTTCCAAATCCTTACTATTCTTCAAAATTTTCAAGAAGAAAAATAAATATTTGAAAGGATCTAGAAACCCTATATTTAACTACTTATATTCAATTTTGATTAGAAATAATTAATTCAACTCATGTATATACAATATTAATTAACCATTTTTTGATAATTTACTTGTGCCTTATTGTGGTCTATGCCATAGAGAAAGTAAGATATTTTTGCAACATTAATTACCATGTTTTAATTAGTTGAAAACTTTTTCCACCATTGTCAAACCCAAAATTTTCATTGATTTTTATTTACCAATGTTTGAAGTTCACCAATAAATAGGCAGTAATTTCTAATAAATTCAAGTCATAAATTTAATGTAGTTAAAATTTTAAATAGTCCATGTTCTTATTTTTTAAATATTTTTGAGTGTTTTTGAATTTTCAATAGCAAGATATACTATTTGAATAGCAAATCTTGTAAAGTGGAATGCACTCTCATGTTTTTAACAAAAAACTTTTTTTTTCCATGTGAGAGAGTGCAATAGAGAAATAAAAAAATAATATTTGTTTGAAATATGAATGCCTTAAGAACTTTGTAGTCTCATATTTCTTCCAACCAAGGCTATAAATTAATTATTCTAAACAATAGGAAACTAATACACTAAACAAAAAAGATTAATTCTTTGAAATAATATTATTCCAAAAAGCATATTTCATATAGCAAAACATTAAATTATTCATCAAAATTTGTTTTCCTTCTAAATACTTATGAGTACCTAATAATTTTTCCAAGCATTTGGAAGTTAATGATTCTTACAATTAATTATAGGCCTAAGGTGATTATTTTAAACTACACATAATAGAATGACCATCTCCAAGCAACCATTATGCACATGTACAAACAACCACCATCTCCAAATAGAATCCTTTCAAACAATTGTTCTTTTATATTTTGTAATAGCTAATGAATCATTTGACCATGAAAATAATCAGTTTTTTATATTGATCAACCATTTTTATAAGTTACTTGTTCATCAATATGGTCCACACCATAAATAAAATAACCTATTTTTGCAACATTAATTATGAATATTTTAGTGAGTTGAAAACTTTTTCCACAACTATGAAACCAAGAGTTTTTGTCGAATATTATTCACCAATGTTTCAAGTTCACCAAGAAATGATTTGGGCATTTATTTCTAGTAAATTATAGTCATTAATTTGGTATAGTTCAAATATTAGCTAGTTTAAGTTCTTATTTTATTTAGATTTTTTAGTGTTTCTAAATTTTCAATAGCAATATATACTAATAAAGGACCATTTTATTTGAATCACAAATTTCTCCATGTAAGAGAGTGCCATAGAGGATCTAGAAAGCTATTAATAATCAACTTATAAATAATGGGAATGAAATTATTCATCATATAAAATTTGTCGATATTGTGCTTCTTAGATGTTGTTAATATTATGTTTATAATTGAGAATGGGCACAACTGTGAGAAGATATTTTGAATTTTGGTGTGAGCACGAGACTAGCCGAGGCTCTAGATCCTATTACTAAGGAATCCAGGCTGGTGAATGGATATGAAAAAAATATTTTCTCCTTGGATTCACGCTTTTCACCCTTTGATATTGAAACCCTCTTCGTTGCTTCATGGGAACCTCCTAAATGTATTTATGTTGATTTTTCTTTGGAGGCTCAATTTTTTCCAGCAAATCTGGAAGTCGTATTTGGATCTTGTTTATGATTCTTTTATTTATTAAATATAGGTCTATTATACACACACACACAGATATAATATACATATACTATATATATATATATATATATATATATATATATATATATATATATATATATATATATATTATATTATTTAGTTATTATATTTTCTTACAATATATTTTAGATGTTATTATTTGATGGACAAAATTTGAAGTTACACTCTAAATGAAAAATCAACAATTTTCTATACTTCAAATTTGAATGGTGAAAAAGAAATATGATTTTCTGTGTGTGAATAAAATTTGACATTTGGAGCACTATAAACATTATAATTCTAATAAAAATATAAACATCATGTAAACAAACATTATGTATCTTTGGTATATAGTTGGTTGTTATGGTTTGTGTTTTACTATATCTTAGAAACATTGTACATATGGATGCAAATATATGATATACATTTCTAATAGGATAAGATGCAAACAAAATAAAAAAAGTACAAATAAAAACAAACAACAAGTAGATGAAGAAATGGAATTTGCACTTGGATGAATATCCCATTATTAGCAAAGAAATAAAGATATTTGTTATGAAAATTTTAAAGTAGCTATATGGGAATTAAATTTAGAAAGAAATAAAGAACATCATCTTGTTCTATTTACTCCTATGCACAATCAACACCTTAAGGCCTACATGGGAGAAAACATCAAATGGATGACATAAAGATTAACTCAAATCAATATAATTGTAAAATAGGCATATACAATAGGTGGAAAGAATAATTACCTTTTGTACATCATGGATACCAGGTAAGGACCAACCCAAATCAATATAGTCATAAAATAGGCTATAAAGAGTAGTGGATATATATATATATATAAAATTGAGATAAAAGATCATTTTTGTTTTCTCGGAACCCAATTCCCAAAAGTATAAGTATGGTTCCAATATTCCTGTTTTCTCGGAACCCAATTCCCAAAACAAATTGATTGCTTTAAAACATTATGAAAATAAATGTACGTCGGCTAGGTGGACCTTTATAGAAATAAGTGGACAATAATATTAATATGGAGCCATTGGAACTGAAGTCTGTCCATTTCTCAGTGATTGCATACAACATTCTCTGTTTGAACGTCTTCTCTTGAGCACTCGCATTTGGAAGGCCCGTCGATTCACATCACTTTACCGTTAGAGAAGACTAGAATAATAACTGAGTGAAGACCTTCGTCCACTCTTACTGAAAAACAGATAAGAAAAGACTAGAATAACAACTGAGTGAAGACCTTCGTTTACTCTTACTGAAAAACAGATATAAAGATGGGGAACTCGTCTGGAAAACCCAAACAAGCAGCGACGCCTATTCTTATTTCGAGCCTGGACAAGCTGAGGGAGAGCCTTGACATGATGGAGAAAAAAGAAGCCCTCTTACAAGCAAAGATTGCAGACGAAATTAAGAAAGCCAAGGAGTTTAGAGACGCAAAGAATAAAAGATCAGCTATTCTCTGTTTGAAGAGGAAGAAACTTTTCGAAGAGCAACTTGAACGTGTGCGAGATTTCCAGTTAAGAATATGTGATCAGTTGATCATGTTGGAATCATCACAATCAACAGCGGACACTGCTCAGGCAATGAAAGATGCATGTGCAACGATGAAAGCAATGAACAGAGCTACCGCCATTGAAGGCGTGGATAAGATAATGGATGAGATCGTGGAGCCCGTTGAGAAACTCATGGAAATCCAGGAAGCCGTATCCAGACCCATGGGTGCAACTGCAAATTTTGACGACGATGAACTTCAGGCCGAATTGGAGGAAATGGAAATGGAAGTCGAAGGAGAAGCTGTGGATCCACAAATAAAGTTATCTCAAAACACAGTTCCAATTCTAGGCAAGGTGCAACCCAACATGCTTGCCCCTCAGGAGAGTAGTAGCAGTAGTGGTATTTCTATGCCTAGAGAATCCATTGGAACGTTTGTAGAGACAGTCAAACAGAAGGATAGGATGGCCCTACACTGACATCTGTCTTCACAATTATAAAATAGGAGAAGAACATTTGTTCACCTTCGTTTCGATGTCTTTAACCAGTGTCAATTGGTTTTAATTGTGTTTTTTTAATGATAATTTTAAGCTTGATTTTTTATTCCACAACTTTGATTAAATTTATTTTTGTAATTAAATAATTGATTTAATAATTTAATTAATTTCGTGTTGTTTTTTAATTGATATTTATGCGTTTTTTAAATATGGTTGAAGCTATAAGAGTTTTAAGAAAGATAATCAATAAATCTATTTTCTCTCTTTTAAATTTATAAATTAATCAATGTGGTCTTTTGTTTCTTCTACAATTATATGGATGTTTAATGTTTTTTTTAATTAAATTAAAAAAAAAAATCTTTGAAAGGAATCTTAAACCTTATACATTAATTTTAAATGGTGATCTTTTGCACTTGTTTTTGAAGGTCTGTAAAATATGGTTAGAGGGTTTGGTGGCTTGCCTTAGTCAAGCCCTTCGTTTATAAAAGACAAAAATACCCGAAAGAAAACTATGCTGAAACGTGGTAAAAACTACATAAAACACAATAAAAACATGAAATAAAGCTTACCTACTAAATTTACTGACTGCACGTTCAATTTGCATGGTAGGGGGCGAATTGGAGCTCGGATTCACATGTCACGGGGGAAATCAGACTTCTACTGATTGTGGGACAAAACTTTCTATTCAGATGGATGTCAAAAGTTGTCCTTTGCTATTTGTATGACATAGAATTCTCAAACACGATTCTAGACTAATTTTGGTAGAGTTTTTGTATGGTAGTAAAAAGGGAGATAGAGGTAGAATAGGAGGGGGAGCCCTCTATTTATAGAAAAATATGAGGTCAGGAGAAGGATTTAGATAGACCAACCAACCGTTTGAGTTACTCCATGCTGCATGGAGTTAGGTTAGGGTTTGAATAGGTGTCAAACCCTCATGCCTTAGAGAAATATATCCTCCTCACATATGTGTGAGGAAGAGTTAGGATTAACTAAGTTAAGGTATTTGGAAATATTCTAACTAACCTCATGTGCATACATGTGTGGAATTGTGTTTAGGGCTAATTTGACTTAGGACCCTAATTAAAAAGTGCATTTAATTAAAAGTCAATGATGAATTAGATCACTAATCAAACTAATTAGAATTTTAGATAGGGATAAGGTCCCATGAAGGCTAATTAGGCGTAGGGGAGGGCTTATGAAGTTACCTTAGGGGGCTAACAAGTGGTCTCCTAGTGGGCAGGAGGCATTTTTGAGGTGTTTTACTTAGTTTTGTAGGTTTAGGAGCCTACGAATGACTAATATAGCCTACGAATGACTACGATGGTCTAAAATGGCCTGTGAGTCAGTCTACAAGTGTGTATGTAGATGTGCAAGTGTCTAGAAGTGAGCATGTGCGACTTTGAGGTGTCTACAAGTAAATGCAATTTGATTGTTTTCTTCCAAATCCTTACTATTCTTCAAAAATTTCAAGAAGAAAAATAAATATTTGAAAGGATCTAGAAACCCTATATTTAACTACTTATGTTCAATTTTGATTAGAAATAACTAATCCAACTCATGTATATACAATATTAATTAACCATTTTTTGATAATTTACTTGTGCCTTATTGTGGTCTATGCCATAGAGAAAGTAAGATATTTTTGCAACATTAATTACCATTTTTTAATTAGTTGAAAACTTTTTCCACCATTGTTAAACCCAAATTTTTGATCGATTTTTATTTACCAATGTTTGAAGTTCACCAATAAACAGGCAGTAATTTCTAATAAATTCAAGCCATAAATTTAATGTAGTTCAAATTTTAAATAGTCCATGTTCTTATTTTTTTAAGATTTTTGAGTGTTTTTGAAATTTTAATAGCAAGATATACTATTTAAATTCAATTTCATTTGAATAGCAAATCTTGTAAAGTGGAATGCACTCTCATGTTTTTGACAAAAAAACTTTTTTTCCATGTGAGAGAGTGCAATAGAGAAATAAAAAAATAATATTTGTTTGAAATATGAATGCCTTAAGAACTTTGTAGTCTCACATTTCTTCCAACTAAGGCTAGAAATTAATTATTCTAAACAATAGAAAAATAATACACTAAACAAAAAATATTAATTATTTGAAATAATATTATTCCAAAAAGCATATTTCATATAGCAAAACATTAAATTATTCATCAAAATTTGTTTTCCTTCTAAATACTTATGGGCACCTAATAATTTTTTCAAGCATTTGGAAGTTAATGATTCTTACAATTAATTGTAGGCCTAAGCTGATTATTTTAAACTACACATAATAGAATGACCATCTCCAAGCAACCATTATGCACATGTACAAAAAATCACCATCTCCAAATAGAATCCTTTCAAACAATTGTTCTTTTATATTTTGTAATAGCTAATGAATCATTTGACCATGAAAATAATCAGTTTTTTATTTGAATTTAAATTGTCTGAATAAAGAATTTATTGAGTAGGATATAACCTAAAAATATTAATTCCATTACATGGGTGGAGGCTTTATGTTATTATCATATCTATAAACAGAATTAGTTGAGAACTAATTCAACCAATAAAACCAAAAGCTTGTAGTAGCTTAGTAATTTTAGACATGGCTAATTGTATAAAGTAAAATTGCTAGAAGAATTCAATGATATTCCAAAACTAAAATCTTATTAGTAAATAGTAACTACAGGTTGAAGATTTGATTGTTGGCCAAATGTAGTCATAGTTCCTTAAAAATTTGGAATCTCTACAGCCATGAAATTCCTATTCTTGGGTGGTCCATCCACATTGCATATTGTACAAGTGACCAATTTGTATTATTGTAGAAGGAATCCTATTTAGCTACTTAAATTTAATTTTGATTAGAATAATCAATCCAATTCATGTAAATACCATATTGATCAACCATTTTTATAAGTTACTTGTTCATCAATACGGTCCACACCATAAATAAAATAACTTATTTTTGCAACATTAATTGTGAATATTTTAGTGAGTTGAAAACTTTTTCCACCACTATGAAACCTAGAGTTTTTGTGGAATATTCTTCACCAATGTTTCAAGTTCACCAAGAAATGATTTGGGCAATTATTTCTAGTAAATTATAGTCATTAATTTGGTATAGTTGAAATCTTAGCTAGTTTAAGTTCTTATTTTATTTAGATTTTTTAGTGGTTCTAAATGTTCAATAGCAATATATACTAATAAAGGACCATTTTATTTGAATCACAGATTTCTCCATGTAAGAGAGTGCCATAGAGGATCTAGAAAGCTATTAATAATCAACTTATAAATAATGGGAATGAAATTATTCATCATATAAAATTTGTCGATATTGTGCTTCTTAAATGTTGTTAATATTATGTTTATAATTGAGAATAGGCACAACTGCAAGAAGAGATTTTGAATTTTGGTGTGGGCACGAGACTAGCCGAGGCTCTAGATCTTATTACTAAGGAATCTAGGCTGGTGAATGGATATGAAACAAATCTTTTCTCTTTGGATTCATGCTTTTCACCCTTTGATATTGAAACCCTCTTCGTTGCTTCATGGGAACCTCCTAAATGTATTTATGTTGTTTTTTTTAAATTGATATTTATGGGTTTTTTTAAGGATGATTGAAGCTTTAAGAATTATAGGAAAGTTAATCAATAAATTTATTTTCTCTTTTTACAATTTATTTCTTCTATAATTATATGTTTTTAAAAAATCCATATTACTATAATATAAATAATATAGTTTGAATAATATTTCTTCTTCACCTAAGTTATTATTTCTTATTTATTTTAGCTTTCATAAATATATTAATAATTTTATTAAAATTAGTTTTAGCTTTAAAATATTAGATAAGTAACACATATTTATAGCATTCATATATGGAAGGATTGAATCTAAAATTTTAATAATTTTAAATATGTGCTACAAGTAAAAAATGAATGCTTTTATGAGGGTAGATAGATTGGTTATGCCATTGAAAATATCTACTATTTATGTCATCATTAAATATTTCAATGTTGTAATCCTTCATGAAGTACAAGATCATGTTTGCAATTAGGTCAATGGCTACCATTGTGCTACAAACTACTTTCCTTGTACATCAAAACTAAAACTTCAATAAATTTTTACTTAAGTTAAAACAAGGGAGGAAAAAAATTGATTATAGACCTAAGGTGAGACCACTTGTTAGCCCCCTAAGGTAACTTAAGCCCTCCCCTACACCTAATTAGCCTTCATGGGACCTTATCCCTATCTAAAATCCAAGGCCATTATTCTATGGTAGAGGTAAGTTTATTGCTGGCCAGCTATTTGAGATCCTATAGTTGGATTGATTAATAGACAGAGCAAGAGTTTCAAGCTTCAATCCTTCTTCTGTGCCCTGGTTTTTGCCTAGTTGGTGGCAAGATTCTTTTTTTTTGAATTTACATGGTGGAATTGATAGTCATCACGAATTTGAACATGATGTCCAACTTTTATGGCTATCATAGTACGGCCCTATAACCACCATGCCATAATAATTTTCAACCTTTTAAGTTGCTAAAAACACCAAGAAAGGGACAAATGTTCAGTTCGACGAGGCTCAAAATTTGAACATTGGACATCTATCCCCCTTATGAAGTTTGGTCAAACCGATTGGTCTACACCTCAGAACTTTAAAATTTAAGTTTACATGGGTTTTTATGAGGTGTCCCAGTCCCCTCGTACCAAATGGGGTTTGAACTTGATTCTCCTGAATGAAACCCATGAACTTTACCACTATGGTAAGCTTACAACTCAAAGAAAGAAAAGGGTGAAACACTGGGATAAATTGCTTGGGTGTTTTTCTTAGATATTGCTTCAATGATGGGTGGATTTTCTCTACTTTCCCCAATATCTAAGTGGGTGGTTTCTCTAGGAGGCACGTGCTATCACAATGGATTTTCGGTTCCTATTTTTGAGTTGTTTCTGGTGGCTTGGATCTTTGGGTTGGAAGGCTGGTTTTCTATTGCAGGCCTCTATTCTATGATAGAGGTGAGTTTATTGTTAGCCAGATATTTGAGAGCTTGCAGTTGGATCCATTAACATATGGAGTGGGAGTTTTAAGCTTCAATCCTTCTTTTATGCTCTGGTTTTTTCCTAGTTGGTGGTAGGATTCTGTAATATTGCTTTTAGTTTTGCGGTGCTCTCGTCTGGGCTTTGATTTTGGATCTTGGGTGGTTTTGCAGCGTGGAAGCACTGTAAAGAGCAGTTTTCATGAAATTTTCTAATCTTGTGCTTTTGATCATGGCAAGATTCTACTTTCCAGTTCTTGACCTTTGGGTTCCGATTTCTATAACCGGTTTTCTAGGGACCGCTTGCTTTATTTGTCAAATCTAGGTGGAGAGAGTTTTTCATTTTTTAAATTTCAAATTCTTATTTTTTGGGAGGATTTGTTGTGGTGTTTCTACCACCTATGGGATTTTATTGTTGTATCTTTGTAATTTCAGTCTTCGTTAGGAGCTGTTGACCTCCTTTGTGGGAAGTCAATTGATGCCTTTGACCTAGAAGCTATTCTTGTTAGCCTTCATGTTGACCTCCTTTGTGGGGTGTCAATTGATGCCTTTGACCTAGAAGCTATTCTTGTTAGCCTTCAGAGATTGTTATATTGGTTGTGAGATCCTCTCAAAACCTTCAGTCCATTTCTCAGTGATTGCATACAACATTCTCTGTTTGAACGTCCTCTCTTGAGCACTCGTATTTGAAACTCATGGAAATCTAGGAAACCGTATCCAGACCCATGGGTGCACCTGCAGATTTTGACGACGATGAACTTCTGGCCAAATTGAAACAAATAGAAATGGAAGTCGAAGGAAAAGTTGTGGATCCACAAATAAAGTTACCTTAAAACCCAGTTCCAATTCTAGGCAAGCTGCAATCCAACATGCTTGGCCCTGAGAAGAGTAGTAGCAGTGGTGGTGGTGGTATTTCTATGCCTAGAGAATCCATTGGAACGTTTGTAGAGACAGTTAAACAAACAGAAGGATAGGATGGCCCTACACTGACATGTGTCTTCACAATTATAAAATAGGAGAAGAACATTTGTTCACCTTTGTCTCGATGTCTTTAACTTGTGTCAATCGGTTTTAATTATGTGTTTTTTTAATGATAATTTTAAGCTTGATTTTTTATTCACAACTTTGATTAAATTTATTTTTGTAATTAAATAATTGATATGGTAATTTAATTATTATTATTTTTTTAATTGATATTTATGCGTTTTTCAAGGATGATTGAAGCTTTAAGAGATTTAAGAAAGATAATCAGTAAATCTATTTTCTCTTTTTTAAATTTATAAATTAATCAATGTGGTCTTTTGTTTCTTCTATCTTTCTTCTTAGTTTTATGGGTCACTGGAGGCCTTTCTTCTTAGTTTTATGGGTCACTGGAGGCCTTTCTCAAAAATTCACTTGAGTTAGTATTTCATATTTACTTTAGCTTTTATAAATATATTAACATTTGTATTAAAATTCATTTTAGCTTAAAAATATTAGATAAGTATTATATATTTATAACATTTATATATAGAATAGTTGAATTTAAAATTTTAATAATTTTAAATATGTAGATAAAAATATAAGAATTCTTTGGAAGGGTCAAGCGGGTTTTTTACTAGGAATTTATATGGAGGGAAGCAAAATAAGATAATGATGGTGTTCAATATGACCAAAATTATTATCTACAAATGTGAACAATAGATATACATGTCCACAATTAGCATGAAAGAAAATTAATAATTTCACATTGTATTATCATTTTATACATAATTAATGATAGGATATAGTTGACGAAAACAATCAAATAGTCTAAAGTACAAGTAAAAAATGAATGCTTTGATGAGGGTAGATAGATTGATTATGCCATTGAAAATATCTACTAATTATGTCATCATTATATATTTCGATGTTGTACTCCTTCATAAAGTACAAGATCATGTTTGCAATTAGGTCAATGACTACCATTGTGCTACAAACTACTTTCCTTGTACATTAAAATAAAAACTTCAAGAAATTTTCACTTAGGTTAAAACAAGGGAGGAAAACAACTTGTGTAGAGAGTGTTACCAAAAATGAAAGGAAAGAGAGCCATCCTCCACAACATTTCTCATAGAAATAATTCTATCTATCTTGTGTCATCTTAGAGCACTTAACTAGAATGTATGTCTTAATTATTACTCTCAACACAGTGATTCTCATCCATACACTAACTAAAATGGGACACCCTTTTCATGTAGAATTCACTTACATTTTATAAAGGATTTTGCTTCTTGCTAAGGTCTTATTTGTAAGAATAATATCAACACTTAGAAGACCACTTTGTTCTCTTTCATAGAACTTATGAAACTGCTTAACAACTATGAAGCCTAGATTAGAAAAGAAATCTAGACAAAATTAGCTTTATTAATAAATATAATTGTAAGTAAACTCTTCATCTCTCATATACATAAAATATGAACATATAATATGAAGGGGATATTTTTTTATCACAATGACTATTTTGAAGTAAAATATATAGTTTCATAAATACATTTGTCTTATTTGTTTAAGCTTAATGATTGAAGAATAATAAACATTCAAATACTATAATAATACAGAAAATTATTTCAAAAGATATATACTATAATTAAGATGGTAGGAATTGAAGATATATACTATTCATTCTAGAGGTTGAAGATTTGATTGTTGGCCAAATGTAGTCATAGTTTTTTATAGATTTGGAATCTCTCCAGCCTTAAAATTCCTATTCTTGGTTGGTCCATCCACATTGCATCCTGTATAAGTGACCAATTTCTATTATTGTAGAAGGAATCCTATATTTAGCTACTGAAATTCAATTTTAATTTGAAATAATAAATCCAATTCATGTAAATACCATATTGATCAACCATTTTTTATAAGTTACTTGTTCATCAATATGATCCACACCATAAATAAAATAGCTTATTTTTGCAACATTAATTGTGCATATTTTAGTGAGTTGAAAACTTTTTCCACGACTATGAAACTCAAAGTTTTTGTCGAATATTCTTCACCAATGTTTCAAGTTCACCAAGAAATGATTTGGGTAATTATTTCTAGTAAATTAAAGTGATCAATTTTATATAGTTCAAATCTTAGCTAGTTTAAGTTCTTACTTTATTTAGATTTTTTAGTGTTTCTAGATGTTCAAAAGCAATATATACTAATTAAGGTCTATTTCATTTGAATGAGAGATTTATCCATGTAAGAGAGTGCCATAGAGGATCTAGAAAGATATTAATAATCAACCTATAAATAATGGGAATGGAATTATTCATATTATTAAATTTGTTGATATTGTGCTTCTTAGATGTTGTTAATATTATGTTTACAATTGAGAATGGAAAGAGTTGTGAGAAGTGATTTTGAATTTTGTCATGGGTGTGAGACCAACCGAGGCTCTGGATCCCATTGTTGAGGAATCTAGGCTCGTGAATAGAGAAGATGAAAATATTTTCTCCTTGGATTCGTACTTTTCACCCTTTGATATTGAAACCCTCTTCGCTACTTCATGGGAACCTCCTAAATCTATTTATGTTGATTTTTCTCTAGAGATGAATTTTTCTCCAACGAAGTTGGAAAACCTATTTGTTGCCTAGACTCTTGTACTAAAGGAGAGTGGGAGGTTTGAGTTTGGTAGTTTAGAGTGCTGGTGCAAACCTAAAAATATGGACGAGGATTGCAAGACTTTTTTAACCTATCAGTGTTGGCCTTAAGGATGTGTTTGATGTGCTCCCTATCCCTTTTAGTTTATTATCTAGTTATTTTTTTGTGGAGTGAAGGTCTCGGTTGGAAGCGCCTAGCTATTGATTGATCAAGGGTATTTTTTTGACCTCCTTTCTACTTGGGGTTTCCCCTTTGGGGGGAAAGTTGTTCGTCTCTGTTCTTGTGGGGCTCAAACCCACTAGGGTTGGAATTTGGGCCTCTATGTGTGCCTATGGGGTCTAATACCATAGGCTTAAAGGTTTTGTGTCCTTTAAAAACCCTTCTCCTTGGTTTTGGAATCCTCTTAAAACCTAGTTTCTCTCTCTAAACACTTAGCTTTAGGGATTTGAGAGCTTTTCGATTTATTTTGGTGATTCCCCCTTGTGCTATTTTTATATGAAGATTTTTGTGTTGTTTCATAGGCTCAGGGTTTTTGAGTTGAAGGGGAATGTTTTCATTCTCTATTTTTCCAACCGATGGTTGAGTGAGCTTCAGGAACTGTGTGTTTGAACTGGTGTGGTAAATATTTGGTTTTTGCTTTGGATGTTGTTCTGGTAGACCTCTATCTACGGGTAAGGGTATTTGTTTCCTGAGACTTTGTTGGAAGGCTAGTGGTCTAGTGCTAGTATCTGTACTGTGGCAGAGGTGAGTATTGGTGTTCCACGTGCATGTGCTTTGGAAGTCATTCGTCTGGATTCAGGGTTTTAGTTTTTCCCTTAGAGAATCCTAGTTTGTGGGGTTTTGAGGGTGGTTTTCGATGAGGATACGACTCATCCCTAGTTTATTTTTATCTTAGAAGTGCTAGTGTAGAGTGAATTTATCACATGATTTGTGCTTCTAGTTTTGGGTTTGATCTGCGTGGGTATTTTTCATGGCTTTTGCTTCAATATCAAGTGGATTTTATCTGCTTTCCCCAATCTCTGGTTATGTGGTTTCTCTAGGAGGTGCATGCTATCATGGTGGATTTTTGGTTCATATTTTTAATTTTTTTCTAGTGGCTTGGTCCTTCGAGTTGGAAGGCTGGTTTTTTGTTGCAGGCATCTGTTATGTGATAGAGGTGAGTTTATTGCTGGCTACATATTTGGGAGCCTATAGTGGTATCTATTAATGGATGAAGTAGGATTTTCAAGCTTCAATCCTTCTTATACGCTTTGGTTTTTGCCTAGTTGGTGGTAGGATTTTGTTTTTTGAATTTACATGGTGGAATATGTAGTCACCATAAATTTAGGTAGGCTATCTAGCTTTTATGGCCCCCACAATATTCTACACTGTCCACCCTGAAAGTCACCACACAGTTCTTCATGTAGTATGCCCCTATAACCACCATACCATAATCATTTTAAACCTTTTATGCCATTGAAAGCACCTAGAAAGGGACAAGCATTCAGTCCAATGAGGCTTGAGATTTGAAACTTGGACCTCCGTCCCCCTTACAAATTTTGGTCAAACCAATTGGTCTACACATCGGACCTTTAAAATTTAAGTTTACATGGGCTTTTATGAGGGGTTCCAGTTCCCTCGTACCAAGTGGATTTTGAACTTGGTTCTTCTGAATGAAACCCATGAACTTTACCATTGGGGTAAGCTTGCAACTCAAAGAAAGAAAAGGCTGCGACACTGGGATGAACCACCTGGGTATTTTCCATGGATTTTGCTTCAATGCTGGGTGAATTTTCTCTGCTTTCTCCAATCACTAGTTGGGTTGTTTCTCCAGAAGGCACGTACTATCATAGTGGATTTTTTGTTTTTATTTTAAATTTATTTCTAGTGGCTTGCGCTTTCAGGTTGGAAGGTTGGTTTTCTATTACAGGCCTCTATTCTGTGGTAGAGGTGGTAGAGGCGAGTTTATTGCTAGTCAATTATTTGAGAGCCTATAGTTGGATCCATTAACAGATGGAGCCGAAGTTTTAAGCTTCAATCCTTCTTATGTGCTCTGGTTTTTTCCTAGTTGATAGTAGGATTCTACAATCATGCTTTTGGATTTGTGGTGCTCTCGCCAAGGCTTTGATTTTGGCTCCTCGATGGTTTTGCAGCTTGGAAGCACTGTAAAGAGCAGTTTTAATGAAATTATCTAATATTGTGCTTCTGATCATGACAGGATTCTACTTTCTAGTTTTTGGTCTTTTGGTTCTAGTATTCATGATCGATTTTTTAGGGTTCACTTGATTTATTTGTCAAATCTGGGTGGAGCAGGTTTTTTATTTTTTAAATTTTAAATCCTTCTTTTTGGGGGGGCTTTGTTGTGGTGTTTCTACCAACTATGGGCTTTTATTATTATATATATGTAAATTTAGTCTACATTGGGAGTTGTTGACCCCCTCTATGGGGTGTTAGTTGGTGCATTTGGCTTGGAAGTTGTTCTTGTTAGCCTTCAATTGGAGATTGTTGTATTGGTTGTGGGATCCTCTCAAAACCCTCATCCTAGGTTGTGGGTCCCTCTCAAAACCCTCTCTTTTAATTATAAAAAAAAAATTATTATGTTTATAATTATTTTAATTATTAAATATAGGTCTATTACACTTCTATATATATAATATGTACATTATGTTTTCTTACAATATATTTTATATGTTATTATTTGATGGATAAAATTTGAAGTTACACTCTAAATGAAAAGTCAAGAATTTTCTAAAATTCAAATTTGAATAGTGAAAAAGAAATATGATTTTTTTCTGTGAATGAAATTTAACATTTGGAGCACTATAAAAATTATAATTATGAACCCTAGTCCTAAGAAAATATAGCTTATAAAATAATCAAAATATAAACATCATGTAAACAAAAATCATGTATCTTCCTAATATAGTTGGTTGTTATTATTTGTGTTTTACTATATCTTAGAAATATTGTACATGTGGATGCAAATATGATATGAATTTCTAATAGGAGAGGATGCAAACAAATGAAAGAATGCATGAATGAAAACAAACAAGTAGATGAAGAAATGGAATATGCATTTGGATGAATGTCCCATTATTAGCAAAGAAATAAAGGAATTTGTTATAAAAATTTTAAAGTAGCTACGTGGGAATGAAATTTAGGAAGAAACAAAGAACATCATCTTGTTCCATTTACTCCTATGTACAATCAGAACCTGAAGGCCTACATGGGAGAAAAAATCAATTTGATGACATAAATTCTCATGGCCCAACTGAATACTAACTCAAATCAATATAGTTGTGAAATAGGCATATGCAATAGGTGGAAAGAATAATTACCTTTTGTACATCATGGGTATAGGTAAGGACCAACTCAAATCAATATAGTTATAAAATAGGCTATAAAGAGTAGTGGAATGAGAAATATATATCTATATATATATATATATATATTTATTGTACATCTTGGGTAATTTAGATAAAAGATCATTTTTTTTTTAATGTGAACCATCTAGCTATACAGATCCTCAAGCAGTGGAATCATTATAAGAGTTGTTTGTGAAGGAGAAATTAATAAATTATTAATGTTACAAACTGTAAAAAGTTTAGGTTATATTTTAGGGTTTGCAAAGATTGTTGTTTCTAAGGTTCTTATCGCCAAGGATGTCATTTATCTTATGAATGTAAAAAAACCTTCTATTCTATTGGAGAAGTCCAAGTGATATCAATTTACAACAATAGGATATAATATACTTGTCAAAAATAATATTATATCTCTAATATAACCAATGTACAACGTACAAATAAGAATAAAGGGAAAAAAATAAAGAAAAAAACTCTTAAAATTAAAATATAAATGTATATATTTTATTTTATAGCTTGTTGCTAGATATAAAATAATAATATAATTTACACGATTAAAAATTCATAAACAATTGTAAAACCAATGTATTCCTAATTACAACTTCAACCATACAATCAATTTTTTTGTTTAATTATTTTTTTTGTTTTGTTGTTGAAAACATATTCTAACAGTCAAAACGTACAGCTGGAGACACATTGGAGGCCACCCTCTAGAAAACATGGACCAATGCTTTTACCAATTTAGTGCTATGAGGATCTTGGGCTGGATTTCATCAGTTTGCATTCATGTTTGGATTCTTGCGGTTGTCTGAGCGGTTCTCTCATCCGGTCCTCTCTTTTGCGTTGCTAGTGTGTGATTTTGATGAAATGTGGTATCCGGGTGGGGAAGCTCTGGACGAAACAATGGAATATATTTATTTGGAAAAACCTTGTGGCCAAGCTATTAAGGAGGCTGCACCCAAAAGGAATGGGGGAACGTAGATTTAGCCAATCAAGTTGTTGATGGAGATGTTCATCCCCAACTTGAAATCTCTGTCTCTGACTCAACTATGTCCTCTCTATTGGCAAATTTGTTTGGTAATTTAGTGGGAAAATTATTTGGGAGCACATCGAATGTTGATGCTTTAAAGAGATGGACCATCGCTCATTGGAAGCCGATTGGTAGCCTCTGTTTATCTCTTCTCCCGAGGAACTTTTTTCTCTTTTCTCTATCGAACCCCTCTGATGTTGATCGGGTGTTGGAAGAGGGACCATGGTTTTTAAAAAAGCATGGGTTGTATTTGAGGAAATGGGACTCTAGGTTTAACCTTGCTACTCACAAAGTGGACATGGTTTCGATTTGGATTCGTCTTCATGAAGTTCCTCTCTATTTATGGCATGAATCCATCTTCAAATAGATTGCCAATGCAATTGGGAATTTTATCTCTTTTGAGACCTCTTCCATGTCAAAAGATAAAAGGTAATTTGTTTGCTTGAGTGTTCTCGCGAACTTGTCCAAAGAGCTACCAAAATCTATTTTGATCAACTCTCTGGCGGGAAGGTGGGAGCAGGTAATCATCTATGAACATGATAGCTTTTCATGTTTAGCTTGTGGGGGCAAAGGTCATTCATCTTTGCATTGTAAAAGAAATTCGGGGGATGTCCCTACTAGGGTGCAACACTCGCAAGAATTTGTGTCCACAGTGGAGAAATGGAAGAGACATACCTCTGTTTCTAGTGTTAGCAATTCCATTTGGTCTTTCCCCTCAAAGAAGTGAAGAATATGGAAGAAGAAATCGTTCGCTGCCCCGTCGATCAAGGAAGTCGCTGCTCCTTCGATAGATCTTCGAAATTTGTCTCCCCTCTTTCCTCCCCTCTGTTGGTACCTATGGTTAGGGAGGAGGAGTTGGTAAAACCATTGTGTTTGGATATTGCAATGGAGAATGAAAGCACGAGGATATGAAAATAAAAAAGGAATTTGCCAAGTGTGATGCTTTTAAAACCAAACTTAACGCTAAAAGCCTATGTATTGAAAAATGCATAAAAAAGAAAGGACATAGACGAATCGACACAAGATAAAAGCAATATAGAATACAAACTTCTTTATTGATATGCTTTTAAAGTCATGTTACAATATGTATCCTTCCTTTTTAGGGGATAGGAGAGTCAAATATGTTTCTTATCACATCCATGGATAGCAATCCTTCTTCCGCGTGCCCACATGTAAGATGGGCGGACCAAAATGTCACCACCGCTTGTGTATATGAATGTTGACTCCTTCCTGCTCTTCTGATGTTGAAGACAAGAAATCCACTACAAAAAGAACAGTCGAGAAATTCCTCACAGATTTGTATTCACTCTGGGGCGGGACGAATTAACCTGCAATAAATTGTGAGAAAGAACCCTCTTCAATGTCCTATCTCGGAGGCTCCAAATGACTTAAAAAGTTGAGGTTAGCTAATTGGGGGTGTTTTGGGATGACCCAGATGGTCATATTTCTCCAATTTTGCCTTGATCACCTAGATTTTGATGATGCCATCTGCAGGTTAGTGAAGGCGGGAAATGATAAAAACCTAGTCAAAATTGCTCAGAATGAAATGAAATTTAAACTACAACCTATTTAAATAACCTAGAATAAGATGCAAAAGAAAAATTAGAGAAATATATCACAAATTTCTAATCTCTCCGGGGTGGGACGTTTAGAACTGCGACAGCTTGGGGAGCATTCGGGGGCAGGAAACCCACTGTTTGGGACTCCGTTTTGGCACTAATCCACTTGGTATGGGTCCAAAACTTCTTATGGGGTATTGTCGACAAATTTTGTGGGATATTGTGGCCAAAAATTGGGTTTTGGGTCTTGATTCGTGCTTCCAATAGTCACCCAATAACCTCCCTTTTGAATGAGAGATTGAAGATGTGAAAGGCACAAATCGCAAGTAGGTATGTAAATTGGCAGCACTTCATTCCTCAAATGCTCCTTCTATCTGTATATTTTGGGTGAGAAAACTCACCAATTTATAGACCTAGGGCCTCTCTGTTTGAATTGCGCATGCGAGGGCGCCACTTGAGTTGTTTTGTCCTATTTTGAGAGAAAAGATAATTCATTGATTTAAAATATCCTTGCATGAGGTCTCTAAAATAAAGACATGCATGACTGAAGTCTCTCTTCTTTATTTGAAGCCGTTCCTCGCAATTACATGGCCTGTAACTTCAGTTAACTGGCGGACTTGTCAAGGTTTGACTTTTTGCCAGTCAAACTTGCTATTCGCCTCACCCTGGGGTGAATACTGATATTCGTCCCTGGGTGGGATGAATGCCAGTTTGTATTTGTCCCTGGGTGGGACGAGCAGAGAGCAAGGTGTCAAAAAGGTGCCAAATTGACCTTTGACCTTCCAAACTGCTTTTGGGAGTGGTTAGGACCATTGTTTAACCTCTAGGGGCTGCCTTGGGGGCTGTGTGTGTCAATACGATCAGCGCTTGTTGTCACATAATCGGATTGGTGCTATTTTGGTGTCTACAGATGCCCCTTTTTGGGATGTACTGTGCAAGGCGCAGCATCGAGCAAAAATAGATAACCAAAGCACTAATGATTAGGGTTTTTTAGTAACCTAACCAACTCTTGATGACCCAAGTATAGAAAGGGCACGCATTCTTGAATCCTTGCTTCTAACGAGCTAAGGAACTTAATTCAAGTGTTAACCTTATTCAGTGAGGTGTTACTTGAGCTTGGACATTGATCAGTCATGAATAGGCAAAGGGCACAACCTTTTGTCTGTGGGAACCTTGAGTTCATGATTCACGAATGCCACGTGTTTGATCAACTTGTGATTATTGCTTGTTTATTGCACCAAGTAGGAGCGTAATTGTATTTGTCAATAATCCTTTGAATGTGTGTCATTTCCTTGACTGGGTGTGTTTTTGTTGATCGGTGACTAAGTGTGACTACCCCCTCAAGCGACAAATTGATGAGGGAATGACCAACATGAGAAAAATGACAAGTCACTTGACCCAAGATGACTTAGGTAAGGGTGCCTTCAGTTGTTTTTCGTTGAATGCTAAAGCAGTTTCTAAATATTTTGACCTATTTTTTGTGGGTTTTAACCCTTTTTGTGACGTATTTTGGAGCTGAAATTGTCAAGAATCCGTCCTCCCGGGGAGTGGTCCGGCTATGATAGCCTTCTTAGGGAGTAGGATAGTGACAATTTGTAACCCCAATGTCTGTTTTGGATGCCAATAATGTTAGGCACAAAGGCACCTTCATTCGGCAATGTTATTGCTATTTTTGGTTGGGTTTTGACCCTTTTTGCGACGCCGTGTGGGGATGAAATTCTTGAAAATTCGTCCTCCCGTGGAGTGGTCTGGATATGGTAGCCTTCTTAGGGAGTAGGATAGTGAGGATTTGTGACCCCGAAATCTATTTTATATGTCCGGAATGTCAAGTGCAACAACACTCTTATTGGACAATTTTATTGCTATTTTTGGTGTATTTTTTTGCTGTTTTTGAAATTTTTGCTCTGTATTCATCCCTGGGTGGGACAAATTCTTGTTTAGTATTCGTCCCTGGGAGGGACGAGTTCTAACCAAAGTGCTATTCCTAGGGGGGAATGAGTATAGGCTCAAAAAGCCTTTTTAAAGGCCAAAACTGGGTTTTGGGCTCATTTGCATTTGTTTTTCCTAGCAATTTGGAGCTCTGAGGAGGAGGAGGTCAATTCTGCGAAGCGAAGCGCTGTCAAGTTTTTCTCGCCACCATGAGTTCATGCACCAGATCGAGCGGCGAAGCCAAAGCGAGACCAGTGAGTGCCCTTCCTCTTTATTGGTTGTTGGTTACAGTTGTAAAACCGCAAGTTATTTGTTTTTTGTCCTTTTGTTTGTTTTGTTTGTTTTTCTTTTGTTTTTCAAATTTAAAAATGAAACCTTAGTCTACCAAAATTAACACTTAGTTTAAAACTTAGTTGAACCCTAGTTAAACAAAGATCAGAAGTTTAGTTTAAAACTGAGCTTTTTAAAAAAACTTAATTTAGAACATAACTTAAAACTTTGCTTATCCCAAATTTAACAAAGATCAAAACTTAGGTTAGAAACGTAGGGTAAAACTAAACGTAAAAATGTAGCTCAACCCTAGTTATTTGTTGTGGTTTGTGTTTTTGTGTTTGTAAGTGATCAGTAGATTTTTTTAGAGTTAAAAACCCTAGGACTGTCAAACAATTATTTTTTAATTTTTTTGTTTTTCATTTATCAGTTAGAGTTAAAACCCTAGAACTGACAAATTAATTTTTTGAATTTTGGTTGTTTGTTTTTCAATTTATCAGTTAGAGTTAAAACCCTAGAACTGAAAAATAATTTTTTTTTAATTTGTTTGTTTTTAATTGATCAGTTAGAGTTAAAACCCTAAAACTGACAAATTATTTTTTTGTGTAGACACCAAAACAACACCAATCCGATTATGTGACTACAAACACTGATCACATTAACACACACACCCCCCAGGGTAGCCCCCAGAGGTTAAACAGTGGTTCTAACCACTTACACAGTAGTTTTACAAGTCAAAAATTAGTTTGGCACCTTTTAGACACTTTATTTCTTATTCGTCCCACCCAGGGACGAGTGCGAATTTGTACTCGTCCTACCCAAGGACGAGTATGGATTTGTACTCGTTTCACCCAGGGACGATTATTAGCGCTCGCTCCGGGGTGGGACGAACTCCGTGTTTGACCAAGAAAAAGTCGACCTCGGCCGCATGACAACTCAGAACTACCACTCAGCTTTTCATGCATGACATAGGAGTGCGAGTGAGTTCTTTTGACAACACACATCTGCCAATTGACTTTCCCTTCCCTGCATGGGAAGGAGAGTAAGCTTTTTAAGACAAATCAGATTTGCCACTTAGCTATCCCTTCATTGCATGGGAGTGCAAGTGAGCTTTGCTAAAACATGCAAAGACATGCACAGAGGGTAAAACTAAACGTAAAAATGTAGCTCAACCCTAGTTATTTGTTGTGGTGTGTGTTTTTTTGTTTGTAAGTGATCAGTCGATTTTTTTAGAGTTAAAAACACTAGGACTGTCAAACAATTATTTTTTAATTTTTTTGTTTTTCATTTATCAGTTAGAGTTAAAACCCTAGAACTGACAAATTAATTTTTTGAATTTTTGTTGTTTGTTTTTCAATTTATCAGTTAGAGTTAAAACCCTAGAACTGAAAAATAATTTTTTGTTAATTTGTTTGTTTTTAATTGATCAGTTAGAGTTAAAACCCTAAAACTGACAAATTAATTTTTTGAATTTGTGTTGTTTGTTTTTCATTATACCCAGTCTTGGAAATGACACGCATTCAAAGGATCATTGCAAAAGACAATCGCGCCCCTGCTTGGGGCAGCAAACAAGCAATCATAACAAACTAATCATATACTTGGCATTCCCGAAGCAAGAATACAAGGTTCCCTCGTGGATAAAAGATTGCGCCCTTTGCCTATTCATGATCGATCAATGTCCAAGCTCAAGTCACACCTCACCAAAACAGGTTAATACTTGAAATCAAATTCCTTAGCTCGTTAGAAGCAAGGATTCAAGAATGCATGCCCTTTCCATGCTTGGGGCATCAAGAGTTGGTTAGGTTACTGAGAAACCCTAATCATTAGTGCTTTGGTTATCTATTTTTGCTCGGCGCTATGCCATGCACAACGCTTCCCAAAAAGGGGCATCTATAGACACCAAAACAGCACCAATCCGATTATGTGACTACAAAAACTGATCACATTAACACACATAGCCCCCAGGGTAGCCCCTAGAGGTTAAACAGTGGTTCTAACCACTTACACAACAGTTTTACAAGTCAAAAATCAGTTTGGCACCTTTCAGACACTTTATTTCTTATTCGTCCCACCCAGGGACGAGTGCGAATTTGTACTCGTCCTACCCAAGGACGAGTATGGATTTGTACTCGTTTCACCCAGGGATGATTATTAGCGCTCGCTCCGGGGTGGGACGAACGCCAGGTTTGACCAGCAAAAAGTCAGACCTCAGCGCATGACAACTCAGAACTACCACTCAACTTTTCATGCATGACATAGGAGTGCGAGTGAGTTCTTTTGACAACACACATCTACCAATTGACTTTCCCTTCCCTGCATGGGAAGGAGAGTAAGCTTTTTAAGACAACTCAGATTTGCCACTTAGCTATCCCTTCATTGCATGGGAGTGCAAGTGAGCTTTGCTAAAACATGCAAAGACATGCACAGAGGCAGTTAAGAAGCCCTTGATCAAGAAGAAGTCTTCTCTTCACAAACAAAAGCATTCATGCAAAGAAACACTTTTGCATGTTAATTCAAAAAGACCCCTTGGGTCTATAAAAACGGTGAGTTTTCTCACCCAAAAAAAGATACAGAGAAGGAGCATTTTGAGCGACGAAGTGCTGCTAATTCACTTACTTGCGATTTGTGCTTTCATAATCTTGATATTTCTTTTAGTTTCATGTTTATGCTTTTGTCAAGTTTTTCATTTCATTTAGATTCATTTCAACCATCGTTAGATTCATCTTTTATTTTTCATACACAGGTGCTACTGACTTTCTTGTTTGTTTCTTTGAGTGCAGAGTTGCAGCATTAGAGGAGCAGCGAGGAGTCTACCTTACCAACGCAAGCGACGACAACATTTGGCCCGCCCATTCCAAATGTGGGCATGCGGAAGGAGGAAGACTAAGTCACAAATTGTAACAAAGACCAATTTAACGCTCCTAGCCCCTAAAAATGGAGGAGACGTCTATGTAACCGAGGATAAGAAATTTGAATAAAGAGGGCTGTGATTTCCTTACATCTGTGCTTTCATTTCCAATTTATCTCTTTTCCTTATTTTTGTGCATAGGATTAAAGAGTTACATTTAGTCTTATATTGCATAGTTATAGTTTTCCTTTTGCTTCTGGAATCTCGTGCTTTCAATGGCGATCACGGTGGGACGTTTCATTTCACTCCAAGACAGACTCAGGATGTCTTTCATGCTGAGGAGGAACTTGATGTTCCAAATGACGATCTTAATTCAGAAAATGATATCCATCTGATCCCCATTCCACACCAGTTGGAAGACGGATCCCATATGTCAGTTGAAGCAACGACTGATGTAGACATCGGCACAGATCCAATGAATCCACGGATTCTCAAGCTGGGGGTAAGTCTTTCCCTTGAAGAGCAAGCCGATTATGTTGCCATTCTTAAGGAAAAGAAGGAGGTTTTTGCATGGTCATACAAAGATATGCCGGGACTAGACCCACAACTAGTCATGCACAATTTAACGCTTGATCCGACAATCAAGCCAGTAAAGCAAAAACTACGCAAGATGCATCCAACAGTAGCCTTAATGGTAAAATATGAGTTACAAAAGTTGTTGGATGCCCAGTTTGTCATCTATGTGGATTACCCACCATGGTTGTCTAACATGGTTCCTGTCAAGAAACCCGACGGGAGGATTCGCATATGCACTGATTTTCGAGATCTTAACAAAGCGAGTCCTAAGGATGATTTTCCTTTGCCGAGCATCGATGCGTTGGTAGACGCTACAACAGGCCACGAAATGCTTTCCCTTATGGATGGTTTCTCAGGATACAATCAGATTCGTATTAATCCTGAGGACTAGCTAAAAACGGCATTCACAACGCCTTGGGGGACATTTTGTTATAAGGTCATGCCTTTTGGCCTTAAAAATTCCGGAGCTACCTACCAACGTGCCATGACATACATCTTTCATGATTACATGCACAAAATTTTGGAAGATAACATGGATGATTTGTTGGCCAAATCTCTTTTGCGCCCAGATCACATTGGTGACTTGAGTAAGGTCCTTTATCGCCTCATTGAGCATAAAGTCAGACTAAACCCCAAGAAGTGTGTCTTTGGCGTCACCTCTGGAAAGCTCTTGGGTTTCATAGTCTCCAAATGAGGAATTGAGGTTGATCCAAACAAAGTCAAGGCAATCCTTGAAATGCGTCCCCCAACCACCATCAAGCGACTCGAGAGTCTGTAGGGAAAGGTTACGTCGATCAAGTGCTTCATAGCGCAGTTATCTGAAAAATGCCGACCCATGAATAAATTATTGCATAAAGGGGTCACATTTCATTGGGATGACGAGTGCCAGTCAGCCTTTGATGACATTAAATAGTACTTGGCTTCGCCACCGCATGCGGCACCACCTGCACCGGGAGTGCCGTTCTATTTATACATCTCGCCCAATGAGGTGGCATCGGGTGCCATGCTTGTCCCGAAAAAATGAACTTCACGGAGAACAAAGCTACATACTATCTTAGCCGCACCCCGGTCGGTTATGAACTTAACTATGCATATGTTGAAAAACTCGGCTTGGCAGTGGTGTTTGCTACCAAAAAGCTACGCCACTACATGCTTAGTAATAAGACGTATGTTGTGTCTAAGGAGAATCCATTGCGATACATGATGAGTCGTACTTATCATAGTAGCCACACGACGAAATGGATCATGTTGTTGACGGAGTTTGACATAGAGTTCATTGGACAAAAATCTATAAAAGGTCAAGTCATCGTCGATCAACTAGCCGAGGCTCCTCTTGAAGACGATCAACCTCTGACTTTTGAACTACCTGATGATGGGGTCTTCCATGTTTCAGAGTCGCCAGATTCTGATGAGCCTGAGTCCCAGGCTGACATAACCCTTTTCTTCGATGGTTCTAAATGTGAGCAAGGGGCACTCCACAAGGTGCTCCAATGCCCTTGTCATTTAAATTAGACTTCCCGCTAACCAATAATAATGTAGAATACGAAGCCTTGCTCATAGGTCTTCAGACAACAATCACCATGCACATTAAACGATTGAACATCTTTGGTGATTCCCTGTTAATTGTCAACCAAGTAAAAGGGATATACCAATGTAAATGTCCAGTTTTGAAGTCTTATAAAACCCTTGTGGATAAATTCTTGGCACAATTTGAATGGTATGACATCGAGGCACTCCCTCGATCATCAAATCATTTTGCGGATACTATGGCCTCCTTGGGGTCACTTATTCCGCAAGACCCTTCTGGTGAAATGACAACCATTCAGGTTAAAACATTATCGCAATCTACGATGGAGCATGCAAGCTCTGATTCAACACCAGAAATCCACATGATCCAGATTGAACCATCTCCGGATAAGTTCTCTCGAATTCGAGATTGTTTGATTAAAGCCAACTGGGGGTCCTTGTTCTCCCCGGCCCCTCTTGCTAGCAACACCACGTTGTTTTTACAAGTTATTTCCTGTTCAGATTTTGTTCGGGATAAACTTCAAAAGGGATTGGCCGTTCATACTATTGAGGTTTCTGATCAGCAAGACTGGTATACACCCATTTGGGATTACCTCAAGCTAGGTAATCTCCCACTTGGATTGACCCAAGCCACGAAAAGATCATTCAAACAAAAAGCGGCAAAGCATGTCTTGGTAGGAGACATTTTGTATCGTCAAAATTATGAAGGAATCCTCCTTCGTTGTTTGGACCGGCAAGATTCCGCTTGGGCGATCACCCAAGCTCATGATGGTACATGTGGTGGCCACTTCAGCGGTATGGCCATCGCAAAGCGCATTCTTCGCATGGGTTATTATTGGCCATCCTTAGAGCGAGATTGTTGCGCATATGTGAAGAAGTGCGTGAAGTGTCAGCATCATGCTAATTTGACACACGTACCTTCTCAGGCCTTATAGCCGATTCAATCGATTTGGCCTTTTTCGCAGTGGGGCTTTGATCTAATTGGAAAGATCTCCCCTGCGTCGTCTGGTCATCACACATTCATTTTAATGGCCATCGAGTACTTTACCAAATGGGTGGAAGCAATTCCACTGACCACTACGACTGGAGCTCGCATTGCGGAGTTTATTTTGCATAACATCATATGTCGTTTTGGTATTCCATCCAAAATAGTCTCGGATAATGGGACACCATTCAAGAATAAAGATGTGCGTGCTTTGACCACAAAGTACAAGATTCAAGCATAGCTTTTCAACACCCTATTATCCACAGGCAAATGGGCAAGCAGAGGCGTCAAACAAAATGCTAGTCGCCATTCTTAAAAAGACAGTTGCAGATAATCATAAATATTGGCACATTCAGATCCCGCTTGCCCTATGGGCTTATCACACCAGCGTTCGGACGCCCACTGGGGCAACTCCATTTTCGCTGGTGTATGGCTCCGAGGCAGTCATGCCTTTTGAGTTGGAAATTCCTTCCCTGCGCATTTCAATGCAAGAGTTCATCAATGATGACACTGCATGGCAGGCCCGGTTAGATCAACTGACGTTGCTTGATTAACGACGCGTTAATGCTCTCGAGCATTTGCGTATCTATCAAGAGTGACTTAAGAAAGCATACAACATGAAAGTCCACTTCAGAGAATTTCAGGTTGGTGATTTGGTCTTAAAAGAGAACCAGCAGAATTCTAATTTGCCCTCCCATCTTCGGGATAAGTTTGCAGCAAACTGGTTAGGTCCTTACATCATTGATAGTAGAATAGGACCTGGAACATACCGGCTTGCCTCTCTTGAAGGAATCAAGGAAACAGAACCCTTGAATATCATTCATTTGAGGTCATTCCACAGCTAGAGAGCCATAGTCCAACAAAAAGCTCCAAGGATTACCACAATCGCTTGGTCAACCCAAAAGCTCCAAGGATTCCCACAATCACTTGGTCAACCTAAAAGCTCCAAGCGTTACCATAATTGCTTGGTCAACATAAATATTCAAAAATCAACAAAAAAAACATAAAAATCAAAATCACAAAAACAATCGCATTTCAATTCCATGCATTCTCAAAAAAAAAAAAAAAAAAAAAAAAAAACATTTGCATTTCCATTCCATGCATTCTCATAACAATCAAAATACAAAAGTATAGTTTGCATTCCGCATTGCATACATACATTGCATACTCCGCTAGGTCATATAAGTCAAAAGCACCATAGGCTGTCATTATTTGGCAATTCCCTCATTTCCACCTTAGATCTATTTTCATAAACACCTACATCCAGCATATCACCCTTTTATTTTTAGCATCATTAGTGTCGCCTAATGTATATAGGGTTTTCGTCATTCAGATGTCTTTAAATTTCTAGCCAAGAACTGTACACAATTAAGCAGATTTTACATGGGAAAGTTTTACTTGGATCACACCTTGTTACGTAGCATCCCAACACATATTAACACACATATAATAATTCCTAAGTTGTGTGAATGAAAGATGAAACCTGCACAGTAATCCAGGTCACCATAAGCGAAACGGCTATCTTGCTTATCCCCCTGTGCGAATGACCCTAGGAATGCCGAGAGTTGGCAAAAGAACAAGCATCCTCCCTACCCAATTCCCCATGAATCCCAAGTTCTCAAAAGTTGCAAAACATCAAAAATTTGCAAAACGTCAAAACACTAAAATTTGACATCCTACAGTGCACACATCAAAAGGCACAAACAATAGTGATTCTCGTCACTCCATATTCAAATCCCTTGCTCAAAAAAAAAAAAAAAAAAAAAAAAAAAATATAAACAAGTGATTTTATCACTATAAAGAGCAAGTATCCCAATACAATTGAAGAAAAGAAGGGAGTCAAACTTGAATCCTTGGAACTCTTAGCATTTCGACAAGTCATGAGGCAAGCTTCAGTACCGATTTGGTTGATAGCCTATCGATCACTAGCGGTAAACCTCCCGCATGACGATATATCTATCACATTAACTTGTGTGCAGATCAATGTTTGCATGTGGATGAGCTAGCTTATGGTATCCTAGATAGCACCGCAGATTAATCTGACTAAATACAATAAAGGAGTTAGTGGAGCTAATTAGGTGATCCTCGATACGAAGTTCGGTTGAAAGCCCATCTGGAACTGGCGGTATCCTGATGAATAACACATAAACGAACTCAATTGCACACACAGGGATCTGAAATAACTTGGTTAAATTCAAGTCGAATTTATACCTTGTTCAAAAGTCTTGCGAGATAAATGTACAGTCTTGGCTAGTTAGTTAAAATATCTGAATCTCAGAAAAGCTTAACTACATTTTAAAACAACTGGTACATTTCATTCCGTACATCACCATCAAAATATATGCAACATACACAAACAAAGTTTTCACATGCAAAGTCATTTCACAAAGTCATCCCATTAGTATAGCAAGTCAGTCAAATCTTGTACAGTCTATGGTGCATCGACACATCATCAACACCTCATTTCATTCATTCCCTATCCATACATCATACAAATTAAAAACATCACATTCATAATCGCCTCTGCATACATCAAACACATACATAAAAACACGCAAAACAACCAAAAAAAAAAAAAAAAACAAACAAACACAAAAAAACAACCAAAATATCTAAAAAAAAAAAAACACACAAACACAACAAAACAACCAAAATATAAAAATGACAAATGCCAACAAAAACACTAAAAATTGTCGGACAAAAGTGCTCTTGCACTTAACCTCTTCGCATTAGAAAATTGATGTCGGGGTCTACCTTGTCGTTATCCTACTCCCCAAGAAGGCTACCATAGCCGGACCGCTCCACGGGAAGACGGATTTTCGCCCATGTTACCCCCACATGGCATCCCAAAATGGGTTCACACCCACCAAAAACAGGTCCACAAAAAAAAAAAAGTCGAGAAACTGCTTTCGCATTAAACGGAAAACATCTAAAGGCACCCTCACTTAAGTCATCTTGGGTCAAGCGACTCGTCGCTTTTCTCATGGCAGTCCTTCCTTCATCGATTCGTCGCTTGAGGGGGTAGTCACACTTAATTCATCAATCAAAAAACACACACCCAATCAAGGCAATGGCATGCATTCAAAGAATCATTGACGAAGACAATCATGCTCCTGCTTGGGGCAGCAAACAAGCAATTATCACAAACTGATTAAACACTTGGCATTCCCGAAGCATGAACACAAGGTTCCCCCGTGGATAAAAGGTTGCGCCCTTTGCCTATTCATGACTGATCAATGTCCAAGCTCAAGTCACACCTCACCAAAACATGTTAATACTTGAAATCAAATTCCTTAGCTCGTTAGAAGCAAGGATTCAAGAATGCATGCCCTTTCCATGCTTGGGGCATCAAGAGTTGGTTAGGTTACTGAGAAACCCTAATCATTAGTGCTTTGGTTATCTATTTTTGCTCGGCGCTATGCCATGCACAACGCTTCTCAAAAAGGGGCATCTGTAGACACCAAAACAACACCAATCCGATTATGTGACTACAAACACTGATCACATTAACACACACAGCCCCCAGGGTAGCCCCCGAGAGGTTAAACAAGTGGTTCTAACCACTTACACAACGAGCTTTACAAGTCAAAAATTAGTTTGGCACCTTTTAGACACTTTATTTCTTATTCGTCCCACCCGGGGACGAGTGCGAACTTGTACTCGTCCTACCCAAGGACGAGTATGGATTTGTACTCGTTTCACCCAGGGACGATTATTAGCGCTCGCTCCGGGGTGGGACGAATGCCAGGTTTGACCAGCAAAAAGTCAGACCTCAGCGCATGACAACTCAGAACTACCACTCAGCTTTTCATGCATGACATAGGAGTGCGAGTGAGTTATTTTGACAACACACATCTGCCAATTGACTTTCCCTTCCCTGCATGGGAACGTAGGGTAAAACTGAACGTAAAAATGTAGCTCAACCCTAGTTATTTGTTGTGGTTTGTGTTTTTGTGTTTGTAAGTGATCAGTCAATTTTTTTAGAGTTAAAAACCCTAGGACTGTCAAACAATTATGTTGTTTTAATTTTTTTGTTTTTAATTTATCAGTTAGAGTTAAAACCCTAGAACTGACAAATTAATTTTTTGAATTTTGGTTGTTTGTTTTTCAATTTATCAGTTAGAGTTAAAACCCTAGAACTGAAAAATAATTTTTTGTTAATTTGTTTGTTTTTAATTGATCAGTTAGAGTTAAAACCCTAGAACTGACAAATTAATTTTTTGAATTTGTGTTGTTTGTTTTTCAATTTATCAGTTAGAGTTAAAACCCTAGAACAGATAAATTAGTTTTTGAATTTTGTTATGTTTTTGTTTAATTTATCAGTTGAGAATGAAAACCCGAGAACTGACAAATTATTTTTTGTATTTGTGTTGTTTGTTTTTCAATTTATCAGTTAGAATTAAAACCCTAGAACTGACAAATTAGTTTTTGAATTTTGTTATGTTTTTGTTTAATTTATCAGTTGAGAATGAAAACCCTAGAACTGACAAATTATTTTTTGTTAATTTGTTATGTTTTTGGCTGTACCTTTTTATGCCTTGCTGTATAGTTTTTCATTGTTTTAATGTTTTTGTGTTGTTTTCTTTTGTAGGTTGTGAAGAGTCGGTACCGTGTGCCCACGGTTTTCACTGAAGCATGAGAGGCGCTGACTTTGGCTAACTAGGATTGGCTTGATGCCCTTGGGCTCAAGTAGGTGACTCGACTGGAGCCAGTGGTCAGGTATCGGGCCTATTTGATGGCCCTGATCAACTTATGGGATCCTCGGACCAACACCTTTCATCTCCCAACAGGGGAGATGATGGTGACCTTGGAGGATGTCTATCGAATTCTTTAGATTTTGATAGATGGACTGTCGATCCGAACGACATCATGGGATCAGCGAACAACAGTGTTGACACACTACTTTGGACATGGAGAGGATATGGGGGCGGAAAACTAAGTGGAGAAGGTACAAGGCGACTGCCAAATTGGTGGCATACTATTTCGATGGTGGCTAGAGAGGGGTGTGTTGGGAGTGAGGCACGCATTACTGATGAGCCTCATTTCCAACATGCTGCTACCTGACTCGTCGGGTGCGAGGTTCCCATGGAACCTGCTAGAGGTGGTGGTTTGATTGGTGGAGTGTCCTACGAATGCACCGATGATAATGAGATTGGGATAGACTCTGCTGGCACAACTCTATGATGAGCTGTACGAGGTCCGTTGCCAGAGGTGGAAGGGGATCAGTTACAGCTACTTGTTGCAGTGCTAGGCGTGGTAGCACATAGCAGTGGAGAGGCCAGTTGGATTGCCATGGATGACACAGGTGGAGATGGTAGACTGAGATATTGGTTATAGGGAATTATGGCATCGATATGAGGAGCAGGGACAGAGTCGGCAGTGGGCAGGTGCCGTAGGGCACTATGCCAATGCCTTTGCTCAGCTTACTCTAGGGGAGGTATTCTGGTGCCCCTACCGGGACTGTCCAGCCTGGAATGAGGCTGGAGAGTGGATCCAAGAGGTTCGTAGGGGGTGGTGGCTGATTGGGTGACACGGGACCAAGCAGGAGTTCTTCTCGTACAGTCGGGTTACACGATAGTTTGGGGTGCACCAGGGGTTTCTTGAGGAGCCTGTGATCTATCGGTGTCGGGGGGACGAGAGGACTCTGGACCAGCTAGTCATTACACCATTGGGTGAGGATCTAGATACAGTGATTGATGCCCCAAATGTGGATGACATCGTGGTTACCACTGAGTTTGAGCAGTGGTGGACACTATGGTGATGGCGAGGCGAGGGGCCTCTAGGCAGGGCAACATGTGATGAGGGTGTAGAGGCACCAGGAGAGGGTTGTGGTGTTCCGCTGGATGATGTAGACATGGTGGAGATTGAGGATGTTGGAGGGGAGTTTGGGGTGTTAGATTAGCCAGATATGCAGGACGTCCCAAAGCAGTGGGAGCCTAAGTAGGCGTCTGTATCGGATTCACCAATGCCTTAGGTAGTTTCAAAGGATGTGGAGGCAAGACATCGTGCTGAGATGGCATGATTGGAGGAGCTACTATAGAGAAGAGATGAGGAGCTGGGAGAGGCTTTGTAGGAGAGGGATCTCCTGTAGACTCAACTGGTGGAGTGGGAGAACGCATTTGCTACGGACCACTGAGGGGATGGGGACACCAATGCTGCACAGGAGAGGGATCTCCTATGGGCACAGTTGGCAGAGAAGGAGAAGACATTGGCATAGCATGACAATGCAGTAGCTTATTACCGTCGGTGGGAGACATAGTGGTTTCAACAGGAGGCAAAGTGGTTTCGACATCGGATGGATATGGAGGGAGAGATTATTCACCTTAGTGGGAGATTACCTGAGCCCCCTAGAGGTGGCTCTTCACATCAGACGAGAGACAGTGAGACTGAGTAGTCAGCATCATCTCATTGTAGGCGGCTAGATGAGGGGGGCACTAGTGGGCGTGATGCAGGGGCGAGCAACAGTCACCTTGAGAGGTCCCATAGGACCCACACCATGGGGGTAGTTCCCATCGCATCGATCTTGCGTGATCATGGTGGCCAACACCCTAGGATTGGGGGTTTTTGAGCTTTTGGCTTTTGTTGTGAGGTCAGAGGACCGGTTCACTGTAGCCTGCGGGCATTTTTGATGATATATATACAGATGACTCTTTTGTGGTGTTTATGCACTTTTCATGGTTTGTTTTTATGTACCTGTATTTACATTGATGTATGCATATGCTTTTATGAATGCGATGTTTCTAATTTATATGATGTATGCAGATGGAATGAATGAAATGAGTTGTTGATAACTTGTCGATGACACCATAGACTGTGCAAGATTGACTGGCTTGCTGTACTTAGGGGATGGCTTTGTGGAATGACCTTGCATGTGATAACTTTGTTTTTGTATTTTGCATATTTTTTGATGGTGATATACGTAATGAAATGTACCAGATATTTTAAAATGTAGTTAAGCTTTTTCGAGATTCAGATATTTTAACTAACTAGACAAGACTGTACATTTATCTCGCAAGACTTTTGAACAAGGTATAAATCCAACTTGGAGGTTAACCAAGTTATTTTACATCCCTGTGTGTGCAATTGAGTTCGTTTAGGTGGTATTTGTCAGGATACCGCCGAGTGCAGATAGGCTATCAACCAAACCTATACTGAGGATCACCTAACTAGCTCCACTAACTCTGTTGTTGTATTTAGTAATATTAATCCATGGGACAATCTAAGATACCATAAGCTAGCTCATCCACATGCAAAAATTGGTACGCTCACACACAAAGCTAATGTGACAAACATATCATCATGCGGTTAGGATATCGCCATTGCCAGGTAGGCTGTCCACCAAACCCGTAATGAGGATCACCTAGATGGTTTTTAAATGCTGAGAATTTTAGGGATTCAAGTTCAGGATTTTTATTCACTCAATGTGTTAGGATACTTGCTCGTATACATTGTAGACACCAAAACAGCACCAATCCGATTATGTGACTGCAAACACTAATCGCTTTGACACACACAGCCCCCAGGGCAGCCCTCAGAGGTTAAACAGTGGTCCTAACCACTTTTGTAGCAATTTTGTAAGGTCAAAAGGCAATTTGGCACATTCAGGCACTTTGCTCAATATTCGTCCCACCCAAGGACGAATTCTAACTGGGATCCGTCTCACCCAGGGACGAATTCTGAATTCGTCTTTGGTCAGGACGAATTCCAGGTTTAACGGGCAAAAAGAAGAATGGCGCCAAGTGGCAGCCGAAGACTGTCAATTTATGACTCCTGCCTTGCATGCGCGTGTAGGTGGGTAGATTGGCAGTTGGAGGACTGTCACAAGGGCGATCATGGAAGCCCAAGTCGGGGAGGAGTCTCCTCCCTCTTGGGAAGGCATGGCCGCCACATGGCACCCCTGCATGCCCCTCCAAAGAGACCCCTTGGGTCTATAAAATGGTGGACTTTCCCACCCAAAAGGAGACAAGTTGGAGGCATTTTCAAGCAACGAAGTGCTGCCAAATTGAACACCCCATTGCACCCCTTTTCGATTCATCTCTTCCACATCCTTAATCTCTTTCGCAAGAGAGGTTATTGGGTGGCTTTTGGAAGTGTGGATCCGGACCCAAACCCGACATTTGACCACATTAATCCACCAATTTTCCGACAACCCATTCCAAGAGATTTTGGGCCCATCCCAAGTGGATTGGTGCCAAAATCAAGTCCCAACGGTGGGCGGCCCGCTCGGGCGCCCCGCACTTTTTTTAGTTTCATTTTAATCTATTCTGTTATCACTTGTTTATCTTCCATTACATGTTATGCTGTTTAGGTAGTTTATGATTTCGATTCCATAAGATTTTGATTAAATATTATCATGCTTTGTCGATTTTGTGGCCCTCACTAACTTGCAGGTAACGACGTCAAATTCCCATGGATGGAGGTCAAATTGGGAGAATCCGACCATCTGGGTCATCCCAAAATGCCCCCAATTAGCTAACCCCCATGTTTGCAGGTATTTTGGAGATCCCGAGGTTTGACATTTGAGTGGCATCAACTCGGCATTTTATCACAGTCGAATTCGTCCTACCCGAGGACGAATTACAGTAGAATTCATCCTGACCAGGGACGAATTTCAGTTGAATGCGAATTGGCTGACTGTTTCGATGGCAGTGGCCCTCTGGTAATGTTTCCTGGTCTCTGTCAAAATTGCAGGTCATTTGGATTCATTTCATTCACCAGTTTAGCTAATCTTTTGCATGCATCTTTCATTAATTTTAGAGAACAAATGTTTCATATTTGCAGTAGGTGCTACTAACGCCTTTGTTGTTTCTTTGAACGTAGGAGGAGCAACAAGGATCAAGGATTCATCAACGCAAGCGGCGGCAACACTTTGGCCCGCCCATTTCAAATGTGGGCATGCGAAAGGAGGAATACTAAGTCACGATTGTAACCAAAATCCATTTAACGCTCCTAGCCCCTGAAAAGGGAGGAGGCGTCTTTGTAACCGAGATTAAGAGAGTTAAATAAAAGGGCTGTGCTTTCTCTACTTTTGTCTCTCATTTTCAATTCGTCTCTTTTCTTTATTTCATGCATTTCAAATTTTAGGACTTAAGCGTTAATTTTGATTTTGAATGCATCGCAATAGTTTTCCTTTCAAAATTTCCGGAATCTCGTGCTTTCAGTGGCGATCACGGTGGGACTCTGTCCCCTGGTTTTAAGATCAAGAAACTGATCAGATTTTTGTGTTTTGTGCTTGACAGGTACCATTCTTCAAAAGCAGACTGTAATTCATCTTTGCCTATGGCGAATACTTTACTGTAATTCGTCTGACCCTGAGACGAATTCTAATTCGTCTCAGACAGGGACGAATTCTGTTCTGTAATTCGTCTCACAGAGGGACGAATTTCTGTCTGTGAATTTTTAGAGCCGAGGATCAGAAACAGCAGGTCTAGGCAGAGAAAGGTAAGGGTTTTAAAACTGTTCCTGTTACTTTTTGTTTTTTTGTTTCTGTTTTCCTTCAAATTTTGCCTTCTTAAAGAAAGTAGCCGCTTCTGCCTGTTTCATTTTTTAATAAAAGGAACCACACACACATCACGTGGCACTTTTTTTAACCAAGGAGCTGGTCGTAAGACCCTAGCCCTTGAGCAAGACCAACGGTGGGTTCATCACCACCTTGGCTTGACTTTTGCATCCATTTCCCCGATTGTCACTGTTGTTAGGCGTAAATCCTGATGAAAGCTGACCGAGTGTCGCTGGGGTGATTCCCAGGCGCGCGAGGATAAGTCTTCTATGGTAGGTGTCATTAACGGGACAATCCCCCTTCCGTACCGCCTACGTACCATGTACCATCTGCTCTCACGTACCTATAGTTTCCCTCTCGTAAGGGCGGGTATATAGAGAGGTTGGTATATCGGCCGAGCAATGGTATATTGAAGGGGCGACCATTTATGGGAGTCATATGAGCCAACATTATGCATTTAAACGTTCTTCAAAACTTTCAAAAACAAAACAAAATCATCAAAATGCACTAAAACCAGTTTAGGACACACCATTAATCTTTAAAAGAGATAATCACCGTTTGTGTATGTGTGTGTTCATTTCTGCTTAGTGTAACAAAAAAATCATAAACGAGATAAAATCTGCTTAGCTGGTAGAAGAGCACCACAATGGTGTACACCCGGAGCCAAGCCCAATCAAGGGCAGAAGCTACGAAAAGTGTACAAGGAGCGGGTGCAAATCGCCTTCGCTTTAGCCCTGAGGACTTGGCCATACCGCCTTGGCGGTCTGGACCACAAGAGAGTCCGCATCATTCCACGTCAAGGTGGAATTATAGGGATACCCCCTTGGGGGACACGCCCGTTCAACACAGCCCCTTTCGGGAAGAAGCTTTACATGTGGCACTCAACGTAAATAAAAGACCGCCTTTAGAGGCTAGATATGAGTGGCCACCGTGCAACGAAGCGCTAGAGAGGCACAGTGCCCATGAGGAGAGACAACGTGACTATGGCATCTCTCCTTTGCCTCCCATCATTGTTAGAACTGAAAGACAAAACCCAGAGCGTAGGGCTCTCCACATAGGGCGAGCTAACTCCGCCCGCCCCTTTCACACCCATGAAAGGGAGTACGAGGAACACCATCAAATTCCTCGAGAGCAATATACAACGTGGGAGCCTTGCGCTTCCGCACCTGCTAGATACCATGGTCACACATCGAGGCCAGAGCCTCAGGTAAATGCTGCCAACCTCGACAGAGGGAAGCGACCCATTGAAATCTCGGATCATCAAGACCGAGGCAAATACATAGGAGAAACATTCAAGCCTCCTAAGCCCAATATGGCAGACCAAATTGACGTGGCAGTCGCCAGACATGCCGCCCGCCAAGCCCGAATCACGCGGCTTGAGCAAGGTCATCAGGAGTTAGAGCGCTTATACCACCTTAACAAAGAGCGCATGCAGCGCGAAGCGGATGAGCTACTTTATAAACTACCTGAGAGGGTGCCAACCCCTCGCACCCAAAAAGCAGAACAATATGAGAGGTATAATCCTTTGGTGCAGGATAGGTCTCCGCGACCTCGTCAAGCTTTGCCTCCGAGACCCCATAGACCTGAGAGGGAGGCCACTCCCCGAAACAATGATGGGTACCCTCAGCGGGGACTCACTCAGGGTCATAGGTCTCACCCAGAGACTCCTCAAGAAGTTTATGAGGAGTATGAACCAGAAATAGAACGGGCCAAAATGCCCTATCAAGGCGGGAGGGCTGCCATTCGGCCACCCCCCCATAGGCCTCCAGTCTCCCACAACTCACAACGGGAGCAAACAAAAGAGGAAGAAATTAAATCTTTCGATGCATACAAAGCGCTATTAGAGCGTTTGGAGTCTATGGAGACCAAAGCTTCTGGGCACCAAAAGCCCACGTTACGTCAACTCCGTAGTCATCCAGTGCATCCGTCAGTGCCCACACCTCTTTACCCCAAACATTTCAAGTTGCCTCAGTTGGCAGTCTTTAAGGGTGAAGAGGATGCTCAAGAGCATGTGACAAGATTCCTGAGCCAATGCTTTGGCATTCAGGATAATGATGCGCTGTTGCTAAGGACATTCATAACCACATTCGTAGGTCCTGCCTCGGATTGGTTCACACAGTTGCCGAAGCACAGCATAAATAACTTGGATCAATTAGTAGATGCGTTCCTTGAACGCTTTGCCTTCAACACCAAGAAGAAGGCATCACTGAGTGATCTGGCCAGCCTCAAGCAATATGAGGAAGAGACAATGGCGGCTTACGGGAATCGATGGAGGGCTCTGCTTTCTAAGCTACCTTACCTTCCCCCTATGTCCGACCTCACACAAATGTTTTCACGAAGTTGTCTGAGATCGATCTCTGGGCTATTGCAGCTGCAGCAATATGCCATCTTAGAAGAAGCTTTGGCGCAAGCCAGAGTTATTGAAGAGATCAAAATACAGGAAGGCAAAATCGCCAAGCCTAAAAAGAAAGAGTGGAACAAAAACACTAAGACCGGGACTACGCAACCAAAACCCGCTACGGTTAATCAAGTTGCGATAAATGTTCCTAAGCCTACTCAAGAAATACAGCCTCAAAAGGCTAATTATCAGGTAGTGCCTCCTAATTATGAAAGAGAAAATAAAAAATAGGAGCAAAATCAGCAGCGTCGCCCTAGGCGACAATTCACCCCTTATACGGAGTCTAGGGACTCCCTATTTGACCGCTTGTCAGCGGAAAATTTAATCACCCTTCCAGAAATCCAAACCATAGATCCTAACGCTCCCAAGCCTAAGGGATACAGAGAGGATTTATATTGTAGGTTCCACAGGCGAAGGGGACATGACCTGAATGGATGTTGGAAATTCAAGGGATTAATACAAGATTTGATTGATAATAAAACATTGGCAGTGGACAACCCCATAGCGCCAAATAATCAATAGATGGGGGTTTTCAAGGACCCTTTGCCTGCCCACGAGGCACAGGCAAAACCTCTTCAGGTCAATGAGGTGCGACAGAATCTCCCCATGCAAGGATTTGTGGGAATGATCAAGCATAGTGACCAGGAACAAGAAATACCCAGGAGTTGCCCCCGAGGCAGCTACAAGAGAAGTTCCAACAACGTCGCAACCTCAACAACACACTATGTAGTTGCCTCCGCCTAGACCCGAGGTCACGATACGGACCAAACTCACGCAGAGTTTGCGGACCACATCGGCTAGGCTTTCCATTTATGAGCTTATACATCAGTCAGCACCCCATAGGGAAGCTCTCATGGAAATTTTGAAAGCCATCGAGTTACAGCCTCACGAAGCGAATTCTTTCAATAACTTCGTGGGACATGTAAAACGATGTACGAAGCCGGTCATTACCTTCAGAGAGGATGAAGTTAAAATAGTATCGAATGACATGGCAGATCCACCCCTGCACGTTATCGCGCGGGTCAACGGGATCCCGTACAAGAGAGTGTTGGTAGATACTGGCTCGTCCAGTAACATCATTACCACTGCAGCATTAAAACATTTGAAGTTGCCAGCCTCTCATATCATGGCTTCCACATACACACTATGAGCATTCAACGATGCGATATGCTCGACAGTCGGCACAATTGTTCTACCCGTTCAGGTAGGACAAAAGATGATACCTACATTGTGCCATATTTTGGAAGGCGAGATGGCATACAACATATTGCTAGGGCGGCCATGGATCAGGGACATGAAGTGTGTCCCTTCGATAGCTCACTAGTGTCTAAAGTATGCATTTGAAGGAGAAGTACATGTAGTCCCGATGGACTTAGAACCCTTCAAATATTGCAATGCGGTGCAATTGATGCCTCAATCGACCCTCCCATCGACGCACTTGGATTTCTAGTTAAATCCATCTAGACAGGGTCCGATGCCACGAGCACCATTGGTGACTAATCCATCAAAACCCCAGCCAGGTGAATCTTCATCATCTGCTCCTTCACTACCAACGCCACCTGTCATGGCTAAACAGAAGGACAAAGGGAAACAAATCTTGGAAGAGGCTCAGCCCCTAGAAGAGGTGTTGCCAACGATATCAACTATCTCAACAGAAGAGATACCTAGCACAATGGAAGCTGAGACTCCTAATCCACCCAACATGGAATGGACTCAGGAAGGCCTTCCATTCCCTCCCTCTCAATCGTCAACAATTACTATTGAAATGGCCAATACGGGCCTGGGGGAGTATCTAGTGCAGAATGTGGTAGCAACGCCCATGCTAGAATCAGTGCAGGACATGGGGAGACCTCGCCTTCCCATTGGGACAGTTGTTCCCTTAGGTTACCCACCAAACCAGACCAATTTTGTGTATGGGGGCCTTGACCATGGTGCTGAACCATGCAAGCAAAAGGACGAGGACGAAGAGCCTTTTGTAGAAAATGTCAATTATCTGTCTAACCCAGACTTCGCCCTGAGATACCTTGGCCAATGCAATTGGCATGGATACGGGCTAGGCAGGTATGAGCAAGGAGTGCGTGTCCTTTGCCAGCCAAGATACCAAATGCCGTATGATAAGTCGGGAGTAGGGTTCAACCACCCCCTGCCCTTAGACATCTTGGTGGAAAACATGCAAGGCCTAGGAATAGGCAACAAGGGTGGATTGGCATCAGATCCTTATGCCAACCCAAACACAAAATATACATTGGGAGATTACCTCCCATGGTCAACAACCACCCTTGGTAACATCAATAATCCCTCTCCTTTGCTAGAGAGAGGTGAAATTTCGGACACTAACTCCCAAGGAGAGCATAAACAGTGTCCAGAGATCTTTTTGAAACTATTCCCTTTAGAGGTTCCAGTTGAGCCAGTGTTGTGTCAAGAGAATCAGGTCCCTCCACCAAGAGTGGAACAACCGCAATGGGACCAGATTAATTTGCTAGAACAAGGTGAACCCTTAATGTCGCAAGTAGTTGTTGAAGAAAATGAACATTTTTGGATCTCCGATAGTGATTCGGAAGATGAGACTGAGATGGCCTATCTCAACCACATGCGACAAATGCAACAAAGGCAACAAGTGCAACAACGGCATCCCTTGGGGATTAATGAATTATTTGCACAGATGGGCATAGTGCCAGGGCATGAGTGGTATGTAGACCCAGCAGGGTGGGACCAAGTGTTGGATCCATGGCTCCAAGTTTACGATGAGCACCGTCCACCCCGAGACCCTATAATGACATCAGTGCCGAGGGAAGACCCTGTCCTCCTATCAGCACATAGGGCCGATCCATTCGTGCCTGTCCCTCTAGAGCCAGATCCAGAGCATAGGGAGCATCCAGAATGTTTGAGTTATCACACCCATGGTAATGGAGACCAAATTCATTTCATCCACATGATCTCCATTGATTTGACCGCACCCATCCGCAATCCGGCCGATCCAGCATGGTCATTGCATCTAGACATAGATGCCATCGACTGGGATCATGCCAATTCACCTCCATCCCCATCAGAGTACTGGCCTTTCGGTAAAATGCCTCATTTTACCCCAGGGACAACTCAAGATATCTTTCAGGCTGAAGAGGAACCCGAGGTTCCCAACGTAGATTTAAACTCAGCTAATGATATCCATTTGATCCCGACTCCACATCAGTTGGAGGACGGATCCCACATGTCAGTCGAGGAGACGACTGACGTAGACATCGGCATAGATCCAATGAATCCATGGATTCTCAAGTTGGGGGTAAGTCTTTCCCCCGAAGAGCAAGCCGACTACATTGCCCTTCTCAAAGAGAAGAAGGAGGTTTTTGCATGGTCATACAGAGACATGCCGGGGCTAGATCCATAGCTAGTCACGCATAATCTAACGCTTGATCCGACAATCAAGCCAGTTAAGCAAAAACTACGTAAGATGCACCCAACAGTGGCCTTGATGGTCAAAGATGAATTGCAAAAGCTGTTGGATGCACAGTTTGTCATCTGCATGGATTATCCGCCATGGCTGTCCAACATGGTGCCCGTCAAAAAGCCCGATGGGAGGATTCGCATATGCACTAATTTTTGAGATCTAAACAAAGTGAGTCCTAAGGATGATTTCCCCTTGCCAAGCATCGATGCGTTGGTAGACGCTACAACAGGTCACGAAATGCTCTCCCTCATGGATGGTTTCTCAAGATACAATCAGATTCGTATCAATCCCGAAGACCAACTAAAAATGGCGTTCACAATGCCTTGGGGGACATTTTGTTATAAGGTCATGCCTTTTGGCCTTAAAAATGCTGGCGCCACCTACCAACGTGCCATGACGTACATCTTCCATGACTACATGCATAAAACTTTGGAAGATTACATGGATGATTTGTTGGCCAAGTCTCTTTTGCGCCCAAATCATCTCGATGACTTAAGCAAGATCCTCGATCGCCTCATGGAGCATAAAGTTAGACTGAATCCCAAGAAGTGCGTATTTGGCGTCACATCTAGAAAACTCTTGGGTTTCATAGTCTCAAAGCGAGGTATCGAGGTGGACCCAAAGAAAGTCAAGGCAATCCTTGAAATGGTTCCCCCAACTACCATTAAGCAGCTCAGAAGTCTGCAGGGAAAGGTCGCATCAATCAAGCGCTTCATAGCGTAGCTATCTGACAAGTGCCGACCCATGAACAAATTATTGCACAAGGGGGTTACATTTCACTGGGATGACGAGTGCCAGTCAGCCTTTGATGACATCAAACAATACTTGGCTTCGTCGCCAGTATTGGCACCACCTAGACCAGGAGTGCCATTCTACTTATACATCTCAGCTACTGAGGTGGCACTGGGCGCCATGCTAGCCCAGAAGAATGAACTTCACAAAGAATAGGCTACTTACTATCTTAGCCGCACCTTGGTCAGTTATGAACTTAACTATGCATACGTCGAGAAACTCTGCTTGGCAGTGGTGTTTGCTACCAAAAAGCTATGCCACTACATGCTGAGCAACACTACGTATGTTGTGTCTAAGGAGAATCCATTGCGATACATGATGAGTCATACTTATCATAGTAGTCGCACGGCGAAATGGATCATGTTGTTGACGGAATTTGACATAGAGTTTATTGGACAAAAATCTATCAAAGGACAAGTCATAGCCGATCAACTAGCAGAGGCTCCTCTTGAAGACGATCAGCCTCTAGTCATAGAACTACCCGATGATGGGGTCTTCCATGTCTCAGAATCGCCAGATTCTGATGAGCCTGAGTCACAAGCTGACATAACCCTATTCTTCGATGGTTCTAAATGTGAGCAAGGTGGTGGCATGGGAATAGTATTCTTCACACCGCAGGGCGCTCCAATGCCCCTGTCATTTAAATTAAATTTCCCATGCACCAACAATAATGCAGAGTATGAAGCCTTGCTCATAGGTCTTCAGACAACAATCACCATGAACATCAAATGACCGAACATCTTTGGTGATTCGTTGTTAATAGTCAATCAAGTCAAAGGGGTATTCCAATGCAAATGCCTAGTTTTGTAGGCTTATAAAGCCCTTGTGGACAAATTCCTGGCAAAACTTGAGTGGTATGACATCGAGGCACTCCCTCGGTCATCGAATCATTTTGCGGACACAATGGCCTCCTTGGGGTCACTAATCCCGCAAGACCTTTTCGGTGATATGACAACCATTCAAGTCAAAACCCTATCACAATCCGTGATGGAGCGTGCAAGCTCTGACTTGATGCCAGGAATCCACATGATCCAGATTGAACCATCCTTGGATAAGTTCTCTCGAATCCATGATCATCTGAAACATGCCAACTGGGGGTCCTTGTTCTCCCCTACTCCCATTAATAGCAACACAACGCTATTCTTACAAGTTCTTTCCCGCTCAGCGTTTGCTAGGGATGAACTTCAAGAGGGATTGGTTGTTCATACCGTCGAGGTTTCCGATCAACAAGACTGGTATTTACCCATTAGAGACTACCTCAAGTTAGGTAATCTCCCGCTTGGATTGACGCATGCCACAAAACGAGCATTCAAGCAGAAAGCGGCTAAGTATGTCTTGATAGGAGACATTTTGTATCGTCGTAGCTATGAAGGAATCCTCCTTCGTTGCTTGGACCAACAAGAGTCCACTTGGGCGATCGCCCAAGCGCATGATGGTACATGTGGTGGCCACTTCAGTGGTATGGCCATCGCAAAGTGCATTCTTCGCATGGGCTATTATTGGCCATCTTTAGAGCGAGATTGTTGCGCATATGTCAGGAAGTGCATGAAGTGTCAACATCATGCCAATTTGATGCACGTACCTTCCTAGGCCTTGCAGACAGTCCAATCCACTTGGCCATTTTTGTAGTGGGGCTTCGATCTAATTAGAAAGATCTCCCCTACATCGTCAAGCCATCACACATTTATCATAATGGCCATAGAGTATTTTACCAAGTGGGTGGAAGCAGTTCCGCTTACCTCTACGACAGGACCCCGCATTGTGGAGTTCATTTTGCATAACATCATATGTCATTTTGGTATTCCATCCAAAATAGTCTCGGATAATGGGATGCCATTCAAGAACAAAGACGTGCGTGCTTTGACCACAAAGTACAAAATTTAGCATAGTTTTTCAACACCCTATTATCCGCAAGCGAATGGGCAAGCAGAAGCGTCAAACAAAATGCTAGTTGCCATCCTTAAAAAGATAGTCACAGACAGTCATAAGGATTGGCACATCCAAATCCCACTTGCCCTATGGGCCTATCGCACTAGCATTCGGACGCCCACTGGGGCCACTCCATTTTCGCTCATGTATGGCTCCGAGGTAGTCATGCCTCTAGAGTTGGAAATTCCTTCCCTGCGCATATCAATGCAAGAGTTCATCGATGATGATGCTGCATGGCAAGCCCGGTTAGACCAGCTTACGTTGCTTGATGAACGACGTGTTAATGCTCTCGAGCATTTACGTATCTATCAAGAGCGACTTAAGAAAGCTTACAACATGAAAGTTCACCTGAGGGACTTTCGGGTTGGTGATTTGGTTTTGAAGGAAAACCAACAAAATTCTAGTTTGCCATCCCACCTAAGGGACAAGTTCATGGCAAATTGGTTAGGTCCATATGTCATTGATAGCAAAATAGGACCCGAGACATATCGACTAGCCTCTCTTGATGGAATCAAGGAAACAGAACCCTTGAACATCAGTCATTTGCGCCCATTCCATATCTAAGAGAGCCATATCCCAAAAATGCTCCAAGGATTCATACAATCGCTTGGTCAATCCCAAAATGCTCCAAGGATTCATATAATCGCTTGGTCAATCCCAAAAATGCTCCAAGGATTCATATAATCGCTTGGTCAATCCCAAAATGCTCCAAGGATTCATATAATCGCTTGGTCAATCCCAAAAATGCTCCAAGGATTCCTATAATCGCTTGGTCAATCCCCAAAAATGCTCCAAGGATTCCTATAATCGCTTGGTCAATCCCAAAAATGCTCCAAGGATTCCTATAATCACTTGGTCAATCCCAAAAATGCTCCAAGGATTCCCACAATCGCTTGGTCAACAACAAATCAAATCCAAATAAAGAAAAGTCAAAGGCACCATAGTCGTCTAATTGCTCCGCTAGTCCATCTGGTTCCACATTTTTCCATTTTATAAATCAAAAAAAACAAAAATAACACCATTTATCTACTTTTTACCACACTAGAGTCAGTGGTCTTATAATGTATCAAGAGTTTTCGTCTTTAGTCATAATTTTGCTTTCTAGCCATGTACTGTACCAAGTCAGACAGATTTTACGAAGGTAGAGTTCTACTTGAATCACACCTTGTTACGTAGCATCCCAACACAAATTAAAACACATAAAAATTCCCAAGTTGTGTGAACGAAAGATGACACCTGCAAAGCAATCCAGGTCACCATAAGCGAAACGGTTATCTTGCTCATCCCCCTGTGCGAATGACCCAAAGAATGCTGAGAGTTGGCAAAAGGACAAGCATCCTCCCTACCCAATTCCCTAAGAATCCCAAAGTTCTCAATAGTTGCAAAACATCAAAAATTTGCAAAAGTCAAAACACCAAAATTTGACATCATCCCCAAAGTGCATACATCAAAAAGCACATACAATAGTGATTCTCGTCACTCCATATCCAAATCCCTTGCTCAAAAAGAAAAACAAATAAAACAAAAATAAACAGTGATTTTATCACTACAAAGGAGCAAGTATCCCAATACAATTGAAGAAAAGAAGGGAGTCGAACTTGAATCCCTGGAACTCTCAAGCATTTCGAAAGGTCATGAGGCAAGCCTCAGTATCGGTTTGGTTGATAGCCTATCGGTCACTGGCGGTAAACTTCCCGCATGACGATATATCTGTCACATTAACTTGTGTACAGATCAATGTTTGCATGTGGATGAGCTAGCTTATGGTATCCTAGATAGCACCGTAGATTAATCTGACTAAATACAATAAAGGAGTTAGTGGAGCTAATTAGGTGATCCTCAAGACAGGTTCGGTTGAAAGCCCATCCTGGGCACTGGCGGTATCCTGACAAATACCACATAAATGAACTCAATTGCACACACAAGGATGTGAAATAACTTGGTCAAAAACAAGTCCGATTCATACCTTGTTCAAAAGTCTTGTAAGATAAAGTACAATCATGGCTAGTGAGTTAAAACCGTCTGAGTCTCAGAAAACCTTAGCTACATTTCTAAACCAAACTGCGCTACTTTTCATCCTTACAATACCATCAAAAATCACATGTATACATATAAAGTCATTTACCACAACAATCACCTAAAAACAAAATAAACAGAGTCCTAAACAGTCTATGGTGCCCTAACCAAACATCACAAATTCCATTCATCCACTTCATTTTTTGCATATCACATATAAATCAAAAACATTTGCATTCATCATAACATATGCATCCATCAAAAATAAATTAACATGCATACATCCATATTCATCAACCATCATGCATAAGATCAAATCATCACATGTGCATAAACAAAATAAAGTCGAATATATATATATATATATATATATATATATCATCAAAAAATGCCCACAGGCTACAAAACTAGTCATCTGACCCCGCAATCATCTAACAAAACCCCCAACCTAAGGCGTCGGCCACCATGATCATGCAGGATCGGTGCGACGGGAACTACCCCCCGTGGTGTGGGTCCTATGGGACCCCTCATGGCGGCTACTGCTAGCCCCCACATCATGCCTGCTGCCCCCTCCCTCATCCAATCGCCTGCGACGAGATGATGCTGACTGCTCAAAACTACCGTCCCTCGTTCGACATGAAGATCCACCTCCCGATGGCTCAGGTAGCCACCCACCGAGGCGGATAATCTCCCCCTCCATCTCCAGCGATGCCCCATATTCTCGATCCCACTCTGCCTCCCATCGATGGTAGTAAGCTAATGCATCATCGCGCTGTGCCAAAACCCTATCCCGCTCTGCTAGCTGAGCCCGTAGGAGATCCCTCTCCCAGCGCATCCCCCAGCTCTTGGTCTCACCTCCACAGCAGCTTCGCCAAATGCACATTCTCAGCGCGTACCCTAGACTCCATCTCCTTCGCATCCGCCTGAGGCATGGGACTCTCTGGAACAGCAGCCTGCCCTAGCTCCCACTGCTCCGCCATGTCCTGCATCTCCGGTTGATCTGGAGCTCCCAAATACACATCCTCACCCTCCACCTCTACCATCTTCGCATCCTCCAAAGAAGCTCCCCAATCATCCCCTAGTGCCTCAAACACCCTCCCCCCCGCTTCGCCTCCATGCCTCCCAGTGGCCCCTCTCCCCACCACCGTAGTACCCACCACGAGTCATACTCAGTGGTAGTCCCGACATCATCCACATCCGGGACGTCGATCACCACATCCGAATCCTCGCCCAGTGGCACGATGATCGGTCGGTCTAGAGTCCTCTCATCTCCCCGACATCGATAGACCACGGGCTCACTAGGCAACCCCTGGCACACCCCAAACTGTCATGTAACCCGGCTAAACGAGAAGAACTCATGCTCGGTCCCGTGTCGCCCAATCAACCATCGCTCTCTATGTACCCATCGGAGCCACTCTCCAGCCTTCGGCCAGGCTGGACAGTCCCGATAAGGGCGCCAAATCACCTCCCCTAGAGTGAGCCGAGAGAAGGCATCGGCATAGTGCCCTACGACACCTGCCCACCGTCGACTCTGTCCTTGCTCTCCGAACCACCGCCAAAGAACCGCATACCCTATCTCCTTATCCTCCATCACCGCCCGAGTCATCCATGGTAACCCGGTTGGCCTCTCAACTGCTATGTGCTGCCAACCCCAGCACTACAACAGATAGCTACAACTGATCCCCTTTCGCTGTCGATAGCGGACCTCATACAACTCCCCATAGAGCTGTGCCAACAATGTCTGTCCCCATCTCAGGATAAGCGGTGCCTCTATTGGGCACTCTACCAACTGCCACACCAAATCTAGCAGGTTCCATGGGAACCTCGCACCTGAAGAATCAGGTAATAGCATGTTGGAAATGAGGCCCATAAGGAATGCATGCCTCACTCCCAACACCCCCCTCTCCTACCACCATCGGACCAAAATCCCGCCAATCTGGCAGTCACCCTCTGCCCTCTCCAGTGGATCCTCCACACCCAGCTCCTCCCCATGCCCGAAGCATCTCGTCAGTACAGCTGTCTGCTGATCACGCGATGATGTCCTGATGGGCAGTCCATCTATCGAAATCCGTAGAAGCCGATAGATATCCTCCAAAGTCACAGTCATCTCCCCTATTGGGAGATGGAAAGTGTTGGTCCATGGATCCCAAAGATTGATCAGGGCCATCAAATAGGCCTGATCCACGACCACAGGCTCCAGTCGAGCCACCTGCTTGAGCCCAAGGGCATCAAGCCACTCCCAGTCAGCCTCAGTCAGCGCCCCCGTGCCTCAGTGAAAGCAGTGGGTACACGGTACCGGCTCCTAACAACCTGCAAAAGAAAATAACTCAAAAACATTAAAATCATGAAAAAGAATGGTACAACAAAAACAAACACAAAAATTCAAATAAAAAATTAAATTTTCAGCTCTAGGGTTTCTAATCCTAACTGATTAATTTAAAACAAAAACAAACACAAAAATTCCAACAAAATTAAATTTTTCAGTTCTAGGTGATTAATTTAAACACAAAAATTCAAAAATCAAAAATGTTTCAGTTCTAGGGTTCCTAATCCTAACTGATAAATTCCAAAAAATAAAACGAAACAAAATTTAAAATCAATTTTCGTCTTAGGGTTTCTAATCCTAACTGATTAATTTAAAAACAATACAAAAATTCAAAAAACAACAAACATTAAGTCTTAGGGTTTTACGTTCCGTTTATCCTAGGGTTTAGTTAAAACAATAAAAATTCTTTACTTAGGTTTTTCGCTACGTTTAGTTGTACACTAAGTTTTAGTTGTCTTCAGTTCGGTTTAGGGTTTAAGTTTTAAAATTTTGAAAAACATCATCACAAAAATAATTAAACAAAACACTTGCAGTTTTAAAACAAAAATAAACTCTAGGGAGCACTTACTGGTCTCGCTTCGGCTCCGCCGCTCGAACCGGTTTGTGTACTCATGATGGCAGGGAAAATCTCGGCAGCGCTTCGCTTCGCAGAATTAACCTCCTCCTCCCTAGAGCTCCAAATCGCAAGAAAAATCAGACGCAAATGAGGCCAAACCCTAGTTTTGGCCTTTAAATAGGCCTTTTGAGCTTGAATTCGTCTTTCCCTGGGACGAGCGCTCTGGTTAGCGCTCGTCCCTCCCAGGGACGAATTCTAAGCTGGAATTCGTCCTACCCTGGGACGAATTCAGGCCAAAAAATTCAAAAAACATCAAAAATTGAACAAAAATGCACTAAAACAGATAATAAACTTGCCCGATGAGAGTGCTGTTGCACTTGACATCCCGGGCATACAAAATAGACGTTGGGGTCACAAATTGTCACTATCCTACTCCCTAAGAAGGCTATCTTAGCCGGACCACTCCACGGGAAGACGGATTTTTGCCAATTTCAGCTCCAAAAAGCGTCGCAAAAAGGGTTACCACCCACCAAAAATAGGTCTAAATGTCAGAAAAATTGCACATGCTTAATGCTAAATCTCCGAAGGCACCCTTGCACAAGTCATCTTGGGTCAAGCGACTCGTCGCTTTTCTCACGAAGGTCATTCCCTCATCGATTCGTCGCTTGAGGGGGTAGTCACACTTAGTCACCAATCAACAAGCACACACCCAATTAAGGAAAATGACATGCATTCAAAGAATCATTGACAAAGACAATTACGCTCCTGCTTGGGGCAGTAAACAAGAAATTATCACAAATTGATCAAACACTTGGCATTCCCGAAGCATGAACACAAGGTTCCCCTGTGGACAAAAGGTTGCGCCCTTTGCCTATTCATGACTGATCAATGTCCAAGCTCAAGTCACACCTCACCAAAATAGGTTAATACTTGAAATCAAATTCCTTAGCTCATCAGAAGCAAGGATTCAAGAATGCATGCCCTTTCCATACTTGGGGCATCAAAAGTTGGTTAGGTTACCAAGAAACCCTAATCATTAGTGCTTTGGTTATCTATTTTTGCTCGGCGCTGCGCCATGCACAGCGCATCCCAAAAAGGGGCATCTGTAGACACCAAAACAACACCAATCCGATTATGTGACTGCAAACACTGATCGCTTTGACACACACAGCCCCCAGGGCAGCCCTCAGAGGTTAAACAGTGGTCCTAACCACTTTTGTAGCAATTTTGTAAGGTCAAAAGGCAATTTGGCACATTCAAGCACTTTGCTCAGTATTCGTCCCACCCAAGGACGAATTCTAACTGGGATCCGTCTCACCCAGGGATGAATTCTGAATTCGTCTTTGGTCAGGACGAATTCCAGGTTTAACGGGCAAAAAGAAGAATGGCGCCAAGTGGCAGCCGAAGACTGTCAATTTATGACTCCTGCCTTGCATGCGCGTGTAGGTGGGTAGATTGGCCGTTGGAGGACTCGTCACAAGGGCAGTCATGGAAGCCCAAGTCAGGGAGGAGTCTCCTCCCTCTTGGGAAGGCATGGCCGCCACATGGCACCCCTGCATGCCCCTCCAAAGAGACCCCTTGGGTCTATAAAATGGTGGACTTTCCCACCCAAAAGGAGACAAGTTGGAGGCATTTTCAAGCAACGAAGTGCTGCCAAATTGAACACCCCATTGCACCCCTTTTCGATTCATCTCTTCCACATCCTTAATCTCTTTCGCAAGAGAGGTTATTGGGTGGCTTTTGGAAGTGTGGATCCGGACCCTAAACCCGACATTTGACCACATTAATCCACCAATTTTCCGACAACCCATTCCAAGAGATTTTGGGCCCATCCCAAGTGGATTGGTGCCAAAATCAAGTTCCAACGGTGGGCGGCCCGCTCGGGCGCCCCGCACTTTTTTTAGTTTCATTTTAATCTATTCTGTTATCACTTGTTTATCTTCCATTACATGTTATGCTATTTAGATAGTTTATAATTTCGATTCCATAAGATTTTGATCAAATATTATCATGTTTTGTCGATTTTGTGGCCCTCACTAACTTGCAGGTAACGACGTCAAATTCCCATTGATGGAGGTCAAATTGGGAGAATCCGACCATCTGGGTCGTCCCAAAATGCCCCCAATTAGCTAACCCCCATGTTTGTAGGTATTTTGGAGATCCCGAGGCTTGACATTTGAGCGGCATCACCTCGGCATTTTAACACAGTCGAATTCGTCCTACCCGGGGACGAATTACAGTAGAATTCGTCCTGCCCAGGGACGAATTTCAGTTGAATGCGAATGGGCGGAGTTTCACCAACTGTTTTGATGGCAGTGGCCCTCTAGTAATGTTTCCTGGTCTCTATCAAATGTGTAGGTCATTTGGATTCATTTCATTCACCGGTTTAGCTAATCTTTTGCATGCATCTTTCATTAATTTTAGAGAACAAATGTTTCATATTTGCAGCAGGTGCTACTAACGCCTTTGTTGTTTCTTTGAACGCAGGAGGAGCAACAAGGATCAAGGATTCATCAACGCAAGCGGCGGCAACACTTTGGCCCGCCCATTTCAAATGTGGGCATGCGGAAGGAGGAATACTAAGTCACGATTGTAACCAAAATCCATTTAACGCTCCTAGCCCCTAAAAAGGGAGGAGGCGTCTTTGTAACCGAGATTAAGAGAGTTAAATAAAAGGGCTGTGATTTCTATACCTCTGTTCTTTCGTCTTTCAATTCGTCTCTTTCTTATTTCATGCATTTCACATTTTAGGACTTAAGCGTTATATTATGTTTTACACTGCATAGCTTTAGTGTTTCTTTTTATTTCCGAAATCTCGTGCTTTCATACATAATGATGAAAATCACTGTTTATTTTTCTCTATTTGTTTTTCTTTTTGAGCAAGGATTTGGAATAGTGGTGATAACCACTGTTATTTGATTTTGCATTTTGAGCGTCGTAAGGTTGAGCTTGTAGGTTTGTGGCTTGTGGATGGCATTGATCCTTTTAGGCCTTGGGGATGACTACCCATCTTGTTTAGGGATGTGTAGTATGAATCCTTATGACTTTGGGGACCAAAGGGGATTATGGAGATTATGAAGTAAGGGCATTGATCTTTTAGGCCTTGGGGATGACTACCCATCCTTGTCAGGGGTGTGTAGTACTAATCCTTACGAATTTGGAGACCAAAGGTGATTGGAGATGATCGTGATGATGGCTTGTTGGGATTTTGTGTTTGAATGGTCATTGATCCTGTGAGACCTTGGGGATGACTAACCATCCTTGGCAGGGACGTGTAGTACGAATCCTTACAACCTTAGGGACCAATGGTGAGTGGGATTTGTGGTAGTGGTGAAAGCCACTATTTATTTAGGGGAATTGATGGGGAAGAGCTTGTCCTTTTGTCAATTCTCAGCACTCTTGAACCATTCGCACAGGGGGATGAACAGACTAATCATTCACCTATGGTACCCTAGACTGCTTTGTAAGTGTCTCTTGCATTCACACAACTTAGGAATTATTTTATGTGTTTTAACTTGTGTAGGGATGTTACGTAACGAGGCTTGACCCAAGTAAAACTTTCTCGTGTAAAATCCGTTTAACTATGTATAGTTTTTGGCTAGAAATTTAAAGACAACTGAATGGCGAAAACCCTATATACATTAGGAGACAACTGACTTTGCTAAAAAATGGGGATTGTGTTATTCTGATGTATGTGTTTATAAAATGGATGAAATGTGGAAAATAAAGGAATTGGCGAGCAATTACAGTCTATGGTGTTGTTGACATGTATAACCTAACAATTATGCATGTATGGATGTGATGCCTAATGCAACTATTTTTTTTTTGTATTTTGATGTTTTATGAGTATGCATGGAATTGAAATGTAATTTTTTTGTTATTTTTGATGATTTTACTATTTTTGCTTGTTTTTGAATATTTATTTTGACCAAGCGGTTATGGGTACCCTTGGAGCTTTTGGTTTGACCAAAGGGTTTATGGATACCTTTGGGGCATTTGTGGGGTTGACCAAGCGATTGTGGAAATCCTTGGAGCTTTTGGTTTGACCAAAGGGTTTATGGATACCTTTGGGGCATTTGGGGTTGACCAAGCGATTGTGAAAATCCTTGGAGCTTTTGGTTGGACTATGGCTCTCTAAATATGGAATGGCCTCAAATGACTGATGTTCAAGGGTTCTAGCTCCTTGATTCCTTCAAGAGAGGTGAGCTAGTATGTTCCAGGTCCTATTATACTGTCAATCACATAAGGACCTAACCATTTTGCCACAAACTTGTCCCTTATATGGGATGACAAATTAGAATTTTGTTGGTTCTCTTTTAAGACCAAGTCACCAACTTGAAATTCCCTTAGGTGGACCTTCATGTTGTATGCTTTCTTAAGTCTCTCTTGATAGATATGCAAATGCTCGAGAGCATTGATGCGTCGTTCGTCGAGCAACGTTAATTGGTCTAACCAGGCCTACCGTGCAGTGTCATCATCGATGAACTCTTGCATTGAAATGCGCAGGGAAGGGATTTCCAACTCAAGAGGCATGACTGCCTCGAAGCCATACACCAACGAAAATGGAGTTGCCCCAGTGGGCGTTCGAATGCTAGTGCGATAAGCCCATAGGGCAAGCATAATTTGAATGTGCCAATCCTTATGACTATCTGTGATTGTATTTTTGAGGATGGCAACTAGCATTTTGTTTGACGCCTCTGCTTGCCCATTTGCCTGTGGATAATAGGGTGTTGAAAAATTGTGCTGAATTTTGTACTTTATGGTCAATGCATGCACATCTTTATTCTTGAATGGCGTCCCATTATCCGAAAGGATCTTGGATGGAATACCAAAATGACATATGATGTTATGCAAAATAAACTCTGCAATGCGGGATCCAGTCGTAGAGGTTAGTGGAATTGCTTCCACCCACTTGGTGAAGTACTCTATGGCCGTTATGATGAACGTGTGATGACCCGACGACGCAGGGGAGATATTTTCGATTAGATCGAAGCCCCACTACAAAAAAGGCCAAGTCGATTGAATCGGTTGCAAGGCCTAAGAAGGTACATGTGTCAAATTGGCATGGTGTTGACACTTCACGCACTTCTTTACATATGCGCAACAATATCGCTCTAAATATGGAAAATAATAGCCCATGCAAAGAATACGCTTTGCGATGGCCATACCGCTGAAGTGGCCACCACATCTACCATGGTGTGCTTGAGTGATCGCCCAAGCAGAATCTTGCTGGTCCAAGCAACGGAGGAGGATTCCTTCATAGCTCCGACGATACAAAATGTCTCCTAACAAGACATGTTTTTTTGCTTTCTATTTAAATGATCTTTTCATGGCTTGTGTCAATCCAAGTGGGAGGTTACCTAACTTGAGGTAATCCCTAATGGGTGTGTACCAATCATGCTGATCAGAAACCTTGATGGTATGAATGGCCAAACCCTCTTGAATTTCATCCCTAGCAAAAGCTGAGCAGGAAAGAACTTGTAAAAACAACATTGTATTGCTATTAAGAGGGGTCAGGGAGAACAAGGACCCCCAGTTGGCTCGAGTCAGACAATCGTGAATTCAAGAGAACCTATCCTGAGATGGTTCAATCTAGATAAGGTGGATTCCTAGCATTAGGTCAGAGCTTGCATGCTCCATCATGGATTGCGATAATGTTTTGACCTGAATGGTCATCATTTCATTGAAAGGGTCTTGCAGGATTAGTGACCCCAAGGAGGCCATCGTATCCGCAAAATGATTCGATGATCGAGGGAGTGCCTCGATGTCATACCATTCAAGTTGTGCCAGGAATTTGTCCACAAGGGCTTTGTAAGCCTGCAAAACTGGGCATTTACATTGGAATACCCCCTTAACTTGATTGAAAATTAACAACGAATCACCAAAGATGTTTAAACATTTAATGTTCATGGTGACTGCTATTTGAAGACCTATGAGTAAGGCTTCGTATTCTGCATTGTTGTTGGTGCACGGGAAGTCTAATTTAAATGATAGAGGCATTGGAGACCCTTGTGGAGTGAAGAATACAATTCTCGTGCCACCTCCTTGCTCACATTTAGAACCATCGAAGAATAGGGTTATGTCAGCCTGTGACTCAGGCTCATCAGAATCTGGCGATTCTGAGTCATGAAAAACCCCATCATCAGGTAGTTCTACGATCAGAGGCTGATCGTCTTCAAGAGGAGCCTCTGCCAGTTGATCAGCGATGACTTGAACTTTTATGTATTTCTGTCCAATGAATTCTATGTCAAACTCTGTCAACAACATGATATATTTCACTGTGTGGCTACTATGATAAGTATGACTCATCATGTATCACAATGGATTCTCCGTAGACACAACATACGTCTTGTTTCTCAGTATGTAGTGGCATAGATTTTTGGTAGAAAACACCACTACCAAGCAAAGCTTCTCAATGTATGCATAGTTAAGTTCATAATTGACCAAGGTGCGGCTAAGATAGTAAGTAGCCTATTATTTGTGTAGTTCATTTTTCTGGGACAACATGGCGTCCAGTGCCACCTTAGTAGCTAAGATGTATAAATAAAATGACACTCCTGGTCTAGGTGGTGCCAATACTGGTGGCAAAGCCAAGTATTGTTTAATGTCATCAAAGGCTGACTGGAACTCGTCATCCTAGTGAAATACTACTCCCTTGTGCAATAATTTATTCATGGGTCGACACTTATCAGATAGCTGCGCTATGAAGCGCTTTATTAACATGACCTTTCCCTGTAGACTTTTGAGCTGCTTGATGGTAGTTGGGGGAAGCATTTCAAGGATTGCCTTGAATTTGTGTGGGTCTACCTCAATTCCTCGTTTGGAGACTATGTAACCCAAGAGCTTTCTAGATGTGACGCCAAATATGCACTTCTTGGGGTTTAGTCTGACTTTATGTTCCATGAGGCGATCGAGGATCCTGCTTAAGTCATCGAGATGATCTGGGCGCAAAAGATATTTAGCCAACAAATAATCCATGTAATATTCCAAAGTTTTGTGCATGTAATCATGGAAAATGTACGTCATGGCACGTTGGTAGGTGGCGCCAGCAATTTTAAGGCCAAAAGGCATGACCTTATAGCAAAATGTCCCCCAAGGCATTATGAATGTTGTTTTTAGTTGGTCTTCAGGATTAATACAAATTTGATTGTATCCCGAAAAACCATCCATAAGGGAAAGCATTTCATGGCCTGCTGTAGTGTCTACCAATGTGTCAATGCTAGGCAAGGGGAAATCATCCTTAGGACTCGCTTTGTTTAGATCTCAAAAATCGGTGCATATGTGAATCCTCCCGTCGGGCTTTTTGACGAGCACCATGTTAGACAACCATGGTGGGTAATCCACAAAGATGACAAACTATGCATCCAACAACTTTTGTAGCTCATATTTGACCATTAAGGCCACTGTTGGATGCATCTTAAGTAGTTTTTGCTTTACTGGCTTGAATGTCGGATCAAGCATTAGATTATGCATGACTAGTTGCGGGTCTAGACCCGACATGTCTTTGTCTGACCATGCAAAAACTCCTTCTCTTTGAGAAGGGAAATATAGTCAGCTTGCTCTTCGGGGGATAGACTCACCCCCAGCTTGATGATTTGCAAATTCATTGGATCTGAGCCGATGTCTATGTCAGTCATCTCCTCGACTGACATGTGGGACCCGTCCTCCAACCGGTGTGGAGTTGGGATCAAGTGGATATCGTTTGCTAAATTTAGATCATCGTTAGGAACATCAGGTTCCTCTTCAGCATGGAAGACATCCTGAGTCTGTCTTGGGGTGAAATGGAACATCCCACCACAAGGCCAGTACTCTAATGGGGATGGCGGTGTGTTAGTGTGATCCCAGTCAATAGCATCTAGGTCTAGATGCAATGACCATGTTGGGTCGATTGGATCATGAATGGGGGCGGTTAAATCAATGGAGATCATGTTAATGAAATTATTATGGTCTCCATTATCGTAGGTATTATTGCTCGGAAATCCTAGATAATATTTGTGCTTTGGATCTGGATCTGGAGGTACTAGAACAAATGGATCAGCCCTATGTGCGGATAAAAGGACAGGGTCTACCCTAGGCACTGATGGTTTGATAGGGTCTCCAGGTGGAAGATGCTCTTTGTATACCTAGAGTGGCGGGTGTAGTAATTGCTATAACTACGTCGGGTTGAGGTGCCACCTATGTCGTGGCCCTATGTGTAATTGTTCAAATATGTCATCTATGTCCAAGGGATATTGCTATTGTCGCATATGATTGAGATAAGCCATCTTGGTTTCATCTTCATAATCACTGTCAGAGATCCAAAGGCCTTCGTTGGCTCCAAAAGCTGTTTGCAACATATGAGGCTCATCTTGCTCAAGCAGATTAATGTGGTCCCATCGGGGTTGTTCCGCTCTTTACGAGGGGACCTGATTCTCTTGAGGTAGCATATGCTCAATCGAAACATCCAAAGGGAACATTGTTAGGAAGATCTCCTGATCATCATCCATGGGATGCACTTGTGAATGATTGCTATCAGACTCGAAAGGATCCCAAGGTGCTACCTCATATTTCAACTCATCTTCTAAAGACCCTTATTGATCTTGTGCATATATTTCTTGTAAGTGAGTCCTCAAATTTTCTCCCTTTGCGGCCGAAGGGAAAGGGTTGTTAAGGTCAACAAGGTTGTTTGTTCATAATGGGAGATAATCCCCCAATGTATATGTTGTGTTAGGATTGGCATATGGATCTAATGCCAACCCATCCTTGTTGCTTATCCCTAGGCCTTGCATGTTCTCGACCAAGATGTCTAGGGGCAGGGTATGGTTGAACCCTACTCCTGACTTGTCGTAAGGCATTTGATATCTTGGTTGGCAAAGAACATGCACTCCTTGCTCATACCTGCCTAACCCATATCCATGCCAATTACATTGGCCAAGATATCTTAAAGTGAAATCAGGGTTGGATAGATAGTTGACATCCTCAACAAAGGGCTCTTCATCTTCGTCTTCTTGCATACAAGTCTCAATGCCATTATCCAGGCCCCCATAAACAAAGTTTGTCTTATTGGGTGGGTAGCCTAGAGGAACCACAGAGCCGATGGGAAGTCGAGGTCTCTCCATGTCCTGCATGGACTCAAGCATGGGTGGTGCTATAATGTTCCTCACTAGATACTCCCCTAGGCCCATGTTGGCCATCTCAACGGTGATCGTTTGCGGTTGAGGGGGAGCGAATGGGAGTCCTTCTTGAGTCCACTTCATGTGGGGCAAACTAGGTGTATCGACTTCAATTTGGCTAGGCATCTCTTCGGTAGATATGGTTGAGACAAGGGGTGGTTCCTGTTCTAGGGGTTTCTTTCCTTTGTCCTTTGGTGTGACCACCGTAGTTGGCATCATTGTTGAAGGACTAGATGAGGAAGATGGACCCTGCTAGGGATTTGATGGACTAGGCAACAGGGATGTCTACAAAATCGGACCCTGGTTAGATGGATTCAACTAAAAATCCAAATGTGTTGATGGTAGGGTCGACTGCAGCATGAATTTCACCATATTACAGTACTTGAAGGGCTCTAAGTCTACCGAGACTACATGCACCTGTCCTTCAAATGTATACTTTAGGCACTGATGAGCTATTGAAGGGACACACTTCATGTACCTGATCCAAGGCTGCCCAATAAGATATTATAGGCCATATCACCTTCCAAGATGTGGCACAATGTATGAATAGTCTTTTGTCCCACTTGGATGGGTAGGACAATTGTGCCAACTATCAAGCATATTGCATCATTAAATGCTCACAGTGTATAGGTGGAGGCCACGATGTGAGATGCCAACAACTTCAGATGTTTCAATGCTGCTGTTGTGATGATGTTACTAGATGAGCCAGTGTCCACCAACACCCTCTTATACGAAATCCCATTGACCCACACAATGACGTGTAGGGGTGGATCCGTGACATCACCAGTCACTGTTTTCAATTCGTCTTCTCTAAAGGTGATGACTGGTTCTATACATTGTTTTACATGTCCCACAAAGTTGTTGAAAGAGTTTTCTTCATGGGGCTACAAATTGATGGCTTTTAATATCTCCATTAGAGCCTCTCGATGGGGCGTTGATTGTTGAATGAGCTTGTATATGGAGAGCCTAGCCGACATGGTCCTTAGACTTTGGGTAAGTCTAGTCCGAATCGTGGCCACTGGTCTAGGTGGGGGAAGTTGCGTAGGGTGCTGTTGAGGTTGTGACGTCGATGGAACCTCTCTTGTGGCTATCGCGAGGGCAGCTCCTAGGTACCTTTTGTTCCTAGTCACTATGCTTATCATCCCTACATACCCCTACATGGGGCAATTCTGTTGTACCTCATTGACTTGAAGGGGTTTTGCCTACACATCATGGGCAGGCAGGGGATCTCTAAAGACTCCCATATGTTGGTTTTTTGGTGCTACGGGGTTGTCCACCGCCAATGTCTTATTTTCAATTAGGTCTTGTACCAAACCTTTGAATTTCCAACATGCATTAAGATCATGTCTATTTTGCCTATGGAACCTACAATACAAGTCCTCCCGATACCCCTTAGGCTTCATTGCATTGGGGTCTATAGTTTGAATCTCTGGCAGGTTAATCAAGTTCGCCGCTGACAAGCGATCAAACAGGGAGTCTCTGGACTCTGTGTAAGGTGTAAATTGTTGCCTAGGGTGACGCTATTGATTTTGTTCTTGCCTCTGGTTTTCTCTATCATAATTGTTAGGAGGAACCACCTAATAGTTAGATTTTTGAGGCTGTGTTGCTTATGCAGGCTTAGGAATGTTTATAGCAACCTGATTGACCATAGCGGGTTTCTGTTGCATGGTCCCTATTTTGGTGTTCTTGGTCCATTCTTTCTTCTTAGGTTTGGTGATCTCGCCATCCTATATCTTGATCTCCTCAATGATTCTAGCTTGCACCAGAGCTTCCTCAAGAGTGGCATATTGCTACAGCTGCAATAGCACGGAGATCGATCTCAAATAGCTCTTTGAGAACATTTGGGTCAGGTCGGACATGGGAGGGAGGTAGGGTAGCTTTGAAAGCAACATCCTCCACCGGTTCCCATATGCTGCCATGGTCTCTTCCTCATACTGCCTGAGGCTAGCTAGGTCGCTCAGTGACGCCTTTTTATTGGTGTTGAAGGCGAAGCGTTCGAGGAATGCATCCACTAGCTGATCCAAGTTACTGATGCTATGTTTTGGTAACTGAGTGAACCAATCCGAGGCAGGGCCTATGAATGTGGTTATAAATGTTCTTAGTAACAAAGCATCGTTGTCCTGAATGCAAAAGCACTGGCTCAGGAATCTAGTCACATGCTCTTGGGCATCTTCCTACCCTCTAAAGAGTGCCAACTAGGGCAGTTTAAAATGTTTAGGGTATGGAGGTTCCAGCATTGAAGGATGCACATGATGAATATGGAGTTGGCGTAAAGTGGGCTTTTGGGGCCCAGAAGTCTTGATCTCCATAGATTCTAAGTGCTCTAGCAGTGCTTTATATGCATCGAAGGATTTGATCTCTTCCTCCTTGGTTTGCTCCTACCGTGGGTTGCAGGGAGCTGGAGGCCTATGGAGGGGTAGCTGGGTAGCACCCCCTCTGCCTTGGTAGGGCATTTCAACCCACTCTTCTTCTTGTTCATACTCCTCATAGGCTTCTTGAGGAGTGCCTGGCCGAGACCTATAAGCATAGGTGGGTGCCCATGGAGGGTGCCCATCATTATTTTGGGGAGTGGCCTCCTACTCAGGTCTAGGAGGTCTTGGAGGCAGTACTTGACGAGGTCGCAGAGACCTGTCTTGCACCAAAGGGTTATGCCTCTCATACACTTCTACTTTATGTGTGCGAGGAGTTGGGACCTTCTCAGGCACCTTGTTCAGGAGCAATTCGGCTATCTGATGTTGAATGCGCTCTTTGTTAAGGCGACACAGATGTTCTAACTGTTGTTGATCTTGCCTAAGCTGCATGATTTGAACTTGGTGGGCGACATGTCTGGAAAATGCCAAGTCAATTTGTTTCACCATCTCATGTTTAGGAAGCCTAGATGCCTCTCCTACATGTCTATCTCGATTATGGTGATCCGAGACCCCTATGGGTTGCTTCCCTCTATCAAGGTTAGTGGCATTTACCTGAGGCTCCGGCCTCAATGGGCGATCCTGATACATAGCGGGTGTGGAGGTGCATCATTCCCGTGCTATGTAATACTCTTGAGGAATGTAGTGGTCTTCCTCATACTCTCTTTCATATGCATAAAAGGTATGGGCATAATTATCTTGCCCTATTTGGAGAGCCTGATACTCTGGATATTGTCTAGTGTTTCTAACAATAATACGGGGTAAAGGAGGGATGACAAAATCATGTGGCCCCTCCTTCTGGACCCTATGTTGCTCTAACACTTCATCACTAGGCCACTCATAACGAGTGTCTAAGGGAGGCCTACTTTCTATGTTGAGTGCCACGTGTAGGTTTTCCTCTTGAAAAGGTCTATGCTGAGTGGGGGTGCCCCTCAAAGAGGTGCCCCTATAGTCCTATTCTGTTATGGCATGATGTGGACTATCTTGGGTGCCATGCCCCTAAGGCGAGATGACTAAGTCCTCAGGACTATATCAAAGGTGACTTGTCCCCCTTTGCACACTTTCTGTAGTGCTTGCCCGTGATTGGGCTCGGCTACGGGTGTACACCATGGTGATGTTTACCTAAAGATGTGTACGTTTTTATCTTCTTTTAGGATTTTTTTTTATGCTACACTTAAACAGAAAGGAAACACACAATCAACGCAGTGGTTATCTCGTTTAAAGATTAAAAGTGTGCCCTAAAATCTGGTTTAGTGTGTTTTGATTTTTTTTGTTGTTTTGAAAGCTTGTGTAAAGAATGTTGAAATGCAGTATGATGGCTCTTGTGACTCCCAAAAATGGTTGCCCCTTTGATATACCTTTTCCAGACCGATATACCAACCTCTCTATATACCCGCCCTTACGTGAGGGAAACTATTGGTACGTGAGAGCAGATGGTATGTGGAACATAGGCGGTATGAAAGGGGAATCACTCTATTTATGAAACCTACCATAGAAGACTTATCCTCATGCGCTGGGAATCACCCCTGCTACACTTGGTCAGCTTTCGTCAGGATTTACGTCTAGCAACAGTCGCGATCGGGGTTATGTATGTAGTATCTCAAGCCAAGGTGGTGATGAAATCCACCGTTGGTCTTGCTCAAGGGTTGGGGTTTTACGACCAACTCCTTGTTGTTTCAATTACCACATGGTGTGTGGGGTTCTTTTTAAGTTGCATAAATGAAGGACACAAGCATTCAAATTCTTCTATGCAAGCAAATAACCAGAGAACCTAAAACAGAAAGCAAAAAATAGACAAAGGGTGTTTAAGACCCCTACCTCTTCTCTGCCCAAATCGGATGTCTCTAAATTTTTGCCTTAAAATTGCATAGAGAGATATTCGCCCTGGGGTGAGATGAATAATAGAACAATATTCATTCCAGGGTAGGACGAAGTCCTATTCATCCCTGGGAAAGATGAATTCTAGCTCTGTATTCATCACAGACTGAAACGAACAGCAGTCCAGCATTTGAAAGCTTGGTACCTGTAAGCAAAAACAAGAAAATTTGATTAGAAAGTTAATATTAAAATCAAGGGACAGAGGTCCCACCATGATCGCCACTAAAAGCATGAGGATACGAAAACAAAAAAGGAATTTTCCAAGTGCGATGCTTTTAAAACCAAACTTAACACTAAAAGCCTATGTATTGAAAAATGCATAAAAAGAAAGGACATAGACGAATCAAAACAAGATAAAAGCAATATAGAATACAACCTTATTTATTGATACGCTTTTAAAGTCATGTTACAATACATATCCTTCCTTTTTAGGGGATAGGAGCGTCAAATATGTTTCTTATCACATCCATGGATAGCAATCCTTCTTCCGCGTGCCCACATGTAAGATGGGCGGACCAAAACGTCGCCGTCGCTTGTGTATATGAATGTTGACTCATTCCTTCTCTTCTGATGTTGAAGACCAAAAAGTCACTACAAAAAGAACAGTCAAAAATTCCTCACAGATTTGTATTCGCTTCGGGGCGGGACGAATTAACCTGTAATAAATTATCAGAAAGCACCCTCTTCAATGTCCTATCTTGGAGGCTCCAAATGACCTAAAAAGTTGAGGTTAGATAATTGGGGGTGTTTTGGGATGACCCAGATGGTCAGATTTCTCCAATTTGGACTTGATCACCTAGATTTTGATGATGCCATCTACAGGTTAGTGAAGGCGAGAAATGATAAACACCTGGTCAAAATTGCTCAGAATGAAATAAAACTTAAACTACAGCCTATTTAAATAACCTAGAATAATATGCAAAAGAAAAATCAGAGAAATCTATCATAGATTTCTAATCGCTCTGGGGTGGGGCGTTTAGAATTGCGACAACTTAGGGAGCGCCCGGGGGCAGGATGCCCACCGTTTGGGACTCTGTTTCGACACCAATCCACTTGGGATGGGTCCAAAAATTCTTATGGGGTATTGTCAACAAATTTTGTGGGATATTGTGGCCAAAAATCAGGTTTTGGGTCTTGATTCGTGCTTCCAATAGTCACCCAATAACCTCCCTTTTGAATGAGAGATTGAAGATGTGAAAGGCACAAATCGCAAGTAGGTATGTAAATTGGCAGCACTTCGTTGCTCAAATGCTCCTTCTCTCTATATATTTTGGGTGAGAAAACTCACCAATTTATAGACCTAGGGTCTCTCTGTTTGAATTGTGCATGCGAGGGCGCCACTTGAGTTGTTTTCTCCTATTTTGAGAGAAAAGATAATTCCCTGATTTAAAATCTCCTTGCATGAGGTCTCTAAAATAAAGACATGCATGACTGAAGTCTCTCTTCTTGATTTGAAGCCGTTCCTCGCAATTGCATGGCCTGCAGCTCCAGTTAACTGGCAAACTTTTCGTGGTTTGAATTTTTGCTAGTCAAACTTGCTATTCGCCTCACCCTAGGGTGAATGCTGATATTCATACCTGGGTGGGATGAATGCCAGTTTGTATTCATCCCTAGGTGGGACGAGTAGAGAGCAAGATGCCAAAAATGTGCCAAATTGACCTTTGACCTTCCAAATTGCTTTTGGGAGTGGTTAGGACCACCGTTTAACCTCTAGGGGTGACCTTGGGGGCTGTGTGTGTCAATGTAATCAGTTCTTGTTGTCACATAATCGGATTGGTGCTGTTTTGGTGTCTACAAAGAATTCTAATAGGCTAGAGGTGGAATTGTTTCTAGAAGTCAATCTAGTGGAGGCTTCTATCCCCTTAGACAACTCTTTCGAGTGTCTAAATGCTCTGGCAAAAGACTTGGGTCCATCATGCTCTAAAGCCTAGATGGTGATCCTGGTGGGGTCCTTAAGGGAATGCCCATAATCCTTGGTGGCTCATTGTCTGTCCTTCTCTCCTAGCACAACCAATCATGTGGATGGTTGTTCCCCCTCTGTGGTAAGAAACAAAGCTTTAGTGATGGATGTGGCTCCTACTTCCCCATGTCCTCAACCGGTGGTAATGGATAAGGGCTCTCCTGGCCCTAAAACCTATAGTCACAGAAGACGTTTGATGGATTTGGGCAAGGCCTATAAACCTAGAAGGCCTATGTCTAAAGTAAGCAAGAAAAGAAAGGCCAATGAAGGTCAATCTAGACTAGTTCTGAAAATTGGTAAAGGTGAAAAACGATTGAGCTTGGATGGTTTCTTGAGCTCATCGGTAGGTGGTGGAGATAAAGTGAGTTCCCCATTCCCATGAAAATCTTCTCATGGAACATAATAGGGCTTAATAGCTCCTCTAAGAAGCACTTATTGGCGTCCCTGAGAAGAGAATTGACCCCTGATCTGTTATGCATTCAAGAATCAAAGCTTGAGGCAGAGTCATGGAGATCGATCCAAAGGGCAGTATGGAAGGACTCGGGTTTCATGGCTAGTGAAGTTGTGGGAATAGCGGGTGGACTCATTTTTTTTTGGAATTCATATAAATTTGATGGGCATGTAATCTCTGCTTCACGTAGAGTGATAAATATTCATTTTTGGTGCAACAAAACCCAAAGGTATTGGGTGATCTCCAATATCTATGCTTCGAATTCCACTTATGAAAGGAAATATTTCTGGTAGTTGTTGCTAGAAATGCGTCAAACCTTCATTCATGAAAATTAGTTAGTGATTGGAGATTTTAACTCCCCTATATATCCTTTGGAGAGAAGGGGTGGAAGTGGCCTTGAAGAGCATAGTCTTGCTGACCTAGAAGATTTCATATCTTTTGTAGAATTACAAGATGTGGATTTGAAAGGGGGACATTTTCCATGGAGTAACAGGAGATCAGGTAATGGTTTGATCCTAAGTTGGTTGGACAGAGCGCTAGTTTCATCTGGAAGTATCAATTTATTTTGGGATGTGGTGCTTTCCACCTTGCCCAAAGTGGGCTTGGATCATAATCCTCTCCTTTTGGAGACTATTGAAAACTCTTCTTTTGTTCCAATACCCTTCCACTTTGAAGCAATGTGGTGCAACTTCCCTAACTTTGAAGATTGCATGAAAAAATGGTGGGATGAGGAAGCGCCGGGATCGGGCCTTTATAAAGTTGCCTTCAAAATTCGAAGGCTTCATCATCAATTAAAATGGTGGAACAAGAACGTGTATGGTAATATATTTAGGGAGCTGGAAGCTTTAAAAAATAAGGTCGCTAAAATAGAGAAAAATATTGAGTCACAAGGACTCGATGAGGTGTTATTAAGGGAGGAAAGGGAGTGCTTAGCCAATTATCATAACAAACAAGCGGATATCGAGTTGCACTAGAAGCAAAAATCGATAGAATTATGGCTAAGATAAGGTGACAAGAATACGCAGTTCTTTCATACGTCCACCATGCGATGGAGGAGTAGGAATAAAATAGTGGAGATTATTAAGGAGGATGACAGCTCTATCAGGAAGAGCAAGGAAATTTTATTGGAGGCTATCAATTTATTTAGTTCTCTTCTTGGTCAATTATTTTATTGGAGTCTATGCAATTATTTATATAAATTCCTCTCTAAGGCTCTGTATAATAACTCAAGGGGCTGCTTCTAAATATTATTCAGGGTTATGCATAAGGGGTTGGACTCAAAATGTACTTGTAAAAAAATAGCAAATCCTAATCAAAATCAAGGTGAATCATGGAGAATCCTAAGAAAATCAAATCAAGCATCTTCATACAAAAATTTGGGGTATTGAAAGCCCTAAAATGTAAGTTCATATTTGGGACCACTTTTGACATATTAAATCATCTTATAACTTCAAAAAAATATGACCATTAGATCAAGCTTGAAAAGAGCTTTCCAACGAGTACAAATATGCCTATGTTTGGATATATATTATGGTGAATTAACCCTAAGAAAAAATTGATCCTAAAAATTTTAGGCAAATGGGCCGATGTCAAGGGTCCTCATATTCATCAATTTTCAATTTTAAAAATCCTAATATTCACCCAATTTATGAATATTCACCACTATGCATAACCTTTATCTTATTGATATGGCTCAAAGCGCCTTTGTGCTGGGCAGAAAAATCTTTGATGGCACTATTGTCATGCATTGGCTTCTTCATTTGGTCAAGTACAGTGGTAGAGAGGCTTTCCTTTTAAAGCTCGACATCATTAAGGCTTATGACAAACTAACGTGGCCATTCTTACAAGAGGTAATAAGGAAGTTTGGTTTGAGTGATCGATGGGTCACCCTTATTTTGGCTTACATTTCTTCAGTTTGGTGCTCCATTCTAGTGAACGGATCGGTGTCTAGCTTTTTTAAGTCTCACCACGATTGAGGCAAGACGATCCGCTTTCCACATTCCTCTTCCTCTTTTTGGTGGAGGCTTTGGGGAGAGTGATTGGAAGGTTGAGCGGGGAGGTGGGTCTTTGTCCAGTTCTCCCATGTCCGCCTGTATCTCATCACCAATTTGCTAATTATACTCTGATTGCTAGTGGTGCATCGGTATTTTTCACCCGAGATATTAAAAATATCTTATTGTGTTATGAGAGGGTTGTTGGTCAGGAGATCAACTTTGCGAAGAGCTTTCTCTACTTTGTTAACACTCCAAAATCTAGGCAATCAAAGATTATGAATATACTCAATTGTAGGATTGCCACGTTGCCAATGACCTATCTTGGACTACCTCTCTTCGTGGGGAGAATGAAAGACTCTCTGTGGGACCCTTTGATTGAAAGAATCCAACGTAAACTAGCCTCTTGGAAAGGGGTGTTGCTGAGCCAAGCTAAGAAGGTGGTACTTGTTGAAAGCACGCTCCAGAGCATACCCATTTATTTCATGTCCTTATTCATGCTCCCTGCTAAAGTAACGAATAAAATTGATCGTATTTGTAAAACGTTCCTTTGGGCTGGATCGGATTTAAAAGGCAAGTACCACTTGGTCACTTGGGATCAGATTTGCAAGAGGAGAAAGGATGGAGGTCTTAATTTGAAAAGAGCAGCACTTATGAATAGAGCCATGGTTAGTAAATCAGGGTGGTTGGTTGCTTCGAATGCCAAGAGACCTTGGTGTTCTATCTTTAAAGTGAAATATAAATTTAATTCTTTCTTGTCAGACGATCTCTCCTCGAGAAGCTCCATTTTTGGATAAGCTTAACGAATATCAGGGACTTTGTGAAGGCTAAAAGCAGGTGGATCATTGGTGATGGGAGAAACATCAAGTTTTGGGAAGACCATTGGTTGAGGGAAGAGTCGTTATTGGATGACCCAAATCTCAAGGCTCTTGCTTTGAAAGTGATGGAGGAAGGTGAAATTTGATTTTCCCAATATATACCTATTGTCAATGGTAGGCGTTCATGGAATTCTCATCCCTATTGGGTGTCCAACCATAACGATTTGGTCAGTTGGTAGAGACTTTTAGTGGAACTTAATAGGTATGTGATCAGACAAGATGATTCCATAGACCGTTTGATTTGGAGCGGGGAAGCTGAAGGTGAATTTACTATGAAATCAACTTATTCCTTCCTTATCCTGGAAGATGAGGCTCTTTTTCCAGTGAATCTTATTTGGATTAAAAGACTAATCCCAAATATCAATATTTATTTCTGCCCGATGGCTCAAAATAAAATACTTTTTTTGGAGAATATTCGAAAGAGGGGTCGCATTATGGTGAACATATGCTATCTGTGCAAATTGGACTGGGAATCCATGCAACATCTGCTCCTCAGCTGCCCATTCACATGGCAGGTATTTATGTTTATTTTTAATTGGTTTAACATTTATTGGGTGTTTCCAGGTACGTTTATGGACAACATCCTTCAATGGTGTTCACCGTTCATGTCCCAACGACTATATTGGTTGTGGAAAATTATGCTTCCCCATGCATGGTGGGGGTGTGGAAAGAATGAAATGCCCGTGCTTTTAATGACATTGAGACCAATGCTGTCAGGGTGGGTACTAAGATCATTAAACAGAGGGTCAGAGAATGTCTAGGCTGCCTTTGTGAGTAAACAGCCCAAGGCGCCCTCATACTCTAACAAAGTTGATTTAGAATTTAAATTGGGTTGGAGCCCTCTTCCTCGGCCCCCCGAACTTAATCCTAGAGAAGAAATTAAGTGGGCCCATCTGGCTCCCAATTGGTTGAAACTCAACTTCAATGGGGCCTCAAAGGGTAACCCCGACAAGGCTGGAGCAGGCGACGTTGTGTGAAACAAGAATGGCGACATCCTCATGGCATTTTCTGAACCCCTTGATTCCCAATCTTCACACTTTACGGAGGCTCACACAACTTATATGGGGTGAAATTGTTAACGGATCCTGGCTGTCAGAATGTTAGAGTTTGTTTTGCCTTCAAAACATTGTGCTTTTCTAAGTTCTCTTCTGAATCATTATGGTTATTAGGAATTTAACTCTCTCGATCATTCCTAATAGGTATAATATTTTGAAGATTGTTATTATGGTTGAGAGTTTGGCTGTTATAATATTTTGGAGATTATTATTATGATGGAGAGTTTGGCTGTTTATATAAGATTGTGGGGACCCTTTCAAAAACCCTCTCAAGTTTTGAAAAGAATAGTAACAAACTTTATCCTTTAAAATCTTTTAGAAAAAAAAAACATATTGAAGTATGGTTCCAATATTCCTGTTTTATCGGATCCCAATTTCCAAAACAAACTCATTGCTTTAAAACATTATGAAAATAAATGTACGTCGGCTAGGTGGACCTTTATACAAATAACTGGACGGTAATATTAATATGGAGCCATTGGAGCTGGAGTCAGTCCATTTCTCAGTGATTGCATACAACATTCTCTGTTTGAACGTCCTCTCTTGAGCACTCGTATTTGGAAGGCCCGTCGATTCACATCACTTTACCGTTAGAAAAGACTAGAATAATAACTGAGTGAAGACCTTCGTCCACTCTTACTGAAAAACATATATAAAGATGGGGAACTCGTCTGGGAAACCCAAACAAGCAGCGACGCCTATTCTTATTTCGAGCCTGGACAAGCTGAGGGAGAGCCTTGACACGATGGAGAAAAAAGAAGCCCTCTTACAAGCAAAGATTGCAGACGAAATTAAGAAAACCAAGGAGTTTAGAGACGCAAAGAATAAAAGATCAGCTTTCTCTATTTGAAGAGGAAGAAACTTTTGGAAGAGCAACTTGAACGTGTGCGAGATTTCCAGTTAAGAATATGTGATCAATTGATCATGTTGGAATCATCACAATCAACAGCGGACACTGCTCAGGCAATGAAAGATGCATGTGTAACGATGAAAGCAATGAACAGAGCTACCGCAATTGAAGGCGTGGATAAGATAATGGACGAGATCGTGGAGCCCGTTGAGAAACTCATGGAAATCCAGGAAGCCGTATCCAGACCCAAGGGTGCAACTGCATATTTTGACGACAATGAACTTCAGGCCGAATTGGATGAAATGAAAATGGAAGTCGAAGGAGAAGCTGTGGATCCACAAATAAAATTACCTCAAAGCCCAGTTTCAATTCTAGGCAAGCTGCAACCCAACATGCTTGGCCCTCAGAAGAGTAGTAGTAGTGTTGGTGGTGATATTTCTACGCCCAGAGAATCCATTGGAACGTTTGTAGAGACAGTCAAACAGAAGGATAGGATGGCCCTACACTGACATCTGTCTTCACAATTATAAAATAGAAGAATAACACTTGTTCACCTTCGTCTCTATGTCTTTAACCAGTGTTAATCGGTTTTAATTATGTGTTTTTTTTTAATAATTTTAAGCTTGATTTTTTATTCCACAACATTGTTTGAATTTATTTTTGTAATTAAATAATTGATATGATAGTTTAATTATTTTTGTGTCGGTTTTTTTAATTGATATTTATGCGTTTTTTAAGGATGGTTGAAGCTATTAGAGTTATAGGAAAGATAATCAATAAATCTATTTTCTCTTTTTTTAAATTTATAAATTAATTAATGTGGTCTTTTGTTTCTTTTATAATTATATGTTTTTAAAATGTTTAAAGTCTACATTTTTTTGTTACATTAAAAAAGAGGGTTTTGAAAGGAATTCTTAAACTTTGTATATCAACTCCAAATCGAGATCAATCCAAAAAAAGCTTACAGTACAGAGAAACCATTCAAACAAGGGGTTTCCAACAAAAGTCCATCGAAGAAAAAAAGAAGCACCACCACAGAGAAATCCGACAAGTAACAGAGAATTGCACGAGCTAGGGTGTGGAATAAGGCTCCTCCATTTCCTTCTGGATATTGCCCAACTGCCTGAATATGTTCCAAGACACATCAACAATCAGCTTAATGTGGTCCATACAAGAGACATGCTTGACCTCTACATCTTTGAATTTGAGAAGAAGAGAGTTCAATTTATCCAAAAAATGGGCGTCCTCCAATCCTCTGGACTTCGTAGATATTCTTGGTAATTACTTAGAATCAGACTGGATGATATTTGTAAAAGATGAAACCTGTGCGAAGGCCTTCACAGAGAGACGTTTGAATTTTATTGTCGAACCACCATGAGTGTCCCGAAAAGAGGTCTCCAAATGACCCGAATTCTTGGACGGGTATGGCACATGGGACTTTATAGAAGAGGGATCCTGGGCAAAAGGATGGTGAAATATCCCATGGACACCCTTGGAAGTTACAAAAAGTTTCAGATGAGGAACATAATGAAACAATATCAGCAATAATATGGGCATCACTTCAATCACATTGATGACATTCGCAGCCACCAAGCCTCTCTCCTTAGCCACAAACTCAAGGATTAATAGTGATAGACCTGATGAATAGGGTCTAGATATCTATCACCTTGAACATTGGTCATGGAAGTTTTCATAGATTAAAACTGGAACTTGGGAACTTTGACCTCTGTAGATATGAAGCTGATAGAATTTGACGTCATACTACAACCAACATGGCAACCTCCACTTCAATGCAAATCCCAAAAATCGCACATAACCGTGGTGCTAACATCAATCTAACAGACATGGAATCTGAGGTGCAACACCTAAGGCAAACCTACATAGATTTGAACTGGATGACACGGCTCTCGAAGGCCACCTAGCACCACGTGGTAGCTGCAAAACCCCTTCGCCTGGCAGATGGTATGGCTTTCGAGGTGACCTATGGTAGCAAAAGACTCCTATACTTGGTAGACTACACATATTTCAAAGTGACACGTGGCAGCTCGACAACCTCCCGGTTCGCATCCATGTGGTGATTCATGGTTTGTCCATCCAACAAAATATGTTTCATAGCTGGACTACCCGCAGACAATCGAAAGGTTATATGCATATTTTACTTTTTAACCAAGTGAACATTACCCACACGGGCAATGTGGGATAATAAGATCCCACAATATTTTTTTTTTTGTCAGGCGGGCTAGTCACGTCATCATAGGGCTAATACCCGCGAGTCACGGGTTCGACTTTTGCAGGGTTGAAAACCAACTTTTTACTGAAGAAAATTACAAATTTTTTGTAAAGGTAATGTTTTTGATTTTTTTGTATTTTTTAAAATTATTTTTAAGTATAATTTTTAATAATTTAATATTTTTTGATTTAAAAATCATTTATTTAAATACTAAGTGATTTTTTAACAAAAATATTTTTATTATTGATTAATTATGCTAGACCTAATTGAATTTATGCAATAAAATTGAGAATTAAAAGGTCTATTTTTTTTGCAAAATATAAGAATTGATGTTTTTTGTTTTCTCCACAAAGGGGGATAATAAACAAAAACCAAAGCACTATTTCTTTTGCAACAAATTGAGACTTCTAACGCTTTGCTCCAAATTTTTTTCTAATCATTTATTTTGAGAGTACAAGTTTTATCTCATGAAGAAGAGGCCTTGGATCCAAAAATCTCTTCGTCATCTAAGAGTCATTCGAAAGACAAACGAACTCCATCGTCAAACTACAAGATCCAATTTTCGGTGGATGCTTAGAAGACACATAAATAGTTTACCTCATTTCAATACTTACATAGATCCTTGGAAGGGTTTGGATCGAAGATATAGTCCCATGAGGATTGTAGAACCTTTTAATTCTGATGCACCTCCAATTTTTGAGTATTGAAGCATAAAGGGTCCACTAAAACCACTTTGTGTGTTGACTTGTCATGTGCCGACTTGTATTGAAAGGTGTGCTACTTTGTTATTTTTGCAAAAAAAAGGAGGGATAATTGATAATTGTCCTTTCACAAAAATTGTAACACAAAGGGGGGAGAATTTGAAAATCAAATTTATTTTTTTTGCAAAACACAAATCAATATTTTGTTGCAAAAACGTGTAATTAGGAGCATTTTCGATATTACTTGACACATTTATTAAAAATTGGAATTTCTAAATTAGGTGCATTTTCTTTTGCATTCGAAAATTATGTGATAAAAATTTTGTGGGCACTCTTTGATTAATTATTGCATTTAATTTCTTGTTTTTTTGCAATTATAAGTCATAAAAATCAAGAGCACTCAAAATTCCAAAATTTCACAATATTTTGTGTAACTCATTGCACAGGTATAAAGCCAAAATTTCTTGATATTTTCTCCTAAATCAACACACCTAATTCACTCTTTTTTGTTTGGCTTAATTCTCTCAAACTAACTATCCTTCTTCAGGAGGATTTTTAGGTAGGTGCCATTAAATATCAATAAGAGTGAATTATCTCTCATTTCTTCTTGTTTGGCTTAAATTTCCTCAAACTAATAATCCTTCTTCAAGTTGTTTCAGGTAGGTGCCATTAAATATCAATTCCACAAGTCTTGGATAAAAACATGGTTGTCAACTTCAAAGTGGAAAATGGACTGAAATGTTGCTATATCACCAAGAAGGATAAATACATAGCAACTGATTCTTACAAGCATGGCTTGTTTACACTAGATATTATTTCAATGCCTCATGTTGCCATGGCAATCAACACAAAGGAGGCCACTTCTCTTTGGCATAAGATATTTGGGCATCTAAGTACTAGATATTTACTTGAGCTTAGTAAAAATCAAATGGTGAAGGGACTTCCCACCATTTCATCTACATTTCTAATCTACTTAGATTGCTTAGTAATAAAGTAATGCCAAACACCATTTGAAGCTAGCTCTTATAGATATAAGAGATCACTGGAGTTAGTGCACACTGATTTGTGCGGTCCCATATCATAAAATTTTGGAGAAAAGAGGTATTATCAGTTGCTTGTTGATTATCACTCACAAAATATGTGGGTCTTCTTCCTCCAACTGAAATCATAAGCATTTTTCTACTTTCAACAATTCAAGAAACTGGTTGAAAAGAAATCAGGATTCTCCATAAATATCCTTCGCTCAGATCGATGGGGTAATATACCTCAAATGACTTCTCTCCATTTCTAAAATTACATGGGATAAAAAGGTAGCTAACCACAACCTATAATCCATAGCAAAATGGTTCATAGTATGCTTAAGGGAGCAAATATTGAGCAACACTATTGGGCAGAAGCTATGACAATGGCAATATATCTTTTGAATAGGGCACCCACAAAGACCCTTAAAGATATAACTCCACAGGAAGCATGGAGCGGTAGGAAGTCCTCCATCTCTCATCTAAGAGTCTTTGGGTGTAAGGCATTTATGCATATACCTAAATAAAAGAGAAAGAAACTAGATGAGAAACCTTAAAGTGCATTTTACTTGGATATGATAAATATTCTAAAGGGTATCGATTGTATGACCTTAGAACAAAGAAAATACACATAAGTAGATATGTGATGTTCGATGAGGCTTTCACACCTAACATCACATCATTTGTGTACCTGGAAGATGAGGAGCCATAGAAATAAACTCCTACACCTCAGCAAAAGGTGAAAAATGGTATACAAGTATGATGAGAGATTCAAAGTTAACCTCACCTCCCGATCTTACTCGGAATCATCCTCGAACTCGCAACATGTCTCGGTAGAAGAGAGCAGAAGCATCACCAATAGTTGATGAACTTTACCAATATTTCGAAGAGCTTTATGTAGATAGAGATATTGATAGTGGAGAAGGATTTATATGTCTTCATATGATGAACATGAACCCACCACGGTCAAAGAAGTACTTAGTGAGCCACAGTGGAGGGCAGTTATGGATGCTGAATATAAATATCTCATTAAGAACAATACATGGAAGTTGGTTGATTTACCTTTAGGTAAGAAACCCATAGGCTGCAAATGGATTTACAAAATGAAATACAAGGCAAATGGAACCATCAACAAGCATAAGGTCCACCTGGCGGTAAAGGGTTATGCTCAAAAGGAAGGCATAAATTATGAAGAGACCTTTGCACCCACTACAAATATGACCATCATTCATGTTCTTTGTGCTATGGCAACACAGTATGAATAAAAACTTTATAAAATGGATATAAAGAGTGCCTTCCTAAATGGTGATTTGAACAAAGAAGTATACATGACTCAACCGTAAGGATTTTTTGAGGAAGGCCATGAGCAACAAGTTTACAAATTGGTTAAATCCTTGTATGGGTTAAACAAGCCCCTAGAGCATGGTATATAAAGATAGAAAATTACCTTCGACAACATGGATTTAAGAGAAGTCATTAAGATACAAATCTCTATGTTAAGAACATTGTTTCTAAGATAGTGATACTTGTACTCTATGTGGATGATTTGATCATAACCAACAACTCAAAGATATTGATAAATGCCATGAAGAATGACTTGAGAGATTCATTTGATATGACATATTTGGGACTTCTCCACTATTATCTTGGTCTGGATATTGAATATAAAATAATTATCTAAGGGTGACTCAAAAGAAGTATGCCAAGATACTTATCGAAAAGTATCGTATGACTGATTGTAAGCCAAAATCAACACCGATGGAACAAGGGTTTTAGTTTTTATGATACGGTGATTCATGTAAGGTATATGGAAATATTTATAATTATATGATTGGGATCCCTATATACCTGATAAAAACTAGATCAGATATCACATTTGCTGTGAATTATCTTTCTCGGTTCATGTAAGAACCAAAAGTTACTCACTGAAAAGTAGCAAAGCATGTTCTACACTATATCCATGGTAGTGTGGAGTATGGTTTAGAGTATAGTAAGAATGATGAATTCTTCTTATAGGGTTTCATAGACTATGACTTTGCTATATCAGTAGATGACCAAAAGTCAACATCTGGATATGTTTTTCATCTAGAATTTGGACTTGTATCATGGCACAAAAAGAAGCAACAAGTGGTTGCTTTATCTTAAATAGAGGTAGATTATCGTGCAGCATGAGGGCTAGTGTGCGAAGCAATATGATTGAGTCACATTATGGTAAGTAGGGGTTTACCTAAGAAACTTCCAGTTAACTTGTACTGCAACAACCAAGGTGTTTTAAACTTAGTGAAAAATCCAGTTCACCATGAGCACACCAAACATATTGACACAGTGTCATTTAATTTGAAATAAAGTTCCTAAACATAACATTAAGCTCCAATACATTCCCACTAACGAACATGTTGCAGACATCCTCACAAAGGCTCTTGGACGTGTCAAATTTGAGCTGTTTTACAACACTCTTTGAATATCAAAGTAAAATGTAATAAAGGGGGGATATTAGGGTAAAAATTAGTTTGTTACTTTTACCATTAGATTAATATATTTTTAATTTTAACCTAGAAGATATTATTCCTAATATCTATCCTATGGTTAGTAGTCGTAGTCATTTTGACTATGTTAGTTGTTAGTAGTTAAGTGCTTCTCATTCAAGTGCATTTGTTAGAATTTAACTAGGAAGATATTATTCCTAATATCTATCCTATGTTCCTATTATATTATTTAAAGCACTACCTTGAATATTATTTTCACTAAGGTTTTATGCTCTAACTAGCAATCAATAATAACAATCAGATCCTATCCCAGGGCGGGATGAGGGACTTGGCTCTGAACCCATTTTGTTCTCTTGAGAGATATTCATTTTCATTCAATAACTGTCTTATTTATCTGAGAAGAGAACGTTTCTTATTATAGCAAACACCATCCAGAGGAAGTCTAGTGATTGCATTTTAAAATTGATGTTTAAAATTCAAGTTACTGTAATATAAATAATATAGTTTGAATAATTGTTTTTCTTAATTTTATGGGTCACTAGAGGCCTTTCTTAAAAATTCACCTAAGTTACTATTTCTTATATACTTTAGCTTTCATAAATATATTAACATTTGTATTAAAATTAGTTTTAGCTTTAAAATATTAGATAAGAAGCACATATTTATAACATCCATATATCGAATAGTTGAATCTAAAATTTTCATAATTTTAAATATGTAGGTAAAAATATAATTTTAAAATATTAGATAAGTAGCACATATTTATAAAATCCATATATGGAATAGTTGAATATAAAATTTTCATAATTAGTTTTAGCTTTAATATTTTGAATATTTTATACTTTAGGAAGAAAACTAACAATCTAGATCCCCTAAGATAGCTGCAATAAAATGTCAAAAAGAAGGATAATATTTATATTTTAAAAAAACAAATAAGATCCATAAAATGAAAATAAAAAAGATCAAGAACAAAGATGTTAATTTTAGAACTGTTTATATTTACAAAGAAACTTGAAAAAACATCCATAAAATAAAAATCAGGAATTCAAACTTTTTAAGCAAAAAGATGTAGGCAACTAACTATAACAATTCGATTAAGATGAGAATTGAATTTATTTATAAATTCTCAAGCTTTGAAGGAGAGATTTGTGATATGCCAAGGTTTGGGGACATGTGTACAACCTGTTTTCTCTAGTAAAAACAAAATATTACTTGATTATTTTTTAATTTTATTTAGATTTTCATTGTATTTTCATTTGCAAGTAGTGAGTTGAAATATTTTAGTGATTTTTTTTGTTTAACACACATTACATCATAATGTTTGAATGCTGGATTACCCATGATGTACACAAGACCCAAAGCTCAAACCACATGCAATTACACACACCATGGTTTGAACATTGGACTTCCCAAAGAGAGGCCAAAGCCCTTACAACTACATTGTACCCACCAGGATATATTTTAATTTCGGTTACATGATTACATAATTTTGTGTTATATTGGTATTATATAGATAATAAGATAGGTAACAATATGACCTTTTATAAGTCACCTAAAAGATATAGTATCAATTATAAAAAAAATATAGACATTCAGTTTTATTTGATGTGGATCTTTGTTTATGCTTATGCAATCTAAGCAAGATAGAACCATATCAATGGTAGTCCTCTTTTTAAATCCCACTTATGCAATAAAACATATTTTACCATTGCAAAATATTCTTTGAAAGGTTCAAGTGGGTTCTTGCTAGGAATTTACATGGAGGGAAGCAAAATAAGATAGTGATGGTGTTCAATATGATCAAAATTATTATCTACAAATATGAAAAATAGACATATATCCACAATTATCATAACATAAAAATAATAATCTCACATTGTATTCTCATTTTATACATAATTAATGATAGGATATAGTCAACGAAAATAATCAAAATAGTCTAAATTACAAGTAAAAAATGAATGCTTTGATGAGGATAGATAGATTGGTTATGCCATTGAAAATATCTACTATGCATGTCATTGTTATATATTTCAATGTTGTACTCCTTCATGAAGTACAATATTATGTTTACATTTAGATCAATGACTACCATTGTGCCACAAATGACTTTCCTCGTACATCAAAACTAAAACTTTAAGAAATTTTCACTTAGGTTAAAACAAGGGAGGAAAACAACTTGTGTAGAGAGTGTTACCAAAAATGAAAGGAAAGAGAGCCATCCTCTATGCTCCATAATATTCCTCATAGAAATAATTCTATCTAGCTTGTGTCTTCTTAGAGCACTTAACTAGAATGCATGTCTTAACTATTACTCTCAACACACTGATTCCCATCCATACACTATCTAAAATGGGACACCATTTTTTATGTAGAATTCACCTATATTTTATAGAGGATTTTGCTTCTTGCTAAAATACCTTATTTGTGAGAATAATATCAACACTTAGAATACCACCTTGTTCTCTTTCATAGAACTTATGAAACTGCTTAACAACTATGAAGCCTAGGTTACAAAATAAATCTAGACTCAATTAGTTTTATTAATAAATATAATTGTAAGTAGATTCTTCATCTCGCATATACATAAAATATGAACATATAATGAGGGGAATATTTTTTTATCATAATGACTATTTTGAAGTAAAATATATAGTCTCATAGATACATTTGTCTTATTTGTTTAAGCTTAATGATTGAAGAATAACAAAAAATCAAAATACTATAATAATACAAATAATAATTATAAAATATATATACTATAATTAAGATGGTAAGAGTTGAAGATATATACAAATCATTCTAGAGGTTGAATATTTGATTGTTGGCTAAATGTAGTCATAGTTTTTATAGATTTTGAATCTCTCCAACCATGAAATTCCTATTCTTGGATGGTCCATCCACATTGTATATTGTGCATGTGACCAATTTCTATTATTGTAGGAGTCCTATATTTAGCTACTTAAATTTAGTTTTTCTTAGAAATAATAAATCCAATTCATGTAAATACCATATTGATCAACCATATTTTATAAGTTACTTTTTCTTCAATATGGACCACACGATAAAGAAAATAACTTATTTTTGAAACATTAATTGTGCATCTTTTAGTGAGTTGAAATTTTTTTTCACCACTATAAAACTCAAAGTTTTTGTAGAATATTCTTCACCAATGTTTCAAGTTCACCAAGAAATGATTTGGGCAATTATTTCTAGTAAATTAAAGTCATCAATTTGATATAAATCTTAGCTAGTTTAAGTTATTTTATTTATAATTTTTTAGTGTTTCTAAATGTTCAAAAGCAATATATACTAATTAAGGTCCATTTCATTTGAATCAAATATTTCTCCATGTAAGAGAGTGTTTAAGAGGATCTGGAAAGATTTTAATAATCCAGGCTCATGAATGGAGATAGTGAAAATATTTTAACCCTTGATTCATGATTTTCACCCTTTGAGATTGAAACCCACTTTGTTGCTTCATGGAAACCTCTAAATGTATTTATGTTGATTTTTCTCTAGAGGTTCAATTTTCTCTAGCAGAGCTAGAAGTCCTATTTTCTACTTAAACACCTATGCTAAAGGAGAGTGGGAAGTTTGAGTTTGGTAGTTCAAAATCCTGGTGCAAACCTAAAAACTTGGAGGAGAACTGCAAGGCTTTCTTTTCCCCTATCAGTGTTGGTCCTGGGGTTTTGTTCGAGTTACTCCCTATCCCTTTTAGTGAATTGCCTGGCATTTTTTGTGGAGTGATGGCTTGGGTTGGAAGTGCCTTGTTATGTATTGACCAGGGGTCTTTTTTTGGCCTCCTTTCTGCTTTAGGGCTTCCTATTTGGGAGGAAAGTTGTTCTTCTATGTTCTTGCAGGGCTCAAACCCACTAGGGTTGGAGGTTGGGCTTCTATGTGTGCCTGTGGGGTCTAATCCCATAGGCTTAAATGTTCTGGGTACTTTCAAAAACCCACTCCTTGGTTTTGGGATCCTCTTAAAATCAATTTGCTCTCTCTGAACCCTTGGATTTAGGGTTTTGAGATCTTTTCGATTGGTTCTAGTGATTCTTCCTTGTGCTATTTTTAGATGGATATTTTTATTTTGTTTCATAGGCTCAGAGTTTTTATAGTTGGAGTGGAATGTTTTAATTCTCTATTTCCAAATCGGTGGTTGGGTGAGCTTTAGGAATTGTGTCTGGTGTGGTAAATATCTTGTTTCTGCTTTGGATGTTGTTCTGGTAGACCTTTATCTAGGGATAAGGGTGTTTGTTGCCTAAGACATCATTGGAAGACTAGTGGTATGGTGCTAGCCTTTGTCCTATGGTAGAGGTGAGTATTGGTGTTCCACCCCCATGTGCTTTGGAAGTCATCATATGGATTCAGGGTTTCAATTTTTCCCTTAGATAATCCTTGTTTGTGGGTTTTTGAGGGTGGTTTTCAATGGGGATGCGACTCATACCTAGTTGGTTTTTATCCTAGAAGGGCTAGTGAAGAGTGAAGTTATCACATGATTTGTGCTTCTAGTTTTGTGTCTCATCCACTTGGGTGTTTTTCATGGCTTCTGCTTCAATGCTAGGTGGATCTTTTCTTCTTTCCTCAATCTCTAGTTGGGTGGTTTCTATAGGAGGTGCACGCTACCATAGTATATTTTTGGTTCCTATTTTAAAGTTTTTTAGTGGCATGGGCCTTCGGGTTGGTTATCTACTATGGAAGAGGTGAGTTTATTATTGGCCACATGTTCGAGAGCCTGTAGTTGGATATATTAATGGATGAAGTTGGAGTTTTAATCTTCAATACTTCTTCTACGTTCTGGTTTTTGCCTAGTTGGTGGCAGGATTCTTTCTTTTTTGAATTTACATGGTGGAATAGGCTGCCACCACAAATTTGAGTAGGTTGTCTAGCTTTTATGGCCACCACAATATTCTACGTTGTCCACCCCAAAAGCCATTACACAGTTCTTCATGCAGTATGATCCTATAACCACCATGCCATATTCATTTTAAACCTTTTACACTGCTAAAAGTACCAGGAAAGGAAAGGGACAAGCATTCAGTCTAGTGAGGCCCCAGATTTGAATTTTGAACCCCTGTTACCCTTATGAAGTTTGGTCTAACCAATTTATCTACACCTCTAACATGGGTTATTATGAGGGGTTCCAGTTCCCTCGTATCAAGTGGAGTTTGAACTTGGTTCTCCTAAATGAAACCCATGAACTTTACCACTACGGTAAGCTTGCAGCTCAAAGAAAGAAAAGGGCGTAACACTAGGAAAAATCGTATAGGTATTTTTAATGGCTTTTGCTTCAATGTTGGGTGGATTTTCTTTGCTTTCTCCAATCTCTGGTTGGTTTGTTTCTCCAAGAGGCACATGCTATCATAGTGAATTTTTGGTTCCTATTTTAAAGTTATTTCTAGTGGCTTGGGCCTAGGGGTTGGAAGGTTGGTTTTCTATTATAGGCCTCTATTTTGTGGTAGAGGTGATTTTATTGCTAGCCAATTGTTCAGGAGCCTCTAGTTGGATCCGTTAATGTATGGAGTAGCAGTTTCAAGCTTCAATCCTTCTTCTATGCTCTGGTTTTTTCCTAGTTAGTGGCAAGATTCTACATTCATGCTTTTGGTTTTGCAGTGCTTTTACCAAGGCTTCAATTTTAGCTCTTGGGTGGTTTTGTAGCTTGAAAGAATTGTAAAGAGCAGTTTTAATGAAATTTTCTAATATTGTGCTTTTGATCATAGTAGGATTCTGCTTTCCAGTTCTTGGCCTTTGAGTTCTAGTTTCCATGACCAGTTTTCTAGGGTTCACTTGATTTATTTATCAAATCTAGGTGGAGCGGGTTTTTAATTTTTTAAATTTCAAATCCTTCTTTTTTGAGGGGATTTTTTTGTGGTGTTTTTGCCACCTGTGGGCTTTTATTGTTATATATTTATAATTTCAATCTCAGTTGGGAGTTGTTGACCCCCTCTATGGGGTTTCAGTTGGTGCCTTTGGCTTAGAAGCTATTCTTGTTAGCCTATGATAGGATATTGTTGTATTTCTTGTGGGATCACCTCAAAAAATTCAACCTAGGTTGTGGGTCCCTCTCAAAACCCTCTCTTTTAATTATAATTTTTTTTATTATATTTATAGTTCTTTTATTTATTAAATATAGGTCTATTATACTCATATATATATATATATTATGTATATTATATTTTCTTACAATATATTTTATATGTTATTATTTGATGAACAAAATTTGGAGTTACACTCTAAATGAAAAGTTAACAATTTTCTATACTTCAAATTTGAATGGTGAAAAAGAAATATGGTTTTTTTTGAATGAAATTTTACATTTGGAGCACTATAAACATTAAAATTCTGAACCCTAGTCCTAAGAAATTATAGCTTATAAAATAATCAAAATATAAACATATGTAAACAAACATTATGTATCTTACGAATATATTTGGTTGTTATGGTTTGTGTTTTACTATATCTTAGAAACATTGTACATATGGATGCAAATATTTGATATACATTTCTAATAGGAGAAAATACAAACAAATGAAAGAACGCATGAATGAAAAAAAAACGTGTAGATGAAGAAATGGAATGTGCACTTGGATGAATATCCTATTATTAGCAAATTAGGAATGAAATTTGGGAAGAAACAAAGAACATCATCTTGTTCCATTTACTCCCGTGTATAATCAACACCTGAAAGCCTACATTGGAGAAAACATCAATTGGATGACATAAATGCTCATGGCCCAACTGAAGACTAACTCAAATCAATATAGTTGTGAAATAGGCATATGCAATAGGTGGAAAGAATAATTACCTTTTGTACATCATGGGTACCAGGTAAGGACTAACTCAAAAGTCTATATATTGATATATTGTACATCTTGGGTAATTGAGGTTATATATATATATATATATAAATAAAATGTGAACCATCTAGCTATAGAGATCCTCAAGCAGTGGAATCATTATAAGAGTTGTTTGTGAAGGAGAAATTAATAAATTTTTAATGTTACAAAATGTAAAAATTTTAGGTTATATTTTAAGGTTTGCAAAGATTGTTGTTTCTAAGGTTCTTGTCTTGAAGGATGTCTTTTATGTTATGAATATAAAAAAACCTTCTTTTCTATTTGAGAAGTTCAAGTGGTATCAATTTAAAACAATAAAATATAATATAATACACTTGTCAAAATAATATTATATCTCTAACATAACCAATGTACAAGTCAATATAAAAAGAAAAAAGAAAAAAAAAATACTATTCAAATTAAAATATAAATGTATATATTTTATTTTATAGCTTATTGCTAAAATATAAAATGATAATATAATTTACATGATTAAAAATTCATAAACAATAGCAAAACCAATGTTTTCCTAATTACAACTCGAACCACACAATCAATTATCAAAGCATACAACTGAAAACACATTGAAAATTCCTTTCAGGAAACATGAATTCTTACTGGGAAAGCCCAATGCTTTTACAATTGCTGTGCCAAGAATAGTAACCAATTTTATCCTCCTTTAAAATTCTTTTAGAAAAAGAAAACATATTTAAGTATGGTTCCAATATTCCTGTTTTCTCGGGTCCCAATTCCCAAAACAAACTCATTGCTTTAAAACATTATGAAAATAAATGTACGTCGGCTACGTGGACCTTTATAGAAATAAATGGACGATAATATTAATATGGAGCCATTAGAACTTGAGTCAGTCCATTTCTCAGTGATTGCATACAACATTCTCTGTTTGAAAGTCCTCTCTTGCGCACTCGTATTTGAAAGGCCCGTCGATTCACATCACCGTTAGAAAAGACTAGAATAATAACTGAGTGAAGACCTTCGTCGACTATTACTGAAAAACAGATATAAAGATGGGGAACTCGTCTGGAAAACCCAAACAAGCAGCGACGCCTATTCTTATTTCGAGCCTGGACAAGCTGAGGGAGAGCCTTGACAGAGCCTTGACATGATCGAGGAAAAATAAGCCATTTTACAAGCAAAGATTGCAGACGGAATTAAGAAAGCCAAGGATTTTAGAAACGCAAAGAATAAAAGATCAGCTATTCTCTGTTTGAAGAGGAAGAAACTTTTCGAAGAGCAACTTGAACGTGTGCAAGAATTCCAGTTAAGAATATGTGATCAGTTGATGCATGTGCAACGATGAAAACAATGAACAGAGCTACCGCCATTGAAGGCGTGAATAAGATAATGGATGAGATCGTGGATCCCATTGAGAAACTCATGGAAATCCAGGAAGCCGTATCCAGACACATGGGTGCAACTGCAGATTTTGACGACGAAGAACTTCAGGCCGAATTGGAGGAAATGGAAATGGAAGTCGAAGGAGAAGCTGTGGATCCACAAATAAATTTACCTCAAAACCCAGTTCCAATTCTAGGCAAGCTGCAACCCAACATGCTTGGCCCTCAGAAGAGTAGTAGTAGTGTTGGTGGTGATATTTCTATGCCCAGAGAATCCATTGGAACGTTTGTAGAGACAGTCAAACAGAAGGATAGGATAGCCCTACACTGACATCTGTCTTCACAATTACAAAATAGAAGAATAACACTTGTTCACCTTCGTCTCTAGGTCTTTAACCAGTGTTAATCGGTTTTAATTATGTGGTTTTTTTTTAATAATTTTAAGCTTGATTTTTTATTCCACAACATTGTTTGAATTTATTTTTGTAATTAAATAATTGATATGATAGTTTAATTATTTTTGTGTCGGTTTTTTAATTGATATTTATGCGTTTTTTAAAGGATGATTGAAGCTATAAGAGTTTTAGGAAAGATAATCAATAAATCTATTTTCTCTTTTTTAAATTTATAAATTAATCAATGTGGTCTTTTGTTTCTTCTATCTTTCTTCTTAATTTTATGGGTCACTGGAAGCCTTTTTAAAAAATTACTATTTCATATTTACTTTAGCTTTCATAAAAATATTAACATTTGTATTAAAATTAGTTTTAGCTTTAAAATATTATATAAGGAGCGTATATTTATAATAACCATATATAGAATAGTTGAATCTAAAATTTTAATAATTTTAAATATGTAGATAAAAATATAATTTATAGTTATTTTATATTATTTGAATATTTTATATTTTAAAAATAAAATTAACAATCTAAATATCCTAAGAATAAAATGTCAAAAAGAGGAATAATATTTATATTTAAAAAAATAAAAAAGATCCATAAAATGAAAATAAAAAATATCAAGAAAAAGGACGTTAATTTTAGAATTGTTTTATTTACAAAGAAACTTGAAAAAACATTCATAAAATAAAAATCAAGAATTCAAACTTTTTAGGCAAAAAGATGTAGGCAACTAACTATAACAATTTAATTAAGATGAGAATTGAATTTGTTTATAAATTATCAAGCTTTAAAGAAGAGAGTTGCCATATGCCAAGGTTTGGGGACATGTGTACAACTTGTTTTCTCTAGTAAAAACAAAATATTACTTGACTATTTTTTTCTTTATATTTAGATTTTTATTGTATTTAAATTTGTAAGTAGTGAGTTGATATATTTTAGTTTTTTTTTTTTAACACACAACTTACACCATAATGCTTGAATGCTGGATTACCCATGATGTTCACAAGACCCAAAGCTCAAACCACATGAAATTACACACACATGGTTTGAACATTGGACCTCCCAAAGAGAGGCCAAAGCCTTTACCACTACATTGTCTCCACTAGGATAAATTTTAATTTTTGTTACATGATTACATAATTTTGTGTTATATGGGTATCATATAGATAAGAAGATAGGTAACAATATGACCTTTTATAAGTCACCTAAAAGATATAGTATTAATTATAAAAAAATATAGACATTCAGTTTTCTTTGATGTGGATCTTTGTTTATGCTTATGTAATCTAGGAAATATAGAACCATATAAATGACAGTCCTCTTTTTTAAATCCCACTTATACAATAAAGAATATTTTACCATTGTAAAGTATTCTTTGGAAGGGTCAAGTGGGTTTTTACTAGGAATTTACATGGAGGGAAGAAAAATAAGATAATGATGGTGTTCAATATGATCAAAATTATTATCTACAAATGTGAAAAATAGACATATACATAATTGTCATGAAAAGAAAATTAATAATCTCACATTCTATTATCATTTTTCTATGTAATTAATGATAGGATATAGTTGAAAAAAACAATCAAAATAGTCTAAAGTACAAATCAAAAATGAATAATTTGATGAGGGTAGATAGATTAGTTATGCCATTGAAAATATCTACTAAGTATGTCATCATTATATATTTCAATATTGTACTCCTTCATGAAGTACAAGATCATACTACAAACTACTTTCCTCATACATCAAAACTAAAACTTCAAGAAATTTTCACTTGTGTAGAGAATGTTACCAAAATTGAAAGGAAAGAGAGCAATCCTCTCTGCTCCATAACATTACTCATAGAAATAATTCTATTTAGCTTGTGTCATCTTAAGCACTTAACTAGAATGCATGTCTTAATTATTACTCTCAGTACATTGATTCTCATCCATACATTAACTAAAATGGAACACCCTTTTTAATGTAGAATTTACTTACATTTTATAGAGGATTTTGCTTCTTGCTAAAAGGTATTATTTGTGAGAATAATATCAATAATTAGAAGACCATGTTGTTCTCTTTCATAGAACTTATGAAACTGCTTAACAACTATGAAGCCTAGGTTACAAAAGGAATCTAGACTCAATTATTTTTATTAATAAATATAATTGTATGTAGATTATTCATCTTGCATATACATAAAATATGAAATATAACATGAAGGGAGTATTTTTTTTATCACAATGACTATTTTGAAGTAAATATATAGTTTCATAAATACAATTGTCTTATTTGTTTAAGCTTAATGATTGAAGAATAACAAACATTCAAAATACTATAATAATACAGATAATAATTTCAAAATATAAATATGAATTCATTCTATTTTTTTGGTGGCTGCTTTTATTGGGAGTTGTGACATCGTCGAACGTTTTTGTTCTCAGGGGGTGCTCAGTTTATTTCTGATTTTGCTTCTAGCTTGGCGATAAATGTAACTCAAGGTGTTATTTGCTTGTGTAGAACTTTATCAGTTCTCCCTTCTTTGAGGCCTTGGGGTTGTGTTTCCGTCTTCTGTCTTGATTACCTCTGGCCTTCTTCGAGGATGGTTCAGTATTTTTTGCGCTCGTGGCTTTCTTTGTAGTGGTTGAGGGATCCCATTAAAACCCTCTTGCTCTCATGGCTTTCTTTGTAGTGGTTGTGGGATCTCGTTAAAACCCTCTTCTTTTAATAGTACCAAAAAAAAAAAAGATGGTAAGAATTGAAGATATATACAAATCATTCTAGAGGTTGAATATTTGATTGTTGGTCAAATGTAGTCATAGTTTATAAAGATTTGGAATCTATCCAGCCATGAAATTTCTATTCTTGGGTGGTCCATCCACATTGCATATTGTACAAGTGACCAATTTCTATTATTGTAGAAGGAATCCTATATTTAGCTACTTAAATTCAATTTTGATTAGAAATAATCAATTAAATTAATGTAAATACCATATTGATCAACCATATTTTTAAAATTTACTTGTTCATCAATATGGACCACACCATATATAAAATAACTTATTTTTGAAGCATTATCTGTGCATCTTTCAACGAGTTGAAAACTTTTTCCACCACTATGAAACCCAAAGTTTTTGTCCAATATTCTTCACCAATGGTTCAAGTTCACCAAGAAATGATTTGGGCAATTATTTCTTGTAAAATAAAATCATCAATTTGATATAGTTCAAATCTTAGCTAGTTTAAGTTCTTATTTTATTTAGATTTTTTAGTGTTTCTAAATGTTCAAAAGCAATATATACTAATTAAGGTCCATAGAGATTTCTCGATGTAAGAGAGTGCCATAGAGGATTTGGAAGGCTATTAATAATCACCCTATAAATAATGGGAATGTTATTCATCTTATTAAATTTGTTGATATTGTGCTTCTTAGATGTTAATATTATGTTTATAATTGAGAATGGGTGGAGTTGTGAGAAGTGATTTTGAATTTTGTCATGGGTGCGAGAACAATCGAGGCTCTGGATCCCATTGTTGAGGAATCTAGGCTCATGAATGGAGACGGTGAAAATATTTTATCCCTGGATTCACACTTTTCACCCTTTGATATTGAAACCCTCTTCCCTGCTTCATGGGAACCTCCCAAATGTATTTATGTTGATTTTTCTTTGGAGGCTCAATTTTCTCCAGCAAATTGAAGTCCTATCAGTGTGCAAAACCTAAAAAATTGGAGGACGACTACAAGGCTTTCTTTTTCCCTATCAATGTTGGCCTTGAGGTTGTGTTTGAGGTGCTCCCTATCCCTTTTAGTGCATTATCTGGTGGTTTTTTTGTGGAGTGATGGCTTGGGTTGGAAGTGCCTCGCTATTGATTGACTAGTGGGATTTGTTTGGCCTCCTTTATGCTTTAGGGTTTACCCATTGGGGGGAAATTTGTTCTTCTATGTTATTGTGGGGATCGAACCCACTGGGGTTGGAAGTTGGTCTTCTATGTGTGCCTGTGGGGTCTAATACCATAGGCTTAAAGGTTCTAGGTCCTTTCAAACCCCTTCTCTTTGATTTTGGAATCCTCTTAAAACCTAGTTTCTCTCTATGAACCCTTGGCTTCATGGCTTTGAGAGCTTTTTGATTGGTTCTGGTGATTATCCCTTGTGCTATTTTTAGATGGAGATTTTTGTGTTATTTGATAGGCTCAAGGTTTTTGAGTTGGAGGGGAATGTTTTCATTCTCTGTTTTCCCAACCGATGGTTGGGTGAGCTTCAAAAACTGTGTATTTGAGCTGGTGTGGTAAATCTCTAGTTTTTGCTCTGGATGTTGTTCTAGTAGACCTCTATCTAGGGGCAAGGGTGTTCATTTCATGAGATTTTGTTAGTGGTATTGTGCTAACCTCTGTACCATGGTAGATGTGAATATTGGTGTTTCATGCCCATGTGCTTTGGAAGTCTTCATCTAGACTTAGGTTTTTAGTTTTTTTCGTAGAGAAACCCAATTTGTGGGATTTTGAGGGTGGTTTTTGGTGGGGATGTGACTTATCCCCAGTTGGTTTTTATCCTAGAAGTTCTAGTGAAGAGTGAATTTATCATATGATTTGTGCTTCTAGTTTTGAGTTTGATCTACTTGGGTGTTCTTCATGGCTTCTGCTTCAATGATAGGTGGATTTTCTTTACTTTATCCAATCTATGTTTGGATGGTTTCTCTAGGAGGTGCACACTATCACGGTGGATTTTTGGTTTCTATTTTTAAGTTGTTTCTAGTGGCTTGGTCCTTCGAGTTGGAAGGATAGTTTTCTGTTGAATGCCTTTGTTCTGTGGCAGAGGTGAGTTTATTGCTAGCCACATATTCGAGATTCTATAGTGGGATATATTAACATATGAATTAGGAGTTTAAAGCTTCAATTATTCTTTTGTGCTTTATTTTTTACCTTGTTGGTGGCAGGATTCTTTTTTTTTTTAATTTACATGGTGGAATTGGTAGTTGCTACAAATTCAGGTAGGCTATCTAGCTTTTATGGCCACCATAGTATTCTACACTGTCTACCCTAGAAGCCACCACATATTTCTTCATGTAGTCTACCCCTATAACCACCATGCCATAATAATTTTAAACATTTTTTTCCATTGAAATCACCAAGAAAGGACAAGCATTCAGTTCGGTGAGGCCCGAGATTTGAACCTTGGACCTCTGCCTCCCTTACAAAGTTTGGTCGAACCAATTGGTCTACACCTCAGACCTTTAAAATTTAATTTTACATGGGTTTTTATGAGGGGTTCCTATCCCCTCGTACAAAGTGGATATGTCTAGATGAGGCAATTTTGTTGTAATATGATTCTTGGCTCTTGTAGGTTTTTATGATTTCAATAAAAAATTTACTCCTTTTTTTTATCAAAAACAAAATTGTGCATATTTCAATGAGTTTAATTTTTTTTCCACCACTATGAAACCCAAAGTTTTTGTCGAATATTGTTCACCAATGTTTCAAGTTCACCAAGAAATGATTTGGGCAATTATTTCTAGTAAATTAAAGTCTTCAGTTTGATATAGTTCAAATCTTACCTGATTTAAGTTTTTATTTTATATAGAATTTTTAGTGTTTTTAAGTGTTCAAAAGCAAAAAGCAATATACACTAATTAATTTCCCTTTCATTTGAATCACAAATATCTCCATGTAAGAGAGTGACATAGAGGATCTGGAAAGCTATTAGTAATAAATCTATAAATAATGGGAATGGAATTATTCATCTTATTAAATGTATTAATATTGTGCTTCTTAGATGTTGTTAATATTATATTTATAATTGAGAATGGACAGAGATGTGAGAAGCGATTTTGAATTTTATCATGGGTGCGAGACCAGCCAATAATCTGGATCCCATTTTTGAGGAATGCAGGCTCATGCTTCATGGGAACCTCTAAATGTATTCATGTTGATTTTTCTTTGGAGGTTCAATTTTCTCCAATGGAGTTGGAAGTCCTATTTGTTGCCTGGACACCTATGCTAAAGGAGAGTGGGAGGTTTGAGTTTAGTAGTTCGGAGTCCTAGTGTGAATCTAAAAACCTGGAGGAGGATTGCAAGGCTTTATTTTATCCTATCACTATTGGTTGTAGGGTGGTATTCGAGGTGCTCCCTATCCTTTTCAATGCATTATCCAATGTTTTTTTGTGGAGTGATGGCCTGGGTTGGAAGCACCTCACTATTGATTGACCAGGGGTCTTTTTTTGGACTCCTTTCTACTTTTGGGATTCCCCTTTGGGGGTAAATTTGTTCTTCTATGTTCCTATGGGGTTCAAACCCATTGGGGTTAGAGGTTGGGCTTCTATGTGTGCCTATGGGGTCTAATACCATCGACTTAATGGTTCTGGGTACTTTCAAAATCCTGCTCCTAGGTTTTGGGATCCTCTTAAAATTGAGTTGCTCTCTTTAAACCCATGGCTTTAGGGCTTTGAGAGCTTTTCGATTAGTTATGGTGATTCTTCCTTGTGCTATTTTTAGATGGATATTTTTGTGCTATTTCACAGGATCAGGGGTTTTGAGTTGGAGGGGAGTGTTTTCATTATGTGTTTTCCCAATCGGTAGTTGGGTTAGCTTCAAGAAATGTGTGTTTGAGCTGGTGTGGTATATCTCTGGTTTCTGATATTGTTCTGGTAGGCCTCTATCCAGGGGCAAGGGTGTTTATTGTTTGAGAATTCATTGGAAGGTTGGTGGTATGGTGCTAGCCATTGTAATGTGACAGAGGTGAGTATTGGTGTTCCACCCCCATGTGCTTTGGAAGTCATTCGTTTGAATTCAAGGTTTCAATTTTGAGATTTTAGTGAGTATTCTTAAAGAATATTGGTTTGTGGGATTTTGAGAGTGGTTTTTGGTAGGGATGCGACTCGTTCCTAGTTGGTTTTTATCCTAGAAGTGCATGTGCAGAGTGAATTTATCACATGATTTGTGCTTCTAGTTTTTGGTCTAATCTGCCTAGGTGTTTTTCATGGCTTCTGCTTCAATGCTGGGAGGATTTTCCTTGCTTTCCTAATCTCTAGTTAGGTGGTTTCTCTAGGAGGTGCATGCTATCACGGTGGATTTTTGTTCCTATTTTTAAGTTATTTCTAGTGGCTTGGACCTTCAGGTTGGAAGGCTAGTTTTCTATTCAAGATTTTGTTCTATGGTAGAGGTGAGTTTATTACTAGCCACATGTTCAAGAGCCTACAGTTGGATCTATTAATGGATGAAGTGGGAGTTTCAATCTTCAATACTTCTTGTGCGCTCTGGTTTTTGCCTAGTTGGTGGTAAGATTCTTTTTTTGAATTTACATGGTGGAATTAGTTGTCACCACAAATTTGGGTAGGCTATCTAGATTTTATGGCCATCACAGTATTCTATGTTGTCCACCCTAGAAGCCACCACATAGTTCTTCATACATTCTGCTCCTATAACCACCATGCCATAATTATTTTAAACCTTTTACATCATTGAAAGCACTAGAAAAGAGATAAGAATTCAGTCTAGTGAGGTCCAATATTTGAACCTTGGACCTCTACTCCCCTTTCGAAGTTTGGTTGAACCAATTGGTCTACACCTCATTTAAGTTTACATGGGCTTTTATGAGGGGTTCCAATCCCATTTTACCATGTGGGGTTTTAAATTGGTTCTCTTGAATGAAATCCATGAACTTTACCACTACAGTAATCTTGCAGCTCAAATAAAGAAAAGGGTGCAACACTGGGACAAACTACTTAGGTGTTTTTCATGGCTTTTGCTTCAATGCTAGGTGGAATTTATCTAATTTCTCCAATATTTAGTTTGGTTGTTTCTCTAGAAGGCACGTGCTATCATAGTGGATTTTTGGATCCTATTTTAAAGTTATTTCTAGTGGCTTGGGCCTTCAGGTTGGAAGGCTGGTTTTCTGTTGCAGGCCTCTTTTCTATGGTAGAGGTGAGTTTGTTGCTAGCCAGTTGTTCAGGATCCTGTAGTTGGATACATTAACGAATGGAGTGGTAGTTTCAAGCTTCAATCCTTCTTCCATGCTCTGGTTTTTCCTAGTTGGTCGTAAAATTTTGTAATCATGCTTTTGGTTTTACGATGCTCTTGCCAAGGCTTCGATTTTGAATCCTAGGAGGTTTTGCAGCTTGGAAGCACCATAAAGAGTAGTTTTAATGAAATTTTCTAATCTTGTTCTTTCGTTCATGGTAGAATTCTACTTTCCAATTCCTTGTATTTGGGTTTTAGTTTCCATGACCGATTTTCTAGGGTTCACTTGATTTATTTGTCAAATCTGGGTGGAGCAGGTTTTTTATTTTTTACATTTTAAACCCTTATTTTTGGGGGGGATTTATTGTGGTGTTTCTACCAGGTGTGGGATTTTCTTATTATATATTTGTAATTTTAGTCTCTGTTGGGATCTATTGACCCCCTCTATGGGGTGTCGATTGGTTCCTTTGGCCTAGAATTTGTTCTTGTTAGCCTTCAATTGGAGATTGTTGTATTGGTTGTGGGATCATCTCAAAATCCTCATCCTAGGTTGTGGGTCCCTCTCAGAACCCTATTTTTTAATTATAAAAAAAATCCTGGAGACTTCTTAGATATTCTTGGTAATACGTCAGAATCAGACTAGATGATATTAATATAATATGGACCTAGGTGGAGGCCTTCACCGAGAGACATTTGGATTTCCTTTTCAAATCACCATGAGTGCCCTAAAAAGGGGTATATAAATGACCTGAATGCTTGGACGAGCTTGGTGCATGGGACTTTACAGAAGAGGGATCCTAGGCAAAAGGATGGCAAGCTTTCCCATGCACACCCCTTGAAGTTACAACAATTATTGGAGTCTTCAAACTCTTATACTACCCAAAATTAAAATAAGACGAGCCGTCACCCTCCAAATCCTCTTTCTCATCACTGGATGAGGAAGCATAATGAAACAATATCGACAATGGTATCAGCATCACTTCAATAACATTTATGGCATCCGTAGCCACCAAGCCTCTCTCCTTAGCCACAAAATCAAGGATTAATAGTGCCATACCCTGATGAATAGGGTCTAGACCTCTACCATATTGAACATTAGTCATGGAAGTTTCCATAGACTAAAATAGGAACCTGGGGATATTCATCCATTGTTTCATGCAAAGATGATTAAGAAATAAGGCATTATAACTATGAACAACATCATTAGTAGATGAAGAGTAAAAGAATCCATGATAACAATAAGAATCCTATCCCAGGACGGGATGAGGAACTTGAATCTGATCGTATTCTATTCTCTTAAGAGATATTCATTTTCATCCAGGAATAGTCTTATTTCTATGAGAAGAGAATGTTTCTTCTTATAGTAGACACCATCTAGAGGAAGTCCCTTGATTGATTTTTAAAATTGATGTTTAAAATCCATTACTCTAATATAAATAATATAGTTTGAATACTTTTTTTTCTTAATTTTAAGGGTCACTGGAGGCCTTTCTAAAAAAATTACCTAAGTTATTATTTCTTATATACTTTAGCTTTCATAAATATATTAACATTTGTATTAAAATCAGTTTTAGATTTAAAATATTAGATAAGTAGCACATATTTATAACATCCATAATAGTTGAATCTAAAATTTAATAATTTTAAATATGTAGGTAAAAATATAATCTATAGTTATTTTATATTATTTTAATATTTTATACTTTAGGAAGAAAACTAACAGTCTAGATCCCTTAAGGCAGCTGCAAGAAAATATCAAAAAGAAGGATAATATATATATTTAAAAAAAAAGATCCATAAAATGAATATAAAAAATATTAAGAAAAAGGATGTTAATTTTAGAATTGTTTATATTTACAAAGAAACTTGAAAAAACATCCATAAAATAAAAATCTAGAATTCAACCTTTTTAGGCAAAAATATGTAGTCAACTAATTATAAAAATTCAATTAAGATGAGAATTGAATCTGTTTATAAATTCTCAAGCTCTAAAGGAGAGAGTTGTGATATGCCAAGGTTTGGGGATATGTGTACAACCTGTTTTCTCTAGTAAAAATAAAATATTAGTTGACTATTTTTAATTTATATTTAGATTTTCATTGTATTTTCATTTTCAAGTAGTGAGTTGAAATATTTTAGTTTTTTTTTTGTTTAATGCACATGACTTAAACCATAATGCTTGAATGCTGGATTACCCATGATGTACACAAGATCCAAATATCAAACCACATGAAATTACACATGCCATGGTTTGAACATTGGACGTCCCAAAGAGAGGCCAAAGCCCTTACCACTACGTTTTCCCCACCAGGATAGATTTTAATTTTGGTTACATGATTACATAATTTTGTGTTATTTTGGTATTATATAGATAATATGATAGGTAACAATATGACATTTTATAAGTATTTATTTCTTGGTGTGAGGAAGAGGATGTGGTACTCTAGTGTGTCTGCATGTGAGGAGGTGGAGTTGGAGGCTTAAAAAATCAACTTGAGCAACTCGTTTTGGTTTGGTAAGCATGGCGAGGTGAGTCCTTCTTCGTCTTGGGACCTTGGAAAGGTTTGCTCAGGGGTGGTGGGTAGGGATGTTGGTTATAGGGTGGTGGGTAAGGGAGCTTCTTCTCTGCCATCCTTTTTCTAGATGGTGGTTGGTATGTCCTTTGGTGAATCATTTTTTCCTTGTGAAGTTAATGCAGAATTTGGCCAAATCCATGTCCCAAATAGCATAGTTGACTGCCTACTAAGGAAAGGATATTGGAATTTGGTGGATAAATTTGTAGGTGGTAGACCACCATTGGAAGTGCTTAAGCGCTGGGTCTTATCTCGGTGGAAGCCTCGTGGCTTGTTGGACCTTGCCACACTTCCTCAATTTTTTTTATCAGGCTCTCTTGTGAGGAGGAATCCTACAAAATTTTGGAAGGTGACCCTTGGTTTTATTGGAATTGTGGTCTCTTTATTAGAAAGTGGGGCCATGATTTTAACACGGTTCTTCAGAGGGTCAATTTGGTCCTAGTTTGGATTTTCCTGTCTGATTTTTCTACGTACTTATGGCATGAGAGTGTCTTTAGGGTGGTGGCGAGTTCTATCGGTAACTTTGTTTCTTTTGATAAGGTTTTTTTTTTTCTGTGACACAAAGGCAATATGTTAGAATGTGTATCATGGTGGACATAGAGAAGAATATTCCAAGCTTTGTGGAGCTTGTTTCTCACCTGGGTACGTGGGTGCAGGTTGTGGTTTATGAGAATAAGCCATAGGCTTGTAAGACTTATGGTCTGGTGGGCCATCATCAGAATTTTTATCCCCAAAAGAAGTCTGTTAACCAAATTATTCTTAAGGACCTAAAGTGGGGGGGGTCAATGTGGATATTTTCCCCAAGCGAACCCCATTCAAGAAGCAGAAGGTTTGGCACAAGAAATCTTAGGGGTCTTCAAAAGGTAAGGAGATTGCTTCTTCTCCTTCTCAGTTGAAGAATGCTAGTGGGGCACTTGATTTCGGTCATAAGGAGTTCACCAAAAATAGGAAGGGTTATCCGAACCCTACTCCCCATAATTTGGAGGTGGTCCTTCAAGTAGATCCTTTGAGTCAAGATGTTGATTTACCTCTTTCAAACTCCTTTGAATATTTGGAATTGGTGAGGGAAGAGGATGCTCAAGCAACTCAGATTATGGAGTCTCTATCTCCTTTGATGGCATCTTTGGCTTCTCCAGCCAAAGAGCTTTATGCTCCTAGGAATTTTAAGAAGTCTCCTTCCCCTAAGGTGGTTGGAGATTCTAATATGGTTAGGGGTCAAAGCTCAAATTCCTCTCCATTGCCTATTGTGGAGAAAGGGTCACCTGGTCCCAAGACTAGAAGCCATCGTAAGAAAGGTGTGGATACTGGGATGGTCAAGAAACCTGGTAGACCCCCAAGTAAATCAGGAAGGAAGAGATCAATGGATGATGTTGTGGCTAATGGTGGTCAGGCTCTTCTAATGGTAAAGGAGGGGGATGGCAAAAAACTTTTGAAACTTGAAGGTTTCAAATCCTCTCCTCCTAGGGGGTGGGAAAGAAACTCTCCTTTTAATTTCCAATGAAAATTTACTCTTGGAATGTTAGAGGGCTCAACAGCTCCTCTAAGAAACTATTTCTTGCCTCATTTCAGAGGGATAAATATTTGGATATCTTGTGTATTCAAGAGTCTAAATTATATGCCTCCTCTTGGGAGTCTATTCACAAGCTGGTTTGAAAGGATTCTGGTTTCATGGCTAGTGAAGCGGCTGGCTCTTCTGGTGGCCTTCTCTCTTTTTGGAACCCAATGAGATTGGATGGCCATGTTATTTCCTCTTCTAGTCGTGTTATTAATATTTTATTTTGGTGTAAAATCACTAATAGGATATGGGTTTTATCTAATATTTATGCTCCTAATTCGTATATTGATAGACACAAGTTTTGGCTCCTGTTGCTTGATATGAAAAATACTTTTCTGAATGAGGACTGGGTTGTCACTGGAGATTTTAATTCTCTTCTTTATCCATATAAGACGTATAGAGGGAATCAATTTGATGTTAGAATTTGTAGGATTTCTATGATTTTGTTAACACTGCTGAGCTCCGATTTGGATCTAATGGGGGTTGGAGTAATAAGAGTTCTGGTGAGAGCCTTATTATGAGAAAATTGGATAGGATTTTTGTTTCTTCTTTCAGGTTAAATCTATTTGGAGATGCTTATTTTTCTTCATTGCCTAGGATTGGTTTCGACCATAATCCTATATGGTTGGAAGTCCCTAATGATACCTGTTTTCTTCCTCGACCTTTTAGGTTTGATGTTATGTGGTGTTCTCACCCTGAATTTGAATCCCATGTAAAGGAATGGTGGCAGGAATATATTGCTGGTGAAGGGATGCTTCGGTTGATCAATAAGATCAGATGGCTCAGAAATTATCTTAATATTTGGAACAAGTTTTCTTTTGGTAACTTGTTCAATGAAAAGGAAATATTGAAATCTCAGCTGAAAGAGATCAAAGCAGTTATGGAGGTTCAAGGTTGCTCTGAGGCTCTACTGTAGGAAGAAATATCTCTTTTGGTGGACTTTCATAATAGGCAAGCGAAATAAGAGCTATTATGGAAACAAAAATCCAGAGAGTTGTGGTTAAAATAAGGTGATCGTAACTCCTATTTCTTTCATAATTCCACCCTTCGGAGAAGAGGTCGCAAAAAAATAAGAGAAATTGTGAGGGTTAGTGGATGAGTGTCTTATGATGTCATGGAAGTTTTGGAGGAAGTTGTTAATTTTTTCAGCATTTTGCTTTGTTCGGTGCCTAATCGAGACCTTGTTGCTAAAGGTGAAATGCTAGAAGCCATTCCTTCGATTGTTTCTGCTGATTGGAATAGAAGACTTATGGCTCCTTTCTCGGATGAGGAAATTTTTGAAGTTGTCAAAGTGATGGGTCCTCTTAAGGCCTCGGGACCGGTTAGTTTCCCTCCTATGTTTTTTTAGAAATATTGGAATATGTGTGTGGAAGATTTCTGTGTGGCTATAAGGGATGTGCATCGTTCTTTGTTTATCTCGAAAGTCGTAATTTTGATTTTTTTGGACCTTATCCCCAAGAAATACCTAGATTCGTATTTCAATGATTTTAGGTCCATAAGTTTATGCAATACTATATATAAGATATTATCCAAGTCCATTGCAAATAGGCTTAAACCACTTCTACCGATGCTGACTGATTCAACGCAAAGTGCCTTCATTATGGGAAGGCATATTCTTGACGGAGTAATAGTTATTCATGAATTGATGCATTATGGGTTCAAAAGTGGTAGAGTGGGGTTTTTCCTCAAATTAGATGTTAATAAAGCTTATGATAGTGTTTATTAGGCCTTTTGTTTTAGCATTTTGCAAAAAATTGGATTCTATGAATATTGGATTAAGCTTGTTAAGGTTTGCATTTCATCGGTATGGTTTATTATTCTTGTCAAAGGTTCTCTAAAAGGATTTTTTCATTCTTTACGCAGTCTTAGAAAGGGGAATCCAATGCCTTATTTTCTTTTTATTCTTATGGTGGAGGCTTTGGGGAGGATGATTTCTAGGTGTCATAATGATTTGGGGATGCACTCGATGATTCCTTGTAACCTGATCTCACATCAACAATTTGTAGATGATACACTTTTATCATGTGTGGCATCGGTGGTTATTTCCAAGGAAGTCAAAGTTATTTTAGATTATTACGAGAAGGTAGTAGGGCAATAGATCAGTTTCCTAAAGAGTAATTTATTTTTTATTAACACTTTGGAAGTGCGACAAAGGAGGATTGCTGACATTTTGAATTTTTGGATTGCTTCTCTTCCTTCTTCGTATCTTGGTCTCCCTATTTTTGTTGGGAGGGTCAAAGACACCATGTGGTTCCCTGTGATTGAAAGAATTCAATGCAAATTAGTGGCATGGAAGGAGGCTCTTCTGAGCCAAGCGGGTAAGGTGGTGCTTGTCCAAAGCACATTGCAGAGTATCCCTATCTATTTTATGTCCTTATTTCATCTTCTGGGTAAAGTGGCTACTAAGGTGGATAGCATTTGCAAAGCATTTTTATGGGCAGACCTAGAGCTAAAAGGTAAATTTCATCTGGTCTCTTGGGAGTAACTCTATAGAAGAAAGATAGTTGGGGGTTTAAATATTAAGAGTGTTGCTAGGATGAATAAGGCTCTAGTGGCAAAACTTGGTTGGAAGGTCGCCTCTAATGCTGATCGTTTGTGGTGTCAAATTTTGAAGGCCAAGTATAATTTTGACTCTTTCATTTATGATTTTCTCCCTTTTGGCGGGTCGACATTCTAGAACAGTCTGATGAAATCTAGGGATTTTATTAATCTTAATTGCAGATGGATTGTTGGTAATGGTAGGAATGTGAATTTTTGGGATGATGTTTGGTTGAGAGATCATCCTTTGAATGAAGACATTCACTTTAGAGACCTAATTGATGGGTCTAGGATTGTTGGGTTGGTGAAAGTTGTGGATTTTACTAAGGTTCGTGGAAACAAAATAGTCTGGTCCAATCCTTCAAGGGTGGTTAGGAATGCTAGGGATATCCAGCTTTTGTCCTGTTGTGGTTGATCCACAACACACCCCAAAATTGGGGACCCACATTTTTGCAGGCTTGCAGAGAAGAATCTCGGTGACCCAGATGCTAAAATTGAAGAAAAGAGGAAAAAATGCCTAAGTGTTGAAAGGTGTCGCGAAATCGCGACATGTCGCGAAATCGCGACTGGTTGCGCCATCGCTGCCGAAACAGGAAAGTTGTCGCGAAATCGCGACATGTAGCTCCATCGCTGCCAAAGAGGAGAGAAAAGAAAATTGAAAGTTGTCGCGAAATCGCGACATGTCGCTGAGGAGAAAAGAAAAGGTGTCGCGAAATCGCGACATGCTGTTGAGAAGAAAATAAATGATGTCGCGAAATCGCGACACGCCGTTGGAAAAGGATGAGAATGGTCGCGATTTCGCGACGTGTTTTGCCGAAGCGTACGGGTGATGAAATGGTCGCGATTTCGCGACGTGTTTTGGCAAACTGTACGGAGAAAATGGTCGCGATTTCCGACAAGGAGGAGAAGGACAAAATGGATCACGATGGAGGAGGTACGAAGAAAAAGCGGTAGCGATATCGCGAAGGCATGAAGTGTAGGGGAAAAAGGTCGCGATATCGCGACAGGTTTTGCCAAGGCGTACGGAAGATAAAAACGGTAGCGAAATCGCGACGTGTCGAAAAATCACGGTCAACGCGGTCAACGACAACAAAACAGAAAAGATGTCACGAAATCGTGACGAGTTGGCAACAGAAAGGAAAAGATGTCACGAAATCGTGACGGGCATGCAGCAAAGCAGAAAAAGGTGTCACGAAATCGCGACGGATTGCTAGCAAGTCATAAAAAGATGCAGCGAAATCGCGACGGGTCGGTGGCATGAACAAAATTTTGCAGCGAAATCGTGACGTGTCGGTGGCAACAGAGTCAATAGGTAGCGATTTCGCTACAAAATTCTCAAAAGAGCCCGACGAGGTCAGAGGGTAGCGATATCACTACAATTTTCAGAGATGATACCACAGAGTTTCAAAATGTAGCGATTTCGCTACATTTCTTGAAGACAAAGGCTCAAAGCCAAATGGTAGCGAATCGCTGCCATTTCTTGAAGACAAAGGCTCAAAGCCAAATGGTAGCGAATCGCTGCCATTTCTTGAAGACAAAGGCTCAAAGCCAAATGGTAGCGAATCGCTGCCATTTCTTGAAGACAAAGACTCGAAGCCAAATGGTAGCGAATCGCTGCCATTTCTTGAAGACAAAGGCTCAAAGCCAAAAGGTAGCGAATCGCTGCAAAATTCTCAAAAGAGCCCGACGAAGTCAGAAGGTAGCGATATCGCTACAATTTTCGGGGAAGAAGACTCAAGGTTCAAAGTGGTAGCGATATCGCTACCCTTCGAAGAAGAAGGCCCAAAGCTTTAAAAGAGTAGCGATATCGCTACGAGAAGCGTCGGAGGTATACAAATGAAAAATGGTCGCGACATCGCTACGGGGAGCTGCTAAAGGCGTACGGCCGGGAAGCATGTAGCGATATCGCGACATGTCGCGATTTCGCGACATGTCGCCATATCGCGGCTAAGAAGATGAACAGGCAGACTTGCAGTTTTGTCATTTTTTTTCGCAGTAAGCGTTACACAGGACGCAGGAAAAGCAGGACACGTGGCGCACAGGTGTCAAACTTGCAGAGGCGTTACATGCAGAGATGAATTTCGAAGCGTTTTCAAATTTGAGCGTGAATCAAAGCGAGAAAAAGCAAGAATTTGAGGGGTCATGTGCAGGAAGGTGAAATGAAGCGACAGAGAAGATCGAAGAGCCGCGTCAAACATTATAAGACCAGAATTGCAAATCGAAGAGGGGGTTGGAAATTGCCGAATACAGAGTTGCAGAGACAAGAGCTTCGTGCTATTCTGGGCCTGTACTTGGGCAATTTCCTTCTTTTTGTTCTGGAATTTTATACCTGGAACATTTTTGAATGTAATCGAAATATTCTTTAATACAAAATACAGAGAGTTGGCATCTTTTGGATGAGAAAGAAGGAGTTACTTCTGCATGCATGATTTAATGTCTATCTTTCCTTTCCAGATTTCTTAGGTTTCTAGGTGAAGTTTAATGCAAGATCTCTTGGTTGCTTCATGCGAATGCCTGAATCTAGAATTATAGTAGAAACCCTCGAGACCCGCACCTAGCCTATTTGGATTGTGTGAAAGTGCAGGTTCATTAGGTTAGGTTGTATGTAGAAAGCCTCAGTATCTTCGGTTTCATCAGATTAATGATAGCTTTCTGACTGTAATCTATTCTTATTGTTACTTTTGTTTACTTTTGTCTTTGCTTTTCAAACCCATATTTTATTTTCAGCAGTTTAATTATTGTGTTTGAATAAATCACTAAAAATCCATCAGAATTAAAGATTAAAACAGATTTTATTCATTTTAGAGTCCATTGCACTTTCAGAATTAAATAAACCACAGTGCCCCTTGTTAACATCCACTTGCAAACCCTAAGGTGTTCTTAGCATTTCATTTTAAACAGCATCCTTGATAATCAATAATTAGCATAATAAGAACCTTGGAGAAATCGTTTTTCTTTGCAAGCAGAGGATTTAGGACTCGGATCCTACAGGAGAGTGTGTTTTCACAATCGGGTTAAAACACCACTCAACAGATTGGCGCTAGAAGGAGGGCCCGAATCGGTTTATCTATTTCAATTTTTATATCTGAATATTTTGTTTTTGATTTAATTCTAAAATTATTTACGGCTAAACTGCAACACTGTTTTTGTGTTTGTTGCAGGTTTTCTTCGAACTAGCCGAGGGTTTCCTCGGGCAGGCTGGACCCACCACGCCGTATTGCGACCAGGTCTCAAACAACCGGAGAAACCATTTTTCACGACCTTATTGGTACTCCCAAGGGTAAAGTCAAGCAAGTCGTAAGCACTCCAGTAGCAAAAGGCCTGTTTTCTCCAGGAACGTCGAGTGGACCTACGCCAATAATATCCGTTGCCCCTAGTGTGCCTATAGTTTGTAATATTTCTTCTGCTATTGTAGGTCTGTCTACATCAATTCTGAGTCAAATGGCTCAAGCTCCAGCAACTCCTTGGTATGGAGCTAACAATACTCCTTTGAATATTGTTGGGGATATCCATGAAATCCCCAAGAACATTGAAATATTTTTGCCTAAATACAAGCCAGATGGCCTAAGAACAGTAGAAGAACATATCCAAGCCTATAGAGATGTTTTAATTAGGTTGCAAGTTCAGCATGAAGATGTAGCTCTGTAGACTTTTCCCCATGAGCTTGGATCCAATAGCATATGAATGGTATATATGCTTGCCAACTGGTTCAATCACCTCTTGGACACAAATGGAAAATGCATTTGTCAATCAATTTAGGTCGCCCTTAGATCCCGCAACTATTTACAATCAGTTTATTACATGCAAACGGGGCCAAGGGGAACCAATCCGAATGTTTAATCAGAGATTCCAAAAGAACTATAACAGAGCAATTAGACATTTTGCCATCGATCCTGCAGTAGCTTTGCAGATATATTTTGGGGCATTGGACCCCATGACAGCCATGTTTGCAAGGCGTAATCCTCAGGTCACCACGCTGGCTTTGGCCTATAATGAAGCCATGACTATTGAGCAGCAATTGACACCGCAAGGCTACGGGTTTACCCAGATGCCTATGTTGGGACAGTGTGCTCCATATGGTCAAGTTCCCCAAGCAAATCAACTCATGGCACCACAAATGCCAAGTATGAACGCCTTCCCATATCAGTAGCCGTATCCACCAGCACCCGCATATGCACCCATTCCAATCCAACCAATCACAGCCATTCCACCTGTTCCTGCATTTTTGCGGAACAGTCAATCAACTACGCAGGAAACTAGTCAAGTCAATCCTCAAGCCATAGTTCCTGTTCCGAATCCAATCCCAATTCAAGGTATCAATCCATATGGGAATCCAATTCCTCAGAACCCCACCCAAATGTGGAATCAAGACCCCATCAATTATGCAAATCCAATGGGGGTTAACAACAATGTGGTTCCACCGAAGGATGTCTTTTCGGAAGTCGAAGAGCTCAAGAAACTAGTGCATAAACTAAGTAATGACAGGGTTCAACAACAGAAGCATGAGTCCCGTGCCCCTCACCCAAGTCGGAATTTTAACAATAGAGGGAGGCACTGGAACACTAAGCCAAACAATGGGGGAGTTCCTGCTCCCATTGCTAATCAATTAGATGCTTCTGCAGGCCCTAGCCAATCCAATTCTCTTTTGAATCTTTCAGATTTGGCATGGGAAAGAGGGTGCAGGTTACATAACACAAAAGAACACAATGAGAGGAATTGTCCTGAGATTGCTAGATACACTCATTGTCTTCGAGCACAAGTTGATGATTTGGAACTGGTATCAAATGAGGATCCATCGTATCGGCAAGATGAAAATATTATGGTGATGGAAACTAGTATATCACCAAGAGGGTGAGAGCGAGGAGGAAGAAGACGAAGTTTTGGAACAGGAGGTGCAAGCTTTTTGAGATTTCAGAAAGGGGACTCATGGGTACCATTTGAGGAGTAAGTCTAAAGCCCCTAAAACCTCATCAACACCTCCAAACAGTTCTATTCTTCCTCCAGATACAAAGGCAAGTAACAACCCTCCCCCTCCACTCAGAAGAGAAATGTCTAATGACGTCCAGAAGACAGTCAAATTCGAAAAACCAAATTATGACGTAGTGGAGGATATGAAGAAGTCCAAATCTAGCCTTTCATTCCTGGACGCAGCTAAATTGCCTGGTCAAAAGGAGGCGTTGATAAGAGCTTTGAACTCACCTGATCCGATGTGGAAGGAAAAAAGAGCTGAATCCCATCTGATTTTGCGAAAGGAGAGAAGGGATGTCCCGCCATTCTTATTAACTCTGAGAATTGCGGGTAAGAACTTGCATAACTGTTTGGTAGACACAGGAGCCACGAGCAACCTCATGCCTACGGAGATATGTCAAATGCTTGGTCTACAACCGGTTTCATCCAAATGCACGGTCTTGCAATTGGACCGTTCGGAGGTAAATGTAGTAGGGACCTTATATGATGTCAAGATTCAATTAAATTCTGAACCCAGGGTCCAGCAAGTTGTAGACATTTTGGTGGTTAACATCCCAAGTAGGTATGGAATGTTACTTGCGAGAGATTGGATGAAAACGCTGAATGGCTATTTTGCAACAGACTGCTCGCATATGTGGCTGCCATGGAAGGGCATTGCTAACCAAATCAGAGTGGAAAATGAACCGAGGCTTAAGGAGATTATAACGGATTTTAACAAGCCGAATGAGGTTCAGTTTTTTGAGCCAGACCTAGGGGTCTATGCTCTTGATGTTGAGAAAGCTGCTGATGAACTTAAAGAAGAAGTGTGTCATGGTGGTTCTTCTGAGGAAAAGGATTACACGTGGTTGCTCAAGTTTGATGGATCAAAATCTAGACAAGGAGCAGGAGCTGGAGTCGAGCTCACTGGTCCAGGAGGTAAACCATTATTGGCTGCCTACAGACTGCAATTTCCTTGCACAAACAATGTGGCAGAATACGAAGCATTGATCTACGGTTTACGTCTAGCATTGAGCAAACATGTTAAATGCTTGAAGGTTTTGGGAGATTCTGAGTTGGTTGTCAAGCAAATCAAAGGACAGTATACATGCCGCGACAAAAGACCGAGCCTTTATAGGACTAGGGTTATGGACCTCATGGAGGAGTTTGATGCATTCAACATAGCCCTTATTTCTAGGAGAGGAAATCGAATAGCAGACTCTCTTGCAGTCGCCGCGGGCATGTTAAACCCGGTGGATATAAAAAGATGTAAAAAGTTTTCCATTGAGCTGGTTCCTTGTCCATCAATACCTGATAATGTGAAGAATTTCCAGGTTTTTGAGTGTGACAAGCACATCTTCAAGTTTGTCACAAACTCGGGTATTTTTGAAAATCAAGTGATCGATGAGGAACAAAGGTGGCAGGATGAAACAGAAGAAAGTGAAACTGCGTATCAATCCAACAAAATTCCTAAAGACGTGGTTTCATTAGAAAAGATGTTCGACATGGAATGCAAGAACAAGAAAAGAAAAAGAGTCCCGCTCCCCAAAGATGCATGCGATTCAATTAATCTGGGAGTGCGAGACAATCCAAAGGAGGTGTACATAGCAAAGGCATGTACGAGAGGAAGAAAGGAGCAATATAATACGAGCTTTGAAGCATTACATAGATTGTATTGCTTGGAAATACAATGAGCTGAAGACTTACAACCAGAACATTATCACGCATACCATCCCTTTGAAGCCAGACTCCAAGCCTTTTAGGCAAAGACAGCGAGTTGTTAACCCGCTATTGGAGCCTTTGATCGAAAAGGAGGTTAAAAGATTATTGGAAGCGAAAATCATTTTTCCTGTTAGGCACTCAACCCGGGTGGCCAACCTCGTTCCAAGTAAGAAAAAAGAGTGGAGAGATTAGGTTGTGCATAGATTTTCGAAATCTTAATAAAGCCTCTCAAAAAGATAATTATCCATTACCATCAATCGATGAAATTCTGCAAATGGTAAATGGATCTGAAATGATGTCCTTTCTCGATGGATATTCGGGGTACAACCAAGTTCTTATACATCCAGATGACAGGATGAAAACAGCCTTCACTACCAAGTGGGGGACATTTGCATATAAGAGAATGTCGTTCGGACTGTTAAACGCTGGTGCAACTTTTCAACGCGCCATGGATTACGCATTCAAAGGACTAATAGGCAAATGCATCATCGTGTATGTGGATGATATCCCAATTTTCTCGAAGAAGAGAGAGGATCATGTTAAAGATTTGAAGAAAGTGCTTCAAAGATGCAGAGAACATGGAATTTCCTTAAATCCCAAAAAGTGCATTTTCGGAGTAACGGAAGGGAAATTGTTGGGTCACATCATTTCAAAAGAGGGCATATCCATCGACCCAGAAAGGATACAAGCTATCCAAAACCTACCTCTCCCGAGCAGTAAAAAAGAACTGAGATCTTTCTTTGGGCAAGTCAATTTTGTGAGGAAGTTTATCTCTAGCTTTGCTGAGATAGCCAAACCTCTGAACCAGATGCTCAAGAAAGATGTGGATGTAAAATGGAACGAGGAAAGTAGAGTGGCTTTCAAGAATATCAAAGATGCCATTTCCAGAGCCCCTGTCCTTATAAGCCCGGATTACTCCAAGCCTTTTTATATTTACGCTTTTGCATCAGAACACTCCTTTGCAAGTGTCTTAACCCAAAAAGGTGAGGATAGTGCCGAAAAGCCCATTGCATTTTTAAGTGCCCCTCCGAAAGACGCTCAATTAAGGTATTCAATCCTTGATAAGCAAATGTACGCACTTTTTAAAACTGTGAAAAAATTTAGGCACTACATCGTGCACAGTAGAATTATCGCCATCGTGCCCGATTCTGCTGTCAAGACCATGTTTTTACGGAATGAACTAGGTGAGAAGAGAGGAAAATGGATTTCGACCATCCAAGAATTTGATCTCGAAATCCAACCAATGAAACTAGTTCGAGGACAAGGACTGGCAAAGGCGATCGCAGAAAATGATCCGCAAATAACAGGTCAATGCTCAAATACAGAATACATGGCTAAGGACGACTGGTATGTTGATATTGTGCATTTTTTATTGACTGGTAAGTATCCTTCTAATCTGAATTCAACACAGAGAAGAGCTTTAAGGCTTAAGTCTGTTAACTATCTAATAAAATCTGGTGTGCTTTACAGGAAGAATCATGAAGGCATCTACCTGAGGTGCTTGAACAAAGAAGAAGTTGCCGGGGTGTTGCAAGAATTTCATGGGAAACATGGAACTGGTCATGGTGCAGCCAACGCTACAGCACATCAAATCCTGAGAGCAGGATATTACTGGCCACATATTTTCAAGGATGCGCATACCCATGTATGATCTTGTCACATCTGTCAAGTGGCTGCAAATAGAGAAAGAAATGCAGCCATGCCGTTGCGAACTCGTAGTCGAAATGAGACCGTTTGCGCAGTGGGGACTAGATTTTATTGGGGTTATTAACCCAAATTCTTCCGATTCTCACAAATTCATTTTGACGACTACAGACTATTGTACAAGGTGGACAGAGGCGATTCCTACTAAACATGCCACCACAGATGTTGTGATTAAATTTCTTGAGGATCAAATTATAACAAGATTTGGGATGCCCGACTCTATTGTCAGTGACAATGGTAAAGCTTTTATTTCTACACAATTTGCAGATTGGGCATATGATAACAAAGTGAGCTTAAAGTTTGCATCCAATTACTATCCTCAAGGAAATGGGTTGGCCGAGTCTTCAAATAAGAATTTGTTGAATACTATTAAGAAGTTGCTGGAAAAGAACCCTCGGGACTGGCACAGTCAACTAAAGTTTGCCCTTTGGGCAGATAGGACCAGAGTGAAAGAATCCATAGGGAATACTCCCTATCATTTGGTCTATGGGCAAGACCCGATATTTCCAACAAATTTGAAGTTGCAGACCTTACATTTCATACAAGAGTACTTGGGGACAGATGATCAAGTTGAAGCCAGGTTGAGCCAGTTTTTGCACCTTGATGAAAAGAGAGAAGAGGCCATGAATCACATGAATAAACACCAGGGAAGTTATCAAGAGGTGGTTTGATAGAAGGGCCAAAGTTAAATCATTCAGAATTTCAGATTTAGTATTACTATGGGACAAAAGACATGAGGAAAAAGGAAACCATCAAAAGTTTGATTGTCTTTGGTTAGGCCCATATCAGATTTCAGAGATTCTTGGGAAGAATACCTTCAGGCTAAAAACCTTAGAAGGGAAAGATTTCATGCTGCCGGTTAATGGGCAGATTTTAAAACATTATTTTAGCCCTTAGGTTGTGGGACTTTCATATCATTCTTTTGGTTTTGGTGGAGATTTTCAGATCTTGTTTCGTTTAGGATTTTCGTGTTGATTTAGGATTGTTAGCTTAGCTAGGATTTTGGTTGTGGATTTGATTTCAATTGACATGTTGTTAATTTTGATAAAAAAAACAAAAAAAAAAACAAAACAAAAAGAAATAAATTGAGATGCCAACTTATGCTTAAGGTTAGGAGAATATGAAATATTGGAATTATCTTGTAAAGGCTCCACCAATAACATAAAACATTTTAAGTTATATTGTTTGATTTTGTGATACATGAAAGAATCAGTTTTGCATGACATATCATTTCATTTGCAAAGATAAGGCATTCATATTCCATCTCACCTCACATACATTTCATTTTAGTTACATATGCATCTTATGTACAAGCCATGAAAGTACGTCAAATTCTCTTAGGGTTATGTTATAACATAAATGTAAGTGAATCCTAAGGTTGGAAACTGAGTCTTGAGATATCTAGAACCAAGCACGTCTCATAAATTAAAAAGGATCTTGAGCAAAATGATCAAAACCTAGCTTGGAGGAAAAGGTTGAGCGAAAGTGGTTTTCATGTCTATCCTATTATGCAACATGATCCTAAAAACAGTGGTTTTGACCACTTCCATAGAACTTAAAGGGTGTGGTAGGGTTTAGGAATTAAAGTGGCCCACATGGAGTAGTAAGGATAGGGTGTAAATTCTCATCTCGGTTGGTTGAGAATCGATTCCCCAAAGCTCCTATGTTTTCATTCCATAATTAGTCTTGGATTGTAAGGATCGTACTATTTGTCCTCTCGAAAGGATGGGTAGTCATCCCCAAGGTCTAAGTAATAAAATTAATATTTTCCATTCTCATCTCGGGCCCCATTTGCCCCCCCCGCCCCCCCCAAAATTTATATCTAAGGTTTGGATTGTAAGGATCGTACTACTTGTCCCTAACCGGGATGGGTAGTCATCCCCAAGGTCCAAGAATAAATAAAAATAAATAAATAAATTTTTCCCATCTCATATTTATTTTGGATTGTAAGGATCGTACTACTTGTCCTCTGCAAGGGATGGGTAGTCATCCCCAAGGTCCAAAGAAATGGAGATAAGTTTTGGATTGTGGGGTTAGATATGCCCATGCATGGCATCATGTCTTGCCTAAAAAAACAAGACCACTGATTGTCTAGAGGGTTAGACTAGCATGACCATTTCTTCCATAACTGGTTTAATTATTTTGCTTAAAGTGAGGTAATGAACTCTAAATCAGAATAGTAAGGATAAGGTTAAACTCTCATCTCGGTTGGTTGGGAGTCTGATTCCCCAAAGTTCTGATTTCACATTCACTTGCACATGGGTTCTAGATAGTAGGGACTCATAACCAACTTTGGGATACAATAAGATAATGAACTAGTGGATCCTAAGAGGGTTTGGCAATCTTGAATGCTTGTACATAGTATTAGAAGAAGTACCATGCCCTTTATGGAAGCAAATCTCCTTGCACATTCATTAGGGTACACAAATCATTCACCATCCCATATATGCATTCATGCAAAACAGATAATGGAATGTTGATCAATTTCAAACGATAGGGAATGAAAACACATTGCACACACCGAGCTAATACTTGATGATTCCGATGATTCATGTACTTCGGATCTTTGGGCATTTGTTATTTTGCTTATGTGCTAACATGTATTTGCGAGTTTGTGATATGTTTCGAGTTGGGTTCTTACTAAAATGCTCAAGAGCATTTGACAGAGAGAGTCGCCATTTGTTGTGGTTGATCCACAACACACCCCAAAATTGGGGACCCACCTTTTTGCAGGCTTGCAGAGAAGAATCTCGGTGACCCAGATGCTAAAATTGAAGAAAAGAGGAAAAAATGCCTAAGTGTTGAAAGGTGTCGCGAAATGGTTGCGCCATCGCTGCCGAAAACAGGAAAGTTGTCGCGAAATCGCGACATGTAGCTCCATCGCTGCCAAAGAGGAGAGAAAAGAAAATTGAAAGTTGTCGCGAAATCGTGACATGTCGCTGAGGAGAAAAGAAAAGGTGTCGCGAAATCGTGACATGCTGTTGAGAAGAAAATAAATGATGTCGCGAAATCGTGACACGCCATTGGAAAAGGATGAGAATGGTCACGATTTCATGACGTGTTTTGTCGAAGCGTACGGGTGATGAAAAGTGTCGCGATTTCGCGACGTGTTTTGGAAAACTGTACGGACGGAGAAAATGGTCGCGATATCGCCGACTGCAAACGACGAGAAAATGGCCGATATCGAAGGAAAAATGGTCGCGATTTCGCGAGGGAGACAAAAAAGGTAGCGATATCGAGGAGAAGTCGAGGGAAAACGTCGCGATATCGAGAGGTTTCCAAGGCGTACGGAAGATAAAAACGGTAGCGAAATCGCGACGTGTCGAAAAATCACGGTCAACGCGGTCAACGGCAACAAAATAGAAAAGATGTCGCGAAATCGCGACGAGTTGGCAACAGAAAGGAAAAGATGTCACGAAATCGCGACGGGCATGCAGCAAAGCAGAAAAAGGTGTCGCGAAATCGTGACGGATTGCTAGCAAGTCATAAAAAGATGCAGCGAAATCGCGACGGGTCGGTGGCATGAACAAAATTTTGCAGCGAAATCGCGACGTGTCGGTGGCAACAGAGTCAATAGGTAGCGATTTCGCTACAAAATTCTCAAAAGAGCCCGACGAGGTCAGAGGGTAGCGATATCACTACAATTTTCAGAGATGATACCACAGAGTTTCAAAATGTAGCGATTTCGCTACATTTCTTGAAGACAAAGGCTCAAAGCCAAATGGTAGCGAATCGCTGCCATTTCTTGAAGACAAAGCTCAAAGCCAAATGGTAGCGAATCACTGCCATTTCTTGAAGACAAAGGCTCAAAGCCAAATGGTAGCGAATCGCTGCCATTTCTTGAAGACAAAGGCTCAAAGCCAAATGGTAGCGAATCGCTGCCATTTCTTGAAGACAAAGACTCGAAGCCAAAAGGTAGCGAATCGCTGCCATTTCTTGAAGACAAAGGCTCAAAGCCAAAAGGTAGCGAATCGCTGCAAAATTCTCAAAAGAGCCCGACGAAGTCAGAAGGTAGCGATATCGCTACAATTTTTGGGGAAGAAGACTCAAGGTTCAAAGTGGTAGCGATATCGCTACCCTTCGAAGAAGAAGGCCCAAAGCTTTAAAAGAGTAGCGATATCGCTACGAGAAGCGGCCGGAGGTATACAAATGAAAAATGGTCGCGACATCGCTACAGGGAGCTGCTAAAGGCGTACGGCCGGGAAGCATGTAGCGATATCGCGACATGTCACGATTTCGCGACATGTCGCCATATCGCGGCTAAGAAGATGAACAGGCAGACTTGCAGTTTTGTCATTTTTTTTCGCAGTAAGCGTTACACAGGACGCAGGAAAAGCAGGACACGTGGCGCACGGGTGTCAAACTTGCAGAGGCGTTACATGCAGAGATGAATTTCGAAGCGTTTTCAAATTTGAGCGTGAATCAAAGCGAGAAAAAGCAGGAATTTGAGGGGTCATGTGCAGGAAGGTGAAATGAAGCGACAGAGAAGATCGAAGAGCCGCGTCAAACATTATAAGACCAGAATTGCAAATCGAAGAGGGGGTTGGAAATTGCCGAATACAGAGTTGCAGAGACAAGAGCTTCGTGCTATTCTGGGCCTGTACTTGGGCAATTTCCTTCTTTTTGTTCTGGAATTTTATACCTGGAACATTTTTGAATGTAATCGAAATATTCTTTAATACAAAATACAAAGAGTTGGCATCTTTTGGATGAGAAAGAAGGAGTTACTTCTGCATGCATGATTTAATGTCTATCTTTCCTTTCCAGATTTCTTAGGTTTCTAGGTGAAGTTTAATGCAAGATCTCTTGGTTGCTTCATGCGAATGCCTGAATCTGGAATTATAGTAGAAACCCTCGAGACCCGCACCTAGCCTATTTGGATTGTGTGAAAGTGCAGGTTCATTAGGTTAGGTTGTATGTAGAAAGCCTCAGTATCTTCGGTTTCATCAGATTAATGACAACTTTCTGACTGTAATCTATTCTTATTGTTACTTTTGTTTACTTTTGTCTTTGCTTTTCAAACCCATATTTTATTTTCAGCAGTTTAATTACTGTGTTTGAATAAATCACTAAAAATCCATCAGAATTAAAGATTAAAACAGATTTTATTCATTTTAGAGTCCATTGCACTTTCAGAATTAAATAAACCACAGTGCCCCTTGTTAACATCCACTTGCAAACCCTAAGGTGTTCTTAGCATTTCATTTTAAACAACATCCTTGATAATCAATAATTAGCATAATAAGAACCTTGGAGAAATCGTTTTTCTTTGCGAGCAGAGGATTTAGGACTCGGATCCTACAGGAGAGTGTGTTTTCACAATCGGGTTAAAACACCACTCAACAGGTCCTTTCTTATGGAGGAGCTCCGTCTATATGTGGTTAGACAAATAAATATGGAGGACCACCTGATTTGGAAAGCTAACAGTGCAGGTGTTTACTTTGTGAAGTCCTCTTATGAGCTTCTCAGCAAGGATGGGGATGGTTTTTTCCTCATGGTTCTATTTGGCTAAAGCATTTAACTCCCAAGGTTAATATATTTTTCTGGTTGGCTATACAAAACAAGATTCTTACTGTTGAAAATCTCCACAAAAGAGGATGGTGTTTGGTTAATAGGTGTTATATGTGTAAAGAAGCCTGGGAATCGACTTCACACTTACTTCTTAATTGTGAAGTATTCAAGGAAATTTTGATGTCCTTCCTCGGGAGGTTGGGTGTTAGTTGGGTTTTCCCTAATTATGTGATGGATTGTGTTATACAGTGGGTTCCCCCCTTCTCATCACCCAAAATTAAGTGTTTTTGGAGATTTATTTTACCCCATGTTATGTGGGGGGTTTGGAAGGTAAGGAACGCTCATGTTTTTAAAGATAAGGAATATTCAACTTTTCGTTTGAGTACTCATATTTTAGGGAAGACTATGGAGAATATCTTGTGTGCCTGCAAGGAGTCTGAGCTTCCAGAGGCCTTCATTCCCATTGAATTTTTGATCGAGAAAATTCTTAGTTTTGGGCACGTTGATCGCCCTTCGCCAACTCTTGATCCTAGGAGTTTGGTCCGTTGGACCCCTCCACCTATGGGTTGGTACAAATTGAATTTTTATGGGGCCTCTAAAGGCAACCCAGGGATTGTTGGTATCGAGGGGTCATTCGTGATAATAGTGGAAATTTGGTCCTTGCCTATGAGGAATACATTGGTGTGAATTCGTCCTAGTTTGCTGAAGTGAGGGCTGCATTGTTAGGCTTGTATTTTATTAGAAATTTTGATACTCATAAAGTTATCGTTGAGGGTGATTATTTAAACATCATAAATATGCTAAACGGTTCTTGCCACGTCAGTTGGAGGGTGGTTAATTTGATTGATGAAGTTGTTGGTATTTCTCGATCCCTAGATGATATTTTGATAAGACATATTTTTAGAGAGGGCAATTCTGCTACGGACTTAATGGTGAATATCAGGACAAATCTTCAAGGATTTTTAGTTTGGTAGAGGGATTTTCCTCCTAAGATCATCCACTATATTCATAATGACCTTCATTAATTGTTGGTAGGTGGTTTGCTTATTCTTGCTTGGGTGGATGGGGTTTTGGAGTGGTAGCCATTGTTGGTTGATGTTTAGGTGGGAAACTGGTATTTATTCCTTGGCATCATGAAGATGCTTGCTTTTCAAATTTTAAATTTAAAATTTTGTCTCCCTCCTTCGTTGTTAGGGAATGCCCCAAAGCTTATCTAGCTTTCTTTGGAGGGTGTCCTATGCTCAAAGTCCTACTCTTGTTTTTCATTCCGGTTATGGGCTTTGTTTTGTGGACTGACTTCAAATATTCTTATGCATATATTTTCTCGTGCTCATTGGTTTCTGGTGGCTTCTCCTTCGGTTTTTGCTGTCAGGAGGGTTCCAAGGATGGTGATTATTCCTATTTTTGGGATTGGTTTTTTATCATTCTCTTTTGGAATTTTTGCCTTGGAAAGTTAACCCCTTTTCAGTCCTTTGTAGTGGAGTTATCATTCGTGATGTGCCCCTTCGTTTCTTCTCCACTTACCCGTATTATTTCTTATTTCTAGTCAGCTGGAAGTGGGGATTGGATTTATCTATTGGGGCATGTGTTTGGTGGTAGCTTCTCTATCCCTATTAGGTATAGAAGGATACTCGTGTCCTTGTTTTGGATTTTAGATCTCCTTCTTGTTTTCATGCTTATGCATTTTTTAGACTTGCTCTCCTCTTTTCTATGTTCGAGTGAAGAAGTTTTGGCTTAGTGGTTATTATAGGTGCTCATGAGACTCTGGTGGAGAGGACCTTTTTTGAATTTGAAGTTTTTGTTTGGCATGTAATGGGAGTGCTATTTTATTTATGCTCTGGCCTGTTATGGGGCCTCTTGTGTTTTGCTATGTGTGGGGACGTCTTCCTCTCAAGTTCCTTTGTGTGGTCAGTGGAGGTTTTTTGTGTTTGATCTCAGGTATTTCTTGATGATGATGAAGGCTAAAGTCCTTGGTCGTAAGATGAAGTAGTCTAAGTAGAAGGTGGATCCTGATGCTTTAACTACTAATGAGGATGTTCTGTCTATTTTGAAGGCCAGGGGTTTACTAGATAGTGTCCAAAAATTCCATGAACACAACCTAGTTCTTTCTATGTTGATGGATGCTACATGGAAGGAGGGATGGATAAGAGTAGGTTTGTGGTCTTTTTAGGTCTCTACGAAGTTGGTTAGCCACACCACAGGTTTTGAGTTGGATGGTGCGTATCACAACCAAGACAAACACTCTTTATTAAAGGAGATCAACTTCTTCTTTGAGGGAGATGAATTATTATCAAGAATTCAAAATGGGTTTAGTGCTAAGGCTTTACCTTCGTTGTGGAATAAGGTGATTATGGATTTTTTTTCTTTGGAATCCTCATATGAAATCATTCATAGTTTTCATGCTATGTTTCTAAATCACTTATGGATGCAAATATGGATGAATATCTCTCTATTATTGTTCAATTCTATGCGAAAATCGATGTTGGCTGTTCAAGGTGGGTGGGACCAGTTTTCCCTACACCAAGGATTGGCACTGTTGATTTTTGAATGTGCTGCAATGGAGAAAGGGGAAAGAGGTTGTGGTAGAGGATATTTTAAAGTCTCTGAGTTCTCTTCCAATCCTAGTGCCTAGTGATGTTTTGTGGGTTTCGAAGAGCTCGAGTGTGGATTTGGAGGATGTGTACTCCTTTTCCATAGGTTATGGTCCAAAAAATATTTCTTGTAAAGTTATTATTTTTGCTAAAGGGGTTTGGGGTTCGATGGTGAGGAACTCTTATACTGAGGTTTTTAAGAATTTTATGGTTTCTCCTATTGCTTCTCTGTTTGTGGAGGACCTTTCTGCTGGTTGTAATGCAGATGGTAGTGATACCCATAATTCATTGTAGCTTAGTGGTAAAAATAGGGATTTGGTGGAGTCCTATCCTCTTTCCAAAGTGGAATAAGTGGAGGTTCTTCCTAGACACTTCATAAAGGATAAGTTGGTGGCTGATGTTTATTCTCTGGGGTAAGCTTCGATGAAGAAAAGTGCTATTCTTCATCGCCTGCATCTCATGGAAATCAAGCAATGTGCAGTTTGGATATCTGTTAAGATGGCTTTAGATTATGCTGAGACTGCCCAAATATCCAGTAATGTTGTCAATGAATTTGACTCAATGATGTAGAACTATCTCGGTTCTCTCATTGGTTGATTCTTCTTGTTTCCCTTGTTGTTTTGGGGGTCTCCTTATTTTCTATGTTTGTTGTGTTTTCTTCTTGCTACCTCTATGGTAGGTTGTTTTGTAAAAGGTTGTGGGGTCCCTTTTAAAACCCTTTTTCTTCTTAATAGTACCCAAAAAAAATATGACCTTTTATAAGTCACTTAAAAGATATAGTATTAATTATAAAAAAATATAGACATTAAGTTTTATTTGGTTTGGATCTCTATTTATGCTTATGTAATCTAAGAAATATAGAACCATATCAATGACAGTCGTCTTTGTTAAATCCCACTTATGCAATAAAGCATATTTTACCATTGCAAAGTATTCTTTACAAGGGTCAAGCAGGTTCTTGCTAGGAATTTACATGGAGGGAAGCAAAATAAGATAATGATGGTGTTCAATTTGACCAAAATAATTATCTAAAAATATGAAAAATAGACTTATATCTACAATTGTTATGAAAGAAAATTAATAATATCACATTGTATTATAATTTTTATACGTAATTAATGATAGGATATAGTTGACAAAAACAATCAAAATAGTCTAAAGTACAAGTAAAAAATTAATGTTTGATGAGGATAGATAGATTGGTTATGCCATTAAAAATATCTACTACGTATGTCATCATTATATATTTCATTGTTGTACTCCTTCATCAAGTATAATATCATGTTTACATTTAGGTCAATGACTGCCATTGTGATACAAACTACTTTCTTCATACATCAAAACTAAAACTTCAAGAAATTTTCACTTAGATTAAAACTTTTAGAATAAGAGAATATTCTCTTAAGTTCCACTAGGATAGACACACTTCAGTTTCCACTCCTCCATGTGTGAGGAGAACTCTGAGTGGTATCTTCATCAGGTGTGATGAGTTGTAATCCAACGACTCTCAATGATCAACTTCGTTATTTATACAAAGTTGATCCTTGTAATAAATCAATTAGTTCCACTCTTCTCTTCATGTTTTGTGTAATGCTTTATATATCTATTATTGTAAAATTCTAACATGGTATTAGATCTTGAGGATATAGAAGAGAATGACTTATCTAAAGCAGTCATGTGATGAGTAGCTCCAGAATATAGGACCCAGTAATTAGAGGAAGAATTGGAGGATTTTCCTTGAACATTGAGGGCTTTCCCTATTTGCTTTTTATTGTCTATATTTTGATCCTTCATAGTTGCCTCTAGTTGTTGTAATATTTTCCAGCATTTGTTTGCACAGTGACAATTATTTTTGTAGTGAGTACAAGTTATGGGATTCTTTTCATTCCCTTTGAACTTATCTTTGGAAGAGGTTGAGGCTACTAAGGATTTTGAGGAAGAGGAAGAAGAAGAGATTTCATATCTGGCAAGTTTTGTTTCTTCCCTAGTTAATTTATCATAAAACTCTTCTAAAGAGGGCATTTTAAAGGTTGCACCAAGAGCATCTTTGGTAGATATAAAGGTGGTAGCAAAGATTTGAAAGACACCATTTAGCTTAGAAAGGATTAGATAAATGCATTCTTCTTCAGTCTTAGTATTCCCACTACCTTTGTATTGAGTGAGGACTTCTTTGAACTTGGTGAGGAAGTCAACAATACTACTAAAATCTTAGTTCTTCTTCTAGTTAAATTGATCTCATTTGGTCTACTTTCCCAAACAAGGTCTTTAGTTTCTCCCAAATTTCATGAGGATTTTTGCAATCTGTAATGTGAAACCATAAAATTTCATGAACATTAGAGATAATAATACCCATTTTTTTGTGCGTCTTTTCTTTATGAACAAAAATTTCATATTCTTTCTCAAATTCTGGTTGTTTTTCTTCTAGTAAATGAGTAATACCTTTTTGAGAGAAAAGATTTAAAATTTTAGGTTTCCAAGTGTGAAATTTATGAGGGGTGAGAGGTTCAATTGAATTCATCATTTTGACAAAAAAAGAAAAGTTGAAGTTTTAACCAATATATCCCCCCTTAGAACTTCACATTTTTAAAGTAATTGACTTAGGGAAAAATGAAGCTTTTCAATATATTTATCCTCAAAATACCCACCCTAACAAGAGGGAAACTATAAGTATTTGAGTTATATATATATTGTTTGCTTTTGAAATGCCAAAGCCTCTCTTTATTCTTCTTAATACCTGCCCTTACTTGAGGGAAACTATTAAGTATAGAGAAGAAAATTCAAGGTTGTTTGGCTTGGAATGCAGTGTTATCAACCAGATTTATATTTGGAAAATCCCAATACTCGCCCTTACGAGAGGGAAACTATAAGTAAGAGAGATATCCTTTGTAAAAATGGTTGATCTGGAAAAATATATGCTAGGCCTTTATACCAATTGCCTCTAAAACCCGCCCTTACATGAGGGAAACTATAGGTGTATAGAGGCAAGGATACATGGAACATAGGCAAATATATTTTGAGGAAAAAACTTATAGTTTGAAATGAATTTTCCTTTTTGAAATGAGATATATGAAAAAATAAAGAAGATTAACACCTTTCGATTAAAAATTTAAAAATTATTTGTGTTTATAAATCTGTGATAGAGATAAAAACTATAAAAAAAAAATAATTTGAAGGTGTTTAAATAGTAACTTCTTTATGAGATATAATATAGAATTTTTCAAAAATAATTTTTGAATAATTAAAAGAAACTAGAGGAATATTTGGAAAAAATTTTTATACAAGTTCCCCTTTAATTATTAATTACTCAGTAATTATAACAAGTTTATGAAAAAATTTAAGAGTTTGGAGAGGAAATATTGAGAATATTCTTAATGAAATATATATGGAATATTTCTAATTTAACACCTTTTAAATAAATTACTTTAAAAGGAACTAAATGAACTGAAGAAGAAGATAAATTTATACAACCCCCCTCAAGAAAGACAAGTGTGCAATAAATTGCACTAGCCCCCCCCCCCAAAAAAAAAAATATTTTTTTATTAAAAGTTTACAATATTGACTCACTTTTCGAAGATTACCTTTTTTTAGAAATTAATAGGCTCTGTGAAAGGGAGGCAATACAAATGACCTTCGTAATTGAAGGAAATTAAAACTAATACAAAATATATTAAGGAGGATAAGAAAAAATTGAAGCTACGACTCCTAAAAAAAGTGGTACTCTAAAAAAAGGAGACTCCTAAAGAAACATGTGAGACTCGAAGCAGAGGGTGTAGAACCAACGAGACTCGAAGAAAAGGGTGAAGAACCAACAATACTTGAAGTAGAAATGTGGCTACCAATACGTCATTCCCAAGATGCTCTACCTTTAAACTATGCTAAAAAAAGTCTATTTGCGTAGACAGGTTAGCAAACCAGAGAAGAGCACAAAAGAAATTAAAAAATATATAACTTTTCATTTTTTTTCGAGATGTGAGCTAGGAGAGTTAATATTTTATAGCGCTTTAACAAATGAAAAGATTCGGATGTCTTATGAACCAACTATCTTTTCGAATGTGATCTTCAAGAACTGAGAGAGGTCAGAATGGAGAGTGCAAATGCAAAGCTTTGTGACCTATGACAAACCAGCTAACCTGTAGAATAAGCTTAAAATAAGTTGCTATATTTGACACGAATCAAGCTATCAACTGAACCAGATAAAATAGAGAACAATAGAAAAATTGAAATGAGAATTTTGTTTAGGGTGAGGAGATTTATGGATCGTCGAAGATAGAGAGTGCATGGCTGACTGGATGTTAACTACTCAGTGAACACAGAGTTCTTAGAGATGGAGATATGCTATCAAGAACAACACCACTTCCACATGGAAAGTGGTGAGGACACCGTATCTAGCGAACATTATTTTCTTAGAGTTGGAGTTACGTTTCCAAGTACAACACCACTTCCACATGGATATACGACTAGAACAACATATCCTACGAACACCGATATCTCATAGAAGGAGATACATTTCTAAGAACAACACCAAGGCCACCATTCACATGGATTTAAGTCCAGAGTGGAACTATGCACCAAGCTTCAACAAAAAGGAGGAGATCCTTTTTCGAGGATCAAAACAAATCTCACACACAAAACTGAACTCAACTAGATTTGGTTAGATATATTAAATAGGATATTCATGCAAAATATGAGCGAAAGAAAAAATATATTTAATTTTTAAATAGACACCGTGGACCAAAATAAATTTGAGGAGCCATGAAAATCAGAACAGGACACATCACCTATTATGAAAGGAGGGGGCTTAAAAAAAAATCGAAGAGAGGAAATCATTTTCTATAAAAAAAAATTAAAAGGCTCTTGCTTTTAGAATATGGGCTAGAATAGCACCATGCACATAGGGTAACCTGGTGTTGAAATAAAGGAAGAGCTTTTAATATTTTAAAAATACCCTCAAGCACGAATTCAACACAGCTAAAAAAAATTTCAACATATATTTTCCAACAATAAAGATTTTGCTGAAAAAAATAAACTATGGATAAAAAGTGACTACTGCATTACTTTCAAGTAATTTAGCCAAAAAAAAATTATCCAAAGAAAATGAACCAGATCCTAGAACCTTCAAGAGATAATTCTAGCAAAATCTATCCTGCTCTGGTATCCATGGATATCATTGGCTACACAGATTCAGATTGACCAGGTTTACTAGAATATAATTGTTCAACCTCAGGCTATGTCTTTTTCCTTGGTTCTTCACCAATAGCCTGGTTATGCAAGAAAAAACAAGCAGTAGCCTTATCTTCTACAGAGGCAGAATACAAGACAACAATTTTGGCTAGTTAGGAAGCTCTTTGGATTTGACAAATTCTAAAAGAATTTGGTTTCTCCCATGAAAAACCTATAACTCTTTGGTGTGACAATCAAAGCACAATTCATATTGCACGCAATCCGGTTGAGCATCAACACACCAAGCACATTGAGATACACATGCACTTCATACGACAACATATTCAAAATGGGGATATATACTTGGAATATATTCCAACTAAGAAACAAATTACAGATATCTTCACCAAGTATTTTGCTTCTCTACGTTACCTTTAGTTGTGAGATAAGCTTGGAGTAATACAACTACATTGATTGGTTTTGAGGACAATATTTGCCATACGAAGACAAGCCTCTCTTCTTATAATAGTTGGTTTTTTCCCACAGGGTTTTTTTCACCAACTATATATTGCATATGAGTACCTAATCAGGCCAAGTTGTCGGGACTCATATTTATTTTTGTATAAAGAGGACAATCTTCGCCATACGAAGACAAGCCTCTCTTCTTCTCATAGTTGGTTTTTCCCTTCACCAACTATATAATGTAAATGAGTACCTAAACAGGCCAAGTTGTTAGGACTCATCCTTATTTTTTTGTAAAAGAGGACAATATTCGCCATACGAAGACAAACCTCTCTTCTTCTCATAGTTGGTTTTTCTCCACAGGGGTTTTTTCACCAACTATTTATTGTATTAAGAGGACAATATTTGCCATACGAAGACAAGCCTCTTACTTCCTTTTGATTGGTGGTTTTTCCCATTGGGTTTTTACCATCTCTTCAAAAAGAAGTCTTTGTACATGAGTACCTCATCAGGCCTTGTTGTCGGGAATCATTTGTATGAATATCCCCTAGTATCACTTAAGGGGGGTGTTATAATAAGAGAATATTGTCTTAAGTTCCACTAGGATAGACACACTTGAGTTTCCACTCCTCCATGTGTTAGGAGAACTCTCAGTGGTGTCTTCATCAGGTCTGATGAGTTGTAATCCAATGAATCTCAATGATAAAATTTGTTATTTATATAAATTTGATCCTTGGAATAAATAAATCAGTTCCACTCTTCTCTTCATCTTTTATGTAATGCTTTGCATATCTATTATTGTGAAATTCTAACAAAAAAAGGAAGGAAAAAAACTTGTGTAGAGAGTGTTACCATAATTGAAAGGAAAGAGAGCCATTCTTTGTGCTCCATAACATTACTAATAGAAATAATTCTATTTAGCTTGTGTCTTCTTAGAGCACTTAACTAGAACACATGTATTAACTATTACTATCAACACATTGGTTCTCATACATACACTAACTAAAATGGGACATCTTTTTTATGTAGAATTCACCTACATTTTATAGAGGATTTTTCTTCTTGCTAATAGATCTTATTTGTGAGAATAAAATCAACACTTAGAAGACCACCTTGTTCTCTTTCATAGAACTTATGAAACTTCTTGACAACTATGAAGCCTAGGTTACAAAAGGAATTTAGAATCAATTACTTTTATTAATAAATATAATTGTAAGTAGATTATTCATCTCGCATATACATAAAATATGAACATATAATATGAGGAGAATATTTTTTATCATAATGACTATTTTGAAGTAAAATATATAGTTTCATAGATACATTTGTCTTATTTGTTTAAGCTTAATGATTGAAGAATAACAAACATTCAAAATACTAAAATAATACAAATAATTATTTCAAAAGATATATAATATAATTAAGTTGGTAAGAATTGAAGATATATACAAATCATTCTAGAGGTTGAAGATTTGATTTTTGGTCAAATATAGTCATAGTTTGTATAGATTTGGAATCTATCCAGCCATGAAATTCCTATTCTTGGGTGGTCCATACACATTGCATACTATACAAGTGACCAATTTATATTATTGTATAAGGAATCATATATTTAGCTACTTAAATTCACTTTTGATTAGAAATAATCAATCCAATTCATGTAAATACCATATTGATCAACCATTTTTATAAGTTACTTGTTCGTCAATATGGACCACACCATAAATAAAATAACTTATTTTTGAAACAATAATTGTGCATATTTCAGTGAGTTGAAAACTTTTTCCACCACTATGAAATGCAAAGTTTTTGTCGAATATTATTCACCAATGTTTCAAGTTCACCAAGAAATGATTTGGGCAATTATTTCTAGTAAATTAAAGTCATCAATTTGATATAGTTCAAATCTTACCTAGTTTAAGTACTTATTTTATTTATATTTTTTAGTGTTTCTAAATGTTCAAAAGCAATATGTACTAATTAAGGTCCATTTCATTTGAATCAATGATTTCTCCATGTAAGAGAGTGCCATAGAGGATCTGGAAATCTATTAGTAATCAACCTATAAATAATAGGAATGGAAATATTCATCTTATTAAATTTTTTGATATTGTGCTTATTAGATGTTTTTAATATTATATTTATAATTGAGAATGGGAAGAGCTGTGAGAAGCGATTTTTAATTTTATCATGGGTATGAGATCAGTTGAGACTCTGGATCCCACTGCTAAGGAATGCAGGCTTGTGCTTCATGGGAACCTCTAAATGTATTTATGTTGATTTTTCTCTGGAGGTTCAATTTTCTCCAACGGAGCTGTAAGTCCTATTTGTTGCTTGGACACCTGTGCTAAAGGAATGTGGGAGGTTTGAGTTTGGTAGTTTGGAGTCCTAGTGTAAACTGAAAACCTAGAGGAGGACTACAAGGCTTTCTTTTCTCCTATCAGTGTTGGACCTAGGGTGGTATTCGAGGTGCTCCCTATCCCTTTCAGTGAATTGTTCGATATTTTTTTTGGAGTGATGGCCTGGTTTGGAAGCATCTTGCTATTGATTGAACAAGGGTATTTGTTTGGACTCCTTTCTACTTTTGGGGTTCCCCTTTGGGGGTAAAATTATTCTTCTATGTTCCTATGGGGTTCAAACCCACTGGGGTTAGAGGTTGTGCTTCTATGTGTGCCTATGGGGTATAACACCATAGGCTTAAAGGTTCTGGGTACTTTCAAAAACCTACTCCTTGGTTTTGAAATCCTCTTAAAACCGAGTTGCTCTCTCTAAACCCCTAGATTTAGGGATTTGAGATATTTTTGATTGGTTTTGGTGATTCTCCCCTATGCTATTTTTATATGGAGATTTTTGTGTTGTTTCATAGGCTCAGGGTTTATGAGTTGGAGAGGAGTGTTTTCATTCTCTATTTTCCCAATCGATGGTTGGGTTAACTTCAGTAATTGTGTGTCTGAGTTGGTGTGGTATATATCTAGTTTCTACTTTTGATGTTTTTCTGGTAGGCCTCTATCTAGGGGCAAGGGTGTTTGTTGCCTGAGACTTCATTGGACGGTTGGTGGTCTGGTGTTGGCCTCTCTCATGTGGCAGAGGTGAGTATTGGTGTTTTACCCCCATGTGCTTTGGAAGTAATTTGTTTGAATTCAAGGTTTCATTTTTTCCTTAGAGAATATCAGTTTGTGGGATTTTGAGAGTTTATTACTAGCCACATGTTTGAGAGCTTGCAGTTGGATCTATTAATGGATGAAGCAGGAGTTTTAAGCTTCAATAATTCTTCTACACTCTGGTTTTTGCCTAGTTGATGACAAGATTTTTTTTTTTTGAATTTACATGGTGGAACTGGTTGCCACCACAAATTTGGGTAGGTTGTCTAGTTTTTATGGCCATCACAATATTCTACACTGTCCACCCCAGAAGCCACCACATAGTTCTTCACACATTCTGATCCTATAACCACCATGTCATAATGATTTAAAACCTTTTATGTCATTGAAAGCACCAGGAAAGGGACAAGCATTAAGTCCAGTGAGGCCTAATATTTGAACCATGGACCTCTACCCCCCTTATGAAGTTTGGCCAAACCAATTGGTCTACACCTCAAACCTTTAACATTTAAGTTCACATGGGATTTTATGAAGGGTTACAATCCCCTTGTACCAAGTGGAGTTTCAATTTGGTTATCATGAATAAAATCCATGAACTATACCACTAGAGTAAGCTTGCAACTCAGAAAGAAAAGGGTGCAACATCGGGACAAACAGCCTAGGTGTTTTTCATGGATTTTGCTTCAATGCTGGGTGTATTTTCTCTACTTTCTCCAATCTCTAGTTGGGTTGTTTCTCTAAGAGGTGCGTGCTATCATAGTGGATTTTTGGGTCCTATTTTAAAGTTATTTCTAGTGGCTTGGACCTTCAGGTTGGAAGGCTAGTTTTTTGTTGCATGCCTCTTTTCTATGGTAAATGTGAGTTTGTTGCCATTTAGTTGTTCAGGAGCCTATAGTTGGATTCATTAATGGATGGAGTGGTAGTTTCAAGCTTCAATCCTTCTTTTGTGCTCTGGATTTTTCCTAGTTGGTGGCAGGATTATGTATTCATGCTTTTGTTTTTGTGGCGCTCTCGCCAAGGCTTCGATTTTGGCTCCTAGGTGGTTTTGCAGCTTGACAGCACTATAAAGAGTAGTTTTAATGAAAATTTCTTATCTTGTGCTTCTGATCATAGCAGGATTTTGCTTTCTAGTTCCCGAACTTTGGGTTCCAATTTCCATGACCAATTTTCTAGGGTTCACTTGATTTTTTTGTCAAATCTGGGTGGAGCGGGTTTTTCATTTTTAAAATTTGAAATCCTTCTTTTTGGAAGGGCTTTGTTGTGGTGTTTTTGCCACTTGTGAGATTTTATTGTTATATCTTTGTAATTTTAGTCTCCGTTGGGAGCTATTGACCCCCTATGTGGGGTGTCGATTGGTGCCTTTGACCTAGAAGCTATTCTTATTAGCCTTAGATTGGAGATGGTTGTATTGGTTGTGGGATCATCTCAAAACCCTCAACCTAGGTTTTGGATCCCTCTCAAAGCCCTCTCTTTTAACTGTAAAAAAAAAAAATTATGTTTATAATTATTTTATTTATTAAATATAGACCTGTTATACTCGTATATATGTATATTATATTTTCTTACAATATTTTTTATATGTTATTATTTGTAGACAAAATTTGAAGTTACCCTCTAAATGAAAATTCAAAAATTTTCTATACTTCAAATTTGAATGGTGAAAAAGAAAAGTTCCGCCTTTCACAACCTAAAACTTATTGACATTAAACTAAGGAAGATTTGGAGCTCACTGAAGAGTGCGTTGGATTTCTCCGAGCATTTCTCGCGTTTGATTGCTATTGTTGCTCAAAAGGTGGGCATGATGGGGTAGAACTGTCTCAGTTCTCCCCTTTGTTCTTGGGTCTTGTAAAATTTTGATTGCTATTGTTGCTCAAAAGGTGGGCATGATGGGGTAGAACCGTCTCAGTTCTCCCCTTTGTTCTTAGGTCTTGTAAAATTTTTATTTTTGTTTTGTCCTCATGGTTTCTGTTTGTTTGTTTTAGTTCGATAACGTGTCTAATTTTGTTGTTGCGCTTGGGTGGCATTTTAATTGTATAGGTTGTAGGATTTCTATCTGCTCTTTCTTTTAATAGTACAAAAAAAAATAATCAATATACAAGTAAGAATAAAGAAAAAAAAAACTATTAAAATTAAAATATAAGTGTATATATTTTATTTTATAGGTTGTTGCTAAAATATAAAATATGATAATATAATTTGCATGATTAAAAATTCATAAACAATTACAAAACCAATATGTTCTTAATTACAACTTTAACCACGCAATCAATTTTTTGGTTTGATTATTATTATTATTATTATTATTTTTTTTTGTTGAAAACATATTCTAACAGCAAAGCATACAGCTAGAAACACGTTGAAGGTCACCCTCTGGAAAACATAAATCCTTTGATTATTATTATTATTATTATTATTTTTGTTGAAAACATATTCTAACAGCAAAGCATACAGCTAGAAACACGTTGAAGGTCACCCTCTGGAAAACATAAATCCTTATTAAAAGAGCCCAGTACTTTTACCAATTTAGTAATGTGACAAGAATAGTAACCAATTTCATCCTTCCTTTAAAAATCTTTTAGAAAAAGAAAACATATTTAAGTATGGTTTCAATTTATCTGTTTTCTAGGATCCCAATTCATATTTAAGTATGGTTTCAATATTCTTGTTTTCTCGGATCCCAATTTCCAAAACAAACTCATTGCTTTAAAACATTATGAAAATAAATGTACGTCGGTTAGGTGGACCTTTATAGAAATAAGTGGACAATAATATTAATATGGAGCCATTGGAACTGGAGTCAGTCCATTTGTCGGTGATTGCATGCAACATTCTCTGTTTGAACGTCCTCTCTTAAGCACTCGTATTTGGAAGGCCCGTCGATTCACATCACTTTACCGTTAGAGAAGACTAGAATAATAACTGAGTGAAGACAAAGTTTAAGAATTCTTTTCAAAACCTCTTTAAAAACATATAATTATAGAAGAAACAAAAGATCACATTAATTAATTTATAAATTTAAAAAAGAGAAAATAGATTTATTGATTATCTTTCCTATAACTCTAAAAAAACGCATAAATATCAATTAAAAAAACCAACACAAAAATAATTAAATTATCATATCAATTATTTAAAAAAAACGCATAAATATCAATTAAAAAAACCAACACAAAAATAATTAAATTATCATATCAATTATTTAATTACAAAATTAAATTTAAACAAAGTTGTGGAATAAAAAATCAAGCTTAAAATTATCATTAAAAAACACATAATTAAAACCGCACTGGTTAAAGACAGCGAGACGAAGGTGAACATATGTTCTTCTCCTATTTTATAATTGTGAAGACAGATGTCAGTGCAGGGCCATCCTATCCTTCTGTTTGACTGTCTCTACAAACGTTCCAATGGATTCTCTAGGCATAGAAATACCACCACTACTACTACTCTTGTGAGGGCCAAGCATGTTAGTTTGCAGCTTGCCTTGAATTGGAACTGGGTTTTGAGGTAATTTTATTTGTGGATCCACAGCTTTTCCTTCGACTTCCATTTCCATTTCCTCCAATTCGGCCTGAAGTCCATCGTCATCAAAATCTGCAATTTTACCCATGGGTCTGGCTTCCTGGATTTCCATGAGTTTCTCAATGGGATCCACGATCTCGTCCATTATCTTATCCACCCCTTCAATGGCAGTAGCTCTGTTCATTTTTTTCATCGTTGCACATGCATCTTTCATTGCCTGAGCAGTGTCCGCTGTTGATTGTGATGATTCCAACGTGATCAACTGATCACATATTTTTAACTGGAAATCTCGCACACGTTCAAGGTATTATTTGTGAGAATAATATCAACACTTAGAAGACCACCTTGTTCTATTTCATAGATATTATGAAACTGCTTAACAACTATGAAGCCTAGGTTACAAAAGGAATCTAGACTCAATTAATTTTATTAATAAATATTATTGTAAGTAGATTCTTCGTCTCGTATATCATAATGAATATTTTGAAGTAAAATATATAATTTCATAGATACATTTGTCTTATTTTTTTTAAGCTTAATGATTGAAGAATGACAAACATTCAAAATACAATAATAATACAAATAATTATTTTGAAAGATATATACTATAATTAAGATGGTAAGAATTGAAGATATATACAAATCATTCTAGAGGTTGAAGATTTGATTGTTGGCAAAATATAGTCATAGTTTTTTATAGATTTGGAATTTCTCTAGCCATGAAATTCCTATTCTTGGGTAGTCTATCCACATTGCATACTTGTTTTAGTGACCCATTTCTATTACTGTAGAAGGAATCCTATATTTAGCTACTTAAATTAAATTTTGATTAGAAATAATCAATCCAATTCATGTAAATACCATATTGATAAACCATTTTTATAAGTTACTTGTTCATCAATATGGTCCACACCATAAATAAAATAACTTATTTTTGCAACATTAATTGTGCATCTTTTAGTGAGTTGAAATTTTTTTCCATTTGTGTGCCCCTTTTCATACCTTTTTGTGGGGTTTTTTTAGGTGCTTTTGCTCTGGGACTTACCTCGTATCTGCTCCATCCTACTGTTCAGGATGGTTTTTGTTTTGCAGGTCTGGTTTTTTGGATTTCCTTTGTCAGTTTCTATTTTTTCCCAGCACAGGAGTGTAACTTTTTATATTTTTCCTTCTTAGGAGGGTATTTTCTTTTTCTCGCTATTGAGTGGTTCAATTTTGTGTCTAGGCGAGAATGTTCAAGTTGTATGTTTTCCCACTTCTTCCTTACCTGCTTAGTGGGTGGCTCAAATTTGTGGCTAGGCGGGACGTATTTTTCCTGCTTCAGGTACATTTTTTTTAACAGATTTCTTGGCATCCTTTATGTTGGATTTCCTATCATTTTTCTTTACGCCTTTCCTTAGGATTTTTCTCTGGCCTTTCCTGTGGCCATGCTTGTGGTCCTATGACCTATTGTATTAAGGTTTTGGGGCCCTTTCAAAACCATTTTTAATGAAATTTTATCTTATCAAAAAAATTTGACCAGTATGAAACCTAAAGTTTTTGTCAAATATTCTTCACCAATGTTTCAAGTTCACCAAGAAATGATTTGGGCAATTATTTATAGTAAATTAAAGTCATGAATTTGATATAGTTCAAATCTTATCTAGTTTAAGTTCTTATTTTATTTAGACTGTTTAGTGTTTCTAAATGTTCAAAAGCAATATGTACTAATTAAGGTCCATTTCATTTGAATCAATGATTTCTCCATGTAAGAGAGTGCCATAGAGGATCTGGAAAACTATTTTTAAACCTGTAAATAATGGGAATGAAATTATTCATCTTATTAAATTTGTTGATATTGTGCTTCTTAGATGTTGTTAATATTATGTTTATAATTGATAATGGGCGGAGTTGTGAGAAGAGATTTTGCGAGACCAACCGAGTCTCTGAATCCCATTTCTCATGAATGGAGATGGTGAAAATATTTTCTCCCTGGATTCGTGCGTTTCACCTTTTGAGATTGAAACTCTCTTCGCTGCCTCATAGGAACCTCCTAAATGTATTTATGTTGATTTTGCTCTAGAGGCTCAAATTTCTCCAACAAAGTTGGAATTCCTATTTACTGCCTAGAATCATGTGCTAAACGAGAGTGAGAGGTTTGAGTTTGGCAGTTTGGAGTCCTGGTGCAAACCTAAAAACCTGGAGGAGGACTGCAAGAATTTATTTTTCCCTATCAGTGTTGGCCTTGAGGTTGTGTTTGAGGTGCTCCCTATCCCTTTTAGTGTTTTATTCAATGTTTTTTTGTGGAGTGATAGCTTGGGTTGGAAGCGTCTCACTATTGATTGACCAGGGGTATTTTTTTAGCCTCCTTTTCACTTTGGGGTTTTCTATTTGGGGGGAAAGTTATTCTTCTATGTTCTTGTTGGGCTCAAACCCACTAGGGTTGGAGGTTGGGCTTCTATGTGTGCTTGTGGGGTCTAATACCATAGGCTTAAAGGTTCTGGGTCCTTTAAAAACCCTTCTACTTGGTTTTGGGATCCTATTAAAATCCAATTGCTCTCTTTAAACCATTGGCTTTAGGGCTTTGAGAGCTTTAGGATTGGTTATTGATTCTCCCATGTGTTATTTTTAGAAGGATATTTTTGTGTTATTTCATAGGGTCAAGGTTTTTGAGTTGGAGGGGAATGTTTTCATTCTCTATTTTCCCAATCAGTGGTTGGGTGAGCTTTAGGAACTGCATGTTTGAGCTGGTGTGGTAAATATCTAGTTTTTACTCTATATGTTGTTCTAGTAGACCTCTATCCAAGGGCAAGGGTGTTTGTTTCTTGAGCCTTTATTGGAAGGATAATGGTTTGGTGCTGGCATCTGTACTGTGGTAGAGGTGAGTATTGGTGTTCCATGACCATGTGCTTTGGAAGTCATTCATTTGGATTCAGGGAGCTTTTATTGCTATATATTTGTAATTTCAGTCTTCGTTGGGAGTTATTGACCCCCTCTGTGGGGTGTAAATTGGTGCCTTTGGACTGGAAGTTATTCTTCTTAGCCTTCTATCGAAGATGGCTGTATTGGTTGTGGGATCATCTCAAAACCCTATCTTTTAACTATCAATATATATATATTTTCTTAAAATATTTTTTATATGTTATTATTTGATGGACAAAAATTTGAAGTTACACTCTAATTGAAAATTCAACAATTTTCTATACTTCAAATTTGAATGGTTAAAAATAAAAGTTTTGTATTTCACAACCTAAAACTTATTGAGATTAAAAAAAAGGAAGATGTCTCTGAAGAGTGTGTTGAATTTATTTGAGGATATTTTGTGCTACTGTTGCTGGTGGGCATGATGGAGAAGAACCATCTCAGTTCTCCCCTTTGTTCTTGGATCTGTCTTGTGCAGTTTTTATTTCTGTTTTTCCTCGATGGTTTCTGTTTAATTTTTTTAGTTGGGTAGAGTGTCTATTGTATAGGTTGTGGGATTCCTATCAAGACCCTCTCTTTCTTTTAATAATACCAAAAAAAAAATGGTGAAAAAGAAATATGATTTTTTTTGTGTGAATGAAATTTAACATTTGAAGCACTATAAACATTATAATTCTGAACCATAATCCTAGGAAAATATAGCTTATAAAATAATCAAAACATAAACGTCATGTTATAGAATGGTTATAAAACAGGCTATAAAGAGTAGGGAATGATATATATATATATATATATATATATATATATATATATATATATATATATATATATATATATATATATATAATAGTTATAAAACATGCCATAAAGAGTAGTGGAATGATATTGATATATATAGATATAGAATAGTTATAAAACATGATATATATATAGGATAATTGAGATAGGAATCATTATAAAAGTTATTTGTGAAGGAAAAATTAATAAATTATTAATGTTACAAAACTTAAAAAGTTTAGGTTATATTTTAGGGTTTGCAAGGATTATTGTTTCCAAGGTTCTTGTTTTGAAGGAAAAAAAAACCTTCTATTCTATTCGAGAAGTTCAAGTGGTATCAATTTACAACAAAACGGTATAGTATAATACACTTTTAAAATATGTGAATATGTGATCAGTTGATCATGTTGGAATCATCACAATCATCAGCGGACACTGCTCAGGCAATGAAAGATGCATGTGCAACGATGAAAACAATGAACAGAGCTACTGCCATTGAAGGGGTGGATAAGATAATGGACGAGATCGTGGATCCCATTGAGAAATTCATGGAAATCCAGGAAGCCAGACCCATGGGTGCAATTGCAGATTTTGATGACGATGGACTTCAGGCCGAATTGGAGGAAATGGAAATGGAAGTCGAAGGAGAAGCTGTGGATCCACAAATAAAGTTACCTCAAAACCCAGTTCCAATTCTAGGCAAGCTGCAACCCAACATGCTTAGAGTAGTAGTAGTGGTATTTCTATACCCAGAGAATTCATTGGAACGTTTGTAGAGATAGTCAAACAGAAGGATAGGATGGCCCTACACTGACATCTGTCTTCACAATTATAAAATTGGAGAAGAACATTTGTTCACCTTCGTCTCGATGTCTTTAACCAGTGTTAATAGGTTTTAATTATGTGTTTTTTTTAATGATAATTTTAAGCTTGATTTTTTATTCCACAACTTTGTTTAAATTTATATTGTAATTAAATAATTAATATGAAAATTTAATTATTTTTGTGTTGGTTTTTTAATTGATATTTATGCGTTTTTTAGGGATGATTGAAGCTTTAAGAGTTTTAGGAAAGATAATCAATAAATATATTTAATTTTTTTTAATTTATAAATTAATCAATGCGGTTTTTTTTGTTTCTTCTATCTTTCTTCTTAATTTTATGGGTCACTGGACGCCTTTCTCAAAAATTCACCTAAGTTACTATTTCATATTTAGTATAGCTTTCATAAATATATTAATATTTCTAAAATATTAGATAAGTGGTATATATTTATAACATATATGGAATAGTTGAATCTAAAATTTTAATAATTTTAAATATTTACGTAAAAAATATAATTTATAATTATTTTATATTATTTGGATATTTTATATTTTAAGAGGAAAACTAATAATCTAGATCACTTAAGAATATGCAGCTGCAAGAAAATGTTAAAAAGAAGGATAATATTTATATTTACAAAATAAATAAATAAGATCTATAAAATTAAAATAAAAAACATAAAGGAAAGGATGTTAGTTTTAGAAATTTTTATATTTACAAATAAACTTGAAAAAACATCTATAAAATAAAAATAAATAATTCAAACTTTTTAGGTAAAAAGATGCAGGCAACTAACTATAACAATTCAATTAAGATGAGAATTGAATTTGTTTATAAATTCTCAAGCTTTAAAGGAGAGAGTTGCTATATACCAAGGTTTAGGGACATGTGTACAACCTGTTTTCTCTAGTAAAATAAAAATATTCTTTGACTATTTTTTTAATTTATGTTTAGATTTTCATTGTATTGTGGTTTGAACATTGGACCTTCCAAAGAGAGGCCAAAACCCTTACCACTACCTTGTCCCCACCAAGATAGATTTTAATTTTGGTTACATGATTACATAATTTTGTGTTATGTTGGTATTATACAGATAAGAAGATAGGTAACAATATGACTTTTTATAAGTCACCTAGAAGATATAGTATTAATTATAAAAAAAATGGACATTAAATTTTTCTTTGATCTTGATATTTTTTATGCTTATGTAATCTAAGAAAGATGAAACCATATCAATGACAATCCTCTTTGTTAAATTCCACTTATGCAATAAAGCATATTTTACCATTGCAAAGCATTCTTTGGAAGGCTCAAGTGGGTTTTTACTAGGAATTTACATGGAGGGAAGCAAAATAAGATAATGATGGTGTTCAATATGACCAAAATCATTATCTACTAATGTGAAAAATAGACATATCCACAATTGTCATGAAAGAAAATTAATAATCTCACATTGTATTATCATTTTTATATGTAATTAATGATAGAATATAATCAATGAAAACAATCAAAATAGTCTAAAGTACAAGTAAAAAATGAATGCTTTGATGAGGGTAGATAGATAGGTTATGCCATTGAAAATATCTACTAAGAATGTCATCATTATATATTTCAATGTTGTACTCCTTCATGAAGTACAAGATCATGTTTGCAATTAGGCCAATGAGTGCCATTGGTCTACAAACTACTTTCCTTACAAACTACTTTCCTCGTACATTAAAACTAAAACTTCAAGAAATTTTTACTTAGGTTAAAAAAAGGGAGGAAAACAACTTTTGTAGAGAGTGTTACCAAAAATGAAAGGAAAGAGAGAAATCCTCTGTGCCCCATAACATTCCTCATAGAAATAATTCTATCTAGCTTATGTCATCTTAGAGCACTTAAATAGAATGCATGTCTTAATTATTACTCTCAACACATTGATTCTCATCCATACACTAACTAAAATGGGACACCCTTTTTTATGTAGAATTCACCTACATTTTATAGAGGATTTGTCTTCTTGCTAAAAGGCCTTATTTGTGAGAATAATATCAACACGTAGAAGACCACATTGTTCTCTTTCATAGAACTTATGAAACTGTTTAACAACTATGAAGCCTAGGTTACCAAAGGAATCTAGACTCAATTAGTTTTATTAATAAATATAATTGTAAGTAGATTCTTCATCTCGTATATACATAAAATATGAGCATATAATATGAGGGGAATATTTTTTTATCACAATGACTATTTTGAAGTAAAATATATAGTTTCATAAATACATTTGTCTTATTTGTTTAAGTTTAATGATTGAAGAATAACAAACATTCAAAATACTATAATAATATAGATAATTATTTCAAAAGATATATACTATAATTAATATGGTAAGAATTGAAGATATATACAAATCATTCCAGCAGTTGAATATTTGATTGTTGGTCAAATGTAGTCATAGTTTTTTATAGATTTGAAATCTCTCCATCCATGAAATTCCTATTCTTGGGTGGTCCATCCAAATTGCATATTGTACAAGTGACCAATTTCTATTATTGTAGAAGGAATTCTATATTTAGCTACTTAAATTCAATTTTGATTAGAAATAATCAATCCAATTCATGTAAATACCATATTGATCAACCATTTTTTATAAGTTACTTGTTCATCAATATGGTCCACACCATTAATAAAATAACTTATTTTTGCAACATTAATTATGCATATTTTAGTGAGTTGAAATATTTTAGTTTTCTTTTTTGTTTAACACACACGACTTACACCATAATACTTGAATGTTGTAACACAAGACCCAAGGCTCAAACCACATGAAATTACACACACCATGGTTTGAACATTAGATTTCCCAAAGAGAGGCCAAAGCCCTTACCACTATGTTATTCCCACAAAGATAGATTTTAATTTTGGTTACATGATTACATAATTTTGTGTTATATTGGTATTATATAGATAAGAAGAGAGGTAACAATATGACCTTTTATAAGTCACCTAAAATATATAGTATTAATTATAAAAAAAATGGACATTAAGTTTTCTTTGATCTCGATATTTTTTATGCTTATGTAATCTAAGAAAGATGAAACCATATCAATGACAGTCTCTTTGTTAAATTCCACTTATGCAATAAAGCATATTTTACCATTGCAAAGTATTCTTTGGAAGGGTCAAGTGGGTTTTTGCTAGGAATTTACATGGAGGGAAGCAAAATAAGATAATGATGGTGTTCAATATGACCAAAATCATTATCTACAAATACCAAAAATAGACATATGTCAACAATTGTCATGAAAGAAAATTAATAATCTCACATTGTATTATTATTTTTATACGTAATTAATGATAGGATATAGTAAACGAAAAAAATCAAAATAGTCTAAAGTACAAGTAAAAAATGAATTCTTTGATGAGGGTAGATAGATTGGTTATGCCATTGAAAATATCTACTACGTATGTCATTGTTATATATTTCAATATTGTACTCCTTCATGAAGTACAATATCATGTTTGCATTTAGGTCAATGATTGCCATTGTGCTACAAACTACTTTCCTCATACATCAAAACTAAAATTTCAAGAAATTTTCACTTATTTTAAAACAAGGGAGGAAAAAAACTTGTGTAGAGAGTGTTACCAGAAATGAAAGGAAAGAGAGCCATCCTCTATGCTCCATAACATTCCTCATAGAAATAATTCTATCTAGCTTGTGTCATCTTAGAGAACTTAACTAGAATGTATGTCTTAACTATTACTCTCAACACACTGATTCTCATCCATACACTAACTAAAATGGGACACCCTTTTTTTATGTAGAATTCACCTACATTTTATAGAGGATTTTGCTTCTTGTTAAAAGGCCTTATTTGTTAATATAATATCAACACTTAGAAGACTACCTGAACTTATGAAATTGCTTAACAACTATGAAGCCTAGGTTACAAAAGGAATCTAGACTCAATTAGTTTTATTAATAAATATAATTGTAAGTAGATTCTTCATCTCGCATATACATAAAATATGAGGGAAATATTTTTTATCATAATGACTATTTTGAATTAAAATATATATTTTTATAGATACATTTTTCTTATTTGTTTAAGCTTAATGATTGAAGAATAATAAACATTCAAAATACTTTAATAATACAAATAATTATTTCAAAAGATATATACTATAATTAAGTTGGTAAAAATTGAAGATATATACAAATCATTCTAGAGGTTGAAGATTTGATTTTTGGCCAAATGTAGTCATAATTTTTATAGATTTGGAATCTCTCCAGCCATGAAATTCCTATTATTGGGTGGTCCATCCACATTGCATACTGTAAAAGTGACCAATTTCTATTATTGTTTAAGGAATCCTATATTTAGCTACTTAAATTCAGTTTTGATTAAAAATAATCAATTCAATTCATGTAAATACCATATTGATCAACCATTTTTTATAAGTTACTTATTCGTCAATATGGACCACACCATAAGTAAAATAACTTATTTTTGAAACATTGATTGTGCATCTTTCATTGAGTTGAAATTTTTTTCCACCACTATGAAACACAAAGTTTTTGTTGAATATTATTCACCAATGTTTCAAGTTCACAAGAAATGATTTGAGCAATTATTTCTAGTAAATTAAAGTCATGAATTTGATATAGTTCAAATATTAGCTAGTTTAAGTTCTTATTTTATTTAGACTGTTTAGCATTTCTAAATGTTCAAAAGCAATATGTACTAATTAAGGTCCATTTCAAATAGGTCCATTTCATTTGAATCAATGATTTCTCCGTGTAAGAGAGTGCCATAGAGGATCTGGAAAGCTATTAATAATCAACCTATAAATAATGGGAATGGAATTATTCATCTTATTAAATTTATTGATATTGTGCTTCTTAGATGTTAATATTATGTTTATAATTGAGAATGGGCAAAGCTGTGAGAAGCGATTTTGAATTTTATCATGGTGCGAGACCAACCAAGGCTCTAGATCCCATTGCCGAGGAATCTAGGCTCGTGAATAGAGAAAGTGAAAATATTTTCTCCGTGGATTCATGCTTTTCACCCTTTGATATTAAAACCCTCTTCATTGCTTCATGGGAGCCTCCTAAATGTATTTATGTTGATTTTTCTATTGAGGCTCAATTTTCTCCAACGAAGCTGGAAGTCTTATTTGCTGCCTAGACTCCTATGCTAAAGGAAAGTGGGATGTTTGAGTTTGGTAGTTCAAAGTCATGGTGAAAACCTAAAACACTGGAGGAGTACTAGAAGGCTTTATTTTCCCCTATTAGTGTTGGCCTTGAGGTTGTGTTTGAGGTGCTCCCTATCCTTTTCAATGCATTATCTGATGGTTTTTTGTGGAGTGATGGCTTGGGTTGGAAGCACCTTGCTATTGATTGAATAGGGGTCTTTGTTTAGCATCCATTTTACTTTTGGGTTTCTCCTTTGGGGTAAAGTTGTTCTTCTATGTTATTTTGAGGCTCAAACCGACTGGGGTTGTAGGTTGGGCTTCTATGTGTGCGTGTGGGGTTTAATCCCATAGGATTAAAGGTTTTGGGTCCTTTCAAAACCCTTCTCCTTGGTTTTGGGATCCTCTTAAAACCTAGTTGCTCTCTCTAAATCCTTGGCTTCAAGGCTTTGAGAGCTTTTCGATTGGTTCTGGTGATTCTCCCCTATGCTATTTTTATATGGATATTTTTGTGTTGTTTCATAGGTTGAGGGTTTTTTAGTTGGAGGGGAATATTTTCATTCTCTATTTTTATAACTGGTGGTTGGGTGAGCTTCAGGAACTTTGTGTTTGAGCTGGTGTAATAAATATCTAGTTTTACTCTAGATGTTGTTTTTGTAGGCCTCTGTCCAGGGGCAAGGATGTTTGTTTCCTGAGCCTTCACTGGAAGGATGGTGGTCTGGTGTTGGCCTTTGTACTATGGTAGAGGTGAGTATTAGTGTTCCATGCCCATGTGCTTTGGAAGTCATTCATCTAGATTCAGGGTTTCAATTTTTTCCCTTAGAGAATCTTGGTTTTTGAGGTTTTGAGGGTAGTTTTCAATGGGGATGCGACTCATCCCCGGTTGATTTTTATCCTAGAAATGCTAGTGTAGAGTGAAGCTACCACATGATTTGTGCTTCTAATTTTAGTTTTGATCCACCTAGGTGTTTTCATAGCTTCTGCTTCAATGTTGGGTGGATTTTCTCTAATTTCCTCAATATCTAGTTGGGTGGTTTCTCGAGGAGGTGCACACTATCATGGTGGATTTTTGGTTCCTATTTTTAAGTTGTTTCTAGTGGCTTGGTCCTTTGGGTTGGAAGGCTGGTTTTCTGTTTGATATTCACACAATGACACTGAGAGGGGGGGTGAATCAGTGTAAATATTAATTATCAAATCTACAACATTTAAAATGAAGCAAAGAGAACTTGAAAACCAGAAAAGCAAATTGAACAATAGAGCACACCACAACACTCAATATACCGAGGTTCACCAATTTGGCTACTCCTCAAAAATGACTGGTTGGACTCCAATCCAAATCCAGTCTTTGCAAAATACCAATTTTACAAACACTTTACCAAGGATCTACCGGAAGGAGCACCAACCCCTTAGTTTTCTCATCGCAACGGATAGGGAGCACCAACCCCTAGTCCCAAGCACCAACTTGGACTGCAATTCCGAGCAATTTAAAATGATATAAAAATGTCTTCACTTCTTACATGACCCCGACCGGTCCGCAATTAAACAAACTCGCACACTCTCACGGCTCTGCTAATTTCTCTCTTGGCTCTCTTCTAACCCTCTTTTCACAATAATTTCCCTCTAACACCAGCCATAGTATTCTCTATACGACTGTCCTTTTATAACCCCTTTTTCTCATCGGGACTCTTCGTCTTCTATAACTTTTCAATCCTGCATGCAGTCGAATGACATACTCTAACTGTTCGAATTCTTTTCTCCTCTCCATAAGCGGCTGTTCGAATCCTTGCAAATACGGCTGTTCGAATGCTTTTACGATCCTGCATATACGACTGTTTTGAATGCTGCAAATACGTCTGTTCGAAAGCTTTTACGACCCTTCATATTCGGCTGTTCGAATTCTGCAAATACAGCTTTTCGAATACACTTTCGATTCTCCATATGTGATTCTTCGAATGCTTTTCAATCATGCATATACAGATGTTCCAGTGCATGTCCAACACCTGTCAATGTGTAACTGCCGATCTGACTTCAGTTACTTCTTACGTAATCGGTCGCATGATGCTTTTTCGACACGTGTCACCTTGCATGTTCCTTCGGCATTTACCACCAAACTGTTACCTGTCGCGAATTCGCGACATTTTTGCCCATTTGACTTTTTCTGGGCTGTTGACCGTGAAAACCTGACCTGTCGCGATATCGCGACACTTTTTGCAGCCGTACGCCTTCATGCCCTTGCTGTCGTGAAATCGTGACCATTTTGGCCTTTGAAAGCTTTCCCACCGTTCATGTCGCGAAATCGTGACACTTCGAACTTTTGTTGATGTCATCCTTAATGTTGTCGCGAAATCGCGACGCTTCCGGCTTCCTGAGGCTTCTCTTGCAACTTGTCACAAAATCGTGACACTTTCAGCTTTTGTTGACGTCATCCTCATCATTGTCGTGAAATCGACTACGCTTCCAAGCTTTTCTTTCACCCCTTTTCCGTCGAAATCGTGACACCTTTTTGCACGTCATCCTCTCAGCTTTGTCACGAAATCATGACGCTTCCGCTTCCTACAATCCTTGCTTCATGCAGTAGCGAAATCGCTACAACTTTGTGCCTTGTGCTTTCGACTTGCTACATCTTTGAGTTTTGCAATTTTGACTGGTAGCGAAATCGCTACACCTTCGCATAGTGCACTTTTGGACTTGTAGCGAAATCGCTACACCTTCATGTTGAGCTTTTTCAACTTGTAGCAAAATCGCTACACCTTTGCTTTGTGTATTTTCGACTTGTAGCGAAATCGCTACAACTTTTTCACTTAGCACTTTCTCCCTGCTTCGGCCAGCAAAAATTCAACATGTAGCGAAATCGCTACAGTTACTCGACTTAGCTTCTTGGCCTCCGACATGTCACGAAATCATGACAATTTTGCTTGCGCCTTCTCTCTCCTCGGCCATGTCACGAAATCGCGACAATTTTGCTTGCACCTTCTCTCTCCTCGACCATGTCACGAAATCATGACCATTTTGCTTGCACCTTCTCTCTCCTCGACCATGTCACGAAATCGTGACAATTTGGCATGCATTTTCTCTCTCCTCGCCATGTCGCGAAATCGTGACAATTTTGCATGCATTTTCTCTCTCTCGACCATGTCGCGAAATCGCGACAATTTTGGCATGCATTTTCTCTCTCCTCCATTATGTCGCGAAATCGTGACATTTTTCTTTCTGCCTTCGGACCTCTCAACCTGTCGCGATATCGCGACAGAAAACATGTCGCGATATCGCGACAGTTTTCTTACTTGTCTTTTTTTGCAAATTTTTGAATCTGGGTCACTTCTGTTTTCCTGCAAATTCACTGTACTTGATCTGACTGACTTCAGAATTCTTGTCCATTGCTTCAACTGCATCAATTTCTGTCTGTGTTGACAACAATGACAATACTTTTGTTGCACCTTGTTCAACAATCTCCCCCTTTGGAATTGTTGGCAACACTTATGCACTCTCCTCGTAATTCTTCTCCCCCTTTGAAAATAATACCAAAGGGCCATTGCAGACTCCCCTGAGTCTATGCACACCACTCTCAGACAAATGTTGTTATAGTTAGCAAAAATCATGAATATAAGCAAAACTATAAGTATAGGCATAAATGCACCCCCTGAGAATGTGATCCCAAATGAAAGTCAGTTCTTGGGAATTGTGACCACTCCCAACTTATGTCGAAGGTACTCAAAAACTTCCTTGGGCAATGGTTTTGTGAATATATCAGCTACTTGCTCCGTAGTTGGAACAAAGTCCAATTTGACCTCTCCTTCAAGGAACTTTATCCTTCAAGAAATGATATCGGATTGCAATATGTTTGGTTCTAGAATGCATAACCGGATTCTTGGATATGTTGATAGCACTAGTGTTATCACATTTTATTGATATTGGCTCTTTGAAGTGAATACCAAGATCTTTCAAAGTTTGTCTCATCCATAATATCTGTGTACAGCATGTTGTGGCTGCAATGTATTCTGCCTCTGCAATGGATAGAGAGACTGATTCTTGTTTCTTGTTGTGCCATGCTACCAGCCTATCTCCAAGATAAAATGCTCCTCCACTGGTACTCTTTCTGTCATCAATACATCCCGCCCAATCTGCATCGTAATATGCAATCAAAGTGAAATCTTTACCTTTTGGGTACCACAACCCATAATCCATAGTACCCTTGAGGTACCTGAAGATCCTCTTTACAACTGTCACATGAGTTTCTTTGGGACTAGCCTGAAATCTTGCAACCATGCATACTGCTTGTAATATGTCTAGTCTAGTGGCTGTTAAATACAGCAGGCTTCCAATCATAGACCCGTACATTGTTTGATCTACATCTGGAGATTTTTCATCCTTGCTCAACTTGCGACTCGTTGTCATGGGAGTGCTAACAGAGTTTACTCGTCTTCCATTGTGAACTTTTTCAGCATTTCTTTTACATATTTAACTTGAGAAATAAAAATGCCCTTTTCATTTTGATTGACCTGCAATCCTAGGAAATAAGAAAGTTCACCAATCATAGACATCTCAAATTCTTTCTTCATTTTAGTTGATATGTCTTTGCAATATTCATCCATGTCACTGCCAAATATTATATCATCTACATAAACAACAAGAACAATAAGATGCCCCTTCTCTCGCTTTGACATATAAATTGTTGTCCACCAAACCTTTCTTGAACCCTTGTTTAATAAGATAGTTATCCACCTTGCATACCATGCTCTGGTGCCTGTTTCAAACCATATAATGCTTTCTTTAACCTGCAAACAAAATCTGGATTGTCACCAAGTTGGAAACCATCTCGGCTGTTCAATGTAAACCTCTTCTTCCATTTTTCCATTCAAAAATGCTGATTTTACATCCATTTGATATACTTTGAAATTTTTATGGACTCGCTAAAGCCGTAAACATTCTCGATTGCCTCTAGTCCGGCTACCGGTGCAAAGGTTTCCTCAAAATCAATGCCTTCAACCTGAGCATAGCCTTTACAGACCAATCTTGCCTTATTTTTGACAACCTGTCCATCTTCATTTAACTTATTTCAAAAAATCCATTTAGTGCCTATTATGTTTTTATTTGTTGGCCGTGGTACTAATTCCCGGGTATTGTTTTTCTCAATCTGATCTAGTTCTTCATTAATTGCCTTCATCCAACTTTCATCCGTGCTTGCTTCAAGCAACATTTTTAGGTTCAATGCTAGATAACAGAGAATAGTTCCGCACTCGTCGCTTCTTCTTGTCTCGAATACCATCTGTGGGATCCCCAATAATCTGCTCACTCGGGATGGTTTTTCTTGCCAATTGCCTGTTTTAAATTTCCTGTTTTCTTCTTCTTCTGAGTCAGTTTTTACAACATCTGGATCAATTTTCTGATTCTCATCTGTTTCCTTTTCATCATCACCTTCAATGACTTCTTCATAAATAGGGTAGTTTTCTTGATAAGTAATTTCTTGTTCTCTACCTTCATCAACTTTCACATCAACACTCTCAACAATTTTCTTTAGCCTCTTGTTGTAACATGTGTAGGCTTTGCTTTTTGTTGAGTAACCAAGAAAGATACCTTCATCAGCTCTATCTTCAAATTTATCGAGATTATCTTCAGTCCGTTTGATGTAGCACTTGCTGCCAAATACTTTGAAATGTCTTGCTGTTGCCTTTCTGCCGAACCACAGCTCATAAGGTGTTTTGCTTTCATGTGGTCTTAGCATGCACCTGTTTTGAATGTAAACTACAGTATGTACTGCCTCTTTCCAAAATCTGTCAGCTATTTTGTTCTCAACCAGGATTGTCCGTGCCATTTCCTGCACTGTTCTGTTCTTCCTTTCTACAACACCATTCTACTGAGGTGTCCTAGCTGCTGAAAACTATCTTCTTATCCCATATTTTTGACAGTATTCTCGCAAATTCTTCCGAAATAAACTCTCCTCCTCTCGTCCGATCTTAGGCATTTAATCCTTTTTCCAGCTTGATTTTCAACCTATTTTTTAAAAATCTTAAACATCTCAAAGGCATCCGATTTAAGCTTTAAAAATAATATCCATGTCATCCTGGAGTAATCATCTATTAACAACGATAAAGTATTTGTCACCATTTATGCTTTGTGTTCTCATGGGTCCACACAAATCAGCATGAATTATCTCCAAAGGTTTGTCGGTGAAGTATTCCTTTGATTTAAAAGTGGATCCGGTTTGCTTCCCTTTTTGACATGAAGCACAGATGCTATTTACTCGGTTTGCCAATGGTTGGTATATCTCTTATCGCCCTTTTTGAACTTATTTTTGCCGGATTGTCAAAACTAATATGACCGAGCCTCTTGTGCCACAGCCAATTTTCATCTTCCCGTCCAATCAAGCATGTTCCTTCTGCAGTTTTCGAGAGAGTATATAGATTACCGTAAGTCCTAGATCCAAGTAGGCTATCGCCTTCCCACCGTGTGCTTTTCTCACTTCACGACCTCGCTTCTTAAAAATGACTTCATGACCTCTCGTCACATATTTGACTTACACTCAGCAAGTTATGCTTCAGACCAATCACAAACAAGACTTCTTTTGATTTTATCTTTCCATCACTGATCTTGACTGATCCCTTTCCAACAATCTTTGCTCCATCATTATTTCCAAATTTCACAGAACCACCTTCATAATTCTGTAAATTCTCAAATTTTTGCTTGTCACCCCGTCATGTGACCGGAGCATCCACCGTCAAGTATCCATGGTGCAGATTTGTCTTGTGCTTTAAAAGCAGTCCGAACAATCAAAGATTCCTTTTCTTTCCATTCTGGTTTGATGACAGATTTGGCTACTTGTTTTGCCTTTGTCCTTTCATTAGCATGTGCCTGTTTTTCAAGAAATTTCTTGTTTTGTTTCAACCCACTTGGTTGAGATTTTCTACCCTGATAATTATTTGATGCACAAGTGCTTCTACAGTTTCTAGCAATATGTCCAAAATTATGACAATTATAACATTCAACTGCATAATTCATTAAAGGAGAAAAAACATTTCTGCTGGTGAAATTCCTTTGAGATACATTATGCCTGCAATCTGAAATCATATGGCCATAAGCATTGCATTTAAAACAATAACCATAAAAGGAATGATTAAACCCGGGTGCCGGTCTTTGCCAGCTTGAAGTAGGAGCCATGAATCTTCTCCTTCTTGGATGTGTGACTTTTGTGAATCCATCTTTGTCAATACTCTTCTTGATTTTGGCATTATTGCTTTCTTTGGCATGATTTGTTTTTTCTAGGTCAACCCCGATCTTTTCTTCTTTCTTTATGGGTTCTACATTCAAGGCCTTTGAACCCTTTGATGATTCTCCTTCATCGAAGCCTAAACCAAATTTGATGCCGTAAGGCCTTTGATTATTTAACATTTTATCCAGCTTTACAGTACTTTCTTCAAACTTATGAAAGTAGCTCAATTTTCTATTCATCTCCTCTAGCTGCATCCTTAACTTAACAATGTCTTCCTCTAGCTTGCTGCATTCAACTGTCTTTACAGTTAATTGTTCATCAAGAACTTCATACATTTTCTTGAATTTCTCTCGTCTCGTATTTTTAAACTGTTTATTATGTCGGTGGCATCCTCTAGTTTTCTTGAAAACTTTTTGTTCTTTTTCCTTTCTACACTCAACTCTTCAAGTGCAGCAACCAATTCTCCTTCCAGATAAACTTCAGCCTCATCTTTAAAGCTTTCATCACCTTCCTAATTTTCTTCTGTTATTTCCTCTTCAAGTGCCATGAACAGAGCTTCACCTGTTTCTTCTTCAGAATCCTCACCCGAGCTTTCTTCAGAAGAGCTGACATTCTTTGATATGAAGCTTTTCTTCTTGAGGTTGTTCTTTCTAAAATTTTGTTTCTTCTTCCAGTCACCTTTTTCTTGGAGTGACCCTTCACCATTTTTGGTTTTCTCATGCATTGGGCATTTGGCCGCAAAATGACCGACTCCTCCACAATTGAAGCACTTGAATGGTAGCTTTCCTCTATATTTTCCTTTTCCCTTTGTGAGTTTTCGAACAAAATTTGCTTCTGTTTCATCCAGTGTCTCTTCATCCTCAGATTCATGTTCAGTTTTTATATTCTTGTGTGCTTTAAAAGCAGCTTCTCTGTCTATAGGCTTAGTTTGTCCTATTCTCATTTCGTATGCAGTCAAGGAACCATGCAGCTCATCCATGCTAAAATTGTTTAGATCTTTTGCCTCTTCTATTGCAGAAACTTTGGAGTTAAATCATTTGTGAAGGGTTCTGAGAACCTTTTTCACAACAACTACATCATCCATTTCTTCACCGAGTCCTCTGATTGCATTGATGATTCCATTGACTCTCAGCATATAGGCCTCTATGTTCTCATCTTCCTTCATTTGTAATGCTTCGAACTGAGCTCGATGAGTTTGGCAGCTTGGCTTCCTTGATCTTGCTGTCTCCTTCATGGATGCTCTTCAGTTTATCCCACATGTCTTTTGCCGATTTGCAGCTCATGACTCTTATCAATTCACTGTCTACAAGTCCACACATTATGGCATTCTTAGCTTTGGAGTTGTTCTCAAATTTTTTCTTCTCAGCAGTATCTGTTGGAGGAGTAGTGGGTGCTGTGTATCCACTATCTACAGAATCCCAAATATCATATCCCAATGCACTCAGATATGTTTGCATCCTGAGTTTCTAGAAAGTGTAATTAGTTCCATCAAACAAGGGAGCTTTGTTGGATGAGAATCCTTCACCGCCTGCCATTGTTTCTTCCAAGATCACCTTAGCTGATTAAGCTTGTTCAAGGAACCTTGCTCTGATACCAATTGATATTCACACAATGACACTGAGAGGGGGGGGTGAATCAGTGTAAATATTAATTATCAAATCTACAACATTTAAAATGAAGCAAAGAGAACTTGAAAACCAGAAAAGCAAATTGAACAATAGAGCACACCACAACACTCAATATACCGAGGTTCACCAATTTGGCTACTCCTCAAAAAATGACCGCTTGGACTCCAATCCAAATCCAGTCTTTGCAAAATACCAATTTTACAAACACTTTACCAACATCTACTGGAAGGAGCACCAACCCCTAGTCCCAAGCACCAACTTGGACTACAATTCTGAGCAATTTAAAATGATATAAAAATGTCTTCACTTCTTACATGACCCCGACTGGTCCGCAATTAAACAAACTCTGCACACTCTCATGGCTCTGCTAATTTCTCTCTTGGCTCTCTTCTAACCCTCTTTTCACAGCAATTTCCCTCTAACAGCAGCAATCGTATTCTCTGCACGACTGTCCTTTTATAACCCCTTTTTCTCATCGGGACTCTTCGTCTTCTATAACTTTTCAATCCTGCATGCAGTCGAATGACATACTCTAACTGTTCGAATTCTTTTCTCCTCTCCATAAGCGGCTGTTCGAATCCTTGCAAATACGGTTGTTCGAATGCTTTTACGATCCTGCATATACGGCTGTTTTGAATGCTGCAAATACGTCTGTTCGAAAGCTTTTACGACCCTTCATATTCGACTGTTCGAATTCTGCAAATACAGCTTTTCGAATACACTTTCGATTCTCCATATGTGATTCTTCGAATGCTTTTCAATCATGCATATACAGATGTTCCAATGCATGTCCAACACCTGTCAATGTGTAACTGCCGATCTGACTTCAGTTACTTCTTACGTAACTGGCTGCATGATGCTTTTTTGACACGTGTCACCTTGCATGTTCCTTTGGCATTTACCAGCCAAACTATTACCTGTCGCGAATTCATGACATTTCTGCCCATTTGACTTTTTCTGGGCTGTTGACCGTGAAAACCTGACCTGTCGTGATATCGCGACACTTTTTGTAGCCGTACGCCTTCATGCCCTTGCTGTCGTGAAATCGTGACCATTTTGGCCTTTGAAAGCTTTCCCACCGTTCATGTCACGAAATCGTGACACTTCGAACTTTTGCTGACGTCATCCTTAATGTTGTCGCGAAATCGCGACGCTTTCGGCTTCCTGAGGCTTCTCTTGCAACTTGTCATGAAATCGTGACACTTTCAGCTTTTGCTGACGTCATCCTCATCATTGTCGTGATATCGCGACGCTTCAGCTTCACAAGCTTTTCTTTCACCCTCTGAAATCGCGTGACACTTTTTTCGTCATCCTTTGTCAAAATACTTTTTTTAAATCGTGACACTTTCATTTTTGCCACGTCATCCTCACTTTGTCATGAAATCGTGACGCTTCCGCTTCCGTACAATCCTTGCTTCATGCAGTAGCGAAATCGCTACAACTTTGTGCCTTGTGCTTTCGACTTGCTACATCTTTGAGTTTTGCGATTTTGACTGGTAGCGAAATCGCTACACCTTCGCATAGTGCACTTTTGGACTTGTAGCGAAATCGCTACACCTTCATGTTGAGTTTTTCAACTTGTAGCGAAATCGCTACACCTTTGCTTTGTGTATTTTTGACTTGTAGCGAAATCGCTACAACTTTTTCACTTAGCACTTTCTCCCTGCTTCGGCCAGCGAAAATTCAACATGTAGCGAAATCGCTACAGTTACTCGACTTAGCTTCTTGGCCTCCGACATGTCGCGAAATCGTGACAATTTTGCTTGCGCCTTCTCTCTCCTCGGCCATGTCACGAAATCGTGACAATTTTCTTGCACCTTCTCTCTCCTCGACCATGTCACGAAATCGTGACCATTTTGCTTGCACCTTCTCTCTCCTCGACCATGTCGCGAAATCATGACCATTTTGCTTGCACCTTCTCTCTCCTCGACCATGTCGTGAAATCATGACCATTTGGCTTGCATTTTCTCTCTCCTCGGCCATGTCACGAAATCACGACAATTTGGCATGCATTTTCTCTCTCCTCCATTATGTCACGAAATCGCGACATTTTTCTTTCTGCCTTCGGACCTCTCAACCTGTCGCGATATCGCGACAGAAAACATGTCGCGATATCGCGACAATTTTCTTACTTGTCTTTTTTTGCAAATTTTTGAATCTGGGTCACTTCTGTTTTCCTGCAAATTCACTGTACTTGATCTGACTGACTTCAGAATTCTTGTCCATTGCTTCAACTACATCAATTTCTGTCTGTGTTGACAACAATGACAATACTTTTGCTGCACCTTGTTCAACATCATTACAGGCCTATGTTCTATGGTAGAGATGAGTTTATTGCTAGCTATATATTTGGGAGCCTAGAGTTGAGTTTGAATTATTGTTTTTTATTTTATGGATTTTTTTTCAAGTTTTTTTTTGTAAATAAAAACAATTCTAAAATTAACATCCTTTTTATTTATGTTTTTTATTTTCATTTTATAGATCTTTATTTTTTTTGTAAATATAAATATTATCCTTCTTTTTGATATTTTCTTGTAGCTGCATATTCTTAGGTGATCTAGATTGTTAGTTTTCATCTTAAAGCATAAAATATTCAAATAATATAAAATAACTATAGAATATATTTTTACATAGATATTTAAAATTATTAAAATTTTAGATTCAACTATTCCATATATAGATTTTATAAATATATGCCACTTATCTAATATTTTAAAGCTAATTTTTTTTTTAATACCAATATTAATATTTTTGTGAAATCTAAAGTAAATATGAAATAGTAACTTAGGTGAATTTTTGAGAAAGGCATCCACTGACCCATAAAATTAAGAAGAAAGATAGACGAACCAAAAAATCACTTTGATTAATTTATAAATTAAAAAAAATAGATTTATTAATTATATTTCCTAAAACTCTTAAAGCTTCAATCATCCTTAAAAAACACATAACTATCAATTAAAAAAACCAACACAAAAATAATTAAATTATCATATTAATTATTTAATTACAATATAAATTTAAACAAAGTTGTGGAATAAAAAATCAAGCTTAAAATTATAATTAAAAAAAGTACATAATTAAAACCTATTAACACTGGTTAAAGACATCGATGCGAAGGTGAACAAATGTTCTTCTCCAATTTTATAATTGTGAAGATAGATATCAGTGTAGGGTCATCCTATCCTTCTGTTTTACTATCTCTACAAACGTTCCAATGAATTATCTGGGCATATAAATGCCACCACTACTACTACTCTTCGTAGGACCATGCATGTTGGGTTGTAGCTTGCCTAGAATTGAAACTGGATTTTGAGGTAAATTTATTTGTGGATCCACAAATTCTCCTTCGACTTCCATTTCCATTTCCTACAATTTGGCATTCATCGTCGTCAAAATCTGTAGTTGCACCCATGGGTCTGGATATAGCTTCCTATATTTTCATGAGTTTCTCAATGGGATCCACGATCTTGTCCATTATATTATCCATGCCTTCAATGGTGGTAGCTCTGTTCATTGTTTTCATCGTTGCACATGCATAGTTCATTTCCTGAGTAGTGTCCACTATTGATTGTGATGATTCCAACATGGTTAACTGATCACATATTATTAACTGATGAAAACAAGGAGTGTCCCATTTTTATTTTAGCCACCATGAATATGGGTAGGTTGTCCAACTTTTATGGCCACCCCAAAAGACGCCACACAATTCTTCATGTTGTTCACCCCTATAACCACCATGCCACAATAATTTTAAATTTTTTACGTCGTTGAAAGCACCAGGAAAGGGATAAGTGTTCAGTCTGATGAGGCCCGAGATTTGAACATTGGAACTCCATACCCCTTATGGGTTTTGGTTGAACCAATTGGTATACACCTTAGAACTTGTAAAAAAAAATATTACTTGACTACTTTTTAATTTATATTTATATTTTCATTTGCAAGTAGTGAGCTAAAATATTTGTCTTTTTTTAACACACACGACTTGCACCATAATGCTTGTGTAGACACTAAAATCATGTCAATCTAAGTAGACTACCAAGACATGCTCTTATAAACACCATATGGCCTCCTTAGGAAACCCTCTAGGGTTAAATAGTGGTCCTTACCACTTTTGGAAAGTTTTGCCCCACTTTTGGGAAGTTTTGGGCCATGCAGCCATGGTCGTCCTGTTAGCATAGTATACATTAGTGCATATGTATTACATTATGATATTGTGGGTGGTTAAAAATAGTGCATTCGCACTCTCTAATTAATAGTTGGTTCATCAACCAACTTGGTGGTTCATGCAACCGAACCACCATAGTATTGTATTTAACCTGCAACATTATCAATTATCAATGCTTCGACTTTTGTGCATATTGAGTAATTCATTTTGGTACCAGAGCAAGGTTTGGCGAATACGGTTGGATAATGCGGTTGTGACCCATAACTGCTCCATATTGCTCCATATTCCATTTCTTGGAAGACCCTAGGCACAACATAGACACAAACGACAAGACACAGACAAGAAGACGAAGACAACAACCAGACGATGCAGACAAGACACGACCAGACAAGACGTGACTAGATAAGACAAAGACATGATGTGACCGGACCAGATGATGCATACTAGATGAATATGTGAAGACATGATTATGCACTGAGTGGTTGGTTTTACAGACAAAATGGTGAACATGTGTTCATCCGAAGGCAGTCATTGTCTAAGGTGATACTCGTAGTTTTTATCCCACTGCAAATGCATCCTTCGATGCATGTGGGATAATCCCACTTATGTTTTTAAAAAAAATGAAGTTCTCTATATTTTCTATAAAGGGCACCTGGTGGTGTTTCTCTCCCAGCGCTCCTGGTAGCATAGTTGGTTGAGATTGTTGACTGCTCTACGACCGATCTCTGGTTTGAATCCCGTTGTTGATGCTCGAGCGCATTCTTTTTTGATGCCTGTGCAGCCACTTTGACGCCCAGGATGCGTTGTTGATGCTCGAGAGTATTTTTTATGCCTGTGCAGCCATTTGATGCCTGGAGAGGGTCTTTTGATGCCCAGAGAGTTTTTTTTATGTCTATGTGGTTTTTGATGCCCTGAGAGGGTCATTTGATGCCTGTGAAGCTTATTTTGATGCCTAGAAGGTACAATTTTTTTTTCCTTGTTCATTTTGCAATCCGAAGGGGGGAATCACCATCTTCACATTATTCTTTTGCAAAATTATAAGATAAAGGGGGGAAATTCAAATATCTGGAAGTGAATTATTGCATGATAATGTTGGATTTGTAATAGGTGCATTTTCGGTGGTCACCGACACCTAGAGTTGTTAAATTTGTGGGCATTTGTGATTGTTATTTTTTTTGCATTTAAATATTCTATTTTCTTGCATTAAAAATCATAAATTATAGCAAAAATAAGACCCCAAATTTATACCCTATTTGTGCAATAACAACGTTTGGTATTTGAGATACCTCTAGTCCACACTTACATGTAATGTTGTCGTGCTTTGGACTACTGTATCTGTCGCCTAATATAGCTACAACAATGATGTTTGAGCTTGTTCTCTATCAATAATCGGGGAGAAATAAGGCAAACCAGTTCTATTGTTCACTTCATTTCATACCCACATCGTGATTGTTGTTAGGCATAAATCCTGACGAAGGTTTTTCCAAAGTGTTTAGGGGAAGTTACGCCCCACGCATGCAGAATAAAATTTCTATGGTAGGTGTCATAAACAACATGATGCCCTTTTAGTATCACCAAAATTCAATATGTTGTGCTTCTCATATGTACTTATAGTCTCCCTCACGTAAGGGTGGGTACATATTGAGTGGTATACTATTCATATATACTTATAGTCTCCCTCACGTAAGGGTGGGTATATATTGAGTGGTTACGATATATTGATTTGGTAGGTATAAAGAAAGGGGGACCAATTGGTGATATAAGGAACCTTCATAATGGCCATTGTTCACAAGTATCTCTCAGATTCACAGTTGCTGAAAGGTCCTAACTTTGTTCCATGGAAAATAAATATGAAAGCCATTATTCAGTTGGAATATTTATGGGATGTAGTGACTGGCACTACAAAGCACCCTCAGACAACAAGAACAGATCAAGATGCTTGGGATAATAAGGACAAGAAGAGTCTCATGTTTATCTTGCTTGCTACTATAGATGAGGTGCAACCTCATATTTGTGATGCAAAAACTAGTAAGGTAGCTTGGGATACCTTGATCACAGTATATGAAGGGAAAAATTAGTCTACTATTCTTCACCTTCAAACTCTACTACATACTCTTAGTATGAATTCAGGAGAGACAGTTGATCTATTCCTATGTAGAGTGGTAGAGTTGAAAGCAAAATTGAATGCTATGGGCAAACCAGTATATGATGATATTTTGAAATCTATTATTTTAAGAGCATTGCCAGATTCCTACAAGATGTTGATTACTTCTCTCAATGTTTCTGGTAGACAAGTAACATTTGTGGAACTAGTAAATTTGCTTTAGATTGAGGAGGCAAATCAGGTTTAGAAAGATGAGATGCCAGATAATGCCCTTTCCATCCAACAAAAGGGTAAGAAACAAGGTCAGTTTCAAAAAGGGGGTTCTTCTTCCAAGGGAAAAGGAAAGCAAAATCAACAAAAAGATAAATAGTATTGCAAGATTTGTGATATGAATAACCATGACACCAATAGGTGTTGGTTCAAAAAAAAGCAACAAAATGACCAACCTCCTAAAAATAAAGGCAAAGAGAAGCAAAAATATAAAAAGAAACATAAGCAACCTAAGGGCCATGTTGCCTATGCTGACTCCAACTCAGACTCAGATTCCCTTGAGTCCGATTCCGATTCTGACTTTGAAAGAGCACACAAGGTGCTCATGACCCATACTTCATCTTCCCAGATAGATGTTGTATGGTATATTGATTCAGGCACTAGTAAGCACATGATTGGGGATAAATCATGGTTTGACACTTTTGAAGAGAAAGAAGGTAAGCTAGTCACAATTGTTGACAATCAAGTCTACCAGGTGAAGGGTGTAGGAAATATTTTTGTCTCTCTTCCAGATGGTAAATGTTAGATAGAGAAGGTCCTATATGTCCCTAAATTAGAAAATAATCTACTTTATGTCCCACAAATGTTGGATAGAAATATGAATGTTTTGTTTCGAGTTGTGAAAGGCATGGAGAAATGTTTTATAACCCACCAAGGTAAACATGTTGCAACCGGATCCTACAAACATGGCTTGTTCATTCTAGATGTTGTTTCAATGCCTCATGTTGCTCTGGTTGCAACTACAAAGGAGGCCACTTCTCTTTGGCACAGACGCTATGGGCATCTCAGTTCAGGATATTTGCTTGAATTACGGAAAAATGAGATGGTGAGAGGACTTCCTCACCTCTCCTATGCCTTACCAGTTTGCTCGGACTACTTAGCAGGGAAACAACACCGAGTACCTTTTGAAACTAGCACTTCCAAAGCTAAGAAACCTTTAGAGTTGGTACACACCGATCTGTGTGGTCCTATGCCAACCAACTATGGTGGAAAGAAGTATTTTCAATTGTTTGTTGATGATTACTCATGAAAAATATGGGTTTTCTTCCTTCAGTTGAAATCAGAAGCTTTTTTGTACTTTCAACAATTCAAGAAACTTGTTGAGAAGGAGTCGGGATGTTTCATCAAAACCCTCCACTCAGATCGAGGGGGGGAATACACATCTGAAGAATTTTCTTCTTTTTTGAAGAAACATGGGATTAAGAGACAATTGACTACAACCTATACACCTCAGTAGAATGGAGTTGTAGAAAGGAGAAATCGCTCCATTGTGGAAATGGTTCGATGTATGCTAAAGGGGACACATCTTGAGGATCAGTATTGGGCAGAAGCAGTAAACACAACATCATACCTTCTAAATAGAGCACCCACCAGGGCTCTACAAGAAAAAACACCACAAGAAGCCTGGAGTGGTAAGAAACCCTCCATTTCTCATCTAAGGGTTTTTGGATGTAAGGCATTTATGCACATCCCAAAATAGAAAAGGAAAAAGTTAGATGAGAAGACACTGAGATGTATTCTTCTTGGTTATGATGAGTTTTCAAAGGGATATCGCTTGATAGATCCTATAACCAAGAAGACACATATAAGTAGAGATGTAGTATTTGATGAAGCCTCCACATCAGATATCACATCTACAAATGTATACCTTGAAGAAGAAGAAGAAGAACCTAAGAAAGAAAGCTCATCTTCAAAGAAGAAGGTTCCAAAATGGTATACTAGTACAATGAGAGATTCTAAACTAAATATACTTCCAGATCTAACTCAAGATCGACCATGCACTCAGAGTATGACACAACAGAGAAGAGCAGAGGCATCATATTCAGAGGTTGATGATCTTTGCCAAAAATTTGATGATCTATCTATAGATGCAGAAGAAGACAAAGACACAGATATGGAGAATGAATAGGTTTACATGATAGTGTTGGATGAAAATGAGCCTATAACAGTTAAAGATGCACTGAGTGAGCCTCAGTGGAAGGTTGCTATGGAAGCAGAATACACATCTCTCATGAAGAATAATACATGGAAGCTAGTCAATCTTACCATAGGAAAGAATCCCATTGGCTAAAAATGGGTGTTCAAAGTAAAATATAAAGCTGATGGTACTATTTAAAAGCATAAGGTCCATCTTGTTGCAAAGGGATATGCTCATAAAGAAGACATAGACTATGAAGAGACTTTTGCTCCTACTGCAAATATGACTACCATTCGAGTACTTTGTGCCATGGTAACATAGTTTGGGTGGAAGTTACATCAAATGGATGTGAAAAGTGCCTTCTTAAATGGTGACTTACAAGAAGAAGTATACATGACTCAACCAAAAGGATTTGTAGTTGAAGGGCAAGAACAAAAAGTTTGCAAGTTAATCAAATCCCTGTATGGGCTCAAACAAGCTCCTCAAGCCTGGTATATCAAGATAGATAGTCACCTGGTGCAACATGGATTCAAAATAATTCCTTTAGATGCTAATATTTATATTAAGAACAATGGTTCTGATATAGTGATTCTGGTATTATATGTAGATGATCTGATCATAACAGGAAGTTCAGAGAAAATGATTGATGCAGTAAAAGATGATTTGAAACAATCTTTTGAAATGATAGATCTAGGACTTCTTCACTATTGTCTTGGTTTGGAAGTAACTCAAGAAAAACATCATATCATAGTTACACAAAAGAAGTATGCCAAGACATTAATCAAAAAATATCGGATGACTAACTGTAAGTCTAAAACAACTCCAATGGAACAAGGACTTAAGTTATCATGATATGATGACTCACCCTGGTAGATGGTACTCTCTATCGCCAGTTGATTGGGAGTCTCCTATATCTAACCAACACCAAGTCTGATCTCAGTTTTACTATGGGTTATCTTTCATGGTTCATGCAGGAACCCAAAGTAAGTCATTGGAAAGCAGCAAAAAGAGTTCTACATTATGTCCGTGGTACAACAAATTTTGGCTTGGAATACAAAAAGAATAACAAGTTCTATCTACAAGGGTACATAGACTTCGACTATGCTGGATCCATTGATGATCAAAAATCAAATTTTGGATACATATTTCATCTTGGATCTGGTCCTATCTCTTGGCATAGCAAGAAGTAGTAGGTGGTTGCTATCTCTTCTACAAAGGCAGAATATCATGCAGCTAGTGGAGCAGTCTACGAGATAATATGGTTACGTCACATTCTTACAAACATGGGCCTTCCAGTGAATCTTCCACTACATTTGTTTTACGACAATCAAGGTGTTTTGAATCTTGTCAAGAATCCAATATTTCATGATCGCACCAAACACATTGACACTCGGTGTCATTTCATTTGTGATGAAGTTCCAAAGCACAACATACAACTCCAATACATTCCCACTGATGCGCAAGTAGCAGATATCTTCACAAAGGCACTTGCACATGTCAAATTTGAGTTATTCCACAATACACTTGGTATTTGCCAATAATGTAATAAGGGGGGATGTTAGCATAGTATACATTAGTGCATATGTATTACATTATGATATTACGGGTGGTTAAAAATAGTGCATTCACACTCTCTAATTAATAGTTGGTTCATAAACCAACTTGGTGGTTTACGCAACCAAACCACCATAGTATTGTATTTAACCTGCAACATTATCAATTATCAATGCTTCGAATTTTGTGTATTTTGAGTAATTCATTTCGTCCCACCTTGGGATGACCACTAGTTCATGGTCATCCCACCCAGGGATGGCCACCCATGGTCATCCCTGGGTGGGACGACCAAGCCCTTGGACTCTCAAAAAGTCAAGGGTGGGACAAATGGCAATCAAATTCTACCATTTATCCTACCCATTGATTTATGAAAGATTTAGGGCGCATCAAATCCATCAAAACCTACAAATTGGAGGCCCAAATTGGAGGTTTCTCCCACCCTATGCATGGCAAGGTTTTGACAAATGGTGGCACTTGCCTCGCATGCCCTAACTTGCCCATTTGACCTTGTGCTCTCTTGAGCTATAAAATGGAGTCAATCCACCCAATTCAAAAGAGGAGTCTTCGCAATATTTTGCAATGAAGTGCTACTGAGATTCAATCAACCTTTCACCCATGTATTTTCCCTTGAAATCTCCATCAATCGAAGGAGGTTTCCAAGTGATCCCAAATATGCAAACCCATTCCAAAACCCACCCATTTTAGTGAATCAGATCACAAAATTCGATGAAAACACCCCTAGGAATAGTTTGAACCAGATCCCAGAGGAATTGGTGGTAAAAACCACCAGGTTTGGTGGTCATCCCCACCTGGGATGGTTAACAATCACAATTGGAACACCCAGGGATGGCCATGAATCTACATATAATTTCATTTCAATTTTAGCATAGATCATTTCTAAATTAGAATATATGCATCATACTAAGATTTGGTGCAATTTTGAGTAGTTTTGCACCTTCTATTATGCTTTTCACTTCTAACAATCACAATTGGAACACCCAAGGATGACCATGAACTCTACATATAATTTCATTTCTATTTTAGCATAGATCAATTCTAGAGTATAATATATGCATTATACTAAGTTTTGGTGTAATTTTGAGTAGTTTTGCACCATCTATTTTGCTCTTCATATTCACTATTACATGCATATCTTTGATTTCATTTCAATATGCATATGCTATTAACAAATTTGAGTTCTTTGTGTGTAGATCTAGGTATTTCAACATGCAAGGAAGGAGCTACAAGTTTGAATACAGATAGATCATCACAATGGTATCAAAAACCTGCTCTTCAATTCATGAGTGTGAGGAAGGCATTGAAGCGCATCTTGAGTCTTTGAAAGGATTAGATCCTTTGACACTTTTGTAATGATTGTATCAATTCAGAGCCCTCAAGGGGATATTTTGTAACCATGGATTTGACAAATTGATTAATATAAAGAGGACCCCCATTTATTTTACTTATATTGTTATCATGTTTACATTAAATATCTCTTTTTAATGCTTAAATCAATAGATGCAATTCATTTCCCTTTGCTAGGTGCACCATTTTTTCCCCTCTATAGTGGTGATCATGGTGGGACCCCTATCCCATTTGATTTAGGCAAGTTTTAACTCTATTTTTGCCTCTAAAATTTTGTAGGTTTTGGTCATTATAGCCTAAAACGATCCCTGATTTCCTAATTGGAACACCCAGGGATGGCCACGACAATCATCCCACCCAGGGATGACCCCCAAATTGGCAATCATCCCACCCTAGGATGACCACCAAACAGGGAGCCTACAACTCAAATTGATAGAAATACAACAAACTTAGGCTTTCAAGATGAGTATCTTGACCTTACTTTGTATTCTTACTATTTAGAGAAAGTTAGATTTAGCTTTTATTTCTTTTCCTTGTTTGTTTGAAAAGTAGATTTCACTTTTTCTTAATCTCAAAAACAACAAAAAGAAAAAAATAGGAAAAGAACCAAGTAGGAATGCATTTGTGTGGTTTGATTGCTTGTGACCTACATAATGGTTAGGTTGACATATAGGGTATGCATTTTGTAGGTTCCATCATTTATTCAATACTTCTGAAAGTGAAACATTATTTTGCATTTAGTGAAGTTATCATTGAGTGCTCTTTGGTTTTAATTTTTTTAAGTATAAAAGGAACCACACACACCACGTCACATTTGAACATTAGTGAGTTGGAACTTCATCCCCAACCACTAATAGAGACCAACGATGGTGGGCTTCATCTCCACCCATTGGCTCGCATGATATGAACCCTATTTTTTGGCCAAAGCTAGCTCCAAGAACCATCTTAGCCATGGAAAATAGCATGCATTCCTCTTCGGAGGGTGTATCACTACCCATGATCAATATGGGTGAGGACTGGTAGGACCTGTGCTCCCTGATCAGATATGGGTTTCATCTCCATATTTTAGTGGGTATGACTACTTGGACTTCATCACCAGGTTTTGTCACTATGAGTATACAGGTGAAATCCTTTTAACATTGAGAATATCATCCAACAAAAGTAAAACACGTGAAAAGAGATCTCTTTGCAAACAACAAATAAAAACACACCAAATAGTTTTAGGGAACACATATAAAATATTTAAAAGAGATAAACACTTGTATTATTGTGTGTTTTCATTCTTGTGTGTTGCATCATTAAAATTTGTAAAAGAGATAATCACGTAGGGTTTGGAACAAAGTAGCTATGGTATGCACCCACAGCCAAGCCCATTCAAGGGCTGACGCTATGGAGAGTAGGCAAGGAGACATAGACCATCTCTGATTTGACCCTAAGGATATGATTATACCTCCTTGGTGGCCTCCTACTCGCCCAAGTCCTAGAATTTCAAATCAGGAACCTAACCTACAAGGGACCCCTACGTGGGACACCCCTACAGGTCTTGGTCCTAATCAGGGAATATACTTTCTAGATATAGACACTTCACATGCCTTCTATCAAGAATGACAACTACGCATTGAGGCACAAACAAATAGAGCAATACCATGCATCCACGTGCCTGCTCGGTCTACCTTGCACACCTACGTGCAAGATCAAGATTACTCACCATGGGTAGGGCCAAATGATCAAACTACACCCTTAAACCACCCTAATAGGTCTCAAAAATATAAGTACCAAGATGAGTATGATACTCATCACCCTGGGTGAGCAAATTCAGCCCTTCCCTTCCTCATTTATGAAGGAAGACCCGAGGAGAATCTTGATTATCCTCGATCTCATTATTCCATGCAAGCACGATGTGCTTCTACACCAGATGAGTATAAAGAATATTTATTTAGGACTGAGCCTCAAGTGAACGTGACCTCTCTCGATCGAGGGAAGCTCATAGTCGATCTTTTAGATCCTCCTGAACAAGATAGGCCCCATGGAAATAGTGCTAGGGCTAATAGACCTCACATGACTGATCAGATAAACCAAGTTGTTAAAATATATGTTGATCACCAAGCTCAATTCAATCAACTTTGACTGGATAAACAATGCTTGGATCACTAGCATTAGTTAGAAAAGCAAATAATTGAACAACAAACCCATGAGTTATTTCAAGAGACCTTACGTAATGGGGTCCCTACCCCAAGTACTCATAGACAGGGGGTTCATCAGAGGTAACCTACGTTTAATCAAAATAGGCTTCCTAGGCCTAACCAAATATTACCTCTTCGACCTCCTAGGCCTAATCGGGACTTGCCTCCTAGGCCAAACATAGATCACCTTTCACAGGTATTTGTTCCTCCTTGTAGGCCAATTCAGGAAACACCTTATGGAGCCTACGATGATCTTGAACCAGAAGAGGAATATTTAGAAGCACCTTATGGAGGTATGGTTGATGACAATCAACCACCATACCATATGCTTGACATTCCTCACCCTCCCCCATAGGGCCAAAGCAAAGAAGAGGAGATCAAATCCTCTGATGCATATAAAGCATTGCTTGAATACATGGAAATAATAGAAAACAAGACCTCTAGGTCCAGGCTTCAAAAGCCCACTTTGCACCAACTTCATAGTCAACCACTTCACCCATCAATACCTTCCCCTCCATACCAAAAATTTCAAAATTCCCAAAGGAAAAAAAAAAAAAAAAAAAAAAGGAAGAATTTTTGTTTAAAAAAATCCAAGATAATGATACCTTACTTCTAAGAATATTTTTGATTACCCTCTCTGGCCCAGTCGTAGAGTGGTACAATCAACTCCCAAGGCACAACATCCATAGCTTTGAATAATTTGTGGATGCATTCCTAGAATATTTTACTTTTAACACTAAGTAAAAGGTGACTTTAATAGACCTCACAAGGTTGAAGCAATATGATGATGAGTCAATCATAAATTATGGTAACAGGTGGTGAACGCTTCTCGCTAAGCTACCATACCTACTACCAGTGTCTGAGTTGACTCACATGTTTTCCAAGAGTTTTTTAAAGCCAATTTCATTATTGCTACAACTCCAACAATACCAAACTCTTGAAGATGCTCTAGCATAGGCTAGAACAATCGAAGAAATCAAAATTCAAGAGGGGGAGATCACAAAACCCCATAAAAAGGAGTGGAATAAGAACACAAAAGGTAATCTAGCACAACCAAATCTGATAATAGTTAATCAAGTTGCCATTAGCATTCTAGGGCCTATGCAACCAATGCCACCTCAGAAGGTAAACTATCAGGCCCAACCTCCTCCTACAAATTACAATAACAACACTCAGATGAATCAAGGGCAAAACTAGCAACGTCACCCTCCATGACAATTTACACCCTTCATTGAGTCTATGGATTCCCTATTTGAGCATCTATGTGTGGCCAAAGCAATTACTCTACCTGAGATCTAGCCTATAGATCCGAATAAACCAAAGTCCATGGGATATCATGAAGATCTATACTATAAGTACCATAGGCAGAATGGGCATGACATGCAAATGTGCTACTCATTCAAACACCTAGTACAAGACATGATTGATAGGAATGATCTTCAAGTTGATAACCCTCTTGCAAAAAGTAATCAATATATGGGTATCTTTAAAGACCCATTTCCCACTCATGAGGTGTAGGTAAATCAAGAAAAATAGGTAAATGAGGTCCATACGACACCCCCTCAACAAGGGTTCATCGGGATGGTTAGCATCATGACAAGGAATAGGTATTATCCAAATCAAGTTGCACCACCTACAGCTTCAAATGATATTCCCTCCATGTCACAACCTCTACCACATCTAGTGCAAAGCCCTCCACCTCATCTAGTGGTCACCATAAAGAGTAAGCTTGCTCAAAGCTTGTGAACAACATCGGCTTGACTCTCTATCTATGAGCTTATCCAACAGTCTCCACCTCATCGAGAAGCTCTTATGGAGATCCTTAAGTCGATTGAACTACAGCCCCAGGAGTCTAACTCCTTTATCAATTTTATGGGGCACGTTCAATAGTGCAAAGAGCCAATAATCACATTTCATGAACATGAACTCAAACCAATATCAAATGATGGGGTTGATCCTCCCTTACACATCATTGCATGTGTAAATGGAACACCTTACAAAAGAGTTCTAATTGATACTGGTTCTTCAAGAAATATCATCACCATAAATGCTCTCCAACATCTAGGTCTTCCAACATCCCATATTGTTGCATCCACATATACCCTCCGAGCATTCAATGATACTCTATGCTCAATGGTTGGCACTATAGTCTTACCTATTCAGGTGGGATGCAAAACCATACCAACATTGTGTCACATCTTAGAGGGTGCAATGGCTTATAATATCTTGTTGGGTAGACCCTGGATTAGGGACATGAAGTGCATGCCATCCATAGCTCACCAATGTTTGAAGTACACTCATGAAGGGCAAGTACATGTTGTCTCCATAGACCTTGAGCCCTTCAAATACTACAACTTGGTACAACTCATCCTCGAGTCGACCTTACCATCAACTCATTTGGACTTCCAACCAAATACATCCATTCAAGGTCTGAATCCTTCATTATCACAATCCATTGATCCATTACCATCTTCTTCTATACCATCATCATCAATTGCACCTTTAGATATACCTTCATCATCATCAAATCCTCCATAGAGGAACATGTCGAAGAGGCCTATTGATGAGATCCCTCCAATCATCTCTACCATTTCCATGGAAGAAATTCCTAGTCTAGCAGATGAGGAACCACCTCATGAGGTAAGCATTGAGTCATCTCAAGCCTCACTTCCATCTCCTCCATCCTCACCATCATAGGTCACAGTCCATATAGCTACTACGAGTTTAGGAGAATACTTAGTAAGGAATATTACAATAGTTCCAACCATTGAGACAATACAGAATATGGGATGACCTCATCTTCCCATAGGTACCATCGTACCTCTAGGTATACCTCCCAATCAAATAAACTTCATATATGGGGGTATTGAATATGGCATATAACCATATCCTCAACAAGAAGAGGATGAAGAACCCTTTTCTGAGGACATCAATTATATGTCCAATCCCGACTATGCCATGCGATATCTCCATCACTGCCATTGGCATGGCTATGGTTTGGGGTTGTATGAACAAGGTACTCGCATTCCTTTCCAACCACAATATCAAATACCATATGATAAATCTAGCTTAGGACACAACAAGCCTATGCCTCTCGACATCCTCATAGATAGTTTAGAGCACCTAGGTTTGAACTATAGGGATGAGCTTGCATGTGATCCTTACACTAATCCTAATCATGTCCACTCTTTGGGGGATTATTTCCCCATAAATATGATAGATCAAAAGATATCTCATGATTTCACCTGATCCTATGAAGAAGGTGAAGGTTCACATACTCTTCCATCCGATAATGAGGAAGAGGATCAAGGTCCCCCTTATGAATGGACAACTGATGATGAATCGGATTACGATGTAGCACCTATTAACTCCCCTAGTTCAGATGAAGAATATGAATAGATCATCCCATTGGATGATGAAGAAGAGTTCTATCTATGTGTGTTCCCATTACCACATCCCATCTAGTGATAGCTTCTACCATTCGAGGAGCAGGCTCACCCCCTTCCACATTGACCACCTTTGATCATTCCACCTCCACCACAACCACCTCCGCAAGTCTTGCGACAACCTCTTATCAATAGACCCAACCACCCATCCAACGAAGATCATCCATCCATCCATCCATAGATATGATTTCCAAAGGTACCCATAAACCCTTTGGTCACCCAAAAAGCCCCAAAGGTACCCATAAACCCTTTGGTCACCCAAAAGCCCCAAAGGTACCCATAAATCCTTTGGTCACCCAAAATCCCCAAAGGTACCCATAAACCCTTTGGTCACCCAAAAATCCCCAAAGGTACCCATAAACCCTTTGGTCACCCAAAAGCCCCAAAGGTACCCATAAACCCTTTGGTCACCCAAAAATCCCCAAAGGTACCCATAAATCCTTTGGTCACCCAAAAAGCCCCAAAGGTACCCATAAACCCTTTGGTCACCCAAAAACCCCCAAAGGTACCCATAAACCCTTTGGTCACCCAAAAACCCCAAAGGTACCCATAAACCCTTTGGTCACCCAAAACCCCAAAGGTACCCATAAACCCTTTGGTCACCAAAAATCCCCAAAGGTACCCATAAACCCTTTGGTCACCCAAAAAGCCCCAAAGGTACCCATAAACCCTTTGGTCACCCAAAAAGCCCCAAAGGTACCCATAAACCCTTTGGTCACCCAAAAATCCCCAAAGGTACCCATAAACCCTTTGGTCACCCAAAAAGCCCCAAAGGTACCCATAAACCCTTTGGTCACCCAAAAACCCAAAGTATCATAAACCCTTTGGTCACCCAAAAAGCCCCAAAGGTACCCATAAACCCTTTGGTCACCCAAAAAGCCCCAAAGGTACCCATAAACCCTTTGGTCACCCAAAAGCCCCAATGGCATCCACTAAGCCCATTGGTCAAATGTATATATATATATATTTATCAAAATCCAAAAACATCATTAAAATAATAAAAATACAAAAATATTGCATTACATTTCATATCGTTGCATTATACAATCACTTGCATTAAGCATACCCATCATTGCATTTTGCATTCTAGAGTTGCTCATACATGTCTAGCACCAGGTCTGTACACTAGCCATCCTTCAAAATCAACTTTATCAAAAGTCATTATTAACACCCATCTACATTACAATTATCATTTCCATCCACATTCCCCACCTTTCATATTTGTGTATGTTTCCCTTCACCTAGTCATTTGTTATAAGGCATCATTAGGGTTTTCGATCACTCAACCATCTCTAGTTTTCTTTTCAGATTTTGTAGAAAGCTATCCTAATTTTTAGAAGGTAGAGTCTTACTTTGATTATACCTTGTATACGTCATAATCCCAACACATTCTCACATTAATAAATCCAAGTTTTGCACAAGGAAAGATGAAACCTACAAAGTGGTCCTTGTTACCTTAAGCAAAAAGTTTACCTTGCTCATCCCCCTATGCGCATGGTTCAAAAATGCTGAGAATTGAAAAAAGGACAAGCTCCTCCCTACCCAAAGCAATAAAAATCCCTTGCCCCATACCAAATCTGGGCAAGTATCCAAAGAGCAACAAATACAAAAGCAAAAAATCCCCAAAAAGAAAAAGTGGTTTTCACCACTAACAAAAGCAAAAAGTAAAATAAATAGTGGTTCTCACCACTACCAAAATCCCTTGCTCACCAAAAAAAAAATGAGCAAATCCCTAGAGCAATTCAAAAATAAAAGAAAAGAAGGGAGTACTGAACTTGAATCCCTAGAATTCTCAACATTTGACAACCATGAGGTGATCCTCATTACAGGTTGGGTGGCATCAAGCCTACCTAGAAATGGTGGTATCCTTACGCATGATGATATGTCTATCACATTAGCGACCTTATTTTGTACAGACCAATGTTAGCTTATGGATGAGCTAGCTTTTGGTAGCTTGTATTACCTAATGGTCTAATCCAACTACGTACAAAACTCAGGATCATGATACTCATAGGGTGATATTCAGTACAGATGGGCTGCATAAATCATGTTTGGCACTAGGGTAACTTTATGCATTATTATAGCAATGAACTCACATGCACACATAGGGATATTGAATATCTTGGTCATCCTAGCAGATTTATACCTTGCCAAAAAGTCTTGCATGGTTAATATATAACTTTTGACTAGTTCACTAGAGTGTTTGAGTCTCATGAAAACCTCAAGGACATTCTATAACATCTTACTATTCATTCCATTCCATACCATTTTATCACATGTTTGTCAGTTTACATTTTCACAATCCATTACATAATCTTATGATAACGTTAAAAATGAATCGATGAATTTTATACAGTCTATGGTGCTAGCATCTAGTGTGTCAAATAGTATTCTAATCTCGAATTAACAAATCATCTATTTCATTATGCATACACACATGTACATATCATAATACATCATATTACAAACATCATATTACAATACATGCATCCATGATAAGCATCCATAAAAGCATCAGTAAAGTAAACATAAACATCTCATACATCTAATAAAGAAGTAAGGAAACACATGATGACAATAGAAAAACTCATATATATATATATATATGTATGTATGGGGTAAAAAGCTACATCATAATCCAAAAACTACCCATAGGCTACAATCAAGTGGGTCCTCAGACCTCACGCTCCCAAAATCCAAAAATAACCATAGAGTCTCAAAAGCCATGGTCACGTAGGACCGACACCATGACTCTCACCACCACCCTCGATCATCGCTCATCGAGAGCTCCTAGATCTACTCCCCTACCCTATATGATCTCCTCACAGAGCTAGGAGCCCCCATCCTCATAGATGACTACCTCATACCACTCCTCCTACTCTATTGGGACCCACTAGCAGAAGGATGAGCTGGTAAGCACCCTCTAAGGTATGCTACCTCATCCTCCAAATCCTGTGTGTATGATAGCTCCTCTCGATGATGAGCCTAGTAGTCACCCAGTAAAGTCTAGAGTTATGTCACCTCCTCCCATAGCCTAGCTACCTCATCACTACCCAATACCTCCTGGCTCGAGCTCCCTACTCTAACCTATGATCAAAAAGCAGCTAGCTCTACCACTTACCCCTCAATCACTACTACCTACCTCTCAATATCTACCTCAAAAATCTATACCTATAGGAGAGCCCTCTCCTCTACATAGTCCCTCCACTCCTATCTCCCTCTGATCAACTCACCTTATAGCTCAACAATGGTGGCATCCCATGCTACCAACTATGCTTGCACTCCATACTCATCATAATCATCCTACTGATCCTCCATATCCATGTTATCCATCCACTCATCATCTATAAAACACATATGTCACTCCCCTAAGTCTATCTCCTCATCATGTCACTCACCTAAGTCTAGCTCCTCCTCATCTAGAGCCTCAAATAGAGCCTCATCTAGAGCCTCCTCATGAGCCTCCTCTATCATCACATTTGTACCACCTCCTAGCGGTCCCTCCCCTCACCACTAGTGCATCACCCACTAGGAGTCATACTCTACTATGGTCCCTACATCATCTAGCTCAGATATGACCTCCATAAGATCTACCTCCTCTCCAAATACCTCCACTATAGGCCAAGTAAGTGTCCTCTCATCCACACAATATCGGTAGATCATTGGCTCACTAGGAAACCCCTAGCATAGCCCAAACTACCGCATCACTCAAGCATATGGGAAATACTCTCACTCAATCCCATGTCGACCAACTAACCATCTCCCTCATCATACCCATAGAAGTTGCACCTCAACCTCAGGCCATGCTAGACAATCTCTATATGGTCTCTAGGTAACCTCCTCTACCTTGAGCCATGCAAATGAATATGCATAGTGATCAATCATACCTACATAAGGATGGCTCTAACCCCTCTCCTAGTCCCACTACCATAGGATCCCATATCCTATCTCCACATCTATGAGTTGTGCTTGCATCATCCAAGGTAGTCCCCATAGTCGATCCACGATAATGTGCTACCATCCCCACACCTGCAATAGAAAGTTGTAGCCCAATCCTTTCTACCCATGGCAATGGATCTTATACAACTCATCATAAATTTATGCTAGCAAAGTAGTGCCCCATACCATCACTAACGACCTCTCTATGGTGCACTCCACCAGTGAAAATGCCAACTCCAAAAGGTTCCAAGGGAACCTGGCTCCTGATGAGTCTGGTAGCAACATGTTGGAGATAAGCATCATCAACAAGGCATGTCTCATAGTCAAAACCTCTACCTCATACCATAGCTCCACTAGGATACCTCCACTAGGCAAGTCTCGTAATACCTTGCACTAGTCCTCTCCAAAGTATCTCTACAAAATCGTATCTCTAAGATCCTGATGAGTAGACATAATTGGATACCCCTCTATCAAAATACATAAAATTTGGTAGACATCCTCTAACATCACTATCATCTCCCCAGTCAACAAGTGGAAGGTGTTGGTGCGAGGGTCCCATAGATCTATCAAAGCCATCAGGTAGGCTCTATCTCCCATCACTGGCTCTAACCGTGTCACTTGTTTGAGACCAATGGCATCAAGCCATTTCCAGTCATCCTCTATTAGTAAGTCCCTAGTAGTCTGAAAGAGAGTCAAAAATTGATACCGGCTCTTGATCACCTGGCAGAGGCAAGCAAGCTCAAAAAACAACAAATTACAAAAAAACAAAAATAACCAAAAAAGGGACCTTTTTCTCCCAAAATCATGGTCGTCCCACCCAGGGATGGCCCCCAAATTGGTAGCCATCCCACCTAGGGATGCCCCCAAAAATGCTCAAAAATGGCCTCCCCAGCCACCAAAAACAAGCAAAAAACCTCATAAAAACACAAAAAAATGCAACAAAATTGCACAAAAACAAAAATAAAGCACAAAATAATAAATGCTATCACTAATGAGGTTCATTTACCGATATTTAGTGTGTTTCATTGGCAAACACGAAAATAATTACATTTCCAAATTAACAAAGTCTAGTAGCAAATTCAGCCCTTACCCGTCTCGCGTCGGCTCCACTGCTCATCGAGTCTAGAGGCTGGCTCATGGTGATTGTGGGATGGTTTCGATAGTGCTCCACTTCAAAAAATCACTCTCCTACTCCTCACCTCTCAATATACCAAGTCAGAAGTGTGCAAATGAGCTCATTTTGCCAATTTTGAGCTTAAAAAGACCTAGAATAAGCATGGTCACCCCAGGGTGGGATGGCCAAAAAATTTGGTGATCATCCCACCCTGGGATGGCCATGAAATTTGCAGCCATCCCACCCTAGGATGGCCACCAAAAAACACAAAATAGAAGAAAAGGCAAAGAAAAAGGCCTCAAAACCACCAAAAACATAACAAAACTGATATCAATTCCAAGTTAACTATAGTTATTTCAGATGAAGAAATCAAACATGACCTCTTCTCCATGAAAACTAAAAAGACCCCTAGAATGGATGGATTTCCCCCAAGATTTTTCCAATATTTTTGGAATTTTATCAATCTTGATGAGTGTGCTGCTATTAGAGAATTCCAATCAGCCAAGGATATACCTCACAATTTTAATTCTACATTCATAGCTCTGATTCCCAAAAGTCAAGATGCTAAATTGCTCAATGATTTAAGACCAGTGAGCCTTTGCAATGTTGTTTACAAAATTCTTACCAAATCCTTGGCCAACAGGATGAGAGATATCCTTCCTTTGATAATTGACCATTGCCAAGGGATTTTGGTTCAAGGAAGATCTATACTTGATGGGATTATTACTGTCCATGAAGACCTACACTCCATTTCACAAAATAAGATGACTGCCTTTATTCTAAATCTTGACATGGATAAAGTATATGACAGAATGAATTGGAATTTTTTTCTTGCAGTTCTAATCAAATTTAGATTTCATCTTGATTGGGATGAGTTAATTAAAGGATGCATTTCTATAGCCTAGTTCTTAGTACTAATAAATGGATCACCTACTGGTTACTTTCAAAGTAGTAGAGTTCTAAGGTAGGGAGATCCTTTACCCCCCTTCTCTTAATTATTGCTGTAGAGGCTTTGGGAAGATCTATTCATGAAGCCATAAGCTCAGGTATCATCTACGGGATTAAGGTTACTTCACAAACTGAACCTGTCACCCATAAAAAGTTTTTTGATGATACTCTTCTGTCCACCTATGTCTCTTTCATTGAAGCCAAAGTCATCAAGTATATCCTCCTCCTTTATGAAGAAGCCATAGGAAAAAATGTAAATTTCCAAAAAAGCAAATTATACTTTCTCAACACCACATAGGTGATAAATCAAAATTACCAATATTCTGGAGTGTGCAATATCCACCTTACCAGCTACCTAGTTAGGGCTTCCTTTATTCATTGAAAATGCTACTGAAGAGGTGTGGAATAGGGTCATTGAAATAATACAAAAAAACTCATAGGATGGAAAGGCAAACTTCTATCCCATGCATGAAAAACTACACTCATCATAGCATATCTTCAAAGTATCCCTATTTATTTATTATCAGTATTCAAGGCTCCAAGTAGAATTTTTAATAAAATAGAAAAAATAAAAAAATAGTTCTTATGGATAGGGGCTGAGAATAAAAACCAATTTCATCTTGTTGCTTGGGACAAAGTGTGCAGACCAAAAGACCAAGGAGGAATTGTCTTAAGAAAAATTAACCATATAAATACTGTTCTGCTTGCAAAACAAGCTTGGAGATTAGTGTCTAATGAACATGTTGAATGGGTCTCACTAGAAAAAAGGAAATATCTACAGGGATCTATTTTTTTAAGTGTTTGGCCCCTTCTTCTGGGCCAACATTTTGGAAATCTATCATTTCAATAAAACAACTTTTGAGAAAAGGCCTCAAATGGCAAGTTGGGGATGGAAAAATCATAAATTTCTAAGAAGACAAATGGATAGGAAACCAACCATTAATTGAAAATCCTATCTTCAGATCTATAAAAAATATTATTGATCCATTATTTAGTCATAAAGTAGTTGACTTTTTAACTTTTTCCAACAATTTACATAGATGGAAAAGGATACATTACCCCATTTTACCAGTGGAAATCAACTCTTTGGAGGCCTTACTTTCTACTTATGTTTTACCTTCAAGGAATGATAGGGATCACCCCATATGGGAACCCTCAGACAGTGGAGAATTCATTGTTAAATTGACATATCAACTCCTCCTATCTCCTGAGGAAATTCAAATTCCTTTTAAATTAGTTTGTATCAAACACTTAACTCCAAAAGTCTCATTTTTTTCTAGGTTGGCCATTCAAAATAGAATTTTTACTATCAAAAATCTCATAAAACATGGAATCCCATTTCCTAATAGATGTTTTTATGCCTTTCTAATTTGGAATTAACTTGCCATATTTTCCTAACCTATCCGTATTCCAGTTCCATCATTAACAACCTTTTCCAAAGGTTCCAGACCAGTTGGGCCAAACCTCCTTCAATTGTTGATTTGTTTTCCCAATGGCCTCATCCTTTTCGCAACCCTTGCCTCCACCTGATTTGGAAATTTTATCTTCACCATTTCCTATGGCAAGTCTGGCTTGAAAGGAATAGAAGAGTTTTTTCTAGTTCTACCAAGGATATTTCATCCATTACCAATAGAATCATCTTCTATGCTAAAGAGAATGCACTCATGATCCCAAATGATCCTCACCCAATTCCTAGGTTTGAAGCCTCTTTACTTCAGTATTTGCACATTTATCTAGATAATCCCAACTCTAATTATTTTCATATCATAAGGAAAAATATCAAGTGGATTCCTCCACCACAAGGATGGGTAAAGCTAAATTTTTATGGGGCAACTAAAGGCAATCCTAGCAGAGTAGGTGTAGGAGGAATCCTTAGGGATCGCAAAGGAAATTATATCTTTGCCTTAATTGAGTGCTTGGGTGAAGAGTCAAATCACATAGCTAAAGTAAGAGCTCTTTGAAGAGGTCTTCTACTTATCAAATAGTTTCCTAATAAATTTATTGTTGAAGGGGACTCTTTAATATAGTCAATTATTTGAAGAATTCCAAAACCCCTACTTGGAGAGTCAAAAACTACATCAAAGAAGCAAGAAACCTGATCCTCCATCAGCATGAGGCCATCATTGAATATGCTTTTAGGGAAGCAAACAAATTGGTAGACATGTTAGTAAATATTGGATTTAATGTTCTTGGGTTGATGACGTGGATTGACATTCTCTCACATGAGGTCGACGAAATTGCCGTGATAGAGAAAATTTAAAATGTCTAACAAATTGTTATTCATTTTATTTTTCCTGCTTTCATGTTTAAAGGGTTTACTTTCCCTAAGTCAAATTGCCATTTTTGCCTTTTGCCCCTTCAGGATCCTATTTCTCATTTTTATTTTTTCCATGTTGATTTTGTGTTTCCCGAGGCAAATTATGATAGGTGTCCTCAACATATTTGTAGTTTTGTGTCTCATTTTTCATGTGCCTTTCACAGGTCTTGTTTTCATTATTGTTGGGAGTGCCAGTTTTCAATGTTTAAATGGTCCCAAAATTTATTGGGTTATTTCCTTAGCTCATGATCGTAACTATCATCATTTTCCAGTGGTATGTCATTCACTAAAACTCCTGGCCAGATCCTTCCCAAATACCACCCGTGTGCCAATATTCTACGTGTCACATCACCATTTCTGTCAAACGTTAATCAATTTCTTGGGCATCATCGTGTTCATCCTCTTTTCCATGTCTCCTTCTATAAGAGATGTTTGTCGTTTTCTAATGCTTCAGGTTTCCATTTTCCCTACGAGGATCACATTTATTTAAATGATTCTTGCTTAATTAATGGTGCTAGGTGCATCAAAAATTTATTTATGATATATTTAGGATGCATAAAATCTATCAAAAACCTGCAAATTGGAGGTCCAAATTGGAGATGTCTTACACCCAATGCATGGAAAGGATTTGACAAGTGGTGACTCTTGCCCTGCATGCCCTAACTTGCCCATTTGACCTTGTGCTCTCTTGAGCTATAAAATGGATTCAATCCACCCAATTCGAAAGAAGAGTCTTCACAATATTTCATAATGAAGTGCTGTTAGATTCAATCAACCTTTCACCTACAAATTTACCTTTGAAATATCCATCAATCGAAGGAGGTTTCCAAGTGATCCCAAATATGCAAACCCATTCCAAAAAATACCCATTTTAGTGAATCAGATCACAAAATTCAATGACAACATCCCTAGTAATAGTTTGAACTAGATACTAGAGGAATTGGTGGTAAAAACCACTAGGTTTGGTTTCCATACCCAATTGGGATAGTTAATAGTCACAATTGGAACACCTAGACATGGCCATGAATCTACATACAATGTCATTTTAATTTTAGCATAAATCATCTTTAGATTAGAATATATACATCATACTAGGATTTGGTTCCTTTTTTGAGTAGTTCGGACCTCCTATTAGGCTTTTCATTTTAATAGTCACAATTGGAACACCCAAGGATGGCCATGACCTTTGCATCCAATTTTATTTTTGTTTTAGCATAGATCAATTATATAGTATATTATATGCATTATATTAAGTTTTGGTATAATTTTGGGTAGTTTTGCACCATCTATTTTGATCTTATTATTCACTATTATATGCATATCTTTGATTTCATAACAAATCTAAATCCTTTGTGTGTAGATCCAAGTATTTCAACATGCAAGGAATGAGCTACAAGTTTGAATACAGATAGATCATTGTAGCAGTATTAAAAATCTGCTCTTCAATTCGTGAGTGCAAGGAAGGTATTGAAGCACATCTAAGTATTTAAAAGGATTAGATCCTTTGATAGTTTTGTAATAATTGTATCAAATAAGAGCCCTCAAGGGAATGTTTTTTAACTATGGATTTGAAAAATTGATTAATATAAAGAGAACCCCCATTTATTTTACTTATTTGTTATCATGCTTACATTAATATCTCTTTTTAGTGCTTATATCAATAGATGCATTTCATTTCTCTTTGCTATGTGCATCATTTTTTCCCCTCTTCAATGGCGATCATGGTGGGACAAGGTTTTGATAGGCTTGGATGCATGGTAAGGTTTGGTGGCGATTAGGTTTGGATGCATGGTAAGGTTTTGATAAGTAGAGGCTCTTTCCATACATGCCCTAACTTTCCCATTTGACCTTGTGCTCTCTTGAGCTATAAAATGGAGTCAATCCACCCAATTCAAAAGAATATTCTTAACAATACTTCACAACAAAGTGCTACTGAGATTCAATCAACCTTTCACCCATGAATTTCCCCTTGAAATATCCATCAATCGAAGGAGGTTTCCAAGTGATCCCAAATATGAAAACCCATTCTAAAACCTACCTATTTTAATGAATCACATCATAAAATTTGACGACAACACCCCTAGGAATAGTTTGAAATAGATCCCAAAGGAACTGGTGGCCAAAACCATCAGTTTTGGTGATCGTCCCCACCTAGGATTATTAACAATCACAATTGGAACACCCAAGGATGGCCATGAATCTGCATACTATTTCATTTTAATTTCAGCATAGATCATTTCTAGATTAGAATATATGCATCATACTAGGATTTGGTGCAATTTTGAGTAGTTTTGGACCTCCTATTAGGCTTTTCATTCTAACAATCACAATTGGAACACCCAAGGATGGCCATGACCTCTGCATCCAATTTCATTTTGTTTTAGCATAGGTCAATTCTATAATATATTATATGCAATATTTTAAGTTTTCTTATAATTTTGGGTAGTTTTGAACCGTCTATTTCGCTCTTCTTCTTCACTATTATATGCATATATTTGATTTCATTTCAATCCATACATGTTATTAACAAATATGAATCATTTTTGTGTATATCCAACATATTTCAACATACAAAGAGCTACAAGTTTGAATACATATAGATCATCGTAGCGGTATAAAAAACTCACTCTTCAATTCGTGAGTGTGAGGAAGGCATTGAAGCACATATGAGTATTTGAAAGGATTAGATCCTTTGAAAATTTTGTAATGATTGTATCAACTCAGAGCCCTCAAGGGGATGTTTTGTAACCATGGATTTGACAAATCGATTAATATAAAAATAATCCCTATTTCTTTTACTTATTTGTTATTATGCTTACATTAATGTCTCTTTTTAATGCTTAGATCAATAGATACATTTTATCAATTTTGTGGAGCACGTTCAATAGTGCAAAGATCCAATAATCACATTTCATGAACATGAACTCAAACCAATATCAAATAACGAGGTTGATCCTCCCTTACACATCATTGCATGTGTAAATAGAACACCTTACAAAAGAGTTCTAATTGATACTAGTTCTTCAAGAAATATCATCACCACAAATGCTCTCCAACATCTAGGTCTTCCAGCATCTCATATTGTTGCATCCACATATAACCTTTGAGCATTCAATGGTACTCTATGCTCAATGGTTGGCACTATAGTCTTACCTATTCAGGTGGGATGTAAAACCATACCAATGTTGTCACATCCTAGAGGGTGCAAAGGCTTATAATATCTTGCTGGATAGATCTTGGATTAGGGACATGAAGTGTGTTCCATCCATAGCTCACCAATATTTTAAGTACACTCATGAAGGGTAAGTACATGTTGTCTCCATCGACCTTGAGCCCTTCAAATACTGCAACTTGATACAACTCATCCCTGATTCGACCTTACCATCAACTCATTTGGACTTCCAACAAAATACATATAGTAAAGGTTCGACTCCTTCATCACTGCATTCCATTGATCCATTACCATATTATTATATACCACCATCATCAATTGCACCTTTAGATATACCTTCATCATCATCAAATCCTCCATAGAGGAACATGTCGAAGAGACCTATTAACAAGATTCCTCCAATCATCTCTACCATTTCCATGAAAGGAATTCCTAGTCTAGTAGATGAGGAACCACCTCATGATGTAATCATTGAGTCATATCAAGCCTTGCTTTTGCATTCTCCATCCTCACCATCATAGGTCATAGTCCATCTAGCTACTACGGGTTTAGGATAATACTTAGTAAGGAATATCACAATAGTTCCAACCATTGAGACAATACAGAATATGGGATGACATCATATTACCATAGGTACCATCATACCTCTCAGTATACCTCTCAATCAAATAATCTTCATATATGGGGGTATTGAATAGGGCACACAACCATATCCTCAACAAGAATATGATGAAGAACCTTTTTCTAAGGATATCAATTATATGTCCAATCTTGACTATGCCATGCAATATATCCATCACTACCATTGTTATGGCTATGGTTTGGGGTTGTATGAGCAAGGTACTCACATTACTTTCCAAAAACTGTATCAAATTCTATATGATAAATCTATATTAGGACACAACAAGACTTTACCTCTCGACATCCTCATAGAAATTTTAGAGTGCCTAGGTTTGAATTATAGGGATGAGTTTGCACGTGATCCTTACGTTAATCCTAATCATGTCCACTCTTTGGGGGATTATTTACCCATAAATATGATAGATCAAAATATATCACATGATTTCACTTGATCCTATAAATAAGGTGAAGGTTCACATACTCTTCCATCCAAAAATGAGGAAGAGGATCTAGGTACTCCTTATGAATGGAAAACTGATGATGAATTGGAATACGACATAACACCTATTAACTCCCCTAGTTTAGATGTGGAATATGAATAGATCATCCCATTGGATGATGAAGAAGATTTCTATCTGCATGTGTTACCATTACTACATCCCATCTGGTGATAGCTTTTACCACTCAAGGAGCAGACTCACCCCATTCCACATTGACCACGCCCGATCGTCTACCTCCATCGTAACCACCTCCGCAAGTCTTGTGACAACATCTTATCAATAGACCCAAACACATGTCCATAGAAGATCATCCATCCACCCATCCATAGATATGATTTCCAAAGGTACCCATAAACCCTTTGGTCACCCAAAAAGCCCCAAAGGTACCCATAAATCCTTTGGTCACCTAAAAAGCCCCAAAGATACCTATAAATCCTTTGGTCACCCAAAAAGCCCCAAAGGTACCCATAAACCCTTTGGTCCACCAAAAAGCCCTAAAGATATCCATAAACTCTTTGGTCATCCAAAAATCCCCAAAGGTATCCATAAATCCTTTGGTCACCAAAAAATACCCAAAGGTACCCATAAACCCTTTGGTCACCCAAAAACCCCAAAGGTATTCATACACCCTTTGGTCACCCAAAAGGCCCCAAAGGTACCCATGAATTATTTGGTCACACAAAGAGCCCCAAAGGTACTCATAAACCCTTTGGTCACCCCAAAAGCCCCAAAGGTACCTATAAACCCTTTGGTCACCCAAAAATCCCCAAAGGTATCCATAAAAATTTTGGTCACCCAAAAAGCCCCAAAGGTGCCCATAAATCCTTTGGTCACCCAAAAAGCCCCAAAGGTACCCATAAATCCTTTGGTCACCCAAAAAGCCCCAAGGTACCCATAAATCCTTTGGTCACCCAAAAATCCCCAAAGGTATCCATAAATCCTTTGGTCACCCAAAAAGACCTAATGGCATCCACTAAGACCATTGGTCAAATATATATATATATATATATATATATATATATATATATATATATATATATATATATATATATATATATATATATCAAAATCCAAAAATATCATTAAAATAACAAAAATATTGCATTACATTTCATATCGCTACATTATACAATCACTTGCATTAAGCATACCCAGAATTGCAGTTTACATTCTAGAGCTTCTCATACATGTCTAGCACTAGGTCTGTACACTAGCCATCCTTCAAAATCAACTTTGTCAAAAGTCATTATTAACACCCGTCTACATTACAATTATCATTTCCATCCACATTCCCCACCTTTCGTATTTGTGTTTGTTTCCTTTCACCTAGCCATTTATTATAAGGTATCATTAGGATTTTTGATCACTCAATCATATCTAGTTTTCTTTTCAGATTTTGTAGAAAGCTATCATGATTTTTATAAGGTAGAGTATTGATTTGATTATACCTTGCATATGTCATAATACCAACACATTCTCACATTAATAAATCCAAGTTTTACACAAGAAAATATGAAACCTACAAAGTGGTCCTTGTTACCTTAAGTGAAAAGTTTACCTTGCTCATCCCCCTATGTGCATGGTTCAAAAATGTTGAGAATTGATAAAAGGACAAGATCCTCCCTACCCAAAGAAATAAAAATCCCTTGCCCCATGCCAAATATGGGTAAGTATCCAAAGAGCAACAAATACAAAAGCAAAAATCCCCCTTGTCCCCAAAAAAAAGTGGTTTTCACCACTAACAAAAGCAAAAAGTAAAATAAATAGTGGTTCTCACCATTACCAAAATCTCTTTCTCACAAAAATAAAAATGAGCAAATCCTTGGAGCAATTTAAAAATAAAATAAAATAATGGAGTACTGAACTTGAATCCCTGGAATTCTCAGTATTTAACAACCATGATGTGATCCTCATTATAGGTTGGATGGCATCAAGCCTACATGGTGATGATTGTATCCTTACACATGATGATATGTCTATCATATTAGTGACCTTATATTGTATACACCAATGTTATCTTTCATGTGATCTAGCTTTTAATAGCCTATATTACCTAATGGTTTGATCCAACTACATATAAAAATCAGGATCATGATACCCATAGGGTGATCTTCAGTACAAATGGACTGCATAAATCTTGTTTGGTACTGGGATAAATTTATTCATTATCATAATAATTAACTCACATGCACACATAGGGATATTGAATATCTTGGTCATCCTATCTGATTTATACCTTGCCAAAAAGTCTTGCATGGTTAATATACAACTTTTGACTAGGTCAATAGAGTGTTTTAGTTTCATGAAAACCTCAAGGGCATTATATAACATCTTACTATGCATTACATGCCATACCATTTTATCACATGTTTATCAATTTACATTTTCACAATCCATTCCATAATCTTATGATAACGTTAAAATGAATTGATGAATTTTATATAGTCTATGGTGCTAGCATCTAGTGTGTCAAATAGTATTCATAATTCATTAGTATAGATTAACAAATCATCCATTTCATTATGCATATACACATGTGCATATAAACTAGAATCATATTACAATACATGCATCCATGATAACCATCCATAAAAACATCAATAAAGTAAACATAACCATCTCATACATCTAATAAAGCAGTAACGAAACACATGTTAACAATAAAAATATATATATATATATATATATATATATATATATATATATATATATATATATATATATATATATATATATATATATATATATATATATGTATGTATGTATGTATGGGATAAAATGTTACATCATAATCCAAAAACTACTCTTAGGATACAATCAAGTGGGTCATCAGACCTCATGCTCCCAAAATCTAAAAACAACCACAAAGTCTCAAAAGCTATAGTCATGCAGGACCAGTACCATGAATCTCACCACCACCCTTGATCATCATTCGTTGAGAACTCCTAGATATGCTCCCCTCACCCTATATGAAGTTTGGAGTTGTGTCACCTTCCCCCGTAGCCTAGCTACCTTGTCACTACCCAATACCTCTTGGATCGAGATCACTTCTCTAACCTATGATTGAAAAGCAGCTAGCTCTACCACCTAACCCTTAATACCTACTACCTACCTTAATAGTATACACCTATACCTATAGTAGAGTCATCTAATTTGTGTAGTCCCTCCACTCCTATCTCCCTCTAATCAGCTCACCTTGTAGCCTAGTAATGGTGGCATGTCGTGCTGCCAATTGTATCTGCACTCCCTACTCATCAAAATTATCCTTATCATAATCATCTTGCTGATCCTCCATGTCCATGCTATCCATCCACTTAGTGTAATTTTGGTGATGCACATGTCACTCACCTGAGTCTATCTCCTCATCATATCACTCACCTAAGTTTGGCTCCTCCTCATATAGAGCCTCAATTGGAGCTCTATTTGGAACCTCCTCATGAGCCTCCTTTGCCACCACATATGTACCACCTCCTAGAAATACCTCCCCTTACCACTGGCACATCACTCACCAGGAGTCATACTCTACTGTGGTCCCTACATCATCTAGATTAGAGATGTCCTACACATGATCTACCTCCTATCCAACTACATATACTATAGGCCAAGTAAGTATCCTCTCATCCACACGGTGTTGGTAGATCACTAGCTCGCTAGGCAACCCATGGCATAGCCCAAACTACTATATCACTTGAGCATATGGGAAATCCTCTCACTCGATCCCATGTCAACCAACTAACCATCTCCCTCATCATACTCGTCAAAGCTACACCTTAGCCTCAGGCCATGTTGTACAATCTTTGTATGGTCTCCAAGTAACCTCCTCTACCTTGAGTCATGCAAATGAATTTACGTAGTGATAAATCGTACCAACATGAGGATGGCTTCAACCCCTCTTCTGGTCCCTCTGCTAAAGGATACCGTATCCTATCTCCACATCCATAAGCTATACCTACATTATCTAAGGTAGTCCCCATGGTCAATCCATGATAATGTGCTGTCATTCCCACACCTACCATAGAAAGCTACAACCCAATATTTTCCATCTATGACAATGAATCTTGTACAACTCATCATAAATATATGCTAGGAAAGTAGTACCCCACACCATCACTAGCGACCTCTCTATGGTGCACTATACCAGTGAAAATACCAACTCCAAAAGGTTCCAAGGAAACCTAGCTCCTAACGAGTTTGATAGTAACATGTTGGAGATAAGCATCATCATAAGATGTGTCTCATAGTAAAAACCTCTGCATCATACCATAGCACCATTAGGATGCCTTTGCTAGGCAAGTCTCATAATGCCTCGTGCCATTCCTCTCTGAAGTATCTCTAAAAAATTGTATCTCTAAGATATCGATGAGTATACATAATAAAATATCCCTCTATAAGAAAATGTAAAAACTGGTAGACATCGTCTAGCATCTCTAGCATCACTATCATCTCCCCAGTCAGCAAGTGGAAGGTGTTGGTACGAGGGTCCCATAGATCTATCAAAGCTATCAGGTAGGCTTTTTATCCCATCACTGGCTCTTACTGTGTCACTTGTTTGAGACCAATAGCATCAATCCATTTCTAGTCATCCTCTATCAGTAAGTCCCTAGTAGTTTGAAAGAGAGTCAAAAATCGATACCAAATCTTGATCACCTAGCAAAGGCAAGCTAAAAAAAAATACAAGAAAATTGCACAAAAACAACAAAAATAACCTTTTTATCCCAAAATCATATATGTCCCACCCAGGGATGACCCCCAACTTAGTAATCATCCCACCCAAGGATAGCCACCAGTGGCTGTCCCACCTAGGGATGACCCCCAAAAATGATAAAAAATGACCTCCTTGACCACCAAAAACAAGTAAAAAACCTCATAAAAACACAAAAAAGTACAAAAAACTTGCACAAAAACAAAAATTAAAGTACAAAATACTAAATTCTATCATTAATTAGGTTCATTTACTTATATTTTGCGTGTTTCATTGTCAAACACAAAAATAATTACATTTCAAAATTTAGCAGAGTCTAGTAGCAAATTCAACCCTTACCCATCTCGCACCAGCTCCTCCACTCATCGAGTCTAGAGGTTGGATCATGGTGATTGTGGTATGGTTTTGATAGTGCTCCAATTCAAAAAATAACTCTCCTACTCCTCACCTCTCATTCTGCCAAGTGAGAAGTGTGCAAATGAGCTCATTTTGCCAATTTTTAGTTTAAAAATACCTAGAATAAGCATGGTCGCCCCAGGGTGGGATGGCTGGAAAATTTGGTGACCGTCCCACCCTATGATGGCCATGAAATTTGCAACTGTTCCACCCTAGGATGGCCACAAAAAAACACCAAAAAAATAGAAGAAAAGACAAAGAAAAATACCTCAAAACCACCAAAAACATAACAAAATTGATAAAATTCACAATGGGTAAAGATTGAACCAAATTATTTATTTATGAATTTAAAAGTATCTACTTAAATCTCTAAGAAGGCCATTGCAGTTAGACCAATCCATGGGAATGAGGTATTCATTTCCTTTCTTCCATGAAATATCCACAAAACCACCAAAAACATAAAAAAAACTGATAAAATTCACAATGGATAAAAATTGAATCAAATTGTTCATTGATGAATTGAAATGTCTCTAATTCAATCCCCAAGAAGGCCATTGCAGTTGGACTAATCCATGGGGATGAGGTATTCATTTCCTTTTTTCCATGAAATATACACAAAACCATCAAAATGCTAACAAAATTGATAAATTTCACAATGGATAAAGCTAAAGGAACCCTAATCAAGTCATATTGGTCAAGCGACTCGTCAATTTCATCATTGGTCATTCCCTCATTGAATCGTCACTTGAGGGGGTAGTCATAATTATGAATTCATAATCAAAATCAACACTCAAACACTCAAAAGTGCAACTTGCATACATTCAAAAGAATTATTGCCAAAGACAATTTCAAGCCCATGTTGGGGCATATAATTCAATGCCAATTCAACAAAGCAAAGTCTTGGTCTCCTTGAAGCCTTGGGACCCTTTTCCTAGAATAGGCTTATAAGTGAAACAAGGAACCAAGACCAAGTATACCCTAAGCCCCAAAACCTATCCTTACAATGCGGCTGAAAGGTATACCAAAATCAAATCCTTCAAATATGTCAAAAAAAAGGATTCTAAGAATGTATGCTCCCTCCATGATGGAGGTATATTAAGTTTGTTAGGTTACTAAATAACCTTGATCATTTAAAAATTTAGTCATCTATTTTTACTCCATGCTATGTTTCACAGAATGCATCCCAAAAAGGGGTACATGTAGACACTAAAATCACATCAATCCGAGTAGATTGCCAAGAAACATTATTATCAACACCATATGGCCTCCTTAGGCAACCCTATGGGGTTAAATAGTGGTCCTTACCACTTTTCAAAAGTTTTGCCCCACTTTTGTAAAGTTTTGGGCCATGCATCCATGGTCATCCCACCTTGGGATGACCACCAGTTCATGGCCATCCCACCCAAGGATGGCCACCCATGACCATACTTGGATGGGACGACCACAAATAACCATCCCTGGGTGGGACGACCAAGAATATAAACTCTCAAAAAGTTAAGGGTGGGATAAATGGTAATCAAATTATGCCATTTATCCCGTCCATTGATTTATGATAGATTTAAGGTATATCAAATCCATCAGAAACCTGCAAATTGGAGGCCCAAATTGGAGATGTCTCCCACCCAATGCATGGCAAGGTTTTGAAAAGTGGTGACTCCTACCCTACATGCCCTAACTTGCCCATTTGACCTTGTGCTCTCTTGAGCTATAAAATGGATTCAATCCACCCAATTCGAAAGAAGAGTCTTTGCAATATCTTGTAATGAAGTGCTACTGAGATTCAATCAACCTTTCACCCATGAATTTGCCTTGGAAATATCCATCAATTGAAGGAGGTTTCCAAGTGATACTAAATACACAAACCCATTCCAAAACCTATCTATTTTAGTGAATTAGATCATAAAATTTGATGAAAACACCCATAGGAATAGTTTGAACCAGATCCCAGAGGAATTGGTGGTAAAAACTACCAGGTTTGGTGGTCATATTTACCTGGGATGGTTAACAATCACAAGTGGAACACCTATGGATGACCATGAATCTACATATAGTTTTATTTCAATTTTAGAATAGATCATTTGTAGATTAGAATATATGCATCATACTAGAATTTGGTACAATTTTTGAGTAGTTTTGAACCCCTTATTAGGCTTTTCATTCTAACAGTCACAATTGGAACACCCAGGGATGGCCATGACCTTTGCATCCAATTTCATTTTTGTTTTAGCTTAGATCAATTCTATAGTATATTATATGCATTATATTAAGTTTTGGTATAATTTTGGGTAGTTTTGCACCATCTATTTCACTCTTCTTATTCACTATTATATGCATATATTTGATTTCATTTCAATCCGCACATGCTATTAAAAAATATGAATCCTTTGTGTGTAGATCTAGGTATTTCAATGTGCAAGGAAGGAGCTACAAGTTCAAATACTGATAGATCATCACAGCGATATCGAAAACCCGCTCTTCATTTCGTAAGTTCTAGGAAGGCATTGAAGCGCATATGAGTCTTTGAAAGGATTAGATCCTTTGACACTTCTATAATGATTGTATCAACTCAAAGCTCTCAAGGGGATGTTTTGTAACCGTGGATTTGATAAATTGATTAATATAAAGAGAAACCCCATTTATTTTACTTATTTGTTATCATGCTTACATTAATATCTCTTTTTAGTGAGTTGAAATATTTTAGTTTTTTTTTAACACACACAACTTACACCATAATGCTTGAATGCTGGATTACCCATGATGTACACAAGACCCAAATCTCAAACCACATGAAATTACACATGCCATGGTTTGAAAATTGAACCTACCAAAAGAGGCCAAAGCCCTTACCACTACGTTGTCCCCACTAGGATAGATTTTAATTTTGGTTACATGATTACATAATATTGTGTTATGTTTGTATTATATAGATAAGAATATAGGTAAAAATATGACCTTTTATAAGTCACCTAAAATATATAGTATTAATTATAAAGAATATAGACATTAAGTTTTCTTTGATCTGTATATCTCTTTATGCTTATGTAATCTAAGAAATATGAAACCATATCAATGGTAGTCCTCTTTGTTAAATACCACTTATGCAATAAAGTATATTTCTACCATTGCAAAGTATACTTTGGAAGGGTCAGGCATGTTCTTGCTAGGAATTTACATGGAGGGAAGCAAAATAAGATAATGATGGTGTTCAATATGACTAAAATCATTATCTACAAATATGAAAAATAGACACATGTCCAAAATTATCTTGAAAGAAAAATAATAATATCACATTTTATTATCCTTTTTATACATAATTAATGATAGGACATAGTCGATGAAAATAATAAAAATAGTCGAAAGTACAAGTAAAAAATGAATGCTTTGATGAGGGTAGATAGATTGGTTATGCCATAGAAAATATCTACTACCTATGTCATCATTATATATTTCAATGTTTTACTCCTTCATGAAGTACAATATTACATTTGCAATTAGGTCAATGACTACCATTGTGCTACAAACTACTTTCCTTGTACATTAAAACTAAAACTTCATGAAATGTTCACTTAGGTTAAAACAAGGGAGGAAAACAACTTGTGTAGATAGTGTTACCAAAATGAAAGGAAAGAGATCCATCCTCTATGCTCCATAACATTCCTCATAGAAATAATTATATCTAGCTTGTGTCATCTTAGAGCACTTAACTAGAATGTATGTCTTAACTATTACTCTCAACACACTGATTCTCATCCATACACTAACTAAAATGGGACACCCTTTTTTATGTAGAATTCACATACATTTTATAAAGGATTTTTATTCTTGCTAAAAGTCCTTATTTGTGAGAATAATATCAACACTTAGAAGACCACCTTGTTCTCTTTCATAGAACTTATGAAACTTATGAAGCTGTAACCCAAAATGCTTGTCCCTCAGAAGAGTAGTAGTAGTGATGGTGGTATTTTTATGGCCATAGAATCCATTGGAACATTTGTAGAATAATATCAACATTTATATGACCACCTTGTTCATGATTGGCCCTCAGAAAAGTAGTAGTAGTGATGGTGGTATTTCTATGCCCAAAGAATCCATTGGAATGTTTGTAGAGATAGTCAAACAAAAGGATATGATGGCCCTACACTGACATCTATCTTCACAATTATAAAATAGGAGGAGAACATTTGTTCACCTTCATCTCAATGTATTTAAATAGTGTTAATAGGTTTTAATTATGTATTTTTTAATGATAATTTTAAGCTTGATTTTTTATTCCACAAATTTGTTTAAATGTATTTTTGTAATTAAATAATTGATATGATAATTTAATTATTTTTGTGTTGGTTTTTTTAATTTATATGTATGCATTTTTTAAGGACGATTGAAGCTTTAAGAGATTTAGGAAAGATAATCAATAAATCTATTTTCTCTTTTTTATTTAAAATTTAAAAATTAATCATTGTGATCTTTTGTTTCCTATATAATTATATACTTTTAAATATGTTTAAAATATACATTACTGTGGTCAAGATCATGAGCTTTACTTCTTTTATTAGGAGAGAAGGGGGCTGGGAGGGACCTACTCGCTCTCCCTGCTCCCCCTCCCCTGGTTCTTGCCCAGTCCCTGATTCATCCCAGGTCATCCCACTCTGGGAATGGTTTGTAGCAGATGATCTCCTTGGAGGGAGATCCTTGCCCACTTTTTGCTCCTTTCCTAGTAGTTTTTGGATTTCCTTGCTTGAGTCTTGGACCTAGTTCTTCCTAGGGATCATCTATGATTTCTTGCATGTTCCCGAGATCCTTTCCCTGATCTCCCTCAGGATTTACCCTAGGGTTTTTTTGTAGGTTTTTACATGGATCCGGTTCCCAGGGCTTTCTTAGTCTGTGGTGGTTTTAGGTTGGATTTTCGATTGCTTCCTAGTGTGTGCTATGAGTTTTTCACTTCATTGGGGTTGGTATAGGGGGGAAGTTTACTCTTTGCCCATGACTCCTATTTGGTATGCCTTTGGTTGTTGATGGTCCCGTCCCTTTGGGTGCGGCCATGTTCGGTTTCATGTTTGAAGGCTTCTTCTTATTGGATCTGCTTCTTGGTGGAGGCTTAGAGCATTTGCATGGACTTGGTGGAGGCCTCTTCCTATGCTTGAGTTGTTCCTAGCCCCAGTCCCAGTTCCCTGAAGCTGTTCATGTGCAAGGATGGGGGTTCTTGGTCCTTTTTGCTAGGGTGCTTAGGGTTTTCTACTACATATCTCAATATTGGGGAGGGGACCTATGATAAATGCATGTAGAATCTTAGATCCCTCATTTTAGGCTTCTAATGATTCCATATTTGTGCTTTTTGCAACTTTTATCTTGGGCTTTGTAGATTTTTCATTTTAATTTCCTGTTCGGGGGCTTCTACTTTCTGGTCCTAGTTCTCGGTGGACTCTCAAAGCTTGTTCTTGGCCTTGGGGGGACCTCTTCATGTTCCTGAGTTATTCCCAGTCCCAGTTCCTATTCCTTGGAACTATTCGTGAGTAATTATGGTGGGTTCCTGGTCCTTTCTATTGTAATGCTTGGGGTTTCTTCTACATTTTCTAGTCTTGGGGTGGAGTCTAGTGTGCTTGCAATTGTGGTCACTCCTTCCTCCTTCAATTTTAGCTTCCAAGGATCCTTTATTTGCGCCTGATGTTGTTTTCTCTGTCTCCTTCCAAATTCCTCATAATCCTGTTGGCGAGATATCAGTGCTATGGTTTTTCAAATCCATTCTTCTACTAGTTTTCCTATTGGGCGGGATTTTCCAAACCTGTTGGTTTTCCCGCTGGGCGGGATTTTTCAAATCTATTTTTCGTTGGTTTTTCCATTGGGCAGGACTCTCCAAACCTATTGGTTTTCCTGCTAGGTGGGGTTTTTCAAATTCATTTTTTCTGCTGATTTCCCCGTTGGGTGGGATTTTCCAAACTTGCTGGTTTTCCCACTGGGTGAGATTTTCCAAACCTGCTGGTTTTTCCGCTAGGCAGGATTTTTCAATTTGGTGGTTTTCTGTTACTTCCCGCTGGGCGAGATTTTCAAATTTATCATCTTGCTGGTTTTCCAGCTGGGCGAGGTTTTTCAAATCCTTCTTCCTACTGGTTTTTTGTTGGATGAAATTTTCAAATTGGTGGTTTCCCATTGGGTGGGATGTTCAAACTCTATGTTTCATCCTGCATGTTTTCCCGTTAGGCAGGATTTTTCAAAATTGGTGGTTTCTTGTTGGGTGGGATTTTTCAAATTTATCTGTTCCCACTGGGTGGGTTTTTCCATACTATTTATTTCTCGTTGGGCGGGATTTTTCAAATTGATTGTTATTGACCTTTGGTTTGGTTGGTTGACCTGTTGTAAAAATGTTTTGGGGTCCTTTCAAAACCCGCTTTTAATATAATTTTAACCTACCCAAAAAAATTCTACATTGCTTTAATATAAATAATATAGTTTGAATAATATTTCTTCTTAATTTTATGGGTCATTCGAGGCCTTTCTCAAAAATTCACCCAAGTTACTATTTCTTATTTGTATTAAAATTAGTTTTAACTTTAAAATATTAGGTAAGTAGCACATATTTATAACATTCATATATGGAATAGTTGAATCTAAAATTTTAATAATTTTAAATATGTAGATAAAAATATAATCTATAGTTATTTTATATTATTTGAATATTTTATGCTTTAAGAAAAAAACTAACAATCTAGATCCCCTAAGACAACTGCAAGAAAATATCAAAAAGAAGGAGAATATTTATATTTAGAAAAATAAAAATAAAGAAGATCCATAAAATGAAAATAAAAAATATCAAGGAAAAGGATATTATTTTTAGAATTGTTTATATTTACAAAGAAACTTCAAAAAACATCCATAAAATAAAAATTAAGAATTCAAATTTTTTAGGCAAAAATATATAGGCAACAAACTATAACAATTCAATTAAGATGAGAATTGAATTTGTTTATAAATTCTCAAGCTTTAAAGGAGAGAGTTGGGATATGCCAAGGTTTGGGGACATGTGTACAACCTGTTTTATTTAGTAAAAAAAAAATATTACTTGACTATTAATTTTGAATTTAGTGAATAACCCCTTGTGGAGCCACCTTGGTTTGATAAACCATGACTAGAGGGTTCTACATTGTCAAAATCACATGGGAGTCTGGCCCTGACCGCACTAGCATAATCAACTAGATTTTGGGTACCCAATGTGCATTTGGTAGGGTGAAGATTCGAACCAGGGAATTCCCTTGGAGGATTGCCCTACCCTCTCCAAATCACCTACAACATGTGGGTATATTACTTGATTATTATGTGTACCAAGAAAAAGTATATTAATTTTAGAATTGTTTGTATTTACAAAGAAACTTGAAAAAACATCCATAAAATAAAAATCAAGAATTCAAACTTTTTAGGCAAAAATATGTAGGCAACTAACTATAACAATTCAATTAGGATGAGAAATAATTTTTTTTATAAATTCTCAAGATTTAAAGGAGAGAGTTGTGATATGCCAAGGCTTGGGGACATGTGTACCACCTATTTTAGCTAGTAAAAATAAAACATTACTGACTATTATGTGTATCAAGAAAAAGGATATTAAGTTTAGAATTGTTTATATTTACAAAGAAACTAAAAAACATCCATAAAATAAAAATCAAGAATTCAAAATTTTTAGACAAAAAGATGTAGGCAACTAACTATAACAATTCAATTAATATCAGAATTGAATTTGTTTATAAATTCTCAAGCTTTAAAGGACAGAGTTAGATATGCCAAGGTTTGGGGACATGTGTAAAACCTTTTTTATCTAGTAAATACAAAATATTACTTGACTATTTTTAATTTATATTTAGATTTTCATTTGCAAGTAGTGATTTGAAATATTTTAGTTTTTTTGTTTGTTTCACACACATACACCATAATGCTTGATTGCTGGATTACACATGATATACACAAGACCCAAAAATCAAATCACAAAAAATTACACATGCTATGGTTTGAACATTGGACCTCTTAAAGAGAGGCCAACACCCTTACCACTGCATTGTCCCCACTAGGATAGATTTTAATTTTGGTTACATGATTACATAATTTTGTGTTATGTTGGTATTATATAGATAAGAAGATTGGTAACAATATGACTTTTTATCAGTCACCTAAAAGATATAGTATTAATTATAAAAATATAGACATTAAGTTTTATTTGATCTGGATCTCTGCTTATGCTTATGTAGTCTAAGAAATATAGAACCATATCAATGCCAGTCCTTTTTGTTAAATACCACTCATGTAATAAAACATATTTTACCATTGCAAAGTATTCTTTGGAAGGGTCAAGCGGGTTATTACTAGAAATATACATGGAGGGAAGCAAAATAATATAATGATGGTGTTCATTATGGCCAAAATAGTCCTCTTTGTTAAATACCACTTATGTAATAAAATATATTTTACCATTGCAAAGTATTCTTTGGAAGGGTCCTGCGGGTTCTTACTAGAAATTTACATGGAGGGAAGAAAAATAATATAATGATGGTGTTCATTATGGCCAAAATATTTATCTACAAATGTTAAAAATGGACATATATCCACAATTATCATGAAATAAAATTAATAATATGACATTGTATTATAATTTTTATACGTAATAAATGATAGGATCAAAATAGTCTAAAGTACAAGTAAAAAATGAATGTTTTGATGAGGGTAGATAGATTGGTTATGCCATTAAGAAAAAAATCTATTACTTATGTCATCATTATATATTTGAATGTTGTACTCATTTATGAAGTACAATATCATGTTTGCAATTAGGTCAATAAATACCATTGTGCTAAAAACTACTTCCTTGTACATAAAAACTAAAACTTCAAGAAATTTCCACTTAGGTTAAAACAATGGAGGAAAAAAACTTGTGTAGAGAGTGTTACAAAAAATGAAAGGAAAGAGAGCCATTTCATAGAGGAATTCAATTTCACAAATACATTTTTCTTATTTGTTTAAGATTAATAATTGAAGAATAACAAACATTCAAAATACTACAATAATACAAATCAGTATTTCAAAAGATATATACTATAATCAATATGGTAAGAATTGAAGATATATACAAATCATTCTAGAGGTTGAAGATTTGATTGTTGATAGTTTCTTATATATTTGGAATCTCTCCAGCCATGAGATTCCTATTCTTGGGTGGTCTATATTGTACAAGTGACCAATTTCTATTATTGTAGAAGGAATCCTATATTTAGCTACTTAAATTGAGTTTTGATTAGAAATAATCAATCCAATTTATGTAAATACCATATTGATCAATCATTTTTTATAAGTTACTTGTTGGTCAATATGGTCCACACCATAAATAAAATAACTTATTTTTGCAACATTAATTGAGCATATTTTAGTGAGTTGAAAACATTTTCCACCACTATGAAACCCATATTTTTTTGTTGAATATTCTTCACCAATGTTTCAAGTTCACCAAGAAATAATTTGGGCAATTATTTCTAGTAAATTAAAGTCATCAATTTGGTATAGTTCAAATCTTAGCTATTAAAGTTCTTATTTTATTTAGATTTTTTAGTGTTTCTAAATTTTCAATAGCAATATATACTAATTAAGGTCTATTTCATTTGAATCATAGATTTCTTCATGTAAGAGAGTGCCATAGAGGATCTAGAAATCTATTAATAATCAACCTATCAATAATGGGAATGGAATTATTCATCTTATTAAATTTATTTATACTGTGGTTCTTAGATGTTAATATTATGTTTATAATTGAGAATGGGCAGAGTTGTGAGAAGTGATTTTGAATTTTATCATGGGTGCGAGACCAACCAAGGCTCTAGATCCCATTGCTGAGGAATCTAGGCTCGTGAATAGAGAAAGTGAAAATATTTTCTCCGTGGATTCACGCTTTTCACCCTTTTTGTATTCCGTGAAAATATTGTGTACTTGAAATTTGAATGATGAAAAAGAAATATGATTTTATTTGTGTGAATGAAATTTAACATTTGGAACACTATAAACATTAAAATTCTGAACCCTAGTTCTAAGAAAATATAATTTATAAAATAATCAAAATATAAAAATCATGTAAATAAACATTATGTATCTTCCATAATATTAAATAAAATGTCAAAAAGAAGAATAATATTTATATTTACAAAAAAAAAAAGTTAAATAAGATCCATAAAATGAAAATAAAAAATATCAAGAAAAAGGATTTTAATATTTGAATTGTTAATATTTACAAAAAAAAACTTGAAAAAAAATCAATAAAATAAAAATCAAGAATTCAAACTTTTTAGGCAAAAAGATGTAGGCAAAAAACTGTAACAATTCAATTAAGATGAGAATTAAATTTTTTAATAAATTATCAAGATTTAAAGGAGAGAATTGCGATATGCCAAGGTTTGGGGACATGTGTACTACCTGTTTTCTCTAGTAAAAAGAAAATAGTGCTTGAATGTTTTTAATTTATATTTAGATTTTCATTGTATTTTCATTTGCAAGTAGTAAGTTGAAATATTTTAGTTTTTTTTTTTTAAACACATGACTTACACCATAATGCTTGAATGCAGGATTACCCATGATGTGCACAAGACCCAAAGCTCAAACAACATGAAATTACACACGCCATGGTTTAAACATTGGACCTCCCAAAGAGAGGCCAAAGCCCTTACCACGACGTTGTTCCCACCAGGATAGATTTTAATTTTGGTTACATTATTACATAGTGTTATTTTGGTATTATATATAAGAAGATAGGTAACACCTTTTATAAGTCACTTAAAAGATAGAGTATTAATTATAAAAATATAGGTATTAAGCTTTCTTTGATCTAGATCTCTATTTAGGCTTAAAAGATATAGTATTAATTATAGAAAAATATAGGTATTAATCTTTATTTGATTTGGATATCTATTTAGGCTTACGTAATCTAAGAAATATGGAGCCATATCAAATGTAGTCCTCTCTATTAAATCCCACTTATGTAAAAATACATATTTTACCATTGCAAAGTATTCTTTGGAAGGATCAGGTGGGTTCCTACTAGGAATTTACATGGAGGGAAGAAAACTAAGATAATTATGGTGTTCAATATGACCAAAATAATTATCTACAAATGTTAAAAATAGACATATATCCACAATTTTTATGAAATAAAATTAATAGTCTCACATTGTATTATGATTTTTCTTAATTACCGATAGGATATAGTTGATGAAAACATCCAAAATAGTCTAAAGTATAAGTAAAAAATGAATGCTTTGATGAGGGTGGATATATTGGTTATGCCATTGAAAATATCTACTTGAATGTCATCATTATATATTTCAATGTTGTAATCCTTCATGAAGTACAAGATCATATTTTCAATTAGGTCAATGATTGCCATTGTGCTACAAACTACTTTCATTGTACATCAAAACTAAAACTTCAAGAAATTTCTACTTAGGTTAAATCAAGGGAGGAAAACAACTTGTGTAAAAAGTGTTACCAAAAATGAAAGGAAAGAGAGTCATTTTATAAAGAATTTTTCTTCTTACTAAAAGGCCTTATTTGTAAGAATAATATCAAAAATTAGAAGACCACCTTGTTCTCTTTCATAGAAATTATGAAGCTACTTAACAACTATGAAGTCTAAAACAAGGTTGGAGGTTGGTCCAAAATGAAGATGTAGAATGGGTCAAAATTATTAAGGCCAAATATTTATGGAGAACAATTTGTTGACCTCATCGTTTCTACCCTCTGGGTCAACCTTCTGGTTGAATCTATGCAAGTCCAAAGGCTTGATATATAAGGGAGGGAAATGGCTAGTGGAGAATGGCCAGGCTAACTTTTGAAATGATCCTTGGTTTATGGATGATATCTTAGCTTATCATCATGATTTTTTTATGGTTGAAGCCTCGTGCAAAAGGTTTTTCAACTCTAGAGTTTCTAATTTCATTGTTGCTCTTTCAAATTGCAGAATATGGAGATCCTTATCCCACCCTAATATTTCTTTGACTGAAGCTCATGCCCTCAACCTCATCGATGATTTTTTAAATATTTATGTGCTCAAGCTAGAGCTAGATGATGATTCCTTTTGTTGGAAGGTAGAACCCTCAAGTTATTTCTTAGTTAAATCTACTTTCTACCTACTTGAGGAACCAAATTCCCCTTGGCCCCTCTACAACTTGGTTTGGTGTAAAGGTCTCACGCATAAGATTAATATCTTCTTTTGGCTGTTGGTGCAACATAAATTCCTCACCTTGGACAACCTTAGAAATCATGTTCTGATTTTACCCAACCGTTGTTATCTATGTGGCACCTCTGATGAATTCCTAGTCCATCTCTTTAATATTTTCCCATTCACGAAGGAATTTTTTGACTCCTTTTTTGGTCTTCTAGGAGTCTCTTGGGTCCTTTCCATTTCCCTTCCTAATATTATGGCCTAGTGGTCATCCTCTTTCTCCTCCAAGCACCTTCAAATGTTTTGGTCTTTTAGTTTAGCCCATCTTCTATGGGGATTTTGGAAGGAGCGTAACGAGCGAGCCTTTAACAACACCTCTAATTTGGATGGATTTATATTTTCTAGGTGTTTGGTGGCTATTGTGGAGAATGTATCCTCATGTTGTGTAGAAGATAAACCCAAGGAGTTTGAGCGAATATTGGAGAATCTACTAGGTTTTAAACCAGATTTACCTGTTGCAACTAATCAAATATTATCCACTATTTGGATTCCCCCACCTCCTGATTGGTTCAAATTAAATTTTTATGGTGCTTCAAAAGGAAACCTAGGAAGAGAAGGTGATGGGGGATTTATTAGATATCATAGGGGTGATATTCTATTAGCCTATGCTAAAAGACTTGGAGTAAACTCCAGTCAGTTCGCAAAAGTTAGGGCCCTTTACCAAGGCATCTAGGTGGCCAGCTCGTTGGGACTCCATAAAATTGTCATAGAAGGGGACTCCCTTACTACCATCAATTACATGAAAGGACAACATCCAGGAAACCTTTCAACAAAAAATATGATTATTGAAGCTAAAAGAGTCACCTTAATTTTTGAGGATGTCACATTTTAGCATACTTTTTTGGAAGATAATAAGTCCGCGGACTTCATGGTAAACCTGGGTGTGGACCACCCTAGACTCCGTATTTGGCGGGAGGACTTCCCTGAGGGCTTGTACTCTCTGAAGACACCAAATTTCCCTGGTAGAGAATTGGAGCATGGTTAATTGGTGTTTTTATTTACTTCTCAATCGTCCTACTTTCATGCGTAGAAGTCATTTTAAAATTTTTTAAATTTTATTTTACATTTCTCTCTATTCTCCCCTAGTGGTTGTAAAGCTAGAGCTTAGAAACTTTGTTGGTTTCTTGTTTGTTTGATGCTAGTTTGGCTGTGTTGTATTTTTGACCCTCGACTAATCTCTTTTTGGCCTTGGCTTATATTGTAAAAGGTTCGGGATCCTTTCAAAACCCTTCTACCTTCTATAAAAAAAAGGTTACAAAAGGAATCTAGGCTCAATTAGTTTTTTATTAAATATAATTATAAGTAGATTCTTCATGTCACAAATACATAAAATATGAACATATAATGTGAGAGGAATATTTTTTTTTATCATAATGTCTATTTTGAAGTAAAATATATAGTTTCATAAATGCATTTAACTTATTTGTTCAAGATTAATAATTCAAGAATAACATACATTTAAAATGCTATAGTAATACAAATCATTATTTTAAAAGATATATACTATAATTAATATGGTAATAAATGAATCCTTCCTATGGTAACATTGGTTGATGTTATATTTAATGTTGACTTGAATTTTTTTAAATATTATATGTGGTTGAATGACCACAATATTTTTACTCTACTTAGTTAAGATGTTCAATGCATACTTTCTACCATATTGTTCCTTATCACACATGCTTAATGATAGGTGGAGTCCCAAGTGTAGATAGTTAGCATTAAAAATAATTTATCTCTTTGTTTTGGCCTAAATATTTATTTTGTACCCATAAGACTAGTGAGGTTTGTTGAAATATCGTTTCCATACATGTTCAAATTAAAACTATCATGGATATTTCTCTTTTGTAGGACTAGTGGAAAATAATTAATGCAATATCAGGTCCTTTAAATAGGCTGCCTTTATATTTATATCCTTAGTTATCAAGTTCGTATTCGAATTCGACACTTTTAAAATTCGCAAAAAATCGACATATTAAAAAATTTAAAATGAAATTCCATAAAAATTCGATAGATTATAAATATGAATATATAAAATTAATATATATATATATATACATTAACAAAGTAGAAAATCAAAAGTTCATTTAAAAAAAAAGATCGAAAGAAGGGTGAAGAAAAGAATAAAAATAAGGAGAAAGTTAACTAAAATCAAAGATCAACCGTCATTGTTGTTTCCAATGGTAAAAACGACAAAAGGTGTTGAGAGGTCTGATCCGTTCAACCATAATTTTATTCATTTATATTATTAATTAAAATTTAAAAATTGGAATTACGTTTTCATTTTTATTATTAATTAAGATTTAAAACTTGGAATTGGAATTACCGTCTGATTATTAACCAAGTCACATGAAAAAAATTACTAATAACTTATAATTGGAAACTTAATCGAACATTCAACTAAATCAAACACTTAGAAAAGAAACGTCTTTTTATTAAATATTCCGTATTAAAGATCTACGATAAATACTATAGACAGTATTATAAGTTTTCAGCTTCTTTGACATAGTTGATTATGGAAATTATAGATCAGTTTAACATCAGCTGTTTTGGAAAGTAAGTACGTTAATGACGGACGTACACTGTGAACTAAATATAGAGATGTGACCAGGCTGTAAAGGCAAGAAGAGCCAGACAGACATCTGTAAATGGGGTCTACAAGGGGGTCGCAAGTTCAAATTTAGTTATTGGCCACAAAACTACACATTAACATACCGAAAAAATAAAAAAATAAGTTCTCACAGGTGCTTTTCCCTTCTGCGTGGCTGACCTAATTTTCTTTTTTTTTTCTTTTTCTAATTTAAAGTTTGTTGGTCGAATATTTTGAATTTCAACTAAAAAATTCCACCAATTTGACAACTAAGTTTATATTAAGTGCTACAAAGTGTGGTTTCATGAAGATTGTTTAATATTAGTCGTTGGAAAGCTTAGGCTTTATGATAATCTGATTTTATAGGTCTTAGTGTTATGTAAATAATTCATTCTAGAGGTTGTACTTTTGTTGATCTTTAGTAGAATTTAGACGAGTCGCATGCTCATGATAGTCTTGTATGCTCATGATATTCACTTGGTTCTCGACAAATAATAGGTTAAGGAAAACAAAAGTCTAATAGTGGTGGATTGAAATCTATTCTTGCTAAGTTAAAATCAAATAATTTATTTATAAATGATATTATAAAGTATATAAAGACTTAAAATTAGGGAGCCACTTTAAGATAAAGTCAATGCTTTCCTTAGTTGACTCATCTGCAGGCAGAATGAAATAGCATTGTTGTTTTTTTCCATGACTATATTTATGCTCTTACACTTAAAATTATTTTCTTCATAAAAACACCGTTTGGATTATCTATTTCTAGATTCAACTAAACCTTATACTAATTTGTTTATTTTACTTTTAAATCCTTACTATTCTTTAAAAATTTCAATAAAAAAATAAAAGAATAGAGAAACCCTATATTTAACTACTTATATTCAATTTTGATTAAAAGTAATCAATGCAACTCATGTATATACAATATTAGTTAACCATTCTTTGATAAGTTACTTATTGTAGTCCATGACATAGAGAAGTAAAATATTTTTGCAACATTAATTACTATTTTTTAATGAGTTGAAAACTTTTTTCTACCATTGTCAAACCCAAAGTTTTCGTTGATTCTTCTTTACCAATGTTTAAAGTTCACCAATAACCGATTGGGGCAATTATTTCTAATAAAATAAGTAGTTCAAATTTTAAATAGTTCATGTTTTTATTTTATTTAGATTTTTGAGTGTTTCTGAATTTTCAATAGCAAGATATACTATTTAAATTTCATTTCATTTGAACAGCAAATCTTGTAAAATGGAATGCACTTTAATTCAAATTTTTCTAAGAGCAACTTGAACGTGTGCTATATTTCCAGTTAAGAATATGTGATCAATTGATCATGTTGGAATCATCACAATCAACAGCGGACACTGCTCAGGCAATGAAAGATGCATGAGCAACGATGAAAGCATTGAACAGAGCTACCGCCATTGAAGGCGTTGATAAGATAATGGACGAGATCGTGGATCCCATTGAGAAACTCATGGAAATCTAGGAAGCCGTATCCAGACCCATGGGTGCAACTGCAGATTTTGATGACGATGGACTTCAGGCCGAATTGGAGGAAATTGAAATGGAAGTCGAAGGAGAAGCTGTGGATCCACAAATAAAGTTACCTCAAAACCCAGTTCCAATTTAGGCAAGCTACAACCCAACATCCTTGGCCCTCAGAAGAGTAGTAGTAGTGGTATTTCTATGGTCAGAGAATCCATTGGAACGTTTGTAGAGACAGTCAAACAGAAAAATAGGATGGCCCTACACTGACATCTGTCTTCACAATTATAAAATAGGAGAAGAAGATTTGTTCACCTTCGTCTCGATGTCTTTAACCAGTGTTAATCGGTTTTAATTAAGTGTTTTTTTAATGATAATTTTAAGCTTGATCTTTTTATTCTACAACTTTGTTTAAATTTATTTTTGTAATTAAATAATTGATATGATCATTTAATTATTTTTGTGTTGGTTTTTTTAATTGATATTTATGCGTTTTTTAAGGATGATTGAAGCTTTAAGAATTTTAGGAAAGATAATCAATAATTTATTTATTTTTATTTTTAAAATTTATAAATTAATCAATGTGATCTTTTGTTTCTTCTATAATTATATGCTTTTAAAGATGTTTAAAATCCATATTAGTGTAATATGTCCACGAAACTTTACCAAAGGTTATTATCAAATCCCTTCTATTGGGGTCACAAAAGTAGAAAATCCTACTCATTTATAATTGGCATGTACTATGCTACTTTCAATACGAGATTACAAGTGGTGACTACAATTGAGATAGTGAAAATAGACCCCCACCTCTGAATGATTCTAGTATCATACACATTCTTGATTTTGATTTGTGATATTCATATCCAACAAACTACTCCTCTCTACCATCCACAATGGTCAATCGGCTCATGGGTCTGATTTGATTCATCTTCCACCCATTCACTACTTGAGGGGGTAAGCTAAAATAAAAAAATAAAAATAAAAATAAAGCTAAAATTAAAGTTTACGTTGACCATTCAATCCTCACACTGGAGCAACAAAAATAATTTCTCCATCCAATAAACAGTCTTATTTTTGCACTGCATTGTATTTCACACAAAGTGATGCTAAATTTGGCATCTATAGATACCAAACCCTAACCACTTTGTATAAAAATCCCTTTCATCTCACATATCCTAGGTCCCATGCAATAAAAATATACCTAAGGTCCCACTTAGGCTTATTTTCCTGCACATTATCCTATTTTCTAGATTTTGTAAAATCTAGAAAATATCCCCTAGGATCCCTTGTCTCTCCACTTGCCAAGTGTCCTAACCACCACTACCCCTCCCCTTGCCACATATCTCACCCTCATTAATCCCCAATTTGCCTCCTCTTCCTCTAACTGGGTCACTCCAAGTGATTCACTCTAACTACCCAGTCCACTTGGCTACCCTGTCCCTGCCACTTGGCTACCTTGGCCTACTACCTATTCTCACACCCCTCACTTCCCATGATCCTAAAAATACTCCATCATTCTATCTACAAAAGGAGGACAAAAAGAGCACTTTCATGTTGCCAAAATTATTCTAGGAGGATCACAACCTTTTCAGAAACTGAGCCATGGGAGTCGAGGAGCATTAACACGAACTCTTTTACTACATGGTCTCAAATACAAACCACATTTGACCAGATCCAAATGTAGCATGTGTTTTCCAAATGCAGTGCCACAAGTCTCAAACATAGGACTGTAGGAGTGAAACATAGGAATAGGGATCCCAAATGTAGTCTATGGGTGTATAGATCCAAATAGACCAATTTTAGGCTCATATTAGAACAAATAATACATCAAGATTTGGATTTTTATTGTTTTGTATTCTGCATATGTTTTGGATTTTGAAAGTATTTATGTTCAGCATTTTTGTAGCTTTTTTCATATCAATATGGGCCTTACATAGTGAAGGCCCTTCATGTGCTATTGAATCTTTTGTATGTTGCAAGATTTCTATGCAAGTGATAGGTTTTTGAACAACTAATGAAGCAAGGGTGGCCTATGAGGATACACAAGCCCACCCCCCATTTTGATTGTAGTAGGAAGACTCATGGCATCCACCTTCGTTTGATTTGCAAAAGGGGTTTTTTCCCTTTTCCCATTGTACTCAAAGTAAGCAATTCATTTGTAACCATACCCTTGCACATTGGGGACGTCATTGTTGTAAAAAAGAAGCCCAAGGCTTCAATACAATTTAATATAAAATACAAATTGTCTCTATTGGACATTGCTTATCTTTTATTGCTTCATTTTGTTGGAGTGTAATTTTTATTGCTACAAAAAGAATCTAGACTCAATTATTTTTATTAATAAATATAATTGTAAGTAGATTCTTCATCTCACAAACATATAAAATACGAACATATAATGTGAGGGGAATATTTTTATCATAATGACTATTTTGAAATAAAATATATAGTTTCATAAATACATTTGTCTCATTTGTTTAAGCTTAATAATTGAAGAATATAAAATTTAATTAATTTGGGTGAAACAAACATTCAAAATACTATAATAATACAAATCATTATTTCAAAAGATATATACTATAATTAATATGGTAAGAATTGAATCCTTCCTACGGTAAAATTGGTTGATGTTATCTTCAATTTTGACTTGTAATTTTTGTAAATATTATATGTGGTTGAATGACCACAACATTTTTACTCTACTTAGTTAGGATGTTCTATGCATGCTTTCTACCATATTTTTACTTATCACTGTAGAGTTATCATACCGCTGTGATGATCTATCCATGTTCAAACTTGTAACTCCTTCCTTGCACTGAAATACCTGGATCTACACACAAGAAACTAAAATTGATTAATAACATGTGTGGATTAAGATGAAATCATAAAGATGCATGCAACATTGAATACAAAAAGTGCAATAGATGATGCAAAACTACTCCAAATTGTACCAAAACTTAGCATAATGTATATTATCTACTTTAGGAATGATTTATGCAAAAATTGAAATGAAATTGTAAGCAAAAACCATGGCTGTCCCAGGATTTTCCAATTGGGGTTGTCATCATGAAAACTCTAATCGAAGGTTTGAAACTACTCCAAATTTCATAAAATTTTAGTATGATATATATAAACTAATTTATAAATTATCTACACTAAAATTAATCTAAAATTGCATGTCAATTCATGGCCATCCCTGGGTGTTCCAATTGGGACTGTTAAGCATCCTATGTGGGGACGACCACCAAACATGGTGGTTTTTACCACCAATTCGATTAGAATCTGGTTCAAACTACTCATAGTGGTGTTGTCATCAAATTTGGTAATCTAAATCACAAAAATGGATGGGTTTTATAATATATTTGTGTATTTGGGGATGTCTTGGAAATTCATTTGATTGATGAATATTCCAAAGGCAAATACATGGGTAAAATGGGAGAGTAAATATCGGTAGCACTTTGTGGCCAATTCTTACAAAGACCTCTCTCTGAAACTTATTGGAAAGACTTCAATTTTTAGCCCAAGAGGACAACATGGTCAAAGGGGCAAGTTGGGGCATGCAAGGCAGGTGTTGCCACTTTTCAAAACCCTTGCCATACATTGGGTGGAAGAGGCCTCCAATTTGGTACTCTAATTTGCAGGTTGTGATGGCTTTGGTAGGCCCTCAATTTGTCATAAGTTCTTGGGTGGGATAAATGGTAGAATTTTATTACCATTTCTCTTGACATTACCTTTTTGAGGGGCCTAGGCCATGACCATCCCATCCAAGTATGGTTGTTGATTATCGTATCTGGGTGGGTCGACCATGAACTGTGGTCATCCTAGGGTGGGACAACCATGGCTTCATGGCCCAAAAATTCCCAAAAGTGGGGTAAAACTTCTCAAAAATTGTTAGGACCACTACTTAACCCCTAAGGGTTTCCAAATGAGGCCATATGGTGCTTTCGAGAGTAGCATCATCATATTATAATTGGATTGATACGATTTTAGTGTCTACAAATACCCCTTTTTGAGATGCGTTGTGTGAAATAGAATGCAGAGCATAAATAGATGACTAAAATATCAAATGATTAAGGTTATTCAGTAACCTAACCAAATTTATATGCCTTCGTTGTAGAAAGAGCATACATTCCTGGAATCCTTGCTTTTGATATAATTGAAGGATTTGATTTTGTTATACCTTTTAGCCACACTACAATGGTAGTCTTAGGGGTTTAGGGTATACTTGGTCTTGGTTCCTTATTTGGCCTATTTTGGGATACGTGTCCTGAGGCTTCAAGGATACCAAGACTTTATTTTTGTTGAATTGGTGTTGAACTGTATGCCCTAGCATAGGCTTGAAATTTATCTTTGGCAATGATTCTTTTGAATGTATGCAAGTTGCACTTATGAGTGTTTGAGTGTTGATTTTGATTATGAATTCATTATTATGAATACCCCCTAAAGTGACGAGTTGATGAGGGCATGACCAATTATGAAAGTGATGAGTTGATTGACCAATATGACTTGATTGGGATTCCTTCAGCTTTACTCGTTGTAAAATTTATCAATTTTGTTAGGATTTTGATGGTTTTGGTGATATTTCATGGAAGAAAAGAACTGAATACTCCACTCTCATGGAGTGGTCCAACCACAATGGACTTATTGGGGATTGAAGTAGAGACTTTTCAATTCATTCATAAATAGTTTGGGTTCAATCTTTATCCTTTATGAATTTGATCAATTTTGACCTATTTTTGGTGGTTTTTAGGCTATTTTCTTTGCTTTTTCTTCTATTTTTTGGTATTTTTTTTATGGTATTTCATGAAAGAAAGGAAATGAATACCTCATTATTGTGGAGTAGTCCAGTTGTAATGGCCTTCTTGGGGCTTGAAGTGAATACATTTTTGTTTGACTATGAATAATTTGGTTCAAGTATCCTTATAATAATTTATTCATCTTGTCGGATAGCATGGAGCACAAGTCACTACAACCACCAAGTTTATAGGGTAAATAACTGAATTATGGGTATGCTTAATGCAATTTATTATATAATTCAATGATATGAAATGTAATGCAATGCAATATTTTTGTATTTTTGGTATTTTAATAATGTTTTTGGATTTTGACAAAAATGAATATATATACATTTGACCAATGGGCTTAGTGGATGCCATTGGGGCTTTTTGGGTGATCAAAGGTTTTATAAGTACCTTTGGAGATTTTTAGGTGATCAAAGGGTTTATGGATACCTTTGGGGATTTTTGGGTGACCAAAGGGTTTATGGATACATTTGGGGATTTGTGGGTGACCAAAGGGTTTATGGATACCTTTTGGGATTTTTGGGTGACCGAAGGATTTATGGGTACCTTTGGGGCATTTTGGGTGCCCAAAGGGTTTATGGATACCTTTGGAGCCTTTTGGGTGATCAAAGGGTTTATGGTTACCTTTGGGGCTTTTTGGGTGATCAAAGGGTTTATGGATACCTTTGGGACTTTTTGGGTGTCCAAAGGGTTTATGGATACCTTTGGGGATTTTTGGGTGACCAAAGGGTTTATAGATACCTTTGGGAATTTTTGGATGACCAAAGGGTTTATAGATACCTTTGGGGCTTTTTGTGTGACCAAATAATTTATAGATACCTTTGGGGCATTTTGGGTGACCAAAAGGTATCTATAAACATTTTGGTGCAACTGGTGTGGAGTAGGGATCAAATGAATGTTGTCAGCTGGGTTTATGTCCTCAATTGGAAACTCATGCTCAACCTCAGTGAGAAAGACATTTTGAGTAGATATTGGATAAAAATAAAATGGTTGTAACATTTTATTGCAAGGTCAATACTCTGAAAGATATGGGGGAGAATATCCCTGACCAAATTCAATTGCCTCAATGTCAAGGTGTAATGGATTTAATGGGTTATTTAGATCATTCAAGAGTGTAGTAAGATCTATGGAAATCATATTAATGGATGGATGATCTCCATTGGATGGTTGATTGGGTTTAATGACAAGGGGTTGTCGCAAGACTCATGGGGGTGGTTGTCATGGAGGTGGAATGATCGAAGGTGGTCTATGTGGAAGAGGGAAAGATTGCTCCTCGAGTGGTAAAATCTATCACCAAATGATATGCTACAATGGGAACATATGCATATAGAACTCTTCTTCATCATCCAATGGGATGGCTTGCTTGTATTCCTTATCTAAAATAGGGTAGTTAATAGGTGCTATGCCATAATATGATTCATAATCAATTATCCATTGATAAGGAGAGCCTTGATCTGCTTCCTCATTGTCAAATGGGAGAGTACATGAACCTTTAACTTCTCCATAGGATTGGGTGAAATCATTAGATAATCCTTGATATATCATATTTATGGAAAAATAATCCTCTAAAGAGTGGACATGATTATGATTAGTGTAAGTATCATGTGCAAGCTCATACTTATAGTTCAAACCTAGGCACTCTAAAATTTCTATGAGGATGTCAAAATACATAGGCTTATTGTGTTCTAGACTAGATTTATCATATGGAAATTGATATTGTGACTGGAAAGGAACTCGAATACCTTGTTCATACAACCCCAAACCATAGCCATGCTAATGGTAGCAATGGAGATATCTTAAGGCATAGTCAGGATTGGACATATAATTGATGTCCTCAAAAAAAGGTTCTTCATCCTCTTCTTGCTGAGGAGATGGTCCCGTGGCATATTCAATACCCACATATATGAAATTTATTTTATTGGGAGGTATGCCTAGAGGTACGATGGTACCTATAGGAAGACGAGGTCATCCCATATTATGTATTGTATCAATGGTTGGAAACGTTGTGATATTCCTCACTAAATAATATCCTAGACCTATAGTAGCTAAATAGACCATGACCTGGGATGGTGAGGATGGAGGAGATGGAAGTGAGGCTTGAGATGACTCAATGCTTACCTCATGATATGGTTCCTCATCTGAAGAACACAAGCTTATACTGAGAGGGGGGGTGAACAGTATAAGACCGCTTTTTACTTTTTCCTTTATACTTCAAAACAGTAAAGCAATATACCCAAAGCAATATCAAAGCAATGCACAAAACCATCCACAAAGTGACACAACAATTTACAGGTCATCCACAAAACTTTTCTCTAAAAGTTATCTCAAAGTTCTTTGGGAAACCTTCCCAATTACAATGTTTATGAGCCTCGGCTCAAAGGAGAAACCTTCCCCCAATCTGAATTTATGAGCCTCTCGCTCAAAGGAGATACCTTCCCCTACCTCCTGCTCTGGTCGGTGATCCTCTAGAAGACCTCTCGCCTCCGCTGCCCTTAGCAAATGGAACTCTATCCACGGAAGACACCTGTCTTCCCTGCTCTGGCCGGAGACCTCTCGTCCTCAACTCTATCACCTCAAAGCTGGTCCTTGAATTTGCACTAAACACAGTCCTTCGGTCTGGCACAAATGTCCTCGTCCTCTGTCTTTGATCAGCACCAAACACAGTCCTTCGGTCAGGCACAAATCTGTCCTCGGGTTCTCCTCATAGAACCAATGCACCTCTGTCCTCAAGTTCTCCGATAGAACTATCAAACTCGGCTTCACAAGTCCTCTCGCTAGGACCTGTCCAAATCTGCTCACAAGTCCCCAGGAACCGCTCACAAGTCCCCAATGGAACCTGTCCAAACCTGCTCACAAGTTCATCAAGAACACTTGCTTGGCGTGAACCCACAAAGAGAATTGTTAGAGACCCAATGTGATTCATCAACCTCATAGAAGCATAAAGAGAATTGTTAGAGACTCAATATGTTCTATACTTAACTCCCAATCTCAATCTCAACTCAATCTCAATCTCAATAGAATATGATAGATGTAGTGTGCTTTTCTCAAGAACATGAAACACAACCCAACAATTGCCAACCAAGCAATATGTCATATAACAATGATACTCATGTTCTTTCCAACAACCAATATCTTTTCTCAACCAATTAGGGCTTCAACAACAATGCTCAAAGACAAGGTTTAACCAATATCATTCAACTCAACATTAACCTTGAAGCATTCAACCAATCAACACAAGAAAAGAAAACAAGTAGAAATCCTTTTCCCTCCAAAGATATTTGAACAAAACAGCCACCAACACAATATTACCAAATGCAAAGAATAACTTGTTCAAATCAACTCAATGGAGTAAGCCCAATATCATGTATCAAGTAAAAGCAATAACTTGATCAACCAACCTCTATGGAAGCAACTCAACCATCAACCTCAACATAGCCATCCAAGGGTTTCACCATCTCAATGCAAGTAACAAGACTTACAAACATGAACCCTAGTGCACAATGCTTCCACAACCTCAAACCAGAATTATGCATTCACCAAAATTCTCATCAAGGATAACAATGCATAAGTAGTCTTCAACAAACCAGAAACTAGGACTTACACCTAACCAAAAGAAACCTAGTTGAATACCTTTTCACTCCAATCTTATTTCAGGAATAACATACACCACTCATTACTCATAAGAAGAATGTGCCCATACCTTATTGAAGTGAAGGAACCCCTTTGGAAATCTGCCACCATCACAACATTCTTTTGCCAATCTTCACAAGGGTTAGTAGATTACAAAATAATCAACATTATTCCACCTTTCAATAATCATCACCAAACCCTTTAATTGCACAACTCCCTTATCTCTCCTAAAACCACTTGTACCATAAAATAAAATAAATCATAACATTGCATAACCTTATAACTCCCAAAACCACTTATACTATAAAATAAAATAAATCATAACATTGCATAACCTTATAACTCCCAAAACCACTTATACTATAAAATAAAATAAATCACAACAATGCATAACCTTATAACTCCTCCTTTAAAGAAATTATTCCTTTTAAAACATACACACCATATTTTTCTATAAAACCTTGTATCTACTTAATATCATAATAAAAGGAAATTAAATGTTACCTAGACGAACTTGAGCACTTTCCAACATTATTAATTTAATCACGAAATTTTCTTCCAAAAGGGTGTTACTCAGTGGGTTTCGACCCGTAGACCTCTGCTACCACAACGTTGTTACTAGCGCTCTTGGCAACTCTGTTGCCGAGTTGTTTGATACAAAAGATGCTCCACTTATTCTTATACCCGTCTTGGATTTGATGTCAACAAGAACGTGAACAACTCAGTCGCCGATGAGACTTGAACTTAGAACCTCCTCTCTATCAAATTTTGTGCAGAGTCCATCTCTTCGATAAGCGTGTTCTACTAAACCGTCATCAAGCAATTCCGACCTTGCGATCTTATTTCAATTTTTCCTGCGTGGTTTAAGCTGATAGCATCAACATTCGCCTATTGAGAGAGCTTTCTGGTTTCGGCATTCTTCTTCCAAAAATTCTGTGATGCTGTTCTTGTCTTTGTTTTCTTACTGATTGGGCGCCTCTTCATTCATAGACGAAAACTTGTTTCTTTATTGCATTTTAAACTTCGATGTTCGTGCAATCTTCTGCCTCCTCTCTTCGGCACCGCGACCATTCGTCATAGCAAAGACTTGTCCATCACATACGCTTCCTTCGCTGGCGCAGACGAAGACGAAAACGAAATGCACACCCATTCATATCGATTACTTTTTTTTTGAAATGAATTTATTAGCCTCATTATATATGCACTTCGATGCATTACCAAACACGTCGGAAAATACTTTAATTTAATTTTAAAATATTAATTTAAATTTTAAATAAAATTTAAACTAAATATTAAAATTAAATATCTTCATCACCGGGGCACCTTTTTCAACGAAACGAAGAGCCAACTTGGGTTTTAAGAAAAACCCATTACAAATCTGTTGTCCATGGTTTTAAATAAAACCTTTTATTTTGACTGCCTTGGTTTTCACAAAAAACCTTTTCGCTTCTTGACATCAATGACAACATCAACACTTGAGCGAGGGCAATGTACCCAATGTACCCAAAATTGCCAACAATCTCCCCCTTTGTCATTGATGGCAAACCTTTACTAAAAACACATCTTCAAGAGCCAAAACTGAAACCCACAACTGAGAATCTACCTTTGAAGTTTTGCTCCCCCTGACTTGAAGCTTTCCTCTTCACTTGAAGCTCTCCCCCTTACTCATATCTCTCCCCCTTTGTCATCAATGGCAAAGGGCCACCTTTGGGGCTCGGGACTAAGAATGAGCCTCTTAGCTTAGTCCCTCCCCCACCTCCTGATGAGGTGATTAATTCTGGAGTGGGAGTAAAACTCCCATTAGGCACTGATCATCATCAGCGTCTATAACTTCCTTGCCAGGCCTTCTCTTGAACTCTTGGTCCATATTCCTGTTCCTGTCATTGTTCTGATCCTTGGACCTGATCATGCCACTGTTCCTGTTCCTGTATTCTGGAATTTCAGTTCTACACTGTCTAGCTATGTGACCTTCATTGTTGCACTTGTAACAAGTAACAATATTATTTCTTTGAGGCATACCTATTCTTTGAATCCATCTATTCTGATTAAACCTGTTCCTGTTATTTGCCTTGCAATGAACTGCCTTGTGCCCAAACTGATTGCAGGAGTAGCAATACCCATGAAAGAAATTACCACTTCTGAAACTGTCATTTACCTTCTTCACTTGAGCCATGCAATGTACAGCCATGTGACCAAATCTGTGACACGCAAAACATCTGCCTTGAAACTTTCCATTATTTGACCTCTTGGGTCCTAAAAACTTCTTCTCATTCTGAATTCTATTTTCTGTTTCTATGCATCTATCATTCAAGGACTCATGATCTGAAAAACTTTCCTCATTAGAACTCTCTTCCTTTTGGAATCTCTTACTAGACTCTCCAACTTGTTTCTTGTGAGGCTTAACAAAACCAAGACCTATTTTATCTGTTGGATTTCTTTGACTTTGGATGAGAGACTTAACCTTTTTGGAGCTTTCCTGAAATCTGTAGAGCTTATCCTTGTACTCTTTATTTTCTTCTTTCAAAGAAGCCATTTTCTGCTCTAACTCACTATTCTCAAGAACCTTAGACTTCAACTCATCCTTGAGTTCTTGTGTCTTAGCCATAGAGATGTCAAGACTTTCTATGAGATCATCTCTCTCCATACAACATTCATTTAACTTATCCTTGAGTCTAGCATTCTTCTTTCTTTCCTTTTTCAAAACACTAAGAGCATTTGTAAGTTCACATTCAAGATCCTCTATTTGATTGCACTTTGAATTATCAAGGCCTTTTTCAGATTTCTTATCACTAGAGGTGCTACCCTTTTCAAAAACCATACATGCATCTTCCTTATCATTTTTTGAAACATCCTCATACATACTAACAACCAATTCATTATTTGTGCAATCATCCTCAAAGTGACCAAAATTTCCACATCTAAGACATTTCATGATAATGAATCTATGTTTTGGTTCTTCCTCCTTTTCTGATATGAACAACATCTCATTTTCATTATCACTTGAAGAACTTTCACTATCACTGCTAGAACACTTACTTGCTTTGTCTAGGTAGAAGCTCTTCTTGTGCTTGTGAGAATACCTCTTTCCTTTATTGTTGTGCTCATCTTTGTTCTTCCTTTGATGCCTATGCCTTTCAGAATCCTTGCTCTTACAATCTTGTTTAACTTCATCACTTTCATCCTTGGCAACAGTACAGTTAGTAGCATAATGACCAAACTTTCCACAATTGAAACATCTCACGTTTTTCATATTTTTGTGCTTTCTAAAGAACTTGCCTTTCTTGCTGTAATATGCCTCTTCATCACCAGAAGACTCATCACTCTCTTGAAGTTGTTTACCTTTGGAATTCTTGGTAGCCTTGAAAGCTGCCTCCTTCTTGACATCAACCTTCACTTGAGTTCTCAACTCAAATGCTGCAAGTATACTATGGAGCTCATATTTTTTCAACTTATCCAAATCTTTAGCTTCCTCAATAGCAAAAATATTTTCACTAAATCTATTAGGAAGAGATCTTAAAATCTTATCACAAACATCATTTTCAGCAAGCTCAAGACCTAAGTCTTTCATGGAGTTAACAACTTCATCCATACGAAGCATGTAGTCACTAATATTTTCATCATCATTCATCTTAAGTTGTTCAAACATACCTTTGAAGTGTCTCAACTTGGCCTTTTTGACATTTGTATCAACTGTATGAACCACTTTCAACTGTTTCCACATTTCACTAGTTGTCTTGCAGTGAATCACTTTGGTGAGATCTGCTTTTTGTAAGCCTTTCAAGATTGCATTCATTGCTTTTGAATTGTTGTGATGTAGGAGCCTTTCTTCTTTAGTATTAGGACCATGTTCAGGAATAGTGTACTCATCTTCAATCACTTCCCAAACCTCATTCCCAAGTGCCATTAGATGAACCTTCATCCTTGCACTCCAAAGACCAAAATCTGACCCATCAAGAATAGGTGTTGCATTGCCACTTGAATGATCCATTGTGTTCTTTACTAGCTTTTCCTTCAAGCTGTTAAACTTTTCGAAGGAACCTAGCTCTGATACCAATTGAAGAACACAAGCTTATACTGAGAGGGGGGTGAACAGTATAAGACCGCTTTTTACTTTTTCCTTTATACTTCAAAACAGTAAAGCAATATACCCAAAGCAATATCAAAGCAATGCACAAAACCATCCACAAAGTGACACAACAATTTACGTCCACAAAACTTTTCTCTAAAAGTTATCTCAAAGTTCTTTGGGAAACCTTCCCAATTACAATGTTTATGAGCCTCGGCTCAAAGGAGAAACCTTCCCCCAATCTGAATTTATGAGCCTCTGCTCAAAGGAGATACCTTCCCCTACCTCTCGCACCGGTCGGTGATCCTCTAGAAGACCTCTCGCCTCCGCTGCCCTTAGCAAATGGAACTCTATCCACAGAAGACACCTGTCTTCCCCGCTCCGGCTGGAGACCTCTCGTCCTCAACTCTATCACCTCAAAGCTGGTCCTCGAATTTGCACTAAACACAGTCCTTCGGTCTAGCACAAATGTCCTCGTCCTCTGTCTTTGATCAGCACCAAACACAGTCCTTCGGTCCGGCACAAATATGTCCTCGGGTTCTACTCATAGAACCAATGCACCTCTGTCCTCAAGTTCTCTGATAGAACTATCAAACTCAGCTTCACAAGTCCTCTGCTAGGACCTGTCCAAATCTTCTCACAAGTCCCCAATGGAACCTATCCAAAACCTGCTCACAAGTTCATCAAGAAAAACTTGCTTGGCGTGAACCCACAAAGAGAATTGTTAGAGACCCAATGTGATTCATCAACCTCATAGAAGCATAAAGAGAATTGTTAGAGACTCAATATGTTCTATACTTAACTCCCAATCTCAATCTCAACTCAATCTCAATCTCAATAGAATATGATAGATGTAGTGTGCTTTTCTCAAGAACATGAAACACAACCCAACAATTGCCAACCAAGCAATATGTCATATAACAATGATACTCATGTTCTTTCCAACAACCAATATCTTTTCTCAACCAATTAGGGCTTCAACAACAATGCTCAAAGACAAGGTTTAACCAATATCATTCAACTCAACATTAACCTTGAAGCATTCAACCAATCAACACAAGAAAAGAAAACAAGTAGAAATCCTTTTCCCTCCAAAGATATTTGAACAAAACAGCCACCAACACAATATTACCAAATGCAAAGAATAACTTGTTCAAATCAACTCAATGGAGTAAGCCCAATATCATGTATCAAGTAAAAGCAATAACTTGATCAACCAACCTCTATGGAAGCAACTCAACCATCAACCTCAACATAGCCATCCAAGGGTTTCACCATCTCAATGCAAGTAACAAGACTTACAAACATGAACCCTAGTGCACAATGCTTCCACAACCTCAAACCAGAATTATGCATTCACCAAAATTCTCATCAAGGATAACAATGCATAAGTAGTCTTCAACAAACCAGAAACTAGGACTTACACCTAACCAAAAGAAACCTAGTTGAATACCTTTTCACTCCAATCTTATTTCAGGAATAACATACACCACTCATTACTCATAAGAAGAATGTGCCCATACCTTATTGAAGTGAAGGAACCCCTTTGGAAATCTGCCACCATCACAACATTCTTTTGCCAATCTTCACAAGGGTTAGTAGATTACAAAATAATCAACATTATTCCACCTTTCAATAATCATCACCAAACCCTTTAATTGCACAACTCCCTTATCTCTCCTAAAACCACTTGTACCATAAAATAAAATAAATCATAACATTGCATAACCTTATAACTCCCAAAACCACTTATACTATAAAATAAAATAAATCATAACATTGCATAACCTTATAACTCCCAAAACCACTTATACTATAAAATAAAATAAATCACAACAATGCATAACCTTATAACTCCTCCTTTAAAGAAATTATTCCTTTTAAAACATACACACCATATTTTTCTATAAAACCTTGTATCTACTTAATATCATAATAAAAGGAAATTAAATGTTACCTAGACGAACTTGAGCACTTTCCAACATTATTAATTTAATCACGAAATTTTCTTCCAAAAGGGTGTTACTCAGTGGGTTTCGACCCGCAGACCTCTGCTACCACAACGTTGTTACTAGCGCTCTTGGCAACTCTGCTGCCGAGCTGTTTGATACAAAAGATGCTCCACTTATTCTTATACCCGTCTCGGATTTGATGTCAACAAGAACGTGAACAACTCAGTCGCCGATGAGACTTGAACTTAGAACCTCCTCTCTATCAAATTTTGTGCAGAGTCCATCTCTTCGATAAGCGTGTTCTACTAAACCGTCATCAAGCAATTCCGACCTTGCGATCTTATTTCAATTTTTCCTGCGTGGTTTAAGCTGATAGCATCAACATTCGCCTACTGAGAGAGCTTTCTGGTTTCGGCATTCTTCTTCCAAAAATTCTGTGATGCTGTTCTTGTCTTTGTTTTCTTACTGACTGGGCGCCTCTTCATTCATAGACGAAAACTTGTTTCTTTACTGCATTTTAAACTTCGATGTTCGTGCAATCTTCTGCCTCCTCTCTTCGGCACCGCGACCATTCGTCACAGCAAAGACTTGTCCATCACATACGCTTCCTTCGCTGGCGCAGACGAAGACGAAAACGAAATGCACACCCATTCATATCGATTACTTTTTTTTTGAAATGAATTTATTAGCCTCATTATATATGCACTTCGATGCATTACCAAACACGTCGGCAAATACTTTAATTTAATTTTAAAATATTAATTTAAATTTTAAATAAAATTTAAACTAAATATTAAAATTAAATATCTTCATCACCGGGGCACCTTTTTCAACGAAACGAAGAGCCAACTTGGGTTTTAAGAAAAACCCATTACAAATCTGTTGTCCATGGTTTTAAATAAAACCTTTTATTTTGACTGCCTTGGTTTTCACAAAAAACCTTTCCGCTTCTTGACATCAATGACAACATCAACACTTGAGCGAGGGCAATGTACCCAATGTACCCAAAATTGCCAACAAAGACTAGAAACCTCTTCCATGGAAATATGGATATGATTGGAGGGATCTTGTCAATAGGCCTCTTCAACATATTCCTCTATGGAGGATTTGATGATGATGAAGGTGTATTTGAAGGTGTAGTTGACGAGGGTGGTATGTAAGAAGATGATAATGGATCAATGGAAGATGATGGTGAAGGAATTGGACCTTGAATGGACGTATTCAATTGAAAACCCACATGAGTTATGGCAAGGGCAACTCATGGATGTGCTACACCAAGTTGTAGTATTTGAAAGGCTCAAGGTATATAGAGATAACATGAACTTAACCTTCATGAGTGTACTCCAAACATTAGTGACCTATGGATGGTACATACTTCATATCCCTAATCCAGGGTCTACCATACAAGATATTATATGCCATTGTGCCCTCTCGAATGTGTCACAACATTGGTATGGTTTTGCATCCCACTTGAATAGGTAATACTATAGTGCCAACCATTGAGCATAAAGTATCGTTGAATGCTATGAGGGTATATGTGGACGCAAAAATATGGGATGTTGGAATACCTAGATGTTTGAGAGCATTTATGGTGATGATATTGCTTTAAGAACCAGTGTCAATTAGAACTCTTTTATAAGGTGTTCCATTTACACATGCAATGATATGTAAGGGAAGATAAACTACCTCATTTGATATTGATTTGAGTTCATGCTCATGAAATGTGATTACTGGCTCTTTACACTATTGAATGTGCCCCATAAAATTGATAAAGGAGTTAGACTCCTAGGATTGCAGTTCAATTGACTTAAGGATCTCCATACAAGATTCTCGATGAGGTGGATACTATTGGATAAGCTCATAAATAAAGAGTCGGACCAATTTTGTTTGCAAGCTTTGAGCAAGATTACTTTTTATGGTGACCACTAGACAAGGTGGAAGGCTTTGCATTGGAGGAGATGGAGGCTATGACATTGAGGGAATATTATTTGAAGCCATAGGTGGTGCAACTTGATTTGGATAACACCTATTCCTTGTCACAATGCTAACCACCCTGATGAAATCTTGTTGAGGGAGTTTCATATGGACCTCATTTACCTATTTTTTTTTATTTACCTACACCTCATGAGTGGGCAATGGGTCTTTAAAGACACCATTTGTTGATTTTTTATTGCAAGAGGGTTATAAACTTGCATGTCATTCCTCTCAATCATGTCTTGAATTAGGTTTGTGAACTTGTAACACATTTGCATGTCATGCCCATTTTGCCTATGGTACTTAAAATATAGGTCTTCACGATGTCCTATAGGCTTTTATTTACCCGTACTTAGATCTACAGGTCAAACCTTAGGTAGAGTAATTGCTTTGGCCACCCATAGACGATCGAATAGGGAATCCATAGACTTAGTGAATGGTGTAAATTGTCACTTAGGGCAACATTGCTGGTTTTGCCCTTGATTCACTTGAGGGCTGTTATTGTAACTTGTAGGAGGAGGTTGGGCTTAATAGTTTACCTTCTGAGGTAATGTTGGTTGCACAAGACTTGGAATATTTAAGGCAACTTGATTAAATACTACTAGCTTTGGTTGTGCCATATTACCTTTTGCATTCTTATTACACTCTTTTTGCAAGATTTTATGATTTCCCCCTCTTGAATTTTGATTTCTTCAATTGTTATAGCCTGCACTAGAGCATCTTCAAGAGTTTGGTATTGTTGAAGTTGTAGCAATAATGAAATTGGATTTAAAAAACTCTTGGAAAACATATGAGTCAACTTAGATATTGGTAGTAGGTATGGTAGCTTAGCAAGAAGCATTCACCACCTATTAAATTTGTGATTGACTCATCTTCATACTGCTTCAACCTCGTGAGGTCTATTAAAGTCACCATTTTCTTAGTATTAAAGGTGAAACGTTCCAGGAATGCATCCAAAAATTATTCAAAGTTATGGAAATTGTGCCTTGGGAGTTGATTGTACCACTCTATGGCTAGGCAAGAGAGGGTAATCAGAAATGTTCTCAAAATTAAGGCATCATTATCCTGGATACTGAAGCATTGGTTCATGAACCTAGACACATGCTCCTATGCATCTTCATATCCTTTGAATATATCTATCTTGGGCATTTTGAAATGATTTAGGTATGGAGGAGAGGGTATTGATGGGTGAAGTGGTTGAATGCAAAGCTAGTACAAAGTGGGATTTTGAAACCTGGATCCAATGGTATTGATTTTTATGGTTTCCATGTGTTCAAGCAATACTTTATATGCATTAGAGGATTTGATCTCGTCTTATTTGCTTTGGCCTCATAGGGTAAGGATAGGTATATCAAGAATATGGTGCGGTGGTTGATTATCATCAACCATACCTCCATAAAGTGCTTCTAGGTATCCCTCTTTTGGTTCTAGATCATCATAGGCTCCATAAGGTATTTCCTGAAGTGGCCTACAAGGAGGAACCAATTCTTGTGAAAGGTGATATATGTTTGGCCTAGGAGGAAAGTCTTGATTAGGCCTAGGAGGTCAAGGAGACAACATTTGGTTAGGCCGAGGAAGCTTATTTTTATCAAAAGTAGGTTGCCTCTAATGAACCCCCTGTCTATGAGTACTTGGGATAGGGACCCCATTGCATAAGATCACTTGAATTTTTTGTTGAATTTTTTGTTTCTCTAACTGATGTTGGTGATACAAGCATTGTTTATCTAGCCAAAGCTAATTGAAATGCGATTTGCAATAAACATATATTTTAACTACTTAGTTTATCTACTCAGTTGTACAAGGACTATGAGACCTAGCACTATTGCCATGATGCCTCTATTATTCTAGAGGATATGAAAGATCCACTACGAGCTTTACTCGATTGAGAGAGGTCACATTCACTTGAGGATCACTCCTAAATTAACATTATTTATACTCAGCTAGCTTAGAAGCACAACATTCTTGCATTGAATAATGCGATCGAGGATAATCAGGATTCTACTTAGGTCTTCCTTCATAAATTAGGAAGGGAAGGGCAAAATTTGCTTACCCAGGGTGATGAGTATCATACTCATATTGGACTGATATTGTTGAGACATTTTAGGGTGATCTAAGGGTTTATTTTGATCATTTTTCCCTCCCCATGGTGCATAGTCCTAATCCTGCATAGAGGTGTGTGAGGTAGACCAAACAAGCACGTGAATGCATTGTATTGCTCTATGTGTTTGCACCTCAATGTGTGGTTGTCATTCTTGAAATAAGGCATATGAAGTGTCTATATCTGGAAAGTAAGTTCCTTTATTAGGACAAAAACCAATAGGGGTGTACCACGTAGAGGTCCCTTGTAGGATAGGTTCTTGATTTGATATTATAGGGCTTGAGTGAGTAGGAGGCCACCAAGGAGGTATAATAATATCTTTAGGGTCAAATCAGATATGATATAAGTCTCCTTTCCTACTCTTCATAACATCATCCCTTGAATGGACTTGGCTACAGGTGCATACCATAACTACTTTATTCTAAATCCTACATGATTATCTCCTTTACAAATTTTAGTGATTCAACACATAAAAATAGAAACACATAATAATACAAGTTTTTATCTCTTTTAAAGATTTATATGTGTTCCTAAAATTGTTTGGTGTGTTTTTGATTTGTTATTTTGCAAAGAGATCTCTTTTACATGTTTGAATATTATTGATGTAATTCTCAATTTATTTAAATTATTTCACCTGTATACTCGTAGCTCAATAATAAATAATGAAATTCTAGTCACGTGAACCAACCAAAGTATGGAGATGAAGTCCATACTTGATCAAGGAGCACAATTCCTACCAATCCTCACCCATATTGACCATGGGTAGCGATACACCTTATGAAAAGGAGTGCATGCTATTTTCCATGGCTAAGATGGTTCTTGGAGCTATCTTTGGCTAAAAATAAGGTTTGTATAATGCAATCCAATAGGTGGAGATGAAGCCCACCGTTGTTGGTATCTACTAGTAGTTGGGGATGAAATTACAACTCACTAATATTAAAACATGACGTGTTGTGTGTGGTTCCTTTTATACTTAAAGAAAGTAAGATAAGAGAGAACTCAATGATAATTCACTAAATGCAAAAAAGAACGTTTCACTTTCATAAGTATTTAACAAATAAGGGAACCTACAAAATTCATATTCTATATGGTAACCTAGCCATTAGGCAAGTTACAAGCAATCAAACCATACAAATGAATGCTTAGGATGTTCTTTTCCCTATTTTTTTTTTTTGTTTTTGTTTTGAGATTTAGGAAAAGCAAAATATACCTTTCAATAAATAAGGAAAAGACATAAAAAAAATAATTTTATTACCATTTGTCATGCCCTCAATATAGGAAAAGAAAAATCTAGGTTGTGATGGCTTTGGTAGGCCCTCAATCTATCATAAGTCATTGGGTGGGATAAATGGTAGAATTTTATTACCATTTGTCATGCCCTTGCCTTTTTAAGGGGCCTAGGCCATGGCCGTCCCACCTAGGGATGGTTGTTGGTGGTCATACTTGGGTGGGACGACCATGAACTGTGGCCATCCTAGGGTGGGACGACCATCACTACATGGACCAAAACTTCTTGAAAGTGGGTTAATCCTTCCAAAAGTGGTTAGAACCACTACTTAACCTTTGAGGGTTACCCAATGGGGCCATATGGTGCTTGTAAGAGTGGCATCACCGTAGTCTAATCGAATTGATACGATTTTAGTGTCTATAATCACATAGGTTTAATGATAAGTGGAGTTCCAAGTGTAGAGAGCTAGCATTAAGATTCTTATGTCAATATTTTATCCTAAATATTTATTTTGTGCTCATAATATGACTAGTGATGTTTGTTGAAATATATTTTCCAACCCTATTCAAATTTAAACTATCATAGATATTTCTCTTCCATGACTAGTGGAAAAAATTAATTTAATATTAGATCTTTAGATAGGTTGCCTTTATGTTTATATCAAATAGGTGTTGTAAGGTGTAGTTTCATGAATATTTTTTAATAGTAGTCATTAGAAAGCCTAGGATTTATGATAATCTCATTATAAAGGTCTTAGTATTATGTAAATAAATATTTCTAGAGGTTGCACTCCTATATTGATCTTTATTAGAATTTAGATTAGTTGCATGCTCATGATAGTTAGTTGGTTCTTGATAAATAATAGGTTAAGAAAAATAAATTTCAATAGTGGTGGGATTGGAAACCATTCTTTCTAAGATAAAAGCTAACAAGGTATTTGTATATTATATTCTAAATTACAGAAATATACATATATACAATAAAAACATCATAGAATTAGGGAGACACCTAAGAGAAATTCAATGCTTTTCTTAGTTGACTCATCCGCAAGCAGAATGAAATAACATTGTTTTTTCATTATTGGTTGTTTCATGACTATATTTATGCTCTTAAACTTAGATCTATTTCCCTCATAGGGGCACCTTCATTTCGTATGTTTGGATTCAACTCAACCTTCTAATACTAAATGCAATTCATTATGTTTTCTTCCAAATATTTACTATTCTTCAAAAATTTCAATAAGAAAAATAGATATTTGAAAGGATCTAGAAACCCTATATTTAACTCCTTATATTCAATTTTGATTAGAAATAATAAATCCAATTTATGTATATACAATATCAATTAGCCATTTTTTAATAAGTTGTTTGTGCTTCAATATGGTCCATGCCATAGAGAAAATAAGATATTTTTCAACATTAATTATTAATTTTTTAATGAGTTGAAAACTTCTTCTACCATTGTCAAACCTAAATTTTTTATCGATTCTTCTTTACTGATGTTTGAAGTTCACCAAAAAATGATTTGGGAAATGATTTCTAATAAATTAAAGTGATCAATTTTGTAGTTAAAATTTTAAATAATTCATACTCTTATTTCATTTATATTTTTGAGTGATTCTAAATTTTTAATAACAAGATATACTATTTAAATTCTATTTTATTTGAATAGAAAGTATTCTAAAGTGGAATACACTCTCATATTTTTTAGGAAAACCATTTTTTCCATGTGAGAGAATGCAATAGAGGAATAAAAAAAAATATTTTGTTGGAATAGTAATGCCTTAAGAACTTTGGAGTCTCAAATATTTCTTCCAACAAAGGCTAGAAATGAATTATTCTAAACATCAGGAAACTAGTACACTAAAAAAAAAGATTAATTCTTTCAAAGAATATTCTTCCAAAAAGCATATTTCATTTAGTAAAACATTAAATTATTCATCAATTTTTTTTTCCTTCTAAATACTTATAGGTACCTAATAATGCTTCCAAGCATATGGAAGTTAATGATTCTTTCATATAATTATAGGCCAAAGGTGATTATTTTAAACTACACATAATGGAATTACCATCTCCAAGCAACCATTATACACATGTACAAACAACCACCATATCCAAATAGAATCCTTTAAAACAATTGTTATTTATATTTTGTAATATCTAGTGAATCATTTTACCATGAAAACAACCACTTCCTATTTGAATTTAAATTTTATGAATAAAAAATTTGTTTCATATGATCTAACCTAAAAATCTCAATTCCATTACATGGTTGGAGGCTTTATGTTATTATGATATCTATAAAAAAATTAGTTGACCATTAATTCTACTAATAAAAGTAAAATCTTGTAGTGGATTAGTAATTATAGACATGGATGATTGTATGAACTAAAATAGCTAGAAGAATTCGATGATATTTTACAAAACTAAAATCTTGTCAGCAAATAGTAACTACAGGTTGAAGATTTGATTTTTGGATAAATGAAGTCATAGTTTCTTATATATTTAGAATCTCTCCAACCATGACATTCCTATTCTTGGGTGGTCCTTTCATATTGCATATTGTAGAAGTGACAGATTGCTATTATTGAAGAAGTAACCATATATTTAGCTACTTATATTCAATTTTGATTAGAAAAAAACAATCCAAATCATGTAAATACAATATTGATCAACCATTTTTTATAAGTTACTTGTTCCTCAATATGGTCCACAACATAAATAAAATAAATTATTTTTGCAACATTAATTGTGCATTTTTTAATGAGTTAAAAACTTTTTCCACCACTATGAAACCCATAGTTTTTGTCAAATATTCTTCACTAATATTTCAAGTTCACCAATAAATTATTTGAGCAATTATTTTTAGTAAACTAAAGTAATTATTTTTGTATAGTTTAAATCTTACATAGTTTAAGTTCTTATTTTATTTATATTTTTGAGTGTCGTTAAATGTTCATTATGGTTACATTTAATTTTTGTTACATGATTACATAATATTGTGTTATGTTGGTATTATATAGATAACAATATGACCTTTTATAAATCACTTAAAAGATATAGTATTTACTATTGAAAACATAAACATTAGGGTTTCTTTGATCTCGATTGTTGTTTAGGCTCATGTAAGCTAAGAATGATGGATCCATATCAATGGAAGTCCTCTATGTTAAATTCCACATATGCAATATAGCATAATTTACCATTGCAAAGTATTCTTTTGAAAGGTCATGACGGGTTTTTGTTAGGAATATACATGGAGGGAAGAAAAATAAAATAATGATGGTGTTCAATATGACCAAAATAATTATCTACAAATGTCAAAAATAGACATATATCCACAATAGTTATGAAATAAAATGAACAATCTCATATTTTATTATAGTTTTTATGCTTAATTAATGATAGGATGTAGTCGATGGTAACAACCAAAACAATATAAAGTACATGTCAAAATGAATGCTTTGATGATGGTAGATACATTGTTTATGCCATTAAAAATATCTACTACATATGTCATTGTCATACATTACAATGTTGTACTTCAATCCTCATAAAAAAATTATATCTAGTTTGTGTCATATCATAGCACTTAACTAGAATGTATATCTTGACTATTACGCACACACTGATTCTCATCCATAGACTAACTAAAATGGGACACCCTTTTTTTTAGAATTCACCTACATTTTATAGAGGATTTTGCTTCTTGCTACCAGGCTTTATTTTTGAGAAGAATATCAATACTTAGCATACCACCTTGTTCTCTTTCATCGAACTTATAAAACTACTTAACAACTACGAAGCCTAGGTCACAAAAATAATCTAAGAATCAATTAGTTTTATTAATAAATATGATTGTAAGTAGATTATTCATGTCAAAAATACATAAAATATAGAAATATAATCTGAGGGAAATATTTTTAATCATAAAAACTATTTTGAAATAAAATATATAGTTTCATAAATACATTTGTCTCATTTGTTTAAGTTTAATAATTGAATAATATAAAATTTAATTAATTTGGGTGAAACAAACATTCAAAATACTATAATACAAATCACTATTTCAAAAGATATATACTATAATTAATATGGTAAGAATTGAATCCTTCCTATGGCAATGTTTGTTGATGTTATATTCAATGCTTACTTGTAATTTTTGTAAAGATTATATGTGGTTGAATGACCACAACATTTTTACTCTACTTACCTAGGATGTTCTAGGTATGCTTTCTACCATATTTTTCAATATCACATAGGCTTAATGATAAGTGGAGTTCCAAGTGTAGAGACCTAGCATTAAAATTCTTATCTCTATATTTTATCCTAAATATTTATTTTGTACCCATATGATGACTAGTGAGGTTTGTTGAAATATCTTTTCCAACCATTTTCAAATTAAAACTATCATGGATATTTCTCTTGAATGAATAATGGAAAAAAATTACTGTAATTTCAGATTCTTTAAATAGGTTGCCTTTATATTTATATAAAATAGGTGCTATAAGGTGTGGTTTCATGAAGATTGTTTAATACTAGTCATTGGAAAGTGTAACAACCCTATTTTCTACCCTAATTTATTTTCTAAGTTTAAATTTGTCTAAGTCAGTCCAAATAATTTCCACAAAAGCTTTTTCCACATTGCAAGTTTCTAGATGCTGCAACATCCATCGGGTGGATAGGAGTGGCCAATATCCTGTAGTAGTTCTAGAATTTACCTTGTACACTGCCCATATAGCTTAAAGAATGTACTTGTGTGGTCACTCCATTTCCTTTCATTATTTTGAAGGACTTACTGACCACAAAATTAGGGTTCTGCCTATCTCATTCAATTTAGAAAAGGGATGCCAATTCCCTCACAAGTATTTGTCAGTATTTATTAGTGTTCAGATGAAAGTTTATTATAGTTCTAAACACAATTAATTTAGTATAAAACTATTGTGCACTATTTTTTTTTTTGAATTTACATGGTGGAATCGGTAGCCCCCACGAATTCGGGCAGGCTGTCCAGCTTTTTATGGCCACCACAGTATTTTGAGTTGTCCGCCCCAGCTGCCACACATATCTTCATGCAGTACACCCATATAAACACCATGCCACAATAATTTTAAACCTTTTACGCCATTGAAAGCACTAGGAAAGGGATAAGCGTTCAATCCGATGAGGCCCAATATTTGAACCTTGGACCTTCGCTCCCGTTATGGGGTTTGGATGAACCAATTGGTCTACACCTCGGACCTAACTATTGTGCACTATTAAATCATGTTTCCGTTAATTTAATGAAGGTGACTATCTCCCATCCAATCAGGGTTTCTAATAATTTCTACACTAAATCACATCTCCCATAGGATTCATTCTACATTATTTAAATATCCTATGACTATCATTTGCGCGACATTTAATTTTTAGATGGGTATCTCACTTTATATTTAAGAATACATTAGAAACTATTGTTTTTTAATTTATCTCAGACCTTTAGTTGTCATAAATCCATAATCCTTATTCCATTACAAGTAATAAAAGTAATATAAGCATTTGTATTTCATTTCCTTAAAAACATAATTAGAGGGAATATTTCAATTCCATGTTTATATACAATTCATAACAATAAAGTATTAAATTCTTGGAACAAACCATAACAATTTCTACAAAAATACACAATTGACACAACATTTATCATGGAAACCCTATCCAGGGAGAAAACCTAGCCTAAAAAATTTTCAATCTTTATTTCCATTCCAAGTCTTTAGCCAAACTACAAGAAGGAATTCATTATTCCTTTGTCTCATCTTCAATTTAATTCACATAAAAATTTCCATAATTCTTATGATGGTTTGCTATAGGATATTGTAAATTCCTTTTTACAAGGCAAGAGAATCCTATTATTCCCTCTCAGTTAAAAATCATCTAATCATCATTCGATTAAAAGTCTTCTTTTGAAAATTTTATTACAATAGGATAAACATGGAACCCCCATAAGTTCCATTCCATTCAAGGGATATCATGCCCATACTTTATTAGAGTAGCACACTAGGTATATATATTAGAAGGAACATTCTCTTTTCAAACCATAATAGTTCCTATTTATATTTAAAACATCATGCTAAACTATTTAGATTCTATTATTGAAATATTCCATCTAGCAAATCTTGCATAAATTTTAATAAATTTATCAAATAAAATCATAACCACAGTTTTCTCTAAGAAGGTTCCGTAAAGCCTTTTAAATAGTATTCTTATCAACTTAATACAAATATTCTACAAGATTCTATAAATCCATTTTAGCATAGTGCATTGACTATTTAAATTAACCAAAATAGATTACCTACACATAACTATGTAATTTTCTAGGGTTTATCCAACTAAACCCAAAATTCAATATAAAATTCAATTCATTATTTCTAAAAAGAAAATCATATTTTATTCAAGGTTTATCCAACTCATACTAGATAAAACCTATTAATAATTCATTTTTGTTCAACCTAAATTACCTTTGCTCAAAACAATAATAGTTCCACTTCCAAATCTTATTTTATATTCACAAGAAATGAGTTGACCTATACTTTATAATACATTTCTCTCTCAATACCTTTTTCTATACTTTGGTTTCTCTCAATGTATCGAATTCTGACATCTAATTTTTAATATAAAACTCATTTCAAAATAATTTCAACCACTTATTAATTCCTTTCTAAATTTTAGAAACAACTCACTTTGCAAATATTTGGATGTGGAGGTCACACTCATTCCTTAAACATGCTAATCCCTACTTATGAAATTCATAATCAATTTATAAGGCTTCAACTCAAAGGTGTTTGTTATTCGAAGTAGAGGTTAGAAAGGAATTTGTACGTATGGTTTAAAATATCATAACAAATATACAAACTATTCCACCTATACACATGATGACTCTTAACTATGGTAAAGAAGGTAAGGTTTTAAATTTAACAAAGTTATTTTTTTATATTTAAACCTAGGGTTTATTTCCCACTAATATGCACAATGCAAACAATGTTGACCTGTGCTTAGTTTAGCCAAGAAAGTAGAATACATTCACTACCGAACATCCTCTATAAGCATATGCACAGACCTAGGCACTGGAAGAAAGAAAATGTATTCTTATACCTACAAGAATTCAGTTATTTATGTGTGTAAATGGTAGTACGATGTGGGTTTGTGTCTCTGGAAATCTCTCTAAGGTGCCAAAAACATTTGGAATAAATATTTGAATGGTTCTCAAAGGTCCTTAACAAATCAATATGTGATTAAACAATACCTACAGTCCATCCTATGGACTATGGAGTACCTACTCCAAACACATATGAAGGAGTACCTTATAGTTCTAGAGAGTAATTATTTTGCAGAAGATGGTCGTGCACTCTAGAAATCAGGCCCTTCATTGCACTTTTTTCCTTCCAAAAAGTTCCAAAGCCTTCTCTATGTTGCAGGTTACGTATCAAAAATTGGATCATATATGTCCCTCATTCCTATATCTTCATAGATATTTAAAGGTAAGACTAGGGAGGATTCATTATAGACAATTATTTCCCAACTACCCACCAACCATATTATATTTTACTTAGTTTTGTGTAAAATAATGAACAACATTGTTTCTTCCTTCCCCATTGTATACAATATTAATGTCTTTTTAATTTTTTAATAAATATTCTAATAAAAATAATTTACACATTTCTACTTTCATTATAATCTATTACAAAGTTTATTAGAAATACCATCATGATACTAACATAGCAATTCTAGAAAGATATATCAAGGGTAGGAAAAAAAAAACTATATCTGACATAGATATATGTATCATTTTTAAAATTACTTTAACTATGTTACCCTATAGATTTATGTCCTCATGCCAAGGTATATTTTCCTACCAATATACAGCTTTAATAGTAACAGATCATTAAGACATAACATATCCATAAATATCATTTATTAAAAATATCACTTAGATTCATAAATCCTTCATATGACAAAGTTGGTCCTAGGGAGGGTCATGACATACTACTCCCTTGGATTCAACATAGTCCTCTGTGTTTCATTAGTAACCTACAATAAGACCAAAAATTTACATTGTATTCATTCAAACAAATATGGAAAATATTTTTTCATTTTAGCTACATTTTACCTAGTAGCATTCTTTTTTGAGTACTAGTCCCATTGGAATTTACACTACTCCTAAGTTTATTCCCTCATCTGCTTGGAATAAAACTCCACAATCCTTACTAGTTTTACTTCAATTGTTATAGGGTTGCTTATCTGTAAGTTAGAAACATTCGACATGATCAGAATCAGCTACATACTTTCTAAACAAGGATACATGGAAAGTATCATGGATCTTGGATAGGTTTGGTGGCAAGGTGAGATGGTAGGCAATTGGACTTATCTTCTCGATAATTTCAAAAGGTCCAACAAATATAGAATCTAGTTTGGTTGATTTTATGACACTCTTCATGGGTTTTACTATGAGAAACACTTTGTCTTCTATAGAGAATTATCTAGGTGTGTGGTTTTATTGGCATAGCTATTTTGGTGAACAGAGGCTTCCTTAAGCCTTTGTTTGATCATATTTAGTTATTAATCCATCTCTTGAACCACATATAGTTTGATGGCAATATAGTATTTTGGATTGTACCATGAGAGAGGTGTTCAACATCTTCTACCATACAAAACTTTTAATGAAGTCATTGCCAAAGAAGCATGATAATCATTATCCAGGTTATGCATAGTGGCTATTTATCGCCAAATTGGCTAAAATTAGGATTTTCAAAATTTGGAATTGGCTAATATTTGGGACCCTTGACTAGGGCCCATTAGCCAAAAAATTTTGGGTGGAAATTTGTTTTTAGGTCGATTTTCCCCAATTTTATAATAATTTGACCATTTTAAGTTTAAATTTCCAATATTGCCCCTAATAATAGTGAACCTTCTACATATGTTTGGACACTATTCACTTGAATTTCAAAATCGATTCACCAAATTTTTATAAATACATTTTGGGATTGAATCCTTATGCATAATACATTATCAAGGTAGCAGATTTGATGATGAATCTTGACCTTTATCAACAAAGCCTCTCTCTCTGGACAACCAATTTCCCTCAGAATATCCAAAACTTAATTATGGATGATAAAGGCTAAGTTTTAGATTTTGGGGTTTTGGGTCTGGGGGCAAATGACTCTCAATGTGTTTGATCTCTTCCATGTCCCACCTAGTCTGGTAACTATGTGGATGTGAAGACCCATTTCTTATTGTGTTTGATTGGTTTTTTCGAGCCATATGTGTTATAATTGGGTTGTTTATTAGATCTATTCCACTCCTTTTTAACTTTTGATGTGGATTCGGATCCATTGAGATTTATTGGTCAAGGTGGTTTGAGATTTTTCCTTGGTGGATGAGGTTGATAACAATAATTTCCCATGTTTATGGTTTGGGGTAGGTGGTTGATGTGGGATCCTATTGGCACTATAGTTGGATGTTAGTCTCTTGGAAGATGGTAAGTTCGCTTGCTCATCCCAAGGGTATGATTTTTTACCACAACTTTCTATTATAGAATTAGCTTATTGTAATCCATTTTTCAAGGGTGTCTACCTCTATAGGATTTGGTGATAGACATGGAAATTATATCGCATGTGGAAACTCTAATTTTTGCTCATGGCATATGTAGATAAAATAATACCTCATGTGGTTACTCAAGACTCTATTAGTATTTTGGAATATGTGGTTCAATTTTTGTCAGTAATATTGCATAGAAAATCAGTCTCCTTATATGTGGTACCACATTACATAGAATTTCTTCAACACCTCACTAAATTTCAAGGCTCGGTCTTATGTGGTTTGCCAAAGGAGCTCATTTGATTTAAATAAAGTATCGTTTAGTTTGAATGGTGGTGATAGGGTGACCTTGTTCTCTTATTTGACTATACTATGGTTTTTTATGGCTCAAAAATATTCTCACAAGAAAATGAAGATTCCAATTGAGCCAAGAGTGTTGGAGGTTGATGAGGAAGTGAAAAAATTACGTAAAGGTGGTCTTTTGGATTATTTCCAATCTTTTCATGGGTATCATAGGGCCTTGTCTAGAACTTTGGCTCACCCTTGGAGGAAGGAGTGGGTCCAATTTGAAGGGATTGAAATCCTCACCTCAGTTGACCTCAATGGTGAGGTGACTAGGTTACCAATCAATGAAGGTTTTGAAGAACACAAGCTCATACTGAGAGGGGGTGAACAGTATAAGACCACTTTTTACTTTTATTTCCCAAACAATATTATGTAATATATCAATGGAAATATCAACAATAGTTTTCAAAGAAATGCACAAATCACCACACACAATACCCAATGTGGGCTACTCCACGAAGAAAATATTTCACTAAAATTTTCTTAATAAATCTCTTGGGTATCCTTTCCCTATTGCAATGTTTATGGACCTCTGTCCAAAGGAGACACCAATCCCCTAATCAAGTTAATGGATCTCTATCCATAGAAGAAATCCTTCTCCTTTGCTCTGGTTGGTGATCTTCTAGAAGAACTGCTACCTCCACTGCAATGGCTTATGGATATCTATCCACTGAAGACTCTTGCGCTAACTCAAAATATTTATCTTCAATACCTTGGCTAATGTATCTCTATCCACTATATACTATTGTCCTCTATACTCTATCACCTCAAAATATTGCTCTCAATTTTTATCAAATATACACTAAACATAGTCCTACGATCTAGTACAAATTTGCTCAATATTTGTTCTCAAGTCTGCACTAAAAACTATACTTCAGTATAGAACAAATTTGCTCAATATATGTCCTCAAATGTGCACTAAAAATAGTCCTTTGATCTAGCACAAATCTGCTCAATCTCTATCCTCAAATCTGCACTAAACATAGTCCTTCGATCTAGCACAAATTTGCTCAATCTCTATTCTAAACTCTGTAATAAACACAGTCATTCAATCTAGCAAAAATATTCTCAACCTTTGTCCTTGATCTGAACTAAGCATAGTCCTTCGTTCTAGCACAAATCTGCTCAATATTTGTTCTCAAATTTGTACTAAACACAATATTTCGATCTAGGACAAATCTATCCTCAAGACTTAACACAAATCTTGACTCAATCATAAATCAAATCTGCTAGATCTACTGCAAACCTTAACCCAAGGTTTGAACAAATTAATCAATCAAATTTCCTTGCACGTCTTCTCAAAGACTTGTCTCAAATCTACATTGTAAGCTTCCACAAAAGCTCATACTAATCTGTCCACAAGTCCCTTCTAGAATTTTTCCAATCTTCTCAACAATTCTTCACCAATACTTACTTCAAATATGCATTGTAAGCTTCCACAAAAGCTTACTCAACTCAAATCAATCTATCACATAAAACCTCTTCAATCACACAAACAAGCTTCACACATAATCTTGTTTAATCTCATAGAAACATATGGATAATGATTAGAGACTCAATATGCTTCACACTCACAACAATGCTCAATCACTTTTAATCTCTTTCTCAAATCAATTCAAAATATAGAACAATTTTTTTCATAGAACATGAACTATCACTTCAACACTTCTACTTGACTAGGCTCAATCAACTCCACTCAATTAATCACTCAATGAAACACTCCTTGCTTACAAAACCTAGTTCAAGCATATGAAAACTCACTCAATTATTTCCAACAATGCTTATCAAGTAATCTCACATAACAATGATACTCATGATCTTTCACAAACCCTGGTTCAAGATAGTTCTCAACCTCACATAATAATGATACTCATGATATTTCACAAACTCTAGTTCAAGCATATGAAATATTTCTTCAATATTTCCAACAATGCTTATCAAACAAGGTTTCTAGCATCAATTTTCATTCTAGAAAACCAAACTCAACAATGCTTATCAAAAAATCCTTTCCACTCCAACTTAGCATTCACAAGATCCAACAATCACTCATAAGGAATATATGTCCATATATTTTGTTTGATGAAGAATTGACCTTAAAAACATGTCTCAATCACAATTACTCTTTTTGCCAAACTTAAGGGTTAGGTAGCAAAAACCTTCTCAAAACTTCAATCAATAATTTCCTCACAAATTATTCTCACCATACAAAACACTAGATCTCAATTACACCTTATTACTCCTTTCAAATATTAAACAAAATAAGACTTTATTTTAAAATAATATTTAAAACCTTCTAAAGCCTCATCACTTCATTCAACACTTAATCACCAAAATCACAATATAAAAATAAATTGTCATAAACCTTATATCTCCCTAAAATCTTATGCCAAACAACCTTAGGAAAAAAATTAAATTTAAAAATTTAAATACATTTATCCTTGGTGGGAATCGAACCCATGTCACACTGCCACCAATGCCCTGGCCACTGATTCAACTGCCACGTGAGGTAGAAACTCACCTTGGAAGTGAGGAGCGCCTTGTGCGCTATATGCTTCCCTTTGATGCCTAAACAAAAAATGAATACATTGCTTCCTTTGGTGCCCAAACCAAAACCTTCACCAATAATTGCCAATTGTTAGTCTTACAATGACACTGAGAGGGGGGGTGAATCAGTGTAGCTCTTTAAACTTGAATTTACAGTTCTTAATACAGCAGCAATTAACACTTATTACAAGATACAACAAGAATAACAAAAGAGCATCACACAACACAAGATTTAACGAGGTTCACCAATGTGGCTACTCCTCAAAAATGACTGCTTGGACTACCATCCAAATCCAGCCTTTGCAAAGCAACAACTTTACAATCACTTTACCAGCACCCACTGGAAGGAGCACCAACCCCTTATTTATCTGCACCAACAGAAAGGAGCACCAACCCCTGATTTACCAAACACCTACTGGAAGGAGCACCAACCCCTGATGCCAAGCTGCAACCTGGACTTGAATTATGAATCTAGAAGATTAACAGAAAGATACCTTCGCTTTTACAAGACCCCGACTAGTCTGCTTCACCTTTGCGATCTCTGCGCACTCTGCTCTCTCTATGAAATCACTTCGCACAATCTGCTACGTCACAGTCGAACGATCATCTTCTCCCTTTTGTGCACTCTGCTTCCTTTGTGAATTTCGCACTTAGCACGATTCGACACGACTTGCACTCTACGCTCTACGACCGAACTTCGCACACATCGACACACTCTAACTCTTCAAACAACCTTCCTTTTATAACAACATTTTCATGATCAAAACCCTAATCTTAGTCGGTTGTAAACCCTGATCTTAGTCGACTGCAAACCCTAATATTAGTCAGCTACAAACCCTAATCTTAGTCGGCTACAAACCCTAATCTTAGTCGGCTATCATAGGTCTTCGTCGGCTTCAACTCAACCGTGAAAACATAACATGTCATGATATCATGACACTTTCGCTTTCTCTTTCTTTCTCCTTGCTTTGGCCCCCGAAAATACAACATGTCGCGATATCGTGACACTTTTGTTCTCTCTCTCTTTCTCCTTGCTTTGGACTGCAAAAATACATGTCGCGATATCGTGACACTTTCGCCTCCTTGCTTCTCTTCTTGGCTTGTACCCATGAAAACTCAGCATGTCACGATATCGTGACACTTTCGCCTCCTTGCCTCTTTTCTTGGCTTGTACCCACGAAAACATAGCATGTCGCAAAATCGTGACACTTTCGCCTCCTTGCCTCTTTTCTTGGCTTGTACCCGTAAAAACACATGTCACGAAATCGTGACACTTTCACCTTCGTACTCTTCCTCTTTACTTTTGTCACGATATCATGACACTTCTGCCTTCTTACTTTCTCTCTCCTCATTTAGTCATGAAAATGCGACATGTCGCGATATCGCGACACTTTTTCTCCTTTGCTCTTTCTCTTGCCTTCGGGTCACAAAAACTCGACATGTCATGATATCATGACACTTTTATTTTTGGACTCTCTCTCTTGCAATATGTCATGAAATCGTGACACTTTTTCTTTCGTACAATATCTCTTGCAATATGTCATGAAATCGTGACACTTTTTCTTTTGGACTCTCTCTCTTACAACATGTCACGAAATCGTGACACTTTTTCTTCCATACTATCTCTCTTGCAATATGTCACGAAATCGTGACACTTTTTCTACTTGCCTTTCTCTCTTCCAACATGTCACGAAATCGTGACACTTTTTCTTCCGTACTATCTCTCTTGCAATATGTCGCGAAATCGTGACACTTTTTCTACTTGGATTTTTTCTCTTCCAACATGTCGCGAAATCATGACACTTTTTCTTCCGTACTATCTCTCTTGCAATATGTCACGAAATCGTGACACTTTTTCTACTTGTCTTTTTCTCTTTCAACATGTCACGAAATCATGACACTTTTTCTTCCATACTTTCTCTCTTCCAACATGTCATGAAATCGTGACATTTTTTCTTACTTGTCTTTTTTTCTCCGAACATGTCATGAAATCATGATAGTTTTGCTTTCTTCTCAACATGTCGCGATATCATGACAGTTTTTCTTTCTTGCTCAACATGTCACGATATCGCGACAGTTTTCTTCCTTGTGATTTTCTTTTGATTTTTAGCATATGGGCCACTTCGATCTTCTTGGAAAATCATTGTACATACTCTGAATAACCTCTTAACTCCTATCAACTGCATCAATCGATCTATCTAACTGTGTTGACAACAATGACAATACTATTCCTGCACCTTGCTCAACAATCTCCCCCTTTGGAATTGTTGGCAACACACATGCAATTTCCTCAATTTCTTGTAATTCTTCTCCCCCTTTGACAATAATACCAAAGGGCTGCTGTAGACTCCCCCGAGTCCATGCACAACATTCTCGAGCACAAATTATTGCATTTAGCAAAGATCACGAACATGAGCAAAAAGATAATCAAATATATACATGCTCCCCCTGAGAATGTGATCCCTGTAGCTAGTCAATTCTTGGGAAGTGTGACCACTCCCAATTTATTGCGGAGGTACTCAAAAACTTCCTTGGGCAATGGTTTTGTGAAGATATCTGCTACTTGTTCCGTAGTTGGAACAAAATCCAACTTAACCTCACCTTCTGCAACTTTCTCCTTCAAAAAGTGATACCTGATGGCAATGTGCTTTGTGCGTGAATGCATAACTGGATTCTTGGAGATGTTAATGGCACTGGTGTTATCACACTTAACTGATATCGGCTCACTGAAGCTAATACCAAGATCTTTCAGGGTTTGTTTCATCCATAATACCTGCGTACAACATGTTGTTGCTGCAATATATTCTGCCTCTACTGTCGATAGAGAAACTGACTCTTGTTTCTTACTGTGCCATGCGACCAATCTGTCTCCAAGATAGAAAGCACCTCCACTTGTACTCTTTCTGTCATCTACACATCCTGCCCAATCTGCATCTAAATACGAAATAAGGGTGAAGTCTTTACCTTTCGGATACCATAACCCATATTCCATAGTACCCTTGAGATACCGAAGAATCCTTTTTACTGTTGTCACATGAGTCTCCTTGGGATTAGCCTAAAATCGTGCTACCATGCATACTGCCTGTAAAATATCTGGTCTGGTAGCTATCAGGTATAGTAAGCTTCCAATCATAGATCTGTACATGGTTTGATCAATAGGTGGAGATTTGTCATCCTTGCTCAACTTGCAGCCTGTCGTCATGGGAGTGCTAACTGGCTTACAGTCCTCCATTGTGAACTTTTTTAACATCTCTTTTACATATTTAACTTGAGAAATAAATATGCCCTTCTTACTTTGATTAACTTGCAACCCGAGGAAATACGACAGTTCTCCAATCATTGACATTTCAAATTCTTTCGCATCTTATTTGCTAAATCCTTGCATGACTCATCTTTGTCGCTGCCAAATATGATATCATCTACGTATACAACAAGAACAATAAGATGCCCATTTTCTATTTTGACATACAAATTACTATCCACCATACCTTTCTTAAACCTTTGTTGAGTGAGATAGTTGTCTAGCCTTGCATACCATGCTCGGGGTGCCTGTTTTAAGCCATATAATGCTTTCTTCAACCTGCAAACAAAGTTGGGATCATCACCAAGTTGGAAACCATCTGGTTGCTCAATGTAAACCTCTTCTTCAAGTTTCCCATTCAAAAACGCTGATTTCACATCCATTTGATAAACTTTGAAATTCTTGTAGACTGCTAAAGCCAGAAACATTCTAATTGCCTCTAGTCTAGCTACTGGTGCAAAAGTTTCCTCAAAATCAATGCCTTCAACTTGTGCATAACCCTTACAAACTAATCTTGCTTTATTTTTGACTACCTATCCGTCTTCATTCAATTTGTTTCAAAAAATCCATTTAGTTTCGATTATATTTTTATTTGCAGGTCTAGGTACTAGCTCCCAAGTGTCGTTTTTCTCTATCTGATCTAATTCTTCATTTATTGCCTTCATCCAGCTTTCATCTTTGCTTGCATCATCAACATTTTTGGGCTCAATGCTGGATAGTAGAGAGTAGTTACTGCTCTTCTTCTTGTCTGAACACCAACTTTGGGGTCTCCAATGATTTGCTCTCTAGGATGATTTCTCTGCCAGCTACCTATTTTGAATTTCTTATTTTCTTCCATTTTTGAATCACAACTTAAATCATCTGAGTCAATTTCCTGTATCTTCTCCATTTTGTTTTCCTCATCTCCTTCAATAACCTCTTCATAAATTGGGTAGTTCGTTTCATAGCTAATTACTCGTTCTCTACCTTCATCAAATTTAACATCGACACTGTCCACAATTTTCTTTAGCCTTTTGTTGTAGCATTTGTAAGCTTTGCTTTTTGATGAATATCCGACAAAAATACCTTCATCCGCTCTATCTTCAAACTTACCAAGATTATCTTTAGTTCTTTTGATGTAGCACTTGCTGCCAAAAACTTTGAGGTATTTTGTTGTTGCCCTTTTTTTGAACCACAACTCATAAGGAGTTTTGCTTTCATGTGTTCTCAGCATGTACCTATTTTGGATATACACTGCAGTGTGGACTGCTTCTTTCCAAAATCTATCTGCTACTCTGCTTTTAGCCAGCATAGTCCGTGCCATTTCCTGCACTGTCCTGTTCTTTCTTTCTACCACTCCATTCTGCTGAGGTGTCCTGGCTGTTGAAAACTGTCTCTTAATACCGAATTTCTCACAGTACTCTATAAACTCCTCTAAAATGAATTCTCCTCCTCTATATGATCTTAGAAATTTGATCCTCTTTCCTGTTTCATTCTCAACTTGGTTTTTGAAAATCTTGAACATATCAAAGGCTTCTGATTTATGTTTCAAGAAAAATATCCATGTCATTCTAGAATAATCATCAATGCACAACATAAAATATTTGTCACCATTTATGCTTTGTGTTCTCATGGGACCACATAAATCAGTGTGTATTAGTTCCAAAGGTTTGCTTGTGTAGTACTCTTTGGTTTTGAATGTGACTCTAGTTTGCTTCCCCTTTTGGCATGAAGCACAAATGCTGTTTGCAGGTTTGCTGATGGTTGGAATATCTCTCACTACCCTTTTTGAGGTGATTTTTACTAGATTATCAAAACTGATATGACCGAGTCTCTTGTGCCACAACCAATTTTCTTCTTCCTGTCCAATAAAACAAGTTCCTTTTGAAGTCTCTGAGAGCGTGTACAGGTTACCAGATGTCCTTGATCCTGTTGCTATCAATTTTCCACTGTTTGTTTTTCTCGACTTCACAACCCTGCTTCATAAAAACTACTTCATGACCTTTATCACAAATCTGACTTACACTCAATAAGTTATGTTTCAACCCATCCACAAACAGGACTTCTTCTGACTTAATCCTTCCATCACTGATTTTAACCGAGCCTTTGCCGACTATCTTGGCTCCATCATTATTTCCAAATTTTATTGAACCTCCTTCATATTTCTGTAACTTCTCAAATTTTTGTTTGTCACCTGTCATATGACTGGAGCATCCACTATCAAGTATCCATGGTACATATTTATTCTGTGCTTTGAATGCAGTTTGTACGATTAAGGATTCCTTTTCTTCCTTCAGTCGCTCTTTTCCTTTCCACACTATTTTGATAGTAGTTTTGGGCTCTTGTTTTGCCTTTCCCTTATCAGTAGTTTGAGCATGTTTTTCGGGAAGCTTTCTATTTTGTCTCATCCTGTATGGTTGAAATTTTCTTCCCTGAAACTGATTTGATGTAAATGTATTTCTATAGTTTCTTGCAATGTGCCCAAAATTATGACAGTTATAACATTCTACTGTATAATTCATCAGAGGAGAAAAAACATTTCTACTCGGTGAAATTCCTTGGTCTTACATTATATTTGCAGTCCGAGATTTTATGTCCATAGCCATTGCATTTAAAACAGAAACCAGAGAAAGGATAATTGAACCTGGGTGATGGTCTTTGCCATGTTGCCGTAGGAGCCATAGGTCTTCTTCTTCTTTGATGTGTGACATTGGTGAATCCATCATTGTCAATTCTCCTTTCGTGCCTGGCATTAATGCTTTCTCTTGCATGAGACGTTTTTCCTTGATCAACCTGTCTCTTATCTTCATTCTTTATGGATTCTGCATTTCTGGCCTTTGATCCACTTGATGATTCTCCTTCGATGAAACCCAGACCAAATTTGATGCCTGTAGGTCTTTGGTCATTTATGATCTTATCCAGCTTCATAGAACTTTCTTCACGTTTGTGATAACAACTAATTTTCTTATTCATCTCTTCTAGCTGCATTCTTAAACCAACAATCTCTTCTTCTAGCTTGCTACAATAATCTATTTTCATTGTTATTTGCACTTCGAGATCTTCGGAGATTTTCTTAGATTCTTCTATCTCGTACTTTCAAGCTGGTTATGATTCCATTTGCATCCTCAAGCTTTCTTGAAAGTTTCTTATTCTTTTTCTTTTCTATCTTCCACTCTTCAAGTGCAGAGATCAACTCACCTTCTAGATCTACTTCAGCCTCAAGGTTTTCACCACAAACTTCAGAGGTCACTCCTTCTTCCTTTTCTCGATTTAATTTCTTCAAATGCCATGAAAAGAGCTTCATATTTTTCTTCTTCGGACTCTTCACCGGAGTTGTTCTCTCGATGAACTGACATTCTTGGAGATGAAACTTTTCTTCTTGAAGTTGCCTTTTCTGAAATTCGTTTTCATCTTCCAGTCACTTCTTTCTTGGTGCGATCCTTCATCATTTTTGTTCTTCTCTTTAAGTGGACATTTAGTCGCAAAATGCCCAATGCCTCCACAGTTGAAACATTTAAATGGTAGCTTCCCTCTATATTTTCCTTTTCCCTTTTTCAGTTTTCTAACAAAGTTTGCTTCCATTTCATCTGATGTCTCTTCTTCCTCGGACTCTTGTTTTGTGTTTTTATTCTTAAGGGCTTTAAAAGCCGCTTCTCTGTCTATGGGTTTAGATCTTCCTATCCTCATCTCATATGCAGTCAAAGAACCATACATCTCATCTATACTAAAATAATTTAGATTTTTAGCTTCTTCTATCACTGAGACTTTGGAATCAAACCTTTGAGGAAGAGATCTTAGTACCTTTTTTATGACGATAGAGTCTCCAATATCCTCGTCGAGCCCTCTGATCGCATTAATGATTCCATTAACTCTCAACATATATGCCTCAATGTTTTCATCATCATTCATTTTCAATGCTTCGAACTGAGCTCGATGTGTCTATAATTTGGCCTCCTTGATCTTATCATCTCCTTCATGAATACTCTTCAGTTTGTCCCATATCTCTTTTGTAGTATTATAGCTCATGATATTTACTAGTTCACTGTCTGCTAATCCACACATGATAGCATTCTTTGCTTTTGAGTTACTCTCAAATAGTTTCTTTTCATCAACCTCTTTTGGAGGAGTGATGGGTATTGTGTATCCACTAACTACTGAATCCTAGATGTCATATCCCAAAGCATAGAGATATGTCTGCATCCTGATTCTCTAGAATGCGTAATTAGATCCGTCAAACAATGGTGCTTTGTTTGATGAGAAACCTTCACCACCTGCCATTGTGTTAGTTCCAAGATCACCCTAGCCGATTAGGCTTTATACAAGAACTTAGCTCTGATACCAATTGTTAGTCTTACAATGACACTGAGAGGGGGGGTGAATCAGTGTAGCTCTTTAAACTTGAATTTATAGTTCTTAATACAACAATAATTAACACTTATTACAAGATACAACAAGAATAACAAAAGAGCATCACACAACACAAGATTTAATGAGGTTCACCAATGTGGCTACTCCTCAAAAATGACTGCTTGGACTACCATCCAAATCCAGCCTTTGCAAAGCAACAACTTTACAATCACTTTACCAACACCCACTAGAAGGAGCACCAACCCCTTATTTATCTGCACCAACAGAAAGGAGCACCAACCCCTGATTTACCAACACCTACTGGAAGGAGCACCAACCCCTGATGCCAAGCTACAACCTGGACTTGAATTATGAATCTAGAAGATTAACAGAGAGATACCTTCGCTTTTACAAGACCCCGACTAGTCTGCTTCACCTTTGCGATCTCTGTGCACTTTGCTCTCTCTGCAAAATCACTTCGCACAATCTGCTACGTCACAGTCGAACGATCATCTTCTCCCTTTTGTGCACTCTGCTTCCTTTGCGAATTTTGCACTTAGCACGATTCGACATGACTTGCACTCTGCGCTCTATGACCGAACTTCGCACACATCAACACACACTAACTCTTCAAACAACCTTCCTTTTATAACAACATTTTCATGATCAAAATCCTAATCTTAGTCGACTATAAACCCTGATCTTAGTCGACTGCAAACCCTAATCTTAGTTGGTTGCAAACCCTAATCTTAGTCGGCTGTCATAGGTCTTCGTCAGCTTCAACTCAACCGTGAAAACATAACATGTCACGATATCATGACACTTTCGCTTTCTCTTTCTTTCTCCTTGCTTTGGCCCCCAAAAATACATGTCACGATATCACGACACTTTTTTTCTCTCTCTCTTTCTCCTTGCTTTGGACCATGAAAATACAACATGTCACGATATCGTGACACTTTCGCCTCCTTGCTTCTCTTCTTGGCTTGTACCCGCAAAAACTCAGCATGTCACGATATCGCGACACTTTTACCTCCTTGCCTCTTTTCTTGGCTTGTACCCACAAAAACACATGTCGCGAAATCGTGACACTTTCGCCTCCTTGCCTCTTTTCTTGGCTTGTACCCACAAAAAACATGTCACGAAATCGTGACACTTTCACCTCCGTACTCTTCCTCTTTACTTTTGTCATGATATCACGACACTTCTACCTTCTTACTTTCTCTATCCTCATTTAGTCATGAAAATGTGACATGTCACGATATCGTGACACTTTTTCTCCTTTGCTCTTTCTCTTGCCTTCGGGTCATGAAAACTCGACATGTCATGATATCGTGACACTTTTATTCTTTGCACTCTCTCTTGCAATATGTCACGAAATCGTGACACTTTTTCTTTCGTACAATATCTCTTGCAATATGTCATGAAATCATGACACTTTTTCTATTTGACTCTCTCTCTTCCAACATGTCACGAAATCGTGACACTTTTTCTTTCGTACTATCTCTCTTGCAATATGTCACGAAATCATGACACTTTTTCTACTTGTCTTTCTCTCTTCCAACATGTCATGAAATCGTGACACTTTTTCTTCTGTACTATCTCTCTTGCAATATGTCACGAAATCATGACACTTTTTCTACTTGCCTTTCTCTCTTCCAACATGTCACGAAATCGTGACACTTTTTCTTCCATACTATCTCTCTTCCAATATGTCACGAAATCGTGACACTTTTTCTTACTTGTGCTTTCTTTCTTCAACATGTCACGAAATCGTGACACTTTTTCTTCCGTACTTTCTCTCTTGCAACATGTCATGAAATCATGACAGTTTTTCTACTTGTCTTTTTCTCTTCCAACATGTCGTGAAATCGCGACAGTTTTGCTTTCTTCTCAACATGTCGCGATATCGCGACAGTTTTTCTTTCTTGCTCAACATGTCGCGATATCGCGACAGTTTTCTTCCTTGTGATTTTCTTTTGATTTTTAGCATATGGGCCACTTTGATATTTTGGAGAATCACTGTACATACTCTGAAGAACCTCTTAACTCCTGTCACCTACATCAACCGATCTGTCTGACTATGTTGACAACACTGACAATACTGTTCTTGCACCTTGCTCAACAACCAAGATTTGATCATGGGTCCTCCCACTTACCAAAGCCCTAAGTCATAGTCGCTTGCCACCAGTTCAACCATCCAGTTGGTTATGAGGCTTAGAGCCTCACCAATATTGTCCCTTCACTGGTGCAAACAAGACAAAAACCTTTTGTCTTCTTCCTCGCATGAAAATCACAGGCTTAGTTTTATTCGAACAAAGGTAATTTATTTGCCACCAAGGCACATGGTATTTATACCATTGTGCCACTACCATCTTAGACGTCGGTGGAGGAATTAATTCATGATGTTAGCGCATTTATTTTTTCCCTCATAACCCTAACTTTAGGCCTAATTAAATTAGACTATAATTTAATTAATAATAAAATTATTATAATTAATTTAATAACTATAAAGTTAATCAAATTAAGTTATAAATCAATTTATAATGAAATTATTAAAATTAATTACACTTCTCACTGAAACTGACTCTTGACATCAATGAAAACAAATATTGCTCATATTTGTAAAAATCCCCCCCTTTGTTATTGATGACAACCCATTTACCTTTTACCATTCCTTTTACCTTTTCCTATACTACTCCCCCTAAGAAACTGCTCCTCCTGAATGAATGCTCTCCCCCTAACTCAAATATCTCTCCCTTTGTCATCAATGGAAAAGGGTCACCTTTGGGGCTCGGGGCTAAGAATGAGACTCTTTGCGTAGCCCCTCACCCACTTCCTTTTGAGGTTGTTAATTTTGGGGTGGGAGTATTTCTACTCCTAGCATGCACTGATATTTTCCTTTGTCCACTTTCCTCCTCATCCGATCCTTTTGATTCCTCTGACTATTCCTGTTTCTGCTTGTCTCTGGAATTTTTGCTCTACACCACTTTGTTGTATGTCCATAATTATTGCACTTATAACACTTAATGTTGTTATTCCTTATAGGTGGAAATGTCTTGGGGTATCTCTTGGTGAAGCCATATCTATTCCTATCATGAACCTTGCAATTCACTGCCTTAAGACCAAACTAATTACAAGAGTAGCAATACCCTTGAAAAATATTTCTATTTTTGAAGTTTCCATATTCCTGTATTTCATGTGTCCTACATTGTGTAGCCTTGTGCCTAAACCTATGACATGAGAAGCATCGTCCATTGAAACTACCTTGCCTTGACCTCATTGGTCTTTTAGTTTATTTTACCCTGTGTTGGTTTCTGTTTCATTTGTTCCTCATTTGTGTATTATTCCTTTATTTGTTGAACTTTATGTTATCCAACTCTTCCTTAGAAGTCTCACTTTCTCTTACACTCTTCTTCTAAATTTTTTTCTTCTTCAAAACTTGATATTGACTCCTCTCTTTATTTCTTTTGTATCTGTTCAAAACCAAGACCTGTCTTGTTTGATGTTGGTTTTTGTGTCTTGATAATATTATCCAAGTTCTTTGAGCTTCTTCCAAACCTATGTAACTTGTACTTAGACTCTTTTACTTCCTTCCTTAGTGAAGCTACCTCGTACTCTAATCAGTTACACTCTAAAACCTTAGCTTCTAACTTATATTTGAATCTACTTGTCTTAGCTATTGAGTTATTTAGATCCTCTATAAGATTTCATTTCTCTTCATCACATTATTGAAATTTAAGCTTGAGTTTTAAGATTTGCTTTCTTACCTCCTTTAATGCATCAATGGCATGAATAAGCTCACCCTCAAGATCAACTTCTCCTTTCTCTAATTCTTCCTCTATTTCTTTTCATTTGAAAACATATTCATTCTTTTCTGACTCATCTTCTTTAGGATTACCTCCTTCTTCTTCTAGTACCATATGAATATTCTCTTTTGGTCCTTCAAATGTATCTTCATATTCATCATCACTAAAACTGAATCCATTCCTTGTACAACTATCTTCATGATGACCAAATTTACCATATCTAAAACACTTGAGGAATATTGGTGACCTTTTCCTAACCACTTATTTCTCTTTTGTCAAAATAGAACTTCATATTTATCATTTTATGAGAAAATATCACTACTATAACTTGAGTACTTACTTGCCTTATCTGCATAGAAACTCTTCTTATGCCTTTGGAATAACTTATTTCCTTGTGTACTTTTTCCATCCTTATTTTTCTTTTGGTACTTGTGCTTTCCAGCATCCCTGTTCTTATGATCTTGTTTCTCATCACCACTACTATTTCCAGCTTTTGGACAATCAGATGCATAGTGACCATATTTTCCACATTTAAAACATCAAACTAATTTCGTACCTTTATACTTTCTTGAGTCTTTGTTCTTTCTACTATAATTTGCTTCTTCATCACTAGATAGGTCATTGCTTGAATCTGACTTCTTACCCTTAGTCTTCTTAGTGGCTTTAAATATTGCTTCTTTCTAGGGAATATATTCCTCTTTTGTACTTATCTCAAATGCTGTGATAATGCCATGCAACATCCCTTGTAAAAATATCAATATATTTTGAGTCTTATATTGCTGAAATATTTTCACTAAACCTTTTTGGGAGTGACCTTATAATATTATCACATACATTAGGTTCTTGAACTTCTAGCCCAAGTCCTTCCATGGAGTTAACAACCTCATCCACACGAAAGTAGATATGCAACAATATTTTCCTCATCCTTCATTTTTAGGTCTTCAAATGCTCTCTTGAAATTTTGCAAGTTTATCCTTTTGGCCTTTTTATCTCCTTCATATATGCCTTGCAACTTATCCCAAATTTTCTTTGTTGATTTGTAATGCATAATCTTTATAAAATCTGTTTCATGCAAGTCCTTTTGAATTGCATTCATTGCTCTTGAAGTGTAATGATGTATAAGCTTACCATATTTATCTGTAGGTGGAGTTGTGGGTGATGTGTATCCATTTTCAACTGCTTCCCACACTTCATATGAAACTTCATCCTTGTTCTCCATAGTGTATAAGTGTTCTCATCAAAAAATGGTGTTGAATTTCCTAAATATCCACTCTAAGAATCCATCTATGTTCTTGTAAGATTTTACTTCAAGATGTTAAAATATTTTGAAGAAACCCACTCTGATATCAATTGAAGAACACAAAATTATACTGAGGGGGGGGGTGAACAATATAAGACCAATTTTTACTTTTCTTTCCCAAACAATAGTATGCAATATATCAATGGCAATATCAACAAAAGTAATCAAAGCAATGCACAAATCACCACAAACAATAGAGACATCAATTTAACATGGTTCACCCAATGTGGGCTACTCCACGGAGAGAATATTTTACTAAAATTTCCTCAAAAAATATCTTGAGAATCCTTTCCCTATTACAATGTTTATGGACCTCTATCCAAAGGAGACACTAATCCCCTAATAAAGTTCATGGATCTCTATCCATAGGAGAAATCCTTCTCCTCTACTCTAACTGGTGATATTCTAGAAGAACTGTTGCCTCCACTGCACTAGCTTATGGATATCTATCCACTAAAGAGTCCTACCCTCACTCAGAAGACCTATCTTCATTACCCTAGCTAATGGATCTCTATCCACTAGAGACTATTTCCCTCTATACTTTTTCACCTCTAAAGATTACTCTCAGATCTGTCACAAATATGCACTAAACACAGTCCTTTGATCTAGCACAAATCTGCTCAATCTCTATCCTCAAATATGTACTAAACATAGTCCTTCGGTCTAGCACAAATTTGCTCAATATTTATCCTCAAATATGTACTAAACATAGTCCTTAAGTCTAGCACAAATATGCTCAATCTTTGTCCTCAAATATGCACTAAATACAGTCCTTCCGTCTAGCACAAATCTGCTCAATATTTGTCCTCAAATATGCACTAAACATAGTCCTTCAGTCTAGCACAAATTTGCTCAATATTTGTCCCTGATCTGCACTAAACACAATCCTTCGGTCTAGCACAAATATGCTCAATATCTATCCTCAAATCTGCACTAAACACAATCCTTCAATCTAGCACAAATCTATCATCAAGCCTTAACACAAAGCTTGACTCAATCACAAATCAACTCTAGTAGATCTGCCCCAAACCTTAACCCAAGGTTTGAACAAATCAATCAATCAACTTCACTCTCATGTCTTCTCAAAGACTTGACCAAAATCTACATTGTAAGCTTCCACAAAATCTCACACTAATATTTCCACAAGTCCCTTCTAGAATTTGTCCAATCTTCTCAACAAGTCTTCATCAAGACTTACCTCAAATCTGCATTGTAAGCTTCCACAAAAGCTTACTCAACTCAACTCAATCTATCACATAAAACCTCTTCAATCACACAAACAAGCTTCACACATAATCTTGTTTAATCTCACAAAAATATATGGAGAATGGTTAGAGAATCAATATGCTTCACACTCACAACAATGCTCAATCACTTAGAAATTCTTTCTCAAATCAATTTAGAATATAGAACAATTTGTGTCACATAACTTGAACTATCACTTCAAAACTTCTACTTGAATAGGCTCAATCAACTCCACTCAATTACTCACTTAATGAAACACTCATTTCTTACAAACCCTAGTTCAAGCATATGAACACTCACTCAATATTTCCAACAATGCTTATCAAATAATCTCACATAACAATGATACTCATGATCTTTCACAAATTCTAGTTCAAGATAGTTCTCAACCTCACATAACAATGATACTTATGATCTTTTACAAACTCTATTTCAAGCATATGAAAGCTTTATTCAATATATCCAACAATGCTTATCAAACAAGGTTTCTAGCATCAACTTTCATTTTAGAAAACCAAACTCAATAATGCTTATCAAACAATCCTTTTCACTCCAAATTAGCATTCACAACATTCAATAATCACTCACAAGGAAGATATGCCCATGACTTTTTTTATGAATAATTGACCTTAAAAACATGTCTCAATCACAATTACTCTTTTTGCCAAACTTAAGGGTTAGGTAGGAAAAACCTTCTCAAAAATTTAATCAATAATTTCCTCACAAATTATTCTCACCATACAAAACACTAGATCTCAATTACACCTTATTACTCCTTTCAAATATTAGACAAAATAAGACTTTATTTTAAAATAAAATTTAAAACCTTCTAAAGACTTATCACTCCATTCAACACTTAATCACTAAAATCACAATATAAGAAATCAATTTTTATAAACCTTATATCTCCCTAACATATTATGCCAAACAACCATAGGACAAAAATTAAATTTAAAAATTTAAATACCTTTTGCCCTTGGTGGGAATCGAACCCACGCTGCGCTGCCACCAGTGACCTAACCACGGATTCAACTACTACATGATCTAGGTGCTCACCTTGGAAGTGAGGAGAGCCTTGTGCGCTATATGCTTCCCTTTGGAACCTAAACCAAAAATGAATATGTTGCTTCCTTTGGCACCCAAACCAAAACCTTCACCAAAAACTGTCATCGAGATTTGATTGCAGGTCCTCCCACTTTCCAAATCCCTAAATCATAGCCGCTTGCCACCAGGTCAACCAACCAGTTGGTTATAAGGCCTAGAGCCTCACCAATATTGTCCCTTAACTGGTGCAAACTATTGTAGTGTGAACACATTCAAGAGAAAACTTGGCTAGAAATAGTGCTCTAGTATGAACATGTTTTGTTTTTCTAAAAATATCAGCAAATTCGTTTTATCCTCCCCCTTATTCCTTCTATTTCTCCTCCTTTATTCTCTCCCCTTATTCCTCCTCCTTATCCCATTATATCTTAGTATTCCCTAATATTTATTCCCTAATATTCTTCCATTTGTTACGTGGGTAGTTGTAATATGCACTATATATTGTGTTCTAAGGTTTGGGCGATAAATAATTGGAATAATAAAAATTATTTATTTTAACTATATCTAATTTGGGATCTCAATCTGGTATCAGAGCAGGTGCAGGTAGAAGCCGCACGAGGGCAACATGGGTATGCAGTCCAACTAGGCATGATTTTTGAGGTAGTCAGTTCCTAATGGAGGCAGCTGGAACTGGAATGGGAGACTGAGTCTGATTTTTGAAGCGACCTACAGTCTGGCAGTAGGACTGTTAGACATGTAGATCAAAGTGGAGGTTGATGCAGTGTAGTGGTATGAAAATTGAGGTTCTATTCCATGCAGATCGAGGTGTGAACACTGAGGTGGCTTGCTGAGGTGGCATTGGTTGTTGACTACTGAGGTGGTGAGTTGATGAAGCAGTATGTAGTACAAGGAATAGATATTGACATGGAGTGGCACACACTTTGAGACTAATGTGGCAGGAGAAAGGAGGCATCTGAGTTGGCGTCTGATGTGGCATGGTAGGTGATGTGGCCTACGATTTGGTAGGAGCACTGAGGTGTCATTATGTGGTTGGTTGTAATTGTAGAAAAATATTGGAAGGGGATGATTACCTAAAGGCAATCAAATATCAACACGCGCGTTCGCATTCTTATTCCTTCCCACAACCTCTATCCTTGGCAATGTGGGATAATGTGTTTTATTTTTTTTTAAAAACGTGAGGCTGTCATGTTCACAGGGAAGCTGCCTTGAATTGTAACCATGCCAGTGGGCATAGCATGAGTGGCGAGTGTGCCTTTGTTGTTTAGAGAAGATCCCAGGTTTGAAACCCGTCGGGGATGCCTGGCAAAAGTTTTTTTATTATTTTTTTTGAAATCGTCAACCTTGTAGGGTAAAAGTGCAGCAGTCGGGATAAGGTATTCAAAAGGGTTGCGGGGCGCATTGGTGAAGAATATTTCTAGAGTTGAGGGTGGTCACAAGTTCTACCTACAAAATGTCAAAAAGACAAATGTTTTTAAAAATTACATTAAGCTTTTATTAAAGTTTCTTTAATATTAATTTAATAATTTAAATAATGCTTTTTAATTATTTAAAAAAAATGTTTTTTATAATATAGTTGTAAAGCATATTTTTTTATTAAATTAAAAATAAAATACTTTATAAGGTTTAATTGTAAAACTTTATAAGAGAAATTGTGAACCTATTGCCCTAGAGGCAAAAATCGCCCAAGGGGGCTTGAAAAACCTTGCAAAATTGTGTAATAGCCTAAGAGGCAAGCATTGTAAAAAGGGAACAAAAAAGGTGACGGGAAGCCTTCTGGAGCACCCGTTTAGCGCTGCCCCTTGGAACCCCGTTCAAATCTGATTTTTTTTTTGTAATAGCCTCAGCGGTTGTAAAGGAGTGAAATTTGTGAACCGTGAAGAGTGAAAATTGTAATCTCAGAGGCACTAAGGGAGTTTTTTGTATTGATGCGTAGATGATCAGGTCTACCGGGTGTTACCACGCTTTATGCTCTTTACTACGGAGAGAGACTGCCGAGTCATTTGATGAGCGAGTTCGGAGAAATGGACTGCACGTTGTGTTCAGTCAGTTGCAGAATGTTGTTATAGCCCACCAAAGGAATCCTGATTCCGGTTACGAGGCTGACTCTGAAGACAATATATTTGGACAACGAGTGGAGGAGTCCGATTCAGTAGAGGAACAAGCCAGTGATAGTTATTCCCCATGCTCTCCAGAGCCAGAGCTAGAGCCAGAACTAGAACCAGTTGCCCCTGAAATCATCATCATCAACGACGACGAGGATTCAATTGCCAATAATTTTGGGCATCCAGTACTGGGAGATCCACAACAAGAAGAACAAGCAATCAGTGAGAGAATTAAAAAAACAAGATTTGATTTGAATTTGTAATTACTTTGCTTTGTAATTGCTTGTATTAGTCAAATCAAAGTTTATTTTTAAGCAGTAGCTATGGCCTCAAACACAAGTCTCCCAATTCCAGAATTCAATGGTAGTGATTACGAGTATTGGTCAATAAATATGAAAACCTTACTAATTGGTAAAGGTTTGTGGGATGTAGTTGAAGAGGGTTACACAAAACCCTCTCCTATTGACTGGATCGCTTTAAGTGCTGCTGATAGAAAAGCTAGGAAAGAAGCACAGAAAAATAATTCCTCTACCCTGTATCATTTGCAAGCAGCCCTAGATAAAAGCATCTTTCCTAGAATTGCATCCTGTGTAACAACTCAAGAGGCATGGAAGGCCTTGAAAGAAGGCTTCCAAGGGAGTGATCAAGTGAAGCAAGTCAGGCTTCAAACTTTGAAAAGAGATTTTGAGAATCTCAGGATGCAAGAAGACAAAAAAGTTGGTGACTACTGCATGCGAGTCAAAGTAGTAGTAGACAAAATGATCACTCTCGGAGATGAAATCAAGCCAGATACTGTGGTGAAGAAAGTGTTAAGAACACTTCTTCCAAAGTGGAACCATGTTGCAATTATCATTGAAGAATCGAAGGATTTGTCTGCACTATCCTTTGATGCTTTGATTGGTTCTCTACTTTCACATGAAGAGAGATTGCAAGAATCTCCTTCAACCAGCTATGGAGGTGATGACAAAGCCTTCGCATCTCAAGAAGGAAGAGGCCAAGGCAGAGGCCAAAGTAGAGGTCAGCGAAGAGGCAGAGGCAAGAGCAACCCAAGAGGTGGAAATTCAAGCAGAGGAGGATCTCCCAACAGAGGTGGAAGTCAAAATAGAGGCAATCAGCAAAGCAGAGGAAGAAATCCAGGTCGAGGAAGAGGAAGTGACAAGTCAAAGAAGGTTTGTTTCAATTGTGGCAAACCAGGTCACTTTGCTCATGACTGTTGGTCCAAATCCTCACAAGGCAGCAGCAGTCAAAGTAGTCAGTATGGCCATTTTGGTGAAGAGGAAGGGGCATCTAATATCTTTCTCTCTTATGGCCAATCAGATCAGAATTTGAATGACACCTGGATCTTGGACATTGGGTGTTCCAATCATATGAGTGGCAAAGAAGAACTCTTTGCTACCATAGATTCCACCTACAAATATCGTATCAAGCTGGGAGATGACAAGTCATTGGCAGTAGAAGGCATTGGAGCCATGAAGGTTCCAACACAAGAAGGCATCAAACAGGTGAATGATATCTATTACACCCCTCAACTCCAACACAATCTTCTTAGTGTTGGTCAAATGATGGAAAATAATTATAAACTTGTATTTGATGAGGGTAGATGTGTAATATTTGATAAGAATGATGGTAATAGAATCATTACACAGGTACCAATGACTAAGAACAGGTTATTTCCCTTGAATTTTGGCCAGTCAGGGGGAGTTCAATTGGCAAATATTGCCATTGCGAATCCAAGTATGTTGTGGCACTTGAGATATGGTCACCTGAATCCAGCCAGTTTGAAATTGTTGACTTCTCAAGCGATGGTGACCGGACTTCCTAAAATTCAGGATCACAAGGAGGTCTGTGAAGGATGTGCTTTGGGAAAGCACGCCAGGGCCAAGTTTCCATGAGGACAAGCATGGAGGGCCAACTATCCACTTCAGCTAGTGCATTCGGACATCTGTGGTCCAATGCAAACAAAAAGTCTTGGTAACAATTCTTACTTCCTTCTTTTCATAGATGATTTCTCTAGAATGTGTTGGGTTTATTTCCTAAAACACAAAGATGAAGCGTTTGATTGCTTCATTGATTTCAAAACAAATGTAGAGAAACAAAGTGGATATCATGTAAAATGTCTCAGAACAGACAGAGGAGGAGAATACTCTTCCAATGAATTTTTGAAATTTTGTAAAGAAAATGGGATAAAAAGGTAGTTCACCACTGCCTATACTCCACAGCAGAATGGTGTGGCAGAGAGGAAAAATCGCACCATTGTAGAAATGGCCAGATCAATGCTTCAAATGAAGCATTTGAGCAACATGTATTGGGCTGATGCAGTCAGAACCAGTGTCTACATTTTGAATAGGAGTCCTACTTCAAGTCTGAAGGGGATAACTCCTTACCAAGCATGGTATGGCAAGAAACCAAATGTCAAACATTTTAGAGTTTTTGGTTCTTTGGCTTATGCACACATTCCTGATGAGAAGAGAAAGAAGCTTGATCCCAAGAGTCAAGCATGTATTTTTGTAGGGTATTGTGAGTCCACCAAAGCCTATAGACTCTACAATCCGAAGACCCGAAAGTTTGTTCTTTCCAGGGATGTAATTTTTGATGAAGGGGGAGAATGGGGACATCCAATATTTTTTATTGATGATGAGTCCCATGATGCAGGTTCTTCACAAATTCAGTAGGTGTCACCCAAGAAAGGCAAGGACACACCCCCTCCAAGCCCAAGCAGACGTTCTACTTCAAGTTCATCAACAACTTCTCCAAGTCCTTCTCCACAACGATCAATCAGTTCTTCACCGATGGATATTGATTCTCCATCTAGAGGTAAGAGAACACTCCAACATCATCCATCTTATCAGATGTTGGATAAAAATTTTCAGAGAAGATATACTAGAAGTCAAGCTAGTGAAATGAGTTCAGTTTTGCAAAGACTTGAAAATATGCATTTGTATGGAGATGATGACTCCCAAGAACCTCGGGGAGATGTAGTCAACTATGCTTTGTTGACTAGTGCACAACTTGAACCTTCTAGCTATGAGAAGGCTTGTACTCAGAAGATATGGCAGGATGCCATGAAAGAGGAGATGACCTCTATAAAAAACAATGATACTTGGGAGCTGGTAGAGCTTCCTAAAGGGAAGAAGTGTGTTGGATGTAAATGGGTCTTCAAGACCAAATTCAATGCTGATGGAAGCATTGAAAGACATAAAGCAAGATTGGTAGCAAAAGGCTTCACACAGAAGTATGGCATTGACTATGAGGAGACATTTGCTCCTGTAGCCAGACAGGAGACAATCAGAACAGTTCTTGCTTTAGCTGCCCACAAAGGATGGAAAATCCAACACATGGATGTAAAAAGTGCCTTTCTCAATGGGTATTTGATAGAGGAGGTTTATGTTGAACAACCTCAAGGTTTTCAAGAGCAAGGTAAGGAGCACCTTGTTTATAAACTAAAAAAGGCATTGTATGGCCTCAAGCAAGCACCACGAGCATGGTACTCTCGCATTGATGGCTATTTCAAGGAATATGGGTTCACCAGAAGCAAAAATGAACCCACTCTCTACTACCTGAAGGAAGGCAAAGACATCCTCATTGTTTGCTTATATGTGGATGATCTTATATTTATGGGTAGTAATGAAAATATGAATATGGAGTTCAAACACTCCATGATGAAGCAGTTTGAGATGAAGGATCTGGGCTTAATGCACTACTTCCTTGGCATGGAAGTTCACCAGACAGATACAGGGATCTTCATCTGTCAACATAAGTATGCTCGGGACATGATTAAGAAGTTTGCCATGGAGCATTGCAAAGCAGTTGCAACTCCAATTGGACATGGGATCCAATTGAGCAAAAATGATGGAGCACCGAAAGTTGACGTGACCACTTTCAGGAGCATGGTTGGGAGTTTGATGTTTCTCACCAACACAAGGCCTGACATTCAGTATGTTGTTTCTCTTGTCTCTCGATTTATGGCTAGTCCATCTGAGTTGCATTTGCAAGCAGCTAAAAGAATTCTCAGATATGTAAAGGGTACATGGGATTTTGGAATCCATTACCACAAATGTAAAACTGTCAAGCTAGTAGGCTTCAGTGATAGTGATTGGGGCAGCAACATTGATGATAGGAAATCAACTTCAGGGAACTATTTTAGTCTAGGGTCAGGACTAATTACATGGAGTTCCAAAAAGCAGACAGTTGTAGCATTGTCTTCTACAGAAGTTGAGTATATAGCAGTCACATATGCTAGTACTCAAGCCCTTTGGTTAAGAAAAGTGTTGGAAGAGATTGGAGAACAACAAAGTGGTCCAACCAGAATCTACTATGATAACATAAGTGCCATTCAGTTGGCATATAATCCAATCCACCATAGCAGAACAAAACACTTTGATATGAAGTATCACTTCATCCGAGACATGGTGGAGCAAGAGATTGTTGAGCTTAAATTTTGCCGCACTTTGGAGAACGTTGTAGACATCTTCACCAAAGGGATGGCTAAAGCTCAATTTATAAAGCTGAGATACTGTCTAGTCAGTCCTCTCAACTTTAAGGGGGAGAGTGTTGCAGTGTGAACGCGTTCAAGAGAAAACTTGGCTAGAAATAGTGCTCTAGTGTGAACGCATTTTTTTTTTCTAAAAATATCGGCAAATTTGTTTTCTCCTCCCCCTTATTCATTCTATTCCTCCTCCTTATCCCCTTATCTCTTTGTCTTCCCTAATCCTTCTTCCCTAATATTCTTCCATTTGTTACGTGGGTAGTTGTAATATGCACTATATATTGTGTTCTAAGGTTTGGGCGATAAATAATTGGAATAATAAAAATTGTTTGTTTTAACTATATCTGATTTGGGCTCTCACAAACAAGATAAAAACCTTTTATCTTCTTCCTCACATGAAAATAATAGAAATCACAGGCTTAGTTTTATTCGAATGAAGGTAATTTCTTTGCCACCAAGGCACATGGTATTTATACCATTGTGCCACTACCATCTTAGACATTGGCGGAGGAATTAATTCATGTCGTTGGTGCATTTATTTTACCTTCATAATCCTAAATTTAGGGTTAATTAAATTACATTATAATTTAATTAATAATAAAATTATTATAAATAATTTAATAACTATAAATTTAATCTAATTAATTTATAACAAAATTATTAAAATTATTTTATAATTAATTTAATTTCTTTAGGTATTATCATTAGACCTTTAATATTATAATAAAATATTATAATATTATTTTTCTTGGGCCTTCATATTTATCTTGTAGACCTTATCTGATCACCTTATTATTTTTGAAACTGACTCTTCATCCTTCCTCTTGCAGTGCTAACTAAAAATGACTCTTGACATCAATGACAACAAATATTGCTCATATTTCCAACAAGTTTCCATAAATACCCTAAGCACTCTCTCAAGCAGGAGTAAATTTTTTTTATAGGCACAGGTGAATATCTACGAAGACTTCAAAATGGCTATGATGCCAAGGCCCCTTGGAACTGAGTACTTTTGGTAATAATGGATTACTTCACCTTGGAATCAAATAGGGAAGTCATTTGCAACTACCATATAATGTTATTGAACCAACTAAGAAGGAAGTAGCTAATGAATGTACCTTCATTTCTATTTCACTCTTTGGAAAAATCTCTGTGAGATGTCAGAGATGGAAAAGGTCTCAATCTAATCCACCAAGGTTTGATTTTGTTAAAATTTAAACATGTGGTGAATTCAAAAGGAATTTCTATGGAAGAGACCTTGGGTAAAATTGAATTCCAAAAAATTCCCCCAACCCTTGAGCTTCTGCTAACAATGTTTGAATCCTCTAGCGAGTCCTCTGATTTAGATGATGAAGTTTATGACCCCCATTATTATTTTAAAGGGAAATAGGTGGGATCATAAAAGAAACTAAAACTGGCCTGTAGCAAATCCAAATGTAGCTGAGAGTGGTGCTCAAAGCATTTATCTAAGAGATTTTTGAAAATTGAGGATTCATTGGTTCCTGTGGATACATCAAATTCAAAGGAAAGTATCCCAACACAAAAAATATTTAAAGGATCGTAGGACTTATATGTTGCAATGGATATGCCTCCTCTCTGGATTCCTGATTCCCCTAGTTTTCAACCATTCATGGAGGTGCTTTATGAAAAGCACCAAGCACTGCTATGATCACTTCAGGTGAAGATCACCTTCATCAATCACATTCAAGGAAGGGTTAATCAACATAAGTATTTGATAAATCCTTAGTGGTCAAGAGACCTATGTCTCCCCTAGAGGTCATGTAATTTTTTTTGTAAGAAATTTTTGCTTTCCTATTAGTTCTATTTGTATTTTTGTACCCAAAGTTGATGTGTTATCTTGGTATGCCTTTTAGAGGGTTTTTTGCTTTATTTTTTGTCTGTGTTCTATGTCGAGAAATATCTGGTTTCTTTCCTTGATATTTCTTTGTTCCATATGTATTAAGGTTTGGGGTCCTCTCAAAACACCTTCTTTTATCTAATAAAAAAAACTTTTTGACTATATCCAAATAAAAATACAATGAAAAAATAAATATAAATTATAAAAAAAGTTAATAATTTTTCTGATAGAGAAAAATGGGTTGTTGTACTTGAGTCCACTAACCTTTACAAATCCAAACTTTCTCCTTTATATCCTAGCATTTTGTAAATAATTTATATTCTCATATCAATTGAGTTATTGTAGCTAGATATCTATATCTTTTTTCATAAAAAGTCTAAATTCTTTATTATCATTTTCAAGATCTTATTCAATTTTATTTGTGAATACAAATATTTCAAAATTCATCATTCTTCTTCTTGAAATTTTCTTGCAATAACCTCTAGGATACCAAAACTTCACTTTTACTATCTATACACTTCATCTTAGTGGAGTAATATATTTAAAATTTTGCACTAACATAGTCTGTTTTACTAGATTTGAACTGTTAGTTGACCTCCTAACGCAAAAGTGCAATCACAAGAATTATAATAAATAGTTTATATTAAGACACTTTAATGCTATGAAAATCATTAAAGTGAATTATAATCATTATTTAATTTAGGAAATCAACATTTACAATGCCTAGAAATCAAGTGAAGCCTAACATGAAAACATGCATAATGTACAAATATTATTAAACTTGAAAAATAAATAAATTATAAGTTTTTTTTTGGCTAGATGAAATGGGTTGTACCCAATTCCACCACCCTCTACTCTCTCCTTTAGATCTTGAGATTTTATAAATAGATTCAATCCTCATGTCAATTTAGTTGATATAGCTAGAAACCTACATTATTTTTAGTCTAAATTCTTGATTTTAATTTTTTGAATCTTCTTCAATTTTCTTTGTAAATATAAATATTCCAAAATTTAGGATCCTTCCTATTAAAATTACTAAATTCTATCTCTAATATTTAAATTCTTAATTTTCATTTTTTATATCTTCATTTTTCTTTGTAAATATAAATATTCCAAAATATAGCATCCTTTTTAAAACTACCAAAAATTCATCTCTACTATCTACACACTACCTCTTAGTCGCTCCATAACTTCTGCATAGACATCCATTTATATTTCTCCAATTTAACTTGATGTTCATCATCATCAAAATATATAATTACACCCATGGATTTAGATACAAATTCATGTATTTCCATCAATTTATCTATGATATTCGTGATATTATCCATTATCTTATTTATGTCTTCAATGGTAGTAGCTCTATTTATTGCTTTTATTTTTCTGCATGCATATTTCATTACCTAAGCAATATGCATTGTTGATCGTGATGGTTCTAACATGATCAACTATTCACATATTCTTAAATAGAAATATCCCACATGCTCAAGTTGTTGTTCTAAAAGTTTTTTCTACTCAAATAGATAATAGATAATATTTTATACTTTGCTTCTCTAATCTCATTGGCTCTATTAATTTCATTTGTAATATTTTCTTGTAAGAGGGTATTCTTTTTCTCCATCAAGCAAGGCTCTCCCTCAACTTGTCCAAATAAGAATAGACATCACTTTTTTTTTGGATTTTCCAAATGAGTTCCCCATATTTATATTTAAATTTTAGTAAGTGGACAATATTCTATCATGATTGAATAGGGAGGTCATTCACAACTACCATATGATGTTCCTAAACTAGGTAAAGAGGAAGTGGTTGATGAATGTACCTTCATTTCTCTTTCATTCTTTAGCAAAATTTTTATGAGATTTCAGAGGAGGAAAAGGTCTCAATCCGATCCACCAAAGTTTTATTTTGTTAAAATTTAAACATGTGGTGAATTTAAGAGGAATTACTATGGAAGAGACCTTGGGTAAAATTGAATTCCAAAAAATTCCCCCAACCCTCGAGCCTCTACTAATGACTTATGACTCTTTTGGTGAGTCCTCTGAGTTGGATTATGAAGAGGTTACAATCCCCCCTTATTATTTGAAATGGAATTATGTTAGTTTATAAAAGAAATTAAAACAAACTTGTAGCATGTCCAAGGGTGGTTGGGCACAGTGCTCAAAGCATCTATTTGAGAAAGTTTCAAAAATTAAACATTTACCAATTCTAATGGATACATCAGATTCAAAGGAAAGTATCCCTGTGCAAAAAATATTTAAAGGATCTTAGGATTCTAATGTTGCAATGGAGATGCCTCCTACCTCGGTTCCTAATTCCCCTAGCATTCAACCATTAATAGAGATGCTTGACAAAAAGTACGAGGTGATGTTAGGATCGCTTCAGGTGGCGATTACCTTCATCAATGACATTCGAGGAAATGCTTTATTTTTTGTTTGTGTTCTATGTTGAGAAAGATATGGTTTATTTCCTTCATATTTCTCCACTACATATGTATTAAGGTTTGAGTATCCTCTCAAAAACCCCTCTTTTATCTAATCAAAAAATATATTCTATAATGATTATTGTAAATGGATACCACTTTAGCTTTTCAATGTTATGAACCTTATAGAAAAATAAAAACACATGTACACAATATTGTAATAATAATAGAATATGAGCTTGAAATTAATAATATTATAAGATAAAATGGAAATACAACAGATTATATTATAGAAAGCAAGAACACATTGCACAATCTTAGGCCTCTTCGAGTGGGAAATCTCCTTAGAAAAAAAGTTTAGATATATAAAAAAATGAGATGCCTTCATCTATGCCCCCTTGCCATTTTAAATACTCTTCATAACCATAAATATAATTCTCAAGGGTTGATTTCACATATGTGTCGACCTAAGCTAGAATATTCTACCAAACAATTAGTTATATTTCTTATAACAATTATGTTAAAAGGCCCCACTTGTCTAGACACCTCAAATGCCACATACACATTAGAAAATATTATATAATATCATTAATATAGGATATCCATGTAGGAATGGGTAATTACATAGTATGGATAGGATGGGGTCCTAAAACTCGAATAGGATAGAATATTTTTAACATCCTTAAGGCAAAAGACATCCTTTAGGATAAAAACCTTAGACGCAATAGTCATAGGAAACCCTAAAATACAACCCAATTTTTTTTTTTTTATAACATTAATTTTTTTTTTTTTTTGATTTCAATGATGAATTATGCTACTTATTTAAATTTATCCTTCACAATAAATTCTTGTAATGATTCCAATGCTTGAGTATCCACATAGCTAGTTGCCTCATATTAAAAAATAGAATAATATTTGTCTCAACTACCCATGATGTACAAAAGGTATATATTCTCTCCTCCCATTACTTTTTACACCTATTGGATATACCTATTTCACAACTATATTGATTTGAGTTGGTCCTTAGTTGGTACCCATGATATACAAAAGGTATATATTATCTCCTTCCATTACTTTGTATGCCTATTGCATATGCGTATTTCACAACTATATTATTTTGAGTTGGTCATTAGTTGGGCCATGAGTTTTTATGTTGTTCAATTGATACTTTTTCTATATATTAATTCAATTGGTGATTGTACTTAGGAGGAAATTAAATAAGGTAATGTTCTCTATTTATTTCTAACTTTTATTCCCACATAGTTGCCTTGAGTTTTTCTTAACAAATGATTTTATTTCTTTGTTAATAATTGGGAATTCATCTAAGTTCATATTGAATTTTTCATTTACTTGTTGTTCATTTTCATTCATGCTTTATTTCACTTGTTTATATTATCTTCTATTAGAAATGTATGTTATCTATTCACATCCATCTATACAAGTTTTTTAAAATATACTAAAATACAAACTATAACAACTACTTTTATTTGGAAGATTTACATTTCTACCAGAAAAACTCTTGTGAAAACGATGCTTATATTTTTAAATTATTTGTAATATATATTTTCCTAGGATTAGGATTCAAAATTATAATGTTTATAGAACTCCAAACATTAAATTTTATTTCACACAAAAAATTATAATTATTTTTCACCGTTCAAATTTAAAGTGGAGAAAATTGTTCAACTTTTAATTTAAAGTGTAACTATTTTCCATCAAATAATAACATATAAAAATATGTCATAAAGAAATATAATAACTAAATATTATTAAATATATTTTTTTATAAAAAAATTTACATATAAAGAACCTCTATCTAATACTAAAAAGAAATATAAACATAATATTAACAACATCCAAGATATAGTGTCACCATCATTGCATTTAAAGGCCTCAAGGTAGGTGAAGTGAGTGCACACGACATACACACAATGGACAAGATAAATCAAGGGCCTATGGTGGATTCAAAATTGGGAAAACCACAAGATGATGGTAGGATGATGAGAGGATAAACTGACACAAAAAACCATTCCACTAAGTAATTTTAGACACAAAAAAAATGGGACTGAAATAATGCCAATCTTATGTAGTTAGATAATCAGTATCTAGGGAAAGTGATTACAAATAAACAAGACCATTTTCATATAAGACCACATTATTTATAGTTTATAGCACAGTCTAGTGGGAAAAATTCCAACTAGTAAAGAAACATCCCCAAGGGAAAAAAATACCAAGGACCTAGTTCAAAGGAAAAGGGAGATCATACAAAAATCCAAAATAGAAACAAAGCTCTTTAAGCCTGATATCCAAGCTCACTCAAAAGGATCAACCATAGTAACACCTATGAAATAGAAAGATAATGAGGAGATACCACAAAAAAATAAGCTTCAAAGATACCCTCCAAGGAGGCAATCCCATGTAAGATGCATTAACAATCCAAGAATGCCAAGAAGAAAATTGAAGATGCTAAATATGGATACAAGGAAAATGGAAGTGGGATTCATGATAGTAGTAGATGGGTTCCCAATAATAAAAATAGAACCAAATTATATCCAGGATAACATAGATGCCATGGAAAGAAGGGTTCTAATTTATTGATTTATGTGTTTTCATCCAAATATATCAACTTTCAAGTTATGGGATGATAAAAAATGGAGAACCAAAAGTCAATTTAAATTTTTTTATCATCCCAATGGGTATTTTCTAGTCATGGTTCCTATAAAGAGGATATAGAAGACACATTTCAAGGAGGGCCATGGTTATTTGGTAAATTGGGGCTCTTTATGAATCCCTAGCCTACAAAATTTAAAGTGAAGGAGGAAATGACATCAACTAGACCCATTTAGGTTAGAATTTTTGGTCTCCTAGAGGAATTTTGGAACCCAAAATTCTAGCTACAATTGGTAACACCCTAGGAAATTTTATGATTATAATCAATAGTAATATATGTTTGAAATTTTTATTTATGCATGAATTTGTGTGTTGAAATATTTTGACAAATTCCTCCCAAAAAAGATCACATAAAATTCTTAGGATGATATATGGGAACAATAGGTGGACTATAAGAATATCCATTTTAGATGTAAAATTTACAATGAATATGGCCATATAGCTAAGGATTGCCCACATAATTTTTATGAGTAAAATAAAGAAGATAAAAAAAATATGGGATTCTAAATATCAAATAAAAAACACACAAAAAAAACCTATAACTAAGGAGAAGTGCTTTCAACAAACAGGTTTAAAAGCCTAGTCATGGATGACCTTCCAGATGAAGAAGAACATGGATCTAAAACAAATATTCTAGAAACATAGTTTGAGAAAGTATAAGGAGAAACAAATATGCAATAAATTAAAAGATAAATAGAAAAAATATTAATGGGGTAAAGTAGTAACAAGGGAGAAATAAACAAGATGACAATGAGCTATTAGATAAATAATAAAGAAGAAAAAAAAAAACTTCATTAGATGAAACCACCATAATGCATTGGTACCCTGTACATAGACGTCAAAAGTTGAATAACACAAGTTTATATTGAGAGGGGGGGGTGAACAATATAAGATAAAACTTTTTTCTTTTCTCTCCAAAGTAATAATTTCAAGAAATAACAATGCAATAATGAAACAATGCACAAATTCCCATACATATGAGATACAAAGTTTTTACATGGAAAAAACCTCTCAGGAGAAAACCATGACAAAATATTGCTTATATTTTTCTTCAAATCGTCGACACTAACCCATAGGAGACCAATATCCTATACAAGGTCATGGACACCAATCCATAGGATACACCAATCCACTATACAAGTTTTTGAACACCAATCCATAGGAGACACCAATCCCCTTGCACAAGTTCATAGACACCAATCTACAGGAGACACCAATCCCCTTGCATAGATTCGTGGATACCAATACACAGGAGACACCAATCCCCTTGCTCAAGTTCATGGACACCAATCTATAGGAGTCAAAAATCCCCTTAATCAAGCTCATGGACACCAATACAAAAGAGACACCAATCCCATTTCTCAATTTTATGGACACCAATTCATAGGAGGCACCAATCCCCTTGCTCAAGTCTGCTCCAAAACTTACTCACAAACACTACTCAAATATTCACCAAAACCTTCTCACAAGACTTTCTCAAATCTACTCCAAAACCTGCTCACAAACACTACTCAAATTTGCTCTGAAACCTACTCATAAAAATTTCTCAAATATGATCCAAAACCTACTCACAAAACTTGCTCAAATCTGCTCCAAACTTGCTCACAAAAACTAGTCCAAAACTTGCTCAAATCTGCTCAAAACCTACTCACTAATGTTGCTCAAGTTATTCACCTTTTCTTGAGTTTTTTTTCTTCAACTAAAAGCAATACATACATATTCTACCCAATTTTTTTAACTTCAACAACATATAGAGGATGATATGCACTAATGTAGTAAGCTTCAAATTACCAATATGTTCTTCACATTCATTAAATTTGTCGCTTCCACATATCTCACATTTATTACATTTTAAAGTTCACTCAAGTTTAGCATTGAATAACTTACTTCTGTGTTGACTTGGAGATGATAGTACCTTGCTCTTCTTCCACTATCATGTGTACCTTTTCTTCTTCTTGAAATGGCTGAATTATCCTTCCTTGTCAATTGAATTCTTGGGTGAATATGTGCACTTAATCCTCTTACTCTATTATTTGAAGCCTTGACTTATTTCAAATCAATGCCCTCCAAATTTGCCTCAATAATGATAATCTTCCTTCTTCATGTGCTTTCCAAATCTTGCATTGAAAAAATGATTTTCCTTTTTCAAATCTGCCTTAATAATAATGATCTTCTTTTGGGAAAATAAAATAAAACTTTATAACAAAAACATGACTCCTTATATCTCCCTTTTAAAACTTGCAAAATAAAACTTTATACTAACAACATGACCCTTATATCTCCCTTTTATAATTTGTAAAAATAAAACTTTAAAAACTCAACATGACACCTTATATCTCCCTTTTATCAACTTTGCAAAATAAAACTTTATTATAACAATATGACTCCTTATATCTCCCTTTTAATAAATAAAAAAAACTTTACCCTTATATTGCACAGCCGTGGATGATATTTGATCTTCTAACATCTAGAAGCATAGTGCCTAATGCGGGTTTATGACCACCTAAGCTAACCAGGTGGATGAAACCAAAAGGCACGATAAAAAACTTGACTTCTTCATTACGCTATGTCAATAAACAAAAACTGGCACCAAGGAGATTCAAACCTCAAGCCTTTTGCACTACAACACCCTAACATGGGCTAGGCAACTGACTGGGCTATCCTAGTGGATGAAACCAAATGGGCACACAAAATATTTAACTCATTTTCTGTGCTATCTCGAATAACAATATACGACAAAATAAGTATTGAGGGGATTTGACCCTCAACCTTCTGCACCATAGTGCTCTAATGTGAGCTAGGCAACTGACTAGGCTAACCACATGGTTAAGATCAGAATGGCACAACCAAATATTTAAAGTCTCCTCTAGATCATTGTTGCACCACCAAACTTGCACTCCTCTCCTACCTTGTCTTCTACTCGCTGCTCGCTCTCCTCTCAAAATATTAATCAAATTTCTTACATTACTTCAAAGTGAATTAATACATCATATTTATAAACTTTTTATCATTTGCACCCAAGGAGGTCGACCCATCATTTAAACATTTGAATTTCAATTTTCCTCTTGTATGGTGTGCTCAAGGAGGTCGGCCCATGCTTTTTTATTTTTGAATTTCAAACTCACTTCAAGTCAGCCCACTCTTTTTGCCTTTATATTATAATATTAAATCTATGATTTAAATATTATAATATTTAAATATCTATTAAATATTTTGATTTAAATGTAAACCTTCCACTTTAATATTTAAATATTTCATTTAAATATTAAAGCATATAAAATCACCTTTGAAGATATCTCCTTGAACATTAATGACAACTCAACATTTCATCCTTGAAGATATTTCTGCCTTTGACATCAATGACAACTCAATATTTATAACAAACGCTATTGGGGTGAACTAGGAACATAGTAAAAATATGAAGGTGGACACGAATCAGAAGGTGGAGAGAAATTTTGACCAACATCACATGACAAAGGAAGGTTAAAATTTAATTGAGTAAGGTAAGGTTGTGGTGCTTATCCATATTTTTAACCCTTGTTACTAATGAGATTCATTACATGGAATATTAGAGTACTAAAAATAAGTCCTGAACAAAATGAGATAAAAATAATGATTTAGATACGCTAACCACAAATGGCATTTCTCTAAGAGACAAAGGCATCTTTAGAGGAAATGGATATAATAAAAATAAAGATATGGTAACCCAATAAAGCAATATAATTGAGTTCCTAAGTAGCTTAATGAAGAGTTACATGCTTTTGGGACCCCAAAGAACTAGTGGTACACTATATAATTGGTAGCAATGGATAGATTGGTGTGGTACCAAAAACTAGACAATATGACCAATAAATTCTCTATCTAAATCTATATGCCCCAAGAATCTATAAATGAACATAGAATATATATCTTCACATTATTTTGGAGCATGGATATTGATTAGGGGATTTCAACACCATTCTATCTATAGAAGAGAAGGTATGAGGAAACAAAGATCTATATGGAGGTACAAATATCATTAGTGAGTACATGTGATAACTACACCTTGTATATATAAAACTTAATAATTATTTTATGACTTGATCCAATAGGATACTAGGCCTAAATTGCATTTTGGAAAGACTAGACAAGTTCTTGGTATCAAAAAATTTCTTAATACAAGGATATATCTTGAAGGTTAAAATCTTAAATAATGTAGGGTTGAATAATTATCTTGTAATGATATAAATCTAGAAAACTAATCCAAAATAAACACCCTTCTATTTCCAACTCATGTGACTCAAAAATAAATTATTTAGACCATGAAAGCAACAATGATGGCAGGAAGGAAAATCAAGAAAAGGCACACAAATATTTTGTTTTCCCAAATGAATACAGTATATCAAAAATAAGATTAAGAGCTAGAATTGGGAGGAATTTGGGGATGAAAGAAAATAAGGAATTTATCGAATGACTGGAGGATATTAATGATAAAATAAGAAAGGAGAGGCTCATGGAAAATAAGGTCAAAACATAATTGGATCTCATAAACCAAAAGGAGGAATGGGAAAGAAGAGAGGATATATTATGAAAATAAAAATATAGAATTAAGTGGCTAAGAGAAGGATATAGAAATAAAGGATTCTTCAACAAGTCCCTTTTAGCCTAGAGGACATACAACTTCATATCTTCTATGAAAATGAATAATGGAAGATGATTCATACATGGGAGGGCATGAACTGAATAACAATGAACTATTTTGCAAGTTTGTTCAAGGGTAAGACCTTAGATCTAGAATCCCAACAAGAAATACTACAGGAGATACTGAAACTCATTACAAGAGATGAAAATGAGATACTGCATGCATAAGTAACAATGGAAGAATTTCAAAAGGTAGTGTTCAAAATGAAAAAGAGGAAAAATCCATGTCTAGATGGATTTCCTATTGAATTCTAACAAGAATTTTGGGGTATTGTGTAGGCAAACCTTCTAGAGGTGGTCAAAGAGGTGATAAATTCGAAGTAAATAAATAAAACTTATATAACACTAATACCAAAGGCAAGGGAAGTAGAAAATATAAGTGGATACTAACCAATACCATTATGTAATATTTTATCAAATATTATCACCAAGGTCATGGATAACAGGCTAAAACCACTTATGTATAAAGTAATCTCCTCAAAACAAGGTAGATTCATAGAGGGTAGACAAATAGTGAATGAGATAGTTCTTGCCCAATAAGAAATACATTCTATGGAAACATAAAAATCCCCCACTATGTTCATCTTACTAGACCTATCTAAACCCTATGACAAAGTGGATTGACACTTCATAATCTAGGTTATGCAAAAATTTATGTTTTCTAAGGAGTGGACAATCTAGATTAAATATTGCTTATCATCGATCTCATACTCAATTATCATCAATGGATGTCCTACAAAGTTATTTTCAACATCAAAGGGATCCTCTCTCCACATACCTATTCATTAGCTAAATGTTTAGGGAGAGCATTGGCTAAGAATAAAGATAATAAGATACTGGATGAAGTTTTAGTTGCTAATAGAGCTAGCCTAATAATACATATATAATTTATTGATGATTCCACATCGTTAGGAAAAACAACTAGAATAAAGAAAATCTTGAACTACTTTACCAAGGAAATAGGCCAAATGGTAAATAATGATAAATCCAAAGTAATTTTATTCCATAGGAGATCTTGGTACTAGATAGACTTGGTTTTTGGAAAACCTTACTCTCAATTATCTATATGGGGATTCTAATATAAATTGGTAGATAAAACGAGGATTGAGAATGGTTGATAGATAAAATGAAGGGTAATATTGGTAAATGGGAAAAAATGTGGCTATCATCATGACGGTGTATTACCTTAATCAAGTTAGTGTTACAATCTATCACCATCTATGTATCACCAGTTCTAGATATTTAGAAGGTGATTCTTCTAGAGCTTGATCACATAAGTCATAAATTTCACTAGATGGGTGCTATGGAGAAAAAAATAGACCTTGGTAAAGTAGAAAACTCTATGTTTTCCAAAATAGCTATGGGGATCAGGTTCCATATCTATAGTAAAAAATAACAAGGTAGTAGTTACAAAATTGTACTAAATAATAATAAGTAGTCCCAATGCATTAAGGGATAGAAATCTATGAGCAAAGTATGCAAAGAATAAAACTCCAACAATGTTTTTCTGATATCAATTGTCTAGAGGTTTCCCTATTTTAGTGGACTCAAAATAGGAGAGAAAATGATCAAAGAAAGGTTTTTTTAGATAGTTAATAATAAAATTGCACTATATTTTAGTTAGACTTGTGGGATGGACATCAACCTTTGCTGACTCAATATTCATTGTGTAGAAAGGATCAATGCTATGTGCCCAAGCTCAACCACATGAAACAATAAAAAAGGAGAAGATTTTTGACAATGGAGAGAATGAAAAATCACATCTCTCCCTTTGTGTTATGGAATTATATATTGATAAAAATGAGATTAGGGTTAGGGTTCCCAAATCCATATTACATGAAATTTAAATGAACATTAAATGATACTACACATTAAAATAACCTATTCTAATGAGTTCTTATTAAAGACTCATAACAATTAATTTGGAACCTAACTAATAAAAATAATCTCGCAACATTAACATGTCTTCAATTGCCCTTAATGGTAGAAGATCATTTTATTTCAGTAGATTAGTGGCTTAGGTGGCTCTTTGTGTAGTTTATTAGCTAATTATCCATGAAGTATGAATCTATTTTTTTGGGTCTCCATATACCATTTGGTCATCCCTCATGCCCTTTTGAGTTTTCATAAGTTTTTATTTTCTAAAACTAGTACAACCCTTATCCTTTTGCATCCACAAGGGGTTTTCATGAATGGGATAGAGTAGAGACCAACCAATATTTTTCACCCACATGTAGGTGGCTTTACGAATAAGCATTAGCCTTTTTGGTCTTGTTGCATTTCCATTGTCAAGGGAAGATGAAGGCTCTCAAGCTTATCTACTATCTGAACTATTCAAACTTTACCCTCTAGAGTGGCTTGGTGAAGATTTCGGCAATCTGATCTGTTGTTGGATAGTAGTGCATTTGTCTTGTGCCATCTTGAGCAAGTTCTTGTATCCTATAGAATTTTGTATGTATTTGGTTCTATCATGAAATACAAGATTAATTGACATGTGGGTTGTTGATTGTTTGTGCACATGTAGTCTTGTAGGACCTTCTTGAGTGATATTGAGAGTGTGTAAAAAATTTCTTAACCATACCACTTCTTTGCTTGTCTCTGCTACAAAAATATATTCAACTTCTACTGAAGAATTTTTTGTAGTCTTTTGTCACTTTGATCTCCATGAAATTGGTGCTAATCCAAGAAACATCATGTACCTAGATGTTTATCTCATATTATATTTATATCCTATAAAGTTTGAGTCTGTGTATGTTATGAGTTTAAAATTATGCATTATTTTTATATAATAGGACATAATTATAGGCTGCCTTTAGGTACCTCAACACCATTGTTGCCACTTGCTAGTGAATATCCTTTGGATTGGTCATATACCTTGCTAGAATCCCCACTACATAAGCGATGTTAGGTCTTGTGTTAGGAACATAGATGAGACTACCAACCAACCTTCTATAGAGTGTTACATCTACCTCTTGTGTGTCATTGTACAAGGTGAATTTTATATTTGATTCCATTGGTGTTGTCATAGGGTGTGCATCTTTGAGTTGAAACTTCTCTAGAATATAGTTGATGTATTTCTCTTGGGTTAAGAATATTTAGACATTTTATTGAGTTACTTCTATGATCGAATAGAATTTATTCAATCCTAGATCACATATATCAAAAGTCTTTTCAAGATCCTTTTTCACTATGTTGAAGATGTGTTCACTGTTACCTTTTAGAAGAATATCATCCACAAAGAATATGAGGTATGTGACTTTATATTTCTTGTGCTTGATGAACAATGTTGCATCAATGTCTTGGTAATCACACACTTCAAATTCAAGTTGCTTAATCTGATAGCTTTTTGAACCAACCACAAGGGTTTTTCTTAAATCCTTATAAAGATTTTTTAGTCTACATACCTCATGCTCCTGTATTGCAATCTCAAAATATTTTGATTGTGTCATTTATATTTCTTCTTCCAATTTTCCATTCAAGGAAATAGTATTTACATATAATTGATGAATCTTCCAACCTTATTGTGCAAGTAAGACTACAAGAGTCATGATTGTGGGCCATTTTTTGGGAGGTGCAAATACCTTAGTGTAGTCAATATATTGTTTTTGTGTGAAGAATTTAGCCACTAATATCATCTTGTGTTTGTCAAGGGTGCCATATAATTTATACTTATTTTTTTACACCCATTTGTTTTGAACTACCTTTCTTCCAAGTGGTAGATTAACTAACTATCAAGTATCATTTTTTATCAGAGAGTCATACTCCTAGTTCATTGCATGTCTGCAAGTTATGTGTTTGACTACTTTTTGGTATGTGAGAGGTTCATTATTCAAATCAAGGTGCAGTTTTGTAGGTTCCAGTTCAATAATAATGATTCTTTAACTCTTACGCTAATGACATCTCTTATGCCTATTTTTCTTGTTTCATTTGGTTTGATGTCCTTTAAGATCTAGTGAGATTCACAAATTTCTCGAGTGGGTTAGTGTGGATGTCTCACCTACCTCAAATTTTGTATCATGATCCTAGAATGGATCATTAGGTATGAAGGATGCTGATAAAGATGGATGTGAAATAATAATTTTTTTACGATAAATATTCCTATGTGAAGGGATAAAAGGTGCAAAAGATATAGACATATACTTAGTATCACAACTTAGTTCCTCCAGACATGTGGGTTGATTTATAGATTCTAGAGTTTTGAGTAATGTTTCAATGTATCCTCTCCAAAGGCTAGAATTTGATCATCATATATGTTAGCATCTTTTGATCTATGCTAAATATTGTGTCCCCTGGTATCCAATGTAACCAGTTGTTATTCAAATTTTAAACACAATATCACATATCACAATCAATTTTTAGTGTAAAGGAATGAATACCTTGTATCCCTTCTGATCCATAGGGTATTCAAAAAAGATATATTTAATAGCTTGAGATTCAAGTTTGTTTTTGTACTCTAGAAGAATATGAGCATAAAAAATGGAGCCAAATATTTTTAAGTGGCAGATAGTGGGGGGTGTCCAATCCATTTTTCATGAGGTGACAGATCAAGTTTTGAGGGACCCACAATGTTTAGTACATGCATAAAAATATAGGTGGCTTCGGCCCAAATATATGGAGGCACATTTTTATAGATAATAAGGGCATGAGATATGTTCATAATTATCTTGTTCATGCACTTGACAATACCATTTTATTGATGTGTGCTTGGTATTATAAATTGATGTTTGATACCATGTTAGAGCAAGTACTATGAACAGGAATATGAACATGAATAGGAATAAGAATAAGAACAAGAACAGGAATAGGAACATGAACATAAACAAGAAGATGAATAGGAACAGAGACTCAAAAAATAAAAGAGACTCAAAAAAGAATGAGAACAAGAACAGGTACAAGAACAGGAACATGGATGAAAACAAGAATGAGAACAAGAACAGGTACAAGAATAGGAACATGGATGAGAACAAGAATAGGAATAGGAACATGGATGATGACTCGAAAAGAAACAGTGAGAGAATTCAAAAAAAAGAAAAATTAAAACACAAAGTTAGAGAATAGTGCTTTCGGGGAGTAGAAATACTCCCACCCCAAAATTAACCACCTTATATGGAGGTGGGGTAGGGGCTAAGCTAAGAGGCTTAATTCTTAGCCTCGAGCCCCAAAGGTGACCCTTTGCCATTGATGTTAAAGGGGGAAATATTTATGTATTATGGGAAGAGTTTTTGGCTATGAGGAGAGATTTGATATCTAAGAGAGCATTGAGCTAGGGGGAGAAAATCCCCAGGGGGAGCCAAAAAGAAGGTCAAAATTCAATAAAAATATTTGGGTTGCCATCAATGACAAAGGGGGAGATTGTTGGACATTTTGAGTCCCTAAGCTGAAATGTTGTCATTGATGTCAATAGAGCAATAAATGTCAAAAAGGATCTATGAAGGGTTTTTGTGAAAACCAAGGTAGGGAAAATACAAGGTTTTATTTAAAACCATGGACAACAGATTTGATCTTGGTTTTTCTTAAAACCCACATTGGGCTTTTGTTTTGTCGAAAAAGGTGCCCCGGTGATGGAGTTATTTGAGTTTTAATGTTTGGTTTAAATTTTAATTATTTAAAATTTAAATTCAAATTTAAATGGAAAGTTTCCTGCTGAAATCATCATGCAAATACAATTTTAATATTTCTGCCGACATCTTCAAAGTGTTATTAAACACTATATAAAGTGGTGGCAATTAAACCAAATGATCATCCTCGCTCTCGTGTGTTAATTACCTTGGAATTCAAAAGATCTCGTGAAAATTGTTGAAAAGGAAGCATAGAAGAAAGCACAACGATTTGGAAATATCAAATGTGGTATGAGGCATGGCACATTGGCATATCAATTTTGCTAAGACTGTGGGCAACACAAATATTAGGTATCGAATCCCCTTGACTACAACATGTGGGAAGCGCTTTGGCATTTGCGATAGGCAGAGGAATATTAAAGGCCCTTTTGGCCTTTGCTTTTCCAATGAGCGCTTTGGATTGGTTGGAATCTTAGCTGAGGCTAAGATGCTCGTGATATGTGACGGACGGGGGTTCGAATCCCCTTGAGATGTATTTACGTTTTTGCCTTTAATAATTTTTATTAGCCCTAAAGTTTGGAGTTATAAGGTATTTAATGAGAATTAAATTTTATTATTAGGGCTGTGATTATTATTGCAAAAGCATATTTGATTTATGTTTTATTTTTATGGAAACGGAGAATTGATTTTAGGAGAAATAAGGAGTTGTTGTTAAGGTGATTTTGAGAGATTTATTGTGGGTTATTCTTAATAAGGTTTTTTATTAAAATAGACCTTGGTGGATGTGTTTATGAAGTTGGAGTGAAAAGGGTGTAAATTAAGTTATGCTTTTATTGTGATTATTTAAAGACCACTAACCCTTATTAATATTGAAGAGGAAAGTTGTGATTAAGTGTGGCAGATTTTGTGGATAACTTATTGGCATCAAAAAGGTATGGGCACATTCTCCTATTGATTATTTGTGGTGGTTGATTTATGAAATATCATTGGAGAGAAAAGGATTGATTATGGGTTCCTTTGTGAAGATGGTTGGTTGAATGCTTTAAGGTTTTCTGATTTGTGAATTGTATTTAAACCTTGTTTCATTAGCATTATTGTTGAAGCCCATTGATGATAAAATGAACTTGAACATGATCTAGAAAAGAACATGAGTATCATTGTTATGTGAGACTTGAGATAAAGCATTGTTGGAAACATTTTGAGTTGGTTGATACATGTTTGAACTAGGGTTTGTGAGAAAGGGTTGTTCCTTGATGTGATTGGTTGAGTTGAGTTGGTTAAGCCTAGTCAAGTGGATGTGTGAAATGGTTGTTCAAGTTCCATAAAATAAACTATTCTATATTCTAATTTGAGTTGAGATTGAGATTGAATAATATGACATATTGAGTCTCTAACAATTCTCTCTATGCTTCTATTGAGTTGAGATTGGGATTTGAGTATAGAACATATAGAGTCTCTAACAATTATCTCTATGCTTCTATTGAGTTGAAATTGGGATTTGAGTATAGAACATATAGAGTCTCTAAAAATTATCCTATTGATTCTATGAGATTGACTTGAGTTGAGATTGAGATTTAAGAATAGGACATATTGAGTCTCTAACAATTCTCTTTATGCTTCTATTACGTTGAGATTGGGATTTGAGTATAGAACATATAGAGTCTCTAACAATTCTCTTTATGCTTCTATGAGATTGAATTGAGATATTGATTGTACTTTGAGTATAGAACATATTGAGTCTCTAAAAATTCTCTTTATGATTCTATGAGATTGAACAAGTTCTATGTGAGCTTGTTAAGCATATTTGAGACAAGTCTTTAAGAAGGCTTGTGGACTTTTTTGAGTTAAGATTTTGTGAAAGCTTGCTAAATAGATTTGAGCAAGTCCAAGAGAAGACTTATTGAAAATATTTGAACAAGTCCAAGAGAGGACTTATTGAGCATATTTGAGCAAGTCCAAGAGAGGACTTATTGAGAAAATTTGAGCAAGTCCAAGAGAGGACTTATTGAGTAGATTTGAGCTAGTCCTAGAGAGGATTTGTTGAGCAGAATTATACAAGTTTTGTGTGAACCTATTCAAGATAGGTTTTTGGGTGAACCTGTTGAGCAGATTTGAGTAGGTTCTAAGTGAACCTATTGAGTAGAATTATACTAGACCTACTGTACTATTTTTAGTGCAAAATATTGAGTAGATATGTGCTAGACTAATTGAACTATGTTTGGTATAGTATTGAGACATATCTTTGGAGGTGAAAGAGTATAGAGGACAGAGTCTCAATGGATAGAGATCCAACAACCAGGACAATTGAAGACAAGATATGAGTGAGAAGTATTCAAGTGGAGAGAGATCCACCAGTCAGTGCAGTATAGAGACAAAGTCTTCTAGAAGATCACTAGACAGAGTATAAGGGGAAAGAGTTCTCCTCTGGAAGAGATCCACAAAATTGATATTAGGGGATCAAAATCTCCTTTGGATAGAAGTCCATAAATATTGTAATTTGGGAAGGATTCCCAAGAGATTGATTGAGAAAGTTTTAGTAAAATATTTTCTCTATGGAGGTAGCCCACATTGGGTGAACCACGTTAAAATGGTGTCTCTTATGTGTGTGATTCTTTGTGTGATGTTTATGGTTTCATTAATTTTGATGCTTCTATTTGGGAAAAAGTTTTATGTTATACTGTTCACCCCCCCTCTTAGTATAAGCACATGTTCTTCAGTTGGACCAGCTTAATTTTAATATAAGAGTTTTTTATTTTTTGAGCACAAGGAAAAGGATGATCCCTTTCCAAAGGTTTGTGGGTATGGCTAGCCCCCTCCACTATGTATTCTTGTTAAGTATAGTCTAGCTTTGATTCACAATGTCTTTAATATGGATTTACCACCATCAAGGAAGTGGCACCGTATCACAAGGTTAGGTTGTGGAGTGAGCTATCAGATGCTTTCTTTTTAGGGATGATGCAAATATATGAATTGATTTACAATGAAATAAAGCAAATAAAACTAAAAATAAACATGGAGTGTAGATGGAGTGCTACCACAATGCTAATGTGGTAGTATGTATGTTAGATGTGATCCACTAGACCATGCTCACCATCCAAGTGGAATCACTTTTATAAATGAGAGATATAAGTTAGCCAAAAGCAATGTGGAAAATTTTGTAAGCCAATTATACAAGTACAATGGAAAGGCTAGAATCCTGATATAATATAAAAAAAATACAGTTAGTTTACATAGAGACTGGTCAGACTGTATGGTTGTATAAAAAAAAACATGATCAGTTTACACAAAGACCATTAAAATATTTTAGATCTAGATTTTGGATATTTTATGGCTGTGTAAAAATGAAAATGATTAGTTTACATAGAGGTCACCAAAATTTGTTAGATCTAGATTTTAGATATTGTATGTCTGTGTAAATAATGAACACAACTAGTTTACACAAATACCATCAAATTCGATCAGATCTAGATTTTAGATATTGTATGGCTATGTAAAAATGAATATGTTTAGTTTACATAGAGGCCATCAAAATTGGTCAGATATAGATTTTGGATACCTACAAATAGATATGCAAACTAATATCTATAATAAAAAGAAATCTATGGAGGTTTTATGAAATCTCATACAACATTCTCATGCTCTTCTTCAACTCAACACATAAATTTATGGAGGAGGAGAGGAGGGGAATGCAATGCTTCTACAATATTTATTATAGGAGGGCCAAACATCCAAGCTTTGATACCACTTGTAGCAAGGATCAATGCTATGTATCCAAGCTTAGCCACATGAAATAAGAAAAAATAAGGAGAAGATTTTCAATAATGAAGAGAATGAAAAATCACATCTCTCTCTTTGTGTTATGGGATTATATATTGAGAAAAATGATATTAGGGTTAGGGTTACCAAATCCATATTACATGAAATTCAAATGACCATGAAATGATATTACATATTAAAATAACCTATTCTAATGAGGTTTTATTAAATACTCATAACAATTTATTTGGAACCTAACTAATAAACATGACCTTGTAGCATTAACATGTCTTCAACCTTGTAGCATTAATATCAACCTTTGGTGACTCAATATCCATTGTGTAGCCCAATGATGTAGGTTCTACATAGAAAGCATCATTCAAATATAATGCTTCTTAGAATAATGTTCTTTGAAAAAATAAATATTTGTTGTTCAATGTATTAATTTCTTGTTCTTTAGAAGAATTATATTTCTAACCTTTGTTGGTTGGAAGAAACATTTGAAACTCGCTAATTCTAAAGGCATTCATATTCCAAACAAATGTTATTTTTTGTTCCTCTATTGCACTCTCTCAAATGGAATTTTTTTTTTGTTAGTACTTGGAAGGGGAGCCTGCTTTGGAAAATATGTAATTCAAAAGAAATAGATTTTAACTAGCATATCCTACTATTGAACATTTGGCACGTCTCAAAGATCTAAACAAAATAAGAACTTGAACTTGTTAAGATTTGAAGCATATAGAATTGATGACTTCAATTTACTCAAAATAATTGGTTGAATCATTTCTTGGTGAACTTAGGAAGAAAACTTTGGGTTTGACAATAGTAGAAAAAGTTTTCAACTCATTAAAAAGTGTATACTTAATGTTGCAAAAATATTTTATTTTATTTATGATATAAAACATATTAAAACCTAAGTAACTTATCAAAAAAATTAATTAAAATTATACTTAGGTTTACAATTTTTAGTCAAAATTAAATACAAGTAGTGAAATATAAGGTTTATATATATATATATATATATATATATATATATATATATATATATATATATATATATATATAAAACGAAAAACCCTTTGCAGAGCCGCCTTGGTCTGAGAGACCACGAACAGGGGGTTCTACACCGTCAAAGTCACCCGGGGGTCACTCCCGACCCTGCCCGCACCAACATTATCAATTGAATTTTAGATACCCAATTCAGCTTTTTGGTAGGTGGAGATTTGAACCTGGGACCTCCCTTGGAGGATTGCCCTCTCCTCTCCACTCACCGACAACACTTGGGTAAGGTTTCTATATCTTTCACATATATATATTTTTCTTATTAAAAGATTTAAAAATATTAAAAATTAAAAAAAAAAATAAATAAATTATATTTAGTATTAGAAGGTTAAATTGAATAAAAAAAAAAATAATAATCCAAAGAAAGGCGTCCTAGTATAGGAAGTAGATCGAAACAAGAGCGACAAGAAAATCTTAAAAGCATCCAATAACAAAATAAAAAAACAACAATGTTATTTCATTCTACTTGAAGATGAGTCAACAAAAAAGCATCATTTAAATTTATCCAAAGGTGGGTCCCTAATTCTATAATGTTTTTATTGTAAATCTATACATCTTAGAATATCATCTACAAAAAGCTCGTTAGCTTTCATATTTCCAAGCATGATTTTCAATTCCGTAACTTCGGATTTGTATCTTCCTTAACCTATTATTAATCAAGAACGGAGTGTCATGAACATACCACTCACCTAATTACTACTAAAGATTGCAACTTTCAGAAACATTTATTTACACAGCAAGTAGACCTATAAAATGAGATTATCATAAAGTCTAGGCTTTCCAGCATTTAATATTAAACAATCTTCATGAAGCCACATCTTAGAGCACCTATGCCAATAAACAAATCGAGTGCACCAGTATCAGCCATAAATGGTTGACCACCATTATCAGTTCATTGTGCTTCCATCCATTTAAATTCCTAAGAAAAACCTGCGACGATCCTTCCAAGGGACAGCTTGCAATGTTTTATCACACAGGTGGTCTTTCACAGCTTGGATTACACGAGTCTGAGTAGAGATCGAGAACGAAAGGGCCAACATGTCCGGCCGTTGACGTTCCCCAGGGAATATCAAACCAGAGACCAATGAAGAACTTTAAGCTGTTCTCTACTCTATATAATATTTCCATGTCATCTCATTGTATTTACAGATCACTTCGCTGCACCATTCATACAAAGCCAAAACTATTTTAAAAGTTTATCCTGCCCTTCTCACTTCTCCTCGGCTCCGCCTAGTCATTCAAGCCAAACTTAGTCCTTTGAGTGAAAGCATATGTGGGTAGTTAGTCCTCTTGTTTTTTAAGCGGTTTATGTGTACAAATTATTTATTTTCAATGGTGTTAAAATTTCGATCCACTTTAATACCTCTTACAATAACATATTCCTATATTGAAATTCCGTTCCACTTTAATATTTCTTCTCACTTTTATTATGACCCACCACCCACCTTTGGGAACTATTTTTCAATATATTCCTATATTGAAATTCCGTTCCACTTTAATATTTCTTCTCACTTTTACTATGACCCACCACCCACCTTTGGGAACAATTTTTCCTATATTGAAATTCCGTTCCACTTTAATATTTCTTCTCACTTTTACTATGACCCACCACCCACCTTTGGGAACTATTTTTTTTTTATATTTTATTTTTACTGGTGTTAAAATTTCGATCCACTTTAATACCTCTTACAATAACATATTCCTATATTAAAATTCCGTTCCACTTTAATATTTCTTCTTACTTTTACTATGACCCACCACCCACCTTTGGGTCTGCACGAGAAACCTTGGGACGATCATGGTTCGGTCCCCTCTACCTTCGATTGCTCGCTAATGCAGAGGCGGCCGCCCGGATGGTCCCCCTCCCCCTCAGCCAGGTATGTGGAAGAACATCACACCCCTAAGATTAATGATCCTTATGCATGACTTCGCTGGAAGGATTTGCTGATCAGTAGAGGGTCCATCTACCAAATCGAGCGAATAATTAATGTCTGCTGGCTCCAAATGATGACCGTAAAGACCTTGCGGCATGCTTTCTTATTTATGCAATAGATTATAAACGACAACCGTTGTCGACGATCATCTGATGTGAAGGTCATTAGATACGTTTGTTAGTTTTCCGATGGCTAATACCTCCATTATGCTCTTATAAGATTTTTCTCGCCTGTTTGGCTCAATAAAGATACGTAGAAGAAATTTAGAGGGAATATATCTGAGACTTTGCAACTTTTAATCTAAAAACGATTATAACTTTTGAATTAAATGTGACATCCACACTCCATAACGACGCTGTTGGATGAGATGGCCTTTCGGCCTGGACGAATTAGATTGACCCCCAATTCTTGTTCGACAAAAGTGGCATTCGAAAGGCCTACAATGAAGGTCGAAAAGACTTAGGAGCCCGTATACAATTATCGATTCCAGAAGGGCAAGAGGTGGCCTCTCGAAAGACGATAAATCGAGGGCAAGAGGTGACCTCTCGAAAGACGAAAAGACGCTTAGCAGAGGGGGGAATCAATTGGGAAATGAATCAACACCAAAGTCCAAGTCGAATCGACATGACGCGCATTTGCAAAGTTGTTAAGGAATCCAAAGACATTCATCTTGATATTCCTCGACGCACTCATTCATAAGTCACTAGTCACCTGTCACCTCACATCACCGTCTCAAACTTTTATTATATAATATAATTTACAATTATTTAGGTAGTTACTTAGTTTTAAGGTTATGGATTTTGTTCAAACTACCTTAAAATCTAGTTTGTATGCGTGTAAGATAAGACGTTTAATTTATAAAATTTGTTTAACAAGAATGTTATAAAAACTAATTTCCTCATCTAAGCATGGCGTTCGCTCTTTAGCCTTGATATTAATCATAACAAAACAAAAATACATAATATTATAATGCAATTTAATTAAAAAATAATAATTTAATTTGTATTATTCAATTTAAAAATATATTTATTTTTATAATAAATTATTTATATGGAAAAAGTTGTTATGGATAAAATGGTACATCATAATCATTATTATGATAATGATATTATTTATTAAATAAAAGATATGCATCATCTATAAAAGGTTATGCTTATCCTGTCAAATGTCTCTTTCAATAAAAAACAAAATAGTGGGATGATAAATAGACATTCATGAATGGCATCTTTGTCACTAAAGAATCTTTATCACCAACATTTTCCTAGGAAAAAACAAAATATGTTTTAGGAGCTATTTTAAAGTATATAATTTATAGTTGAATAATTTGATGGAATTGTAAGTGATTGTACTTTATTTAAAACACAACTATCTATTAAATACTTTCAAAGATGCATAATCTATTTAGTAAAGAATAAAGATAATATAAGATTATGAAATATATAATATGTTGCATTATAAAATAACAAAATAAATTACAACCCCTTTTAAAATAACAATAGTAAGAATATGTTAGAAAAGAATATTAATCGTATAGTTGTGAGTTTAATTTTTGTACAATTTATTTAATTAAAGTTATAATTACATATTATAAGATATATTTTCATTTCTAAATTTAAATTATAGTATTTTGTTATAAAATAAATAAATATTATTTATTTATTTTAAATTAATGTGCATTTTGATTATATTAAAACGTTTATATAAAAAAATGATTATGTGTAGAGTAATATATGTTGTTTTTTTGATAAGGTAGAAGAAGTTTTGAAAGGATCTCTAAATCTAAATATAAAGAGAAACTAACCACCTCTCACCAGAGGAGGTAGAAAGAGACCAGCACAAAAACATACTAACTAAAATATGAGAGCTACAACCAACAAGACCCAATTTGAGAGCTACACATGCTTTAGGAAGCTATCAAAGTTGAAAATGACACTCCATATACAACATTTTGGAGTAATTGGAAGCTTCAAGAAGTTACCAAGGTTAAAAACTACGCTACCAACGAAAAGGATTTGCAAATGAGCCTAGGATCTCAAGCCTTAAAAACCATAGGCTCTACTAATGATGTAGATAGGAATGAGGAATCCCAATAAAAATTTTACCTCCTCTCAACTCAGCACATATAAGCATCGATCCCTCGAGCTATACCCCCAAATCCACCTCAACTCCCACAACCTAACCACATGACATCTTGAAGGGCATCCCGAAGAGAATAACTTCACACACTTGTGATACTGCTTACTACTCTCAAAAAGAGGACCACTACAACTTGACTTCAACGTTAGATCAAAAACACAACCTTTGCTCCTGATAAACTTGCCACTTGACCAAAGGATATCCCTCCATATATCCACAAGAGAAAAGGTTCCATCCATAGAGAAGTTTAAATTTAAAAACCGATGTGCTTGCTTCTCCAAGAGGCCAACAACTTGGGTAACCTCAATATACAAATTGAACTAAAAATTTACCTTGTTGCTCTCTGTCATTAATATCCACTCTACTGACATCCTCGAGGAAGTTATATTTCTAAACCTAGAGATTTTGAATTTGGAAATCATGATTACCAAGAAGATTGGCAACCCTGTTCTCTTCCATGAACCTATGACAGATTTGGACTTATTCCAAAATTTGGATCTGTCTTCGAGATTCCCAAATAAAATTTGAAATCATCCAAGACAAGGTTTGGATACCTTTAAGCATATTAATTATATTTAGGGAATATCCCTCGATAATCAATTTCCTACAATTGATCATATCCAATAGAGCAACACCTTGAAATAGAGTCCTCACTTCAATAGAGTAATTTGTTTGGTTATCCAGATATTCGACGAAGGTGAACATAATTTTCCCATTAGAATTTCTAAAAAGACCCCCTACACCCACCTGGCCTAGGTTCCCTTTGGAAGCCCCATGAAAATTAAATTTCAACCATCCATCCAGAGGGGGTTCCCAAGAAATATGAGACATGTCCCGCTCAACCCTTGTAGTCGCATTCGAATGAGGTGAAAATAGACCTAGAATACATTCCAATCCAACCTATGAATCACAAATTACCTTTTCCAAGTTTAGAGCCTTAATATTTTCCACCATATCACTTACAACTCTTGAAGCAACATAGTACCCAAATTTGCTCCTCTTATCAAACACACAAGCGTTTCTTTCCTTCCAGATTCATCACCATAAGTGGGCTAATCTAAATTTCCACGGGGATCATAGGTTTAAAGAGTAATGTATGTTTTTATACATGAATAATCCAACCTATATTTCTAAAGCTATATGAGTAGTAAAGTATAATGATCATTCACTAAGTAGAATGAATAGTGTATCCATGATGTAGCATCATCTATAAAATACATGTTCATGTAGCACCATCTATAAAATACATGTTCAAGAATAGTGTATCCATGATGTAGCACCTCAATTTATAGTTCCAAAGTCTCACGGTTAGACCCACTCAAGTTATACAAACCTAATATTACTCTTGAGAATAATATTATAATTTCAATAAAATTTAGTTATTAAAATAATAAAAATTAATAACCATGGTGTGAGCAAGTGTGTGAGGGGTGGGTGTGTGATGGTTGTGTGTTTGGCCACTATTGATAAGTTCATGGTAGGGATGGGGATACCCCATCCTTAGCATTGGTCATAAGGGTTTCTCACACTAACCAAGATCCACAAAAAATAAAAATAAATAAAATAATAAATAATTCACTAGTTGATTTATCAATCTAGTGGAATCAACACTAAGTCTTAGTCTTCACAAAATGTTTTGTAACTCAATGGAAAGACTCTAGCCAAATGTAATTTTAGAAATTCTAAAAATGAGACTTCTTATTTCCTCTCAATCTCTCTTGTGGTTGTCTCTATTTCTTATCAGTCTACCTTGTTCTTGGATATGACTATTAGATTTTGATAATATATATTAAATAAAATACAATCACAAGATCTAAAATGAGCAAGAAATGTTATCTATATAATAATGACAATATAATATGTAGGTGAACTATATGAGAAACTTCTACAATAACTAAAAAAATAACCATTAATGAAAGCTCACAAAAATAGTACAATATAATATAATGGAGGTCTTAAACATTCCAAAAATTCTTGCATGATCTACATTGTATCTACCTTCTCTTCTCATCACTATGCTCTACTATTATATATGCTTCTCTCTTGCATTCTATCCTTTGCTTCACTCTATCAAAGACCTATATATAAGGAAATATATCCCTTGGCCTTTCATCTACTCATGTCTTTTCATCTACCTAACCTATGACTCATGTACATGTGGACTATATGCACATTCTAACACTTGTGCATTTATTACATTGAACGAAGTAACTAGTCAAATATTAATCTAAGACAAATTCCTAATCTAAATAAGTAGAAAAGGTGGTACATTGACATGCACCAAATAATGTGATATATTCCAACATAATTATATAGTGTATGAATAACAAATATTTATCATCTATATGATTCAATTTCTCCTTAGCTAGCAATGTCTCCCTCTCAAATTGATAATAATCGAGTGATTTCCTTCCTTCATTGATTTCTATAAGAAAATTAGAATAGTAATCACATGTTCCACTCAATTAGTGATTTATATTTGTTCAATCATAGAATTCAAGTGATTATATAAAATGAACTTGTAGCAACCTTTGGTTCTATCAAGAATTGGACTAAAATTTTATTACAACCTACACTTATTTCACAACACCCAACTGCAATGGTCTACCAAAACCAATAGTCATCCAAATGAACATTTAAATATATGAAATAAAGTATATTTTAGTTTATTTAAAATGCTTATAGTATGTACAAGATAATACATATTACAATTTTTTATATTGTAGAGTCTTCACTTATCCTATGTTGTAGTTACATTATTGGAATAATTCACTACACTTTTCCTTCCTTTCTCATCCACCTCATTTTACTCCTCTCTATATCTTTCTACAACTTACCATTTCAATATTCCCTTCTCTCTCTTCTTCAATATCTATACACCATAACCCAACCTTATATTCTACCTTCTTACCTTTCCTTTATTCTTTTTTTAGTCTTTCATTTCTCATTTTATTTTCTATAAAAATTCAATGGTACCCTAATTATTTTTTAATAATCTACATTTTCCTCTTGCATTACTTTATCCATAGCATTTATGGAATGATTCATATTTTGTTGTGTTCTTTGCATCATAAGATAAATCAACACTTGAGAGAAGTGAAGGACTAAGTGTGTAAAGGTCAAATGTAGGAAATATTTGTTGGTGGATGTGTTATATTGTAGGTAGAAGTAGAGATATTAATCAAGGAATACATTATAGAATGTAGTAATTAGTGTTTTCAACACCTTAGAAAAAACATATTGGAGGAAAAACATTGAATGCCATAGTAGCATGAGGAAGAGTTGAAGGAGCTTACTGAATATGAAACATTTCAATTTCTAAATTGCATATGAACATGAGGAAGCAAAATAATGCTCAACATGGAGTAATCCAAATTGTTGTAAGTGAATAGAAGGACATCGATGGCAATTTTTAATTATTTTGATGAGAATAAAGTTTGAAGTCAAAGGTATTCATAATAACCAAAATCTTGATTTATTTATACCACATTATAATTATATTTATTTTTGGAAAGTGAAGGGAACTATATTAAGTTGAATAAATAATTGAAGTAAATTAATTTATGTTGAAGAACATTAAGTTGAAGACATATTTGAAGGAAGAAATTCAAACAAGAACTAATTGTATTGAAGGAAAATTGAAAATTTTTATGAAAGTGAAAAATTATTAAAGGGAAATAATTGATTTATTTAAGAATTATTTTGAAGAAAAGAAGGAAAGAACATTTTTAAGGGAAATTAAAATATTGGAAAAGGAAAAATTGGCTTCCAAATTGAAAATTCATTCAAATATTGAAGTCCATTTGATTTGCAAAATATATTGTTAAAGAAATATTTGAAGAATTATTTTGAAGGAAAAGACAAGAAAAAATTATTGAGCAAGCCTTTTAAGGTATGAAATACTTCTATCTATCCTCCAAAGTTCATTAAAATATTGAAACATATTAATTAGGGAGATACAAGACTTGATAATTAAAAGAGTTGATTTTAAAGAAAGGGAATTAAGAATTTTGACCATATTTTTCATGGATTCTATATTTTGAGGGATTGAGAAAACAATTATGTCTTCATCAAATATTTATCTTACAAATTCCCACTTTTTAAAGAAAAAAAAATTATTAGAAAAGGGACTCAAAAACATAACAAAATTTGTCTCAATGAAGAACACGGTAAAATTGGTCAAATTACATTCTTTCAATAGAAAAATGGGGAACAAAATTTTGAAATGGCATATGACATGAGAAAATAAAAATATAATTATTGTTACATTGATTTAGGGGGAAGCAATCACATGACTCAAAAATTTTACTGGTTTAATTATATCTAAGTAAAATAAATCATACCTATTAAAATTTCATATGACAAAATCTACCAAGTTCAACGAGTAGGTAATGTTTCACTCTATAATTAATTTTTTGAATGCACACTTGAAAATGCATTCTATGTACCTGGATTGAACACCAAATTTATATCAATAAAATAATTGTTAGACAAGGGTATACCAATTAAATTTAGGGTGGTCAATAAAAATAAAAAAAGTTTTATTAAAAGATAGAGAAATTGAAACCATTGGTTCTATAAAAAATGGGATATTCACCCCAAGATATGACATCACTTTCTCATAAACACTTGAATCAAGTACTACCATGAGATAAATATAAATAAAAAACACAATATCAAAGAATAAGTATAAATCATAAAAGAGACAACAAAGTATGCATGGCTTTCATTATGAAAGAAATTAATGTAGTTGAGTGAAAGGAGTGCTCCTATGGAAAACCTTCTCATGCAATAAATTATCCACTTAACCAATGATGGTAAAATTTTCTTGATTGACAATGTTCACCCTATTGTATAATCATATTCATTATATAATCATCTTCATTGCATTGTACGTTCATTTCCATTATATGATGGTATGAACGTATGACATTCCTTTAGTCATTGTATGATATTTTTTACTTGTATGATAGCTCTAGTCTATGAAATTGTATAATTTCATGATAAATATAACTATACAATAGGTTCTTTTATTGTATGGTACTTCCTTAGGTGTATGACACATGAAATTGTATGATAAAGTCAAAGACAACTCAGTATTTGAGATGGAAAATCACTCTTGTGCAAGATGGTATCCTTGATAGACTATGCTTTAATAGGTTATTTCTATGGTCCAATAATCGTTCTCTATTAAATATTTTTCATCTAGATACCTTCCACTTTGAATGACATGATTATAAAATGGTGGTAAACTCTTCCTTGAATAACTCCTATGTTTTGGTCTATATGATGCTTCCTCCTAAATGAAACCATAAATTAGAATGTAATGATTCCACCATTCAAACATACAAACACCTTGTGATGACACATGAATAAATACTCACACATTATTCACTCAAGCAAATCTTATGCAATGGATTCAAATGATCTATATTATCATGATTTGTAACAACTATGTCATGGCATTCTCATTAGATGTCATTCTCAAACGTTTATGCTTGCTATTTTTAGGCTCTCCTCTCTCTCAACTTGACCTCTCTCTCCTCTAGTTTATTTTAACCAAAAACCAGCCACCACATGGTCTCCTTGTCTTATATCTTATTTATATCCCACCTCAATGTCTATTTAGCTTCCATTTTAGTGGTTCATGAAACATACCTTATTCTATCCTCACACCTACTACTATGTCTCTTTCTTCCTTTTTAGATTCTATTTTGCTTTTCCTTGTCATTCTTGTCTCCTCTTATTGTGCATTTTATATTCCCTACCTAGATGCTTTGTTTTCCCTTCATCCTCCTCTTTAATTTTCCCTATACATTGTTTATTTTCTAAGCAATAAATATGTATTATATACACTTGGGTGATAGAGACAATTACCCTTCTTGTAACCATTTGGATGCCCTTACATCAAACTTACCAGGTAAGAGAAAATATACCATGAGATCTAGCTCATGAACATGAATTGCTCTTCCAAGCAATTGATATTTTAGCTTAGTTATATCCACAAGGTTAATTTTGATGTCCTATCTTGACCTTCATCTAAGAACTAAACCTCTTTCTATAGAATGCAATAAATATTCATTTTACATTATCCCATTCCATCACTTCCATCCAACCATAATCATAATATGTTTTGTTGGCTACTTTCTCTTGGTGCAAACATCTTCTTATGGAGTTATTATGTCCTCTACAAATCTCACAAGGATGTAGGTTCCAACATCTAGTTGCAACATTTCCCAATTTTCTATACAAACTAGAACCCATCCTATGAACTTCATCCCTTGTACTAATCTCTCTTCTCATAATTTTAGTATCACTACTTATTTTTTGACCTATATATCCAATGACTTCATTTATTGGAATTATGGGCACTTTTACACCTTGTCCATATCTTCCCAATCCTATCTCTTTATTATTATTTTTCTCTCTCTTTATCTACAATATAAATTGTTGCACTATCATCTTCATCATCACTACTACTGGTAACCTGGACCAACTGCCTCTTCCTATGTTTATTCTCTTTCATGTGTCTCCCGTTTCCTTCTCATTTAAATTTGGTGTCATGCTCTAAGTTGTCTTATTATGTAAGCTCAATCTAAGAATGAAATCTATGTGATGACCAATGCTTTGCATTAGTGATAACCCATTTTCAAAATAATGTCTACATATTCTTCCAACAAATCCTTCACTTCCTGTGAGATTACATACATCTTGTCCACTATCCCTTATTTTATGGGTTTAGAAATGAAAGTAAAACATGCTTCTTTATTCTTATTTACCTTCAAGGATTATTTTTAATACCAATGCATATTGTGGGACTATTATCCACTTTTTCTCCTTTTTCCTTCAATGGAATTAGTGTGTACTCCTTTCCACCTTTTTCAATAGTGTAGTTGTTCACAATACAATCATGGACTGCCATGGCCTTTCCAACAAGATATGACAATCATCTATAGGTATAATCATATAATATCTCATCCTTGTAATAACCAATTTGAAAGCTTATCATTTATTGTTCACTCACCCAAATGTGATCCCATTTAGTAACCATGATACTTTGCAAGAATTTGGATGTTCAAGCCTCTTCAACCTAATATTTTCTACCATATCTATAGGCACTAGATTATTTATACTCCCACTATCCATAATCACCTTCAAAATTTATATCCAAACTTACAAATTGTTCTAAACACAATCCTTCTCTACTTAGGCTCATGCATCTCCTTTTTTGGTCTCAAGAATACACTCTCCATCATAAGTGAATCTCCTTGTTTTGGTTTCTCCATGTGCTTTGGTGAAGCAATACTCTCTTCATATACTTGTACAACTTGATTATGAGATTTATTTTCACACATGCTAGTTTATTGCACTTGAGGACATTCATATGCTTTATGTTCCTCTTACAAGAATCTATAATAATTTATAGCAAAACCATGTTAGTTCTATGTAGAATACCTATAAATTATCCTTTGCTCCTACAACCAAAATCCTTATATAACTATGGGATAATAGTATCAAGGTCTAGATATAAGGTCATAAATGTTAAAATTCGTTAGGGATTTTAATGATTTATTGTTGTTGACTCGTCTCTTGACTACTATGTTGGTGTGGTTACACCATTACTCTTCCATCATATTTTTTTGGAATGCATCACCTTGCTAACACAACAAGCATGACCCCATTGACTAATGTAGGTTGGTAAGGGAGGCTCACGTGTATGGTTTATGGTTGTCATGGTTGACATGTGGTTGGCTCTAATAGGCTTGGCCATGAAAATTAATCTTTGTGGTCAATGTTAGGTGTTATTCTTAAATACTCCTTTTTACATGCTTCCTCCCTTGCTTGCATGAATACCACATGTTCTCAGATGAGGTGGAACTCTCTATGCCTAATGTTGATCCTTCTCTATTTAAGCATATATATTTTCCCCCTTGGGCTCCCAAATAGTCATCACATGTATATCCCTAAGCTTTATCAGATCCTTTTCCTCTGTTTTATACTCTCTTCTACAAGGACCACACAAACTATTAAATTGAAAATCAATGGCCCACGGACCTTAGCGCCCTTGATGTTGTAGGATTTGTGAAATATGAGTATGAACCATAGATGGAATATCTAATGGTTGATGTAGCTTTTGAACTTGTCCATATTTCGTAGGAGTTATTTTTCATTTGACTTTTGACAAAGTATATTTTAAGTGAAGTGGGGCTATAAGGAAAAGTTCTATATAACTTTGGTAGCTCCCAAGGCTTTTTAGCCTGCTAAAAAGAAAGTGAAATAGACCTCTTGCCTTGTCCATTTGGTGTAGAGTCAAAATTAGAAACCAAAGATGGTTGGATCTCATTGGGGATCCTTATCCAAGTCTTATTGAATTGGATATGGAAATTATCCATTGTATTTTTAGGTACTATCTTGATGGTCATGAGTTGCTCCAAAATGGATGCTCCATGTGCTTTCTCTCTAAATCTATTAATCAAGAGATCTACTAACTAGCTCCATATATTTACTGATCATGGGATGAGGCTAAGGTACAAGTCATGCACTCTCCCTCAAAATAAGTTGCCAATAGCCTCAAGGGTATGTCTTATTTTTTAATAAAATATATCGTGCACAAGTTCACCAGGTGTTGCAAGTATTTTGTCAAAGTGAAAACACATTCTTTTAAGAAGTAGGGTAAGGACTTGAGTGCTAAGGAAATAATCAAGTCCCATATATCATATGGAACTAGTGTAATTAGGGGACCTTTATTATTTTACTCCAATAATCTTCTAGGAGGATGATATAAAGTAGTTTCCATGTTGTGTCATCAATTTCATCATTTTTGTCTTTAATTTAGTAGCAACACCAGCTCTTTTTGATTGGTTCATGTGAAGGCACTACTTATAAGAATTATAATAATATAATTTTTGGCATTTAATTTGAGATTAAAATTACCAGGTGGGTAGATTTTGCTTCAACAAACTCATGAGATAGAGATCCCTATTGAAATTTTGATCATTATTTTATCGGATGGCTTCTTCAAAGTTTATTGCTTTTCCACTCCAATTCATCAAGTAGAGTTGCCAAGTGAATTTTTTAATTTATTATCTTTAAGTAGGTGGACTATGACCTTCATTAGAATCACAATTAGATTTTTTTAATCTTTGTGGGGTAAATGTAGAAACCCACCTCACCAAGCATGTTAGACAAATTATTTTCATCTTTAAGTGCACTTGGCAACCCAAGCCAAGGGGTTGATAAGACAAAAGTATCCATGCCTCACATAGAGAAAAAAATGAGGAAGTACTATGGATGGGAGACCACCTATAGGATAATTTATGGGGTTTTATTCAAGGATAAATCCTTGTTAGATTCAATCCTTGATGCATATGTACCTCCATGAGTTGAGGCAAAGGGAATGCACCAAAGAAAGTAAATACTTTGTAGAAAATAAAACCAAAGCTATGAGGGTGATGCACCAAATAATTAAATCCCATATTTCGACTACAACAAGTGGTAAATGAATATAAAATATGCTATCCTATGGCTAGTGAACACAACAAACAAAAGCACACTACCAAGAATTGGAAACAATTTGAAGAATAAAGTGGAGTGATATTAGTCACGGATTCGATTAACATGCTAAAATTTCATAACAAGAAAATGAGGCTAGAGGTTTTAATTATCCTTAGGTAGTGATCCAAGGTTAAATATCTCATTGTTATAATTAAAAGGAAAGGTGAGGAAAAATCCATAAGGATGGGTACCAGGCATGAACAAATAACTCCCAATACTTTTTACAATATAAGTAAGGCCTATTTATAAGATAAAATGAGGGATTGTTTCCTCTAAAATTTTTTTTAGATTGCATAGAAGATATCCTCTGCTCCTATAGCTGAAATGCTTTTGTAACTATGGGATAACAACTTTGATGTATTTAGATCTTGGGTCATAAATGCTACAAGATTTTGGTCCTTTAGACAATATATTATTGTTGATTTGTATCTCTACTACTACATTGGTATGGTTGTACCATTACTCTTCCACTACATTTCCTAGAATGCATTGCCCTACTGACATAGTAGGCATGGCCTCCTTGACTAGTTTAGGTTGGTAGGGTATGTTGCATAACTTTATTATCATTAAAATAAACCATTCACCAATATAATATCATTCATCCATAATACATTATCCACAATAAAAATCCACAAATGAGAGAGAGATAGATAATACCCTTAAGGTAGGGAAACACCAATAATAATCCTTAAGGAAGTAATAACTCCATAAGATCTCCCAAGGTGAGAGGCCACTTCATGGGCACGATGATTACATAAGATTCTTCTTCAATGATATGAATGATTACAATAACAAATATCTCTTCTTTATATATCCATATTCTTATTCTACTTTTGGGAGCCTACTACTAATATAATATTCGATTTGATGTTGTGTTCTCTCAAATCGAATTAATATAAATATAAATAAAAGATGCAACATGAAGAGACACGTTGGTCTCTAATTACATTAATTAGTAAGGTGATAATATTAAATAATGATGTGTTAGGAATGGGTTCCTAACATGTCACCCTCCTTAAAAGGAGCTTTGTACTCAAAGCTAGCAGTGAGAAACTTCATCCTTTGTTTCGTTAAAAGTATGTGCTCATGTTCTTGTACTATTTTAATATCATTGTTCCTAAAGCAAGGATATTGGGAAGGTGGAAGTGTTGGTGGCTTTGTCATGGCTTGGAGAGAAAATAAATGGGCAACCCTTGCCTTTCCTCCTCTAGGAATAACTTTCTCCATGCGATGAGAACTTGCTAGTAGAGAAGGGCCAAATTTTATCCCTTTAAGCATATATGTGTGACCCTTCTGTGTGAACTTCATCCATAAATCGTCAAGGTCCTATTGAATTATGCCGACCGTTCATAGCCATTGCACACCTAAAACAATATCACAACCTCCTAATGGAATTGTATACATGTCATGTTTGACGGTGTAATTGCCCAAGGTGAGCTTAATATTATGGCATTTCCCATTACAAGTGATTCTTTCCCCATTACCGATCATGATTTCAAAAGTATTACAAGGATGGATAAAGCAGTCGGTTTGTTTTGCCATACATGGGTCGATGAGATTATGTGTACTTTCAAAGTCAATAAGCACAATAAGATTTTGTTGTTTAAAGGAGCCAGAGACTTTCATAGTTTGGGGGGATGAATTTTTGATGAAGGTATTGAAGGAAATTTCTAATGGACCTCAAGGGTTATCTTCAGGTATATCTTCCACTAGTTCAACCTCAATTTCCTCTTCCTCTGGTGTTGATTGACAAGGAATAGTTGTATCCAAAATATAAAGTTGGGGTGTACTACATTTATGATTTAGGACAAATTTCTCATCACAATGAAAACAAAGGCCTTTTGCTCTTCTTTCCTTCATTTCTTCAGAGCTAATGCATTTAATTGGCATATCTTTAGTTAGTTTTTGATTGGTGGAAGTATTTTGTGAATCTGTTGTAGATATGTTTCCGAGTCGACATTGGTTGTTGAATTTATCTTTGGCTAATTTGGCCAATCCAATAGTTTGTATCATGGTCGTGGGGTTAAACATTTGTACCTCTAGCCGGATCTCTTCCTTTAATCCGCTGATGAAACAATCCTAAAAAAATGAGGTGTCTAGCCCTGTTGTTCGGTTTGCCAATCTCTCAAATTCTACTTGATATTCACGTATCGACGTGGTTTGACACAATTTGGTGAGGGCTCCAATGAAATTTTTGAGCTTGCTAGGGCCAAATCGTACTAATAGGTTTTGTGTAAAGTTTCGCCAAGTAGGGGTGCCATTGGTTTTCTCGAACCACTGGTACCATTGGATAGCCTCATTTTCTAAGTGAAAAGATGCAATATGCACTTTTTGCACTTTCAAAATTTGATTTAAGGAGAAATATTGTTCTTCTCGATAGATCCAGTTATTGGGATCACCACCTTCAAATTTTGGGAAATCTAATTTAGTAGTCCTGGGAAGGATGGATGTTTGTGGTCCTCCTAATGTTGTTTGGTGTGTCGATCCTCCCGTATTTTGGCTAGTTTGAACTAGTGCCATATTCTGGTTGAATGTATCCATTTTCAAGTCGATTTCTGATATCCTTTGCTCAAATTCTTGTCTTGTAGCTATATTCTCCTCTTTGAATTGGTGAATTTCATGATAGATTTTCTTGAGAGTAATGTCTTGCGACCTTCTACCTTCTGCCATCGTAACTGCTTATTCAAAAGTTCTTAATTCTTCCAAGTGGTTGTATTTATATGTATTGAAACAAAAAATCGAACAGTTCTTCCACCAATTAATTGGTCTTTGTGTATTGTGGCCCAGAAGAGGATTTGTAGACAATTTAAAAGAAAAATTAAAAAAAAAATTGGTTTGATGGACCTTAGTCGAAGCACAGCAAGGGTAGGCAGGGTGGGAAGGACACGAAAAAGGATGAGACAACACGAACCGAGGCACGATAATCAAGGCACTGGTGCGGTAGGGGATGAGACAATACAAACAAGGGCATGACAATCAAGGCACTGGTGCGGTAGGGGATGAGATAGCATAGACCAGGGGTGAGCAGCGAAGGACGAGCGATGGTAGGGGACGAAGGGAGATGAGGGCATGACTTAGCGAGGGTGGTGCTAGAGGAGCAACAACGACAAGGAAATGGCAGGAATCATGAGGCGCAGGAGCGGAGGGCGGTGAGAGTGGGGGAAAACCGATCGACGATGGTAATATAGGGGGAGCGTAGGGCATTATGGCAGTAAGGAGCAAATCTGAGTGGGACTCGAACGGTGAATACTTACTTGATCAGTGAAGGCGACGTGAGATGGAGTCGACGGGCGTACGCGAGAACACTGGGGAGTGCCTAGCTAGCTAGACAATTGCTATGTGCCTTACTTATAATTTAAACCGAGGCGAATACCCCCCCATAGATGATGTGGGATAACGTATTATCCTTTAAAACTTTTACCGTCGGATTCCTTTTGACACCGACGACCTTAAACCCGTTGGAATTTACTTAACCTTAGGTTTTTTAATAATTTTTCTACCGTTAAATGTTATTACTGGTCGAAAAACAATCAGAGCTGTCGAAAAAATAGGAGAATTTGTTTGCAGTGTGGATTTGTTTGGAAAAAAATCTGGTGTAAAGCAAACCTTTTTTTGGACATCGTCTACTTTTTCTCCAAATTTTTCCAGGTCTGTAAATTGATTTTGTTACTGGTAAAAATTTAAATTTAAGTTTTAACCTTAATATTAAATTTTTTATTCACCAGATATCTAATACATCGTCGGATTTCTACTGTGCTATGATCGATAATGGTAGATTACGCGAGGGCGGTGTAGCATTACGTGGCGAAGGAGTACATAACACGTTGAGGAAAGCTGCTATTTGCAAAGGAGTTGCTCACCATGGATATTTCATTATTTGATGGGAGAAGGTTGATGTTATATGTTAGGAAGTATAGGCTAGCCACATCCAACTTATTTTTATCGACAAAAATATACGAGTATGGTTTGGTATAAAAGCTGCACTATTAATCTCTGCTTTGATGTCAACAAGCCTGCCCCAAGTTACGACGTTTGACAGATTTTCTGGAACTACAGTGATGTCAAATGGCTATTTAAGCAGCGGTCAAAAATGAAAATCGTCCCAGTATTTAGGCTTGGAGATTACCGCGTGCACTGTCACAGAGGAGGATAATTTCACTAGAGGTTTACAATGGCTGCTACAACTGGAAACATCGGTTTAATTAAACTCTACTCGTCTGAAACATAGGCTATGGACGTCTAAACATGTGGTTGCTGCGAATAACTGAATGCTTTTGAGGACACTGCCACACGTTCGGTGATCTACGATGTTTATGCTGAAATGTAACTTCTAGAGACTAGAGATTTTTAGAGTCTCAAGCAAGAACTGTACTTGCTGGTCCATTGGGTGACTGCGTTAATGCCTTGATTGATGTGGGTGATATTTAATTAATGTGCTAGATGGAATCGAAGCTAAGATGCCAGGATTATGCTTTGATACCAATTGCAAGGTTACCCTTATTCCTATGATGAAGTTGTTACACAATTCAACAACGAATATGGTGTTTTTGGAATGAATTGCTGTAAAAAGAATCATAGTTGTGATTGATGGCAATCAATAATATATAAGATATATTCGATTTGATGTTGTGTTCCCTCAAATTGAATTAATATAAATATAAATAAAATATGCAACATGAAGAGACACGTTGGTCTCTAATTACATTAATTAGTAAGGTGATAATATTAAATAATAATGTGTTAGGAATGGGTTCCTAATAGAAACATGATAATATGATTTGCTAAGTAATGTTAGCAACTAGTATCAATCTCGATCATCCATCGATCCAAGTGAAACACGTTGATGCTGGTATGCCACTTTGTTACTTGAGTATCCAAATCTGCTTCGCTGGCTCCACGCTTCTACTATTGTATTTTGATAACTTGAATGATGGGTCCACTTGTTCCTTGATGTTGATGAAACACTCTGAAAACTAGGATCACTATGCTTTCTCTGCCAAACTTTGCCATAGTTGATGCCCTTCTAATTCCATGTAGAACCATAATATTGTTGCCTTGAACCATACCTCCAATATTCTTGATGCTCATGGTGGTGTGGATGGCGATATGGTGCAACCTTAACTTGATGTTCTACCTTCTTTGACTTCCCAACATTTGGCTCCATTGTTTTAAATTCTTCTACACATTGTTATTTCATGTTTTCTTTGTTTGGTGTGTCCTTGTGCTCTTCTATCAAATATTTCTTGGAATCTATTATTATTATTTCCACCGAATCAGTTGCTACTACTTCTTCCATGGACTCTATTGCTGCTAATGCCTTCTTGGATTTTGTTTGAGGTTCTTCAATTTGTTTCTCTACAACCACTTCTTTGTTTTCCTTGGATCCTTGCTCCTTAAGCTGAGAAATATCCTGCAATGCTATCTTCTTTTTCCTGTACCATAACTTCATAAAATTCTTTTGTACATTAATGTTAACAGTACCCAAATAATCTAACCAAAGATAACCAAGAACAATATCCTCATCATCCATATCAATAGCATAGAAATCTGAATGTAAAACATATTTATCCATGGTGATCTTCAAATCTTCAAAAATATGAACATGCTCACCCTCTAGTTGTATATCCTTAATTTTTGTTGCTTGAACTTGCAACTTCTTAGCCAAAGCAATATTAATAAAATTATATCTGCTGCCAGGGTCAATGGAAATAATAACATGTTTCTTTTGAATGCTTCCATGAACCTGCAAAATAGAACTTTTAGATGAATCTAAAACCTTTTGATATTTATCTTGCTTTTTAAAAACTAAATACGTGACTTCATTCTTCTCATTATGTTCCTTAAAATTTTCCTCTTTCTCTTTCTTGAGTAATTTTATTTCTTTTTCATAGTCTTCATTTTGTTTCTTGAAAACTTCCCATTCTCCTTTTATTTCATTCCACTCATTTTGAATTCCCTGTAGTTTATTTTCAAGGTCTTTGATGACATCTAACATGCTATCTATCTTTTTATCCCTTCCTTCAAGATCTCTCTTACAAATATCTAACTTTCTTTGTAATTGAATAGGTACCCATGTGCTCAAGAATGAATGCTCTGTTTCATCCCAAGTGTATTCATAACTCCTTTTCTGACGAAAATTATTCCACCAAGACAAAGCTTTCCCTTTAAGAGATAAATTAAGGGGGGATTTTCAGAAAGGATTATTATGATGTAGAGAGCCAAAATATTTCCACCATTATCTAGCATCAATATCATCTTCTCCAGAAAAACTTTGGAGTACCATTGTTCATGCCCTAATGCAACTAGGGTTTTTTGATAATATATATCATGCCCTATTGTAAAATAGGGTTTTATGGAAATAAATATATTCCCAATGAGTTGAAGCAAAAAATCCACATAGACAACTAGATATGCAATTTTTATTCCAAAAAAAATAAAGTGCAACTGATTTGCTTACCCGAACTAAACAAATTTCCTTTTATGAAAAATTTATGACTTGAAAATTTGTTACTACCCTTGTTCCAGATGGCTGACTTCAGAAGGTCGTATCTCCCTTACTACTACTCATATTTCTTCATATTACCACTCATTTTAAATCTCTTCAATTTTTGCACAAACTGATCCAAGAATTGCCCGAATCAAATAAACTTTCACAGAGATATGGCTTCTGAAAGATGAGATGTTTTTCAAGAAAAAATCTACGAAATTCGTCACTATCCTTGTTTCGGATGACTAACTTCAAAAGGTCGTATCTCACTCAATATTGCTCAGATTCCTTCATATGACCACTCATTTTAAATCTCTTCAAATTATGCACAATATGATCTAAGAATCACCTGAATTAGATAAACTTACGTAGAGATATAGCTCTTGAAATATGAGATATTTTTCCAAAAACAAATTGCCCTAATTTTGCAATTTCATAAAAAATTCCCACTTTGCCAAAATCGTTGCTCTGATACCACTTGTTGCATAACTTTATTATCATTAACATAAATCATTCACCAATATGCAGAAATATCAAATCATTCATCGAAAATACATTATCCACAATAACAATCCACATTGAGAGAGAGATAGATAATACCCTTAAGGTAGGGAAACACCAATAATAATCCTTAAGGAAGGAATAACTCCACAAGATATCCCAAGGTGAGAGGCCACTTTGTGGGTACGACGATTACATAAGATTCTTCTTCAATGATATGAATGATTACAATAAAAAATATCTCTTCTTTATATATCCATATTCTTATTCTACTTTGGGGAGCCTACTACTAATATAATATTATATTATAATATAATATAATATTATAATACAATCAACCTTGGGTTATGTGTGGCCTATGCCAACCCTTATACAATATAATAATATATCCCCCAAATATCTATTCCTAGGTATCCTACCAGGCTAGTATTATCTATATTATGGGTGATTATTATGACTAACATATAGTTGGATTTGATAGGATTGATCATGAAAGTCAAGATTTGTATCAATCGATGGTGTTCTTAATAAGTGATTCTTCACTTTTTCTCTCTCTTGCGCATATGACTACCACATGTCCTCATATTATATGGAACTCTCTATATGGACCTCCTTCATTTGAGCATTAATGTTTTCCTCCTTGGGTTCCCAATTGGTTGCAATGTGTTTGGCAATAGGCTTTACCATATCCTTTTCCTCTTTTCCATGCTCTCCTCCATTCAAAGGACTATCTAGGCTATTAGATTCAAAATCAATGGCTCATAGGCCTTAGCACCCTTGACATGGCTAGATTTGGGTAGAAGATAAACTTCAACCATAGATGGAATATCTAATGGTCAATATATATTCTAAGTTTTTCCACCTTTCCTTGGTATTATTTTCCCTCTAAGTAAATATGGGAAAAACCTTTTGACTGTCTTGCTTGATCTATCGCACTTTCAACTGAGTATATTTTGAGTGAAGTGGTGTTATAGGGAAAGGTTCCCTACACTCCTCATCATCTTCAATATGAACATCCCTTATTATCAATTTATAGAATTTATCTATATATCCTTTCACTCCTGAATACTTTTGTTTAAGGTTTTGAAGTCTACAATACTATTTAGTAATCAACATGTAAAATTTTAGACTTCAATTTAACTATAAGCTTATCCCAAGTTCAAATTGTATCCTTCTCTTTTTGTTGCCTCTCTGTTTGGACATGATTACACCAAATCAAAGAATGTCACTTCAACCAGATACATGCAAGTTTAACCCACTTTGGATCCTCCATATATTTATAATCAAAGAATATTTCCATGTCTATTATCCAATAAATCAACTCTTTTGAGTTTAAAATTTCATTAAAATCTAGAGTGTCAATATTTGGCTTACATCACATGTTTGATATTACATGAGTCAACCATTGCTCTAGTTCATATCCTTGCTCTTCATATTGAGCTTCCATATGAATAGTTGCCTCCTCTTCACTATCACTAATTTTCTCAAGATGAATACCTTTGCTCTAGGTAGTCTCAATCACATCTAACTTAGTGGTAATTCCTCTACGCATTTATGCTATATATGTGGGTTAGGGTTCCAAACCATGCATATTTATCTTCCTTATTGCATTATATTTTTCCAATACATATCACAATCAACTATGATACCAAATGATGTGGTTGAGAGATGGTATTCCTCCTATGGATGACCTTATCACACAAAAAATATCCACTCAACCTAGGGATGGTAAAGTTACTTGAATGACATTTTTCACCCCATTGTATGATCACATTAATTGTATAGTCATCGTCATTACATTATATGATCGTTTTCATTATATGATGGTTTGAATGTATGACATTCTTTTAGTCATTGTACAATGCATTTTTAGTTGTATGACAACTTCATTGTATGACATCATATAATTGTATAATGGGTGTAATTGCACAATAGGTTATTTTATTGTATGACACTTCCTTAAATGTATTGCCACATAAAATTGTGTGGTAGAGTCAAACATGGTTCAGTATTTGATATGGTAAATTACTCTTGTACAAGACAGTATCATCCACAAATAGTTGTTTCACGGGTTGGTTCCAGAGGAGAGTTATTATTCTCTTATTATCTATTTATCATCTAGATACCTTCCACTTTGAATGGCATGATTAGAAGATGGTGGTAACCTTTCCCTTGAACAACTCCCATGCTTCAATTTATACAATGCTTCCTGTTGACTAACATTATCATTTGGAATGCAATTATTATCTCACCACAATCTTGCACACATTCAAACATACAACACATTATGATGACTACTAAATATATAATTACACATTATTTACTCAAGCAAATTTTGTGTAATGGATTCAAAAAATATATATATTATCATGACTTATAATAGTTACATCATGAAATTCTCATCACATGCCATTATAAATAGAAGTATTCTCAACAGTTTGTGCTTTCTATTTTTAGGCTCTCCTCCCTCTTTCATCTTGGCTTCTCTTTCTCCTTTATTTTTTTTCACCAAAAACTAACCCCCATGTGACATCTTTACCTTCCTTTATATTTCTCTCCCACCTCAATGTTTGTTTGGCTCCCCTTATGGTAGTTCATGAAATAGGTCTTCTTCTCTCCTCACACCTATCATTGTCTCTACCTCTTCTTTTCTAGATTATCTTATACTTCTCCCTACTAATTTTCTCTCCTCTTCCTATGTATTTTATCTTCCTTTTATCCTCCTCTTCATTTTCTCCTTTGTGTTATCCAATTTCTAAGGAATAAATGTGTATTATATACACATGGGTGGTAGTGATGGTTACCCTTATGGTAACCATTTGGATGCCCTTGCATAAAAATGAATCAAGAGAAAATTATCAAACATTGCTTTTATTTTAGCAAAAATATCATTGAGTAACACAAGAAATATTCTACCTTACAAAATCATCCAAAATGGATAAGAACTCAACTTACAACAAAATATATGCAAGAGGAAGATGAAATATTGAATAGTACAAAGACAAATATAAAAACAAATGAGAATTTTAATATGAGTGTTATATCAACAAATGCATGGTGTCAAACCAAGGATACTATAGCTCAAAATAATAAAAAAATATATACCAAATGACTCTTGATGATGTACAAAAAACAATGTCAAAAAAAAAAATAATTTATATAGAAATTGAAAAATATACCCAATATGTAAGTTGTGAAACTAGCAATCTTCGTAAAAAAAAAATAGATGCAATTTGAATCCCATGATGGTAGAAAAATATTGTGAGAGAAGGGACCTTATTCAAGAAATAAACATAGCATGTGACACATGGGATTTGAGCATTGATAAAAAAATATAAACAATGTGTTAAAGGGAATGTTAGCACTAGCAACATTAATAGAAAGACAAAAATTTATAAAAAAGAAACACTAAAAGTAACAAACATTAACATAAAATAAATAAATGGTGGATTCAATAGAGTTATAATTTTTTGGAGAAAATAATCACTATAAAATTTTTTATCAAGAAAAGGATCTTGATAAGCATAGGTTCATCTATAAATGATCATATAATGATTATGCTTACAAAGGAAATAACATTTAAAAAGAATATGTAATTGATACACGAATAAAGTTCAAGTAAAAATAAAAAAGACAAAACCAAAAAGGACATGTGCCAGAGTGCATACCAAATTTGTGCTAGAACTATAGTTGGAAAGAATGCAAGAGAAAAAGTCTTCTATTTCGAGTTCTCAAGCTGAGATTACACATTCTTCCTCTTTGGGATCGGGTTCGAAAAAAGTATATGGTAAAGGTTTCTATTTTGCTAAAGAGGTGTGGGGATCTACACTTGGAAAGTATTTTTCTAACAATGGTAAGAAGCCCTTGGTTTCTCCAGTCGCTTATCCGATTTTGGAGAGCCCCTCTATGGATACCCATGGGGAATTTTGAGGGATTATTAAATGTGTTTGGTTGAGTGGTAAAAGGAGAAATATGGTGGATTTCTCCCAACTTTCTAAGGTTGTCAACATGGATGATGTGGTGGAGGTCCTTCCTAGACCTATTGCCAAAGACAAACCAGTTGCTGAGATGTACTCTTAAGGTAAATTCATTGGGAAGAAGAGCACAATTCTCCACAGTATTCGCCTGATGGAGATCAAAAAACATGTGGTTTGGAGTTCAATGAATATAGCTTTAGACTATGCTGAGGAGGCTACCCAGATGTCTAGAGAAATTATTCATGATTTTGATTATCTGATGTAGAACCACATTGGTTCTCTCATTGGTTAGTTTATTGGTTTTTTTGGAGCTTCAGGGATCCACCTCTCTATTTGTTTTTGTTACTGCTTTATTTTTTTTTGTTTATGTTGGTTTGCACTTTGTAAAATGTTTTTGGGTCCCTTTCAAAATCCTCTTTTCTCTTAATATTACCAAAAAAAAGAATGCAAGAGCAAAAGTCACTACTATAACTAGAGTAGGAATGTCAAAATTAAGAACAAAGATTGACAACATACCAAATAATGTAATATAGGGGGTTATGGTGTATATTACATTATTTTGTACCTTGAAAATACCTTGCAAGTACATTGTAAATATTTTGTAAATGCTATGTATATATGGTTTGAAGGAGTCTTGTAAATTTTTATTATTTTATAATAATTAGGTGTTTCTCATTATTAGGGAGTCAATAAATATATTTCTCCTATGAGAAATATGAAGAGTCATATCTCTCATGAGTTCAAGTTGATGAAGAGTTAGTTGAAGTTAAAATTTCAAGTCTTTTGTAAAGGCTATTAATAAGGATATCATGTGAGGAAGATATAACTAGAACTTGTAGTACACATTCTTGTACTATAACACTTTGTAGCACTATCATATTTGTGAATATAATATGAGAGTTTTACCTTGAGTTATGGGTTGATTATATATGTGTGATTGTGTTCCATTATTATTATTTTTACAAGAAAAAAATCATAATTTTATTTCAAGAATGAAAGAAAATTACACTTACCAAGTTCCTTTGCACAAAAAAAAACCCAGATAAAAGTAGATTACTAGGATTAAAAATATAATTATAGTCGGGCATATTAGAGAGGAAAAAATCCATCTTCAAAAGAACCTAGGGATAATAAGGATAAATATCCTTATATATCAATACTTAATCATCCAAATAATCTCCATGTCCAAAACCTGGATAGAAAATAGTGAAAAAGGAACCAACAAAAAGAAAAGAAACAGTTAAAATCTAACCATAAATATCTAATCAAATGAATAGACCCATAGTAAAAAAACCTAGAGCTAGCATAGAAACGAGGGGTATGGTATGTGGGTGAAAGAAGAAACTCCATCCTTGTTCTTTTTCATTTGAAAGAAACCTTATGGAAATTTTTGACCTTCTTTTGATAACCTCTATACTTGATTTAATTCCCTTTAAATATGAGTAAAAAAGATATTTCCAAAAAGTAAAATCACCTCCAACAATTCATCTCCCACTCATCTAAGAAGATTAATTGAGTAGATCTACTCATCCAGTTAATGAGTAGAGTTGAATCTAAAAAAAATATATAATTTTTTCACATTTATCTCTATAGCACACTTCGTTAGTGATTCAATGCATAAAACTTAGCAAAATTATTGGAACATATCCCAAGACCTACTTTGTGTGTGTGATATATATATATATATATATATATATATATATATATATATATATATATATAGAGAGAGAGAGAGAGAGAGAGAGAGAGAGAGAGAGAATGCACATGTGTGCATGTGTGTAAGTAAGAAATAATTCTAGATAATGGATTTCTATGAGTAATATAGGTGAGGAAGATAATTTCAAACAAGCAAAAGGAAGCTTCAAAACATTGTTTAGTAGTTTTATTTGCATATATGTTTATGATAGTATAAGTTAGTTTAAAATTTATCAAAAATATGATGGATACTATGCCATATTAGGAGATAAAACTTTAGATTATTATTTTTTATTAGTAAAAGATATTTTTGAAAGGACCCTAAACCTTTTACAAAGAAAAAAGAAACAAGACAACCCTACCAAGATCACCTACAAACAACAACCAAGCTATAATAAAGACAAAAGGATCCCAAGCTCATCTTTGGGGAAAAGCACCAAACCAACCAACACTAGAAATAGAATAGAGATAAGGTAAACGTTTATACACCAATAAAAGGAACATCCAAAGACCACCAAAATACAATCAAAATTGAACTAGCATAGAGGACATAGACTGGATGACCCTTGCACCCAAAAAAAAGAATAAACATCAACCACCACTTACTTAGTTGCAAATGGACTGGTAGAGACATCTTAAACCACTTTGGTGCTCTCCTTGGTACTGTAATTTATTGCTTTCACCATCTTAAAATCCTATTGGAAAATGGTCCATGTGGTGTTAAATTCCATGGATGAATTCTCCACAATATCCACAAGGATAACAATTGGATCAGTCATATATTTCATGTGAGTCTCATCCTTCATCCGAAATAAAAATTTAGTAGATAATCCTTCAATATTGGGAATTTTAAACTTTATTGGTGAATTGTATGACGTCTCTTTGTCTCTTCTAGATGATATTTGTATTTTTCTCATGGAGGATTTTACTCTGGCTAACCAATGTTTGGGTTTGAATTTGACCAACAAAGGAGTGGAACCGAGAACCCCCTTATCTTTAGGATTGACCATGTCAAATGAAGCATCTCTTCATCACTAACAACAATCCACCAAGGAATATCATAAGAGCTAGCATTAGGAGGATTACAGAGCATACCCATGGTAATAATTTTATCCCTATAAGATTATTTCTATAAAATATGCTTCTACAACATGAGATGAAGACCTTGGTTCTTTGGGTGGGTCGATGAATCCTCCCTAATGCTCTCCACCAAAATCTCCATTGATCTCACCAATTAATTAGGGATATTAATGTCTTTAATATCCCTTATATGGTTTAGAAAATCCAAATAGAAGCTTCTAAAGGGCACATTGACTTCATCCATGGTAAAGTATTGCATTATTAGCACCAGGACCCTATCCCATGGAGAAGGAAGCCTATTTTTGATGATCCCATCATTTTACTTCACAAGTATCTTGCTAAAATAACAAATTTAAGCAGCCAAGGAATGTCTATCCCATTGAATGATATCCCCATAATTGGGAAGCTCTATTACCTTAGCTATAATATGGTTGGTCATCTTAAAGGTAAGCCCCCGAACAGTAACTCTCTTATTATTCCACGATCTAGAAAACTCCATTGAGATATTAAGGTCTGTGGTAGTGAATTTGCGTAGAAACATAAACCCATGTCTATCTAGGATTGCTTTGACATTGGCATCCATTTGATTATTATCAGGTTCAAGTAATTATAATTATATTAATTAGAATAAATTAAATTACCCACTTGATAAAATATTTATCTTATAAGGGTGTTTGGTCACTTGAAGCCCTTATAAAGACATCGATATTCCTTTGGTTTGTAGTCTAAAAATATATATAGGTCATAATTTACAAATAAGAGGATAGCATGGACCTCTTAGATATGCCTTATCTAAGAAGTTATAGAAACATCCCATAATCCACTTCTTCACTATTTCTTTACTTCCATCATTAAGAGATACTTTTTCAAACCAATGATAATCTTTCTAGTTGTTGCATTAACAAAGAAAAAATTGATGAAATGTGAGATACATTATTTCAAATCTAAACCAGAAAATATTATGTAGAAAATCAATCCTAAATCATTATTTGTTAGATGTTGTGGCTTGAAATGAGTAATAGATTAATTTTTTTAATAACAAAATGGAATGCTTGTTTGGATTTGTATTGGTGTATCTCTTCAAAATATTGATAGGTATGCTGCTCATCATGGGAAGTCTTAAATATGAAAAATATATTCTAGATACTTGGTTATAGAATTTTTAGTTAGAGTGATCTACAATCTTGGAGTTAATGGAAATAATCTACATCAAGTCATAGTAAAATGAAAATATCCAAAATTTGGGTTTATCAAACATAGAATACCTATAAATTATCCTCTGCTCCTACAATAAAAATCCTTCTATAACTATGGGATAATAGTTTCAAGGTCTAGATCTAAGGTCATAAATGCTAAAAGTTGTTGGGGCTTTTAATAATTTATTGTTGTTGACTCGTCTCTTGACTACTATGTTGGTGTGGTTGCACCAGTACTCTTCCATCATATTTTTGTTGGAATGCATCACCTTGCTAACACAACAAGCATGGCCCCCTTGACTAATGTAGGTTGGTAAGGTAGACTCACGTGTATGGTTTATGGTTGTCATGGTTGACATGCGGTTGGATATAATAGGCTTGGCCATGAAAATTAAGCTTTGTGGTTAATGTTAGGTGTTATTATTAAATAATACTTTACATGTTTCCTCCCTTGCTTGCATAGATACCACATGTTCACAGATGAGGTGAAAACCTCTATGCCTAATGTTGATCCTTCTCTATCTAAGCATTGATATTTTCCTCCTTGGGCTCCCAACTAGTCATCACATATATGTCCCTAAGCTTTATCAGATCCTTTTCCTCTTTTTTATGCTCTCCTCTACAAGGACCACACAAACTATTAAATTGAAAATCAATGGCCCATGGACCTTAGCACCCTTGATGTTGTAGGATTTGTGTGAAATATGAAAATGAACCATAGATGGAAGATCTAATGGTTGGTGTAGCTTTTGAACTTGTCCATATTTCGTAGGAGTTCTTTTTCATTAGACTTTTGACAGTGTATATTTTAAGTGAAGTGGGGCTATAAGGAAAAGTTCCATACAACTTTGGCATCTCCCAAGGCTTTTTAGCCTGCTAAAAAGAAAGTGAAATAGACCTCTTGCCTTGTCCATTTGGTGTAGAGTCAAAATTAGAAACCAAATATGGTTGGATCTCGTTGGGGATCCTTATCCAAGTCTTATTGAAGTGGATATGGAAATTATCCATTGTATTTTTAGGTGCTATCTTGATGGTCATGAGTTGCTCCAAAATGGATGATCCATATGCTTTCTCTCTAAATATATTAATCAAGAGCTCTACTAACTATCTTCATATTTTGACTGATCATGGGATGAGGCTAAGGTACAAGTCATGCACTCTCCCTCAAAATTTAGTTGCCAATAGCCTCAAGGGTATGTATTGCTTTTTAATAAAATATATAGTGCACAAGTTCACCAAGTGTTGCAAGTATTTTGTCAAAGTGACAACACATTCTCTTAAGAAGTAGGGTAAGGACTTGAGTGCTAAGGAAAGAATCAAGTCCCATATATCATATGGAACTAGTGTAATTAGGGGACCTTTATTATTCTACTCCAATAATATTCTACGAGGATGATAAACTGTAGTTTCCATGTTGTATCATCAATTTCATCATTTTTTTCTTTAATTTAGTAGCAACACTAGCTCTTTTTGATTGGTTCAAGTGAAGGATCTACTTAGAAGACTTCTAATAATATAATTTTGGGCCTTTAAAGCTGAGATTAAAATCACCAGGTGGGTAGATTTTGCTTCAACAAGCTCATGAGATAGAGATACCCATTAAAATTTTGGTCTTTATTTTATCGAATGACTTCTTCAAAGTCTATATCTTTGTTGGACATTTTGAGTCCCTAAGATGAAATGTTGTCATTGATGTCAATAGAGAAATAAATTTCAAAAGGATATATGAAAGGTTTTTGTGAAAACCAAGGCAAGGAAAATAAAAGATTTTATTTAAAACCATGGACAATAGATTTGATCTAGATTTCTCGTAAAACCCATGTTGGGCTTTCGTTTCATCAAAAAAGGTGCCCCGATGATGGAGTTATTTGAGTTTTAATGTTTGGTTTAAACTTTAATTATTTAAAATTTAAATTCCAATTTAAATTCAAATTTAAATGGAAAGTTTCCCGCCGATATCATCATGCAAAACAATTTTAATACTTCCACTGACGTATTCAAAGTGTTATTAAAAACTATATATAGGGATGACAATTAAACCAAATAATTATCCTTGCTCTCGTGTGTTAATTGCCTTGGAAATTTGAAAGAGCTTGTGTGAATTGTTGAAAAGGAAGTAGCGAAGAACACACAGTGATTTGGAAATATCAAATGTGGTATGAGGTATGGCGCATTGGCGTATCGATTTTGCTAAGACTGTGGGCATGGCAAATATCAGGGATCGAATCCCCTTGACGACAGCGTGTGGGAAGTGCTTTGGCACTTTGTCCTTTGCGGTAGGTGGAGGAAGATTAAAGGTCCTTTTGGCCTTTGCTTTTCCAATGAGCACTTTGGCTTGGTTGGAATCTTAGCTATGGCTAAGAAGCTCACGGTGTGTGGCGGACGGGGGTTCGAATCCCCTTGAGAGGTATTTACGTTTTTGCCTTTAATAATTTTTATTAGCCCTAAAGTTTGGAGTTATAAGGTATTTAATGAGAATTAAATTTTATCATTAGGGCTGTGATTATTATTGCAAAAGCATATTTGATTTATGTTTTATTTTGATGGAAATGGAGAATTGATTTTAGGAGAAATAAGGAGTTGTTAAAGTGATATTGAGAGATTTATTGTGGGTTATTCTTAATAAGGGTTTTTATTAAAATAGAATTTGGTGGATGTGTTTATGAAGTTGGAGTGAAAAGGGTGTAAACTAAGTTATGCTTTTATTGTGATTATTTAAAAGACCACTAACCCTTATTAATATTGAAAAGTAAAGTTGTGATTAAGGGTAGCAGATTTTATGGACAACTTATTGGCATCAAAAAGGTATGGGTACATTCTCCTATTAATTATTTGTGGTGGTTGATTTCTGAAATATCATTGGAGTGAAAAGGATTAATTGAAGTTTCCTTTGTGAAGATGGTTGGTTGAATGCTTCAAGGTTTTCTGGTTTGTGAGTTGTATTTAAACCTTGTTTCATTAGCATTGTTGTTGAAGCCCATTAATGATGAAATGAACTTGAACATGATCTAGAAAAGAACATGAGCATAATTGTTATGTGAAACTTGAGATAAAGCATTGTTGGAAATATTTTGAGCTGGTTTATACATGCTTGAACTAGGGTTTGTGAGAAAGGGTTGTTCCTTGATGTGATTGGCTTGAGTTGAGTTGGTTAAGCCTAGTCATGTGGATGTGTGAAATAGTTTTTCAAGTTCCATAAAACAAAATATTCTATATTCTGATTTGAGTTGAGATTGAGATTGAAGAATAGGACATATTGAGTCTCTAACAATTATCTTTATGCTTCTATTGAGTTGATATTGGGATTTGAGTATAGAACATATAGAGCCTCTAACAATTATCTTTATGCTTCTATGATATTGATTTGAGTTAAGATTGAGATTTTAAGAATAGGACATATTGAGTCTCTAACAATTCTCTTTATGCTTCTATTAAGTTGAGATTGGGATTTGATTATAAAACATATATAATCTCTAACAATTCTGTTTATGCTTCTTTGAGATTTAATTGAGATATTGATTGTACTTTGAGTATAGAATATATTGAGTCTCTAACAATTCTCTTTATGATTCTATGAGATTGAACAAGTTCTGTGTGAGCTTGTTAAGCATATTTGAGACAAGTATTTGAGAAGGCTTGTGGACTGTTTCGAGTCAAGCTTTTGTGAAAGCTTGCTAAACAGATTTGAGCAAGTCCAAGAGAGGACTTATTGAGATTATTTGAGCAATTCCAAGAGAGGACTTATTGAGCAGATTTGAGCAAGTCCAAGAGAGGACTTATTGAGCAGATTTGAGCAAGTCCAAGAGAGGACTTATTGAGTAGATTTGAGCAAGTCCTAAAGAGGATTTGTTGAGAAGATTTAGACAGGTTTTGTGTGAACCTATTGAGAAAATTTAGATAGGTTTTTGGGTGAACCTATTGTGCATATTTTATCATGTTCTGAGTAAACCTAATGAGCATAATTGTACTAGACCGACTATATTGTGTTTAGTGCAAGATATTGAGCAAAAATATGCTAGACCGATTGAATTATGTTTGGTATAGTATTGAGATAAAGATTTGGAGGTGATAGAGTATAGAGGACAGAGTCTCAGTGGATAGAGATCCAACAACCAAGACAATTGAAGATAGGATCTGAGTGAGAAGTCTTCAAGTGGAGAGAGATCCACCAGTCAATATAGCATGGAGACAGAGTCTTCTAGAAGATCACTAGCCAGAGCAGAGGGGGAAAGAGTTATCTAGTGGAAGAGATCCACGAACTTGAGATTAGGGGATCAACATCTCCTTTGGACCAAGGTCCATAAACATTGTAATTTGGGAAGGATTCCCAAGAGATCATTTGAGAAATATTTAGAAGAAATATTTTCTCTGTGGAGGTAGCCCACATTGGGTGAACCACTTTAAAATTTGTGTCTTTATTGTGTGTGGTGTTTTGTACATTGCTTTGATTAATGCTATTGATAATGCTATCTATACACTGTATAATATTGATTTGAGAAGAAAAGTAAAAAGCGGTCTTATACTGTTCACCTCCCCTCTCAGTACATGCTTGTGTTATTCAATTGGTATCAGAGCGGGTTCCTTCAAAAGAGTTTGACAACTTGAAGGAAAAGTGGTCTAAGAACACAATGGATCAAAAGGATCAAAATAATGAGGCCTTCAATAATAAAGTACCAATATTTTATGGAAGTGACTTCCTATATTGGTGTGTGCTGATGAGATTTCACTTGATGGCACTTGGCAATGAAGTTTGGGATGCAGTGGAATTTGGGTACAATTCAAAAATTAATCTTACTACAGATAAGGAAGGTAGGTTTCTCATGCATGAAAATTCAAGAGCTATAAATACAATTATAATAGGATTACGTAGATCAAAATCTATGAAGGTGATGGAATGTAAAACAACAAAAGATATGTGGAAACTGTTGCAAACCATATATGAAGGAGATAAAAGTGTCAGGAAAGCAAAGATCATAAATCTCAAAGGAGAATTTGAGAATATAAGAATTAGGGATGATGAAAGCATTCGTGACTATCTCAACAAGGTTAACGAACTTATACATGATATGAAAGATCTTGGAATGAAGGTTGATGAATCTGATGCTTGTGATAAGATCTTGAGGACTCTTACAAAAAGGTATAGTGAATTTTTTTTTCCATAGAAACATCACTTGATAGTGATAATCTAAAAATAAATGCTTTGCTTGGTATGCTTACAAATTTTGAGATAAGAACAAAAGATCCTATTACTCCAAAATAAGTTGCATTCAAAGTGGACAGTAATAAAAAGGGTAAGAACACATAATCAAGCAATTAATCTTCTAGTGATAAAGAAGCTAGCTATGGTAGAAGAGATAAAGGGTTCAAAAAACCAATAGATATGAGATATGTCAAATTATTTCATTGTGGTAAGTTTGGACATTTTGCAATAGAATACAAAGAGCCAAAGATCAACAATGATGAAGAAAAACAGGATCATAGGTACAATCTGAAAATTATAGGTACCAAAAGAAAAACAAAGATGGACAAAACAGGCAAGGGAAGAAGTTCTTCCAAAGGCAAAAGAGAAGCTACTATGCGGATAATCCAAGTAATTACCAAATTGATAGTGATGCTATCTTTTCAGATAATGATAGAGATGAAGTATTGTTCATGGTTGAGGAAAAATGGCAAGTTAAGAAAAAGAATCCAGTTATTCTCAAATGTTTTAGATGTGGTAAATTTGGACACCTTGAATATGGTTGTACAAGATATGGTTATAGTTTTAGTGATGATGATTTTGAATATGTACTTGATAGAACAAATGAAAATATTCTAATGGCTTTAGAAGATAAAGAATTGAGTGATCCTATAGAAAGCAAGTCAAAAGAAAGAAATGATATGGACAAAGGAAAAAAAATAGAGGACTACTCAATAGAGAATGGTTATGATCTCAAATGTGAACTTATCTATGCTCTTGACACAGTGAAGAAGGTAATAAAGGAACACTCTAAGCTTGAAAGTGAGTTTTGTAGACACCAAAACAACACCAATTTGATCATGTGGCTACAAGCACTGACCGAATTGGCATACATAGCCCCTAGGGCAGCCTCCAAAGGTTAAACAGTGGTCCTAACCACTCCCAAAGTAGTTTTGGAAGATCAGAGGTCAATTTGGCACCTTTCAAGCACCCTGACACTTACTCATTCCACCCTGGGATGATTAGAATGCTATTCACCCCACCCCGGGATGATTAGCAACAATCGCTCTAGGGTGGGGCGAATAGCAGGTTTGACTGGAAAAAGGTCAAACCTTGAAAAATGGCAGCCCAGATCCGCCACTCAACTCCACCTTCAATGCATGGGAGTGTGAGTGAGCATTTCAAATCTCAAAGAGGCAGTCATAGAGGTAGTCATGGAGCCCTTAATCAGGGAGGAATCTTCTCTCCTTTGGGAAGGCATGATTGCCAAGTGGTGCCCCTGCATGCACATTCAAAGCAGACCTTCAGGTCTATAAAATGGTGAGTCTTCTCACCCCAAAATGAGGATAGAGTAGGAGAATTTGGAGCAATGGAGTGCTTCCAAATTACATCCTCACCCCTCACTTGTGCTTCTTACATCCTTGATCTCTCTTTTGGAAGGGAGGTTATTGGGTGAACATTGGAAGCACAATCCAGACCCAAAACCCAAACATTTGGCCACAATACCCCACCAAATTTGTTGACACAACCCCCTAGGAGGTTTTGGACCCATCCCAAGTGGATTGGTGTTGAAACCAAGCCCCAAACGATGGGCGTCCTACCCCCGGGCTCCCCCACACTGTTGTAGTCCTAATAACCCCACCCTAGAGTGATTAGAAATCTGTAGATTCCATATTTGCATTTTATTTTATGTCATTCATATATTCTTCCATTCAAATTTCATGCCATTCTGATGAGTTTTGACTGTGTTTTCATTGTTTTTCTCTTTCACTAACATATAGGGAGCATCTTCAGATACAGGGCGATCGAGGCCGAATCTACAAAATCCAACCTTCTAGGTCGTCTCAAAATGCCCTATTTTTCCTAACCCCAACTTTGCAGGTGTTTTGGAGGCCTCTAGATGGGACATTTAGGAGGTTGCTTTATGACATTTTATGACAGTCCTAATCGTCCCACCATGGAGTGATTAGAAATCTACAGTAGATTTCTTGACTGTTTCTTTTGAAATGTGTTAATTATGGTGTTTGCATGCTTCTATCCAAATTTCATCTTATTTTGACATGTTTTGATTACCATTTTAATTATTTCATGCATGCATCAACCGGAGGCCTTGGGGATTGCATGTTTCCCTCCATCCGTAGGTGCTACTAATCGTTTGTTATTTCTCTGAATGTAGGATATCAAAACAAGAGGGGTATCAAGGAACTACAAATCCATTCACATAAGCAGCGGTGACTTTTGGCCCACCCATTTCAAATGTGGGCACGCGGAAGATCCCGAAGGGAAGCGTACCATCCGTGGTGTAACAAAACTATATCTAACGCTCCTAGCCCCTAAAAAGGAAGGAGACTTATTGTAACCTGATCTCAAAGAAAAATTAATAAAAAAAAGGGCTGCACTTTACATTCGCTTTATATCTCGTTTCAGTTCGTTTGTTTTCCCTTTTCATGCACTTTAGTCCTTTCTTCATTCATAGGAGCTAGTGTTACATTTGCTTTTGCTTGCATCGCACCCGGTACGCCATTGCTTCCGTATCCTAGTGCTTTCAGTGGTGATCATGGTGGGACCCTGTCCCCTGATTTTGGGATCAAATTTTTGATCAAAATTTTGTGTTTTTGTTTGCAGGTGTTAATCCTTCAAGTGTTGGACTGCTGCTCGTACCACCCTATGACGAATACAGACTAGAATTTGTGCCACCCCGGGAAAAATAAGGCATTCGTCCCATCCTATGATGAATACAGATCTGCTATTCATCCCACCCTGGGACGATTAGCTCTCTGTGCATTTTTTGAGCAGAAACTCAGAGGCATCTAGTTTGGGCAGAGAAGAAGTAGGTTTTCTGAACATCCTCTGTAATTTTCTATCTTCGTTTCTGTGATTTTTCTATTTTCTTTTCTTGCATGGAAAATTTTACTGCATGTTTCCTTTCTTTGCACAAGTAAAAATAACCACACACACCACATGATAATTTAAACATCAAGGAGTTGGTCGTAAAACCCCAACACTTGATCAAGACCAACGGTGGATTTCATCACCACCTTGGCTTGAATTTTTGCATACATAACCCCGATCGCTATTGTTGCTAGACGTAAATCCTGATGAAAGCTGACCAAGTGTAGCTAGGGTGATTCCCAATGCATGAGGATAAGTCTTCTATGGTAGGTGTCAAAAATAGGGTGATTCCCCTTCCGTACCGCCTATGTTCCACGTACTGTTTTGCTCTCGCGTACCAATAGTTTCCCTCACATAAGGGCGGGTATATTGAGAGGTTTAGTATAATGGCCTAGCAGTGGTATATTGAAGGGGCAACCATTTTGGGAGATATAAGAGCCCTCATATTGCATATACAACAAAAATTTCTTTACAAGGTTTTCACCACAAAATCAAAACACACTAAACCAGATCTAGGGCACACCTTTAATCTATAAACGAGATAATCATTGCTTTGATTGTGTGGTCCCATTTTGTTTAGTGTAGCATAAAAAATTGTAAAGAAGATAAAAACCTACATATCTTGTAGAGAGACACCACCATGGTGTACACTCACAGCCAAGCCCAATCACGGGCAGAAGCTGCAAAAAGTGTACAAGGGGGCACAAGTCGCCTCCGCTATAGCCCCAAGGACTTGGTCATACCACCTTGGTGGCCTGACCCACAAAATAGTCCACATCATACCATGATGGAACGAGACTATAGAGGCACCCCTTCGAGGGGCACACCCATGCAACATAGACCCTTTTAGGAGGAGTCCATACACGTGGCACTCAACATAGACGGGAGGGCTCCCTTAGACACTCGTTATGAGTGGCCACCACATGATGAAGCACTAGAACAACATAGGGTCCATAAGGAGGGGCCACATGATTACATCATCCCTCCTCTACCCCTTATTACTGTAAAAAAAATAGGCCAAATCTAGAGCGCAAGGCTCTTCAGACAGGGCGAGCCAACTCTGCCCGCCCCTTTCACATATACGAAAGGGAGCACGAGGAAAACCAATACATTCCTCAAGAGCAATATATAGTGTAGAAACAATGCGCTTCCGCACCTGCTATTTATCAGGATCACCTACTGAGGCCAGAGCCTCGGGTGAATGTTGCTAACCTCGATAGAGGGAAGTGACCTATAGAGATCTCGGATCACCACGACCAAGATAGATGTGTAGGGGAGGCATCTAGGCCTCCTAGACTCAAGACGATGGAACAAATTGACTTGGAATTTGCCAAACATGCCACCCTCAAAGTGTAAATCACGCAGCTTGAGCAAGACCAACAATAGTTAGAGCACCTATATCACCTTAGCAAAGAGCGCATTCGACGTCAGACAAATGAATTGCTCTAGAACACTATGCCTGAGAGGGTCCCAACCCCTCGCATGCATAGGATAGAGTTGTATGAGAGGCACAACCCCTTGGTGCGAGATAGGTCTCCATGACCTTATCAAGTGTTACCTCCAAGACCTCCTAGACCTGAGCGGGAGACCACCCCTAGAGCCAATGATGGGTACCCTCCACGGGCACCCACCCATGTTTATAGGTCATGCCCAGGAAATCCTCAAGAAGCCTATGAGGAGTTTGAGCAAGAAGAAGAGTGGGCTGAAATGCCCTACCAAGGAAGGGGGCGCTACTCGGTTGCCCCTCCATAGGCCTCAAGTTCCCCGCAATTCACAACGGGAACAAACCAAGGAGGAAGAGATCAAATATTCCGATGCATACAAAGCGCTACTAGAGCGCTTAGAGTCTATGGAGACCAAGACTTTTGGGCCCCAAAAGCCCACTTTATGCCAGCTCCATAGTCACCCGGTGCATCCTTCAGTACCGACACCCCCATACCCTGAACACTTCAAAATGCCTCAATTGGCAATATTTAGAGGGGATGAGGATGCCCAAGAGCACATGACAAGATTCTTGAGCCAATGCTTTGGCATTCAGGACAATGATGCTTTGCTTCTAAGAAAATTTATAACCATGTTCGCAAGCCCTGCCTCGAATTGGTTTACCCAGTTGTCGAAGCATAGCATCAGCAACCTGGACCAGCTAGTGGACGCATTCCTTGAACATTTTGCTTTCAACACCAAGAAGAAGGCATCGTTAAGCGACATAGCTAGCCTCAGACAGTATGAGGAGGAGACCATGGTGGCCTATGGAAATCGATGGAGAACGTTGCTTTCAAAGCTTCCTTACCTCCCTCCCATGGCCGACCTGACCCAAATGTTCTCAAAAAGTTTCCTAAGATCGATCTTCATGCTATTGTAGCTGTAGAAATACGCCACTCTCGAGGAAGCTCTAGCACAAGATAGAATCATTGAGGAGATCAAGATACAAGATGGCAAGATTGCCAAGCCACACAAGAAAGAGTGGCCCAAAAATGCCAAAATTGGGTCCACGCAACCAAAACCCATTGTGGTCAATCAGGTTGCCATAAACATACCAAAGCCTACACAAATGACACAGCCCCCAAAGGCTAATTATCAAGCAGTTCCTCTTGACAGATATGAGAAGGAAAATCATAGGCAAGAGAAAAATTAGCAGCGTCACCCTAGGCGACAATTCACACCCTTCACAGAATCTAAAGACTCCTTGTTTGACCGTTTGTCCATGGTAAACTTGATAAACCTGCTAGAAAGTCAACCCATAGACCCCAACGTGCCAAAACCCAAGGGCTATAGGGAAGACTTGTACTGTAGATTTCATCGATAGAAAGGACATGACCTTTATGCATGTTGGAAGTTCAAAAGCTTAGTGCAAGACCTAATAGACAACAAAATGCTAGCGGTGGATAATCCCGTAGCACCAAACAACCAATAGATGGAGGTCTTCAAAGACCCCCTGCCTACCCATGATGTGTAGGCAAAGACTCTTCAAGTCAATGAGGTGACACAAAACTGCCCCATGCAAGGGTATGTAGGGATGATAAGCATAGTGACATGGAACAAGAGGTACCCAAGCACAACTGCCCCCACTGCAGCTACAGGAGAGGTTCCATCAACGTCACAACCTCAACAACACCCTACGCAACCTCCTCTACCTAGACCAGTGGCCACGATTTGGACTAAACTTACCCAAAGTTTAAGGACCACGTCGGCTAGGCTCTCCATCTATGAGCTCATCCAACAATCACCGCCCCATCGGGAGGCTCTAATGGAGATACTCAAAGCCATCGAGCTACAGCCCCATGAAGAAAAATCTTTCAACAACTTTGTGGGACATGTAAAATGATGTACAGAACCAATCATCACCTTTAGAGAAGATGAACTAAAATTGATGATTGGTGATATGGTGGATCCACCCTTGCACGTCATTGCATGGGTCAATGAGATTCCATTTAAGAGGGTGTTGGTGGACACTAGCTCATCCAAAAATATAATCACAACAACGGTATTGAAACACCTCAAGTTGCCAGCATCTCACATTGTGGCCTCCACCTATACCCTTCGAGCATTCAACGACGTGATATGCTCGACGGTTGGCACAATTGTCCTGCCCATCCAAGTGGGACAAAAGACTATTCCTACGTTGTGCCACATCCTGGAAGGTGAGATGGCCTATAATATTTTGCTGGGCCGGCCTTGGATCAGGGACATGAAGTGTGTCCCTTTGATAGCCCATCAATGCCTAAAGTACACATACGAAGGGCAAGTGCATGTAGTCTCGACAGACTTAGAGCCCTTCAAGTATTGCAATGCGGTGTAGCTGATGCCACAATCGACCCTTCCATCGACACATTTGGACTTTTAGTTGAATCCATCCAAATAGGGTCTGATTCTACATACATCCCCGTTGTTAAGTCCCTCAAATCCCCAATCGGGTCCATCTTCATCATCTGGTCCTTCACCAACGATGCCACCTACGGTGGCCACACCAAAGGACAATGGGAAGAAACCCTTGGAAGAGGCACCACCATCAGTCTCAACCATCTCTATCGAAGAGGTGCCTAGCCGAATGGAAGTCGAGATGCCTAGTTCACCCAACATGGAGTGGACCCAGGAAGAACTCCCATTCCCTCCCCCTCAACCACCAATGATCACCATTGAGATGGCCAATACGGGCCTGGGGGAGTATCTAGTGTGGAACATTGTAGCAACACCCACGCTTGAGTCCATGCAGGACATGGGGAGACCTTGCCTCCCCATCGGCACTATTGTCCCTCTGGGCTACCCACCAAATCAGATAAATTTTGTATATGGGGGCCTCGACAACGACATTGAACCTTACCTGCAAGAAGAAGAGGATGAAGAGCCCTTTGCTGAGAACTTCAACTATCTGTCCAACCCAGAATTCGATTTGAAATACCTTGGCCAATGTAATTGGCATGGATATGGGTTAGGCAGATATGAACAAGGGGTGCACGTTCTTTGTAAACCAAGATATCAGATGTCGTATGATAAATCAGGAGTAGGGTTCAACCACCCTCTGCCCCTTGACATCTTGGTAGAGAACATGCAAGGCCTAGGGCTAGGCAATAAGGATGGGTTGGCACAAGATCCATATGCCAATCCTAACACAACATACACATTGGGGGATTATCTCCCATTGTTAAAAACCAACCTTGTGGGCCTCAACAATTCCTCCCCTTTGATCGAGAAAGGGGAAAGTTCGAGAACTCGCTTATAAAAGGGATATAGACAAGGTCAGGAAGGATCTTCAGAAGATGATTCGAGTATGAGGTAGCACCTTGGGACCCTTTCGAGTCCGATAGCAATCACTCGCAAGTGACGCCCATAGATGACTATCAGGAGAACTTCATGGCAATGTTCCCCTTGGATGCTCCAATCGAGCAAATGCCACCTCAAGAGAATCAGGTCCTCCCATAGAGAGCAGAACAACCTCGATGGGACCAAATCAACTTGCTCGAGTAGAATGAGCCTCACATGTCACAAACAATCATTAGATCCAATGAAGGCCTATGGATCTCTGATAGCGATTATGAAGATGAGATTGAGATGGCATATCTCAACCACATGCGGCAGCAACAACGAGAATACCCCATGGACATTGATGATATGTTTGAACAACTAAACATGGGGCCAAGGCATAGGTGGCACCTAAACCAAGCAAAGTTAGACCAATTGTTGCACCCACCACTTCAGGCATACAGAGAGCACCTTCCACCCAGAGACCCTATAGAGCCATCAGTGCCAAGGGTAGACCCTATCCTGTTATCCGCACATAGGGCTGATCCATTTGTGCCAATACCCATAGAGCTAGATCCGGAGCACAAAGATCACCAAGGATGTCTAAGTCACCACCCGTGTGGTAATGGAGACCAAATTCACTTCATCAACATGATCTCCATTGACTTAACCGCCCCCATCCGCAATCCAGCCGATCCAGCACGACCATTGTATCTAAACCTAGATGCCATAGACTAGGATCATGCTAACTCACCACCATCCCCATCAGAGTACTGGCCTTGCGGTGAGATGCTTCATTTCACCCCAAGACCACCTCAGGATATCTTCCATGCTGAAGAGGAACCCAACGTTCCAAACATAGATCTAAATTTGGCAAATGATATCCACTTAATCCCAACTCCACACCAGTTGGAGGACGGGTCCCACATGTCAGTCGAAGAGATGACTAATGTAGACATCGGCTCTGATCCAATGAATCCTCAAATCATCAAGCTGGGGGTAAGTCTATCCCTCGAAGAGCAAGCTGATTACATTTCCCTTCTCAAAGAGAAGGAGGTTTTTGCATGGTCCTACAAAGACATGTCGGGGCTAGACCCGCAACTAGTCACACATAATCTAACGCTTGATCCGACAGTCAAGCCAGTCAAGAAAAAACTACGTAAGATGCACCCAATAGTAGCCTTAATGGTAAAATATGAGCTACAAAAGTTGTTGGATGCATAGTTTGTCATCTACATGGATTACCCACCATGGTTGTCCAACATGGTACCCGTCAAGAAGCCTAACGGGAGGATTCGCATATGCACCAATTTTTGAGATCTAAACAAAGTGAGTCCCAAGGATGATTTCCCCTTGCCTAGCATCGACGCATTGGTAGATGCTATAGCAGGCCATGAAATGCTTTCCCTCATGGATGGTTTCTCGGGATACAATCATATTCGTATCAATCCCAATGATCAACTCAAAATGGTGTTCACAATGCCTTGGGGGACATTTTGTTATAAGGTCATGCCCTTTGGCCTTAAAAATGCTGGCGCCACCTACCAACGTGCTATGACATACATCTTCCATGATCACATGCATAAAACTTTGGAAGATTATATGGATGATTTGTTGGCCAAATCTCTTTTGTGCCCAGATCATCTGGATGACTTAAGCAAGATCCTCGATCGCCTCATCGAACACAAAGTTAGACTAAACCCCAAGAAGTGCGTATTTGGCATCACATCTAGAAAACTCTTGGGTTTCATAGTCTCAAAATGATGCATCGAGGTGGATCCAAATAAATTCAAGGCAATCCTTGAAATGCTTCCCCCAACCACCATCAAGCAACTCAAAAGCTTGCAGGGAAAGGTCGCGTCAATCAAGCACTTCATAGCGCAATTATCTGACAAGTGCCGACCCATGAATAAATTATTACACAAGGGGGTAGCATTTCACTGGGATGACGAGTGCCAGTCAGCCTTTGATGACATTAAAAAATACTTGGCTTTGCCACCAGTATTGGCACCACCTAGACCAGGAGTGTCATTCTATTTATACATATCAGCCACTGAGGTGGCACTGGGTGCCATGCTAGCCCAAAAAAATGAACTACATAAAGAACATGCTACTTACTATCTTAGCCGCACCCTAGTCAGTTATGAAATTAACTATGCATACATCGAGAAGCTATGCTTAGTAGTGGTATTTGCCACCAAAAAGCTATGCCACTACATGCTGAGCAATACAATGTATGTTGTGTCTAAGGAGAATCCATTGTGGTACATGATGAGTCGTACTTATCATAGTAGCCACACGACAAAATGGATCATGTTGTTGACGGAGTTTGACATCGAATTCATTGGACAGAAGTCCATCAAAGGTCAAGTCATCGACGATCGACTAGCAGAGGATCCTCTCAAAGACGATCAACCTCTAACTATAGAGCTGCTCGATGATGGGGTCTTCCATGTCTCAGAATCACCAGATTTTGATGAGCCTGAGTCACAGGCCGACATAACCTTATTCTTCGATGGTTCTAAATGTGAGCAAGGGGGTGGCACGGGAATTGTATTATTCACACCGTAAGGGGCTCCAATGCCTCTATCATTTAAACTTGATTTCTCGTGCACCAACAACAATGTCGAATACGAAGCCTTGCTCATAGGTCTTCAGACAACAATCACCATGAACATCAAACACTTGAACATCTTTGGTGATTCGTTGTTAATCGTCAACCAAGTGAAAGGGGTATTCCAATGTAAATGCCCAGTTCTTCAGGCCTACAAAGCCCTTGTGGATAAATTCTTAGAAAAACTTGAATGGTATGACATCGAGGCACTCCCTCGATCATCGAATCATTTTGCGGACACTATGGCCTCCTTGGGGTCACTAATCCCGCAAGACCCTTCCGGTGAGATGACAACCATTCAAGTCAAAACACTATCACAATCCATGATGGAGAGTGCAAGCTCTGACATAATGCCAAGAATCCACCTGATCCAGATTGAACCATCTCAGGATAGGTTTTCTCGAATCCACAATAGCATGAATCATGCCAACTGGGGGTCCTTGTTCTCGCCTATTCCCCTTGATAGCAACACAACGCTATTTTTACAAGTTCGTTCCCGCTCAGCTTTTGCTAGGGACAAACTTCAAGAGGGATTGGCAGTTCATACCATCGAGGTTTTTGATCAGCAAGATTGGTACACACCCATAAGAGACTACCTCAAGCTAGGTAACCTCCCACTTGGATTGACACATGCCACAAAAATATCATTCAAATAGAAAGCGACAAAACATGTCTTGCTAGGAGACATTTTGTATCGTCGAAGCTACGAAGGGATCCTCCTCCGTTGCTTGGACCATCAGGAGTCCACTTGGGTGATTATCCAAGCGCATAATGGTACATGCGATGGCCACTTTAGTGGTATGGCCATCGCAAAGTGCATCCTTAACATGGGCTATTATTGGTGAAAGCACGAGGATACGGAAACAAAACGGAAATGCCAAGTGCGATGTATGCAAAAGCAAAACGTAACGCTAAGTCCTACGAACTGAAATGCATGAAAGGAGAGAAACATAAACGAATTGAAACAAGATAGAAAGCAAATGTCGAGTACAACCCTTTTTATTAATTTGCTTTAAAATCGGGTTACAATACGTCTCCTCCCTTTTCGGGGGCTAGGAGCGTTAAGTAGGGCTCTATTACACCACGGATTGGTACGCTTTCTTCCGCGTGCCCACATGTAAAGTGGGCGGGCCAAATGTCGTCGCCGCTTGCATGAACGCGTCTTTGATTCCTTGCTGCTCCTCCGGTGTCGAGATCCTACGTTCAGAGAAACAGAAAAGGATTAGTAGCACCTGCGGATGAAGTAAAACATGCGATCCCCAAAGCCTACGATTAGTGCATGCATAAAATAAATAAAATGATAACTAAAACATATCAGAATGAGCTAAAAACTTGATAGAGGCATGAGAACATTACTAGGAAGGCACTGCAAAAGGAACAGTTGGGAAATTCACCATGGATTTCTAATCGCTCCGGGGTGGGACGATTAGACCTACAACAAAATGTCAGAAAGCACCCTCCTAAATGTCCCATTCGGGAGGCTCCAAATCACCTGCAAAGTTGGGGGTTAGGTAAAACGGGGTATTTTGGAAAGACCCAGAAGGTCAGATTTTGCCAATTCGGCCTCTATCACCCGGAATCTGATGATGCTCCCTGCATGTTAGTGAAAGCGAGAAATAACAAAAGCATGATCAAAACTGCTCAGAATAACATGAAATTTGAATGAGAGCCTATCTGAACAACCTAGAAACAAATGCAAGAAAAATAGAAATGAAATCTGCTACAGATTTCTAATCGCTTCGGGGTGGGGCGATTAGGACTGCAGCAGTGCGGGGGCGCCCGGGGGCAGGACGCCCACCGTTTGGGGCCCGGTTTCGGCACCAATCCACTTGGGATGGGTCCAAAACCTCTTGTGGGGTATTGTCAAAAAATTTGGGTGGGATACTGTGGCCAAATTTCGGGTTTTGGGTCCGGATTGTGCTTCCAATAATCACCCAATAACCTCCCTTCCAAAAGAGAGATCAAGGATGTGAAAGGCACAAGCAAAAGGGTGAGGACGTAAATCGGCAGCACTCCATTGCTCCAAATGCTCCTGACCTATTCTCTTCTTTGGGGTGAGAAGACTCACCATTTTATAGACTTGAGGGTCTCTGTGAATGAGCATGCAGAGGCGCCACTTGGCGATCATGCCTTCTCAGGGGAGAGAAGATTCCTCCCTGATTAAGGACTCCATGACTGCCTCTTTGAGCTCAAAAATGCTCACTCGCACTCCCATGCAATGAAGGAGGAGTTAAGTGGCGGATCTGAGCTGCCATTTGTCAAGGTTTGACATTTTTCCCATCAAACCTGCTATTCGCCCCACCCAGGGGCGAATGCTGCTAATCGTCCTTGGGTGGAACGAATACCAGTTTGTAATCATCCCTGGGTGGAACGAATAAGGAGCAGAGTGCCTGAAAGGTGCCAAATTGACCTCTGACCTTCCAAAACTACTGTGAGAGTGGTTAGGACCACTGTTTAACCTCTAGGGGCTGCCCTGGGGGCTGTGTATGCCAGTGCGATCAGTGTTTGTAGCCACATAATCGGATTGGTGTTGTTTTGGTGTCTATAGATGCCCCTTTTTGGGATGCGTTATGCGTGGCGTAGTGCTGAGAAAAAATAGATAACCAAAGCACTAATGATTAGGGTTTCTCAGTAACCTAACCAAATTTTGATGCCCCAAGTATGGAAAGGGCATGCATTCTTGAATCCTTGCTTCTGACGAGCTAAGGAACTTAATTCAAGTGTTAACCTTTTTTGGTGAGGTGTTACTTGATCTTGGACATTGATCAGTCATGAATAGGCAAAGGGCGCAACCTTTTGTCTGTGGGAACCTTGAGTTCATGATTCACAAATGCCAAGTGTTTGATCAGCTTGTGATTATTGCTTGTTTGCTGCCCCAAGCAGGGGCGTGATTGTCTTTGTCAATGATTCTTTGAATGCATGCCATTTCCTTGATTGGGTGTGTATTTGTTGATTGATGACTAAGTGTGACTACCCCCTCAAGCGACGAATCGATGAGGGAATGACCTACATGAGAAAAGCGATGAGTCGCTTGACCCAAGATGACTTGTGTAAGGGTGCCTTCAGTTGTTTTGCTTTGAATGCTTATGCAGTTTCCCAACATTTAGACCTATTTTTTGGTGGGTTTTAACCCTTTTTGTGACGCATTTTGGAGCTAAAATTGTCAAAAATTCGTCCTCCCGTGGAGCGGTCCGGCTATGGTAGCCTTCTTAGGGAGTAGGATAGTGACAATTTGTGACCCCAACATCTATTTTGGATGCCAATAATTTCAGGCGCAAAGGCGCCTTTGTTCGGCAATGTTATTGCTATTTTTGGGTGGGTTTGGACCCTTTTTGTGATGCCATTTGGGGATGAAATTCTTGAAAATCCGTCCTCCCGTGGAGCGGTCCAGCTATGGTAGCCTTCTTAGGGAGTAGGATAGTGAGGATTTGTGACCCCAACGTCAGTTTTGCATGCCAAGAATCACAGGCGCAAAGGCCCCTTTGTTCGGCAAGTTTATTGCTATTTTTTGTGCATTTTGGTGCAGTTTTTGCTGTTTTTGAATTTCTTGCTCTATAATCATCCCAGGGTGGGACGAATACCAGTTTAGTAATCATCCCAGGGTGGGATGAGTGCTAACTAGAGCGCTCATCCCAGGGTGGAATGATTACAGGCCTAAAAGCCTATTTAAGGGCCAAAACTAGGGTTTGGGCTCATTTGCATTTGTTTTTCTGGCAATTTGGAGCTATGAGGAGGAGGTCGAGTTCGCGTAGAGGAGCGCTGTCAAATTTTCTTGGACACCATGAGTTCACGGACCGGATCATCAAGTGGTGGAGCCGAAGCGAGACCGGTGAGTGCTCCTTCTCTTTGTTGTGTGCTTGTTTCAGTTTACAGTTTAAAACCACACTTGTTTTCTTTTGTATTTTGTTTTTTGATTTAAAAATGAAAACCCTAGTTAAATGTTTGTTATTTTTGTGTGAATTTGTGTTTTGTTTTTGTAAGCTAAAAAAAGAAAACCCTAGTCTAAACTAAGATTGAAAACTTAGCGTAAAAAAATGTTTTTATGTTGTTTTCTGTTGTTTATCAGTTTAGACTAGGATGAAAACCCTAGGTTAACTAAAATTTTTTGTTATTGTGTGTTGTATTTTTCAGTTTTACAGTAAAATGAAAACCCTAGGTTAAATTGTTATTTTTGTTTAACTAGAGTTAGAAACCCTAGTTGTTATTTTGTTTGATTTTTGTAAACTAAGGTAAAAAAACCCTAGAGTTGTTTGTAATATTTTTTTTGTTTTAAACTAGAGTTAAAAACCCTAGGTTAGATTTTGATTTTGTATAAACTAAGGTAAAAAACCCTAGTTTGAATGGAGGTCGAAAACTTATCTTTTGTTTTATTTTTTTTGCTGTTGTTTATCAGTTTAGACTAAGCTCAAACCCTAGGTTAACTTTTAATTTTTTTTTTTTTTTTTTTTTTAATTTTTTTTTTTTTTTTTTTTTTTTTTTAACTTTTTTTTTTTTTTTTTTGTTATTTATCATTTAAAATTTTTTTAATAAAAAACCTTAGGTACTGACAAATGTGGTTTTGAATTTTTTTTTTTTTTTTTATTTATCAGTTTGATATTAGAGTTAAAAACCCTAGGAACTGACAAATTGTTATTTGATTTTTTTTGTTTTGTTTTTATTTATCAGTTTGATACTAGAGTTAAAAACCCTAGGAACTGACAAATTGTTATTTGAATTTTTTTGTTTTTTATTTATCAGTGTGATACTAGAGTTAAAAACCCTAGGAACTAACAAATTTGTTGTTGAATTTTTTATTTTGTTATTAATGTACATACTTGCATTTTTCTATTTTATTAATTTTTTTTTTTTTTAGACATTGTGTATGTTTGTTTTAGTGTTGTATTGTTTTTCATTTTATTTTGTCATGTTTTAATGTTTTTGTTTTCTTTTCTTTTGCAGGTTGTGAAGAGTCGGTACCGTGTGCCGACGGTGTTCTCTGAAGCGTGGGAGGCATTGACTATGGTGGACTAGGAGTGGCTTGATGCCCTTGGGCTCAAGCAGGTGACTCGGCTAGAGCCTGTGGTGGGGGATCGGGCCTATTTGACGACCTTGATCAACTTGTGGGATCCCCAGACTAATACCTTTCATCTCCCAATAGGGGAGATGACGGTGACTCTAGAGGATGTCTATCGGATTCTATGGATTTCGATAGATGGGCTTCCTATTCGGACTACACCGCGTGATCAATGGATAGTAGTGCTGACATGATGCTTCGGGCATGGGGTGGAGATGGGGGTGGATAGTCCGGTGGAGAGGGTAGAGGGGGATTGCCTGATTGGTGGTATCTTGGTGTGGTGGTGGCTAGAGAGGGGCGTGTTGGGGGTGAGGCATGCATTACTGATGACCCTCATCTCCAACATGTTGTTGCCTGACTCCTCAGGTGTGAGGTTCCCATGGAACCTACTAGAGGTAGTGTTCAGATTGGTCGAGTGTCCGACGGAGGCACCCTTGATTATGAGGTGGGGACAGATGCTTCTAGCATAACTTTATGATGAGTTGTACGAGGTCCACTGTCGAAGGTGAAAGGGGATTGGGTGTAGCTACCTATTGTAGTGCTGGGGGTGGCAGCACATAGCTATGGAGTGGCCACAGGGTTTGTCATGGACCACTCGGGTAGAGATGGTTGATAGGGAGATAGGGTATGTGGCTCTATGGTGGTGGTCTGAGGAGCAGGGGTAGAGTCGGTGGTGGGTAGGTGTCGTAGGGCACTATGCTGATGCCTTCGCTTGGCTTGCTCTAGGGGAGGTGTTATGGTGCCCATACCAGGACTGTCTAGCCTGGCTTGAGGCTGGAGAGTGGCTCTGATGGGTGCATAGGGGGAGATGGCTGATCGGGCGGCATGGGACCGAGGAGTACTTCCTATATGTTCGAGTGATGTGATAGTTTGGGGTGCACCAGGGGTTGCTTGGTGAGCCCTTGATCTATCGACGTTGGGGCGATGAGAGGACTCTGGCCTGGCCGATCATCGAGCCGCTGGGTGAGGAGTCAGATCCAGTGATCGATGTCCTTGATGTGGACAACGTTGGGGCGACCATTGAGTATGACCTGGCATCAGGGGAGGGTTGGGGGCTCCACTGGAGGATGAGGACATGGTGGAGGTTGAGGATTTTGTAGGGGATGATTTTGGAGTTCTAGAGCAGCCGAACATGTAGGACGTCCTAGAGTAGTGGGTGCCAGAGCAGCCCACCATCTCGGATATGCCGATGCCTCAGGCAGTCCTAGAGGGTATGGAGGTGAGGCATCATGCTGAGATAGCATGATTGGAGGATCTACTTCGGAGATGAGATGAGGAGCTTGGGGATGCTTTACAAGAGAGGGATCTCCTACAGACTCAGTTGGTAGAGCGGGAGAATGCATTGGCTACATACCATCGATGGGATGGGGACACAGATGCTTCATGGGAGAGGGATCTCCTACGAACTTAGTTGGCGCAGCATGATGACATAGTGGCTACGTACCATCGATGGGAGATGGATTTGTTTTGGCATCGGATGGAGTTGGAGGTAGAGATTATCTACCTCGATGGGTGGTTACCTGAGCTCCCTGGAGGTGGGTCTTCACGTCGGATGAGAGACAGTGATACTGAGCAGTCAACATCTTCTCATCGTAGAGTGGCTGGATGAGGGGGGCGCTAGTGGGCGTGATGCGAGGGCTAGCAGCGATGCCCCTGAGAGGTCCCATAGGACCCACACCATGGGGGGTAGTTCTCGTCGCACCGATCCTGCGTGATCATGGTGGCCGATGCCCTAGGCTTGGGGGTTTTTGAGTTTTGGTTTTGTTTTGTGAGGTCAGAGGACCGACTTATTGTAGCCTATAGGAATTTTGATGATATATATATACATGATATTCTTTTTGTTTATACACTTGTCATGGTTTTTGTTTATTTTTATGCACATTTATTTATGTTGATGTATGCATTTGTTATTATGAATGTGATGTTTCTAATTATATGATGTATGCATATGGAATGGATGAAATGATTTGTTGATAACTTGTTGATGGCACCATAGACTGTACAAGATTTATTGGCTTTTTGTACTATGTGATTGCTTTGTGGAATGACTTTGCATATGGTAATTTTGTTTTGGTATTTTTCATATTTTTTGATGGTGATGTAAGTAATGAAATGTACCAGTTGTTTTAAAATGTAGTTAAGGTTTTTCTGAGATTCAGATGTTTTAACTAACTAGCCAAGACTGTACATTTATCTCACAAGACTTTTGAACAAGGTACAAATCAGACTTGAGTTTGACCAAGTTATTTCACATCCCTGTGTGTGCAATTGAGTTCGTTTATGTGGTATTTGTCAGGATACCGCCAGTGCCAGATAGGCTGTCAACCAAACCTGTACTGAGGATCACCTAATTAGCTCCACTAACTCCATTGTTGTATTTAGTAAGATTAATCCATGGGACAATCTAAGGTACCATAAGCTAGCTCATCCACATGCAAACATTGGTCTGCTCACACGCAAAGCTAATGTGATAGACATATCGTCATGCATTTAGGATACCGCCATTGTCAGGTAGGTTATCCACCAAACCCGTAATGAGGATCACCTAGATGGGTTTATTGGTCATTTTCAGGCATATTTCGGTTGCTCAACTTGTTGGGATACTTGCTCGTATACATAGTGATGAAAATCACTTATTTATTTTTCTCTTTTGTTTTTCTTTTTGAGCAAGGATTTTGAATAGTGGTGATAACCACTGTTATTTGATTTTGCATTTTAGGTTGCAAAGTTGAGCTCGTAGGTTTTTGGCTTGTGAATGGCATTGATCCTTTTGGTCTTGGGGATGACTACCCATCCTGTTCAGGGACGTGTAGTATGAATCCTTACGACTTTGGGAACCAAAGGTGATTGGGGATATTATTATGTAAGGGCATTGATATTTTAGGCCTTGGGGATGACTACCCATCCTTATTAGGGGTGTGTAGTACGAATCCTTATGACTTTGGGGACCAAAGGTGTTTTGGAAGTTTGTGATGATGGATTGTTGGAATTTTTTTTGTAAATGGCATTGATCCTTTTAGGCCTTGGGGATGACTACCCATCCTTGTCAGGGGCGTGTAGTATGAATCCTTATGACTTTGGGGATCAAAGGTGTTTTGGGATTTTTGTTAGTGGTGAAAACCACTATTTATTATGGGGAATTGGATGGGGAAGAGCTTGTCCTTTTGTCAATTCTCAGCATTCTTGAACCATTCGCACAGGGGGATGAATAGGTTAACCTTTCACCTATGGTACCCTAGACTACTTTGTAGGTTTCTCTTACATTCACACAACTTGGGAATTATTTTATGTGTTTTAACTTGTGTAGGGATGTTACGTAACGAAGTATGATCCAAGTAAAACTCTCCCTTTGTAAAATCTGTCTGACTTTGTACAGTTTTTGGCTAGAAATTTAAATACAGCTGAATGACAAAAACCCTAAATACATTAGGAGACAACTGACTATGCTAAAAATGTGGATGGTGTTATTCTGGATGGATGTGTTTATAAAATGGATTGAAAGTGGAAAATGATGGAATTGCCGATTAATTACAGTTTATGGTGCTTGTGACATGTATGACCAGCAAATATGCCATGTATGGATGCGATGCCTAATGCAGTTTATTATTTTTTTGTATTTTGATTTTTATGAGTATGCATGAAATTGAGATGCAATTTTTTTTTTATTTTTGATGATTTTATTATTTTTTTGTTTGTTTTTGAATATTTGTTTTTGACCAAGCGATTGTGGGAACCCTTGGAGCTTTTGGTTTGACCAAAGGGTTTATGGATACCTTTGGGGCATTTTAGGTTTGACCAAGCGATTGTGAAAATCCTTGGAGCTTTTGGTTTGACCAAAGGGTTTATGGATACCTTTGGGGCATTTTAGGTTGACCAAGTGATTGTGGGAATCCTTGGAGCATTTTAGGTTTGACCAAGCGATTATGAGAATCCTTGGAGCTTTTTGGGGTGGGCTATGGCTCTCTAAATGTGGAATGGCCTCAAATGACTGATGTTCAAGGGTTCTAGTTCCTTGATTCCTTCAAGAGAGGTGAGCCGGTATGTTCCAGGTCCTATTTTACTATCAATGACATAGGGACCTAACCAATTTGCCATGAACTTGTCCCTTAGATGGGGTGGCAAGTTAGAATTTTGTTGGTTCTCTTTTAAGACCAAGTCACCAACCTGAAAGTCCCTCAGGTGAACTTTCATGTTGTATGCTTTCCTAAGTCGCTCTTGATAGATACGTAAATGCTCGAGAGCATTGACGTGTCATTCATCGAGCAACGTAAGTTGGTCTAACCGGGCCTACCATGCAATGTCATCATCGATGAACTCTTGCATTGATATGCATAGGGAAGGTATTTCCAACTCGAGAGGCATGACTACCTCGGAGCCATACACCAACAAAAATGGAGTTGCCCCAGTGGGCATCCGAATGCTAGTGCGATAAGCCCATAGGGCAAGCGAGATTTGAATGTGCCAATCCTTATGACTATCTATGATCATATTTTTGAGGATTGCAACTAGCATTTTGTTTGATGCCTCTGCTTGCCCATTTGCCTACGGATAATAGGGTGTTGAAAAACTATGCTGAATTTTGTACTTTGTTGTCAAAGCATGCACATCTTTATTCTTGAATGACATCCCATTATCCGAGATGATCTTGGATGGAATACCAAAATGACATATGATGTTATGTAAAATAAACTCCGCAATGCGGGGTCCAGTCATAGAGGTTAGCGGAATTGCTTCCACCCACTTGGTGAAGTACTCTATGGCCGTTATGATAAATGTGTGATGACCCGACGATGTAGGGGAGATCTTTTCGATTAGATCTAAGCCCCACTACAAAAATGGCCAAGCCGATTGGATCGGTTGCAAGGCCTGAGAAGGTACATGTGTCAAATTAGCATGGTGTTGACACTTCATGCACTTCTTTACATACGCGCAACAATCTCGCTCTAAATATGGCCAATAATAGCCCATGCAGAGAATGCACTTTGCGATGGCCATACCGCTGAAGTGGCCACCGCATGTACCATCGTGCGCTTGGGTGATCACCCAAGCGGACTCCTGCTGGTCCAAGCAACGGAGGAGGATTCCTTCATAGCTCCGATGATACAAAATGTCTCCTAGCAAGACATGTTTTGCCGCTTTCTATTTAAATGATCTTTTCATGGCATGTGTCAATCCAAGTGGGAGGTTACCTAACTTGAGGTAGTCTCTTATGGGTGTATACCAATCCTGCTGATCAGAAACCTCGATGGTATGAATGGCCAATCCCTCTTGTAGTTCATCCCTAGCAAAAGCTGAGCGGGAAAGAACTTGTAAGAATAGTATTGTGTTGCTATTAAGAGGGGTTAGGGAGAACAAGGACCCCTAGTTGGCATGATTCAGACAATCATGGATTCGAGAGAACTTATCCTAAGATGGTTCAATCTGGATCAGGTGGATTCCTGGCGTTAGGTCAGAGCTTGCATGCTCCATCATGGATTGCGATAATGTTTTAACTTGAATGGTTGTCATCTCACCAGAAGGGTCTTGCGGGATTAGTGACCCCAAGGAGGCCATAGTATCCACAAAATGATTCGATGATCGAGGGAGTGCCTCGATGTCATACCATTCAAGATTTGCCAAGAATTTATCCACAAGGGCTTTATAGGCCTGCAGAACTGGGCATTTACATTGGAATACCCCTTTCACTTGGTTGACAATTAACAGTGAATCACCAAAGATATTCAAGCATTTGATGTTCATGGTGATTGTTGTTTGAAGACCTATGAGCAAGGCTTCATATTCGGCATTGTTATTGGTGCACGAGAAATCTAATTTAAATGATAGAGGCATTGGAGCCCCTTGCGGTGTGAAGAATACGATTCCCATGCCACCCCCTTGCTCACATTTAGAACCATCAAAGAATAGGGTTATGTCGGCCTATGACTCAGGCTCATCAGAATCTGGCGATTCTGAGACATGGAAGACCCCATCATCGGGTAGCTCTATGGTCAGAGGCTGATCATCTTCGAGAGGAGCCTCTGCTAGTTGATCGATGATGACTTGACCTTTGATGGACTTCTATCCAATGAATTCGATGTCAAACTCCATCAACAACATGATCCATTTCATCATGCGGCTACTATGATAAGTATGACTCATCATGTATCACAATGGATTCTCCTTAGACACAACATACATCATATTGCTCAGCATGTAGTGGCGCAGATTTTTGGTAGCAAACACCACTGCCAAGCATAGCTTCTCAACGTATGCATAGTTAAGTTCATAACTGACCAGGGTGCGGCTAAGATAGTAATTAGCCTATTCTTTGTGTAGTTCATTTTTTTGGGCTAGCATGGCACCCAATGCCACCTCAGTAGCTGAGATGTATAAGTAGAATGACACTCCTGGTCTAGGTGGTGCCAATACTGGCGGTGAAGCCAAGTATTGTTTAATGTCATCGAAGGTTGACTGGCACTCATCATCCCAATGAAATGCTACCCCCTTATGCAATAATTTATTCATGGGTCGGCACTTGTCAGATAGCTGCGCTATGAAGCGCTTGATTGATGTGACCTTTCCCTATAGGCTTCTGAGCTGCTTGATGGTAGTTGGGGGAAGCATTTCAAGGATTGCCTTGACTTTGTTTGGATCCACCTCGATGCCTCACTTTGAGACTATGAAACCCAAGAGTTTTCTAGATGTGATGCCAAATACGCACTTCTTGGGGTTTAGTCTGACTTTATGTTCAATGAGGCGATCGAGGATCTTGCTTAAGTCATCGAGATGATCTGGGCGCAAAAGAGATTTGGCCAACAAATCATCCATGTAATCTTCCAAAGTTTTATGCATGTGATCATGGAAGATGTATGTCATGGCACGTTGGTAGGTGGCGCCAACATTTTTAAGGCCAAAGGGCATGACCTTATAACAAAATGTCCCCCAAGGCATTGTGAACGCCATTTTTAGTTGGTCCTCGAGATTGATACGAATCTGATTGTATCCCGAGAAACCATCCATGAGGGAAAGCATTTCATGACCTACTATGGCGTCTACCAATGCATCGATGCTAGGCAAGGGGAAATCATCCTTAGGACTCGCTTTGTTTAGATCTCAAAAATTAGTGCATATGCGAATCCTCCCATCAAGATTTTTGATGGGCACCATGTTGGACAACCATGGTGGGTAATCCATGCAGATGACAAACTGTGCATCCAACAACTTTTGCAATTCATATTTGACCATTAAGGCCACTGTTGGGTGCATCTTACGTAGTTTTTTCTTGACTAGCTTGACTGTCGGATCAAGCGTTAGATTATGCATGACTAGCTATGGATCTAGCCCTGGCATGTCTTTGTAGGACCATGCAAAAACCTCCTTCTTCTCTTTGAGAAGGGCAATGTAGTCGGCTTGCTCTTCGGGGGATAGACTTACCCCCAACTTGATTATCTATGGATTCATTGGATCAGAGCCGATGTCTACGTCAGTCGTCTCCTCAACTGACATGTGGGATCCATCCTCCAACTGATGTGGAGTTGGGATCAAGTGGATATCAGTCACTGAATTCAGATCTACATTAGGAACTTCGGGTCCCTCTTCAGCATGGAAGATATCCTGAGTTGGTTTTGGGGTGAAATGAAGCATCTCACCGAACGACCAATACTCTGATGGGGATGGTGGTGAATTGACGTGATCCCAGTCTATGGCATCTATGTCTAGATACAATGACCATGTTGGATCGGCTGGATTGTGGATGGGGGTGGTTAAGTCAATGGAGATCATGTTGATGAAATGATTTTGGTCTCCATTACCATGGGTGTGGTGACTCGGACTTCCTTGGTGATCTTTGTGCTCTGGATCTGGCTCTGGAGGTATTGGCACGAATGGATCGGCCCTATGTGCGGATAGGAGGACAGGGTCTACCCTCGGCACTGATATCGCTATAGGGTCTCTGGGTGGAAGGTGCTCTCTGTATGCCCAAAGTGGTGGATGCAGCACTTGGTCCAACTATGCTGGGTTTAGGTGCCACCTATGCCTTGGCCCCATGTTTAGTTGTTCAAACATGTCATCAATATCCATGGGGTATTGTTGCTATCGCATATGATTGAGATAGGCCATCTCAGTTTCATCTTCATAATCACTGTCGGAGATCCAAAGGCCTTCGTTGGTTCCAACAACTATTTGCGACATGTGAGGCTCGTCCTGCTCGAGCAAATTGATATGGTCCCATCGGGGTTGTTTCGCTCTCTATGGGGGGACCTAATTTTCTTGAGGTGGCACTTGCTCGATTGGAGCATCCAAAGGGAACATTGCCAAGAGGCTTTCTTGATAGTCATCCATGGGGGTCACTTGTGAGTGATTGCTATCCGATTCGAAAGGGTCCCATGGTGCTACCTCATATTCTGACTCATCTTCTGAAGATCCTTCCTGACCTTGTCTATATCCCCCTTGTAGGTGAGTTCTCGAACTTTCTCCTTTCTCGGTTAAAGGGAAGGGGTTGTTGAGGTCAACAAGGTTGGTTGTCAACAATGGGAGGTAATCCCCCAATGTGTATGTTGTGTTAGGATTGGCATATGGATCTAATGCCAACCCATCCTTGTTGCCTATCCCTAGGCCTTGCATGTTCTCTACCAAGATGTCCAAGGGGAAGGGGGTGGTTGAACCCTACTCCTGATTTGTCGTATGGCATCTGATATCTTGGTTGGCAAAGAACGTGCACTCCTTGCTCATATCTGCCCAACCCATATCCATGCCAATTGCATTGGCCAAGATATCTTAAAGCGAAGTCTGGGTTGGACAAATAGTTGACGTCCTCAGCGAAAGGCTCTTCATCTTCTTCTTCTTGCATGTAAGGTTCAATGCCATTATCAAGGCCCCCATATACAAAGTTTGTCTGGTTTGGCGGGTAGCCTAGAGGAACAATAGTGCCTATGGGGAGGCGAGGTCTCCCCATGTCCTGCATGGACTCAAGTGTGGGTGTTGCTACAATGTTCCACACCAGATACTCCCCTAGGCCCGTATTGGCCATCTCAATGGTGATTGTTGGTGGTTGAGGGGGAGGGAATGGGAGTTCTTCCTGAGTCCACTCCATGTTAGGTGAACTAGGCATCTCGACTTCCATTCGGCTAGGCATCTCTTCGGTAGAGATGGTTGAGACTGATGGCGGTGCCTCTTCCAGGGGTTTCTTCCCATCGTCCTTCGGTGTGGCCATCGTAGGTGGCATCGTTGGTGAAGGACCAGATGATGAAGATGGACCCGACTAGGGATTTGATGGACTTAACAGTGGGGATGTATGCGGAATCAAACCCTGTTTAGATGGATTCAACTAAAAATCCAAATGTGTTGATGGAAGGGTCGATTGCGGCATCAGCTGCACCGCATTGCAATACTTGAAGGGTTCTAAGTCCGTCGGGACTACATGCACCTGCCCTTCGAATGTATACTTTAAGCATTGGTGGGCTATTGAAGGGACACACTTCATGTCCCTGATCCATGGCTGGCCCAACAAAATGTTATAAGCCATCTCACCCTCCAAGATGTGGCACAATGTAGGAATAGTCTTTTGTCCCACTTGGATGGGTAGGACAATTGTGCCAACTGTCGAGCATATCGCATCATTGAATGCTCGTAGAGTGTAGGTGGAGGCCACGATGTGAGATGTTGGCAACTTCAGATGTTTCAATGCCACTGTTGTAATGATATTATTGGATGAGCCAGTGTCCACCAACACCCTCTTATACGGAATCCCGTTGACCCATGCAATGACGTGCAGGGGTGGATCCGCCATGTCACCAGTCACTGATTTCAATTCATCCTCTCTAAAGGTGATGACTGGCTCGGTGCATCGCTTGACATGCCCCACGAAGTTGTTGAAAGAGTTTGCTTCATGGGGCTGCAACTCGATGGCTTTAAGTATCTCCATTAGAGCCTCCCGATGGGGCGATGATTGTTGTATGAGCTCATAAATGGAGAGCCTAGCCGACGTGGTCCTCAAACTCTGGGTGAGTTTGGTCCGAATTGTGGCCACTGGTCTAGGCAGAGGAGGTTGCGTAGGGTGCTGTTGAGGTTGTGACATTGTTGGCACCTCTCTTATAGCCACCGTGGGGGTAGCTATGCTTGGGTACCTTTTGTTTTGAGTCACTATACTGATCATCCCTACATACCCCTGCATGGGGCAGTTCTATGTTACCTCATTGACTTGTAGGGTCTTTGCCTGTGCATCATGGGTAGGCAGGGGGTCCTTGAAGACCTCCATCTATTGGTTGCTTGGTGCCACGGGGTTATCCACCGCCAACATCTTGTTGTCTATTAGGTCTTGCACCAAGCCTTTAAACTTCCAACATGCATTAAGATCATGTCCCTTCTATCGATGAAACCTATAGTACAAGTCTTCCCTATAGCCCTTAGGTTTTGGAGCATTGGGGTCTATGGGTCGACTCTCTGGCAGGTTTATCAAGTTTTCCACTGACAAGCGATCAAACAGGGAGTCTTTAGACTCGGTGTAAGGTGTGAATTGTCGCCTAGGGTGACGCTGCTGATTTTGCTCTTGTCGATGGTTTTCTCTTTCATAACTATCAAGAGGGACCACCTGATAGTTAGCCTTTGGGGGCTGCGTTGCTTGTATAGGCTTAGGTATGTTTATAGCAACCTGATTGACTGCAATGGGTTTTGGTTGCATGGTCCCTGTCTTGGCATTTTTAGACCATTCTTTCTTCTTTGGCTTGGCAATCTCACCATCCTGAATCTTGATCTCCTCAATGATTCTGGCTTGCGCCAGAGCTTCCTCTAAAGTGGCATATTGTTGTAGCTGCAATAGCACATGGAGATCGATCTCAAATAGCTCTTTGAGAACATTTGGGTAAGGTCGGCCATAGGAGGGAGGTAGGGCAGCTTTGAAAGCAATGTCCTCCATCGATTCCCATAGGCCACCATGGTTTCTTCCTCATACTTCCTGAGGCTAGCTAGGTCACTTAGTGATGCCTTCTTCTTGGTGTTGAAGGTGAAGCATTCGAGGAACGCGTCCACTAGCTGATCTAAGTTACTGATGTTGTGCTTTGGCAACTGAGTGAACCAATCCGAGGCAGGGCCTACGAACATGGTTATAAATGTTCTTAGTAGCAAAGCATCATTGTCCTGAATGCCAAAGCATTGGCTCAAGAATCTAGTCACGTGCTCTTGGGCATCCTCCTCCCCTCTAAATATTGCCAACTGGGGCAGTTTAAAGTGTTTAGGGTAAGGGGGTGTCAGACATTGACGGATGCATAGGGTGACTATGGAGTTGGCATAAAGTGGGATTTTGGGGCCCAGAAGTCTTGGTCTCCATAGACTCTAAGTGCTCTAACAGTGCTTTATATGCATCGAAAGATTTGATCTCTTCCTCCTTAGTTTGTTCCCATTGTGGGTTGCGGGGAACTTGAGGCCTATAGAGGGGTGGCCGGATAGCACCCCCTCTGCCTTGGTAGGGCATTTCAGCCCGCTCTTCTTCTTGCTCATACTCCTCATAGGCTTCTTGAGGAGTTCCTGGGTGAGACCTATAAACATGGGTGGGTCCCCATGGAGGGTGCCCATCATTGTTTCTGGGAGTGGCCTCCCGCTCAGGTCTAGGAGGTCTCGGAGGCAACACTTGGTAAGGTCATGGAGACCTATCTCGCACCAAGGGGTTGTGCCTCTCATACAGTTCTACCCTTTACGTGTGAGGGGTTGGAACCCTCTCAGGCATAGTGTTCTGGAGCAGCTCATCTATTTGACGCTGAATGCACTCTTTACTAAGGTGATATAGGTGCTCTAACTATTGTTGGTCTTGCTCAAGCTACGTGATTTGTGCTTGGTGGGCGGCATGTCTAGCAAATGCCAAGTCAATTTGTTCCATCGTCTTGAGTCTAGGAGGCCTAGATGCCTCTCCTACATATTTATCTTGGTCATGATGATCCGAGATCTCTATAGGTCACTTTCCTCTATCGAGGTTGGCGGCATTCACCCGAGGCTCTGGCCTCAGTAGGTGATTCTGATAGATAGCAGGTGTGGAGGTGCATTGCTCCTACACTATGTATTGCTCTTGAGGAATGTAATGGTCTTCCTCATGCTCCCTTTCGTATATGTGAAAGGGGCGGGTAGAGTTGGCTTGCCCTATCTGAAGAGCCTTGCGCTCTGGATTTGGCCTATTGTTTTTGATAATAATAAGGGGTAGAGGAGGGATGATATAATCATGTGGCCCCTCCTTATGGACCCTATGTTATTCTAGCACTTCATTGCATGGTGGCCACTCATAACGAGTGTCTAAGGGAGCCTTCCCATTTATGTTGAGTGCCACGTGTAAGGATTCTTCCTGAAAGGGTCTATGTTGAATGGGAGTGTCCCTCGAAGGGGTGCCTCCATAGTCCCATTCTGTAATGGTATGATGTGGACTATCTTGTGGGTCAGGCCGCCAAGGTGGTATGACCAAGTCCTTGGGGCTATAGCGGAGGTGACTTGTGCCCCCTTGTACACTTTCTATAGCTTTTGCCCGTGATTGGGCTTGGCTACGGGTGTACACCATGGTGGTGTCTCTCTAAAAGCTATGTAGGTTTTTATCTTCTTTTATGATTTTTATTCTACACTAAACAAAAGGAACCACACAATCAAAGGAGTGATTATCTTGTTTATGAATTAAGTGTGTGCCCTAAATCTAGTTCAGTGTGTTTTGATTTTTTGTTTTGAAAGCTTTTGTAAAGAACATGTTGTTGTTCATGCAATATGATGGCTCTTATGTCTCCCAAAATGGTCGCCCCTTCAATATACCACTGCCAGGCCGTTATACCAAACCTCTCAATATACCCACCCTTACGTGAGGGAAACTATTGGTACGCGAGAGCAGAATGGTACATGGAACATAGGCGGTACGGAAGGGGGATCACCCTATTTTTGACACCTACCATAGAAGACTTATCCTCATGCACTGGGAATCACCCCAGCTACACTTGGTCAGCTTTCATCAGGATTTACGTCTAGCAATAGTAGCGACCGGGGTTATGGATGCAAAAATTCAAGCCAAGGTGGTGATGAAATCCACCGTTGGTCTTGATCAAGGGTTGGGGTTTTACGACCAACTCCTTGTTGTTTAAATTACCACGTGGTGTGTGGGGTTCTTTTTACTTATGCAAGGAAATTAAACATGCAGTAAAACCTTCCTAAGCAAGCAAAGAAACTAAAAAATACAGAGACAGAAAATAAAAAATGACAGAAGGTATTCAGAACCCCTACCTCTTCTCTGCCCAAATCGGATGCCTCTGAGTTTCTATTCTGAAAGTGCACAGAGGGCTTATTCATCCTGGGGTGGGATGAATAATAGAACTATATTCATCATAGGGTGGGACGAATGCCCATTCATCCCTGGGTGACATGAATTCCAGCTCTGTACTCGTCATAGACTGGAACGAACAGCAGTCCAACGCTTGAAATATTGGTACCTACAAGCAAAAACAAACACTTTTGATCAGAAATTTGATCTCAAAATCAGAGGACAGGGTCCCACCATGATCGCCACTGAAAGCATGAGGATACAGAAACAAAATGGAAATGCCAAGTGCGATGTATGCAAAAGCAAAACGTAACGCTAAGTCCTACGAACTGAAATGCATGAAAGGAGAGAAACATAAACGAATTGAAACAAGATAGAAAGCAAATTTTGAGTACAACCCTTTTTATTAATTTGCTTTAAAATCGGGTTACAATACGTCTCCTCCCTTTTTGGGGGCTAGGAGCGTTAAGTAGGGCTCTATTACACCACGGATTGGTACGCTTTCTTCCGCGTGCCCACATGTAAAGTGGGCGGGCCAAATGTCGTCGCCGCTTGCATGAACACATCTTTGATTCCTTGTTGCTCCTTCGGTGTCGAGATCCTACATTCAGAGAAATAGAAAAGGATTAGTAGCACCTGCGGATGAAGTAAAACATGCGATCCCCAAAGCCTACGATTAGTGCATGCATAAAATAAATAAAACGATAACTAAAACATATCAGAATGAGCTAAAAACTTGATAGAGGCATGAGAACATTACCAAGAAGGCACTGCAAAAGGAACAGTCAAGAAATTCACCATGGATTTCTAATCGCTTCGGGGTGGGACGATTAGACCTACAACAAAATGTCAGAAAGCACCCTCCTAAATGTCCCATCTGGGAGGCTCCAAATCACCTACAAAGTTGGGGGTTAGGTAAAATGGGGTATTTTGGAAAGACCCAGAAGGTCAGATTTTGCCAATTCGGCCTCTATCACCCGGAATCTGATGATGCTCCCTGCATGTTAGTGAAAGCGAGAAATAACAAAAGCATGATCAAAACTGCTCAGAATAACATGAAATTTGAATGAAAGCCTATCTGAACAACCTAGAAACAAATGCAAGAAAAACAGAAATGAAATATGCTACAGATTTCTAATCACTCCGGGGTGGGGCGATTAGGACTCAGCAATGCGGGGGGCACCCGAGGGCAGGACGCCCATCGTTTGGGGCCCGATTTTGGCACCAATCCACTTGGGATGGGTCCAAAACCTCTTGTGGGGTATTGTCAAAAAATTTGGGTGGGATACTATGGCCAAATGTCAGGTTTTGGGTCCGGATTGTGCTTCCAATAATCACCCAATAACCTCCCTTCCAAAAGAGAGATCAAGGATGTGAAAGGCACAAGCAAAAGGGTGAGGACGTAAATCGGCAGCACTCCATTGCTCCAAATGCTCCTGACCTATTCTCTATTTGGGGTGAGAAGACTCACCATTTTATAGACTTGAGGGTCTCTATGAATGAGCATGCAGAGGCGCCACTTGGCGATCATGCCTTCTCAGGGGAGAGAAGATTCCTCCCTGATTAAGGACTCCATGACTGCCTCTTTGAGCTCAAAAATGCTCACTCGCACTCCCATGCAATGAAGGAGGAGTTAAGTGGCGGATCTGAGCTGCCATTTGTCAAGGTTTGACCTTTTTCCCATCAAACCTGCTATTCGCCCCACCCAGGGGCGAATGCTGCTAATCGTCCCTAGGTGGAACGAATACCAGTTTGTAATCATCCTTGGGTGGAACGAATAAGGAGCAGAGTGCCTGAAAGGTGCCAAATTGACCTCTGACCTTCCAAAACTATTGTGAGAGTGGTTAGGACCACTATTTAACCTCTGGGGGCTACCCTGGGGGCTGTGTATGCCAGTGCGATCAGTGTTTGTAGCCACATAATCGGATTGGTGCTATTTTGGTGTCTACAATTATCCGTATTTAGAGTGATATTGTTGCACGTATGTAAGAAAGTGCATGAAATGTCAACACCATGCTAATTTGACACACATACCTTCTCAGGCCTTACAGCCGATCCAATTGGCTTGGTTGTTTTCATAGTGGGGCTTAAATATAATTGAAAATATCTCCCTTGCATCGTCAGGTCATCACATGTTTATCATAATGGCCACAAAGTACTTCACCAAGTGGGTGGAAGAAATTTCACTTACCTCTACGACTGGGACCCGCATTGCTGAATTTATTTTACATAATATCATATGTCATTTTGGTATTCCATCCAAGATCATATCGGATAATGGGACATTGTTTAAGAACAAAGACGTGCATGCTTTAACAACAAAGTACAAAATTTAGCATAGTTTTTTGACACCTTATTATCCGTAGGAAAATGGGCAAGCAGAGGCATCAAACAAAACACTAGTTACCATCCTTAAAAATATGGTCATAGATAGTCATAAGTATTGGCACATTCAAATCCCACTTGCTCTTTGGTATTATTACACTAGCATTTGAATGCCCACAGGGGCAACTCCATTTTCACTGGTGTATGGCTCTGAGGTAGTCATGCCTCTCGAGTTGGAAATACCCTCCCTGTGCATATCGATGCAAGAGTTCATTAATGATGACACTGCATGGCAGGCCCAATTAGACCAGCTTACGTTGCTCGATGAATGATGCATCAATGCTCTCGATTATTTACATATCTATCAAGAGTGACTTAAGAAAGCATATAACATGAAAGTTCACCTGAGGGACTTTCAAGTTGGTGACTTGGTCTTAAAAGAGAACCAACAAAATTCTAACTTGCCGCCACATCTAAGGGACAAGTTCATGATAAACTGGTTAGGTCCTTATGTAATTGATAGTAAAATAGGACTTGGAACATACCGGCTTGCCTATAGAACATCAGTCATTTGAGGCCATTCCACATTTAAAAGAGCCATGGCCCACCCTAAAAGCTCCAAGGATTCTCATAATCGCTTGGTCACCCCAAACGCTCCAAGGATTCCAAAAATCTCTTGGTCAAACCAAAAATGCCCCAAAGGTGCACATAATCCCTTTGGTCAAACCAAAAGCTCCAAGGATTCACAAAATCGCTTGGTCACCCTAAAATGCCCCAAATCTATATATAAACCCTTTGGTCAAACCAAAATCCCCAAGGGTTCCCACAACCGCTTGGTCACCCAAAATGCCCCAAAGGTATCTATAATCCCTTTGGTCAAAACCTCCAAGGATCCGAAAGAATCACTCGGTCCGCACCCACTCGGGATAAACCAACCATAAATAATTTTCAAAAAACAATAAATAATCAAAAATAACAAAAAAAATTGCATCTCACTTCCATGCATACTCTTAAAAATCAAAACACAAAAAAAATAATTTGCATTAGGCATCGTAAACATACATTGCATATTTGTTGGTCATACAGGTCAAATGCACCATAGACTGTAATTACTCGGAAATTCCATCATCTTCCACATTTTTCCACTTTGTAAATAGTCCAGAAAAAATAAACGCCATCCAAATTTTTCACCATATCATAATCAGTGTCTTCTAATGTATTTCGAGCTTTCGTCATTCAGCTGTCTTTAGATTTCTAGCCAAAAATTGTACAAAGTCAAACAGATTTTTACAAAGGTAGAATTTTCCTTGGATCACACCTTGTTACGTAGCATCCCAACACAAGTTAAAACACATAAAAATTCCCAAGTTGTGTGAACGAAAGATGAAACCTACATAGCAGGCTAGGTTACCATACGTGAAATGGTTATCTTGCTCATCCCCCTGTGCGAATGACCCCAAGAATGCTGAGAGTTGGCAAAAGGACAAGCATCTTCCCTACCCAATTCCCCCAAAATAAACAGTGGTCTTCACCACTATCAGAAATCCCAAAATTCTCAAAGGGTTGCAAACATCAAAAATTGCAAAAAGTCAAAATACAAACTCCAAAGTTTGATATCCAAACCCCTCAAAATGCACACATCAAAAGGCACAAGAAATAGTGATCCTCATCACTCAAAATCAAATCCCTTGCTCAAAAGAATAAAAGAAAAATAAATAGTGATTTTTATCACTACATACGAGAGCAAGTATCCCAATAAAAGTAAAGAAAAGAAGGGAGTTGAACTTGAATCCCTGGAACTCTTAGCATTCGAAATGTCAAGAGGTGATCCTCAGTACCGGTTTGGTGGATAGCCTCACTGGTCACTGGAGGCAAACCTCCCACATGACAATATATCTATCACATTAAACTATGTACAGATCAATGTTTACATGTGGATGAGCTAGCTTATGGTATCCTAGATTGCATCATAGATTAATCTTACTAAATACAACAAAGTAGTTAGTGGAGCTAGTTAGGTGATCCTCAATACAGGTTTGGTTGACAGCCTATCTGGCACTGGCGGTATCCTGAAAACTACCACATAAACAAATTCAATCGCACACATAGGGATGTGAAATAACTTGGTCAAACTCAAGTCTGATTCGTACCTTGTTCAAAAGTCTTGTAAGATAAATGTACAGTCTTGGCTAGTTAGTTAAAAACATCTGAGTCTCAGAAAACCTTAACTATATTTTAGCACAACTGTAGCACATTCCATTATTACATCACCATCAGAAAATACAAACAAAAAAATACAAAAAAAAAATTATACACATGTAAAGTCATCACATAGTACAAAAAGCCAGTAAATCTTGTACAGTCTATGGTGCCACTACCAAGTTATCAACAAATCATTTCATCCATTCCATATGCATACATCATATAAGTAGAAACATTGCATTCATAATAACCCATGCATACATCAACGTAAATAAATGTGCATAAAAGTAACAATAAATCATGACACCTGTATAATAAAAAATAAAGTCATATATATATCATCAAAAATGCCCGTAGGCTGAAATAAGTCGGTCCTCTGACCTCACAACAAAATCAAAAAATCAAAAACCCCAAGCCTAGGGATTTGGCCACCATGATCACATAGGATCGGTGCGACTGGAACTACCCCCAGTGGTGTGGGTCCTATGGGACCTCTCAGGGTGGCTGTTGCCAGCCCTTGCATCATGTCCACTAGCACTACCCTCACCCACCCACCTGTGATAAGAGGAAGCAGACTACTCAGTATCACTATCTCTCGTTCGACATGAATATCCACCTCCAGTGAGCTCAGGTAACTATCCACCAAGGCAGATAATCTCAGCCTCCAACTCCACCTGAAACTGACCCCACTCCACATCCCGCTGGCAGTATGCAGCCAATGCTTCATCTTGCTGTGCCAACTAAGCCCGCATGCGATCCCTCTCAATGCTGTGCTCCTCATCCCACCTCCGTAATAGCTCCTCCAATTACACTATCTCAACGTGATACCTAGCCTCCATATCCCATGGGACTGCCTGAGGCATGGGCATCTTTGGGACGACATGCTGCTCTGGCACCCAATGCTCTGGAATGTCCTATGTATCTGGCTGCTTCGAAACCCTTGGGTCATCCCCAGTCAAGTCGTCAACCTCCACCATATTCACATCATTGAGTGGAGCTCCCCAAACCTCTCCCAATGCCTCTGCATCCTCACCACCTATTGCTGTCGCATCTGCGCATCCTAGAGTACCCTCACCCCGCCATCATCGCATCATCCACCACTAGTTGTACTTGATAGTCACCCCGACGTTGTACACATTGGGGACATCAATCACTGCATCTGACTCCTCACCCAGTGGCTCAATGATTGGCCAAGCCAAAGTCCTCTCGTCGCCCTGACACCGGTAGATCAAGGGCTCACCCGATAATCCCTAGCGCACCCCAAAATTTGAAGTCACCCAGACATATGGGAAGTACTTCTGCTCGGTCCCATGTCGCTCGATTAGCCACCTCCCCTTGTGCACCTGCTGGAGCCACTCCCCAGCCTCAGGCTAGGTTGGATAGTCCTGGTATGGCTGCCAGAACACCTCTCTTGGAGTAATGTGTGAGAAGGCATCAGCATAGTGCCCTATGGCACCTACCCACCACAAAATTTACCCTCGCTCCTCGGACCTCTACCATAGGGCAGCATAGCCAATATTCCTGTCCACCATCTCTCCTTGAGTGGTCCAAGGCAACCCCTATGGCTGCTCCACATCTATGTGCTGCCATCCCCAGCACTACAATAGGTAGTTGCACCCAATCCCCTTTTGCCTCTGACAACGGACCTCGTACAACTTGTCATATAATTGTGACAATAGCGTCCAACCCCACCTCATAATAAGTGGTGCTGCCATCGGATACTCCACAAATCTGAACACTAACTCAAGCAGGTTCCAAGGGAACCTCGCACCTGAGGAGTCAAGAAGTAGCATGTTGGAGATGAGGGTCATAAGCAATGTATGCCTCACCCCCAACATGCCCTTCTCAAACCACCATTGCACCAGAATCCTACCAATCAGGTAGTCCCCCTCTACCCTCTCCACTGACCCATCCACCCCCATCTCTGTCGCATGCCCAAAGCACCATCGTCTACTGATCTCGAGGAATTATTCGAATGGGCAACCTATCTATCAAAATTTGCAAAATCTGATAAACGTCCTCTAGAGTCACTGTCATCTCCCTTGTTGGGAGATGAAAGGTGTTGGTGCGAGGATCCCACAAATTGATCAGGGCAGTCAGATATGCCCGATCCCCCACCATAGGCTCTAACCAAGTCACCTACTTGAGCCCAAGGACATCAAGCCAATCCCAATTCACCACAGTCAGCGCATCCCGTGCGTCAGAAAATACCTTCGATTGACGATACCGACTATTCACCACTTGCAAAACAAAACAACACAAAAACATTAAAACATGACAACAAAAAAAACTGTACAACACTAAAACAAATATACAACAATGTATACAAATTGTACAACAAAAACATTTAATAAACTGTACAACAACATTAACAAAATGTACAGTACAAACATTAAAAAAAAATCAATAAACAATGCAAAATAAAACAAAAAATTTAACCTAGGGTTTTTAACCTTAGTTTAAACTAAAAAACAAAAAACAAAATAAAAACAAAATTTTTAACCTAGGGTTTTTAACCTTAGTTTAAACTAAAAAACAAAAAAACAAAATAAAAACAAAATTTTTAACCTAGGGTTTTTAACCTTAGTTTAAACTAAAATACAAAAAAAAAAATAAAAATAATTTTTTAAAACTAGGGTTTTGATCTTAGTTTAAACAATGCCACACAAAATACAAATACAAAACAATTAAACTAGGGTTTTGATCTTAGTTTAAACGAAAAAACAAAAGAAAAAAAAAAAAAAAAAGCGAAGGAGCACCTACCGATCTTGCCTCGGCTTCGCCACTCAAAGATCCGGTCTGTGCACTCATGGTATCCATGAAATCTCGACAGCGCTCCGCTACGCAGACTTGAACTCCTCCTCACAGCTCCAAATCGCTAGAAAAAATAATTGCAAATGAGCCCAAAACCTAGTTTTGGCCCTTATATAGGCTCTTAGGCCTGTAATCGTTCCACCCTGGGGTGAGCACTATAGATAGCACTCATACCACCCTAGGACGATTATAAAACTGGTATTCATCCTACCCTAGGACGATTACAGAGCAAGAAAATAAAAAACAACCAAAACTGCATCCAAAATGCACCAAAAACAACAATAAAACTATTGAACAAAGGCACCTTTGTGCCTGCACTTCAAGGCATCCAAAATTGACGTTAGGGCCACAAATTATCAATATCATACTCCCTAAGAAGGCTACCATAGCCGGACCGCTCCATGGGAGGATGAATTTTCGAGAATTTCATCCCCAAAAGGCGTCACAAAAAGGGTCCAAACCCACCCAAAAATAGCAATAACATTGCCAAATAAATGCGCCTTTGCGCCTGAAATTATTGGCATACAAAACCAACGTTAGGGCCACAAATTATCAATATCCTACTCCCTAATAAGGCTACCATAGCCGGAATGCTCCACGGGAGGACGAATTTTTGAGAATTTCATCCCCAAAAGGCGTCCCTAAAAGGGTTAAAACCCACCAAAAACATGTCAGATTGTTGGGAAACTACATAAGCATTCAATGGAAAACAACTGAAGGCACCCTTACAAAAGTCATCTTGGATCAAGATACTCGTCGCTTTTCTCATGTCGGTAATTCCCTCATCGATTCATCGCTTGAGGGGGTAGTCACACTTAGTCACCAATCAACAAATACACACCCAATCAAGGAAATGACATGCATTCAAAGAATCATTGACAAAGAAAATCATGCTCCTACTTGGGGCAGCAAACAAGCAATTATCACAAGCTGATCAAACACTTGGCATTCTAGAATCATGAACTCAAGTCTCCCACAGACAAAAGATTACGCCCTTTGCCTATTCATGACTGAACAATGTCCAAGATCAAGTAACACCTCACCGAAAAAAGGTTAACACTTGAATTAAGCTTCTTAGATCGTCAGAAGTAAGGATTCAAGAATGCGTGCCCTTTCCATACTTGGGGCATCAAGAGTTAGTTAGGTTATTGAGAAATCCTAATCATTAAGTTCTTCGTTATCTATTTTTGCTCAGCATTGCGCCACACACAACACATCCCAAAAAGGGGCATCTATAGACACCAAAACAACACCAATCTGATCATGTGGCTACAAGCACTGACCGAATTGGCATACATAGCCCCTAGGGCAGCTCCCAAAGGTTAAAAAGTGGTCTTAACCACTCCTAAAGCAATTTTGGAAGGTCAGAGGTCAATTTTGCACCTTTCAAGCACCCTGCTCCTTACTCGTTCCACCTTGGGACGATTAGAATGCTATTCGCCCCACCCCGGGATGATTAGCAGCAATCACTCCAGGGTGGGGCGAATAGCAGGTTTGATGGGAAAAAAGTCAAACCTTGACAAATGGCAGCCCAGATCTGCCACTCAACTCCACCTTCAATGCATGGGAGTGTGAGTGAGCATTTCAAAGCTCAAAGAGGCAGTCATGGAGCCCTTAATCAGGGAGGAATATTCTCTCCCTTGGGAAGACATGATGGCCAAGTGGTGTCCCTGCATGCACATTCAAAGCAAACCTTTAGGTCTATAAAATGATGAGTCTTCTCACCCCAAAATGAGGATAGAGCAGGAGCATTTAGAGCAACGGAGTGTTGCCGAATTACATCCTCACCCATCACTTGTGTTTCTTACATCTTTGATCTCTCTTTTGGAAGGGAGGTTATTGGGTGAACATTGGAAACACAATCTGGACCCAAATACCAAACATTTGGCCATAATACCCCACAAAATTTGTCAACACAACCCCCTAGGAGGTTTTAGACCCATCCCAAGTGGATTGGTGTCGAAACCAAGCCCCAAACAACAGACGTCCTGCCCCTGGGTGTCCCCCGCACTACTGCAGTCCTAATCACCCCACTTCAAAGTGATTAGAAATCTATAGAATATTTCTTCACTCTTTCTTTTGCATCTTATTTTATGTCATTCATATATGCTACCATTCAAATTTCATGCCATTCTAATGAGTTTTGACTGTGTTTTCATTATTTTTCGCTTTCACTAACATACAGGGAGCATCTTCGGATATAGGGTGATTGGGGCTGAATCTACAAAATCCGACCTTCTAGGTCATCTCAAAATGCCCTATTTTGCCTAACCCAAACTTTTTAGGTGTTTTGGAGGCCTCTGGATGGGAAATTTAGGAGGTTTCTTTCTAAAATTTTATGAGAGTCCTAATCGTCCCACCCCGGAGCGATTAGAAATCTATAGTAGACTTATCAACTGTTCCTTTTGCAGTGTGTTCATGATGGTTTTTGCATGATTCTGTATAAATTTCATCTTATTCTGACATGTTTTTATTACCATTTTAATTATTTCATGCATGCATTAACCGGAGGCCTTGGGGATTGCATGTTTCCCTCCATCCGTAGGTACTATTAATCGTTTACTATTTCTCTGAATGTAGGATCTCAAAACTAGAGGGGTAGCAAGGAACTACAGATGCATTCATGCAAGCGGCAATGACGTTTGGCCCACCCATTTCAAATGTGGGCACGCGGAAGATCCCGAAGGGAAGCGTACCATCCATGGTGTAACAAAACTATATCTAATGCTCCTAGCCCCTAAAAAGGAAGGAGACATATTGTAACCTGATCTCAAAGAAAAATTAATAAAAAAAAGGGCTGCACTTTACATTCGCTTTATATCTCGTTTCAGTTTGTTTGTTTTCCCTTTTCATGCACTTTAGTCCTTTCTTCATTCATAGGAGCTAGCGTTACATTTGCTTTTGCTTGCATTGCACCCGGTATGCCATTGCTTCCGTATCCTAGTGCTTTCAAGTTTCAAGAATGTGATGAAGAAATATTATTACTCATAGAGGAATCAGAGAATTCAAAGGCCAAGGCAAGTAAGTTCAGAGAAAAGTTAGAAGCAAAAATCTTGGAATGTGAGAAGTTAGCACAAGAAGTGGCTACTCTAAAGAAATATTTATAGGACTCCAATATCAAGATTATGAGTTTCACAAATAGCTCTAGGAACTTGTATAAGTTCATTTGTGGAAAACAAAGAACATCATGTTCAATAGGTCTAGGTTTTGGAAAGAAACAAGAAAAGGCAAAGTCCACTTCAAGTCTTGAAGAAGAAGAAACAACATCAGAAGAAGATACTTCAGAAGAGGGATTCTCAGATATAAGTGAAAGTGAAACTTCTAAGGATGAGTTAGATTGTAGTGATTCCAACAAGGAAAATAGGCAAAGAAGATACAAATGGAACAACAATCAGAACAAGAGACCAATGAGGTCTAGGCAAGGAAGCTTCAATGGGAGATGCTTCTCATGTCATAGGTTTGGGCACATGGCTTCACAATGCAGAGTCACATGAAAGTCAGGTATATGGAAGAGAACAAATTTTCCAAGGATATTTTTATTCATGTAATGAGTTTGGTCATACGACAATAAATTGCAAGATTCATGATAGAAGAGGATATGGCTTCACCAGGAGAAATCCTAAGACTATTGCACATCCAAGGAATAATAACATTAAGTGTTATAAGTGCAATAATGATGGTCACATAGCAATATGGTGTAGAGAAAATATTTCAGAAATAGGTATGAATAGGAATAGGAATATGAACATGAATAGGAACAAAAATATGAACATGAACAGGAACATGAATATGAACAGGAATAGGAACAGTAACATCAACAAAAAAAAGAAGATGAATAGGAACAAAGACTTAGAAAAGAAAAGAGATTCAGAAAAGAATGATAACAAGAACAGGTACAAGAATAGGAACATGGATGAAAACAAGAAAAATAACAAGAACAAGTACAAGAACAGGAACATGGATGAGAACAAGAATAGGAACAAGAACAGGGATGATGACTCAGAAAGAAATAGTGAGAGAATTCAGCAAAAAGAAAGAGGAAAAGACAAAGGCAGAGAATAGTGCTTTCGGGGAGTAGAAATACTCCCACCCCAAAATTAATCACCTCATGTGGAGGTTGGGGAGGGGCCAAGATAAGAGGCTTATTTATTAGCCCCGAGCCCTAAAGGTGACCCTTTGCCATTGTTGTCAAAGGGGGAGAGATTTGTGTATTATAGGGAGAGTTTTTGGATATGAGGAGATATTTGATATCTAAGAGAGCATTGAGCCAGGGAGAGCAAAGCCCTAAGGGGAATAGAAAATAAGGTCAGAATTTAGTAAAAGGATTTGGGTTGCCATCAATGAAAAATGGGGAGATTGTTGGATATTTTGAGTCCCTAAGATGAAATGTTGTCATTGATGTCAATAGAGCAATAAATGTCAAAAGGATCTATGAAGGGTTTTTTGTGAAAACCAAGGCAGGGAAAATAAAATATTTTATTTAAAACCATGGACATTATATTTGATTTGGGTTTTTATTAAAACCCATGTTGGGCTTTCGTTTCATTGAAAAAAGTTCCCCGATGATGGAGTTATTTGAGTTTTAATGTTTGGTTTAAATTTAAATTATTTAAAATTTAAATTCAAATTTAAATGGAAATTTTCCCGTCGACTCATCATGCAAATACAATTTTAATATTTCCACCGACCTCTTCAAAGTGTTATTAAACACTATATAAAGGGGTGGCAATTAAACCAAATAATTATCCTTGCTCTTGTGTGTTAATTGCCTTGGAAATTTGAAAGAGCTCATGCGAATTGTTGAAAAGGAAGCAACGAAGAAAGCACAACAATTTGGAAATCTCAAATGTGGTATGAGGCATGGTGCATTGGCGTATCAATTTTTCTAAGACTGTGGGCAGCACAAATATCAAGGATCGAATCCCCTTGACGACAGCGTGTGGGAAGCGCTTTGGCGCTTTGTCCTTTGCGACAGGCAGAGGAATATTAAAGGCCCTTTTAGCCTTTGCTTTTCCAATGAGCGCTTTGGCTTGGTTGGAATCTTAGCCATGGCTAAGATGCTCACGGTGTGTGGTGGATAGGGGTTCGAATCCCCTTGAGAGGTATTTACGTTTTTGCCTTTAATAATTTTTATTAGCCCTAAAGTTTGGAGTTATAAGGTATTTAATGGGAATTAAATTTTATCATTAGGGCTATGATTATTATTGCAAAAGCATATTTTATTTATGTTTTATTTTTATGGAAATGGAGAATTGATTTTAGGATAAATAAGGAGTTGTTAAAGTGATTTTGAGAGATTTATTGTGGGTTATTCTTAATAATGGTTTTTATTAAAATAGACTTTGGTGGATGTGTTTATGAAGTTGGAGTGAAAAGGGTGTAAATTAAGTTATGTTTTTATTGTGATTATTTAAAATACCACTAACCCTTATTAATATTAAAAATGAAAGTTGTGATTAAGTGTGGCAGATTTTATGGACAACTTATTGGCATCAAAAAGGTATGGGCACATTCTCCTATTGATTTTTTGTGGTGGTTGATTTTTGAAATATCATTGGAGTGAAAAGGATTAATTGAAGTTTCCTTTGTGAAGATGGTTGGTTGAATGCTTCAAGGTTTTCTGATTTGTGAGTTGTATTTAAACCTTGTTTCATTAGCATTGTTGTTGAAGCCCGTTGATGATGAAATGAACTTGAACATGATCTAGAAAATAACATGAGTATCATTGTTATGTGAGACTTGAGATAAAGCATTGTTGGAAACATTTTGAGTTGGTTGATACATGCTTGAACTAGGGTTTGTGAGAAAGGGTTGTTCCTTGATGTGATTGGTTGAGTTGAGTTGGTTAAGCCTAGTCAAGTGGATGTGTGAAATGGTTGTTCAATTTCCATAAAAAAAACTATTCTATATTATGATTTGAGTTGATATTGAGATTGAAGAATAGGACATATTGAGTCTCTAACAATTCTCTTTATGCTTCTATTGAGTTGAGATTGGGATTTGAGTATAGAACATATAGAGTCTCTAACAATTCTCTTTATGCTTCTATGAGATTGATTTAAGTTGAGATTGAGATTTAAGAATATGACATATTGAGTCTCTAAAAATTCTCTTTATGCTTCTATTAAGTTGAGATTGGGATTTGATTATAGAACATATAGAATATCTAACAATTCTCTTTATGCTTCTCTGAGATTGAATTGAGATATTGATTGTACTTTGAGTATAGAATATATTGAGTCTCTAACAATTCTCTTTATGATTCTATGATATTGAACAAGTTTTGTGTGAGCTTGTTAAGCAGATTTGAGACAAGTCTTTGAGAAGGCTTGTGGACTATTTTGAGTTAAGCTTTTGTGAAAGCTTGCTAAACATATTTGAGCAAGTCCAAGAGAGGACTTATTGAGAATATTTGATCAAGTCCAAGAGAGGACTTATTGAGCAAATTTGAGCAAGTCCAAGAGAGGACTTATTGAGCAGATTTGAGCAAGTCCAAGAGAGGACTTATTGAGCAGATTTGAGCAAGTCCTAGAGAGGATTTGTTGAGCATATTTAGATAGGTTTTGTGTGAAACTATTGAGCATATTTATATAGGTTTTTGGGTGAATCTATTGAGAATATTTGATCAGGTTTTGAGTAAAACTATTGATCATAATTGTACTAGACCGACTATACTGTGTTTGGTGAAATATATTGAGCAAAACTATGCTATATTGATTGAAATGTGTTTGGTATAGTATTGAGACAAAGCTTTGGAGGTGACAGTGTATAGAGGAAAAAGTCTCAGTGGATAGAGATACAAAAACCAGGACAATTGAAGATAATATCTGATTGATAAGTCTTCAAGTGGAGAGAGATCCACCAGTCAGTACAACATAGAGACAGAGTCTTCTAGAAGATCACTAGCTAGAGCAGAAGGGGAAAGAGTTATCTAGTGGAAGAGATCCACGAAATTGATATTGGGGGATCAACATATCCTTTGGACCGAGGTCCATAAACATTGAAATTTGGGAAGGATTCCCAAGAGATAATTTGAGAAATATTTAGAAGAAATATTTTCTCTATGGAGGTAGCCCACATTGGGTGAACCACATTAAAATATGTGTCTCTATTGCGTGTGGTGTTTTGTACATTGCTTTGATTACTGCTATTGATACTACTATTTATACATTGCATAATATTTATTTGATAAGAAAAGTAAAAAGTGGTCGTATACTATTCACCCCCCTCTCAGTATAAGCTTGTGTTCTTCAATATTTTCCACTCCAATTCATCAAGTAGAGTTTCCAAGTGAATTGTTTAATTTCTTATCTTTAAGTAGGTGGACTATGACCTTCATTAGAATAACAATTGGATTTTTTTATTCTTTGTGGGGTAAATGTAGAAACTCACCTCACCAAGCATGTTAGACAAATTATTTTCATCTTTAAGTGCACTTGGCAACCCAAGACAAGGGGTTGATAAGACAAATGTATCCATGCTTCACATAGAGAAAAATAGGAGGAAGTACTATGGATGGGAGACCACCTACAGGATAAATTTTGGGGTTTTAATCAAGGATAAATCCTTTTTAGATTCAATCCTTGATGCATATGTACCTCCATGAGTTGAGGCTAAGGGAATGCACCAAATAAAGTAAATACTTTGTAGAAAATAAAACCTAAGCTATGATGGTGATGCACCAAATAATTAAATCCCATATTCCAACTGCAAAAAATTGCAAATGAATATAAAATATGCTATCCTATGGCTAGTGAACACAACCAACAAAAGTACACTACCAAGAATTGGAAACAAGTTAAAGAATGAAGTGGAGTGAGATTAGTCATGGATTCAATTAGCATGCTAAAAGTTCATAACAAGAAAATGAGGCTAGAGGTTTTAATTCTCCTTAGGTAGTTATCCAAGGTTAAATATCTCATTGTTATAATTAAAAGGAAAGGTGAAAGGATAAATCCATAAGGATGGGTACCAAGCATGAACAAGTAATTCCCAATACTTTTTACAATCTAAGTAAGGTCTATTTATAAGCTAAAATGAGGGATTGTTCCCTGTAAAGTTTTTTTTAGATGGCATACAAGTTATCATCTGCTCCTATAGCTGAAATGCTTTTGTAACTATGGGATAACAACTTTGATGTATTTAGATCTTGGGCCATAAATGCTACAAGATTCTGGTCCTTTAGACAATATATTATTGTTGAATTGTACCTCTACTACTACATTGGTATGGTTGTACCATTACTACTCCACTACATTTCCTAGAATGCATTGCCCTACTAACATAGTAGGCATGGCCTCATTAACTAGTATAGGTTGGTAGGGTATGTTGCATAACTTTATTATCGTTAACATTAACCATTCACCAATATGCAAAAATATCAAATCATTCATCCACAATACATTATCCACAATAACAATACACAAATGATAGAGAGATAGATAATACCCTTAAGGTAGGGAAACACCAATAATAATACGTAAGGAATAACTCCACAAGATCTCCCAAGGTGAGAGGTCACTTCGTGGGCACGACGATTACATAAGATTATTCTTCAATGATATGAATGATTACAATAACAAATATCTTTTCTTTATATATCCATATTCTTATTCTACTTTGTGGAGCATACTACTAATATAATATTCGATTTGATGTTGTGTTCCCTCAAATTGAATTAATATAAATATAAATAAAATATGCAACATGAAGAGACACGTTGGTCTGTAATTAAATTAATTAGTAAGGTTATAATATTAAATAATGATGTGTTAGGAATGGGTTCCTAACATGCCACCCTATTTAAAAGGAGCTTTGTCCTCAAAGCTCGCAGTGAGAAAATTTATCCTTTGTTTTATTAAAAGTATGTGCTCATGTTCTTGTACTATTTTAATATCATTGTTCCTAAAGCAAGGATATTGGGAAGGTGGAAGTGTTGGTGGTTTTGTAATGGCTTGGAGAGAAAAGAAATGGGCAACCCTTGCCTTTCCCCCTCTAGGAATAAATTTCTCCGTGTGATGAGAAATTTCTAGTAGAGAAGGGTCAAATTTTATCCCTTTAAGTGTATATGTGTGATCCTTCTGTGTGAAATTCATCCATAATTCATCAAGGTCCCATTGAATTATACTGAGCGTTCGTATCCATTGCACACCTAAAACAATATCACAACCTCCTAATGGAATTGTATACATGTTATGTTTGACGATGTAATTGCCCAAGGTGAGCTTAATATTATGGCATTTCCCATTAAAAGTAATTATTTCCCCATTATCGATCATGATTTCTAAAGTATTACAAGTATGGATAAAGCAGTCGATTTGTTTTGCCATACGTAGGTCATTGAGATTATGTGTACTTTCAGAGTCAATAAGCACAATAAGATTTTATTGTTTAAAAAACCAAAAAATTTCATCATTTGGGGGAATGAATTTTCGATGAGGGCATTGAAGGAAATTTCTAACAGAACCTAAGGGTTATCATCAGGTATATCTTCCACTAGTTCGACCTCAATTTCCTCTTCCTCTGGTGTTGATTGACAAGGAATAGTTGTATCCAGAATATAAATTTGGTGAAGGAGTATAGAACATGTCGGGGAAAGCTACTGTTTGAAAATAAGTTGCTCACCATGGATATTTCGTTGTTTGATGGGAGAAGGTTGATGATAGATGTTAGGAAGTATAGGCCAGTCACATCCAACTTATTTTTATCGACAAAAATATACAAGTGTGGTTTGGTATAAAAAATGCACTATTAATATCTACTTTGTTATCAACAACATGCCCAAAGTTACGATGTTCGATAGATGTAATGGAACTACAGTGATGTCAAATGGCTATTTAAGTAGCGGTCAAAAATAAAAATTTTCCCCGTATTTAGGCTTGGATATTACCGCATGTACTGTCGCAGAGGAGGATAATTTCACCAGAGGTTTACAATGGCTGCTACAACTAGAAACATCAGTTTAATTAGTTCTACTCATAATATAAATAAAATATGCAACATGAAGAGACACATTGGTCTGTAATTAAATTAATTAGTAAGGTTATAAATATTTATGCTGGGTGATCTATGATATTTATGCTGCAATGTAACTTCTAAAGACCAACTATTTTTAGAGTCTCAAGCAAGAACTTTACTTGTTGGTCCGTTGGGTGACCGCATTAATGCCTTGATTGATGTTGGTGATATTTAATTAATGAACTAGATGGAATCGAAGCTACGATGCCAGGATTTGCTTTGATACCAATTGTAAGGTTACCCTTATTCCTATGATGAAGCTGTTCACAATTCAACAACAAATATGGTGCTTTTGGAATGAATCGTAGTAAAAAAAATCATAGTTGTTATTAATGGCATTCAATAATATATATAAGAGATATTAAATTTGATGTTGTGTTCCCTCAAATTGAATTAATATAAATATAAATAAAATATGCAACAGGAAGAGACACATTGGTCTATAATTACATTAATTAGTAAGGTGATAATATTAAATAATAATGTGTTAGGAATGGGTTCCTAATAGAAACATGATAATATGATTTTCTAAGAAATGTTAGAAACTAGTACTAATCTTGATCATCCATCGATCCAAGTGAAACACGTTGATATTGGTATGCCAATTTGTTACTTAAGTATCCAAATCTGCTTCGTTGGCTCCATGTTTCTACTGCTGTATTTTGATAACTTGAATGATGGGTCCACTTGTTTCTTGATGCTGATGAACCACTCTGAAAACTAGGATCACTATGCTTTCTCTACCAAAATCTGCCATAGTTGGTGTCCTACTAATTCCATGTAGAACCATAATATTGTTGCCTTGAATCATACCTCCAAGATTCTTGATGCTCATGGTGGTGTGGATGGCGATATGGTGCAACCTTATCTTGATGTTCTACCTTCTTTGACTTCTCAACATTTGGCTCCATTGTTTTAAATTCTTCTACACATTGTTCTTTCATATTCTCTTTGTTTGGTGTGTCCTTGTGCTTTTCTATCAAATATTCCTTGGACTTTGTTACTATTATTTCCATTGAATCCATTGCTTCTACTTCTTCCATGGAATCTATTACTGCTATTGCCTTCTTGGATTTTATTTCAGGTTCTTCAATTTGTTTCTCTACAACCACTTCTTGATTTTCCTTGGATCCTTGCTCCTTAAGCTGAGAAATATCCTACAATGTTATCTTATTTTTCTTGTACCATAACTTCATAAAATTATTTTGCACATTAATGTTAATAGTACCCAAAGAATATAACCAAGGATTATCAAGAACAATATTCTTATCATCCATCTCAATAGCATAGAAATCTGAATGTAAAACATATTTATCCATGGTGATCTTTAAATATTCAAAAATATGAACATGCTCACCCTCTAGCTGTATATACTTAATTTATGTTGCTTAAACTTGCAACTTCTTAGTCAAAGCAATATTAATAAAATTATATATGCTACCAGGGTCAATGGAAATAATAACTTGTTCCTTTTGAATGCTTCCATGAACCTACAAAATAGAACTTTTAGATGAATCTAAAACCTTTTGATCCTTCTCTTGATTTTGAAAAACTAAAGATGTGACTTCATTCTTCTCATTATCTTCCTTAAAATTTTCCTCTTTCTCCTTATTGAGTAATTTTATTTCTTTTTCATAGTCTTCATTTTGTTTCTTGAAAACTTCCCATTCTCCTTTTATTTCATTCCGCTCATTTTGAATTCCCTGTAGTTTATTTTCAAGGTCTTTGATGACATCCAACATGCTATCTATATTTTTATCCCTTCCTTCAAGATATCTCTTACAAATATCTAACTTTCTTTATGATTGAATAGGTACCCATGTGCTCAATAATGAATGCTCTATTTCATCCCAAGTGTATTCATAACTCCTTTTCTGACGAAAATTATTCCACCAAGACAAAGCTTTCCATTTAAGAGATAATTTAAGGGAGTATTTCCAGAAAGGATTATTATGATGTAGAGAGCCAAAAATTTTCCACCATTCTATAGCATCAATATCATCTTCTCAAGAAAAACTTTGGAATGACATTGTTCATGCCCTAATGCAACTAGGGTTTTTTGATAATATATATCATGCCCTAATGCAAACTAGGGTTTTATGGAAATAAATATATTCCCAATGAGTTGAACCTAAAAAACCACATAGAAAACTAGATCTACAAATTTTCTTCCAAAAAAAATAAAGTGCAACTGATTTTCTTACCCGAACTAAACAAAATTCCTTTTTTGAAAAATTTGTGACTTGAAAATTCATCACTATCCTTGTTCCATATGTCTGAATTCAGAAGGTCGTATCTCCCTCAAGACTACTCATATTTCTTCATATGACCACTTATTTTAAAGCTCTTCAAAGTCTGCACAAACTGATCCAAGAATCGCCTGAATCGGATAAAATTTCACAAATATATGACTTCTGAAAGATGAGATGTTTTTGTAGAAAAAAATTTTGAAATTTGTCACTATCCTTGTTTTGGATGACTAACGTCAAAAGGTCGTATCTCCCTCAATACTACTCGGATTCCTTCATATGACCACTTATTTTAAATCTCTTCAAATTCTACGCAATCAGATCCAAGAATCGCCTAAATCGGATAAAATTACGTAAAGATATGGCTCCTGAAAGATGAGACTTTTTTCCAAAACAAAATTGCCCTAATTTTGCAATTTCACAAAAAAATCCCCACTTTGCCAAAATATTTGCTCTTATACCACTTGTTGCATAACTTTATTATCATTAACATAAACCATTCACCAATATGCAGAAATATCAAATCATTTATCCATAATACATTATCCACATTAACAATCCACAAATGAGAGAGATATAGATAATACCCTTAAGGTAGGGAAACGCCAATAATAATACTTAAGGAAGGAATAAATCCACAAGATCTCCCAAGGTGAGAGGCTACTTCATGGGCACGACGATTATATAAGATTATTCTTCAATGATATGAATGATTACAATAACAAATATCTCTTCTTTATATATCCATATTATTATTCTACTTTGGGGAGCCTACTACTAATATAATATTATATTATAATATAATATAATATTATAATACAATCAACCTTGGGTTATGTGTGGCCCATGCCAAGCCTTACACAATATAATAATATATCCCCCAAATATCTATTTCTAGGTACCCTACCAGGGTAGGATTATCTATATGATGGGTGATTATTATGACTAACATATAGTTGGATTTTATAGGATTGATCATGAAAGTCAATCTTTGTATCAATGGATGGTGTTATTATTAAGTGCTTCTTCACTTGTTTTCTCTCTTGTGCATATGAATACCACATGTCCTCAGATGAGATGGAACTCTCTATGGCCAATTATGGACCTCCTTCATCTGAGAACTAATTTTTTCCTCCTTGGGTTCCCAATTTGTTGCCATGTGTTTCTCCATAGGCTTTACCATATCCTTTTTCTATTTTCCATGCTCTCCTCCATTGAAAGGACTATCTAGGCTATAAAATTCAAAATTAGTGGCTCATAGACCTTAGCACTCTTGACATGGCTAGATTTGGGTAGAAGATAAACTTCAACCATAGATGAAATATTTAATGGTCAATACATATTCTAAGTTTGTCCACCTTTCCTTGGTGTTATTTTCCCTCTAAGTAACTATGGGAAGCGCATTTTGACTATCTTTCTTGACCTATGCCACTTTCAAATGAGTATATTTTGAGTGAAGTGGTGTTATAGGGAAATGTTCCCTACACTCATCATCTTCAATATGACCATCCCTTATTGACAATTTATAGAATTTCTCTATATATCCTTTCACTCCTGACTCCTTTTATTTAAGATATTGAAGTCTTCTAAACAACACTATTTAGTAATCAACATGTAAAATTTTAGACTTCAATTTAACTATAAGATTATCCCAAGTTCAAATTGTATCCTTCTCTTTTTTTTGCCTCTCTGTTTGGACATGATTCCACCAAATAAAATAATATCATTTCAACCATATACATGCAAGTTTAACCCACTTTGGATCCTCCATATATTTATAATCAAAGAATATATCCATGTCTATTATCCAATAAATCAACTCTTTTGAGTTTAGAATTCCATTAAAATCTAGAGTGTCAATATTTGGCCTACATCCCATGTTTGATATTACATGAGTCAACCATTGCTCTGGTTCTTATCATTGTTCTTCATATTGAGCTTCCATATGACTAGTTTCCTCCTCTTCACTATCACTAATTTTCTCAAGATGAATATCTTTGCTCTAGGTAGTCTCAATCACATCTAACCTAGTGGTAATTACTCTATGCATTTATGCTATATATGTTGGTTAGTGTCCCAAACTATGTAGTTTAATATTCCTTATTGTATCATATTTGTCCAATACATATCACAATTAACTATGATATCAAATTATGTGGTTGAGAGATGGTATTCCTCCTATAGATGACCTTCTCACACAAAAAATATCCACTCAACCTAGGGAGGGTAAAGTTACTTGAATGACAATTTTCACCCTATTTTATGATCACATTAATTGTATAGTTATAGTCATTACATTATATGATCATTTTTATTATATGATGGTTTGAATGTATGACATTCCTTTAGTCATTGTACAATGTATTTTTAGTTGTATGAAAACTTCATTGTATGACATCGTATAATTGTATAATGCGTGTAATTGCACAATAGGTTATTTTATTGTATGACGCTTCCTTAAATGTATTTCCACATAAAATTGTGTGGTATAGTCAAACATGGATCAGTATTTGAGATGACAAATTACTCTTGCACAAGACAATATCATCTACAAATAGTGGTTTCACGGGTTGGTTTCATAGGAGAGTTATTATTCTCCTATTAGCTATTTATCGTCTAGATACCTTCCACTTTGAATGGTATGATTATAATGTGGTGGCAACCTTTCCCTTGAATAACTCCCATGATTCAATTTATACAATGCTTCCTCTTTACTAATATTATCATTTGGAATGCAATGATTCTCTCACCACAATCTTGCACACATTCAAACATACAACACCTTATGATGACCACTAAATATATATTTACACATTATTTACTAAAGAAAAGTTTATGTAATGGATTCAAAATATATATATTATCATGACTTATAATAGTTACATCATGAAATTATCATCATATGCCTTATCAATAGAAGTATTCTCAAAAGTTCATGCTTTCTATTTTTAGGCTTTCCTCCCTCTTTCATCTTGGCTTCTCTTTATCCTTTAGTTTTTTTCACCAAAAACTAACCCCCATGTGACATATTTACCTTCCATTTTATTTCTCTCCCACCTCAATGTTTGTTTGACTCCCCTTCTGGTATTTCATGAAATAGGTCTTCTCTATCCTCACACCTATCATTGTCTCTACCTCTTATTTTCTATATTCTCTTATACTCCTCCCTAATAATTTTCTCTCCTCTTCCTATGTGTTTTATCTTACCTTTATCCTCCTCTTCGTTTTTCCCTTTGTGTTATCCATTTTCTAAGGAATAAATATGTATTATATACACATGGGTGGTAGTGATGGTTACCCTTATGGTAACCATTTGGATGCCCCTGCATAAAAAATGAATCAAGAGAAAATTGTCAAAAAATGCTTTTATTTTAGCAAAAAGATCATCGAGTAACACAAGAAATATTTCTACCTTACAAAATCATCCAAAATGGATAAGAACTCAACTTACAACAAAATAAATGCAAGAGGAAGATGAAATATTGAATAGTACAAAGACAAATATAAAAAAAAATGAGAATTTTAATATGAATGTTATATAAGAAAATGCATGGTGTCAAACCAAGGATCCTATAGCTCAAAATAATAAAAAATATATACCAAATGACTCTTGATGATGTACAAAGAACAATGTCAACAACAAAAAGAATTTATATAGAAATTGAAAAATATACCCAAGATGCAATTGAAAAATATACCCAATATGTAAGTTGTGAAACTAGCAATCTTCGTAAAAAAATGGATGTAATTTGAAGCCCATGATGGTAGGAAAATATTGTGAGATAAGGGAACTTATTCAAGAAATTAACATAGCATGTGACACATGGGATTTGAGCATTGACAAAAAATATAAACAATGTGTAAAAGGGAATGTTAGCACTAGCAGCATTAATAGAATTTTTTTTTTTATAAAAAAGAATCACTAAAAATAACACACATTAACATAAAATAAAGAAATGGTGGATTCAATAGAGTTATAATTTTTTTGGAGAAAATAATCACTATAAAATTTTTTATCAAGAAAAGGATCTTGATAAGCATAGGTTCATCCATAAATGATCATATAATGATTATGCTCACAAAGGAAATAACACTTAAAAAGAATATGTAATTGATACATGAATAAAGTTCAAGTAAAAATAAAACAAGACAAAACCAAAAAGGACAAGAGCCAGAGTCCATACCAAATTGGTGCTAGAATTATAGTTGGAAAGAATGCAAGAGCAAAAGTCTTCTAGTTCGAGTTCTCAAGCTGAGATTATGTGTTATTCCTCTTTGGGATCAGGTTCAAAAAAAGTATATGGTAAAGGTTTCGATTCTGCTAAATATGTGTGGGGCTCTACAGTTGGCAAGTCTTCTGTTGACAATGGGAAGAAGCCCTTGGTTTATCCAGTCACTTATCCAATTGTGGAGAGCCCCTTTGTGGATACCCATGGCGACTTTGGAGGGATTCATAAATATGTTTGGTTGAGTGGTAAAAGGAGAAATCTAGTGGATTCCTCCACCCTTTCTAAGGTGGTCAACATGGATGATGTGGTGGAGGTCCTTCCTAGATCTATTGCCAAAGACAAACCAGTTGCTGAGATGTACTCTCAAGGTAAATTCATTGTGAAGAAGAGCGCAATTCTCCTTAGTCTTCGCCCGATGGAGATCAAACAACATATGGTTTGGATTTCAATGAAGATGGCTTTAGACTGTGCTGAGGAGGCTGCCCAGATGTCTGGAGAAATTATTCATGAGTTTAATTATCTAATGTAGAACCACATTGGTTCTCTCATTGGTTAGTTTGTTGGTTTTTTAAGAGTTTCAGGGATCCACATCTCTATTTTTTTTTGTTACTTCTTTGTTTCTTTCTATTTCTGTTGGTTTGCACTTTGTAAAAGGTTTTGGGGTCCCTTTAAAAATCCTCTTTTATCTTAATATTACCAAAAAAATAATGCAAGAGAAAAAGTCACTACTAAAATTAGAGTAGGAATACCAAAATTAAGAACAAAGACTGACAACATACCAAATATTGTAATATAGGGGGTGTTGGTGTATATTACATTATTTTGTACCTTGAAAATACCTTGCAAGTACCTTGTAAATATTTTGTAAATGCTATGTATATATATGGTTTGAAGGAGTCTTGTAAATTTTTATTATTTTATAATCATTAGGTGTTTCTCATTATTAGGGAGTCAATAAATATATTTATCCTATGAGAAATATGAAAAGTCATATCTCTCATGAGTTTGAGTTGATGAAGAGTTAGTTGAAGTTAAAATTTCAAGTCTTTTTTCAAGGCTATTAATAAGGATATCATGTGAGGAAGATATAACTAGAACTTGTAGTACACATTCTTGTACTATAATACTTTGTAACATTATCATATTTGTGAATATAATGTGAGAATTTTACCTTGAGTTATGGGTTGATTATATATGTGAGATTGTGTTCCATTATTATTATTTTTACAAGAAAAAAATCATAATTTTATTTCAAGAATGAAAGAAAATTACACTTATAAAGTGCCTTTGCACAAAACAAATCCAAATAAAAGTAGATTACTAGGATTCAAAATATAATTATAGTCGGGCAGATTAGAGAGAAAAAAAACCCATCTTCAAAATAGCATGGGGATAATAAGGATAAATATCCTTATATATCAATACTTAATCATCCAAATAATATCCATGTCCAAAACCTAGATAGAAAATAGTGAAAAAGGATCCAACAGAAAGAAAAGAAACAGTTAAAATCTAGCCATAAATATCTAATCAAATGAACAGACCCACAATAAAAAACCTAGAGCTATCATAGAAACTAGGGGTATGATATGTGGGTGAAAGAAGAAACTCCATCCTTGTTCTTTTTTATTTGCAAGAAACCTTCTGGAACTTTTTGATATTCTTTTGATAACCAATCTACTTGATTTAATTCCCTATACATATGAGTAAAAGAGATATTTCCAAAAAGGAAAATCACCTCCAACAATTCATACCCCACTCGTCTAATCAGATTAATTGAGTATATCTACTCATCCAGTTGATGAGTAGAGTATAATCTAAAAAAAATATAATTTTTTCACATTTATCTCTATAGCACACTTCGTTAGCGATTCAATGCCTAAAAATTAGCAAAATTATTGGAACATATCCCAAAACCTACTTTGTGTGTGTGTGAGGAGAGAGAGAGAGAGAGAGAGAGAGAGAGAGAGAGAGAGAGAGAGAGAGAGAGAGAGAGAGAGAGAGAGAGAGAGAGAGAGAGAGAGAGAGAGAGAGAGAGAGAGAGAGAGAGAATGCACATGTGTGCATGTGTGTAAGTAAGAAATTATTCAAGATAATGTATTTCTATGAGTAATATAGGTGAGGAAGATAATTTCAAACAAGCAAAAGGAAGCTTCAAAATATTCTTTAGTAGTTTTATTTGCATATATTTTTATGATAGTATGAGTTAGTTTAAAATTTATCAAAAATATGATGGATACTATGCCATATTAGGAGATAAAACTTTAGATTATTATTATTTTATAAGTAAAAAAGAGTTGGACCCTAAACCTTTTAAAAAGACAAAAGGAACAAGGCGACCCTACCGAGATTGCCTACAAACAACAACCAAGCTATAATAAAGACAAAAGGATCCTAAGCTTATCATTGGGAAAAAGCACCAAACCAACCAACACTAGAAATAGAATAGAGATAAGGTAAACCTCTATACACCAACAAAAGGAACATCCAAAGACCACCAAAAATACAATTAAAACTGGACTAGCATAGAGGACATAGTCGGGATGACCCTTACACCCAACAAAAGGAATAAACATAAACCACCACTTACTTAGTTGCAGATGGACTGGTAGAGACATATTAAACCACTTTGGTTCTCTCTTTGGTACTAGAATTGATTGCTTTCACCATCTTAAAATATTGTTGGAAAATGTTCCATGTGGTGTTAAATGCCATGGATGAATTCTCCATAATATCCACAAGGATAACAATTGGATCAGTGGTATATTTCATGTGAGTCTCATCCTTCATTCGAAATAAAAATTTAGTAGATAATCCTTCAATATTGGAAATTTTAAACTTGATTGACGAATTGTATGATACCTCTTTGTCTCTTATGGATGATATTCTTATTTTTCTCATGGAGTATTTTACTCTGGCTAACCAATGTTTGCGTTTGATTTTGACCAATAAAGGAGTGGAACCAAGAACCCCCTTCTATTTAGGATTGACCATGTCAAATGAAGCATTATTAGTCTCTTCATCACTAACCACAATCCACCAAGGACTATCATAAGAGCTAGCATTAGGAGGATTACAGAGCATACCCATGGTCATAATCGTATCCCTATCAACTTATTTATGCAAAATATGCTTCTACAACATGAGATGAAGACTTTTGTTCTTGGGGTGGGTTAATGAATCCTCCCTAATGCTCTCCACCAAAATCCCCATTGATCTCACCAAGTAATCAGGGACATTAATGTCTTTAATATCCATTATATGGTTTAGAAAATCCATATAGAAGCTTCTCAAGGGTACATTGACTTCATCCATGGTAAAGTATTGCATTATTAGCACCAGGACCCTATCCCATGGAGAAGGAAGCCTATTTTTGATGATCCCACCATTTTCCTTCACAAATATATTGCTAAAATAACAAAGTTAAGCAGCCAAGGAATGTCTATCCCATCAGATGATATCCCCATAATTGGGGAGATCTATTACCTTAGCTAGAATATGGTTGGTCATATTAAAGGTAAGCCCCCAAATAGTAACTCACTTATTATTCCATGATCTAGAAAACTCCATTGAGATCTTAAGGTATATGCTAGTGAATTTGTGCAAAAACATAAACCCATGTCTATCTAGGATTGCTTTGACATTGACCTCGAGCTGAATATTATCAGGTTCAAGTAATTAGAACTATATCAATTAGAATAAATTAAATTACCCACTTGAGAAAATATTTCTCTTAGAAGGGTGTTTGGTCACTTGAGGCCCTTCTAAAGACATCGATATTCCTTTGGTTTGTAGTCTAAAAATATATATAGGTTATAATTTACAAAGAAGAGGATAGCATGGAACTCTTAGATATGCCTTATCTAAGAAGTTATAGAAACATTCCATCATCCACTTCTTCACTATTTCTTTAATTCCATAATTAAGAGATACTTTTTCAAACCAATGAGAATATTTCTAGCTGTTGCATTAACAAAGGAAAAGTTGATGAAATGTGAGATACATTGTTTCAAATCTAAACCAGAAAATATTATGTAGAAAATCAATCCTAAATAATTATTTGTTAGATGTTGTGGCTTGAAATGAGTAATAGATTATTTTTTTAATAAAAAAATGGAATGCTTGTTTGGATTTGTATTGGTGTATCTCTTCAAAATGTTGATAGGTATGGTGCTCATCATGAGAAGTCTTAAATATGAAAAAATATATTCTAGATACTTGGTTATAGGATTTTTAGTTAGAGTGATCTACAATATTGGAGTTAATGGAAAGAATCTACATCAAGTCATAGTAAAATAAAAAGATCCAAAAGTTGGGTTTATCAAACATAATATTGATGGGGATGATTTTGGGGTAATGAAGAAAAAAATCTTCTAACCTACTCAAAACAATATGCAATTTAAACAAACAACAATCAAAAGCTTGAGGTACTTCTTATAGGAACCAAGATGGTCATGTAAAAATGATGCATACATATTTGAATGGAAGAAAATAATTTCTTTGAAAGAGATGGAAATTTATTTTTAATATAAATCTAAACTAGGTATGTTCTAGTTGATCTAATAGTAGATTTAATGATCTTATATTTTCATAGAAGCATTCCTAATAGAAGTCGCATACAAATTTAAAAAAATTACAAAACAAATAAATAAGTTGTTTTTATTATTTTTTCATAGCAATACATTGTTGTCTTATGGAAAACCTTATCAAAAATAAAATACAAAGGATAAAATATATAAGTACTATTGAATTACTTAGAAGGTAGTTTTAGTAAAAGAATATCAAACATAAACTTGATAATAAGTAGACTAAGTATAAAAATTATGCTACACTGTAATAATATCCTTTTAATTAATTTAACCTTAACATTTCATTTATACAATCGAATATGGAAATTAGAGTATATTTGATTCTAGTTATGGTAATATTTATTTGAAAAAAATCTAATAATTATTTCTTATGAGATAGAAAGTTAAGTTTATATCTTGTCAAATAATTATATAATATTTTTATTGGGATGAGATCAATGATTTTGAAAGGGCCCAATCCCTTTTACAAATATCTATATACATTCTTACAATAAAATCACACATATATTACTCTTATTATTGCAACTAGATCAAAATTCTTAAAACTTTAGTACATTCATTGCATTAGATATATAGTTTATTCACGATATATTAACATGCACTATACTCTAATCTCATTACATTCATAAGCTCCAAAATATGGAACCGTCAATAGAAAAGTCCATAAAGATTTAGAAAATGGATCCCTCCACATAGCTCCATAGATCTTCAAAAAATGAAGGCGAAAGCAAGTAGATCCATAGATCTCCAAAAAATGGAACCCTTATCTCCAAGGGACTCATTATGCTTCTAGAAAGTTACAAGTCCACACATCTCTATAATATGAGTACCTAAATAGGTTGTTTCATAGATATTCTAAATGTTGAACCTTAAATAGATCATCCCATAGAGCCCCAAAATATGGATCCCTTAGAAAAATCCATAGCTCTTTAGAAAATGATTTCTCCAAAAATGAATTCACAAAACTCTAAAATATAGCTCCATATACATAAGTAGATATTCAAAAAATAGAACCCTCCTTGGAAATATCTCTGAAATTCTTATAGCTATAAGCTAGAAAATTGCAACAATCTCTAAAGTGATGGCCTATAGCATTCAATTCCATAAATATCCAAAAAATAATTAACTATGGATATTATGAACATAGGAAATTTCATCCCTTTGCTTGAATTTATAAATGTCCTCCCTCCTTTACAACTAAATAGAGGACATTTAGATGTATACCATCTAACAATATCTATATTTTATCTTCCTCTTTGAAAGCTCCCTAGTTGGCTAGCCAGTTGGGCACCCCATTAAATTCTCTATAGATATATACCACTTTAAATTCATCTAGTATTTAGGTATATTAGTGCATCTGTTACTATGACTACTTATCTCAACTCTCAACTAACCTTTTGTTAAATAAAATAAAAATATTTTATGAGTCTTCTTAAATAATTAATCTTTGAGACCCTAATTAAATTTCCATATTTACTCCTACCGACATTACTTTAGCTTCAGCCTAATGACTAGTCATAATGTCCATGTACTCACTTATAGCTCCAATCACCATTTCTTGGCTATCCCTTAGCAATACTCATATAGCTTTAATTGGATTTCCTTTAGAGGCCCCATAAAAATTTAGTTTCATCCATCCTTGTATTGGTGGCTGCCACTTAGTCAACTTTTCAAGATTCCTCTAGGATTCACATTCCCCAAAATAGACTTAGGTTCCAATTTACACTTACTTTAGATTCCTCCAATGACTCTATAACCTCATTTAATTTCACTACTTGAAGATTATCCACTATTGTTGATATGATGCATTCTCTATTCCTAGCTATATATCTCTTCTCCCCTTTAAAAATCCTTCTATTTATTTTTATCAAAACTCCCTACACATAATGAAAGAGAATCTTATTTAGTCTTAGGCTCTTAAAAGGCTTATCCCATTGTTCTATCTATCCTACAATATTATTAGGAATCATTGACACCAGCCCCATATTCTTTATTATATTATACATTATTTTGATGGAGTAATTACATTCTAGGAATATGTGATTCACTAATTTCTCATGATATTCACAAAGTTGACATCTATTAGGTAAGTAGATCTTCCAAAAAGTAAACCCTACTTGGAAATATCTCTCAAACTTCTTATAGCTACAAGCTAGAAAATTCCAACAATCTTTGAAGTTAATGTAGCATGCAATTCCACAAATCTCAAAAAAACATTAACTATGGATATTCTAAACATAGGAACTTTCATCCCTTGGCTTGAATTTATAAATGTAATCCATCCCTTGAAACTAAATAGAGGACATCTAGATGTATACAATCTGGAAATATCAATCTTTTATCTTCCTCTTAGAAAGCTCTCTAGTTGGCTAGCCAGTTGGGCACCCCATTTAATTCTCTATAGATATGTACCACTTGAAATCCATCCTGTGCATTTAGGTATCTTAGTATGTTTGTTACTATTTATGATTATCTCTAACTCTCCATTGACATTTTTTTGAAGCAAATAACAATATTCAATGAGTATTTATAAATTATTAATATTTGAGCCCCTAATTGAATTACCATATTTACTCCTACCAATACTACTCTAGCTTCAGCCTGATGACTAGTCATAATTCCCAAGTACTCACTCATAGCTCCAATCACTATTCCCTAACTATACCTTAACACTATTCCTATAGCCTTCACTATAATTCCTTTAGAAGCCCCATCAAAATTTAGTTCATCCATCCTTGTATTGGTGGTTGCCACTTGGTCAAGATTGTCAAGATTCCTCTACAATTCACATTCTCCTCGAACTAGACTTAGGTTCCAATTTGCACTTACTTTAGCTTCCTCCATTGATTCTATACTCTCATTTAGTTTCACTACTTGAATAATTTCCACTATGGTTGCTATGACGCATTCTATATTCCTAGACATACATCTCTTCTCCCCTTTAAAAATCCTTCTTTTTCTTTCCAACCAAAATTCCCACACATAATGAAAGGGAATCTTATTTGGTCTCTAGATCTTAAAAGGATTCTCCCATTGTTCTATCTATTCTACCATGTTATTAGGAATTACTGACACAACCCCCATCTTCTTTATTAGATTTTTATGGAGTAATTATATTATGAGAATATGTGATGCACTAATTTCTCATGATATTCACAAAGTTGACATCTATTAGGGAATTGGAAACCCCTATTATGAAGGTTATCTATTGTTAATATTTTGTTTCGGGATATCATCTAAATGTAAATTATTTTTAGCTCCTTCCATATTACCTCTCTTATTATCAAATAATCACTCACTATTTTCCCATAATTTTGTTCTAGATCTATTTTGATACTTGCTAACATCTCATCCTTCACTAATAGGTACTTCTCTAGCCACACATCTTCCTAAATTTCTTTGGGTGATGTTATCTAATAGCTCTCTACCATTTACTATGTGGTTCCAAAATGAATATCATAAATGTGGATCTTGTGTGGTAAAAAATCTACTATCCTCTTTGCAATCAAGGTATTTATCTCATAGAATTATTACCCATAAGATATACCCCTCCTTTACTAGCCTCCATCCCATATTTGATACCAAGGCCTTGCTTGTATCCCTTATTCTTATAAGACCAAGTCCTCCACTTTATTTATTCTTGTAACACCCCAAGTCTAACATCAAAGGTTCCAATTTGAGATTTTTTTTTCTACTTTGAACATGTTAATTTCATATTCATGAGTGCCATTTCGCTGCAGTCAAAATACTCATGATATCGAGATTGGCCAAATACCGTATAGTTAACTCTTTTGAAATTCACTCTCCACCTAAGATTCCAAGTTAAGACAATGTGTTTCTTTTTCTCTAGGGTGCATAACACCTAGAGGTGTGATGCATAACTTTCCTGTGTCTTAACATGAATTTTTGAACTTATGTCTTTATGTCATGTAAGACTTAGCACATACATGCTCGATCTATATGATCATCCATTCTATCTGGAGAATCATCTAGGATCTTACCAATGCCCTGGTAACCACCCAACATCTTGTGTAGATTAACCAACATGATATCCCATACCATCATGATGTCAGTTTCACCTAGTCTAACACAATTCACCACTCATCACTAGCAGGGATAACCTAGAAGAGATGCCCATAAAACCCTTCGTTACCTCTTGTTTTGATCCTTTCCTATCAGAAGTAAGATTAGAGCCCCGATCCATAATGAATTCCTACCTGCATCATCATTAAAAATTGTTTTCCATGGTGATTTCCTACCCACAACACCATTTATTTCTTCTTCACAAGATTTTCCTTCCCATAATCTTAAATTTTTATCAAGGTTGTCCTACCCACAACCTTAGGTTACATTTTAGGATTGTTTAATCCTCAATATTGAATTCTCTTTTCTCATGCTTAGCTATGGTTAAAATTATCTATAAAGGTTTGACTATTTTAGTATTAAATAATCACCATTTAGTATTAAATTTAATAAGATGACATAATTTCTCTAATTTCCACCTTTCTCTATTGCTAGTTTACCATTAAGGCTGATTAGAAATAAAGATATTTTGAAAATGTTGTAAGTAAATTAAGGAATCACAAATCCACATTACTATTCTTTTTATAAGATTACTATTTGAAAAAAAAAACAAGCTACCTCTAAATTAATTAAAAGAAAGTCATTTTGTGTTCTCATTTATTCCATAAAACTTACACTACATAAATAAGATATTAAGTGGTTTGCTCTCACCAGACTAAATATTGGGTAAATACTTAATAATGTATAATCAAAAAGAGCTTTTTAAAATAAATTTAACTCAATTTGTTTTAATTAAGAATGTCTAGCACCATACGTGAAACTCGTAAGATATTATTCACTAATACCCTTGCTATCTTGGCTAAAATAATAATGATCTACAACTTTCTTGCTAAGGTTTCCAACTATTGTCTCTTTCTAACTTATGCAATTGTTTCAATCAGAAATAATTTTCCTAAAAACTCTCAGACCTGACCTTGGTTTGAGTTATATATCCTTCAACTAAGGATAAAGCTTTCATTGTTTACTATGTTGAAGCTTACCTACTAATTTTTTTAATTTTTCCAATGCGTAACCTATATTATAATCTCGATATAAAGCTTACAAAAAGACGTAGTAATATTGTAAACCAAATATCAAACCAAACCCATTCTACATACACAATGATTTACTCATTTTCTCAATCCACTATAGAGTTTTAAAAACTATTAGGGTGTTTTAAACTAGATCATTTCATATTCAATTTATATTGGTGCAAATTAGAACCAGGTGTGCTAACGTAAACTTTAGGCAAGTTACATATTGAATGAGAAAATAAAAATTATAACTTCACTGTGTACGAAAATAAGTCTTCAAAATTATAATAGGCATCAAGTTTAATATCAAGTAAAAGAGTTTTCCCATTGACTGAAACATTCACCTCTTATCTACAAATTTTTATTAAAAATAATCACAACCTTTACATCAAGGCATTTATAAGCAAATTTATATATTATAACTAAAAATATCACAATCCATAATAATTACACACATCACTATTGCATACAAACTCAACATGACAAGAGAAGAATTTAACGTTCTGTACTTTACCACAAGGATTTACGTAAAAAAATAGCTCTTTTAATTATAGGAATTACTCTCAAAATCAAAAGTGTTTATGAATAAAAATTAAACAATATATACATTAGGGGTTCTATTTTTTTTACATCTTGTTCCAGAGTTCAACCGTGCACATTATTTTTTAGACCATATTCTCAATATCAATACGAGGTCTACAAACTCTGCTTTGTATTTCACCCAAGAGCCAAATATTCCAATACTAGTGCATGTAACAAGTTGGCTACAACCATTTATGACCCAGGCCTCATTCTAGTTTGGAGTAGAATTACCAAATAATAAAAAGAAATAATACAACTTAAAACTCTTCTATCCATGCACAATTCTTGATACCCGAATGTTTAAGTAACCTTTAAAAGATGACATGCATTGTGATTACAAGGTTCCACTAAAATATTTCTCCCCACATGATTATCCAGTGGTTTCAAGGGTCAGAACGGTCGATATACTATGCAGTGCATCTAATTCTAACATGCATACATCATTCTCAGAATTTAAATCAGTATACAATGTTCTTAATATTCATCCAACACTATTTGGTAATATTTTAATACATGTGGCATCAATTAATTTTTCAAAAGAAATAGAAGCAGTCTTGGTTCACAACCAATCATTCACACCACATCTCATTGTTGCTTAAAGTTAACACAACATGTTTAATACAACATGTAGCAGAAATGATTCAAGAAGGGTTAAATTGGTATTAGTTTTCAACCAACCAGACTTGTAGTCACACATCAATACATAAAGATAACACAATAATCATTTTAAATCACATGTAATACTAACCTATACATCTCACACAGAATATTTGATTTTTATTTAATGCATATGATATCCAGAATTCCTAGATTAAACACAACCAAATATTTCCATTTGATTCTTCTTTAAAATATATATTTTTATCAAAGTGCACTTACTATTTTCTCCTCGCCTCCAACTCCTTGTTCCTATTTTGCTGCACTCTATTCTTCTCCTCGTTTTCCCATGATTCACTTCATCCTTCACCAAAAAACATCCATACCACCCTCTACTCTCCTCTCTCCCTTGTATCCGCCATCTATAAGATGGTTTTTCCCCACCATTCTTCATACATAAAAACCGACGTTAGTTTGAAGTTTGTCTATTCTAAAATATTTCCAGGTGGTCTCCACTACTCCACATTCAACAACCATATCAACCTCCACAGAAATACCAACAATTTCCCCAATTATCTTTTGCAAAGAATGCCAAAACATTACTCTTTGATGTTCATATTATTAATATATATATATATATATATATATATATATATATATATATATATATATATATATATATATATATATATATATATATATATATATATATATATATATATATATATATATATATATTTCTTTTAATATAACATTTGCTTGATGTACTTTATTTACCTTATCCCCAAAGCATTCATAGAAAAAATAATTATTAATTTTTTTATTATACTTATATAAATAAATAAATAAATAAATAAATATATATATATATATATATAATTTGTGGAAAACATCCCAAAAGGGATGCCACTTTCGGGTAAGACCCAAGGAGGCAGGGGTATCCATTCCACCAAAAATGCCCAGGACTCGGACCTGGCCTACCACCTTTGACATACTCAAGGAGCAAACAAACACACAAAACCAATTTAAAAATAAGTAAATAACAACAAAAATAATAAAATAAAATAAAAAACATGCTCCTTGAGTGTGTCAAAAACAAAAGCACAACCAAACACGCACAATAAGATAAAAGAAACCACAACACGAACCACATAGAAAAACACAAGAACCACATAACAAAACACAAACAAGACAAAAACAACAGAACACTACAAAGACATAACCCAAAAAAAAACATGAAAAATAAACACAACCAAAACCTAAAAATTAAAATTAAAATAAAATAAAATAAAAATAAAAATAAAAAACAACCAACAATAGACAATAAACAAAAACAAAAAACATAGAAAACACTCACACATAAAAACATGAATTAACACAAACAAAGAGAAACCCAAGAACAAGAATGAAAAAAACACAAGAACAATAACAAAAAACATAAAAAAAAAACACAAAACAACAAAAACACAAGAACAACAAAAAATTAACACAAAGAACAAAAAACAAAACAAAAGAACCCACCCACCTTAAAAAACTAAACAAAAAAAACAAAAAAGAAAAAAAGAAAAAAAATTGAACATAACAATGACCTATCTAGACCAGAAGACTATTAAGGCAAGAATCAACAGAGGAAACAAAATAAAGAATAGAATGAGCTAGGGAACTAAAAAAAAACTGAATGAACCAAAGAGAAGCAAAAAAAAAAACAAGAAGAAACTAGGTACCTTTAGAACTGGAGCCATCCAAAGAAATGATAGAAAGAAGAGCTTCCCTAATTTGAGAAGCCCACCATCTAGGAGGGTGGCCATAACAAGTAAGATCACCTTTGTCCAAAGCCCAATTAGCTAAAGCATCAACACTCTTGTTTTGATCTCTCGACCACATGATTGTAATCAACTTTCAAAAATCCCACCTGGATTAATTGAATCTTCTCAATAATTCTTTTTATTCTCCAATCCACCTTATGATTCTTAGAAGGAGTCTTCAAGAGATTAATCATAAGTTGAGAGTCAGACTCAACTAACACCTTTTCCCATCCAACCTTAGTAGCCTCCTGAAGGCCTCTGAGGATACCATACCCCTCAACAAGGTTATTGGAAAGAATACCCAAATTCTCAACAAAAGTAAAAACCAAGGAGCCATCTGAAAGTCTACCAATTCCTCCCACACTAGCTTTTCCAGGGTTCCCTCTAGAGGCTCCATCAGTATTGAATTTTCCAAAATCCTTAGGAGGAGGTTGCCAATTTCTAGTCCTATCCATCTTACTAATACTCACATTCCCTTTAAGTTGGTTGCCCTTAGAAGATTTAATCTTCAATATTTGCATCACTTGATCCCATCTTTGGTGGGAGTTTTGGGGGTGATTAAGGAGTTGATGGACTGATTCAACTAAGTTGGCTATGGTCTTTTGCCAAATATAGTGAATATCCTTCCTATCTTGATTAAAAATTTGGTTGTTCCTTTCATTCCAAATATTCCAAAGAAGAATGGTAGAACCCATCCAAACTAACTCGCCTAATAAAATGATCAACACCCTCTTGATTAGGCCAATCCCTCCAAAGTTGTTCAAAAGTAAAAAAATTGGACCACTGTAAGCCAAGTAAAGTGGCCATTCTCCTCCATAGCTCAGAGGCTAAAGTACACTCAATAAAAATATGGTTGAGATTTTCTACATTCTCTTCACACATTTCACATCTAAAAGGGCCATGAAAACCACGCTTCATAAGTTGCTCACCAATTAAGCACCCTACGATGCAATAAAAGCCAATTAAAGAACCTCACCTTAGGCCAGATAGCTTTTGAGCCCACAATCGAGAAAATATGTCGAAGAATGGTTGGGATTATTATGGCATAAGGTCAAATAACCTTGAGCAACTGAATACTCACCCTTAGTAGTGTTGTTCCATCCAAAACAATATTTTTCATGGGACCAAGAGAGGGATCTCATATGAAGGATGCCTTGGATATCTTGTCTTTGCCTTTCTGGGATTTGAATAGGCCAGTCCTCAATAGGGATCCAATATCTACCAACCTTTGAATTACCAATATGGTACCGACAGTAATTAGCCACCTTTATCCAATTAGCTCGGTGAAGCTCCTCCATCCAAGGCCTCCAATCGGGAAACTGAGTTATCAAAGGCTTGTGACCATCCCAAGAATCTATCCAAAAATTTGCCTGTTGACCATTATGAATGATCCAAAATAATTTTTTCTTTATCAAATCCTCACCAGTCTTAAGAACTCGCTAAAATGGGAGAACCTTTGGTAGGAAGTTGATAGCGAACAAGGTCTTCAAGACTTTTGTTCTCAACATATTTAGCATGGAGATTATTGGCCCAAAGAGCATTGGGGTTATGCAACATCCTCCAATATAATTTAGCAGCTAAAGCTTTGTTGTTATTAATAGAAGACCGGAATCCTAACCCCCCTTCACTCTTAGGAAGACATAAAGTATCCCATTTCACCAAGGCCCATTTTCTTTTCTCCTTAGTACCACTCCAAAGGAAACGATGACTGATTTGATCCAATTCTTGAAGAACAGCCTTTGGGATATTCAAAATGGAAGAAACATAAATAGGAATAGCTTGAAGGACTGATTTTACCAAGGTGATTCTACCCCAGAAGAAAGCCACTTGTTGGTCCACTTTCCAATTTTCTTCTTGACTTTGTCCAACAACCAATTCCAATATTTATTTTTTTGCCTTTGAATATTTATGGGAATACCTAAATAAGTGATTGGAAGGGAGGTCTTCTTATATCTTAATTTATCCAAGACCATGGATTCCTGTCTAGCAGAGCAAGTGAAAGAAAATAACTTTAGATTTGTCTTCATTGATCAACTCGCCCTAGTAGCCTTAGAAAAATAGCTAATGATTTGCTTAATATTAGAAGCTTCCTTAATTGTAGCTTTACCTAAAAGAGTAGAGTCATCCACAAATTGAAGATGAGAGATAGGTCTAGCTCCATGAGCAATGGTAACTCCCTCAAGGGTTTTGTTTTCCCTCTTTTTGGTTATAGTCCTACCCAAGCATTCAACAAGAATGATGAATAAATAAGGGGATAGCGGGTCACCTTGCCTAATACCTCTAGAAGTTAGGAATGACCGAGAAGGCCTGCCATTGATAAGAACTAAGTAGGAAACTGAAGAGATACATCCCATAATCCAATCCATCCAATCCTTAGAGAAACCAAATTGCCTCAAAACTTTGATAAGGAAGTGCCAATCCACTCTGTCATAAGCTTTGGATAAGTCTAACCGAATGAACATGGAAGGAGAATTTTGCATATCCATGGAATGGATGGCTTCCTGAGCAAGAACTATCTCATCTACTATTTGACGTCCTTCCACATAACCCCCTTGCTCCGGGGAAATAATCTTATGCAAAAGAGGCTTCAACCTTTCTCGCCATGATTTTAGTAATGATTTTGAGAAGAACATTACATAAAGCAATAGGTCTAAAAGCTGAGATATGATCAACCTCTTGAGCTTTTGGAACAAGAGTAATATAAGTTTTATTGATAACCTTCAAAATTTCTTTGGCTTTCCTGGCTTCTTCCACCACCTCTAATAAATCAACATGAAGGATATCCCAGAACTCTTGGTAGAACTCAATGGGAAAACCATCAAGACCTGGGGTTTTCCATTTTTGCATTTTAAAAACTACTTGTTGAAGCTCATTGATAGTAACAGGAGTAATCAAAATAGAGTTCTCCTTAGAAGTGATAAGAGAAGGGATTGCTTGAAGAACATTTTGTTGTGAAGCTGAGTCAAGAGGAGTAGCAAAAAAATGATTGGAAAAGTAATCAACAACAATAGAGTTCATGCCATCCCAAGTATAAACAACATCTCCAGAATCTGATTTTAAGGAAGAAATAAAGTTGTGAGATCTTCGAGCTAGAAGAGATTTGTGGAAGAAATTTGTGTTTCGATCTCCTTCTTTGAGCCATTGAATTCTAGATTTTTGCTTCCATAAGATTTCTTCTCTTTTTTCCCATTCCTCTAACTGAGTTGTGAGTTTAATTTCATTCGCACTTCTCTTCTCTGTGAGGCCATCTAAATGGATTTTCTTATTCAAATTTTCAAGATGAGCAATAACTTCATGTTTTTTTTTATGAACATCCCCAAACTCTTTCCAGCTCCAAGTCTTGATTTTGGATTTAATGTATTGCAGTCTTTTGGCAAAACAGAACATCTTAGTCCCATGCCTAGGTTTACCTTCCTTCCACCATTGTTGCACACGAGGTCCGAAGGAAATGTCTCTAAGCCACATTAATTGAAAATGAAAAGGAGAGAAACTCACATTGGTTTTCCACATTTCCACCATGACCGGCCAATGATCCGAACCAACATTATTAAGAGTCTTCACTTTAGGAATGTGACCATGGATTAAGAAATTTTCAGAGAGCAAAAACCTATCCAATCTCTCCATTATACAAGCTAAGCCTTGCCTTCTGTTAGACCAAGTCATAAGGCCATTATCTCGGTTGGATATCCACAAGATGGAGGTTTGCAATATATTCGCTCATGAGGTCGGTGCTTTTGTCCAAATTTCTATTTCCCCCCTTTTCTCATCCAGAGAGAGGATGGTATTGAAATCTCCTCCGATCAAGATCCAAGCTTCAGGAAAATGAGAGATAATATGAGTAATATCCTTCCACTGTCTTCTTTTTTCCTCCAAAGAAGTCGGAGCATAAACAGTAATGCAGAGCATAATTTGGTTGGAATGTCTACTTTGAATAGCTATAGCCAACAAACCCCAACTGCCAACCATATGGTGAATAACTACCTCTTTTGGGTCCCAAAGACAAGCAATGCCACCAGAAGTCCCTTGGGAACTGAGGGAAACCACTTTTCCAGCTGGCCAAATTTTACTGGCAATTGAGTCCATATCCTCCATTGACATCTTTGTTTCTTGAAGGAAAACAAGATGTGGATGATTTATCCGAATCATTCTTCTAATTTCATTTTGTTTTGAAAGACTCCCTTTGAGTCCTCTAATATTCCAAGTGATGATCTTCATTAATACCAGGGCTAAAAAAGTTGGGAAGGGCATTAATCTTACCTTCCTCTACAAGCTTTTCACCTTCTTTTACCATATGATATTGATTGGTCTTGCGACCTGCTTTTTGATTAGAATCCATCTTCAATTTTTTTTTCCCTGTTTCTTGACTTATTCCAATTGAATCTGAGATGGCTTCTAACCTTGAAGAATGCTCGTACACAACCAAAATTTTACTAGATGGTTCAATGGAGTCTATATTGGGACCCGCATTATTTGAAGTTTTGACATTTGAAAGATTGTTTTTCTTGTGTAAATTTTCTCCCTTTTTTTTTCGTTGAAAACCTTTGATTTGTTGGTTTGTCTCTCGAGTTCTTCCCTTCATATTTAAATTGTGTTTCTAAGATTTCAGTTTCCATTATTTCCTCTTCCTCACTTGGGACATCATTTGTGGAAAGGATTTCAAACATATTAGCAGATGACTTTGATTGATCCTTCATAACTGGTTTTTTCTGAGTGTTCTTCTTCTTAGGTATTTGGAAACCCTCTGAGTTTATATCTTCTTTATTTTTATCAGGAATTTTATTTGGGCAAGCATCGGCCAAATGACCATATTCATGGCAAATTCTACAATGAAAAGGAATGTTCTCATAGTCCACTACTTGCTCCCAAGTGTCTTCCCCAAATTGTAATGTGATATTTTTAGGTAGGGGTTTGTCAAAATCCATTAAAACACAAATCCGAGCATAAATAATATGTTCAAAATTTTGAGTACAATCAGCGAATCATCATAAAAGTTCCTAAAGAGTTTCCAATTGAAGAAAAAATAGTAGGATTCCAAAATTCAATAGGGAGGCCAAAGAGTCTAACCCACATGGGAGCTATAGAAGGCATCTCTTCTTCGGCTTTAAATTTAGTATGCCAGGGGCTTCATGAAAAGCCCTGCCCTTCCAAAAAACCAAGGACCCCCTTGAAAAGTTTTCTCTCTATCTTCATTATTAGCAAATAAAACAAGAAAATAACCATTTGGATAAATAGAGATTTGTAACTCACCTTTAGTTTTCCAGCTTTTTGTAGCCCAGAATTTGAAAGTAGATAGACTCGGATGAAAACCCATGAACCGACAAATTAGTCCTCTTTTTTCCAAATCTTCAATGCCAATCTGAATGTTACCCATATCAAGCTTAACAATAGGAGTTCCATCAACTGCTTTAAGACATCCTGACTCCATTTTCCTAGGATCAATCTTAGGCATTCTTAGAGGTTTATGGGAAGCCCTAAGATTGATATTAGCATTGGGATGAGGCTGTCCACCATGAAGGGCATCCCTAAAATTCATTTTTGGGACTGAGTCTTCGAAATTCTTACCCTTGACAGGGGTTTTCATAGTAGAATTATTTTGTGGGTGCACCTTAGCACCAGATTCACTTGAGATATGAGCCATTTTTTGATCAACTGCTTGAAACTTGTTTCGTGATCTCTTTAATCCTTGCCCTAGATGTCGTGGAAAGGTATGGTTTTCACTTTTCTTTTGTGCAGCAAATTGGAAGCCGTTGTCACTCAAGTTCACAGTATGATCTGTTGAAAGATAAATTTCTAACCCATCTTGGATCCCCTGCAACATTTCCTGCTAAAATATTGAGCATAAACCACAAAAATATTGGCCGCTAGGGCCCGAAGGCCCTAAAAACCAACCTCCGGAGCTGCTTGCACTCAACCCAGATGAAACCCTCGCATAGCCGCTTGCCAAATATCTCGTTCACACATAGGGATGTGCTAGGATCTGTGTTGCTCCAAATGATATGAAAATTGGTGGAGACGTTCTAGGGTTTTTCAGGCATCTACCCTCAAAATTTTAGCTCAATCCGAGTCCGGATGAGTGAGATATGGCCGAAACGAGTTCGATAGTTTGGGCAGTCCTACGAAAAACGTCCCTCCACAAATATTCTTGTCAGATCTATTCAGAAACATTGTTCATATACTCCTAAATCCAATCATAAACAATGCACAAATCTGCATACAAATATAATCTATAATTTTCCTTTTTTATTATTTATCTAAACTCCAAATCAAACACTTAATATAATTATCGCTACTTTTAACAATATTCACCTATATATATTGATATTTATACACTTAGTTGTATTTTAACGTATAAACATATACATATATAATTAATTTTAAATGAATTAATTCCTAAAAATAACACACACATTTTTATTTTAAACCTCAAAGCACTTTTAATCATATCTTTATTCCATATTTGTTTTATTAATTTTTAACTATGGCTCCCATGCATTAAGCACTTTCATTGCCATCTAACATCACAATTTCACAAATTATCAAACATCAAATACTCCTACAAATGCAGCTACATGATATGCATACTACATGGACCATTGGCGAATGCATTGCCTATAGGGTTCCTTGCCCCTATCAACTGGCGAATACACCATCACTCATCATCTCCCTTGACTTACCTTGCACCGGAATAATCCTTTTGCCTGTTGAGGAGACCTCTTTCTTTTGCATTGCCTTGCTAGTAACAATACCTGTCTCCTGCAACCACAGATACATTAGAAGTATCTCATTCTTGTAGATAAATTAGGCGTATAGGAAAATAGAGTTTTGGAGGGTTGTTACATACTTCCCCCTAATATTAAACATAGTCCCTGTGTTTGCATTCACCATTTAAAACATAAATAAAAGAAAAATTAATGCCATGATCATATAAAATCAATCCAACACATCATCAAATTTACATTCTTCCCAATGTGATTCATCATTCATTATCAAAACATGCATAAATACTAAATACATGTATCATTCTTCACAACCCAAGATATGATAATTTTTCAAAATAAAACTATGACATAAAACATGCACAAATATCAAGTATATGTATCATACTCCTCAAACCAAGATATGATATTGTTATTATTCAATCAAAATAAAACTATGTCATGATGATAACAATGTTCAAACACTATTCAAACAAGAACGGAAATTGTCTTTTCATGATGGCCACATCTTCCCACGTGGCACTATTTTTAGAAAATTGGTCCCATTGGACCTTGCATTATTCAATGTTTCTTTTTCTCAACTATTTTGTACGATATCCAAGGATCCAAACTAGTATGCACAAGGGATCGTCCATCTGCAATTGATCAACATTCCAAACATGTGAGGGATCAGGAACATATTTCTTGAGAAGGGACACATGGAACGTATCATGAATTTTTGACAAATTGGGTGGCAAGTCTAATTTGTAGGCGATCGGGTTCAGTTTTTCAACAATTTCAAAAGGCCCTACAAATCGTGGACTAAGCTTAGAGGATTTGATAGAACTTTTAGTAGGTTTAACTCTTAGGAATACTCTATCTCCCACAAAGAATTCTCTTGGTGTTCTCTTCAAGTCCGCATAACTCTTTTATCGATTCGAGGCTTCCTTAAGCCTTTGACAAATTTCATTGAGTTGGTCTTCCATTTTCCTAACCATATCCGGCCTGATCATCACCCGATCCTTCGGATTACTCCATGACAATGGCGTTCTACACCTCCTCCCGTATAGAGCCTCAAATGGAGCCATACCTAAAGAAGTATGATAACTATTATTATAGGTAAACTCAACTAGAAAAATATAATCTTCCCACTTCATCTGATGGTCCATACAATACATGTGGAGCATATCCTCTAAGACTTGATTCACCCTTTCAGTTTGTCCATCTATTTTCGGGTGATAGGCAGTACTAATATTGAGTTTTGTTCCCCATGCCTGGTGTAATATCTACCAAAATTCAGATGTGAAACGAGAATCCCTATCTGATATAATTGTTTCAGGAAATCCATGTAGTCGTACCACTTCCCTAGAAAATTTTTGGGCTATAGTAGGAGCTCCATATTTTATATTTCCAAGTAGAAAATGTGCCACTTTAGTCAATTTATCCACTACTACTAGAATGGCATCATGCTGAAAATGATTTTTAGGCAATCCAACAATAAAATCCATAGTTACCACTTGCCATTTGTATTGTGGAATGTCATGCGAAAATAAGCATCCATCTGGATGTAAATGTTCCGCTTTCACCTTTTGACATTCTAAACATTTAGCCACAAATTCAGCAATGTCCTTTTTCATTCCTGGCCAATAATACTCTTTTTCCAAATTTTCATACATCTTCACATAACCTGGATGAGCAGAATATGGTGCACTATGTACCTCTTGCAGTATTATATCTCTCAGGTTCTGGTCACTTGGTACCACCATCCTATTTTTAAAGAATAACATATTTTTCTAGATTCTAAATCCCTTTGCTTTATCAGAATCTTGTTGAACCAATTCTCGATACCTTTGAGAATATTCATCTTGAATCTACAGTTGCCTTATTTGATCAGTTATAGCAGATTGACAATGTGACATAGCATTGATATGCCTTCTTCTACTTAAAGCATCTGCTAATTTATTTTCTTTTCCTTTAATATATTCTATGCCAAAATCATATTCTGCTAGAAACTCCATCCAGCACCTTTGTCTAGCATTAAGCATTGGATGAGTAAAAATATATCTTAGGCTTTGATGATCTGTTCTAAGCTCAAAAGGTTTACCAAGTAGATAATGTCACCACATTTTCAAAGCATGCACAACCGCAACCAATTCTAAGTCATGTGTGGCATAATTTAATTCATATTTCTTAAGTTTTCGAGACTCATAGGCAATAATGTCATCCTCTTGCATGAGAATCCCACCTAATCCTTCCAAAGAAGCATCAGTACATACAACAAATGGTTGCTTAGGATCTACTATTTTGAGAATAGGTGCTGATGTTAGCTTTTATTTAAGTATTTTGAAAGCTTCTTCACATCGTCCTGTCCATTTAAAATCTTTTCCCTTATTTTGGAGATTGGTTATTGGATAGGCTATCTTAGAAATTTTTTGGATAAAGCGATGATAATATCCAACCATCCCCATAAAAATTCTCACCTCAGAAACATTTGTGGGAGTAGACCAATCAATAATAGCCTCAATTTTATTTGGATCAACAGACACTCCTTCAGAAGAAATTATATGTCCTAAATACTGTACCTGGGTCGCATAAAACTCACACTTAGACATATTTCCATATAATTGATTTCTTCTAAGTATTTCAAGAACAGATCTTATATGAAGGTCATGTTCTTCTTTACTTCTAGAGTAGATCAGTATGTCATCTAGGAATACCAACACAAACCGATCTAATTGTTCTCAAAACACACTATTCATAAAATTCATAAAATCTTTTGGAGCATTGGTCAAACCAAAAGGTAACACTGTGAATTCATAATGACCATATCTAGTTTGAAAAGCAGTTTTATGAGTATCTTCTTCTCGGATCCTCAATTGATGATAACCAGATCTAAGATCAATTTTGGAGAAAATTGTGGCTCCTTTCAATTGATCAAACAAATCATCTATTCTGGGTAGAGAGTACTTATTCTTAATAGTCATCTTGTTTAACATTCTATAATCAATACATAGCCTTAGTGTCCCATCTTTATTTTTCATAAACAACACTAGTGCACCCCATGGTGAAACACTAGGTTTAATATGTCCTTTTTCTAAAAGTTCTTGAAGTTGAGTTTTAAGTTCTTGCAATTCTATTGTGGTCATCCTATAAGGTGCTCGAGCTACTAGCATTGCTCTTGGAAAAAGTTCTATAGTAAAGTCAAACTCCCTCTAGGGTGGAAGACTAGGTAATTCTTCAAGAAAAACATCATGAAAGTCATTTAACACTAGATATGTTTGGAAAAGACTTGCTCTAGATTCATTTTCTTCCTTTTTATTAAGTTTAACCACAAAGACTCTACTACCCTTTTTCATAGCTCTTTTAGCTTGCATTGTAGTCATAAGATGTGGTTCCACTGATTCACGTCCACAGTGTACCCGAATCCTTTGCTTGGTGTCATCAGTGAATTCCATCCATATTTCTTCAAAATTTAACAATGCTTTATGTGCCTTGAGCCAGTCCATACCTAAAATTATATCAAAGGCATGCAAAGGAGCTACGTATAAGTGCCATCGGGTTTGTCCTTGAGGTAGCATTATTTGAGGATCAAATAGACATTGGTTAATGGTATAGGTTTGCCCAGACCCATACTCGAATTTCCACCCATTAGCCATAAATCTAGGTGTTTTCGGTATGTCCCTCAAAATATTTGGTGAAACAAAACTATCAGTTGCTCCAGAATCAACCAAAATACAAACATTTCTATTATAAATTTTACCCTTCAATAGAAAAGGTGTTGCTTGACCATTGAGTTTAGAGTTACCTATTGTTGCATATATCTTATGAGCAGGTTCCATAGGTTCTTTCCTTTTATCTACTCACAAAGGACATTTATCAGCATAATGAGGTTCTTTACAAATCCAACAACCCTTCCATGGTGCCCTCTCTTTCATATTTCCCTCATTATCTTCATGTGTACTAGCTTTTGGTGCATTAACTCTTTGCTCATACCTATCCCTGAAATTTCTTTGACCACCCCGATAATTTTGATTTCCCCTATTTCCTTGGTATCTATTCTTATTTTTATCAAACCTGTTTCTATTCCCATTTCCACGATTCTTGTGCCAACCCCTATCTCCTTTGGTTGGACCTACATTTTTCTTTTTCTGTGGTTCTTCCTTTTCTGAAGATTGTTGATAATAAGTTTTCTTGGCCTTAAAATTATCCTCTTCTTGTCGAGCCAAGTCACAAGCAGTAGTTAGGGTAGTAGGTTTTAACATAAGAATCAAGTGCCCAATATTTGGATGTAACCCTAGGAGAAATTTCTGAATTTTAATCTCATTCCTCTACTCATATTCAGGCATGTATTTGAGAAATTGCATAAATCATTGGTAGTACTCAATTATGGACATACTGCCCTATGTTAACCTTGAAAATTCTGTAGTCCTTTCAAGGTAAAATTGCGGTGTTAGGAACCTATCCTTAAATGCCAAAACAAATGTGTCCCAATGAACATCGATAGCCTCCACATTATGAGTTTTCCTATATGTATCCCACCAATCAATGGTAGCTCCAGTCAATCGAAAGACTGCCCATGAGGTTTTCGATTTAGATGAAAGGGTCCTAACTGCAAAGTATGCTTCCACACTATTCAACCACCTTTCAACTTCTTCCCCATCACCTTTGCCATCAAATTTGGCTATATCAATTCTTCGCATATCCTTGTCCAATTCTGAACCTACTTGTTTTCTTCTTGGGTCAATAGTTGTCTCATCCTCAACTATTACCGTTTATTTTCCTTTGGACAAATTTTCTATTATTTTCTATTGATGGGAAATCATTTCTTGTTGTTGAGCCAATTGAGCTTTTTGTTGCTCCATATGCTCTATCATTTGGGCATTTTGTTGTGCCATGTGTTCAGCCATTTGAGCACTTTTTGCTCCATTTGTTCTTTCTATTGGCTCATTTGCTCCCACAATAGTTGTACCATCCGGACCATTTTATCCTCCTTATTAACTGGTTCTTTTTCCTTCCTCTTTTCTCGAGGATGTTCTGTGGCTTCCTCTGATGCCCCAATATGCATAACTTTTTGAATGACCCTTCTAGGGTTCTCGGTCAGCCCTTCCTGCTGAACCACCATAGTTATTTTTGAGGAACTAGATTTTTGTCCGGATGCCATTGCCTGCCTAGCAAAAACAAGAGCCTTGTCAAATTTTCAAGTCTTAGGTGAACACTTTGGTAATATCAAATTAGTTTTGACATAAGTTTTCTAAAATTTTATTATTTAAAATATTTGCAACCTTGGCTCTGATACCAAATGTAACACCCCAAGTCTACCCACTTGGTTGTCCATTCACCCCAAGTCTGCCCACTTGGTTGTCTAACATCAGAGGTTTCAATTTGAGAAAAATTCTCTTTTTATTAATATCTTATTTTATTTTCTAGTATGAGCATGTTAATTTCATCTTCATGAGTGCCATTCCACTGTAGTCGAAATACTCATGAGATCGAGATTGGCCAAATCCCATATAGTTGCCTCTTTTGAACTTCACTCTCCACCCGAGATTCCAAGTTCAGGCAATGGGTTTCTTTTCCTCTAGGGCCCATAACACCTAGAGGTGTGATGCATAACTTTCTCATGTCTTAACATGAATTTATGAACTTATGTCTTTATGTCATGTAAGACTTAGCGCATACATGCTCGAGCTAGATGATCATCCATTCTTTTTGGAGCATCATCTAGGGTCTTACCAATACCCTGGTAACCACCCGACATCTTGTGTAGATTAACCAACATGATGTCCCATACCATCATGTTGTCGATTTCACCTAGTCTAACACAATTCACCACTCATCACTAGCAGGGATAACCTAGAAGAGATGCCCATACAACCCTTCATTACCTCTCGTTCTAACCCTTTTCCATAAGAAGTATGGTTAGAGCCCTGATCCATGATGAATGCCTACCCGCATCATCATTAAAACTTATTTTCCATGGTGATTGCCTACCCGCAACACCATTTATTTCATCTTCACAAGATTGTCCTTCCCGTAATCTTGAATTTTTATCAAGGTTGTCCTACCCACAACCTTAGGTTGCATTTTAGGATTGTTTAATCCTCAATCCCGAATTCTCTTTTCTCAAGCTTAGCTATGGTTAGAATTGTCTATAAAGGTTTGACTATTTTAGGGTTAAATAATCACCATTTTCTATTGGTTTGAAATTTAATAAGATGACATAAGTTGTCTAATTTCTGCCTTTCTCTATTGTAGGTTTACCATTAAGGCTGATTAGAAATAAAGAGACTCTGAAAATGTTGTAAGTAAATTAAGGAATCACAAATCCACATTACTATTCTTGTTATAAGATTACTATTTAAAAAAAAATAGCTACCTCTAAATTAATTAAAAGAAAGTCATTTCATGTTCTCATTTATTCCATAAAACTTATGCTACATAAATAAGAGATTAAACGATTTGCTCTCGCTAGACTAAATATTGGGTAAAGACTTCATAATGTATAATCTAAAAGAGCTTTTTAAAATAAATTTAACTCTATTTGATTTAATTAAGAAATTCTAGCACCATACGCAAAACTTACAAGATATTATTCACTAATTCCCTTAATGTCTTGGCCGAAATAATAATGATCTATAAATTTTTGCTAAGGTGTCCAACTACTGTCTCTTTCTAACTTATGCAATGGTTTCAATCAGAAATGCTTTTCCTAAAAACTCTCAGACCTGACCTTGGTTTGAGTTAGATATCCTTCAACTAAGGATAAAGCTTTCATTGTTTACTATGTTGAAGCTTCCCTACTAATTGTTTCAATGTTTCCAATACTTAAACCCATATTCTAATCTCGGTATAAAGCTTACAAAAATACGTAGTAATACTATAAACCAAATGTCAAACCAGACCCATTCTGCATACACAATGATTTACTCGTTTCCTCAATCCACCATAGAGTTTTAAAAACTATTTAGGGTGTTTTAAACTAGATCATTTCATATTCAATTTATACTGGTGCAAACTAGAACCAGGTGTGCCAACGTGAACTCTAGGCAAGTTACATATTGAATGAGAAAATGAAAAAGACAACTTCACTATGTACGAAAATAAGTCTTCAAGATTATAATAGGCATCAGGTTTAATATCAAGTAAAATAGTTTTCCCATTGATGGAAACATTCACCTCTTATCTAAAAATTTACATTAAATATAATCACAACCTTTGCATCAAGTCTTTCATAAGTAAATGTTTGTATTATAACTAAAAATATCACAATCCATAATAATTACACACAACGCTATTGCATACAAACTCAACATGACAAGAGAATAATTTAACGTTTTGTACTTTACCACAAGGATTTATGTAAAATAATAGCTCTTTTAATTATACAAATTGCTCTCAACATCAATAGTGTTTATGAATAAAAATTAAATAATATATACATCCGAGGTTGTAATTTTTTTACATCTTGTTCTAGAGTTCAACCATGCACATTATTTTTCAGACCATATTCTCAATATCAATACGAGGTCTACAAACTCTGCTTTGTATTTCACCCAAGAGCCACATGTTCCAATACTAGTGCATGTAACGGGTTGGCTACAACCCTTTATGACTTAGGCCTCATTCTACTTCTGAGTAGAATTACCAAATACTCAAAATAAATAATACAACGTTACTCTCTTCTATCCATGCACAATTCTTGATACCCGAATGCTGAAGTAACCTTTAAAATATGGTATGCATTGTGATTGCAAGGTTCCACAAAAATATTTCTCCTCACACAATTATCCAGTGGTTTCAAGGGTCAGAACGATCGATCTACTATGCAATGCATCTAATTCTAACATGCATACATCATTCTTAGAATTTAAATGAGCATGGAATGTTCTTAATTTTCCAAGTTTTTGAGGCTTTTGGATATGAATTTCTTGTATTCAAAGATGTTTCCAAAGACCTCCTTATTCCAGATCTTGAGGTTTTATTTGACAGATTTAAGATTAAGGGCTAGGTGTTTTGAGGTGGATCCTTTTACCTCTTGCTTCCACCATCCCGCTACCTGCGCTCTAAAATATTTATGATGGGTCCACATGAATTCGAATCTAAAGGGTGTTTTGAAACTAGGCCCTTCGCTTGATTCAAGAAGGATGGGGTTATGGTCTGATCCGATCCTGGGAAGAGCTAGGAGGGTCACATCCCCCAAGAAGGGAATAGCCTCCTGGGAGATAAGGAACCTGTCTAGCTTGACTTGGATAAGACCATTGCCTGTTCTCCTGTTGCTCCAGGTAAAAGAGGAACCTTTGAGATCTATGTCAACTAGCTCATTGGTGTCAACAGAATATCTGAAGTCTTCTATGCTTCTGGAACCAATATCAAATCCTCCCTTTTTCAAAAGGATGTAAAGGACAATTGAAGTCCCCCCTATTATCTAGGGGAGGGCATTGAAATTCCTTCGCATCTGGGTGATGGTCTTCCACATCTTAGCCATCTCAATGACCAAGTTGGGGGTGTAGATGTTGGACAGGATCCATGACTGATTACCTATCTTAGAATGAAAGAGGATCTTGAGAATCCTGCTGGATGAAGAAAGCAGACTTCCTTCTACAAGGGTCGGGTCCCATAAGACCATGAGCCCACCTGAAGATCCTTGAGCTGGATTGAACAAGAGCTCTACTTTGGCCCAGACAGCTTTTGCTACTTTTTTAGTAGAGACCACATCAACCTTGGTCTCTTGGAAGATAAGGATAGAGGGATTTGATCATTTTTAGAGGTCCGCAACCATACTCTACTTGGATGCTCCGGTTAGTCCTCTCATATTCCATGAGAGAACCTTCATCTTGATGATTTGGAGGTTTTATTGCCTCCCTTCATCATCTAGAAGGGGGGTTTGGTTCCTTGTGCTTCGTCCCATTGAGTGTCCGAATCATCCAAAAACAACAATAATTGGATCCCATTCGCCACATCCTCCGCTATTTCTTTGTCTCTTTGATCTTTACCAAGAGGTCTTCCTCTTTTCCTCTCATTGCTAAAATCCATCAATTATTTCCTACTTCTGGTGTTCCTAGGGCTGACCCTTCTTGATAGGGAGGATCCCATTTTTTCATGATGATGAGAAGGAAACTCCCCATTTTCTGGATGGGGTGAGGTTTTCTTATTGCCTAGCAAATAATCTTCCTTGAGGGATTACGGGGAGTTAGTGACGGGAGAGATTTGTACCTGGGAATTCAGTTCCTCTGCTTCATCTTGGGGTGGAATGCTTGAACCCACCTATCGGTGCTCCTTTTCCTAAAGGGAGTTTCCTCCTTGCTGTAAACCTTGCTTCAACTGCTTGACAGACCCATCATGTTCCTCCTCTTGATCTTGCTATCTGCTCGAGTCAGGTTTGGGCTTCACCGGGAGTTGGTCAATGGGAGGAGGATTCCTCTTATGTTTCTCCCCTATTGCCAGCTATGAGTCTCGAGGGTATGTGGATCCTTTGGTTTGCTCCTCCGCTCGTTGGCCCATGGCAATTGGACACTGAGTCTAGAGGTGCCCCTGAGTGTAGCAATGAGAACAAAATGCAGGTTTGTTCTCATACTCGATGTACTGTCTCTTGATGAAGGTTGATCCTGACCATAGGTTGATGAAGGAGGGGAGCTCAGATTCCAGGTCTGTTAGCACACAGAACCGAGCCTGGGTCAGTCTAGATTGGGCTTTAGTGGGGGATCAATGGAGACCAATTCTCCAATGGACCGTGCTATCCCTCTGATAAAATTTTCATGCCAACAGTGAAGAGGAAGGCTGGGAAGCCTTACCCAAATCGGAGTAATGTTGATGTTTTGGGTATCCAGGTTGAAGTTTTTTCCCCACTTCCGAAGAAAGAGGCTCCTGCGCCCCAGGAACCATAGTCCTCCCACCAAGATTTTGTAGTAATCATCCTGGTTGTTTAGGATGATGGCAAGGAAACCTTGGGTTAGTACGACAATCTCCATGTTTCCAAATATTCACCACTTGGAGAGAGCCCATTTGCAGATGGATTCCATGTCTGGGCATCCTCCTATGAACTTGCCAATTAGGGTAAAATTTTTGAATTCCAAAAAACTATTCAAGACCTCACCGGGGATGTCCAAATCCTTGCCATATGGAGATTATTAATCATATCTTTATTCCATATTTTTTTATTAATTTTTAACTATGGCTCCCATGCATTAACCACTTTCATTGCCATCTAACATCACAGTTTTACAAATTATAAAACATTAAATACTCTTACAAATGCAGTTACATGATATGCATACTACATGGATCATTGGCGAATGCATTGCCTGTGGGGTTCCTTGCCCCTATCAACTAGAAAATACACCACCGATCATCATCTCCCTTGACTTACCTTGCACCAAAATAATCCTTTTGCCTATTTAGAAGACCTCTTTCTTTTGCATTGCCTTGCCAGTAACAATACCTATCTCCTGCAACCACATATACATTAGCAGTATCTCATTCTTGTAGATAAATTAGGCATATAGGAAAATAGAGTTTGGGAGGAGTTGTTACAATTATTTCATATGTTCTTCCAAGCTACAAGCAAAATTTAACTCTTTTACTCTATTTGTGACCACATGAAATTAATTTGAACACTTTCTACTATTTTAGCTGCTTTGAATGGGATCTAAAACACTAATAAAAATATATAAGGAGTGTTTGGAGAATACTTCTGATAAGCTATAGCTTACTTTATTTATTGAGCAAATCCCCCTTTCATCCAACTAATTTACTCTAGATATTGTCAATCAACACATTATACATCCAATCCTTGCATGCCCTAATGAACATTGACATGCCCAACTAAACTGAAGGGAAAGTTGAAACACTAAACAATAGCTTTACTGCTATCGATCTTTGTCAATTTATACCATTTTTATGAAAAATACCTTACTCTTGTCCATGTTTATAATTTTGTAGGGTACTTTTTCATAGACATTTAGTATTCTCCTCATTTCCTTTCCCTCAACAATAGAGGGCCTCCCCAAAAAAATTGTGTCGTCCACAAATTGTTTATAAGTAATATCTTCTACGGATATAAATAGTTTCAACCTCCTCAAGGCTCCTGCTTGCTTTGTTTCTCCTATGCACCTTTCAATGCTTTTGACATAATTATGAAGAGATACAAGGATAGAGGATATTATTGCCTTAAGCCTTTACTATTTCCAAAGAATCTAGATAAAGAATTATTTATTATGATTAAGAATTGGGGTCCTCTACAACAATTATTCATCCATATTCTTTAATGTTTGTTGAAGTAAAATTTCTCTAGGGATTTATCTAGGAAGCACCATGGGACCAAGTCATAGGCTTTGTTCATGTCAAGCTTTAACACCATTCCCTTTCTTTTATTAATTTTAGTTGAATGCATGGTCTCAAGGAGTGTGAGTACTCCATACAATATCTACCTACCTTTCACAAAGCCCCCTTGTTGCTCTATAATTATCTCTAGGAGATTATAATTTATTCTTAGTTCAATCACTTTTGATATTATCTTATAAATGACATTCCACATACTTATTGGCCTAAAGTCTTTAAATTCCTTTAGTGTGGGTTTCTTTGGTATGAGCACTAGAAAAGTATTATTGTATTATTTTAACACTTTGCCTAAATGGTGTGACTCTCTTACTACTGCTACTATATCCTCTCTCACTATGTTCTAGTAGACCTAAAAGAAACCCACTTGAAATCCATCAAGCCCTAGAGCTTTATTTATTTCAATGAGAAGACTACTTCCTTAACGTCTTCCTCACTCACCTCTTTGGCCAATTTTGCATTCACGTCTCCAATTACATCCTAGGGATATATTAAATTAATTATTCCATAGCTTCCTAATCATCCTCTCTATCCTTTGTTAGCAACACTCTGAAGAAGTCTACCACCCCTTATCTAATTTGATCTTCCTCTCTTATTACTCCATCCTCTTTTTAAATTTTGGATATTCTTGCTACACTTTTATGTCTTATGGTAGAGACATGAAAGAATCTTGTGTTATTACATTGGTTCCTTGATTTTTATCTCCAATACATCTCCTCCCTTGCCATTATTGTATGCAATTCTACCATGATAACTTTCTCTCTATTAAAAGTAACTTGGCCCATTCTATTTCTACTTATTTCCTCTTTAATTTGGTATAGTTCTTGCCTTAATATATCCTTTTGCATGTAGATGTTGCCAAAGACCTCTTTATTCCACTTTCTTACTTCCCTCTTCACATGTTTCAATTTACCAACAACCACATACATCTTGGATCCTTGGATTAGATGCATGCACCATATTTCCATTTCCTCATAAATGCTTGGGTGCTACAACCACATGAATTCAACTTTAAAAGGATTATTTTTCTTTCTTTCTTCCAGACTACATGAAAGGACAAGAGGGTTATGGTCTGACCATATTCTTGGCAATGATGTCAAAGTATGCTCACAAATTTTCTCAAATCAAGTCTTCTCCTAGCCTCCTATTAGTTCTTGTTAATGCATTACCACTCAAATCAACATCACAAAAACTTGATGCTAACATAAACTTGCTAAGGTCCTTCATACTCTCAGGAAAACTGTTGGATCCTCTTTCTTTTCACCTAATCCTAATGAAATGTTAAAGTCTCCTACCACTATCCATATTTACCCCTAAACTGTTGTCCCATCTGTTCTGGCTCTTTGTAAAACTCCTTTCTCAACCTACTTACAGCATAGAAATTTATACAAAGAAAACTAACTCTAAAGACTGACTGAGAATAGGACTGACAATTGAATAATATTACAATAATTACAATATCATAGATAAAAATTATTTCAATCCCCCGGAACCAATTCAAAATGGAATTTTTTTTTTTAAAAGTGCAAAATCTAAAAGGTGGTGGATGACATTTCAATGCTTGATACATTGTATAAAGTGGGCATAATAAGACATTGCTACAATGAGTGAGTGTTAAAACGCCAGAATTACCGTTTATGTTTTTAAATAGGCATATAAATCGAAATGTGACGTTCGTCCTAATGTTTTGCGCTCGCCATTATCGCATTTACAGGAAAATGCATTGATGGATCTGGAGAGTTGGTTGGCTCCCAAATATGGGAGGTGAAATATTATCCAACAATGCAACGAAAGAGCAAATTAGAAAGGGAGAAAAAGAAACTAATAAATTTTATGCGTATATTAAGTACGCAAGTATCCTCACTAGCAAACTAATGCAAATCCCATAGAATTAATTATTTATCATTTTTTTCTTTTTATTGTAAGCGTGACAATATCTCGTTTTGAACGAGGCACCCATTTTGGATTATGCTCCTAGTGTCACTTCTGAGTCAAACGAATAGGATTCCGTCCAGAATTTGTTCAATGAATGTAGGTACTTACTCTCTTTCAAAAAGTTGAGAGCGATAAGATATATGGGCCAGTAAGGAACATATGCATGCTTAATGTACAATTTTATCCTCCGTTATGGAGCAGTCAAGAAGAGATAATGTGGCATTTCTATCACTCTGGTAAAGTCTAGTTTGTCATGAAACAGGAACGAGGTCGAGCTTGACGTGTTAGGACATCCACATCATCTTTTGTAATTTTAGTGGTACAGAGCAAAGCCGGAGAAAATGTCACCCAGTAGCAGAAGCATGGTCACCGACTCACCATAGTCTTCGGAACAAGAATGGCATTGGCATTGACATGAGGCGTCCAACACCGTAGTCCACTGCAAAACAAAGGTAAGTACCGAATAATAGAGGCGTATTTGATGGACGGTGATAATTTTTACCGACAATTTTCTCTGTCGCATGTGCTGAATACATTCGCTTTCTAAGCGCCGTGCAAAATGGACTGTAACGATGTGAAGGGCCGGGAAGTGCTTTGACACTGCAATAGAGTCCCCATCCACCATGTGTCCCTCTATACCCCTCATAAAGATAATCATGATTGAAGAGAGACTGCAACTCAACGGTCTTTCAAAGTGGAAGGAAAGTATATGCCATCCACATACATGCCCTTTATCTACGACAGCATAATATATCTACTGGTTGGAAAATTAAAGTGGGAAAGGATCAGCTGGCATGCATCTATTTATGCCTTGGCGTATGACATGAAACTATTTATCCATGCCCTTCTATTCCACCGGATCTTGCGCCTACATATCTCTCTTTACATATATACATGTATATCTCAGATCTCATCCGCTTCTTCTTCTATTCTAATTCTAGTTTCTACTTTCTAGTATTTTTTTTCTTTTCAGTTCTTGGTATACCCAACAATTCCACCAGCTCCACAAAGTCCATAATTTGCCCGATGAAGAAAGACGTAAAAATCGAGTGCTCCTTCCACCAATTCCACCAGCTCCACAATGTCCATAATTTGCCCTACTGCTTTAACCACGTCATGTTGTTATCATGGATGTATAACAAAGAAAGACTTAAAAAATGAGTGCTCCCAAAATGTCCATAATTTGCCCTACTGCTTTAACCACGTCATGTTGTTATCATGGATGTATAACAAAGAAAGAAAGACTCAAAAAATTAGTGCTCCCAAACCAATTGTTAGTTTATAGAGAAGGGAAAGATCTGCTTTAACCACGTCATGTTGTTATCATGGATGTATAAAAAAGAAAGACTTAAAAAATGAGTGCTCCCAAACCAATTGTTAGTTTACAGAGAAGGGAAAGATATATGCAAAATAATACAGATCAGATTGTAAAGGATATAAATTATTATTGTAATATATATAATTTTACTCATTAATTATTTTTTCATATAATATTTTTTAATACATTATGATTTTTCTTTTTGATGATATTGAACCATTTTGAAAACTATAATAATTGACTATGTATAAGTTATGATCCACCTAAACATAATTGTATGAATGATGACTATGTATAAGTTATGATCCACCCAAACATAATTGTATGGATGATGCACCCAATTGAAAATAGATGGATAAATCAATTGATGGGAATACACTAATATATAGAATTATTACAATCCTAATAATAACTTCTTCAAGTTTTTCTTTTTTATTTTTACTTTTGCATGCATCTCTATTTTTAATTGCCTTTCTATCCAATTACTTTTCTTATTTTTCCAAAATCTTTGCCTGATCTTTCTCCATATTAAATATTATTTTTTCCAACATTCTTCTCCTTAATACTTAATGTTCTATTTTTTCCACTTAATATTAAATGTTCTAATTTTCAATTTCCAAGAAAACTTGTTATTGTTTATATGACTATAGTATATTTACACTTACATATTTTATAACTAGTTGCTAATAACTTTCCTTTCTTCTTCAACATAGGTTTGATTAAGACTCAACCAATGGTGTCTTTATGGCAACCTTCTCATCCTATAGGATTATAACTAGTCGTTACAACTACCAAATATAATAGAGTAGATCACTTCTTAGGAGGTTCACTCTATTATTTATACATTAAACATTCATATTTATTCTCTCATGTGAGGGATCTTGCTTCCACCACACATAACGTATATTCAATGGTTCTTATCACTTTCCTTTCTTCTTTCTTCTTTGAGGATCATCTTGCTACTACTCTCTCTATCAACTTAGCTTCTGCTTCTAATTATCTTCTTCAGTTTGATTACTTTGACTCTCATACTTCTTAAAGATACGAACCAACTACGACATGAATCTAGGTCTTCCATCTATTGAGGTTGCTCTACCAATGAGCTTTTAGCTCCTATTTCAACGGATCTATAATTTGGACATAAGATTGCTTCTACCTATTGCTCCACCAATAAACTTCTAGCTCCTCTTTCAACCAATCTATAATTTTGACATAAGATTGCTTCTACTGATTGCTCCAACATCCCCACTAAGCCACTTTAAGTGTTTTGGGACCCTTAACTTCAACACCAACTTTAAGTTTTAACACTAGTTTTGATACCAACTATTAGTTTATAGAGAAAGGAAATATATATGCAGAATAAAAAATATAAGACACAGATTGCTCATGTAAAAGATATAAATTGCTACTAAGATACATATGACATTATTACAAGAAATTATTACAAAGTTAATAATAACTTTTCCAAGTTATTCTTTTTTGTATATAGAATTTATAATTTTACTTTTTAATATAAAATTATTATAATATTAATAATAACTTCTCTAAATTATTATTTTTATTTATAAAATTTATATTTTTACTTTCATGTACTTATCTATTTTTTAATTAACTTTCTTTTACATAAAAATAAATAAATAAATATATATATATATATTTTGTTTTCTTAAACTCTTCACATATACTTTTTCAACATTAATCATTAATTTTATTTTTCCAATACATTGATGAGACTTCTTTTAAGAACGGATTCTTCATAAAAATTACTTTTTTATTTTCTCAAACTCTTTCTGCTTTTTCTACATTAATCATTAATTTTTCCAACACATTCGTGATATTTCTTTTGAGAACGGAATTCGTCCATACAGGTAGTGGTGTTTTTTACTTGTTATTTGTCCTGATTTCAATTCTGTCTACTTGACATAGTGTCTGATTGCTTTTTTTGGTAGGGGATATGAATGTACAAAAGGTACAGTGATAACAGAGATAGCATCTGATGATGCATATAGCGCTTCAAAACGAAATTATAATGCATGGCCTGGCCTTGACCTGTCTGTACGATGCCTGCCGTTGGTTTGCCCCCTTTTCCTACTCAACAGACGTTGGAAACACAAGCATAACAAACGAGAGCCCCATCCAAGAAGAGGGTTTCCTTGTCATGGTAAAAGACTGACAAGGAGACGATCTTTCAAAATATGGAGTAAGGTACCGTAAAATTATATTGTAAAATCCTTGTAGCAATAACATAGATTTAGGTTGAGCAATGGTATGTAATACCTAGGTAGGTAGAAAGTTTGCAGAGATCCCTATTGTATTCCATATAAGTTTTTGGAGGGGTTGCAATGATGTTGCGATACTTGTGCAGGAGCAGACCTCATGTGGCAGCTGCCCATCTTCGTCTCTGTCGAGCTTTCATTTCTTTGCCCGTCCTCTATACCAAGACAAGAAGAAAGCCCAAGGAAATTGACATAGGTACTAGACTTAAATCTTTATATTGTAAAGTTTATATGAATATTATCATTTCCTGTGGAATCACAAAGGGAAAAACAAGTGGCCCTGTGCTAGTGCTGATTGTATTATATGTTAAAATTCTGCTAAAGAGCATACCATAGAATTTCGCCATTTCTTTATCCGAAGCAAGCGGTGTGGAGTTAGCCGATCTGGTGGATTTTAAATATTTCATTTATTATTCACAGAATAATGAAACGTCTTTGGTGTTTTATTTCTATGAAGGTGTACAATGGCATTTGATACATATTGTCATGTAAGAAAGAATTCGTTTGTGCATTTATTTCGAACTTCATTTTAACCTATCTTATTTTAGTTTGCCTGCAGGTTGTTGACTTCGGGCGCCTCGTAAAACGGTGGGAAAACAGCTTTCAATCTGTTTAGCAGGAAGGTGTGTAGAAAAATGTTGCTAACCTTGGAGGAAGACGGTGGGAAATTCGCTTCTATCCGAACTATGTTGCTAACCTTGGAGGAAGACGGGAAGCTGTGAATTCTAGTTTTCCTAATTCCGTGAAAAGCAGTTGCAGAACCAGAACCAGAACCACCAGGCCCCAGTGCAGATTATAATCTTATTGCAATCCCTGACAACTAAACTGTGGATACCCAAAATCTCGAGAGAAAACATAGAAAACCAAATTTTGCTTCAAACATAGCCAGGAGACTTTATACTAAATTTGCAGTTAAGATGTCTCGAACGGATCTGAACGCATATCGAGTATCCCAACCCAGACGTAGCAAGGATCGGCACAGTAAAGTTCGTACGTCAAAGGGTCCAAGAGACCGACGGATGAGATTGTCCGTAGAAACAGCTTTGAAGCTATATGATTTGCAAGATAGACTTGGCTTCGATCAACCAAGTAAAACTGTGGAGTGGCTTCTTCAAAAAGCTAAGGCTGCAATTCGTCACTTGTCTCAACCTTTTCCTATTTCTGATTCTTTTCTTTCTGAAAATTCCAGCACAGGGGCTGCATCCCTATCAACTCTTATGTACGAAACCCTAAATTCCTCACACGAGAACTCAACGATCCACAGTGGTTCAGAGTTTAATTTCATTTCAGCAGGACAATCCTTCCATGCATCTACGACTGAAAGCAATAGCAACCTGGATTCCTGTGTGGCAGCGGCAGTGACACCAAAGGGAGAGTCAAGACGTTTCACAAATACCGGGGTTGTTTTGAGTCGTAGGAAAAGAGAAACAGCGAATCCTAGTATGCTAAAGGAGAATAGAGCAAAGGCAAGAGAAAGAGCTCGCGAGAGAACCAGACAGAAAAGGAGTACAAAACAAAGCCGGAGATTCCATGCACATGCACTGGAAAGTTTGGTAGAGAATCCGACCCCTTCAATGGGTTTTGAAAAGAATGGCTTGTCTTCCTCCATGAAATTCATGAGCAGATTCAACGAAGACGCCTCAATGCTTTCTCCTGACAATTCATTTTTGAGCGCTACAGACATTGAAATCCAAAACTCGAATTTCCACTGTCCATTTTCTCAGGTGAAAGATAGCGGCATACAATCAATCCTATCACAAACATCTGGGCAGTCCCCTCCCAAGGTAACGACTAACAGTTTAAAGAATGCATGTAGTAGATATTCTCTTGATGAATGTTGTTTGCCTTCTTCCATGCAATTTCCATATTGTACAGGATTCATTATGCAAAATCCTGTTAACCTGATATCTGCCATAGAATTTTTGAGTGAATACCAGTCGTTTCATAGCATGCAAGATCTGCAAACAGGATGTATGTCTCCTGGGGAATTTGTGCAACCTGAGTTTTCCGACGTACTCACATTCACTGCAGTTTCTTCTTCTCCCATTCCACCTTATCCAACGTCCGACCCTCTCTTGGATTGTAGCTATTATGTTACCGATTTTCCACTTGATATTTGATCATGTGCATGTCCAAATACATCTGATTTTGTATGCAAATTGTAAAGTATTAAGGCTTTAATGGATATAGACGAAGGCTTTCAAGGATTTGATTGCGAATTTAACCGAATAATCTTGATTTATTATGAATACTAAACAACGAAAATGGTGGACTTTTCAAGAACAGTAATATGTGATTTGAGCAGCATACCAACCAGAAAATATAACCTTTCATATAACCTGATTTTCCCAGGTCAGACATGATAGTTGATAATATTCATCTTCCACTTGTTATAACGTACTTATCACACCGCTAGCGGGTTACGTGATCGTCAAGATATTTATCTTGGGGCTTTATTAGGGTCATTAGAATTTAGGATTTTATACCAGGGTAGTTTCTATATGTTTTATTCGGAAGTTATTTTGTATATTTCATTCTTTTGAAGTAAGCAACAATAATTTTTTATTTTAATTGTTCTAAAAATATATATGTATTGTTAATTAGGTCTTTCCACTTGTGCGCTTTGAAATCTTTTGAATGGGAGACCTCCTGTTCTTTTTTTGTTAGAACTGGTTATTTATTGTCTCTGCTATGGTTTGGTGGTTTTGTGACCAGAGTTCAGTGTTTGTTGGCGGTTTGATTAGGCTGTTCACTATCTCTTATGGCAGTTTTTTGAAAATCTGGTTTATGGGTTAGGGTCATCTCCCAAACCTAACCCGTTGGGGCATCGAGGTGATTTTGGGTAGTTTTAACATGACAGATAGCTCTGTCTGTTGACTCCCTAGCTAGATCTGGCTCTAGGTTGCTCTGGTTGGTTGTAGGGTGACATTGCTTGGGCGTTGCAGCCAGTAGAAGGTTTCTGGTTAGTTTGTTTTCGTTATCCTTTTTGGTGTCAGCAGTGAGTAGGACACTGAACCAAACCCTGTGGGGTGATTTGTAATGCTGCTGCCTGGTGTTCCCTTGTATGGCTCAATTCCCTTGCTTCGATGGTTGGCAGAGATTTCAATTTCCAGCTCCAACAATGGTTGGACCTTGATCCTCGGGTTCAAAGTCTTTCATATTTTAGGGATCTTTCTATGCTGAATGCTTAGAGCTATTTTTTATTTTTCCTCAGTGTGGTTGTTCTCCAATGGTTTTTCTTGGTTGGAAGCGTTTGATTGACACTCCTTCTCTGAGTGGGAGACCTCTTATTCTTCCTTGCTGCAAATGATTGTTCGTTGTCTCTGCAATGGTTGGGTGGTTTTGTGACCAGGGTTCAATGTTTGTTGGGGGGTCTGGTTGGACTGTTATGTATCTCTTATGGGTTTGGTTGTTTTCTAAAAATCTAGCTTACGGGTAATGCCATCGGCCAACACTAACTCGTCGGGGCATCGGGGTGATTTTAAACTATTTTAATGCGGTGGATAGCCCTGCCTATCAACTCCCTTGTTGGCTCTAGCTCTATGTTGCTCTGCTTGGTTGGTGGGCGGTGTTGCTTGGGGTGTTGTGACCAGTGAAGGGTTCCTGGTTAGTTTGTTTGGATTATCCATTTTGGTGTGAATAGTGAGTAGGGCACACAACCAAACGCTGTGGAATGATTTTTAATGCGGCATAAAACTTTGGTTGGTGTTCCCTTGGCTGGTTCAATTCCATTGCTTTGGTGGTTGGCAGATATTTTGGTAGATATTTCAATTTCTAGATCTAGAAATGGTGGTTGCACTTAATCTCGGGGTTCTGGGTTTCGAGGCTTTCATTTTTTAGAAATATTTCCTCTTTACCACTCAAGAACTGTGCATTCGAGTTGTTGTAGAAAATCTTTGGTTCCTAGTTTATGTGTTGTTTTGGTAGGACTCTATCTATGGGTAGGGATTTTTTGGAGTTGGCCTCTTTTCTATGGTAGTTGGGAGATTTGGTGTTCGATCCCCATGTGCTGTGGAAGTCTTTCATCCTATTTCAAGGTTTCAAATTTTCCCTTAGTATTCCTAGTTTGTGGGGTCTTGAGGGTGGTTTTATGTGGGAATAAAATTTGTTCCCAGTTGATATTTATCCTAGAAGTACTAGTGCAGAGTGATTTATTTCATGATTTGCACTTTTAGGGGTGAGGTTATTTCACCCAGGTGTTTTTCATTGCTTCTTCTTCAATACTGAGCGGATATTCTCCACTTTCTCTAATTTTTGGTTGGGTGGTTTCGTCAGGAGTTGTGCTCCTTTGTTGTTTTGGTTTTCGATGGTTTGGGTTTTGTAGGTCTCTGTTCAGTGGTAAAGGGGTAGCTCTAGTCAGTTGCTCAGGTTCTTACAACTAGTTTCTTTTCTTGTACAAAGTGGGAGGTTTAAGCTTTTTGTCTTCTTTGGCACTCTGGTTTTGCCTCGTTTTGCAAGTGTTTTCATCGAGGTTCCTATTTTATATTGAATATTTCCTAGCCTCTGGTGGTTTTTTGGTTCTATGAGCTCCTACCTGGGTTATAGGTTCAACTATTAGGTGGTTTTGCAAATTGGAAGCATGTTAGAGAGAATTTTTGTTGTATTTTTCAATCCATGTGCTTTGGTAGTGGTAGGAACTTGCTTCCTATTTTGGCCTTGGGTTCTGGTTCCTTGGTCGATTTGATAGGGACCACTGGTTTCATATGTCAAATCCTGTTGGAGCGAGTCCTTTCAAATTTTAAATTTTGAATCCCTCTTTTGGAGGGTCTTTGGTGTGGTGTTTTCTACCACATGTGGGATTTTGTTGTTATATCTACGAATCCCCATGTGAGTTTCTATCTTTCTTGTCTCCTGCAAGAGTTTTTTTTTTCAGGTTGTGGGAGCTCTTCAAAATCGTCACCTTTAATTATCTATATATATATATATACATATATCATCAGGTGATATGTTAATTTTATTTATTTTTAATTATGAATTTATCTATTATTCTACAATTGTGAATTTATACGTGATAGATGTAAATCTCCATCATTTAATTTAGGAAAATATTTTTTTAATTATTTTGTTTTAATTAAACTTGTATTTCACATGGAAATTATTTTTAGGATAATTTATAACGTAAAATTTTCATGCACCTCATACTTATTTTTTAGAACAAGACGTATAAAGGTAAAATAACTTTGGGTTGTAGAGAATCAAAGATTTTGTTGAGCATAAGAGGATCACTTAACTATATTGAAAAGTTTATGGTCAATACTTGTTGCAACATAGATTACTCTCTAGGTTGGACATTAGGAATACAAAAATATAGTTTATATTTCTTCAATTCCACTTAAACATCTAGTTACACAAATTAGGGACATCAACAACTAGTATTCTTGCTCTTAGGATACAACTTTACAACTGAGACCATTAAGAATCATGAAATAACATCTTAAATTATGGAACTTATAAAAAATTTTATAGGTCCTAATTTAAATTTCTCAAGGATTCTTCATTTCAAACATGAAATTATAGGTAAAATGTTTAGATTTTTTCTCATAATTTTTTAAATTTAAAATTTTGATCTTTTTAACTAACTAATAAGACAATAGAAATTTTCAATATGGACAATATATTTTGTCCAAATAATACATAGCTTACCATCATTTTTCTTATTGTTTGAGAGGCAATGGGACTTGATACATGGGCATATGACCTAGGCATATAATGGAGTAACCTCATATAAGGTGGACCTAGGCATTGAAGTCATATGTGGGGATCCCTAGATTTTAAACCTTACCCCTCTTATTTTATTGGAAGATGTTTTTAAGTCGTTTAAATGATATCTAGTGTATACATAAACATGTAGCTTACTAATTGATATGGTAACTTGGTGGTTGATCAATATGGGATTTAAGTAGGAAATAAAATAGTAAAAAATATATGTTTGAATCCATACATGCAGACAACCAGTATTAATCTATAAGGGGTCTTCCTCTCACTTGCCAAATATAACTAGTTTTAGTGTCAAGACCCAAATTCCTGATTCCAAAACCCTTATTTTTTAAAGGATATATATATATCCAATATATCTAATTATTTAAGACAAGGATTCCTTACTCATTACACCTATCAAATTCATGGAAGCGTTTGATTGACACTACTTCTCTGACTGGGAGACCTCTTATTCTTCCTTGTTGAAAATGATTGTTCGTTGTCTCTGCAATGGTTGGGTGGTTTTGTGACCAAGGTTCAATGTTTGTTGGGGGGTCTGGTTGGACTATTTTGTATCTCTTATGGGTTTGGTTGTTTTCTTAAAATCTAGCTTAGGGGTAACGCCATCGGCGAACACTAACCCATCGGGGCATCGGGGTGATTTTAGACTATTTTAATGCGATGGATAGCCCTGCCTATCAACTCCCTTGTTGGCTCTAGCTCTATATTTCTCTGTTTGGTTGGTGGACGGTGTTGCTTGGGGTGTTGTGACCAGTGAAGGGTTCCTAGTTAGTTTGTTTGCATTATCCATTTTGGTGTCAATAGTGAGTAGGGCACTGAACCAAACCCTGTGGAATGATTTTTACTGCGGCATAAAACTTTGGTTGGTGTTCCCTTGGTTGGGTCAATTCCATTGCTTCGGTGGTTGGTAGATATTTTGGCAGAGATTTCAATTTCTAGATCTAGAAATGGTGGTTGCACTTAATCTCAGGGTTTCAGGTTTCGAGACTTTCATTTTTTAGAAATATTCCTCTTTACCACTCAAGAACTGTGCATTCGAGCTGTTGTAGAAAACCTTTGGTTCCTAGTTTATATGTTGTTTTGGTAGGACTCTATCTATGGGTAGGGATTTTTTGGAGTTGGCATCTTTCCTATGGTAGATGGGAGGTTTGGTGTTCAATACCTGTGTGCTATGGAAGTCTTTTATCCTATTTCATGGTTTCAATTTTTCCCTTAGTATTCCTAGTTTGTGGGGTCTTGAGGGTGGTTTTATGTGGGAGTAAACTTTGTTCCTAGTTGGTATTTATCCTAGAAGTACTAGTGTAGAGTGATTTATTTCATGATTTATGCTTTTAGTTGCAAGGTTATTTCACCCAGGTGTTTTTCATTGCTTTTTCTTCAATACTGAGTGGATATTCTCCACTTTCTCTAATTTTTGGTTGGGTGGTTTCGTCAGGAGTTGTGCTCCTTTGTTGCTTTGGTTTTCGATGGTTTGGGTTTTGTAGGTCTCTGTTTAGTGGTAAAGGGGTATCTCTAGTCAGTTGCTCAGGTTCTTACAACTGGTTTCTTTTCTTGTACGAAGTGGGAGGTTTAAGCTTTTTGCATTCTTTGGCACTCTGGTTTTGCCTCGTTTTGCAAGTGTTTTCATCAAGATTCCTATTTTCTATTGAATATTTCGTAACCTCTGGTGGTTTTTTGGTTCTATGAGCTCCTACCTAGGTTATAGGTTCAACTCTTAGGTGGTTTTGCAAATTGGAAGCATGTTAGAGAGCATTTTTGTTGTATTTTTCAATCCATGTGCTTTGGTAGTGGTAGGAACTTGCTTCCTATTTTGGCCTTGGTTTCTGGTTCCTTGGTCGATTTGATAGGGCCCACTGGTTTCATATGTCAAATCCTGTTGGAGCGAGTCCTTTCAAATTTTAAATTTTGAATCCCTCTTTTGGAGGGTCTTTGGTGTGGTGTTTTCTGCCACATGTGGGATTTTGTTGTTATATCTACGAATCCCCATGTGAGTTTCTATCTTTCTAGTCTTCTGCAAGAGTTTTTTTCCGGTTGTAGGAGCTCTTCAAAACCCTCACCTTTAATTATCTATATATATACATATATCATCAGGTGATATGTTAATTTTATTTATTTTTAATTATGAATTTATCTATTATTCTACAATTGTGAATTTATACGTGATAGATGTAAATCTCCATCATATAATTTAGGAAAATATTTTTTTAATGATGTTGTTTTAATTAAACTTGTATTTCACATGGAAATTATTTTTAGGATATTTTATAACGTAAACTTTTCATGCGTCTCATACTTATTTTTTAGAACAAGACCTATAGAGGTAAAATAACTTTGGGTTGTAGAGAATCAAATATTTTGTTGAGCATAAGAGGATCACTTAACTATATTGAAAATTTTATGGTCAATACTTGTTGCAACATAGATTACTCTCTAGGTTGGACATTAGGAATACAAAAATATAGTTTATATTTCTTCAATTCCACTTCAACATCTAGTTACAAAAATTAGGGACATCAACAACTAGTATTCTTGCTCTTAGGATACAAATTTACAACTAAGACCATTAAAAATCATGAAATAACATCTTAGATTATGGAACTTATCCAAAATTTTATAGGTCCTAATTTAAATTTCTCAAGAATTCTTCATTTCAAACATGAAATTATAGGTAAAATGTTTAGATTTTTTTTCATAATTTTTTAAATTTTAAATTTTGATCTTTTTAAATAACTAACAAGACAATAGAAATTTTCAATATGGACAATATATTTTGTCCAAATAATACATAGCTTACCATCATTTTTCTTATTGTTTGAGAGGAAATGGGACTTGATACATGGGCATATGACCTAGGCATATAATGGAGTAACCTCATATAAGGTGGACCTAGGCATTGAAGTCATATGTGGGGATCCCTAGATTTTAAACCTTACCCCTCTTATTTTATTGGAAGATGTTTTTAAGTCGTTTAAATGATATCTAGTGTATACATAAACATGTAGCTTACTAATTGATATGGTAACTTGGTGGTTGATCAATATGGGATTTAAGTAGGAAAGAAAATAGTAAAAAATATATGTTTGAATGCAAACATGCAAACAACCAGTCTCAATCTATAAAGGGTCTTCCTCTCACTTGCCAAATATAACTAGTTTTAGTGTCAAGACCCAAATTCCTGATTCCAAAACCCTTATTTTTTAAAGGATATATATATATATATCCAATATATCTAATTATTTAAGACAAGGATTCCTTACTCATTGCACCTATCAAATTCTTGGAAACGTTTGATTGACACTACTTCTCTGAGTGGGAGACCTCTTATTCTTCCTTACTGGAAATGATTGTTCGTTGTCTCTGCAATGGTTGGGTGGTTTTGTGACCAGGGTTCAATGTTTGTTGGGGGGTCTAGTTGGACTATTTTGTATCTCTTATGGGTTTGGTTGTTTTCTAAAAATATAGTTTAGGGGTAACGCCATTGGCCAACACTAACCCGTCGGGGCATCGGGGTGATTTTAGACTATTTTAATGCGGTGGATAGCCCTGCCTATCAACTCCCTTGTTGGCTCTAGCTCTATATTTCTCTGCTTGGTTGGTGGGCGGTGTTGCTTGGGGTGTTGTGACCAGTGAAGGGTTCCTAGTTAGTTTGTTTGCATTATCCATTATTGTGTCAATAGTGAGTAGGGCACTGAACCAAACCCTGTGGAATGATTTTTACTACGGCATAAAACTTTGGTTGGTGTTCCATTGGCTGGGTCAATTCCATTGCTTCGGTGGTTGGCAGATATTTTGGCAGAGATTTCAACTTCTAGATCTAGAAATGGTGGTTGCACTTAATCTCAGGGTTTCGGGTTTCGAGACATTCATTTTTTAGAAATATTTCCTCTTTACCACTCAAGAATTGTGCATTCGAGCTATTGTAGAAAACCTTTGGTTCCTAGTTTGTGTTTTTTTGGTAGGACTCTATCTATGGGTAGGGATTTTTTGGAGTTGGCCTCTTTCCTATGGTAGATGGGAGGTTTGGTGTTCAATCCCCGTGTGCTATGGAAGTCTTTTATCCTATTTCAAGGTTTCAATTTTTCCCTTAGTTTTCCTAGTTTGTGGGGTCTTGAGGGTGGTTTTATGTGGGAATAAACTTTGTTCCCAGTTGTTATTTATCCTAGAAGTACTAGTGTAGAGTGATTTATTTCATGATTTGCACTTTTAGGTGTGAGGTTATTTCACCCAGGTGTATTTCATTGCTTTTTATTCAATACTGAGTGGATATTCTCCGCTTTCTCTAATTTTTGGTTGGGTTGTTTCATTAGGAGTTGTGCTCCTTTGTTGTTTTGGTTTTCGATGGTTTGGGTTTTGTAGGTCTCTGTTAAGTGGTAAAGGGGTAGCTCTAGTCAGTTGCTCAGGTGCTTACAACTAGTTTCTTTTCTTGTACAAAGTGGGAGGTTTAAGCTTTTTGTCTTCTTTGGCACTCTGGTTTTGCCTCATTTTGCAAGTGTTTTCATCGAGGTTCCTATTTTCTATTGAATATTTCCTAACCTCTGGTGGTTTTTTGGTTCTATGAGCTCCTACCTGGGTTATAGGTTCAACTATTAGGTGGTTTTGCAAATTGGAAGCATGTTAGAGAGCATTTTTGTTGTATTTTTCAATCCATGTGCTTTGGTAGTGGTAGGAACTTGCTTCCTATTTTGGCCTTGGGTTCTGGTTCCTTGGTCGATTTGATAGGGACCACTGGTTTCATATGTCAAATCCTGTTGGAGCGAGTCCTTTCAAATTTTAAATTTTGAATCCCTCTTTTGGAGGGTCTTTGGTGTGGTGTTTTCTACCACATGTGGGATTTTGTTGTTATATCTACGAATCCCCATGTGAGTTTCTATATTTCTTGTCTCCTGCAAGAGTTTTTTTTTTGGGTTGTCGGAGCTCTTCAAAATCATCACCTTTAATTATCTATATATATATATATACATATATCATCGGGTGATATGTTAATTTTATTTATTTTTAATTATGAATTTATCTATTATTCTACAATTGTGAATTTATATGTGATAGATGTAAATCTCCATCATTTAATTTAGGAAAATATTTTTTTAATGATGTTGTTTTAATTAAACTTGTATTTCACATGGAAATTATTTTTAGGATAATTTATAATGTAAAATTTTCATGCGCCTCATACTTATTTTTTAGAACAATACGTATAAATGTAAAATAACTTTGGGTTGTAGAGAATCAAATATTTTGTTGAGCATAAGAGGATCACTTAACTATATTGAAAAGTTTATGGTCAATACTTGTTGCAACATAGATTACTCTCTAGGTTGGACATTAGGAATACAAAAATATAGTTTTTATTTCTTCAATTCCACTTCAACATCTAGTTACACAAATTAGGGACATCAAAAACTAGTATTCTTGCTCTTAGGATACAACTTTACAACTGAGACCATTAAGAATCATGAAATAAAATCTTAAATTATGGAACTTATCCAAAATTTTATGGGTTCTAATTTAAATTTCTCAAGGATTCTTCATTTCAAACATGAAATTATAGGTAAAATGTTTAGATTTTTTTTCATAATTTTTTAAATTTAAAATTTTGATCTTTTTAAATAACTAATAAGACAATAGAAATTTTCAATATGGACAATATATTTTGTCCAAATAATACATAGCTTACCATAATTTTTCTTATTGTTTGAGAGGCAATGGGACTTGATACATGGGCATATGACCTAGGCATATAATGGAGTAACCTCATATAAGGTGGACCTAAGCATTGACGTCATATGTGGGGATCCCTAGATTTTAAACCTTACCCCTCTTATTTTATTGGACGATGTTTTTAAGTCGTTTAAATGATATCTAGTGTATACATAAACATGTAGCTTACTAATTGATATGGTAACATGGTGGTTGATCAATATGGGATTTAAGTAGGAAATAAAATAGTAAAAAATATATGTTTGAATGCATACATGCAGACAACCAGTCTCAATCTATAAAGGGTCTTCCTCTCACTTGTCAAATATAACTAGTTTTAGTGTCAAGACCCAAATTCCTGATTCCAAAACCCTTATTTTTTAAAGGATATATATATATATCCAATATATCTAATTATTTAAGACAAGGATTCCTTACTCATTACACCTATCACTACTTATTACACATTTTATTTCATGTAATATTACTAGGTATCTCACCCTATTAAGATATTAGTCTCATTGTCCAAATGAGCTAGCTTAACTTTTCTTTCAGTCAATCGAAAGAATCAAACTAATATCTACTTCTCACACATGTCATTATACATTAATGCAATCAACACGATGGATGTTGACTACTGGTCACATATATTGGAGAGAGTCATTAAAATATTAATCTCATTTTTAACTCATGATGATATATATTCCTTTAATACCTTCTAGAGAATTTCTCTAATAACTCCTATTTTATCTTAAATAGTATTCCTTAAGTTTTCCAACACAAATATTATTAATAAACTACATCCATAAGTTCAAATGAGAACAATCCATAATGTAAGGAGAACTATAACTTCCATCGTACATACATTGGGCTACCAAAAGTACACAATACTAGAGATTACCACTTTAACTGATATATAAGATATGTTCTTCCACAAATATGATGTACAAGAGTTATATTCTAAAAATAAGTAACCCACTTCTCATATCTACTAGACGATTCAATAATTCAGATTTGTGACACAAGTTTTGGAAATGTAATCTCAACTTAAATATTTGTTTAAATAAATACATTTTAGAAATCAATAACCAAATTTGAAAAACATCACAACACGAGTGAAAAAGACAAATAAATTTATTTTAAAGTCGATCAACTTGACAACATAGTAATTTAATAAACAACATCTTTACTTGAGTCAGTGCGCCACTAAGTAAGCACTCGTTGCTCAGGTTTCATCATGATCACATTTTGATAATGATATTTCATCTGTTATCCTTTCAAGGATGACTTTCCTACACATCCACCTCAGTCATCCTCAGTCATCCTACACATCCACCTTGATTGCACAATCAGGAGATCCATTTTTTGTATCAACTCCATCATTTTTGACCAGCTACAAGACATCTTCAGTAACCATCAAGAAGGAATACCTTTTCATGGGTATTAGAGACAACTCCATTTCATATATTTAGCAAATCATTTATCCATTAGTATAGTTTCAGCTACCCTTTTATAGTATCCAAACTTGAATAAAGTCTTAACAAAATGCATTAACAATCACTATTCAATCTATCTCCAGGAGCAAACAAATTCATAGAAATTGATTTCCTTACATGATATTTCTATACATTCAACCACCAATTCTAGTCACACTGTTCTAATTTTACTATAGAAGTAACTGATAATGCTTTAACTCAAAATCAATCTTTGTTTCGTTTTTCTTAGATCAAGACATAAATATCTTTCCTTTTTACAGGAAATCAAAAGTATAACAACAGTTCTAGTTTCAATAAACATCATAGCCATTAAGTATATCTTCTCTAAAGAACAAAAAAATAATCTTTCCATACCTCATAATCAATCACAGGAAAATTCATCTTTATAATCCTTTTCAATGTAGTTTTTGAATTCTACAAACCACATTATGTTTCTTTTTACATAATAATAATAATAAAAGAAATCCATTTATTCTATCTTTATAAAGTCACAAACTCCCTTCCTTGACATTCATTACAATTTTATCAACTATAATGATTTTTTTTTAAACTATTTTAAAAATAAAAATACTTATAGAGATTAGTACTCTTTTCTTGCAATAATGCCATTTTCAAATAAAACTCTTTCATAAGGAAAAATATGATGCAAGATGAAATAAAAACTTGATATATTTTTTCTTATGCAAATTATGATATGCATCTCCATGAAAGAGGGCATTCATCCATGTTGCCTCTCCAAATATTTCGATAAATAACCCATCACATAATTTCCCTTAGGCATTTATTTCTCGATGGTTATTTATTTCTACCACCTTAAGAAACCTATTCTTGCAAAAGTGAAATCCATTAGTAGCATATTATCCTTTCATAAAATCTATATAGTTACAAACTAAACATGAAATAGTCTATCATTTTATTAAGGATATATTTACATCTTCCACAACATACATATGTCATCATAGAAATAAACACATAGTCAAGTATCTCATGCATAAGAAAACTATCTAAAACACATGTCCAAAAAAAATAGAAATTCTACCAAGGGGTGGATCATGACATCATACATCCCTTAATTTTAATGTAGTCCTCTATGTTTTAAAAATTTATAAACATAAAATAATATCTACACAACTTTTGCAAACAAAAATGGAAATTATTTTTCATATTCGCTATTTTTTCCCAAGTAGTGTTCCTTTTAGTGTAATGGTCCCACTAAACTTTGCACTATTCTAAATTTCCTTTCCTCATTGATTTAGATGAAAACCCAAGGATTCTCACTAGTTGAACCTCTATAACCTCTAGGTTTACTATTTGTAAATTATAGAAGTCCCACTCATGCTCTGGATTACCAACATACTTTTTAAGTAAAGAAATATGAAAGGTGGTGTGAATCTTGGACATATTGGGTGGTAAGGAAATATTCCATAGGACTAATCTTCTCTATGATTTAAAAAGGTCCAACATAGCAAAGATCTATATTTGTGGACTTAATTGCACTCTTTCTTGGCTTTAACTTCATAAAGACTTTGTCACCCATAGCAAACTCTTTTGGAGATCTTCTAAGATTGACATAACTTTTCTAACGATATGCAGATTCCTTCAATCTCTCTTTGATCACCCTCAATTGTTTCTCCATTTATTTAACCATATTTGGTCCAAGCACAATCCAATATTTTGGATTATCCCATGTCAATTTTGTCTTGCACTTTCTACCATACAATGCTTCAAATGGAGCCATGGCTATAGTCAAATGGTGATCGTTATTGTAGGTAAATTATACCAGATGCATGTAATACTATTAATGGGTTTTCTTTTCATATAGTACATGCAAAGAATATCTTCTAGCACTTGGTTCACTCTTTTAGTTTTCCCATTAGTTTTTATATGGTAAGCATAATTGATATTTAATCTAGTACTAATGGTGTGATGCAAGGCTTGCTAAAACTTAGATTATAATCTCGGGCCCTTATCTGATATAATTTCCTATGGAAAATCATGAAACTAAAATATTTCTTTAGAAAAATTGTTAGCCACAACCACAACATCGTCCTTGGTGTTCTTGGGTATAAAATACATAACCTTAGTCAGTCTATCGACCACTACTAGGATTACAACATGCTGGAACCTATTTTTAGGCAACCCCATAATGAAATCCATTGAAATCACCTACCATTTTTGCATAGGTACATCATACAAATATAGCAATCTAGCAAGATATCTATGTTTTGCTTTTACCTTTTTGCACTCGAAGCATTGAGCAACAAACTCAGTTATGTCTCTCTTCATTCCTGGCTAGAAGAATATCTTCATATTCTCCCTCATATTTTATCCTCCTAGATGAGTGAAATATAGAGATTTGTGCACTTAGTTCAGGATCATATTTTCCAAATTTTTGATCTTAGGGAATTATACCTTGTATTTAAAACATAATAAACCATCCTTGGATCTAAAATCCTTTTTTTTATCGGGTTTTCTTTCCATATTTTCTTGAATTTGATTGTAGTATGCATCCTAACTTTGTATTTCCTTTACTTGTTTCATCAAGTTGACATGGATGCAAGAAAAAATAGCTATGGGGCTCCTCCTACTTAGTGCATTAGAGAATTTATTTTCCTTTCCCTTAATATACTCAATGCAAAAATCATATTCAATGAGGAATTTATCCACCTTCTCTGGCTAGCATTGATTAAAGGTTGAATGAATATGTATTGCAAACTCTGATGATCTATCCTTAGATCAAAGGGTCTCCCAACTAGATAATATCACTAACTCTTGAAAGCAAACACTACAACTACCAATTCTAAATCATGTGTTGTATAATTAACCTCATGTCTTTTTAGTTTTCTAGATCTATAGGATACCACTACTTCTTCTTGTGAGAATACTCCTCCTAAAACTTCTAATGATGCATCTATGCAAAAAAAGAAACTTCCTTGTCGATAAGGTACCTTTAGTATAGGAGGCATAGTAAGCTTTTATTTCAGCAGATTAAAAGCTACCTCACATTTATCTATCCATCTAAATTCTTTCTCTTTATTTTAAAGGTTGGTTATTGGAGAGGTTATTATGGTGTAATATTTAACATATCACCTATAATAACTAGTCAAGCCCATGAAATTTTGAACTTCTATCAAATTTAATGGTGATGTCCAATTCAAAATAACCTCTATTTTATTAAGATTAACTGTGATTCCTCGTTCTGATATAATATATCCTAGGTACTATACTTCAGGTACATAAAATTCACACTTGGACATATTTCCATAAAACTAATTCTTAATTAATATTTATAGAATAATTCGAATGTGTTTATCATGCTCTATCTTATCTCAGAAGTATATCAATATATCATCCATAAACACCAAAACAAATCTATCAAAATGCTTTCTAAATATATTATTCATTAGATTCATAAATGTTATCGAAGCATTCATTAGACCAAAAGTAAAGACAATAAACTCATAATGATCATAATGAGTCTAAAAAAATTGTGTTATGTGTATCCTCTTCATGGATTCATAATTGATGATATCCCAATTTTAGTTCGATCTTCGTAAAAATAGTAGCATATTTGATCTAATCAAAAATATCTTTGATCCTAGGTAGAAGATATTGATTCTTAATAGTTGCCTTATTTAACATTTTATAATCTATATATAACCTTAAGAAACCATACTTTTTCTTTACAAATAAAACATGTGCACCCCATGGTGACACACTTGGTTTGATTAATCCCTTTTCTAATAATCCTTGTAGTTGTACCTTCAACTCCTACATTTCTATAGGATTCATTCTATAAGGTGCTCTATGTATTGGTTTAGTTCCAGGGTGAAGCTCAATTGTGAAGTCAAACTCATGTTTAGAGGGTGACCTAGGTAAATATTTTGAAAATACATCCCTAAATTGTTGAATAATTTGGTATTTTCTAAACAATTTTTCCTTCTTTTATTCCCCAATTTCATTTATCTTCACAACATAGACCATTACTCTCTTTCTAATGGCTTTCTTAAGTTGCATTTTCGAGAGAGTTTGAGGTTGGAAAGCCCTTTATTGACTATACACCCTTTTTTTAGCTCCTCTATCTTCCATATAATCAATGCATCTTTCCTAAAAATGGAGTACTGCTTTGCACGCTTGCAACCAGTCCATTCCTAGGATTACATCAAAGGCAAGTAATGATGCTACATACATGCATCCTATTGTCATTCCAATAGGTAAGGCAATTTTTTCCATAGGTTAACATTGATTTATAGAGTAGGTATATCCTAAACTATACTCAACCTTCCATCCTTGTGCCAATATTCTTGGTATTTTTGAAATATTTTTGAGTAAACTAGTGGAAATGAAATTATCCATAACACTGCTATCAATTAATATTTTAACATCCTTACCAAAAATCTTACCTTTAATCAACAATGGTATGGCTTGACCATCCAGATCCTATTTCCCTATTGCAACATAAATTTTGTGTGTGGATTCCTTGGATGTAGATTACTTATACATTGATTCTTTTCCTTTTGAACTTATTCCTGCTCTTTGTGGGTAAATGTTGGTATAATGTGGTCCTCTAAAAATATTACATCCTTTTTTTAGTCCTAGATGTTCTTTTCATTTTTATCCCTCTTTTGCTTTATCTACATGTGGAGAATTAACCTATCCTTGTGATGGTCTATTGTTACCTTTATCATGGTTGTTGGAAGTACAATTCTTTCCTTGGAACCTTCTTCTAAACTTCCCTTATTTTTGGTCATTCCTTCTATCATGCTTAGAGGAATCTTTGTTTGCCTGTTCTTTTTTCCACTTAACAAAACCTGTGCTATTCCTTTTCCTTAATGCTTCCCTACCCTACTCGTCTAACCCTTCATAGTCAAAATAGGGTTTGAGATATGTTTTAGCTTTCCTAGCCAAATCATAGGCCTTTTGCAGAGTAGTAGGTTCCCTCATATCTACTTATTACCCTATTCTAGGATCCACTCCTAGTATAAACTTGTGAATCTTTATTTTCTCATTATAAGTAGGCACATATTTTAGCAACTTGACAAATATTTGATAGTATTTTTCCATTGTTCTAGTTCCCTATTGAAGCTTAGTGAACTCCTCAAAATTTTGGGAATAGAACTATTTCTTGAGGAATATTTCTTTAAATGCTATCATAAATTCATCAAATTTTAGATTGACTACTACTACTAGTTTTTGATCTAAACTAAGAGTTTCCCACCAATCCAAACCATCTCCTTGCAAATACAATGTGGCATAGGATTTCTGAGTGCTCGAGTAAAAATTATTCATATTGCAATAGGTTTCTATTTCCTTCAACCATACCTTAACCTTATCACCATCTTCCTCTCCATTAAACTTGGAAGATTTCAAATGTTTCATATCTTTACCCAACTTGACCTCAAGTCGAATCTTTGCTAGTTATACCTTAGTAATGGCTTTATTTTTTGTCTCCTATCAGAGTTCCTAGCCTATTTTTTTTATTCAACATGACATCTAACGATTGTTTTTGTGTTTCAACATATTTTTGAAGTAGGGCCATTGTTGCCATGAGATTCTCTCCTTTATTACTGATATTCTCTCTCTCATTTCTAGGGTTCTCTAAGCCTACATCTAATTTTCTATTCTCCATTTTGGTTTATCATGTATACCTTGTCGTTGGGGTAACACTTCCTCATATTATATTTGGTGGCATTGTTTTTTGACCACACATAGAAGAGATAGTAGGAATTAGTTCACAATCACATCTTTGGGTTGCTCCACCTACTAATATTATTCCCATACTTCTTAATTACACAAATATGTTGCTAGAAATCATCCTATCTGATAGGATATTATTTTGCTTAAGTTTCCCTACTAAGCACATAGTTACATAGTGAGTCGGTTTCCCTACGAACCATGCTCTGATACCAAAATATCAAGATCCAAATACTTGATTCCAAAATCCTTTTTTTAAAAGGATATATCTATATATATGTCCATTAAAACTAATTCTTTAAGACAATGATCCTTTACTCATTGCACCTATCACTACTTACATATTTTCTTTCATGTAAGAGTACTAGGTGTCTCACCCTATTAAGCTATTTGTCTCATTGGCCAGATGAGCTAGCTTAACTTTTCTTTCAATCAATCGAAAGAATTGAACTAATCTATGCTCCTCACATAAGTCCTTTTGTGTGAGTGCACTTAGCACGATAGGTGTTGACTACTGTTCACATCTATTAGAGCATTAGTCATTAAAATATTTAGCTCATTTTTATCACATGATAGTATCTATTCCTTGAATACCTTCTAGATAATTTCTCTAATAATTCCTATTTTATCTTAAATATTTTTCCTTAAGTTCTACAAAAAAATAAATTTATTATTTTGTAATACGGTTAAACTACTCATTGAATCAAATCATTAACCTAACACACATATTATTAACAAACTCCATCCATAAGTTCAAATGAGAATAATCCATAATGTAAGGAGAACTATAACTTACATCATATATACATTGATATACCAAAAGTATACAATACTAGAGATTACCACTTTAAACAATACATAAGATAGGTTCTTCCAAAAATTTGACGTACAAGAGTTCTAGTCTAAAAATGATTTATCCACTTCTCTTATCTAATAGAGGATTCAATCATTCAGATCCGTGGAATGAGTTTTGGAAACGTAAGCTCAAATTAAATATCTATTTAAATAAATATATTTTAGAAATAATTAACCAGATTTTAAAAACATCACAAAACAAATGAAAAATATACAAAATCAATTTATTTTAAAGCTGAGTCAACTTGACAACATAGTAATTCAATAAACAACATCTTCACTTGATCTTGTGTGCCACTAAGTAAGTACTCATTGCTCAAGTTTTGTCATGATCATATTCTGGTAATTATATTTCATCCAATGTCCTTTCAAGGATGGTGTTCCTCATAGAAAACTCATAATTCCAACAAAAAGAATACTTAAAAAAAAATTTAGAACCTTGGTCGAGCTCCACATCCACCTTAACTGCACAATCAAGAGCTCAATTTCTGTTATCCACTCCATCGTTTTTATCCATCTAGAAGATATTGTATCCTCATTCAACGCATTTTCACTAACCATTGATAAGGAATGCCTCTCTATGGGGATCAAAGATAGCTCCATTTCATATATTTAGAAAATCATTTTGCAAGTAGTATAGTTTCAACTATCCTTTCACAGTATCCAATCTAAGATAAAATTTGCATTAACAATTACCATTCAATATATCTCTAGGATAAAAAAATTTTATCGAAATTGATTTCCTTACATGATATTTCTATACATTCAACCGTCAATTTCAGTCACACTATTCTAAATTTACTACAAAAGTAATTGACAATACTTTAATTCAAAATAAATTATTATTTCCTTTTTCTAATATCAAGACATAAATCTCTTTCCTTTTCATAGGTAAGTGAATTTATAACAACAATTCTAGTTTCAATAAACATCATACCCATTGAGTATGTCTTCTCTAAAGAACAAAAAATTATCTATCCATACCTCATAATCAATCATAGAAATAATGATTTATTTTTCTATCGAATAAACCTCTAACACAAAATCATTCATTTAATTTATTTCTACAAGCATGATTATCATCTCTTTCACACTCACAGATAATCACATATATGGCAGCAAACACAGTTAGTTTACAACTACCATGCATAGTTTTGCCTCTTTTCCTACTGTAGCATATTTATATATGTTCTCAGGTCACAGGCTACCACTAGTTGTAAATGGATAGCTGATTTTCCATTTTCTTGTGCGTATACATTTAAATTTGGTCACTAAACATTTCAAAGTACTAGTAGCATTCCATTATTCTAAGGAGAAGTTTTACAATAGAATACTTCCACTAAAGCTATATAAATATTGAGCAATCAAAACATCTAAAAGCATAATTTTTATTCCAAAATTTTGCTATAGAACGTTATTCAAACCCCCCTTGGGTTTCATTTTAAATTCTAGCTTCACTTTTCACCAAAATATTTCAACTTGAGCTAGTTTGCTTCTACCCCAACCATTCTTTTACTAGTTTAAAACAATGGACACAACAATACATAGTTTATCTGATCTAAAAATTTGGAAAACATTTATATCTTCCTTTACTAAAATAATATAACAAATAACATAACTAGATAATAAAAACAACCAAATAATTTTCCAATAAAACCTGGTTTATTCTACAACTTTTTGAGCTCTTCTTCAATGCTAACCTACTTTTGTTCCTTTCTTCTTCTCCAACTCCCCTCTCGCCCAAGCATCCCCTTCCTTATTTTGGCTATCCTTCCATAATCCCACTTCGCTCGACAATTTCTCTAGATTTTGCTCACTTAACAAACCCATTTACTTGAATACTCATTTACCAAATGGAAATTTCCGACCAACCACAAGACACGATCAAGCAAAAATAACTCCAAACATAATTCCAAATTTAAACTAAAGTTTCCTTCTAGTTGTAAAGTTTACAATTATTACTCTAAAGTGTAACTCTACACTTATGTTCTTTGGATTTCTTTTCAATGTAGTTTTCAAATTATACAAACTACATTATGTTTTTTTTTACATAATAATAATAATAATAGTAATAATAATAATAATAATAATAATAATAATAATAATAAAAGAAGTTCATTTCTTCAATCTTTATAAAGTCACAAAATCCTTTCCTTGACATTCATTGCAATTTTATCAACTTTAATGAATCCTTTTTTAACTATTTGAAAAATAAAAATACTTAAAGAGATTAGCACTCTTTTCTTGCAAAAATACTATTTTAAAAATAAAACTCTTTCCTAAGGAAAAATATTATGCAAGAAGAAATTCAACTGAAACTTGATATATATTTTATTATGCAAATTATGATATGATTCTCCATGAAAAGGGGGTATTCATCCATGTTGCTTCTCCAAATATTTTGACAAATAACCCTTCACAACATTTCCCTTCGGTATTCCTTTCTCGATGGTTATTTATTTTTGCCACCTTAAGAAACCTATTCCTGCAAAAGTGAAATCCATTAGCATCATCTTATCCTTTCATAAAATCTATATAGTTATAAACTAAACATGAAATAGTCTATCATTTAATTAAGGATATGTTTCCATATTCCACAACATACATATATCTTCATAGCAATAAACACATAGTCAAGTATCTCATCCATAAGAAAACTATCCAAAATATTTGTCCAAGAAAAAATAGAAATTTTTCCAAGGGGTGAAAGCTAACCAACAATATTGAAGTGAATGTTAAAGATATATTTTGGGTTAAACGTTAGGTGTACAATTTTTATCTTTACCATTTTGAGATATACTTATAAGTATAACATTTTAAAAGGTGCTTGATTATCTCTAGTCACAAAAGCAAATATAAATTATAATAGAAATACCATGCATAGAGAGAAAATAGAAGAGTAAGATGAACTGATAGGCATATAAATATAAGAGGAGCAAAGGAGGATTGAAAGAAGTTCAACAAGCATAGAAGAGAAAAGAGGAGAAGAAAGAAAGTATAGGGAATAAAATTAGCATGAGGGTGTTACCTTTTGTAAATTTGTAGTTAAAGCAAATTAATAATATTAACAATTATCTTCCACTCTATTATATTTAATGTGTTGATTAAAAATACATCATATATCTAGATTTTTTGTGGTATAAAATTATGGTATGCAAGTTGTGGAATAAAGTTTTAGGAGTATTTAAGGTTGTTTAGGTATTGCAAATGTATCTTGCATATTGAATGATTGTAAAAGCATTATTGTAGTTCAAGTAGTGCCAAATATTATTGTCATTCAAATTGAGGAAACTCAAAGTGGGTAAACACAAGTTTGCCATTCAAGTTATATTATTATCATTTGAGTACTAGTAAGGTATTATGTAAATGAAATAAGTATTGTTCGTATCATTTTTTATTCAATTAAGAGTGTCATTAAAATTTCTACTATTCAACTAATTATCGTTAAGGTTTTTATCGTCCATGTCGAAAACAAGGTGTTCTTAAACTAAACAATATAGCATCATTCAAGTGAAAATGAGAGTACCATGAAAGTGAATAATTTTATATCATTCAAGTATGGGTTACATTATCATTAATATGGTAGACCATACTATTTCTCAATACCATTATAAAGTGTTACTCAATATGAGTTAACTGGTGAAAACATGCTCCTATTCTAATAAGAAACATGTCAGGCAATTACATATCATTAATGTGTCATCTTGTCTCTATCGTATTACCACCATAAACCTTGTCATATTATGTGAAGAAATCATCTTGAAATATTATCATCTCATTTGAATATCATTATATGACATTACCTTATCATCCTATACTACATAATATTTTTTCATCATGGAACCTATAGTATTATAGTAAGTTATCATTATAAGACATTGTAGTCTTATACTCTACTATTTTATAGAAGACTTGAGTTTTGGCGACTGCACGTGTAATTACCATGCATATTTTTATGAAATATATATTGGATTATTGATACTAAATAATGTCATCCTTAAGTGGATTCCCTTATCCCATATACACAATTTTCTATCAAAGAAAAGGATAATTTTTTAAAGAAATGGAAAAATGAGAAAGAGAAACATCACATGGTTTTGGACCTTGATTAGCAGATATAGCTAGAATGCAAACATGAATCACTTCCATTTTAGAAGCAAATAATACTACCCAAATAAGAGTTATTAATTTGGAAGAGTTTAGTCATAGTGATGAGGATGATACTAGTCATATAGAATCTTGATATGAAGAGAAAGGAGAAGAAACAAAGCAATTATTAATTTATGTAATCTCAAACATGAAATTAATCTAAATATGGATAATCTTAATTTTAATGAAAGTTTAAACCCAAAGGATTTGATTGATTGGATAAAAAACACGGAGAGATTCATTGACTATGAATCTATAGAGGATACAAAGTAGGTCAAATTTACATGTACAACACTAAAGGGATATGCTTCAATCCAGTGGGATCATGTCCAAACTAAGAGACAATAAAAAGGTAAGGATATAATCTAAACATGGGATAAGTTTGTAGCCAAATTAAAATTAATATTTCTACTCATTTATTATTATATTAGATTGTTTAAAAAAATCTAAAAACTTAAGTAGAAGGATTCAAGATTAAACGAGTATACAAAAAAGTTCTATAGATTGACCATAAAAGCTGGTCATATTATAGATGATGAGGAACAATTAGCAAGATACATTAAATTATTAAGGTTTTCCTTACAATATGAAATTAGTATACTCCAAATTAGGACAATTGAAGAGGCATATAAATAGGAAGTCAAGGAAAGAAAAAAATTAACTCATAATAAACAAAACAATCCCATAGGAAGAGGATAGTTCTCTAGAAGAAGATAACAATCAAATAATGGTAGAGGTAAATATCTACAAGAAGAATAATTTAGTCCTTTTAAAAGTGATTTCCATAAAAGTATCCAAGAAAAGGATAATCATTAAGAGGACATTGTTTTAATGGATTTTTTTTTAGGTTTTAGTGTCCTCAAGCACAATAAGCTAGTTTTCATGGAAAGGAAACCCATAACCAAATTGCACAAGTAGATGCAGAGAGTATTGCTTCATGAAAGCATATGGAGGAAATAGAACAAGGATAATATATTTATTTATTTTTGGAAAACATCCCAAAAGGGATGCCACTTTCGGGTAAGACCCAAGGAGGCAGGGGTATCCATTTCACCAAAAACACCCAAGACTCGAACTTGGCCTACCGCATTTGACATACTCAAGAAGCAAACAAACACATAAAACCAATATAAAAATAAGTAAATAACAACAAAATAAATAAAATAAAATAAAAAAAATGCTCCTTGAGAGTGTCAAAAACAAAAGCACAACCAAACACGCACAATAAGATAAAAGAAATCACAACACAAACCACATAGAAAAAAACAAGAACCACATAACAAAACACAAACAAGACAAAAACAACAGAACACTACAAAGACATAACCGAAAAAAAACATGAAAAATAAACACAACCAAAAACTAAAAAATAAAAAAATAAAAATAAAAATAAAAAACAACCAACAACAGACAATAAAAAAAAACAAAAAACATAGAAAACACTCACACATAAAAACATGAAATAACACAAACAAAGAGAAACCCGAGAACAAGAACGAAAAAAACACAAGAACAATAACAAAAAATAAAAAAAAAAAAAAAAAAACAACAAAAACACAAGAACAACAAAAAACAACACAAAGAACACAAAAAAAAAACAAAACAAAAGAACCCACCCACCTTAAAAAACTAAACAAAAAAACAAAAAAAAAAAAAAAAAAAATGAAGATAACAATGACCTATCTAGACCATAAGACTATTAAGGCAAGAATCAACAAAGGAAACAAAATAAAGAATAGAATGAGCTAGGGAACTAAAAAAAACTGAATGAACCAAAGGGAAGCCAAAAAAAAAACAAGAAGAAACTAGGTACCTTCAGAACTGGAGCCATCCAAAGAAATGATAGAAAGAAGAGCTTCCCTAATTTGAGAAGCCCACCATATAGGAGGGTGGGCATACCAAGTACGATCACCTTTGTCCAAAGCCCAATTAACTAAAGCATCAACACTCTTGTTTTTATCTCTAACCACATGATTGTAATCAACTTTCAAAAATCCCATTTGGATTAATTTAATCTTCTCAATAATTCTTTTTATTCTCCAATCCACCTTATGATTCTTAAAAGGAGTCTTCAAGAGATTAATCATAAGTTGAGAGTCAGACTCAACTAACACCTTTTCCCATCCAACCTTAGTAGACTCCTGAAGGCCTCTGAGGATACCATACCCCTCAGCAAGGTTATTGGAAAGAATACCCAAATTCTCAGCAAAAGTAAAAACCAGGGAGCCATCTAAAAGTCTACCAATTCCTCCCACACTGGCTTTTCCAGGGTTCCCTCTAGAGGCTTCATCAGTATTGACTTTTCAAAAATCCTTAGGAGGAGGTTGCCAATTTCTAGTCCTATCCATATTACTAATACTCACATTCCCTTTAAGTTGGTTGCCCTTAGAAGATTTAATCTTCAATATTTGCATCACTTGATCCCATATTTGGTGGGATTTTTGAGGGTGATTAAGGAGTTGATAGACTGATTCAACTAAGTTGGCAATGGTATTTTGCCAAATATAGTGAATATCCTTCCTATCTTGATTAAAAATTTGGTTGTTCCTTTTATTCCAAATATTCCAAAGAAGAATGGTAGAACCCATCCAAATTAATTGCCTAATAAAATGATCAACACCCTCTTGATTAGCCCAATCCCTCCAAAGTTATTCAAAAGTAAAAAAATTGGACCACTGTAAGCCAAGTAAAGTGGTCATTCTCCTCCATAGCTCAGAGGCTAAAGTACACTCAACAAAAATATGGTTGATATTTTCTACATTCTCTTCACACATTTCACATCAAAAAGGGCCATGAAAACCATGCTTCATAAGTTGCTCACCAGTAAGCACCCTACAATGCAATAAAAGCCAATTAAAGAACCTCACCTTAGGCCAGATATTTTGAGCCCACAATCAAGAAAATATGTTAGAAGAATGGTTGGGATTATTATGGCATAAGGTCAAATAACCTTGAGCAATTGAATAATCACCCTTAGTAGTGTTGTTCCATCCAAAACAATCTTTTTCATGGGACCAAGAGAGGGATATCATATGAAGGATACCTTGGATATCTTGTCTTTTCCTTTCTGGGATTTGAATAGGTCATTCCTCAATAGGGATCCAATATCTACCAACATTTGAATTACTAGTATGGTACCGACAATAATTAGCCACCTTTATCCAATTAGCTCGGTGAAGCTCCTCCATCCAAGGCCTCCAATCGGGAAACTAAGTTATCAAAGGCTTGTGACCATCCCAAGAATTTGTCCAAAAATTTACATGTTGACCATTATGAATGATCCAAAACAATTTTTCTTAATCAAATCCTTACCAGTCTTAAGAACTGCTAAAATGGGAGAACCTTTGGTAGGAAGTTGATAGTGAACAAGGTCTTTAGGACTTTTGTTCTCAGCATATTTAGCACGAAGATTATTGGCCCAAAGAGCATTGGGGTTATGCAACATCCTCCAATATAATTTAGCATCTAAAGCTTTGTTTTTATTAATTGAATATCGAAATCCTAACCCCCTTCACTCTTAGGAAGACATAAAGTATCCCATTTCACCAAGGCCCATTTTCTTTTCTCCTTAGTACCACTCCAAAGGAAACAATGACTGATTTGATCCAATTCTCGAAGAACAACCTTTGGGATATTCAAAATGGAAGAAACATAAATAGGAATATCTTGAAGGACTGATTTTACCAAGGTGAATCTACCCGCAGAAGAAAGCCACTTGTTAGTCCACTTTCTAATTTTCTTCTTGACTTTGTCCAACAACTAATTCCAATATTTATTTTTCTACCTTTGAATATTTATGGGAATACCTAAATAAGTGATAGGAAGAGAGGTCTTATTATATCTTAATTTATCCAAGACCATGGATTCCTGTCTAGCAGAGCAGTGAAAGAAAATAACTTTAGATTTTTCTTCATTGATCAACTGCTCAGTAGCCTTAGAAAAACATCTAATGATTTGCTTAATATTAGAAGCTTCCTTAACTATAGCTTTACCTAAAAGAGTAGATTCATCCACACATTGAAGATGAGAGATAGGTATAGCTCCATGAGCAATGATAACTCCCTCAAGGGTTTTGTTTTCCCTCTTTTTGGTTATAGTCCTACCCAAGCATTCAACAATAATGATGAATAAATAAGGGGATAGCGGGTCACCTTTCCTAATACCTCTAGAAGCTGGAAATGACTGAGAAGGCCTACCATTGATAATAACTAAGTAGGAAACTGAAGAGATACATCCCATAATTCAATCCATCCAATCCTTAGAGAAACCAAATTGCCTCAAAAATTTTATAAGGAAGTGCCAATCCACTCTGTCATAAGCTTTGGATAAACTTAATCGAATGAACATGGAAGGAGAATTTTGCATATCCATGGAATGGATGGCTTCCTGAGAGAGAACTATCTCATCTATTATTTGATGTCCTTCGACATAACCCCCTTTCTCTGGGGAAATAATCTTTTGTAAAAGATGTTTCAACCTTTCTGCCATGATTTTAGTAATGATTTTGAGAAGAACATTACATAAAGAAATAGGTCTAAAAGCTGAGATATGATCAACATCTTGAGCTTTTGGAACAAGATTAATATAAGTTTTATTGATAACCTTCAAAATTTCTTTGGCTTTCCTGGCTTCTTCCACCACCTCTAATAAATCAACATGAAGGATATCCCAGAACTCTTGCTATAACTCAATGGGAAAACCATCAAGACCTGGGTTTTTCCTTTTTGCATTTTAAAAACTACTTGTTGAAGCTCATTGATAGTAACCGGAGCAGTAAAAATAGAGTTCTCCTCAGAAGTGATAAGAGAAGGGATTTCTTGAAGAAAATTTTGTTGTGAAGCTGAGTCAAGAGGAGTAGCAGCAAAAATATTGGAAAAGTAATCAACAACAATAGAGTTCATGCCATCCCAAGTATAAAAAACATCTCCAGAATCTGATTTTAAGGAAGAAATAAAGTTGTGATATCTTCGAGCTAGAAAATATTTGTGGAAGAAATTTGTGTTTCGATCTCCTTATTTGAGCCATTGAATTCTAGATTTTTGCTTCCATAACTTTTCTTCTCTTTTTTCCCATTTCTCTAACTGAGTTGTGAGTTTAATTTCATCTACACTTCTCTTCTCTATGAGGCCATCTAAATGGATTTTATTATTCAAATTTTCAAGATGAGCAATAACTTCATATATTTTTTTTGAACATCCCCAAACTCTTTCCAGTTCCAAGTCTTAATTTTGAGGCCATCTAAATGGATTTTATTATTCAAATTTTCAAGATGAGCAATAACTTCATATTTTTTTTTATGAACATCCCCAAACTCTTTCCAGTTCCAAGTCTTAATTTTGGATTTAATGTATTGCAGTATTTTTGCAAAATAGAGCATCTTAGTCCCATGCCCAGGTTTACCTTCCTTCCATCATTGTTCCACACGAGGTTTGAAGGAAATGTCTCTAAGCCACATTAATTGAAAATAAAAAGGAGAGAAACTCACATTGGTTTTCCACATTTCCACCATGACTGACCAATGATCCGAACCAGCATTATTAATAGTCTTAAATTTAGGAATGTGACCATGGATTAAGAAATTTTCAAAGAGCAAAAACCTATCCAATATCTCCATTATACAAGCTAAGCCTTGCCTTCTATTAGACCAAATCATAAGGCCATTATCTAGTTGGATATCCACAAGATGAAGGTTTGCAATATATTTTCTCATGAGGTCAGTGCTTTTGTCCAAATTTCCATTTCCCCCCTTTTCTCATCCATAGAGAGGATGGTATTGAAATCTCCTCCGATAAATATTCAATATTTAGGAAAACGAGAGATAATATGAGTAATATCCTTCCATTGTCTTCTTTTTTCCTCCAAAGAAGTCGGATAATAAACAACAATGCAAAGCATAATCTAGTTGGAATGTCTACTTTGAATAGCTATAGCCTACAAACCCCAAATTCCAACCATATGGTGAATAAATACATATTTTGGGTCCCAAAGACAAGCTATGCCACCTGAAGTCCCTTGGGAACTGAGGGAAACCACTTTTCTAGCTGGTCAAATTTTATTGACAATTGAGTCCATATCCTCCATTGACATCTTTGTTTCTTGAAGGAAAACAAGATGTGGATGATTTATCTGAATCATTCTTCTAATTTCATTTTGTTTTGAAAGACTCCCTTTGAGCCCTCTCATATTCCAAGTGATGATCTTCATTAATACCAGGGCTAAAAAAGTTGGGAAGGGCATTAATATTACCTTCCTCTACAAGCTTTTAACCTTATTTTACCATATGATATTGATTGGTCTTGCGACCTGCTTTTTGATTAGAATCCATCTTCAATTTTTTTCCCTGTTTCTTGACTTATTTCAATTGAATCTGAGATGGTTTATAACCATGAAGAATGCTTGCACACAGCCAAAATTTTACTAGATGGTTCAACAGAGTCTATATTGGGACCTGCATTATTTGAAGTTTTGACATTTGAAATATTGTTTTTCTTGTGTAAATTTTCTCCTCTTTTTTTTTCTGTTGAAAACCTTTGATTTGTTGGTTTGTCTCTGAGTTCTTCCCTTCATATTTAAATTGTGTTTCTAAGATTTCAATTTCCATTATTTCCTCTTTCTCACTTGGGACATCATTTGTGGAAAGGATTTCAAACATATTAGCAGATGACTTTGATTGATCCTTCATAACTAGTTTTTTCTGAGTGTTCTTCTTCTTAGGTATTTGGAAACCTGCTGAGTTTATATCTTCTTTCATTTGATCAGGAATTTTATTTGGGTAAGCACTGGCCAAATGACCATATTCATGGCAAATTCTGAAATGAAAAGGAATGTTCTCATAGTCCACTACTTGCTCCGAAGTGTCTTCCCTAAATTGTAATGTGATATTTTTAGGTAGGGGTTTGTCAAAATCCATTAAAACACAAATTTGAGCATAATTAATATGTTCAAAATTTTTAGTACAATCATCAATCATCATTAAAGTTCCTAAAGATTGAAAAAAATATAGTAGGATTCCAAAATTCAATAGGGAGGCCAAAGAGTCTAACCCACACAGGAGCTATAGAAGGCATCTCTTCTTCGACTTTAAATTTAGTATGCCAGGGCTTCATGAAAAGCCCTGCCCTTCCAAAAAATCAAGGACCCCCTTGAAAAGTTTTCTCTCTATCTTCATTATTAGCAAATAAAACAAGAAAATAACCATTTGGATAAATAGAGATTTGTAACTCACCTTTAGTTTTCTAGATTTTTGCAGCCTAGACTTTGAAAGTAGATAGACTCGGACGAAAACCCACGAACCGACAAATTAGTCCTCTTTTTTCCAAATCTTCAATGCCAGTCTGAATGTTACCCATATCAAGCTTAACAATAGGAGTTCCATCAGTTACTTTAAGACATCCGGACATTGTTTTCCTAGGATCAATCTTAGTCATTCTTAGAGGTTTATGGGAAGCCCTAAGATTGATATTAGCATTGGTATGAGGCTATCCACCATGAAGGGCATCCCTAAAATTCATTTTTGGGACCGAGTCTTTGAAATTATTACCTTTGACAGGGGTTTTCATAGTAGAATTATTTTGTGGGTGCACCTTAGCACCCTATTCACTTGAGATATGAGCCATTTTTTAATCAACTACTTGAAACTTGTTTCATGATATATTTAATCCTTGCGCTAGATGCCATGGAAAGGTATGATTTTCAATTTTCTTTTGTGCAAAAAATATGAAGTTGTTGTCACTCAAGTTCACAGTATGATCTGTTGAAAGATAAATTTCTAACCCATATTGGATCCCCTGCAACATTTTTGACTAAAATATTGAGCATAAACCACAAAAATATTGATTGCTAGGGCTCTAAGGCCATAAAAACCAACCTCTGGAGGTGCTTGCACTCAACCCAGATGAAACCCTCGCATAGCTGCTTGCCAAATATAGGGTTTTTCAGGTATCTATCCTTAAAATTTCAGCTCAATCCAAATCCGAATGAGTGAGATATGGCCAAAATGAGTTTGGTAGTTTGGGCAGTCCTACGAAAAACATCTCTAATTTAAATTTTTACTTTTTTCTCCCTTTCCAAAAAAGGATAATATATGATGATTAAAATGGTATTGTTAAAACCACTAAATAAGGTGTAATAACCTGTGCAAAGAAGGAGTTTGTTTCTAATTATTTGTTAGTCAAGAGTTAAATATTGTGAGGTGATTGTGGATAGTGAGAGTATGGATAATATCATGTCTATGAAAATTGGTATAAAATATTAAATTGAAGTGGATTTAAAACTCAAATCCATACAAAGTATTATGGTTGCAAAAGGAGCATTAAATTTTTGTAACTGAATAATGTATGGTGAACTTTCAAATTGGTTCCTACAAGGATGAGGTACTATTTGATGTTATTCCTATAGATGCTTGTCATGTCTTATTGGGAAGGCCATGGTATTTTGATAGAAAATTATTGCATTATGGTAGGTTAAACACCTACACTATTGATAAATATGGCAAGAGGTAACCATTAAGTCCATTAAAGGACAAAGGAAAATAAGTGGATAATAGTCCTATAACATGTTTGAGTATAGAAACAATTCTTGAAGGGTTATTACACCAAGTTGAAGGGAGAAAAGGTAATATTGAGAGAATTTTTAAAACAAGAGGAAAAGGTAGAAATAAGCAAGATAATAAACATGAGAAAGAGGTAGATATCCCAGGTCACTAGTAATAGTGATAACGAAGATAATGGTGCAATGATTATTATTGTAGATAAAGAGAAAGAGAATGAAAAAATAAATGATAAAGAGATAATATTAGAAGATGAATCTCATCAGGTCATTGATAGCTACAATAAAGGCCATATTGTTGAATAACAAAGTGGGGATGAATAATTTGGGTGCTTTAAAAAATACACCAAAGGTGTTTTCTCCAAGTTAATAAAACAAATGGGGTATATTAGAAAAGGATTGAAAAGGTGTGAAAAATCCTGTAATTCCAAAAATAAGGCCAGGGAATGAAGATCTTAGATATATAGGTTAAGTAGAAAGTGATAATACTAAATTTGTGGGAAGAGATAATAGTACAAGGGATGAGTGTTTGAGGATAAATTACTTTGGTTAGTGTTGAAGATCTAGAAATTTAGAAACTAAGTGTTGAAACCTACATCCTTGTGATATTTATTTTTGATAAAACTGCAATATAAGGTGCTAACATCAATAGGAAAGTAGTCAACAAAATACATGCTAATTATGGCAAGATGGATGCAATGGAATGGGATATAGTGAAACAAATTTTGAATAGATTCTACTGGAGGAGGTTTTATTCATAAATGAAAGTACAAAAAATATAGAAAAGGTGATCTTATGAAGAAATCCAAGCTAAAGCAGTAATAGCTTGTAAAAATAATTCTTATTCATGAGTTGGAGCTCATAGGACATTTTTTCTTACCCAATGAGTATGATAAAGGATCATCCACACATGATAACAATTATAGACCAGTAGTTTCCACTTATTTTTAACTTCCTCAAGAACCCCTTTATTAATTAGAAAGGAAAAGGATCAACAAGAGGAGGGTGATATGTAAGAGGAAGAGAGGAATAGGTAGAACTAAGGACCAAAATATGAGATGGTATGCATAGAGAGAAAAGGGAAGAGATATAATGAGAAAAGGGAAGAGATATATCCCTATGTGTGAACGAGATATTTGGCAAGCGGCTATGTGAAGGTTTCATCTGGGTTGAGTGAAAGCAGCTCCAAAGGTTGGTTTTTAGGGCCTTCAGGTCCTAGCGGTGAAATTTTTTATGGTTTATGCTCAATATTTTAGTAGGAAATGTTGTAGGGGATCCAAGATGGGTTAGAATTTTGTCTTTCAACAGATCATACTGTGAACTTGAGTGACAACGGATTTAAATTTTCTACACAAAAGAAAAGTGAAAACCATACCTTTCCACGACATCTAGGGCAAGGATTAAAGAGATCACAAAACAAGTTTCAAATAGTTGATCAAAAATAGCTCATATCTTAAGTGAATATGGTGCTAAGGTGCACCCAAAAAATAATTCTACTATGAAAACCCCTATCAAGGGTAAGAATTTCGAAGACTCAGTCCCAAAAATGAATTTTAGGGATGCCCTTCATGGTGGACATCCTCATCCCAATGCTAATATCAATCTTAGGGCTTCCCATAAACCTCTAAGAATGCCTAAGATTGATCCTAGGAAAATGGAGTTAGGATGTCTTAAAGAAGCTGATGGAACTCCTATTGTTAAGCTTGATATGGGTAACATTCAGACTGGAATTGAAGATTTGGAAAAAGGAGGACTAATTTTTCGGTTCGTGGGTTTTGGTCCGAGTCTATCTGCTTTCAAATTTTGGTCTACAAAAATCTGGAAAACTAAAGGTGAGTTACTTTACCATTTTGAGATCTATTTATAAGTATAACATTTTAAAAGGTGCTTGATTATCTCTAGTCACGAAAGCAAATACAAATTAGAATAGAAATACCATGCATAGAGAGAAAATAGAAGAGTAAGATGAAATTATAGGCATATAAATATAAGAGGAGCAAAGGAGGATTGAAAGAAGTTCAACAGGCATAGAAGAGAAAAGAGGAGAAGAAAGAAAGTATAGGGAATAAAATTAGCATGAGGATGTTACCTTTTGTAAATTTGTAGTTAAAGCAAATTAATAATATTAAAAATTCCCTTCCACTCTATTATATTTAATGTGTTGATTAAAAATACATCATATATCTAGATTTTTTGTGGTATAAAATTATGGTATGCAGGTTGTGGAATAAATTTTTAGGAGTATTTAAGGTTGTTGAGGTATTGCAAATCTATCTTTCATATTGAATGATTGTAAAAGCATTATTGTAGTTCAAGTAGTGCCAAATATTATTGTCATTCAAATTGAGGAAAATCAAAGTGGGCAAACACAAGATTACCATTCAAGTTATAGTATTATCATTTCAGTACTAGTAAGGTATTATGTAAATAAAATAAGTATTGTTCGTATCATTTTTTATTCAATTAAGAGTGTCGTTAAAATTTCTACTATTCAACTAATTATCGTTAAGTTTTTTACTATCCATGTCGAAAACAAGGTGTTCTTAAACTAAACAATATAGCATCATTCAAGTGAAAATGAGAGTACCATGCAAGTGAATAATTTTATATCATTCAAGCATGGGTTACATTGTAATTAATATGGTAGACCATACTATTGCTCAATACCATTATAAAGTGTTACTCAATATGAGTTAACTGGTGAAAACATGCTCCTATTCTAATAAGAAACATGTCATGCAATTAAATATCATTAATGTGTCATCTTGTCTCTATCGTATTACCACCATAAACCTTGTCATATTATGTGAAGATATCATCTTGAAATATTATCATCTCATTTCAAGATAATTATATGACATTACCTTATCATCCTATACTACATAATATTTTTTCATCATGGAACCTATAATATTATAGTAAGTTATCATTATAAGACATTGTAGTCTTATACTCTACTATTTTATAGAAGACTTGAGTTTTGGTGACTGCACGTGTAATTACCATGCATATTTTTATCAAATATATATTGGATTATTGATACTAAATAAGGTCATCCTTAAGTGGATTCCCTTATCCCATATACACAATTTTCTATCAAAGAAAAGGATAATTTTTTAAAGAAATGGAAAAATGAGAAAGAGAAACATCACATGGTTTTGGACCTTGATTAGCAGATATAGCTAGAATGCAAACATGAATCACTTCCATTTTAGAAGCAAATAATACTACCCAAATAAGAGTTATTAATTTGGAAGAGTTTAGTCATAGTGATGAGGATGATACTAGTCATATAGAATCTTGATATGAAGAGAAATGAGAAGAAACAAAGCAATTATTAATTTATGTAATCTCAAACATGAAATTAATCTAAAGATGGATAATCTTAATTTTAATGAAAGTTTAAACCCAAAGGATTTGATTGATTGGATAAAAAACATGGATAGATTCATTGACTATGAATCTATAGAAGATCCAAAGTAGGTCAAATTTACATGTACAACACTAAAGGGATATGCTTCAATCCAGTGGGATCATGTCCAAACTAAGAGACAATAAAAAGGTAAGGATATAATCTAAACATGGGATAAGTTTGTAGCCAAATTAAAATTAATATTTCTACCCATTTATTATTATATTACATTGTTTACAAAACTCTAAAACCTTAAGTAGAAGGATTCAAGAGTAAACGAGTATACAAAAAAGTTCTATAGATTGACCATAAAAGTTGGTCATATTATAGATGATGAGGAAAAAATAGCAATATACATTAAATGATTAAGGTTTTCCATACAATATGAAATTAGTATACTCCAAATTAGGACAATTTAAGAGACATATAAATAGGAAGTCAAGGAAAGAAAGAAATTGACTCATAATAAACAAAACAATCCCATAGGAATAGGATAGTTCTCTAGAAGAAGATAACAATAAAATAATGGTAGAGGGAAATATCTACAAGAAGAATAATTTAGTCCTTTGAAAAGTGATTTCCATCAAAGTATCCAAGAAAAGGATAATCATTTAGAGGACATTGTTTTAATGGAATTTTTTTTAGGTTTTAGTATCCTCAAGCACAATAAGCTAGTGGTCATGGAAAGGAAACCCATAACCAAATTGCACAAGTAGATGAAGAGAGTATTGCTTCACCAAAGCATATGGAGGAAATAGAACAAGGATAATATTTTTTTTATTTGTGGAAAACATCCCAAAAGGGATGCCACTTTCGGGTAAGACCCAAGGAGGCAGGGGTATCCATTCCACCAAAAATGCCCAGGACTCGGACCCGGCCTACCACCTTTGACATACTCAAGGAGCAAACAAACACACAAAACCAATTTAAAAATAAGTAAATAACAACAAAAATAATAAAATAAAATAAAAAACATGCTCCTTGAGTGTGTCAAAAACAAAAGCACAACCAAACATGCACAATAAGATAAAAGAAACCACAACACAAACCACATAGAAAAACACAAGAACCACATAACAAAACACAAACAAGACAAAAACAACAGAACACTACAAAGACATAACCCAAAAAAAACATGAAAAATAAACACAACCAAAACCTAAAAAAAATAAAATAAAAATAAAAATAAAAAACAACCAACAAAAGACAATAAACAAAAACAAAAAACATAGAAAACACTCACACATAAAAACATGAAATAACACAAACAAAGAGAAACCCAAGAACAAGAATGGAAAAAACACAAGAACAATAACAAAAAACATAAAAAAAAACAAAACAACAAAAACACAAGAACAACAAAAAACAACACAAAGAACACAAAAACAAAACAAAACAAAAGAACCCACCCACCTTAAAAAACTAAACAAAAAAAAACAAAAAAAAAAAAAAATTGAACATAACAATGACCTATCTAGACCAGAAGACTATTAAGGCAAGAATCAACAGAGGAAACAAAATAAAGAATAGAATGAGCTAGGGAACTAAAAAAAATTGAATGAACCAAAGAGAAGCAAAAAAAAAAACAAGAAGAAACTAGGTACCTTCAGAACTGGAGCCATCCAAAGAAATGATAGAAAGAAGAGCTTCCCTAATTTGAGAAGCCCACCATATAGGAGGGTGGCCATAACAAGTAAGATCACCTTTGTCCAAAGCCCAATTAGCTAAAGCATCAGCACTCTTGTTTTGATCTCTGACCACATGATTGTAATCAACTTTCAAAAATCCCATCTGGATTAACTGAATCTTCTCAATAATTCTTTTTATTCTCCAATCCACCTTATGATTCTTAGAAGGAGTCTTCAAGAGATTAATCATAAGTTGAGAGTCAGACTCAACTAACACCTTTTCCCATCCAACCTTAGTAGCCTCCTGAAGGCCTCCGAGGATACCATACCCCTCAACAAGGTTATTGGAAAGAATACCCAAATTCTCAGCAAAAGTAAAAACCAGGGAGCCATCCGAAAGTCTACCAATTCCTCCCACACTTGGCTTTTCCAGGGTTCCCTCTAGAGGCTCCATCAGTATTGAATTTTCCAAAATCCTTAGGAGGAGGTTGCCAATTTCTAGTCCTATCCATCTTACTAATACTCACATTCCCTTTAAGTTGGTTGCCCTTAGAAGATTTAATATTCAATCTTTGCATCACTTGATCCCATATTTGGTGGGAGTTTTGGGGGTGATTAAGGAGTTGATGGACTGATTCAACTAAGTTGGCTATGGTATTTTGCCAAATATAGTGAATATCCTTCCTATCTTGATTAAAAATTTGGTTGTTCCTTTCATTCCAAATATTCCAAAGAAGAATGGTAGAACCCATCCAAACTAACTGCCTAATAAAATGATCAACACCCTCTTGATTAGGCCAATCCCTCCAAAGTTGTTCAAAAGTAAAAAAATTGGACCACTTGTAAGCCAAGTAAAGTGGCCATTCTCCTCCATAGCTCAGAGGCTAAAGTACACTCAATAAAAATATGGTTGATATTTTCTACATTCTCTTCACACATTTCACATCTAAAAGGGCCATGAAAACCATGCTTCATAAGTTGCTCACCAGTAAGCACCCTACGATGCAATAAAAGCCAATTAAAGAACCTCACCTTAGGCCAGATATTTTGAGCCCACAATCAAGAAAATATGTCAGAAGAATGGTTGGGATTATTATGGCATAAGGTCAAATAACCTTGAGCAACTGAATACTCACCCTTAGTAGTGTTGTTCCATCCAAAACAATCTTTTTCATGGGACCAAGAGAGGGATCTCATATGAAGGATGCCTTGGATATCTTGTCTTTGCCTTTCTGGGATTTGAATAGGCCAGTCCTCAATAGGGATCCAATATCTACCAACCTTTGAATTACTAGTATGGTACCGAAAGTAATTAGCCACCTTTATCCAATTAGCTCGGTGAAGCTCCTCCATCCAAGGCCTCCAATCGGGAAACTGAGTTATCAAAGGCTTGTGACCATCCCAAGAATCTATCAAAAAATTTGCATGTTGACCATTATGAATGATCCAAAATAATTTTTTCTTTATCAAATCCTCACCAGTCTTAAGAACTGCTAAAATGGGAGAACCTTTGGTAGGAAGTTGATAGTGAACAAGGTCTTCAGGACTTTTGTTCTCAACATATTTAGCATAGAGATTATTGGCCCAAAGAGCATTGGGGTTATGCAACATCCTCCAATATAATTTAGCAGCTAAAGCTTTGTTGTTATTAATTGAAGACCAAAATCCTAACCCCCTTCACTCTTAGGAAGACATAAAGTATCCCATTTCACCAAGGCCCATTTTCTTTTCTCCTTAGTACCACTCCAAAGGAAACGATGACTGATTTGATCCAATTCTCGAAGAACAGCCTTTGGGATATTCAAAATGAAAGAAACATAAATAGGAATAGCTTGAAGGACTGATTTTACCAAGGTGATTCTACCCCCAGAAGAAAGCCACTTGTTGGTCCACTTTCCAATTTTCTTCTTGACTTTGTCCAACAACCAATTCCAATATTTATTTTTCTGCCTTTGAATATTTATGGGAATACCTAAATAAGTGATTGGAAGAGAGGTCTTCTTATATATTAATTTATCCAAGACCATGGATTCCTATCTAGCAGAAGCAGTGAAAGAAAATAACTTTAGATTTGTCTTCATTGATCAACCGCCCAGTAGCCTTAGAAAAATAGCTAATGATTTGCTTAATATTAGAAGCTTCCTTAAGCGTAGCTTTACCTAAAAGAGTAGAGTCATCCACAAATTGAAGATGAGAGATAGGTCTAGCTCCATGAGCAATGGTAACTCCCTCAAGGGTTTTGTTTTCCCTCTTTTTGGTTATAGTCCTACCCAAGCATTCAACAAGAATGATGAATAAATAAGGGGATAGCGGGTCACCTTGCCTAATACCTCTGGAAGCTGGGAAAGACTGAGAAGGCCTGCCATTGATAAGAACTAAGTAGGAAACTGAAGAGATACATCCCATAATCCAATCCATCCAATCCTTAGAGAAACCAAATTGCCTCAAAACTTTGATAAGGAAGTGCCAATCCACTCTATCATAAGCTTTGGATAAGTCTAACCGAATGAACATGGAAGGAGAATTTTGCATATCCATGGAATGGATGGCTTCCTGAGCAAGAACTATCTCATCTACTATTTGATGTCCTTCCACATAACCCCCTTGCTCTGGGGAAATAATCTTATGCAAAAGAGGCTTCAACCTTTCTGCCATGATTTTAGTAATGATTTTGAGAAGAACATTACATAAAGCAATAGGTCTAAAAGCTGAGATATGATCAACCTCTTGAGCTTTTGGAACAAGAGTAATATAAGTTTTATTGATAACCTTCAAAATTTCTTTGGCTTTCCTGGCTTCTTCCACCACCTCTAATAAATCAACATGAAGGATATCCCAGAACTCTTGGTAGAACTCAATGGGAAAACCATCGGGACCTGGGGTTTTCCCTTTTTGCATTTTAAAAACTACTTGTTGAAGCTCATTGATAGTAATAGGAGTAGTCAAAATAGAGTTCTCCTCGAAAGTGATAAGAGAAGGGATTGCTTGAAGAACATTTTGTTGTGAAGCTGAGTCAAGAGGAGTAGCAGCAAAAATATTGGAAAAGTAATCAACAACAATAGAGTTCATGCCATCCCAAGTATAAACAACATCTCCAGAATCTGATTTTAAGGAAGAAATAAAGTTGTGAGATCTTCGAGCTAGAAGATATTTGTGGAAGAAATTTGTGTTTCGATCTCCTTCTTTGAGCCATTGAATTCTAGATTTTTGCTTCCATAAGATTTCTTCTCTTTTTTCCCATTCCTCTAACCGAGTTGTGAGTTTAATTTCATCGGCACTTCTCTTCTCTCGTGAGGCCATCTAAATGGATTTTCTTATTCAAATTTTCAATATGAGCAATAACTTCATGTTTTTAGAAACAAGAACGAGCCACAAAGGATTTTATTATTCAAATTTTCAAGATGAGCAATAACTTCATGTTTTTTTTATGAACATCCCCAAACTCTTTCCAGTTCCAAGTCTTGATTTTGGATTTAATGTATTGCAGTCTTTTGGCAAAACAGAACATCTTAGTCCCATGCCTAGGTTTACCTTCCTTCCACCATTGTTGCACACGAGGTCTGAAGGAAATGTCTCTAAGCCACATTAATTGAAAATGAAAAGGAGAGAAACTCACATTGGTTTTCCACATTTCCACCATGACTGGCCAATGATCCGAACCAACATTATTAAGAGTCTTCACTTTAGGAATGTGACCATGGATTAAGAAATTTTCAGAGAGCAAAAACCTATCCAATCTCTCCATTATACAAGCTAAGCCTTGCCTTCTGTTAGACCAAGTCATAAGGCCATTATCTAGTTGGATATCCACAAGATGGAGGTTTGCAATATATTCGCTCATGAGGTCAGTGATTTTGTCCAAATTTCTATTTCCCCCCTTTTCTCATCTAGAGAGAGGATGGTATTGAAATCTCCTCCGATCAAGATCCAAGATTTAGGAAAATGAGAGATAATATGAGTAATATCCTTCCATTGTCTTCTTTTTTCCTCCAAAGAAGTTGAAGAATAAATAGTAATGCAGAGCATAATCTGGTTGGAATGTCTACTTTGAATAGCTATAGCCAACAAACCCCAAATGCCAACCATATGGTGAATAACTACCTCTTTTGGGTCCCAAAGACAAGCAATGCCACCCGAAGTCCCTTGGGAACTGAGGAAAACAACTTTCTAGTGGCCAATTTCTGGCAATTGAGTCCATATCCTCCATTGACATCTTTGTTTCTTGAAGGAAAACAAGATGTGGATGATTTATCTGAATCATTCTTCTAATTTCATTTTGTTTTGAAAGACTCCCTTTGAGTCCTCTAATATTCCAAGTGATGATCTTCATTAATACCAGGGCTAAAAAATCTGGGAAGGGCATTAATCTTACCTTCCTCTACAAGATTTTCACCTTCTTTTACCATATGATATTGATTGGTCTTGCGACCTACTTTTTGATTAGAATCCATCTTCAATTTTTTTTCCCTGTTTCTTGACTTATTCCAATTGAATCTGAGATGGCTTCTAACCTTGAAGAATGCTCAGTACACGACCAAAATTTTACTAGATGGTTCAACGGAGTCTATATTGGGACTCGCATTATTTGAAGTTTTGACATTTGAAATATTGTTTTTCTTGTGTAAATTTTCTCCTCTTTTTTCTATTGAAAACCTTTGATTTGTTGGTTTGTCTCTGAGTTCTTCCCTTCATATTTAAATTGTGTTTCTAAGATTTCAGTTTCCATTATTTCCTCTTCCTCACTTGGGACATCATTTGTGGAAAGGATTTCAAACATATTAGCATATGACTTTGATTGATCCTTCATAACTGGTTTTTTATGAGTGTTCTTCTTCTTAGGTATTTGGAAACCTGTTGAGTTTATATCTTCTTTCTTTTGATCAGGAATTTTATTTGGGCAAGCATTGGCCAAATGACCATATTCATGGCAAATTCTACAATGAAAAGGAATGTTCTCATAGTCCACTACTTGCTCCCAAGTGTCTTCCCCAAATTGTAATGTGATATTTTTAGGTAGGGGTTTGTCAAAATCCATTAAAACACAAATACGAGCATAAATAATATGTTCAAAATTTTGAGTACAATCAGCAGTCATCATAAAAGTTCCTAAAGAGTTTCCAATTGAAGAAAAAATAGTAGGATTCCAAAATTCAATAGGGAGGCCAAAGAGTCTAACCCACACGGGAGCTATAGAAGGCATCTCTTCTTTGAATTTAAATTTAGTATGCCAGGGCTTCATGAAAAGCCCTGCCCTTCCAAAAAACCAAGGACCCCCTTGAAAAGTTTTCTCTCTATCTTCATTATTAGCAAATAAAACAAGAAAATAACCATTTGGATAAATAGAGATTTGTAACTCACCTTTAGTTTTCCAGATTTTTGCAGCCCATACTTTGAAAGTAGATAGACTCGGACGAAAACCCACGAACCGACAAATTAGTCCTCTTTTTTCCAAATCTTCAATGCCGAACTGAATGTTACCCATATCAAGCTTAACAATAGGAGTTCCATCAGCTGCTTTAAGACCACCTGACTCTGTTTTCCTGGGATCAATCTTAGGCATTCTTAGAGGTTTATGGGAAGCCCTAATATTGATATTAGCATTGGGCTGAGGCTATCCACCATGAAGGGCATCCCTAAAATTCATTTTTGGGACCGAGTCTTCGAAATTCTTACCCTTGATAGGGGTTTTCACAGTAGAATTATTTTGTGGGTGCACCTTAGCACCAGATTCACTTGAGATATGAGCCATTTTTTGATCAACTACTTGAAACTTGTTTCGTGATCTCTTTAATCCTTGCCCTAGACGCCGTGGAAAGGTATGGTTTTCAATTTTCTTTTGTGCAGCAAATTGGAAGTCATTGTCACTCAAGTTCACAGTATGATCTATTGAAAGATAAATTTCTAACCCATATTGGATCCCCTACAACATTTCCTACTAAAATATTGAGCATAAACCACAAAAATATTGGCCGCTAGGGCTCGAAGGCCCTAAAAACCAACCTCTGGAGCTGCTTGCACTCAACCCAGATGAAACCCTCGCATAGCCGCTTGCCAAATATCTCATTCACACATAGGGATGTTCTAGGATATGTGTTTCTCCAAATGATATGAAAATTTGTGGAGACGTTCTAGGGTTTTTCAGGCATCTACCCTCAAAATTTTAGCTCAATCCGAGTTCGGATGAGTGAGATATGGCCGAAACGAGTTCGGCAGTTTGGGCAGTCCTACGAAAAACATCTCTAATTTAAATTTTTACTTTTTTCTCCTGTTCCAAACAAGGATAATATATGATGATGAAAATGGTATTGTTAAAACCACTAAATAAGGTGCAACAACCTGTGTAAAGAAGGAGTTTGTTTAGAATATTTGTAAGTCAAGAGTTAAATATTGTGAGGTGATTGTGGATAGTGGGAGTATGGATAATATAATGTCTATGAAAATTGGTATAAAATATTAAATTGAAGTGGATTGAACACTCAAATCCATACAAAGTATTATGGTTGCAAAAGGAGCATTAAATTTTTGTAACTAAATAATGTATGGTGAACTTTCAAATTGGTTCCTACAAGGATGAGGTACTATTTGATGTTATGCCTATAGATGCTTGTCATGTATTATTGGGAAGGCCATGGTATTTAGATAGAAAATTATTACATTATGGTAGGTTAAAAACCTACACTATTGATAAATATGGCAAGAGGTACACATTAAGTCCATTAAAGTACAAAGGAAAATAAGTGGATAATAGTCCTATAACATGTTTGAGTACAGAAACAATTCTTGAAGGGTTATTACACCAAGTTGAAATGAGAAAAGGTAATATTGAGAGAATTTTTAAAACAAGAGGAAAAGGTAGAAATAAGCAAGATAATAAACATGAGAAAGATGTAGATATCCCAGTTCACTAGTAATAGTGATAACGAAGATATGGTGCAATGATTCTTATTGTAGATAAAGAAAAAGAGAATGAAAAAATAAATGATAAAGAGATAATATTAGAAGATGAATCTCATCAAGTCATTGATAGCTACAATAAAGGCCATATTGTTGAAGAACAAAGTAGGGATGAAGAATTTGGGTGCTTTAAAAAACACACCAAAGGTATTTTCTCCAAGTTAATAAAACAAATGGGGTATATTAGAAAAGGATTGAAAAGATATTAAAAAGGTGTGAAAAATCCTTTAATTCCAAAAATAAGGCCAAGGAATGAAGATCTTAGATATATAGGTTAAGTAGAAATTGATAATACTAAATTTGTGGGAAGAGATAATAGTACAAGGGATGAGGGTTTGAGGATAAATTACTTTGGTTAGTGTTGAAGATCTAGAAATGTAGCAACTAAGAATTGAAACCTACATCCTTGTGATATTTATTTTTGATAAAACTGCAATATAAGGTGCTAACATCAATAGGAAAGTAGTCAACAAAATACATGCTAATTATGTCAATATGGATGCAATGGAATGGGATATAGTGAAACAAATGTTGAATAGATTCTACTAGAGGAGGTTTTATTCATAAATGAAAGTATGAAAAATATAGAAAAGGTGATCTTATGAAGAAATCCAAGATAAAGCAGTAATAGCTTGTAAAAATAATTCTTATTCATGAGTTGGAGCTCATAGGACATTTTTTCTTACCCAATGAGTATGATAAAGGAGCATCCACACATGATAACAATTATAGGCCAGTAGTTTCCACCTATTTTTAACTTCCTCAAGAACCCCTTTATTAACTAGAAAGGAAAAGGATCAACAAGAGGAGGGTGATATGTAAGAGGAAGAGAGGAATAGGTAGAACTAAGGACCAAAATATGAGATGGTATGCATAGAGAGAAAAGGGAAGAGATATAATGAGAAAAGGGAATAGATATATCCCTATGTGTGAATGAGATATTTGGCAAGCGACTATGCGAGGGTTTCATCTGGGTTGAGTGAAAACATCTCCAGAGGTTGGTTTTTAGGGCCTTCGGGTCCTAGCGGCCAAAGTTTTTGTGGTTTATGCTCAATATTTTAGCAGGAAATGTTGTAAGGGATCCAAGATGGGTTAGAATTTTGTATTTCAATAGATCATACTATGAACTTGAGTGACAATGACTTTCAATTTGCTGCACAAAAGAAAAGCGAAAACCATACCTTTCAACGATGTCTAGGGCAAGGATTAAAGAGATCACGAAACAAGTTTCAAGTAGTTGATCAAAAAATGGCTCATATATCAAGTGAATCTAGTGCTAAGGTGCACCCACAAAATAATTCTACTATGAAAACCCCTATCAAGGGTAATAATTTCAAAGACTCAGTCCCAAAAATGAATTTTAGGGATGCCCTTCGTGGTGGATAGCCTCATACCAATGCTAATATCAATCTTAGGGCTTCCCATAAAACTCTAAGAATGCCTAAGATTGATCCTAGGAAAACAGAGTCAGGATGTCTTAAAGCAGCTAATGGAACTCCTATTTTTAAGCTTGATATGGGTAACATTCATACTAGCATTGAAGATTTGGAAAAAAGAGGACTAATTTGTTGGTTCGTGGGTTTTCGTCCGAGTCTATCTGCTTTCAAAGTCTGGGCTGCAAAAATATGTAAAACTAAAGGTGAGTTACAAATCTCTATTTATCCAAATGGTTATTTTCTTGTTTTATTTGCTAATAATGAAGATAGAGAGAAAACTTTTCAAGGGGGTCCTGGATTTTTTGGAAGGGCAGGGCTTTTCATGAAGCCCTGGCATACTAAATTTAAAGCCAAAGAAGAGATGCCTTCTATAGCTCCTGTGTGGGTTAGACTCTTTGGCCTCCCTATTGAATTTTGGAATCCTACTATATTTTCTTCAATTGGAAACTCTTTAGGAACTTTAATGATGATTGTACTCAAAATTTTGAACATATTAATTATGCTCGAATTTGTGTTTTAATGGATTTTGACAAACCCCTACCTAAAAAGATCACATTACAATTTGGAGAAGACACTTGGGAGCAAGTAGTGGACTATGAGAACATTCCTTTTCGTTGTAGAATTTTCCATGAATATGGTCATTTGGCCAGTGCTTTCCCAAATAAAATTCCTGATCAAAAGAAAGAAGATATAAACTCAAGCAAGTTTCCAAATACCTAAGAAGAAGAACACTCAGAAAAAACTAGTTATGAAGGATCAATCAAAGTCATCTGCTAATATGTTTGAAATCCTTTCCACAAATGATTTCCCAAGTGAGGAAGAGTAAATAATGGAAATTGAAATCTTAGAAACACAATTTAAATATGAAGGGAAGAACTCAGAGACAAACCAACAAATCAAAGGTTTTCAATAGAAAAAAAAAGGAAAAAATTTACACAAGAAAAACAACATTTCAAATGTCAAAACTTCAAATAATGCAGGTCCCAATATAGACTCCGTTGAACCATCTAGTAAAATTTTGGTTGTGTACGAGCATTCTTCAATGTTAGAAGCCATCTCATATTCAATTGAAATAAGTCAAGAAATAGGGAAAAAAAATTGAAGATTGATTCTAATCAAAAAACGGGTTGCAAGACCAATCAATATCATATGGTAAAATAAGGTGAAAAGCTTGTAGAGGAAGGTAAGATTAATGCCGTTCCCAAATTTTTTAGCCCTGGTATTAATGAAGATCATCACTTCAAATATTAGAGGACTCAAAGGGAGTATTTCAAAAAAAAATGAAATTAGAAGAATGATTAAGATAAATCATCCACATCTTGTTTTCCTTCAAGAAACAAAGATGTCAATGGAGGATATGGACTCAATTGCCAGTAAAATTTGGCCAGTTGGAAAAGTGGTTTCCCTTAGTTCCCAAGGGACTTCGGGTGGCATTGCTTGTCTTTGGGACCCAAAAGAGGTAGTTATTCACCATATGGTTGGCAGTTGGGGGTTTTTGGCTATAGCTATTCAAAGTAGACATTCCAACCAGATTATGCTCTGCATTACTATTTATGCTCTGACTTCTTTGGAGGAAAAAATAAGACAGTGGAAGGATATTACTCATATTATCTCTCATTTACCTAAAGCTTGGATCTTGATCAGAGGAGATTTCAATACCATCCTATCTTTGGATGAGAAAATGGGGGAAATAGAAATTTGGATAAAAGCACTAACATCATGAACAAATGTATTGCAAACCTCCATCTTGTGGATATCCAACCAGATAATGGCCTTATGACTTGGTCTAATAGAAGGTAAGGCTTAGCTTGTATAATGGAGAGATTGGATAGGTTTTTGCCCTCTAAATTTTTTTAATCAATGGTCACATTCCTAAAGTGAAGACTCTTAATAATGCTGGTTCGGATCATTGGCCAGTCATGGTGGAAATGTGGAAAACCAATGTGAGTTTCTCTCCTTTTCGTTTACAATTAATGTGGCTTAGAGACATTTCCTTCAGACCTTGTTGAGCAAGGTGCAGCAACAGTATTGTCATTGTTGTCAACACAGTCAAATAGATCGGTTGATATAGTGGACAAGAGTTCAAAGGTTATTCAGAGTATGTACAGTGATGTTAAATGCTCATGAGGATGTTTTTGATGTTTGGATAAAGTTGTTACAGGTTGTCCATGAAGAACAAAGTGGCCCATATCCAAAAGAGAAGCGAAAAAGCAAAGAGAAAAAAGTGTCGCGATATCACGACATGTTGCATTTTCGTGGCCAAAAGAAAGAGAAAATGCAAAGAGGAAAAAGTGTCAAGATATCACAACATGTTGCATTTTTGCGGCCAAAAGAGAAGAGAAAATGCAAGGAGAAAAAGTGTCGCGATATCGCGACATGTTGCATTTTTGCGGTCCAAAGCAAAGACAAAATGCACGGAGAAAAAGTGTCGCGATATCGCGACATGTTGTATTTTCGTGGGCCAAAGCTAAGAGAAAGAGCAAGGAGAAAAGGTGTCACGATATCGCGACATGTTGTATTTTTGCGGCCCAAATCTAAGAGAAATAGCAAGGAGAAAAAGTGTCATGATATCGCGACATGTATTTTCACGGACCAAAGCTAAGAGAAAGAGCAAGGAGAAAAAGTGTCGCAATTTCGTGACATGTCACATTTTCGTGACTCAAAATGGCAGGCAGGTAGAGAAAGAAAAAGTGTCGCGATATCGCGACATGTACCATTTTTGCGACTCAAGAAGGCTAGGCAGTCAGAGTAACAAAAGTGTCGCGATATCGCGACATGTCACATTTTCGTGACTCAAAAAGGGCAGGCATGCAGAGAAATAAAAAGTGTCGTGATATCGCGACATGTCGCATTTTCGCGACTCAAGATGGGCAGGCAGTCAGAGTAACAAAAGTGTCACGATATCGTGACATGTCGCATTTTTGCGACTCAAAAAGGCTAGGCAGGCAGTGAAACAAAAGTGTCGCGATATCGCGACATGTCGCATTTTTGTGACTAAAGACCAGGATGGTAAAACTGAAGACTGCATAGTGACGTGGACCCATAAGGAATATTTAATGATTTTAAATCATTTAAGATGGTCATTACACGTGGAAAGAAACAGACGCATGCCCATGTGGAGAAAACAAACAATCGTGGAAGGAGAAAACAAACAATCGTTAAAATAGAAATGAAAAGCTTTTTCGAAACCAAAATGCATGCATGCACAAAGGAGAAAATGAACAGACATGCAAAGAGAAAACGAACAGTCATGCAAGGAGAAAATGAACAGTCATGACCGAGAAAATGAACAGTCATGGTAGAAGAAAATGGTGTCAGTTATTTGCATGTGACGTGTTTGATGAAATGCCTTCTCATTATATACAAAAGGAGTTACATAAAGAAGGAGTTACAATTGACAAGTGGCACATGAGAATATGAAAGGAGTTACAACTAGAGTTACACAGAGAAAGGATGGTTATAAAAGGAGTGTTTCTTGGAGAATTTAAGAGAGGATTTTCATCTTGCGAAGTGCGTGAGAGGAGCGCGAGAGGCGAGCAATAAGGGTGTGTGTTGCATGAGCGATGTTGAGTAAGCAATAGACCAGTCAAGGTCTTGTAAAAGTGAAGGTATTTATATGTCAATATTCTAGTTTCAGAATTGAAGTCCAAGTTGGTGCTTGACATCAGGGGTTGGTGCTCCTTCTAGTTGGTGCTGGTAAATCAGAGGTTGGTGCTCCTTTCTAATGGTGCAGATAAATCAGGGGTTGGTGCTCCTTCAAGTTGGTGCTAGTAAATCAGGGGTTGGTGCTCCTTTCTATTGGTGCAGATAAATTAGTGGTTGGTGCTCCTTTCTGTTTGTGCAGATAAATCAAGGGTTGGTGTAGATAAATCAGGGGTTGGTGCTCCTTCCAGTTGGTGCTGGTAAATTAGGGGTTGATGCTCCTTTCTATTGGTGCAGATAAATTAGGGGTTTGTGCTCCTTTCTGTTGGTGCAGATAAATCAGGGGTTGGTGCTCCTTTATGTTGGTGTAGATAAATTAGGGGTTGGTGCTCCTTCCAGTGGGTGTTGGTAAATTGATTGTAAAGTTGTTGCTTTGCAAAGGCTGGATTTGGATGGGAGTCCAAAAATTCAAATTTTGAGGAGTAGCCAAATTGGTGAACCTCGGTACATCTTGTGTTGTGTGATGCTCTCTTGTTATATTTGCTTTATTTGGATTTAAGTTTTCATTTTTTCAGCTTTAAGAGTTGAAGATTTAAGTTTTTAAGAGCTACACTAATTCACCCCCCCTCTCAGTGTCATTGTGAGACTAACAATTGGTATCAAATCCAGTTTCCCTTGTTAGGCTAAATCAGCTAGGGTTGATCTTCGATTAGTATGTAATGGGTAAGAAGAATAGATCCTCCTCAAATAAGGCATCTCAGTCAGTTTTAGTTCCTGTGGAAGAGAAAATTGAACTAAAAAATATAGGAGTGAATTTTGAAGTATGTGATGAAAACCTTGAGGGTGAAGTATATCTAGAAGGTGAGTTGATCACTGCACTTGAAGAGTTGAATAAAGAAAGGAAAAAGAATAGAAAATTGTCCAATAATTTGGAAGAATATGGGGATAATATTGAAGATCTCTTCTTACAAATTCATAAAGCCAAGAAAATAAAAGATGCCTTGAAGTCACACATGGATGATAAAGGCGATGTATGTAGCAAACGTGAAGAGGAATATAACAAAGTTATTAGTGATCTAAAGCTGCAAGTAGAAGAGTCCAAAAGGATTGAAGAAACTCTCAGGTCATAGATCAATGAGAAAGAGATTGTTTACTGCAAATAAGAAGAGGATATTGTTTTATTGAGGAAACAACTAGAAGAGGCCAATACAAATCTCAAATTTGAGAAGAGCACAGAGTTGCTAGATAAAATGATAAGGCAACAAAGAAGCCCCATGTGTAAGCTTGGTCTTGGATGTGAAGTTGAACAACCTTCATCTTCTAAAAATATAGAGAAGAAGAAGTCCACTGATGAAGGATCAAAGCAAGAAAAGCTTGAAGCTGAATCTTCAAAAGGAAGAAAATCTCAAAGGAGATCTACAACAAAGCAACCACAACAAAAGAGGTTCTATCACTCTCACTTTATTCATAATAATGCTTTTAATGGCTATTGTTTTAGATGCAACCATTATGGTCACAAGGCAATGTATTGTGGATTGAATAATAGATCAAAGAGTTATGTTGGTAGAAATACATCTGTTGAACACCATGTGCAATGTTTTAAATGTAATGGTCATGGGCACATAGCAAGGTCTTGTCCAAGAACTTTTGTATCTTATCTAAGGCAAGACAGTAGATTTCATCAGACACAAATAATGCAACACAGACAAGGAAGAAATCATGTGCATAAAAGAAAGAAAAATAATCATCCATCAAGGATGCACAAGAGACAACCACCCAGTAGAAATGTTTTTTCACCTTTGATGGATTATGCAGTAGAATGTTATAACTATCATAATTTTGGGCACATTGCAAGAAATTGTCGAAGTACATTTGCATCAAATCAATTTCAGGGAAGAAAATTTCAACCAAATGGAATGAGACAAAATAGAAAATTTCCCAAAAAACATGCACAAGCTACTGAAAAAGAAAATTCAAAACAAGAGCCCAAAATTGTAATCAAACCAGAGTGGAGAAAGAAAGAGGAAAGGAAATCGTGTCTCCTTGGACTGAAGGAGACTACTCCTCTATTGCACTAAGCAACTCCAGGTAGCACATCCTTAGGGGGAGCAATATTAAAGTTTATTTTAATGCTCCTATGTTTTGTTTGGTTATCTGAGGATGAAAGGCAAGTAGGCAGGGGGAGTTGTCGTATAGTTGTCAAAGTGTGTTTCAGTTCATGTAGTTTTTTGTGGAGGTACCGTGAAGGGTGGTGATTAAATTGAGAGTTGTCACCATTGGTAGTATTGCTATATGTCAGTATTGTACTTTTGATTTTTCTTACTGCCATTTCTCAAATTTATGGATTATAATAGTTCTGATAATTTGGTTTAGTGAAAGAGATGCTAAAAAGTTCACAATGGAGGATTGTAAGCCAGTTAGCACTCCCATGACGACAGGTTGCAAGTTGAGCAAGGATGTGTAGATGATAGAAAGAGTACCAGTGGAGGTGCATTATATCTTGGAGATAGGTTGTTCACGTGGAACAATAAGAAATAAGAGTCAGTCTCCTTATCCACAGCAGAGGAAGAATATATTGCAGCGACAACATGTTATACGCAGGAGAAAGTTGCGAAAGGCGAGGTTAAGTTTGCTTTTGTTCCAACAACATAGCAAGTAGCGGATATCTTCACAAAACCGTTTCCCAAGGAAGTCCTTGAGTACCTTCGCAATAAATTGGGAGTGGTCACATTTCCCAAGAATTGACTAGCTATCGAGACCACATTCTCAGGGGGAGCATTTGTGTATTTTTTTTATCTTTTTGCTTATGTTTGTGATTTTTGCTAAGTGTAATAATTTTTGTTGAGAATGTTGTGCATGGAATCAGGGGGATTTTACGGCAGCCCTTTTGGTATTGTTGTCAAAAGGGGAGAAGAGTTACAGGAAATTGCACGTGTGTTGCCAACAATTCTAAAGGGGGAGATTGTTGAGCAAGGTGTAGAGACAGTATTGTCATTGTTGTCAACACAGTTAGATAGATCGGTTGATACAGTGGAAAGGAGTTCAGAGGTTATTCAGAGTATGTAAAGTGATGTTAAATGCTCATGAGGATGTTTTTGATGTTTGGGTAAAGTTGTTACAGGTTGTCCAAGAAGACCGAAGTGGCCCATATCCAAAAGAGAAGCGAAAAAGCAAAGAGGAAAAAGTGTCACGATATCGCGACATGTTGCATTTTCGTGGCCAAAAGAAAGAGAAAATGCAAAGAGAAAAAAGTGTCGTGATATCGTGACATGTTGCATTTTCATGGCCAAAAGAGAAGAGAAAATGCAAGGAGAAAAAGTGTCGCGATATCGCGACATGTTGCATTTTCGCGGTCCAAAGCAAAGAGAAAATGCAAGGAGAAAAAGTGTTGCGATATCGCGACATGTTGTATTTTCACGGGCCAAAGCTAAGAGAAAGAGCAAGGAGAAAAAGTGTCGCGATATCGTGACATGTTGTATTTTTGCGAGCCAAAGCTAAGAGAAAGAGCAAGGAGAAAAGTGTCGCGATATCGTGACATGTTGTATTTTCGTGGGCCAAAGCTAAGAGAAAGAGCAAGGATAAAAAGTGTCGCGATATCATGACATGTCGCATTTTTGTGACTCAAAAGGGCAGGAAGGCAGAGAAAGAAAAAGTGTCGTGATATCGCGATATGTCGCATTTTCGTGACTCAAGAAGGGCAGGCAGTCAGAGTAACAAAAGTGTCATGATATCGCGACATGTCGCATTTTTGCAACTCAAAAAGGGCAGGCAGGCAGAGAAAGAAAAAGTGTCACGATATCGCGACATGTCACATTTTTGCAACTCAAGAAGGGCAGGCAGTCAGAGTAACAAAAGTGTCGCAATATCGCTACATGTCACATTTTCACAAATAGAAAAGGCCAGGAAGGCAGTGAAACAAAAGTGTCACGATATCGCGACATGTCGCATTTTCGTGACTGAAGACCAGGATGGTAGAACTGAATACTACATAGCGACGTGGACCCATAAGGAATCTTTAATGATTTCAAATCATTTAAGATGGTCGTTACACGTGGAAAGAAACAGACGCATGCTCATGTGGAGAAAATGAACAGTCATGGAAGGAGAAAATGAACAGTCATTAAAATAGAAATGAAAAGCTTTTTCGAAAACCAAAATGCATGCATGCACAAAGGAGAAAACGAACAGACATGCAAAGAGAAAACAAACAGTCATGCAAGGAGAAAACGAACAGTCATGACCGAGAAAACGAACAGTCATGGTAGAAGAAAATAGTGTCAGTTTTTTGCATGTGACATGTTTGACGAATTACCTTCTCATTATATACAAAAGGAGTTACATAAAGAAGTAGTTACAATTGACAAGTGGCACATGAGAATATGAAAGAAGGAGTTACAACTGGAGTTACACAGAGAAAGGATGGTTATAATTGGAGTGTTGCTTGGAGAATTTAAGAGAGGATTTTCATCTTGCAAAGTGCGTGAGAGGAGCGCGAGAGGCGAGCGAGAAGTGACAGAGAAGGGTGTGTGTTGTGTGAGCGATGTTGAGTAAGCAATAGACTAGTCAGGGTCTTGTAAAAGTGAAGGCATTTATATGTCAATCTTCTAGTTTCAGAATTGAAGTCCAATTTGGTTCTTGGTATCAGGGGTTGGTGCTCCTTCCAGTTGGTGCTGGTAAATCAGGGGTTGGTGCTCCTTTCTTTTGGTGTAGATAAATCAGGGGTTGGTGCTCCTTCAAGTTTGTGCTAGTAAATCAGGGGTTGGTGCTCCTTTCTGTTGGTGCAGATAAATCAGGGGTTGGTGCTCCTTTCTATTGGTGTAGATAAATCAGGGGTTGGTGCTCCTTCTAGTTGGTGTTGGTAAATCAAGGGTTGGTGCTCCTTTCTATTAGTGCAGATAAATCAGGGGTTGGTGCTCCATTCTGTTGGTGCAGATAAATCAGGGGTTGGTGCTCCTTTCTGTTGGTGCAGATAAATCAAGGGTTGGTGCTCCTTCCAGTGGGTGCTGGTAAATTGATTGTAAAGTTGTTGCTTTGCAAATGCTATATTTTTATGGGAGTCCAAACAATCAATTTTTTAGGAGTACCCAAATTGGTGAACCTCGGTACATCTTGTGTTGTGTGATTCTCTCTTGTTATATTTGCTTTATTTGGATTTAAGTTTTCATTATTTTGGCTTTAAGAGTTGAAGATTTAAGTTTTTAAGAGCTACACTGATTCACCCCACCTCTTAGTGTCATTGTGAGACTAACATACCTCGTGTGCAAAAATTGTGGAAGGAAGGTAAACCTAGGCATGGGACTAAGATGTTCTATTTTGCCAAAAGACTGCATTACATTAAATCCAAAATCAAGACTTGGAACTGGAAAGTGTTTGGGGATGTTCATAAAAAAACATGAAGTTATTGCTCGTCTTGAAAATTTGAATAAGAAAATCCGTTTAGATGGCCTCATAAATAAGAGAAGTGCAGATGAAATTAAACTCACAACTCAGTTAGAGGAATGGGAAAAAAGAGAAGAAATTTGATGGAAGCAAAAATCTAGAATTCAATGGCTAAAATAAGGAGATCGAAACACACATTTCTTCCACAAATCTCTTCTAGCTTGAAGATATCACAACTTTATTTCTTCCTTAAAATCATATTATGGATATTTTGTTTATACTTGGGATGGCATGAACTCTATTGTTGTTGATTACTTTTCCAATATTTTTGTTGCTACTCCTCTTGACTCAGCTTCACAACAAAATGTTCTTCAAGTAATCCCTTATATTATAACTTCTGAGGAGAACTCTATTTTGACTTCTCCTATTACTATCAATGAGTTTCAATAAGTAGTTTTTAAAATGTAAAAATAGAAAACCCCAGGTCTTGATGGTTTTCCCATTTAGTTCTAGCAAGAGTTCTGGGATATCCTTCATGTTGATTTATTAGAGGTGGTGGAAGAAGCTAGGAAATCCAAAGAAATTTTGAAGGTTATCAATAAAAATTATATTATTCTTTTTCCAAAATCTCAAGATGTTGATCATATCTCAGCTTTTAGACCTATTGCTTTATGTAATGTTCTTCTCAAAATCATTACTAAAATCATGGTAGAAAGTTTAAAGCCTCTTTTGCATAATATTATTTCCCCAGAGCAAGGGGGTTATGTGGAAGGACGTCAAATAGTAGATGAGATAGTTCTTGCTCAGGAAGCCATCCATTCCATGGATATGGAAAATTCTCCTTCCATGTTCATTCGGTTAGACTTATCCAAAGCTTATGACAAAGTGGATTGGTACTTCCTTATCAAAGTTTTGAGGCAATTTGGTTTCTCTAAGGATTGGATGTATTGATTTATGGGATGTATATCTTTAGTTTCCTACTTAGTTCTTATCAATGGCAGGCCTTCTCAGTCATTCCCAGCTTCTAGAGGTATTAGGCAAGGTGACCCACTATCCCCTTATTTATTCATCATTCTTGTTGAATGCTTGGGTAGGACTATAACCAAAAAGAGGGAAAACAAAACCCTTGAGGGAGTTACCATTGCTCATGGAGCTAGACATATATATCATATTCAATTTATGGATGACTCTACTCTTTTAGGTAATTCTACAGTTAAGGAAGCATCTAATATTAAGCAAATTATTAGATGTTTTTCTAAGGCTACTGGGCAGTTGATCAATGAAGAAAAATCTAAAGTTATTTTCTTTCATTGCTCTGCTAGACAGGAATCCATGGTATTGGATAAATTAAGATATAATAAGACCTCTCTTCCCATCACTTATTTAGGTATTCCCATTAATATTCAAAGGCAAAAAAATAAAGATTGGAATTGGTTTGGACAAAGTCAAGAAGAAAATTGGAAAGTGGACCAACAAGTGGCTTTCTTCTGGGGGTAGAATTACCTTGATAAAATCAGTCCTTCAAGCTATTCCTATTTATTTTTCTTCTGTTTTGAATATCCCAAAGGCTATTCTTCGAGAATTGTATCAAATCAGTCATCGTTTCCTTTGGAGTGGTACTAAGGAGAAAATAAAATGGGCCTTCGTGAATTGGGATACTTTATGTATTCCTAAGAGTGAAGGGGGGTTAATATTCCGGTCTTCTATTAATAACAACAAAGCTTTAGCTGCTAAATTATATTGGAGGATGTTGCATAACCCCAATGCTCTTTGGGCCAATAATATCCGTGCTAAATATGCTAAGAACAAAAGTCATGAAGACCTTGTTCGCTATCAACTTCCTACCAAAGGTTCTCCCATTTTAGCAGTTCTTAAGAATGGTGAGGATTTGATAAATAAAAAATAATTTTGGATCATTCATAATGGTCAACAGACAAATTTTTGTATAGATTCTTGGGATGGTCACAAGCCTTTGATAACTCAATTTCCCGATTGGAGGCCTTGGATGGAGGAGCTTCACCGAGCTAATTGGATAAAGGTGGCTAATTACTGTAGGTACCATACTAGTAATTCAAAGGTTGGTAGATATTGGATCCCTGTTGAGGATTGGCCTATTCAAATCCTAGAAAGGCAAAGACAAGATATCCAAGGCATCCTTCATATGAGATCACTCTCTTGGTCCCATGAAAAAGATTGTTTTGGATGGAACAACACTACTAAGGGCGAGTATTCAGTTGCTCAAGGTTATTTGAACTTATGCCATAATAATCCCAACCATTCTTCTGACATATTTTCTCGATTGTGAGCTCAAAATATCTGGCCTAGGGTGAGGTTCTTTAATTAGCTTTTATTGCATCGTAGGTTGCTTACTGGTGAGCAACTTATGAAGCATGGTTTTCATGGCCCTTTTAGATGTGAAATGTGTGAAGATAATGTAGAAAATCTCAACCATATTTTTATTGAGTGTACTATAGCCTCTGAGCTATGGAGGAGAATGGCCACTTTACTTGGCTTACAATGGTCCAACTTTTTTACTTTTGAACAACTTTGGAGGGATTGGCCTAATCAAGAGGGTGTTGATCATTTTATTAGGCAGTTAGTTTGGATGGGTTCTACCATTCTTATTTGGAATATTTGGAATCAAAGGAACAACCAAATTTTTAATCAAGATATGAAGGATATTCACTATATTTGGCAAAAGACCATAGCCAACTTAGTTGAATCAGTCCATCAACTCCTTAATCACCCCCAAAACTCCCACCAAATATGGGATCAAGTGATGCAAATATTGAAGATTAAATCTTCTAAGGGCAACCAACTTAAAGGGAATGTGAGTATTAGTAAGATGGATATGACTAGAAATTGGCAACCTCATCCTAAGAATTTTGGAAAAGTCAATACTGATGGAGCCTCTAGAGGGAACCCTGGAAAAGCTACTGTGGGAGGAATTGGTAGAATTTCAGATGGCTCCCTGGTTTTTACTTTTGCTGAGAATTTGGGTATTATTTCCAATAACCTTGCTTGAGGGGTATGGTATCCTCAGAGGCCTTCAGGAGGCTACTAAGGTTGGATGGGAAAAGGTGTTAGTTGAGTTTGACTCTCAACTTATGATTAATCTCTTGAAGACTCCTTCTAAGAATCATAAGGTGGATTGGAGAATAAAAATAATTATTGAGAAGATTCAATTAATCCAGATGGGATTTTTGAAAGTTGATTACAATCATGTGGTCAAAGACCAAAACAAGAGTGTTGATGCTTTAGCTAATTGGGCTTTGGACAAAGGTGATATTACTTGTTATGGCCACCCTCCTATATGGTTGGCTTCTCAAACTAGGGAAGCTCTTCTTTCTATCATTTCTTTAGATGACTCCAGTTCTGAAGGTACCTAGTTTCTTCTTGCTTTTTTTTTTTTTTGCTTCTCTTTGGTTCATTCAATTTTTTTTAGTTCCCTAGCTTATTCTATTCTTTATTTTTTTTCCTCTGCTGATTCTTGCCTTAATAGTATTTTGGTGTAGATAGGTCATTGTTATATTCAATTTTTTTTTTCTTTTTTCTTTTTTTTGTTTTTTTAAGGTGGGTGGGTTCTTTTGTTTTGTTTTGTTTTTGTGCTATTTGTATTGTTTTTTGTTGTTCATGTGTTTTTTTTTGTTTTTGTTTTTGTTTTTTTTATGTTTTTTGTTATTGTTCTTGTGTTTTTTTCGTTCTTGTTTTTGGTTTTCTCTTTGTTTGTGTTATTTTGTGTTTTTATGTGTGAGTGTTTTCTATGTTTTTTGTTTTTGTTTATTGTCTGTTGTTGGTTATTTTTTATTTTTATTTTTATTTTATTTTATTTTTTTAATTTTTTAGGTTTTGGTTGTGTTTATTTTTCATGTTTTTTTTGGGTTATGTCTTTGTAGTGTTTTGTTTTTTTTGTCTTGTTTGTGTTTTGTTATGTGGTTCTTGTGTTTTTCTATGTGGTTTGTGTTGTGGTTTCTTTTATCTTATTGTGCGTGTTTGGTTGTGCTTTTGTTTTTGACACACTCAAGGAGCATGTTTTTTATTTTATTTTATTATTTTTGTTGTTATTTACTTATTTTTAAATTGGTTTTGTGTGTTTGTTTGCTCCTTGAGTATGTCAAAGGTGGTAGGCCAGGTTCGAGTCCTAGGAATTTTTTGTGGAATGGATACCCCTGCCTCCTTGGGTCTTACCCGAAAGTGGCATTCCTTGTGGGATGTTTTCCACAAAAAAAAAAAGGGAAGAGAAATGTGAAATGATAGGCATTGAAAGATACAAAGAGGAGATTAAGACTAAAACGAGGTTGGTAAGCGTAAAGGAGAAGAGAGGAAAAGAAAAAAAAATAGCATGAGGATATTACCTTTTTTAAAATTGTAGTTCAAGAAGATGAATAACATAAAAAACTCCCTTCCACTCTACTATATTTAATGTATGGATGGAGAGTATAGCATATTGTCTTGATTTTTTGTGGCATAGACTTGAATTGTATAGGTTGTAGATCAAAGTTGTAGGAGTAATGGTTGGTGAGATATTGTAGATCTAGCTTACAAATGGAGAAATTTTAGAAGCATTGTTGTAATTTAGGTTATACCAAATATTATTACCATTCAAATTGGAGAAGCTCAACTTGTATAAATACAAGTTTTCCATTCAATTTATATGATTACCATTTTAATACCATCAAGGTATTATGAAAATGAAAGAAAGTATCATTTTCATCACTCATCATTCAAATTTTTGCCATTCAACTGATCATCCTTGAGGTTGTAGTTTTCCAAGTGTAAAATAATGTGCTCTTCAAATTAATGGTATTACACCATTTAAGTGGTAAGTCATACTATTGGTTAATACCAATATCAAGTGTCATTCAAGTAAGAGTAAACTAGGAAAACTTACTATCATTTAAATAAGAAAATTGTCATGCAAGTAAACATCATTAATGTATCATATTTTCTCTATCATGAGATCATCTTGATACATTGCATCCTATGCAATGAGACCATCCTGATACATTGACATATTATAGGGCTACCATCATATGATATTACATTATCATCATACAATACATAATATATAATCATCATGGACCTTACCATCTTATAGTAAGTTACTATTATAAGATATCGTCATCTAAGAATTTATTATTTTTATAGAAGACTTGAGTTTTGATGATTGCATGTGTGATTACCATACATATTGTGGTCAAATAAATTTGATAAGTGTTTCTTGAGAAGCTCATCCTTGGGAATATTCCCTTCTCCTATCTACATCATTTGAAATCAGAGCCAATGATAAATTTTTTAGAGAAATTGAAAAATGAGGAAGAGGAAGACCACATGGTTTTAGACCCTGACTAGTAGATATATCTAAACTATAGATACAAATCACTATTAGGTTAGATTTAATTGAGACCACCCAAATAAGAGGTGTTCATCTTAAAGAGGTTAGCGATAATAAATAGGATGAGAATTTTCACCCAAAATACTGAATGGAAAAGAAAGGAGATGAATCAAAGCAATGATTGATTTAGGTAATCTTGAAAATAGGAAGTAAGCTAAATATGGATACCCCAAATTTTAATAAAATTTTAAACCCAAAAGATTTTATTGATTGGATAATAGACATGGAGAGATTCATTGACTATTAATCTATAGAGAATCCAAAGTAGGTCAAATTTACATGTACAATACTGAAGGGATATGCTTTAATCTAGTGGGATCATGTCCAAACTAAGAGGCAACAAAACGGTAAGGATAGAATTTGAACATGAGACAAGTTTGTAGCTAAATTAAATTTAAAATTTTGACTTGGTTATTATTAGGTTCAACTATTTAGAAGACTCCAAAACCTCAAGTAAAAGGGGATAGGAGTAAAAGAGTATATAGAGGAGTTCTATAAATAGACCACAAGGGCTAGTAATATTATAGATGATGAGGAAAAAGTAACAAGATAAATTAATGGGCTAAGGTTATATTTAGGTGTATTACCTTATTTGATCTAAATCAGTCTCCAAGACAACATTTGTTTTGTATACAAGAACTAAATTTTTAAACCTTAGCACAAGGTTCCCTTCAAGTTGACTCAAAAAAATTAGAGTTCCATTTTCAACTTATTTGGTTGCTACCAAAATCTAGAGGGTTTGAGGATATGTAGATTATCTTTAGAAAGGAGATTTTAATAATCATATTATCAATACATCTCTAGTATTAAACCTTACTACACACCATGGTGGTGGATAACATATCTACAACTCTTCTCTAATTAGACCTTGGATAACTAGAACGACTATCTTAAGGTGAACAAGAAGCACAAGTTAATATTTTAAGATCTACCATAATTTTACTCTAGATTGTAAATTTTCCAAAGACATATAAGTTAACTAATCCTCCCTTCAAATAGAATATCTGATTTAAAGGATAGATTCAATGCAAGTGGTTTTTATTTACTTTACACCAAGCAATTCCACCATATAGAAGTGATGATATCCAATCCTTGTCTAAATGAAGAACTATCCCTAGTTTGAAGTGTAGCTATTGTTTGACAAGATTTTAATAACCCTAAAATAGGAGGTAACCCATTGGAATGTATTCATTGAATATGAAATATAACTAGTTCCTTCCCATACATTATTCTAGAAAGTTTTATCACACCACTTAAAGGTCAATATTAAGTTCTAAACTTGAGGGTCAATAAACTCAAGAACCTAAATATATTTTGATGGAGTAGATTTTTCCTAAGTAATTGTTGTTCTCTTCTCAAAATAATCCCAATTCTTACAAAGGAACCCATGTACTAGCTTCATTAGTTGATTAGAGTGTGAAACTATAGGAATTTAGGAGTAAAACACGTGGAGCTACAAAATTTATTTTGAACTACAACATTCCTACTACGTAAATATGCCTATGGACCCAACTATATACCTTATATTGGAACTTTTCTATAAATCACTTTCATATATCACTAAGTGAGACACTATTATTGAAATTATTCTCTAATTTATGGCCAAGATTCAACATTGTGTGATGCATTAGATAGGCTAAGGGACATTTCATTGTACAATGTATTGATTTTTAATAACATTTTATTATGTAAGCTCTATGGGTCATGATTGACCTTGTTATGGTTAAACCCTATTTATTGATTGTAATTAACCTAAATTCCCTTTTTATATTAAATTGGGTTAAAATTTATGGTATAGTTGAGGTTTTAGTATTGGTGTAAATACCCCCTCATACTCCTCACTTGTTATTGGAGTATAGTGCAATATTATCTACATATATAATAATTATTTATGGTGCATGTGGGTGCCCAACACATCCTTCTATTTTTATCCTTATTTTTATTTGTTGCATAAGATTTGAGTGCATCGTTTGCTTTTTTTCATTTATACAAAGTATTGTGAATTCCATCATGGTACTCGAGTAGGTATGGAACTACCTCACTTGGTCATGCAGGAACATTGTTCAACGCCTATAATATTCCTTTGGAACCAAAGGATGATTCTTCCATTTTTACATCTTTTGCATAAGAGGTAAAAATAATGCTTTTATTTATTATCTATCTACCAAAGTTTTTTGGAGGATATCATTATGCTTTCAAATATTATCTACAAAAGAAATGATTTGAATGATTTATTGTTGGAAGGACCTTGAGTCTTTGGATCCATACACTTAAATATTTGTATACTAAAATTGATCTCAAAGGGTAGGCTCTTCATGTACCCTAGTTTAGGCTTGGTGGTCTTGTGATAGGGAGCACAAGTTGTTCTTCCCTATGGGTAAACCATGTGCTTCATGCCATAGTGAAAGACAAGCATTATCGCTAGATGGACATATTCTAAGGCATCCTTTCTTAAAAACCACGAGTTTGAGTTGTGGCGGACATATTTTTTGGTGACTATGTTTTCAAATAATTATAGGTTATTATGAGTAACCTTGTAGATGCATTTTTCTTTTTAAATGTTTCTATTGCATTGTGGTTTAACATTAGCATTGTGTAGGATATGACACATGTTTGAATCATGCCCATACTCCATGTTTTCATGCATCATAGTTTGTTGAATTTCTATGGGGTATGTCCCATTAAACACCCTAATATAGCATGTTATGGTAGATAGCAAGAGAATATTTGTAAGCTATGAATGCAAAGTTCAAACCATGCACTTGATTTTCTATCATAAAAAATGGAGATGTTCGTAGGTAAAACAATAAGCTGCCTATTTTAATACAATATAGGTGATGGTTGTGATGGTTGGAACATGAAATTTAGCTTAGGTGAGACCTAAGTTTGATCCCCTATAAGCCTTGATGGACACTATAGAATCTATTGGTAGATATAAGGCCAAAATGGCCTTCTATTGTGCATTTTTATGTATTTATATTTTCTTAAGTCATGCAATGGGGACAAGTGGTACATATTGGGTAGAGAAGAAGAGTTTAAGTGGTGGATCAAAATAAGATAATGGTAGAAAATATATTTTTACCAAGTGGTAAATTGGGATTGATATTTGAAACCCTAAGGTTCGAGAACCTTTTAACTTTTTTTGGGTGCATTAGGGAAAAGCTCTTGGAGGCCATAAATTTTCCATATGAAAGTGTTTTGATATATTTTGCTGAAATTGCATGATTTTCCAAGTTACAAACACTAATGACATTAACTCATAGACCTATTATAGTCTTAGAGATAAAATTGTGTAATATTGACCATAAATCCCTAGTTACTCATCTTAATGGATGAAATTATAATATTTGGTCTAATTAGAATCTTTGACCTAATATTTTGGGAGATATGGATTAATTTATGATAATTGTAGTATTTTTATATTATTTAGGAGGATTGTAAAAAAAAAATAGAATATGCTTTAGTCAATCCCTCTTTCTCGTTTGGGTTATTGATTTAGCTTATTCATTAAGAACTAATCCTTATTTATTTTGTCCAAGTACTCTTGGAATTTTGTTAGAACCTTTCTTTTAAGTAGGTTTATGTAAAACCTATTTTGGTGACTAAAATTATGTGTCCCATGGGTAAGAGAAAGTCTTCAACTATGGTGATGTAGGTTGTGAACAAAAAATATTTGCCTTCAATATATACCTTATGTGACAATGGAATATTGAAAGAGTTTATCTTTAAAGTATATAGTAGTTATTGTAATTGTTTTTCTTATTCATTTGAAGTCCTATAAAAAGTATTTTGTAGCTATATGCAAGAGTTTCCAATAAAGGAAGTGGTGACTATGATACAACATAAGGAGACTCTTGCATAGGAAGTAGTTTTATAGCAGTATATTTTAGATAATGGGAGGATCCATATCTACCTCAAAATGTGAAATCCTACTAAAGAATCCATTACAGGGGGGATAAATATTGGCATTAATGTCTTCCCTCCTTGGCTCCTCAATTCAAAGTATGGAGGGTGTTGAAATTATAATATAATTTATAGTAAAGAGCCAACATTGTGTGATGTATTGGACAATCGTAAGGGTATTTCAGTGTACAATGTATTAATTATTTTTTAATATTTTATATCTAAGTGCTATGTGTCATGGTTAACCTTTTTATTGTTAAACCCTATTTATTACTTGTAATTAACCTATATCCTCTTGTTATGTTGGCTTAATTTAAATTTCATGATGTAATTAGGGTTTTGGTATGCTATAAATATCCCCTTCACACTCCTAATTTTTTATTAGAGTGTTGTGCAATATTATCTATAAATACAGTGAAAATTTATCATGCCTACAAATTTCCACCAATTACTTCTCTTTTAATTCTTCTTTTTATTTTTTTGTATAAGGTTCATTATGCTTTTGTTAATTTTTGGAAAGCGTTGTGAATTACATTAAATAAATTAAAATATAATGCCTAAATATCTTATTATTTTCCCATAACCCACCTTGTGCCATTCTATATAAATCCATGTGGGGCACACACAATCCTAAAACATGATAAATTTAATATTAATTGGAGGAATATTAGCATTTAAGATCTATAAAAATATATTTAACATTGCTAAGGTGTTATCAATTTTTTTTCATTTTTAATAAAATTTACAAAGTCATCAACAAAATGAAAGGTGATCACCTTGCCATTATCCATTACAAAAATTTATTTAATAAATTAAATTGTGTTGTTATTATAGTGATAGAATAAATTATTTAAAGTTATAACATATAAAAATGGGCCTATTACAGTGCTACTATATTGAGTTCTAGAGGACAATGACATTTAAAAAGGAAAAAATTGACCTTAACCCTTGTCCAATCCAAGAAGAGGGGGGTAGATAATTACCAATCATATATGTTTTCTTAGATGTTATAATTACCTTCATGATGTTTTAATTTATCATTCAATATGCATTATTAAAATCTACTCTAATTTCATGTTATATATGGATACGTTACCTATTGATCTTAATTTGAAAAGCAAACAATTAAGGCTTCGATGGTGCATGTCAAGTAACTTGCTAGTATAATATAAGCAAGTTATCATAGACAAGTTTGAAAATGATTTCCTATAATAGCTATAAATCATCAAGGTATAGTTGTGTGACATCATGTATAAGTCATATTCTAAGGTGTAAAACAAGTGGTGAACTATTTCTTTATTATTTGATTATATTGCTATAGGTTAGGTAGTTTTCTCTTTTGTCTTACTCTGATGAAACCTTAATAGTTTAGCTATCATAGCCTTGTTTTTTTTATTAGATAACACTATTAAGTGGACTAGGTTAGTACTTTATTTTTTAATTGTTTTTTACTTTAGCATCTTAATACAAAAAAGATACAACATACTATGTTTCAACATTATTCAACTATTTCTTTAGCCTTTACAACATACCTACACAATATCTGATGTATTAACCCTTGATTTAGTTTTTGACACTTCTATATGAATCACTTTTACTTGCATGTTATCTTGAAACTTAATTCCAACAAAATTTAAGATGAAGTATATTAACATTGAATTTTACGATCATAATATAAAATTCCCTAGGATTTATCCAGTAGACTTATTTTTATACTCCATAGTTTTATATTCCCTTGATACACAAAATAATTACCTCTACCTTTGGAAAAATATTTCCTACTAATTTAAATTCCCACATATACAATTGAGAAGAGACACATAAATTGAGAGTGTAAGGATACATAGTTTTCAAAAGAAATTACTTTACCTTTAGCCATTAATTTACATTTTATTAGTTTTCTAATCCATTATACTACCCCAAAATATCACAGGTTATCTCAACAATATCACATAGGTCACCAAATATAAAATAGCCACAATATTAAACATCAAGATAATAATATGAGCAAATTAATATGTATATCAAGGCTTATAATAAATAAAATAACATTAATTTATATACTAAAATATGAATGTAAATAACCTAAATCATTCATGTACTATGCATGAAGAACAACTTACAATATTAATTGCTCAAAATGTATAAAATCTTTATTGTTCCTCTTTCTATTACAACTTGACTATGAATACTTGATTCACTTCTTCAATTCCATACATTATATGGAGCATTATCTCTATAATATAGCCATAGTAATATGACTCTTCACATACTTTACTATTGCTTTCCATATGCAATTCTCATGACTCTTGTATCATCATCTTTCCACTTCCATACTTTATGAACATTGACTCTATAACACTTTCACACATTTACATGACTCTTAAAATTCTACTTGCACTCCTAATATAGGAAAACTATGCACATATTTGCATTACCTACTTGCACTCTTACATACAAGATACTATGCACATTCACTCAACCTACACTTGCACTTTTTTTTTGGTAAGTTAATTGATATTATATTATATCGGGAAATATGAAGGCTCCCAAATACCTTTTACATCAACATGAAACAACAGGCATCAGCCTAAGACCAAGAGGATGTATATAAAACCCTCAAAAAAGTAGGTAAATATTCACCTATTATATAGGCAAAAAACACTATAGCAAACACAAAGAAGAGGATCCATCCTTCAAGACTACAAAATGAAAGATGAACCCAAGAAAAACAAAGAAGCCCATTGGGCACTACCCAAACCAAACAGTAGGAACATCCGAGCAACAATCTACCAATCAGGACTGCCCATGGCCTACTTCTATCCATCCACATTTTTTATAGAATATTCTGAATTCTTCTTAGCTTCTCCCAAAGTCTGATAATTTTGGGAAGAAGCGAGTAATTTTATGAATTGCTTTCGATGCTGCAATTTTTTCCCACCCTATCACATTCGATGATGGTTCCAAGACTTCTAGATTTTTCAAAAATGATGATTTCCAGCATTATCAGATTTTCTATCTTGGTCTTGGAGAAAATCTTGTCAATCTTCAAATAAAAATCTCTAAAATCTTTTGGTTCCAATGATCTTTCCACATGCGGTAGGGATCGCTCGAATTGGAAAGAGTGATATATCCATTTGAGTTGTTGATATCCCCACTATATATGCAAAAAAATCCTTTAATTTATTCTCAAACTTTCTATTTTAGACGTTAGTAGGCTCTGGGAATGAACTATTACTCCTGGCTATTGAAAAATCATAAATTTTCTAGAGAAATGGAAAAATCATGTGGCAATGGACATAGGTACCAGACATGCTAGGGGTTATATGACAGGTTACCCACCTATTATAGAAATGATGTAGAATAATATTCATGAGATGAATGGGTTAAAAACAAGTCCAAATGATCATGAGACAACCATCCAACTGACAGTTCCACAAAAAGAAGGGGTCATTAAATTGATGGAATTTGTTATTCAAAAGGACAGGCCATAAAACCAAGATCTTAAATAATTTTTGAAATTTGTTAACTATTGTCCTACTAGAACCTTTTAAAATTTCAACACTCTTACACATAATGAGGAAAATTATAAAAACATGGTAACCCAACTAATAATTGTTAATTTTTTCAATAGTGGCTAAAGCATGTACCTCATGTGGTAGTGTGTCTGTCCAAGTCAACAAACCTGGACCATCAACCCTAATTTTTTCTAGTTTATCTGCTACCTTATTTTCTTCTATAAAAGCATGTTGGAAGATAACTTCTTGCTGGTGAGTAGCAAGTTTCCTAGCCTCTTCAATGCAACTTCTAACTTTCCAAGATGGTCTTTTGGAGCTTTTCATGTAATTAATAATATTAAGAGAATCCCCTTCAATGATAATTCTGCCTGGGATATGTTTGATTAATGCAAGACCTCTCCATAATGCCTTTGCTTCAGCCATATGATTGGACTGTTCACCAAGGTATTCAACAAAAGCTAAAATTGAGTTTCCTTTATGATCTCTAATTATACCTCCTGCTCCTGCTTTGCTTGGATTATTTTTTGTAGCTCCATAAAAATTCAATTTAACCCATCCCTGTGGTGGGGGACACCATTTAATGTTACTTATAGGATTGGGTTGAGATACAATCATGTCCTGGGAAATATTAAAATAATGAAGAATGATAGTTTCAATCCTAGAACAAGGCCTTGGATCATACGAAATAATGGAAGCATTCTCTTTGGCAAAGGAAATAATTTTACTAGTTAGAGATGAAATATCCTTGGAAAAATTAGATAACACTCTCCGGTTCCTTTCTAACCATATTTGCCAAAGAAAATGATATAAAAAAAACCTCCAAATTGTGCTCAACTTGGAATGGTGGAAAGGTTGATGCCACTGAATGATCAGCTCCACAATAGAAGGAGGTTTTACCCAACTTATTTGGAACCTTTGGAAGAGGTCATAAAGAATGGAAATGGAATAGGGACAATTGAGAAAGATGTGGTGGGAGGATTCCCAGTTAGATAAACATAAAAAACATCTATTTTGGATAATGATCCCTCTTTTAATGAGGTTATCAACTGTTAAAATTTTATTTTGAATGGCAAGCCAATAAAAGAAATAACTTTGTGTAAGGTGTTTGATCCATACCAAATTTAAAGGAATTTACGTTTCTTCCTACGTAATGAGGAGCTGATAAGCAGATTTGAATGTAAAATTCCTATCTTCTATTGGGGCCCAAATAATGTTGTCTTTAACTTCTCTTGTGGGTATGATTATAGAATTGAGTAGTCTTTCTAATTCCCTTGATTATTTAGTGTGATGGATGTTGTGAATGTTTTTCCACCTACAAATGTTATTTATTTTGTGAAGTAAATCATCCACTTTGTATCCAAAGGTTGCATCTGTAAAGTATTTAAGAATCCTAATGTTTTGAGCCTGAATGAGTGGCTGATTTCCTATCCACATGTCCAACAAAAAGTTTATTGATATACCATCCCCCATTTCCAACCCGAGTCCTTTCCTCAACAAGCCCTTTGTTTGTATTATTCCTTTCCAAAAAGTTGAGCCATTTATGGGTGCTGTCTCATTTACAAATTGTGTGCCCTGCAAATACTTCCTCTTGACTATAGTGATCCACTCCACTTGGTCTTTTGATAATAATATCCATTCCTGTTTAGCCATTAATGCTAGATTTAAGTTTTTAACTCTTCTAAATCCAATTCCTCCTTGGTGTTTATATTTGTAGACTTTATCCTAGGCTACCATATGGAAATGACTTTTGTTTTTAGGCCCATTACATAAGCAAGTAAAAAAATTCATTCAGACCACCTTATGGATTATGAAGCACCCACTTTCAAACAATAACAAAGGAGAATACCTTGCAATTTTAGAGAATGATAGTTTTTTCAACAGAAGATGCTTGTGTACTTTGGAGAATAGATCCTTCACTCCACTCTCCTTCTTCCAAACCATTCCAAAGCCTTCTCAAAGTCGTAGGTTCTTGCTCTTCCAATTTTTTGACTATGTTAGCCTTCAACTTTCCATCCTTATTGGAAGGTGTATTTTCCTATAAATATACAACTTTACTAGCTTAGATATAATGGATATATATCTAAAAACACCGAGAGTTATCAATCTAGAGGCGCCTATATTATTTCTTGGGGGTGTGATATCCAAAATAGGCACCTCGGGATTGATAACTCTTGGTATTTTTAGATATATATCCTTTATATCTAAGCTAGTTTAAATGCTTTTGTTAATGTCAGCTTTTTTAATAAAAAAAAAAAAAATTGTTTACGATGTGACATGTATGCCCTCTTTTCCTCCCACCCCCTGTCTGCCATTGTAGGAACACCTCTCAGCGTAATTAGTAGCATATCATTAAAATATAACATATCCATAAACATATGTTATTAAAAAAACCACTTAGATTCATAAATATTTCATATGACAAAGTTGGTCCAAGGAAGGGTCATGACGCACTAGTATCGAATATACAATGAGTGCCTTGATAGTAGAGTTGAGAATTTGTATCTTACCTACTCGACTTAGAAAATTTCCCTTCATATAGGTAATTTACTTTAGATATTGTCAATTATCACATTCCACATATAATCCTTGCATACCCCAGTGAACATTGCCATACCCAAGTAAATAGAAGGAAGAATTGAAACACTACACCCAAGCTCTATTGCTATTAATATCTATTAATTCTTCCCTATGTTTATAAAAAAAACCTTACTCTTGTCTATGTTAATCATTTGTTAGAACACTATTTTATAGAGATTTAGTATCTTCCTTATTTCCTTTGCCTCAACCATAGAAGGTCTCTCCAAAAAAAATATGTCATTTACAAATTATTGGTGAGTTATACCTTCTATGGATACAATAGGTTTAATCCCCCTTAAGGATGTTGCCTAATTTGCTGCTCCTATGCACCTTCCTAATGCTTCTAACATAATTATGAAGAGATACAGGGATAGAGGATATTCTTTCTTTATGCCTCTATTGCTTCCAAAGAATCTAGGTGAAGAATTATTCATTATGACTAAGAATTGAGGTCCTCCATAATATTTATTCATCCATATAGGAAGGCCATGAGATCTAGTCATAGGTTTTGTTCATATCAATCTTTAACACCATTCTCCCCCTTTTACTAATGTTAACCAAATGCATGGTCTCATGTAGTGTGATTACTCCATCCATTCTTTGCCTACGTTTGATATAGCTCTCTTGTTGCTCTACAATTATTTTTAGGAGAATAGACTTTAGTCTTAGTACAATCACTTTTGATATTATCTTATTAATAACATTACACAAACTTATTGACCTAAATTCTTTAAATCCCTTTAGTTCCAGCTTCTTTAGTATAAGCACTAGGAAAATATTATTGTATTCTTTTAACATTTGATCTCAATGGTGTGACTTTCTTAATGCTACTACTACATCCTCTCTCACCATATTCTAGAAGGCTTGAAAGAAACACACTTGAAACCAATTAGGTCCTAGAGATTTATATTTTTCCAATGAGAAGACCACTTCCCTGACCTTCTCCTCACTCACCTCTTTGGTTAGTTCAACATTCATATCTCTAGTTAGAATCCTGAGAATATGTCAAATTATTTCATTCATAGCTTCTAAGTAATCAAGCGATCAATCTATTGGTTAAAAAATGAGTTATTCATAATGGTTTAGTGGTGTGGTGAGATAATTTTGTGGTGGATATTGCTTCTATCGATAATGACCTCATATACAATTAGCCTTTGCTCTGCTCTGTTCAAGTTGTTGTTGATGACTTGGCTGCAAAACTTGGGAGCACTTGTTGATTTTGGGTTTTCGTACAAAATTTCATATCTCCAAGATATTGTTTCCTCCTTGTAAGCCACAATCTCCAATGTGGAAAAATTCTTGCCCTGATGGGCTAGTAGGCCTGGGAAAGCAACGACCTCATGGGGGAGAATGGGACTAGTGCATGGCTTGATTTGTGGTTCAAGTCCTACTATTGATGTGTATTTGACTGGTTATCTCTCACATCCTTATTTGGTTTCAATGTGTTTTAAGTTTTAAATTATGTATGGTCTTACCTATGTACTGGTTTGGTTTTGGAAGGAGTAACTCCTCTGATTGGTCATTCCTCGATTATTACCAAATGTAAGTAATTTCAGCTCCCTCTTTTAGGTGGGACTTAGTTTCTTTTATACAAGGTTTGTCCTCTCAAAACTCAAAAAAAATATTATTTTAATAAAAAATTCAACACCTAAAAACCCATTAAATATAGATAAAAATTATTTCAATCCTCTAAAACCAATTAAATGTGAGAAAAAATTTGAAACAAGAAGTACAATATCTCAAATGTAGTGGATGGCATTCCAATGCTTAATACAACGTATATACTGGGCATACTAAGACATTGGTACAATCAGTTCGTCTTAAAAGCCAGTATTCTCCTTTATATATTTTAACTAGGCATATAAATCGAATTGTGATGTTCGTCCTTCTATTTTGCCCTCGCCATTATCGCATTTGCAGGAAAATGCATTGATGGGTCTGGAGAGTTGGTAAATCAAATTCTGATGTTCGTCCTTATGTTTTGCCCTCGCCATTATCGCATTTGCAAGGAAAAGGCATTGATGGGTCTCAAGAGTTGGTTTGCTAGTTTGCTATTTAAGAAGAGAGGTATTAAAATGGAACGAAATTTTAACCTAAAAATATATTATTTTTATAATTAAAACAATATCATATAAATTGAAAAATAATAATAATAATTTTAAAAAATTTATGGGTATAGTGAGTCCGCAATTATCCTCACTGGCAAAGAGAGCAAATCTCATAGAATTATTAATTTGTCATTTTTTCCTTCTTAATGTGAGCGTCACAATATCCCGTTTTGAATGAGGCACCCATTTTGGATTGTGCTTCTCTTGTCACGGCTGAGTCAAAGGAATATGATTCCGTCCAGAATTTGTTCAATGAATGTACTCTCATTCAAAAAGTTGAGAGCGATAAGATAGATGGGCCAGTGAGGAACATATGCATGCTTAATGTACCATTTTATCCTCCGTTATGGAGCAGTCAAGAAGAGATAATGTGGCATTTCTATCACTCTGCTAAACTCTAGTTTGTCATGAAACACGAACGAGCTCGAGCTTGACGTGTTTGGTGTTACACCCAGCGCCAGAAGCAAGGTCACCATAGTCTTCGTAACAAGAATGGCATTGGCATTGACATGAGGAGTCCAACACCGTAGACCAGTGCAAAACAAAGGTAAGTACCGAATAATAGAGGCGTGTTTGATGGACGGTGATTATTTTTGCCGACAATTTCTCTGTCGCATGTGCTGAATACATTCGCTTTCTGAGGGCCGTACGAAATGGACTGCAACGATGTGGAGGCAGGAAGTGCGTTGAAATTGCAATAGAACTCCTATCCACCATGATTCCCTCTATACCCCTCGTAAACATAAGCATGATTGAAGAGCGACTGCAACTCAACGGTCTTTCAAAGTGGAAAGTATATGCCATCCACATAAATGTCCTTCTCCTACGACAGCATAATATATCTACTGTTTGGAAAGTATATACCATCCACATACATGTCCTTTTCCTACGACAGCATAATATATTTACTGTTTGGAAAATTAAAGTGGGAAAGGATCAGCTGGCATGCATCTATTTATGGCTTGGAGTATGACATGAAACTGTATAGCCATGCCCTTCTATTCCACGGGATCTTGCGGCTACATATTCAGATCCGCTTCTTCTTCTATTCTAATTCTAGTTTCAACTTTCTAATTTTTTTTTTCCCTTTCCTTTCTTGTTATACCCAACAATTCCACCTGCTCCACAAAGTCCATAATTTGCCTAATGCTTTAACCATGTCATGTTGTTATTTTGCCTAATGCTTTAACCATGTCATGTTGTTATTATGGATATATAATAAAGAAACACTTTAAAAAAATGGAGTGCTCTGAAACCAATTGTTAATCTATAGAGAACGAACGCAAAAAAAAATATAAGACAATCATGCAAAAATATAAATTATTGTTCAAATACATATAATTTTATTTCCTTGCAATAATATAAATTATTGGTCAAATACATATAATTTTATTTCCTTGTAATATAATATTCTTTAATATACTATGATATTTTAAACCTTGTGGCCACTCTACTAACCATAATGATAACATTTATACGATCTAATTCAACTATACATAAGTTGATGATCCATCCAAGATAGATGGATGATACACCAATATATAAAATATTACAATCCTAATAATAACATCCTTTTCTTTTTATTTATAGAACTTGTTTTTTTATTTTTGCATTTACTTTTTTTCTAATTGTTTTGTGTCTTCACATTGCCTTTGTGTCTTCATAATTGCTTTTCTTATTCTTGAGAATCGTTTTTATGTGCTTTTCACATTAAACATTACTTTTTCCAACATTGTTCTCCCTAATGCTTAATGTTCTAATTTTTCTCAAACTCTTTGTATGTGTTTTTTCTACATTAACCATTAATTTTTCCAATATTCTTTCCCTTAATGCTTAATGTTCTAATTTTCAATTTCCTCAAGAAAACTTGTTATTGCACATATGCTTGACTATGTGTGTTTACACTTTCATATTTTTCAACTAGTTGTTAATGACTTTCTTTTCTCCTTCAATATAGGTTTGATTATGACTCAACTAAAAGTGTTCTTGTGATAACCTTCTCATCCTAGTAGACTATATGGATAATAGAGTAGGTCACTACTTATAAGGTTCATTATGTTGTTTATATATCAAACCTTCATCTTTCTTCTCTCATGTGAGGGACCTTGCTTCTACCACACATAACCTATATTCAATGGTTCTCATCACCCTCTTTTCTATTTTAAGGATACTCTTGCCCCTACTCTCTTTTTCAACGTAACTTCTACTTTATGTAACGGCTTCAATCTTATTACTTTGGCTCTCATACCGTGTTAAAGTTAACTAGAACTTGAATCTAGGTCGTTCTTCTTGAAATTGCTCTACCTATGACCTTTTAGCTCCTCCTTGAATCAACCTATAATTCATAAATAGGATTGTTTCTACTCATTGCTTCAACATCCCCCATAAACCACTTTGTGACTTCTTGGGATTCGTAGCATTAAAACCAACTATGAGCTTTGATTTTGATACCAATAGTAAGAATCTAGAACTCTTATACAAAATATAAAAATCAAATGCTCTCATACCAATTGTTAGTTTAAAGAGAAAGGAAACATATGTGAAGAATAGAAAAGATGAGACATAAATTGCTCATGCAACAAATATAACTCGCTATTGCAATACATATAACATTATTTATTGATTCATTGCCTTACAATACAATATTTTTCAATACATCATTATATTTCAAACCTTCTTTCTTGATGCTACAACTCTACTCTAAAAACCATGATAATAAAATCCATACAATCTAATCCAACTATGTATAAGTTGATGATCCACCCAAAAATATAAATGGATGATCCACCTAAATAAAATTGGATGTAAAAAACAATTCATAAAAATATGCCAATATATATAATAATTAGAATATTAATAATATTTTTTAATAAATTTGAATGTAAAAATCAATTCATAAAGTTATCCTAACATATATAATTATTACAATATTAATAATAATTTCTCCAAATTATTTATTTTTTATTTGTATTCTTGTATATATTTTTATTTTCTAATTATCTTCCTATCTTCATAATTATTTTTTTATTTTTTCAAACACTTTATCACATTAATCATTACTTTCTCCAACACCTTCGTGATACTTCATTTGAGCACAGAATTCGTCCATACAACACTTTCATGATACTTCTTTTCAGAACGGAATTCGTCCATACAGGTAGTGGTGTTTTTAAAATTTTCCTTATTTCAATTCGATCTACTTGACAGAGTGGCTGATTGCTTTTTTTTTTTTTTTTGGTAGGGGCTAAGAATGTACAGAATAAAGTTAGTGATATGAAAGATAGCATCTGATGACGTATATAGCGGTTCAAAACTAAATTATAGTGCATGTGCCCGCATAGTAGCTTGGCCTTGCTTTGCCCCTTTCTCATACGCAACAGACGTTGCAGACACGAGCACAACAAACGGAGCCCCATCCAAGAAGAGGATTTCCTCGTCATGGTGAAAGACTGACAAGGAGACAATCCTTCAAAATATGGAGTAAGGTACGGTAAAATTATATTGTAACATCCTTGTAGCAATAACATAGATTTAGGTTGAGCAATGATACCTAATACCTAGGTAGGTAGAAAGTTTGCACAGATCCCTATTGTATTCCATATATGTTTCTGGAGGAATTGCAATGATTTTGCAATACTTGTGCAGGAGCAGAGCTCATGTGTCAGCTGTCCTTCTTCGTCTCTCTCGAGTTTTCATTTGTTTGCCCGTCTTCTTCTATACCAAGACGATAGGAAAGCCTAAGGAAATTGACATAGGTTCTAGAATTAAATCTTTATATTGTAAAGATTATATGTTCTATAAAGTTTATATGAATATCATCATTTCCTGTGGAATCAGGAAGGGAAAGACAATTTCTAGCTTGCCTACACCTGCGATGGCCCCCTTGGGGTTCCTCGCGAAAAAGGAGAAATAACAATCTTCCCAACCTGTGCAAGCTGCTGTCAAAGCAGCAAAATCTTTTGGCATTCACATCTAAGCGTTACTAATGAATTTTGCTGACATACACATCTGGAGGGCTCAAAAATTATTTGGAAATGAAAGATTCGACGAGAAGCTTGACCGCTGCTATCTAAGATTGTCCGTAGAAACAGCTTTCAAGCTATATGATTTGCAAAATAGACTTTGTTTCGATCAACCAAGTAAAACTGTGGAGTGGCTTCTTCAAAAAGCTAAGGCTGCAATTTGTCACTTGTCTGAGCCTTCCTATTTCTGATTCTTTTATTTCTGCAACTTCCATCACAGGGGCTGCATCACCATCAATTCTTCAATCTGAAACCCTAAATTCTTCACACGAGAACTCCATGATCCACAATGGCTCACAGTTGAATTTCATTTCAGCTGCACAATCCTTCCCTGAGTGAATGTCATTCGTTTCATAGCATGCAAGATCTGCAAACGGGATGTGTCTCCGGGGGAATTCGTGCAACCTGAGTCTTCCGACATACTCACATTCACTGTAATTCCTTCTTCTCCCATTACGCCTTATCCAACGTCCGCTCCTGTCTTGGACTGTAGCTATTATGTGACCGATTTTCCACTTGATACTTGATCATGTGCATGTCCACAAACATTTAATTTTGTATACAAATTGCAAAGTATTAAGGCTTTAATGGATATAGACGAAGGCTTTAAATAATATTGATCTATTATGCATACTAAACAACGAAAATGGTAGACTTTTCAAGAACAGTTATATGTAATTTGAGCAGCATGCCAACTAGAAAATATGACCTTTCATATAACCTGATTTTCCCACGTCAGACATGATAGTTGATAATATTCATCTTCCACTTGTTATAACGTACTTATCGCACCGCTAGCGGGTTACATGATCGTGAGGACATTTATCTTTGGGGTTTATTAGGGTCATTACGATTTGTGATTTTATACCAGGGTATTATCTATATGTTTTACTCGGAAGTTATTTTGTATATTTCATTCTTTTGAAGTAAGCAACAATGCTTTTTATTTTAATTGTTGTAAAAATATATATATCCTCCGGTGATGTGTTTTTATTTATTTATTTTTAATTATGAATTTATTTATTAATTTTTAGTTGTAAATTTATACATGATAGTAGAGTAGATGTAAATCTCCATCATTTCATTTAGGAATATATTTTTTTAATGATGTCGTTTTAATTAAAGTTGTATTTCACATCGAAATTATTTTTAAAATATTTTATAACCTAAATTTTTCATAAATTTCATATTTATTTTTCAAAATAATGGTTATAGAGGTAAAAATGACTTTGGGTTGTAGAGAATCAAAGATTTTTTTTTAACATAAGAGGATCACCTAATTACTTATTGCAGCATAGATTACTTCCTAGGTTGGACATTAGGAATATAAAAAAATAAATTTATATTCCTTCAATTCCACTTCAACATCTAGTTACACAAATTAGAAACATCAACAACTAGTATTCTTGCTCTTAGGATACAACTTTACAATTGAGACCATTACGAATCGTGAAATAACATCTTATATTTATGGAACTTATCCAAAATTTTATGGGTCCTAATTTAAATTTCTCAAGGATTCTTTATTTATGACATGAAATTATAGGTAAAATTTTTAGATTTTTGTTCATAATTTTTTTAATTCAAAATTTTCATCTTTTTAAAGTACTAAGAAGACAATAGAATATTTCATTATGAAGAATATATTTTGTCCAAAAAAAACATTGCTTACCATCATTTTTCTTATTTTTTGAGAGGCAAGGGGACCTAACACATGGGCATATGACCTAGGCATATAATGGAGTAACCTCATATAAGGGGGACCTAGGTTGACTTAACACTATTGTGGCTATGATGTTGTGAGTGTGATCATTTAAGCCAATTAGATGATGTATTTTATTATATGAGACTAAAAGATATTATTAGAGCCTTTTATGTCCCTTGTGTCTATATGGTATTGAATTCATATATAGGGATCCCGATTAGATTGGTTACCATGAGATACCCATCCCCACAATACTAGAGTTCAAACCTTACCCCTCTTATTTTATATTGGAAGGTGCTTTTAACTCGTTTAAATGATATCTAGCGTATACATAAATATGTAGCTTATTAATTGATATGGTAACTTGGTGGTTTATCGATATGGGATCTAAGTAAGAAGGAAAATATTAACTATATATTTTTGAATGCATACATGCATGCAACGAGTCTCAATATATAAAGGGTCTTCCTCTCACTTGCCAAATATAACTAGTGTTAGAGTTTGACTCATATAGGGTATAAGCAAGCTAACTAATGAGATTGAAAAAAATGTTAAAAATATGTTTTGGGTTAAAATTTAGGAGTAAAATTTTCAAATTTAGCATTTTATGATATATTTGTAGGTATAACTTTTGAAAAGGTGCTTTATTATCTCTAGTCACCAAAGTAAATACAAAACATAATAGAAATACCATACCCAAAAAGCAAAGGTATAGTGGAAAGCTTAAGATATATAAGTATTTGATATAGGAGCATCCACGCAAGAGGATGATTACATGCTAGGCAATTTTCATCTATTTGTAATTATCTCAAGAACCCCTTTATTGCTTGAAAAGGAGAAGGATTAGTAAGATGAGGGTGATATGCAAGAGGAAGAGAGGAGTATTAGGTACAAGTATGAAGTGGAAGATGAGACAAAATACATAGAGAGAAAATAGAAGAGGAAGATGAAATGATAGGCATATAAATATAAGAGGAATAGAGGATTGAAAGAAGGTCAACAAGCATAGAAGAGAAAAGAAGAAAAGAAAAAAAGTAGAGGAAATAAAATTAGCATGAGAGTGCTGCCTTTTGTAAACTTATAGTTAAAGCAAATGAATAATATTAACAATTTCTTTCCATTCTATTCTATTTAATGTGTGGATTAAGAATACATCATATATCTAGATTGTTTGTGGCATAAACTTGTGGTATGCAGTTTGTGGAATAAAGTTGTAGGAGGATTAAATATTGCTGGCGTATTGTAAACCTAGATTGCATATTGAGTGATTATAAAAGTGTTGTTGTAGTTCAGGTAGTGCCAAATATTGTTGTCATTCAAATTGAGGAAGCTCGAAGTGGGCAAACACACGTTTTCCATTCAAGTTATATTATTATCATTTGAATACTAGCAAGGTATTATGCAAATGAAATAAAGTATTGTTATTATTATTTTTTGTTCAATTAAAGAGTGTTGTTCAAATTCTCTAGGGTGGAATCAAAGTGGATGAGGTTACCTTATTCTTGTAATAACCATTTTCCTTATGGCAAAAATACCACATAAGTTATAATTACCATTATATTTAGGATTATTGCTCTTTTATTTCTACTCAAACATAAATTTTGAAGAATTAATTTGATTCTTAAATTTAAAGTAGTTGCCTTTGTTCCACTTTCTAGGTTTATTACCTTTATGAATGTTCAAGGAAATAGAAGTAGAGTTAGTATCCTTACCTTCACTTATCATTGTACATTCTTATAGCTTGATGGTTTCTAAATGTTGAAAGGTTGGAGAACTATGCTATAGTAAGTAGAATATCATCTTAACCAAATATCGTATTGAGGATATTTACAAAGTACTTGAACTTTATGTAGACACCTAAAACACATCATATTGAGGACACTACCTATATGGATACTTTTTTTAGGCCATATGAACCACATTGGATAATCTTAGGGCTTAATAGTGGTTCTCAACACTCAAACATGGATAAATTTCCCTTTATAGTAGAGATTGTCTCACCCTGAGACAACCCCTAATAGCGATCGTCTCACCCCAAGATGGTCTGCAATCATGACCATCCTACCTCAGGATGACTGCACTTGAAGCAATAGAACCCCAAATCCTAAGCAATGGTTCGAGCAGTAACAGTTGCCAACTGTGAGCAACAGTGCAATGGTTATCATGAAGTAGTTACGATTTTTGATATTCAACTATTTCTTGGCTTCTCAAGAAATATTTAGACTCTCATTAGGAAGTCTATTTTAAGACACCTAGCCTTCATTAAAGAGATCATAAGTTTTATGCATCGAAGTGTTATCAAATTAAATAACCAGGGATATTTCATTCTCATAAGCAATAAAGTGCTACCAAAATTCAACCATGGAAATTCAAAGCACATCAATGGATAATTTCAAAGGTTAAATATCGAATTCATACTCCTTGCATCATCTAAAGCTCTTACTTCATATCAAATCCTATCATTAAGTCGTTCTTCATGAGTGCACCCTTGAACATCAATTCCATGGATTAAAACCTAATATCACCTCGCATCGGCCACAAGGAATTCACTCACGGTTTAGCGGTCGTCTCGCCCAAAAATGACCCCTAGGCATGACCATATCACCCCGAGATGGCTAGCAGGAAAGACCATCCCTCACAAATATGACCTCTCAATAGAGATATGTTTTCACTATTTTCTTGCTTTCATCATTTTTAGTAGCATTTTAATTATTTTCTAGCATAGTTAGATTACAATTTTTATGCATTTATCAATCGTATTTTAGCTTCTTTATCATTTCTTTATCATGGATATGGGCCTTATATTGGAAGGCTCTTCATATGCTATTGATGCATTTTAAATTTCTTTGTGTGAATATTAAAGGTCCTTTCATGGAGCAAGTGGTATAAAGACTCACATCTCACCATTCTACATCGCAATAGTCACAGATAACCTATCAACAATCAATTTATGAGGATGTAAATGAGATCCTATGAAGTACACCCAAAATGGTTATAATTATATTTCATTGTATCAAGATTGGTACCAATCCCTAAGAGGGATTTTCTTGCAATCTTATTGAAAAGAACAAAGTAATAAAAATTAAAAGGGTATCGTTCAATCATTTCTTTATCTTGTTATTTATTTATATGTTTACATTTATATTTGCAATAATTTAATCTTATCTTTTATTTTAGGGATGTATGATCTTTTTAGCATACTTCAGTGGTGATCATAGTGGGACTTTATCCATATTTTGCAAATTCGTTGCTAATTATTATGTTTCTTGGTGTTTTTGAATTGCAGGCACTACCTTCCCTAAAAGATATGGTCAGCAGGTGCAACCATATCACTCCAATACGGCCAGTAGGTGCCACCATCCCTCCTAAATATGGCCTCAAAGTAGAATTCAGAAAAAGTTAGAAACAATATCTACAATAGACTTAGGCTACACTTGTGAGTTATTTTATCCCTACTTTGCTACTTTTAATAAAGAAAATTAAAATTTTCATGCTTCAATAGAAAAATTGTAGAAGATCTATTAATTTCAATATAGTTTATCTATGACCATTCTTGGATCAGACGACCTCCATTTGTGGCTATCCCTATCCTAGATGGCCCCTATTTCTGATCATCCCTGTGTTATATGAGCTTTGTTGTAGATCATTCTTCATAGAGATGGCCTTTGATTGACTATTTATTGTGCCTTTTTGCTTACCACCCGCTTAAAGGCTATTCATATAGGGTTCTGCATCTTATAGGTTCTAAAATCAGAATTTTAATTTATTTAGAAATCTAAATCTAAAATATTATTTTCTATGCATTAGTGAAATAACATCGAATGCTCTATGCTTTTATTTGCTTTTGCATAAAATAAAAAGAACCCCACATGCCATGCAATACTTTAAAATTAATTATTTTGACTTCATACCCAACCGTTAATCAAAACCAATAATGGTGGGTTTCATCTTCATCCTTTGGCTCATACCCTAGCAACCTAGTTAGCCAAAGCGAGTGACTTTTCTTTACTTCATCACCAGAAGGTCCTCTACTCTTGGGTGTGTCCGAAGTAGGAAGGATTAGTAGTGCCCTTTTACCATGAGGTAAAATAATCAATGGAACGCATCAAAGTTCCCTATTTACATCATCTAAATTCTCTAGGGTGGCTTCGAAGTCAGATGATGGTGAGTTTACTCCTTCTCCTCCTACTTTGAAAGGAAAAGTGTCATCATAAACAAACCAAGCTATCCCAATATAAAATAAAGGAAGGTTGTGCATGACTTTCGAGTCATCTATTTGAGAAGGCTACAAAAGTTACTAAATTGCATTTGTCGATAGTCTCATTAGATTCATAGGAGTGCCTCCTAGTGTAGAATATTTTTAAAGGCCCTTAATAATCTGATGTTGCAAAATATACTTCTCTCCCATCGATACCAGTCTCCCTTGGTGCCCAACCACTCTTGGGTTTAGCATTAGATATTGCTAGGATCAATTTAGGTGGTAGTCATTTTTATCAATGATATCTAGGAGTTTGTTAAGCAACAGATGGCTTCATAAACTCCATAGTGGGTGGGTGACCTAGATCTTCCCCATTGGGCTACAGGTTTACTTTTGGTTGGTATCTCCTCTTTTGTTCTCAGATTAGGGATACCATTGTTTGTGATTGTATTCCTTCCTTGGGTGTGCTCTATTTCAAGTAGGATTTAGTTGTTGCTATTGACCCTTCTCTATTTTGTTTGTACTAAGCTTTAGGGATCATCTCAAAACCCCTTCTTTAACCTAATAAAAAAATAATAATACTCATAGTTTATCTTCACCTTGATCAAAATTTATAAAGGTGTACTATTGAAATAAGTCAAAGAAATATTTATATCAATTGAATATTATGTAAAAAAAATTAAACTCTTCCCAACTACTTATAAATGAAAATATGAACAAAATTAAATATAATTTTAAAAATTTATCAAATAATACTAAATAATTACAAATCATATTTTTAAATAAATATCTTAATATATTTAAATATTTCGATTCAACTATTGTTATAAATATATGCTACTTATTTAATATTTTAATGTTAAATTTAACTTTAATACACATGTTAATATATTTATGAAAGCTAAAATAAAGCAAAAATAATTTTTTTTTTTATGAAGCCTTGGGAAGGGCCTCAAATAAACCATAAAATAAAGAAGAAATATTATTCAAATTATATTATTTATATCGCATTGTGTGGTGGATGTGTGTTAAATTCCCTATTGATAAGCATAGATCTCAAATTTATAGAGTTCATGGTTGGGAGGAGACTACTCAACCCTGTGCATTGGTCATAGGGATTTATCACACTAACCTAATAATATATAATATATATATATATATATATATATATCATAGGGATTTATCACACTAACCTAATAATATATAATATATATATATATATATATATATATATATATATATATATATATATATATATATATATATATATATGGAGTTAATTTAAATTTTTAAACATCTAAAAAAATATATAATTTTAAAATAATAACTACAACAATTACATCATCAATTTTAAAAAAGAGAAAATCGAGTTTATATTTTCCTAAAAATCTTAAAGCTTGAATTAAACTTATGCCCATAAATATCAATTAATGATTTAACTCATAAATAATTAAATTATCACAACAATTAATTAATCTTATATTTTGGTTGTATATAGACTCACATTCCATCATGATTAAATGTTGTTATTATGTCCATATATTTTAAACCTGTATTCTATTATATATTAATATTTAATAATACTTATTTTTAATGTTATTATAATCTATTAAATGTAAATGTGCGAACAACAATTGTATTGAACAACAATAATTAAATAGGACTACAATAGCCGGGAATAGTCACCGGCGGAATGAATCTGTTACAGGAGTTGTAACAGTCTGCCGTAACCAAAATAAAGACAAATACAAGTATACAAGTACGCTAACATCCCCCTTTATTACATTATTTGGGTAATGTAATAACTAATAGCTATACTAGACTACTAACATCCCCTTACATTATTTTGCAATACAAAGTGAGCTGCGAAACAATTCAAATTTGACACGTCCAAGTGCCTTAGTGAAAATGTCTGCAACTTGAGCATCGGTGGGAATGTGCTGAAGCTGAATTCGGTGCTTTGGAACTTCCTCTCGAATGAAATGACATTGTGTGTCAATGTGCTTTGTTTTTTCATGATGGACTGGATTCTTGACGAGGTTCAGAACACCCTGATTGTCGCAAAACAAGTGTATTGGAGATTTTGATGGATGGCCCATACTTGTTAGAATGCGACGTAACCATATCACTTCGCACACAGCTTCACGTGCGGCGCGATATTCTGCCTCTGTTGAAGAAATAGCAACCACCTGTTGCTTCTTGCTGTGCCAAGAGACAGGACCGGATCCCAGATGAAAAATGTATCCAGAAGTTGACTTGCGATCATCAAATGATCCGGCATAGTCGGAGTCCGTGTATCCTTGCAAGAAGAATTTGTTGTTCCTCTTGTATTCTAGGCCATATTCTATAGTACCACGGACATAGTGAAGAACACGTTTCTCTGCTTTCCAATGAGTAATCTTAGGCTCCTGCATGAACCTCGAAAGATAGTTTACGGCAAATACGAGATCCGGCCTAGTATTGGTCGGATATATGAGACTCCCAATCAAGCTGTCGATAGAGAGTGCCATCTACCAGGGTGAGTCATCATATCGCGATAAGCGAAGTCCATTCTCCATAGGAGTTGCCATTGGCTTGCGATCGGTCATGCGATATTTATCGAGCAATGTCTTGGCATACTTTTTCCGAGACACTTTGATGGTGTGCTCCTTACGGCTGAATTCCGGACCAAGACAGGTAATGGAGAAGTCCAAGATCTGTCATCTCAAAAGATTTGCACAAGTTTCTTTTGACGATGAGAGATCAAATCTTCCGAACTCCCTGTAATGAGCGAGATCATCCACATAGAGTACAAGCAACACTATCTCGGAACCACTGTTTCTTGAAATAGAGGTTTGCATCCGACGGACATCTCTTAAATCCATGCTTGCATTAGGTGATTGTCCATTTTTATATACCAAGCTCGAGGAGCTTGTTTCGGACCATACAAGGATTTAACCAATTTGCAAACTTTCTGCTTGTTGGCCTTCCACTTCAAATCCTTGAGGTGAGTCATATAGACTTCTTCTTGGAGATCACCATTAAGAAAGGCACTTTTGACATCCATTTGGTGAACTTTCCACCCATATTGTGCTGCCATAGCACACATAACCCGAATTGTGGTCATCCGAGCGGTAGGTGCAAAAGTTTCTTCATAGTCGATGCCTTCCTTTTGAGCATAGCCCTTTGCAACAAGACGGGCTTTATGCTTATCAATTGTTCCATCTGCCTTGTACTTGACTTTGTATACCCATTTGCAGCCAATAGGTTTCTTTCCATGAGGCAGATCAACAAGCTTCCAAGTTTTATTCTTCATCAGAGACTCATACTCTGTATCCATAGCGGCCTTCCACTGAGGCTCACTAAGAGCATCTTGCATTGATGCAGGTCCAAGACTATCTATGGTAGACATGAATGCCCTGTCATCATCAATATCCATATCCTCAACTTCTCTACTTGGAGTCACAGAAAGTTCCTCAAAAGATTGACAAAGATCATCAACCTCACCAGTTTCTCTGGCTTCTCTTTCTTTTGAGCCATCATCGCGTGTACGAGGTCTATCCAAATTCAAATTGGGAGGAGTGGATAAATTTGCATCTCCGATTGTATTTGTACACCATTTAGGATTCGCTTCGGTGGTGGTGAAGAAGATGTAGAAGGACCTCCTGTCTGTGTTGACGAAGGAATCTCCTCTTCCTTTGGTTCCACTATATCCTGGTGTACTGTAGATGTGCTCTGTGATGTGAAAGCTTCATCAAAGACAACATCTCTGCTGATATGAATTTTCTTGGTCAAAGGATCTATCAACCGATATCCTTTAGAGTGCTCAGAATATCCAAGAAAAATACATCTCAGTGTTTTCTCATCTAGCTTCTTCCTTTTTTCTTTCGGTATGTGCATGAAAGCTTGACACCCGAAAATACGTAGATGAGATATGGAGGGTTTTCGACCACTCCATGCTTCCTGTGGAGTCATTCCTTTTAGGGCCTTTGTGGGTGCCCTATTCAAAAGATACAGCTGCGGTGGTGACGGCTCTCGCCCAATATTGTTGCCCAAGAGTTGCACTTGTGAGCATACAACGAACCATTTCCATGATAGAACGGTTCCTTCTCTCGGCAACTCCATTCTCGTCGAGGAGTATAGGCGGTTGTTAAGCTGTCTCTTGATCCCATGTTTATCTAGGAATGCAGAAAATTCATTAGAGGTAAACTCTCCCCCTCGATCTGAGCGGAGGGTTTTAATAGAAGCCCCTGACTCCTTCTCAACGGATTTCTTGAACTGTTGGAAGAATGCGAAAGCTTCGATTTCGGTTTGAGAAAGAAAACCCACATCTTTCGTGAGTAGTCATCTACGAATAACCGAAAGTACCTCTTCCCTCCAACAATGTTGGGTGTGAAAGGACCGCATAGATCGGTGTGAATTAGCTCCGGAGGTTTTCTTGCTCTTGTAGAGCTCTTCTCAAATGGTACTCTATCCTTGCTTTCTGCTAAGCGGTCGGAGCACAGCGGCAATGTGGCAGAAAGGGAAGGAAGACCCTTTACCATCTCATACTTGCTGAGCTCAAGTAAGTAGCCAGAACTAAGATGCCCATATCTCTTGTGCCATAGGGAAGTTGCCTCCTTGGTAGAGACAGTCATGGCAACATGTGGAATAGAGATAGCATCTAGTGCAAATAAGCCATGCTTATATGAAGCTGTTGCAATCTGCTTACCCTTCCTGGTAATTGTACAACACTTCTTTCCATTCTCAACACGAAAGTTGACAACCATATTTCTGTCCAGGATTTGTGTCACTGACAACAAATTGTTGGCCAATCCCGGAACATAGAGGACCTTGTCAATCTGACACTTGCCATCAGGAAGAGTGGCTGAAACCGTACCCTCTCCACTGAACCCTGTAGGTTTTATCATCGGCAATGGTGACGGGTTTGCCCTCCTTGGCCACAAATGATTCAAACCACGATCCGTCGCCAGTCATATGTTTACTAGCTCCAGAATCGACATACCAAATAGGATCCCTCTGAGTGGAATCTGTGGTAGTCATGAGCACCTTGTGTGCCCATTCAGAATCTGAGTCAGATTCTTCAACAGCAACATTCGCTTGGGGTTGCTTGTTTTTATTTTGTGGTTTGTTTTGGCCTTTTTGCTTGTTCTTATGCCAACAACTGTTGGTGTCATGGTTGTCTTTCTCACAGATCTTGCACCACCTCTTCTTCTGTTGAGGTTGCTTGCCTTTTCCTTTCGTATCCTGTTGAGAATTTCCTCCTTTCTCGAAAGTTGCCTCCTTTTTGCCCATTACCTTTCTTCCTAGAACCACGGTCTGTTGGTGTATAGGGCTGTATTGGAAGAATCATCCTTGTGAAGTTGGCGTGCCTCCTGTTGTTGAAGCAGATTGACCAACTCGATGTAGGTAATTTGTCGTTGGGACACCTGGATGGAGGTTATCAACATGTCAAATGAAGAAGGTAAAGCTCTCATCACAAGTGAAATGAGAAGCTTTTCATCCACAGTATCTCCTAGAGAACTCAATTTCTCTTTCAACTCAGACACTCTGCACAGAAAGAGTTCAAGTGTTTCACCCTGTCTCAAACTCGGGTTATGAAGTTGTTGTTGAAGATGAAGAATGGTGGATTCATTCTTCCCCTCATAGATGGTTCTAAGGGCATCCCATGCCTCTTTACCACTTGCTTTATCAGCTATATGAGGTTGCACTTCATCGAAAACGACAAACAAAATGAGCACCTTTGCTCTACTGTCTTTCTTGTCAAAAGCAATCTGATCTGCTGAAGGACCCGTGGATCCTGGCTTGTTGGTGAAGGCCTTGTTGCTACTCCAGTAACAATATCCCACAAATCTTCCATTTGGAGAATAGCCTTCATCTTATGTTTCCATGGTGTATAATTTGGACCTTTCAATAACCGATGCGGATCGGTCATCAATTTTGCAACAGACGGCCATAGTGAAGGTTCCTTATATCACCAAATTGGTCCCCCTTTCGATATACCTTTTGCTAGGCCAATATACCGTACAAAATACCCGCCCTTACGTGAGGGAAACTATAGGTATTTAGAAAGATCAACAAAAAATCACCCGCCCTTACGTGAGGGAGACTATAGGTGAAATTTAGAGATCATACGATACGTGGAACATAAGCGGTACTGAAAGGGAATCGCCTTGTTGATGGCACCTACCATAGAAGATTCTTCTCATGCGTGGGGCGTAACTTCCCCTAAACACTATGAAGAATACTTCGTCGGGATTTACGCCTAAACACAAGTGCGATAAAGGGTAGTGGATGGAGTAAAAAATGCAAAAATGGCGTACTTATTCCTCCCAGACGATTTATAGAGAACAAGCTCGGACGTCGTTATAGCGGCTATATTAGGCGGCGGATACGAGTAGCCAAATCACGACGACTTTACACTGTAAGTGCTGGCCAGAGGTATCGCAAATACCGAACGTCTGCAGTGCAAAAAAATTGCACAGATGGGTTTTATATTCCGGGGACTTTAGGGAGTGTTTGATTTTAATTTTTAATGTTATAGTGCAAAAATGAAATATGCAACATACAACAAAAAAAAATGCCCACTAGAATAACCCACTAGGTGTCGGTCACAGCCGAAAATGCACCTTTTACAATGCCAAATTGCTATTTTTCATAAAAAATTACTCTCAATCCCCCTTTGATTTTTTTTGAAAAAAAATCCCCCCTTAAAAGGCTTTCTTTAACAAAGCATTTTTATAATTATTATCAATTTTAAAATTAAAATAAATAATTTCAATTTCTATAGTTTTAAAATTTAGAAAAAATAAATTAAAATTAAATTTTAATTTATTAAAGTTTATAAACTATATTAAAAAAAATTAAAATTAAAAATTTTAATTAAAAATAATAATAATAAAAAAATAACTTTAAAAAAAAATATACCTTGGGGGAGTCGGCGGGATTCGAACCCCCGACCTGTAGGCTCCCTGAGCCTTACCGCACGGCTCACGACCACGTGAGCCAGCGGGCTGATCCGGAGGAAACAATGGAGCACCTCTCCTTTGTCCCTTCTCGGTCTGCCCAAGCCCTCTGCCACCTCCTCTGCTAGTCGCGGTCCGTCCCGCGTTCTACAGCCTCTTCCTCGTCGCAGTCTGCAACCTTCCCGGACGATGCGCTGCTTCGGCCTCCGGTTTGTTTTTTTTGTTTTTTTTTTTTTTTTTAAATTCGCCTTCTGCGAAAGAAAAAAAATCCGGAACGCGTCTTCTTCGATTTAAGAGGGGGAGGGGAGTCGCGCAAATGGGCGGGGGGAGGGGAGTCGCGCAAATTGCGCCGGGGGGGGGGGGGTTATACCCCTGTGGCGGGCGGCGGGCGGGAAAAAAAAAGGAATTTAAAAATCCCTGCCCGGAGGGTGGTCCCCCTCCAGCGCGTCGCGGAGCGTGGGCTGCGTCTCCTTCACGCAGGCCCGGGGCTGCGTCTAGAATGACGCAGTCGTTGGGGGGGGGGGTTTATACCCCTCCTGCCGCGGCGGGCGGGAAATTTGAATTTCCCCCCGCAGCGTCGGCCAAGGGGGAGGGGGCCTCCCCTCCTGTCGCACGGCCTGCGCGACAGTCTGTCGCACGGGCCTGCTGCGGCAGCTCCGGGAGCGCACGGGCCTGCTGCGACAGCTCCTCTGTCGCGCGGGGGAGCGGGCCCCTCCTGGTCGCGCGCACACGCGGGGAGTGGTCTCTCTTTCCCGTCAACCGCGCGCAACGGGGTCCGGGCCCTCCTGCGACGCAGCGCGCCGGCTGCGTCTGCTTCGACGACCGGTGGGGAGTGGTCTCTCTGTTAAACTCAATGTCTCTTTCTATCGCGACTGCGCGACAAATTTTTTTTTTAAAATTAACTGCACACCCGCCCAGATTCTCCAGCCTCGGCTTCTCGTCACGCCTCCCTGCACATCGCTGGCTCTGATGCCATGTAAATGTGCGAACAACAATTGTATTGAACAACAATAATTAAATAGGACTACAATAGCCGGGAATAGTCACCGGCGGAATGAATCTGTTACAGGAGTTGTAACAGTCTGCCGTAACCAAAATAAAGACAAATACAAGTATACAAGTACGCTAACATTAAATCTATTAATATATGATGGATAAAATATAAAATTATATTTTAAAATAAAATTTGAACTACTCCAATCGAGAATAGGATGAATAGTGTAGGTGGATCACCCAAAAAAATTGAATTTCTAGGAGGCGGGAATAAGCATGGAGGCTTGGATGGAGGATAAGCTAGTCATGGGTCAAGTGTTGAAGCTGGTGATATCCTAGGAGTAGCATCTAGGGAGTAGTGTTAAAAAATTAGGATGAAGCAAAATATTATCTAGAGATGATAGGTGTGGGTGGGGCCCATCCAAATGTCCTTCATCATGTATCAAATACAATATTCTTTGCAGAGACTCTCAAGAAAGGATTGGGCTCCTCTTCAATCCTTTCCAAACCAAGGATTGAGACTTTCTCCCCAAATCGTAGAGAGTTGGCGATTCCCTCAGAAGTCATGGCTTCTATTGTATCTCTTAATTCCCTTTCTCTAGTTGGAAATTTTGTTGGCTCTTGACTAGATATGGAGTCCATATATCGATGGAATTTTACTAAATGGCACTCGAGTGGGCATTTGGACTTAGTTTCCCTCACCAGGGGTTTCTTCCTCATTAGGTTGAATAATCCTAGTGACACCAACCGCATTCTCATGGGTAGACCTTGGTTTTTTTGTCATCACAACCTCTTTATCAAAATATGGGACATTGACTTCAACCCAGAAACCCAAAGCATCAATTTGACCCTCATATGGGTGAGACTCCCTGGACTCCTAGTGCAGTTATAAGAAGAAGGTATACTAAGAAGCATATACCAATCTATTGGGGATCTTATTACCTTTCACCCAGATTCCAAAGCTTAGTCTAGAATGACCTACACCCACTTCTACATCAGTTCCAACTTGGACTTAAAACTTCCCATTTTTATTGACCTGGTGTCAGGTTCTTACTGGTGGAGATAATATTTTGAGTATATGTCAAAAAAAAGGTCACTTGAGGTCCCAATGCCCTTCCTTGAAGAGAGAACCCAAGAAGGATCCACCCCTACCAAAAATTCCTCAAGGGAAAGGAGTTTTAGTATTTGGCGATATTGGTAGAGACTCCTCTCAAGCAGGTATTGTTTCACCTCATGGCAATAAACCTTCCATAAAATAGTATATCTAGGCCCTAAATTAGATCTTCCATGTAGGGAGAACCTAGCCTCCCTACAGGTTGTTCCTAACCCATATAAGGTAAGCTCTTTCTTTTCCAATCCCAATCCTTTCAATATCTTGTCAGAGTCTCGGGATGTCATTTATAATCTATTGGAAATCATTCTTATCAACATTCCCCAAGACGGGTGTGTCGACTCTCTAGTCATTGAACAAATTGAACCCCTACCTCCCCATTTCCAAGCTTAGGAAATAAAATACCGCTCTCTACCCTAATCCTCAATCTAGTCCTAAGATCATTCCTCAATCACCTTCTAGGTTTGGCCTTCTTGTTCCCATGCTCCTTTGTGTATAGGTTCAGGTTTCTCACCCTCTAAGTTCATCAACTCCCCTATCCTTGGAGAGTCGTCTAGTCCCCCTGTGTTCCACTCCAAAATTCTCAAAAAGGTTTTAGCCAATGTAGGCATAGAGAAAAATAAAGTGAGACCTTATTTCTAGGACAAAAGGAGGAAATAAATAGAATATGCCACAATGAATGGTATCCAAACCACACTCCTATCATCCCTCCCTGAGTTATCTAACAAAAATATTTCCAAATAAGAAGAAAAAATATCCAAACCTCCCCAACCTCAAGGGAAAGGGGGAAGAAATCTTCATCAAAAAACCATAAATAAATATCCTCTCATGGAATGTGAGATACCTCAATGGACTCACTAAAAAAAGAGTAGTGTCATACATGAGGAATGATATGAAGCTCAATATTATCATTCTTAAAAAGACTAATATTGATCCAAATAACACCCAAAAATTTATCAAAACCTTGTGGAATGAGTGTGACTCAATTTCCAATCCTGCTCATGGATCATCTGAAGGTCTTTTATGTTTGTGGGACCCTTAAAATTTTAAGGGTAGACTTCTCTCTTCCTCAAACAAAATCACAAACATTATGTTTTGTTGTAAAGAAACCAAACCTAGGTGGGTTCCGTCATATCTATATCCCTAACAACCTTGTTGATCAAATAGCCTTATAAAATTCCCTCACTCAAATGAGAATATATTTTTCCAGTGAAGCATGGGTAATTGTAGGCAATTTTAACAATCCTCTCTACCCTACTGATAAGATTTGAGGCACACCCATAACCCCCAAGTGTTATGAGGACTTTGTTGATTTTATCAATATGAATGAGTTCATGAATGTCAAACTTAAAGGACCCAATATCACTTGGATCAATAGGAGGGCTAAGGATAATCTCATCCAGTTAAGACTTGATCATGTTTTTATCTCCAAGGAAGTTATTCCTATCCTGGGTGATGCATCCCTCTAATCTCTACCTAATATTACCTCAAATCATAATCCTTTAATATTTTAAGACCTCCATCCTGCCTCATTTTTCAAACCTTCTTTTCACTTTGATTACATGTGGTTACAACATTCTCATATCCAAAATCTCTGAATGGTGGTAGCAAGAATTCCATGGTCCTTGTATCTCCCATGTTGCTAGGAAACTTCATATCCTTAAGGAGAATCTCAAGGTATAAAACAAAGAAGTCTTCGATAATATTTTTGAAACATAAAGGGTCATCATTGGTCACGTCAATGAGGTGGAAGGGTAGTTTCAATTAGGGTTTACTTCCCAAGATCTTAGGAAAAAATAAAAATCTCTTATCTCAGAATTCCACAATATCCTTTCTAAAGATGAGACATTATGGAGGAATAAATCTAGAGCTCTTTGGCTCAAGGAGGGTGACTCCAACACTAATTACTTCTATGCTTCCACTCTTAGGAATCAAAGCTCAAACAAGATTAAGGGACTTTACAAAAGAGATGGCTCCATCACCAATTATATTATGTAAATACGAGTTGAAGCAGTCTGACATTTCCAAGATCTTCTTGGGCCCTCTCACCCTTTCTCAGCCCTAGTCTCCAATTACCTTCTCTAGAACATCCCTAAACTAGATCCTCCTAACTTCAATGCTAAGATGATTTGCTCCTTCACTCAAGGAGAAATCAAAGAGGCCCTCTTTTCCATATCTCATGGCAAAGCCCTAGGTTTCGATGGTTTCCTACCAAGATATTTTTAGTCCTTATGGTATATTGTTGGTACAGATATATATGATATCATATAGAAAGTTCAAAGATCCAAATCCTTGTGTAGAGATATTAATTCCACTTTCCTGGCCCTTGTTCCCAATCCTAGGATTTTCGATCCCTTTTAGACTATCATCCCATAAGTCTATGTAATTTCATCTACAAAATCTTAATAAAAAGCATGGCCAAAAGGTTAAAAAGTATCCTTTCTAAAATCATTGATTCCTGATAAGGAAGCTCTATCCAAGGGAGGCTGATTACAAATGGAATCATCACTATTCATAAGTTGATCCACTCTGTCACCAAAAGCAAGAATCTCAGCTTCTTGTTAAAATTGGATATGAACAAAGATTTTGATAGGGTTTCTTGGGAATTCTTACTCATGGTCCTTTCTAGATTTGGCTTTCACTATGATTGGATCAAAATAATTAAAGAATACCTCTCCATCACTTGGTTTTATATACTTATGAATGACTTTGTTGCGGGCTATTTTAAAAGCTTCAAGGATCTGAGGGAAGGTGGCCCATTGTCACCCATTTTATTTATCATCCTTGTTAAATATTTAGGTAGTATTTTCTAAGTATTTTATGCTTCTGGTATCATCTCAGGTATCAAGGCTTCCTCCAGGCTCTCCCCCATCTAAAACTAGAAATTCATTGATGACACAATTCTAGCCACCTAATATTTTATCCCCGAAGACTGAAGTATCAAATGCATTCTCAATTCTTATTATAAAGCTCTGGTCCATAAGGTTAACTTCATCAAGAGCAACTTATATTATATCAAAACCCCTTTGGAGAGACAACACAAAATAGCTCAAATTCTAGGGTGCACCATAGCAAATTTACCTTCTACCTACCTTGGTCTTCCTCTTTTCTAGGGCAAGCCAACTGAAAGAACATGGAACAATGTCATCCAATGCATCATAAAAAAACTTGTTGGATGGAAGGGAGCTCTCCTCAACCAATAATCCAAAGCCACATTGGTTTAGGACTATCTCCAAAGCATCCCAGTATTTTTCATGTCACAATACCTAGTGAAGAATTCCATACGGGTAGCTAATCTAGTAACAATTAGAGAAAAGAATGGATATATTCACTTTTGTGTGGATTTTAGAAATCTAGATAAAGTATCCTTAAAGGAGCACTATACTTTACCTCAAATTGATCAAATATTGCATTTTATTATTGGGATAGATATATTCTCCTTGCTAGATGGATTTTTATGCTTTAACCAAGTATGGGTCCAAGATGAAGATTAGTATAAAACTGCATTCACAACCAAGTGTGAAACATTTGCCTATCAAATAATACCTTTTGGCTTATCAAATGTTGTAGTTACCTTCAAAATGGATATGGATTTTAATTTTGGTGAGATAGTGAACAAAGTGATACTAATATATCTATATGATAAGACATTTTACACTCAAAATAAAAAGCATTTAGATCATCTCAAGCTAGCTTTTCAAAAATACAATGAATTCAAGGTGCCACTAAATCCAAGAAAGTCATTTTTTCCATTCATGAAGGGAAATTATTGGGTCATGTTGTATCAAAGTAAGGTTTATTTATTGATATAGATAGATTAAAAGATATAATAGTACTTCCATTATTGCAAAACAAAAAAGTCTTATGCAAAAAACCATATTTGGTTTTGCTTATATAGTAAAGCCAATGATAGAAATACCTAGATAGAAGATTAACTTCACATGAAAAAAACTAGAGGAGAGGATTTTAAAAGAATAAAAAAGCTACTACCAGAGCCTTAGTGTTAGCTAACCTCGACTACAAGAAATACTTAATTCTCTATGTTTGGGGCAAAAGAAAGTTATGCAGCCATACATACTCAAAAGTACAAAGACCATAATTAGTGGCCTATAGCTTTTCTATGTTATATTATACATGACCATGAAGGACACTACAACTACATAGAAAAATGGTTTTTTCTTTGATGAAATATCTTAAAAAACTAAGGTATTATATATCTCAGAGAAAAACACTAGTATATGTTATGGATTTAGATGTCTAGAATTTTATAGTGCAAGGGGAGCTAGGTGAGAAAATATCAGATGGATCACAAAAATTTGAGAGTATGCCATAGGGATCAAACCAACTAAATTTTTCAAATAAAGAGTGCTTTATGAACAACTGGTAAATTCTACATCCTATTATAATTTACTAACCGAAGAATAAAAAGAATCATAGCCGATGGAACGCCTAACAAAACAAAACACCTAGACAGACCAAATGACTTATTTTCTTGAAACTAATAAGTATTCATATGGGTTCATAGCCTCTCAAAGGCATAGGTACATACTTCAAGTTATAGGCTACTTTTTAATTAATCACATCCTGCACCAGAATAATTTTAATGGTATTTTATTGAGATGCATAAAATTAAATAAGGTAGAGGAGATAATAAATTATTTTTATGCTATCTTCTCAAGATGGCATTATTCTGGTCATACCACAATATCCAATATTCTAATATTTAGGTATTATTGGCTAATGTTATTCACTGATGCTTTTAATGTTTCCAATGCTTGTGTCAAGTGTTAGAGTTTTGTTGATAGAAGCAAAAATATAACATTACCTCTCCAATTACTTATTAAAAAAGAACCATTCCACCAATGGGGTTGATATTTTATTTGTATGATCAATCAAAATTATTTTATCAAGCATAAATTTGTGTTGATAGTTATGAAGTACTTCACTAGAAGGTCTAAAGTAAAAAAAACCAAACATGTAGGTCAAGACATTGTCATTGATTTTTTTGAGAGATTGATCACTAGATTTAAGATCCCTTCTACAATAGTGTCTAATAATACTAGAGCATTCATAGGGCCTAATACCATGGACTTTACCAAAAAATATGGCATATATTAGAAGGCTTCCTCTAATTATTACTCGTAAGGTAATGAACTAGTAGAGTCTATGAATAAGAATTAATGAGAATAATAAAGAAGAATATCGATGACAATTAGAAGAGTTGGCATTTAATGCTGAAAAAAAAATTATGGGAAGATAGAATAATTATCAAGAAAGTTCTAAAAACCATACCCTATTATTTATTCTATGGAAAATAAGTGTTACCAATTTATCTAGAGTCTCTTGTCTTAAAAATTATCAACCAATCAAAATTGGAGAATGTGGAGCCAATTCAAAAGAGAATGGTAGAATTATTTCTATTGTAAGAAAAAGAAGAAAAGAACTATAGTAGTTTCTACCAGCATCAAGCAACCATTAAGATATGGTTAGATAAGAGGTCATCATTAAAATCATTTAAGTATGGTGACCTAGTACTTAATGGGATGTAGACTGAGTAAATTTGGGGAAGCATGATAAGTTGGAGTTGCTTTGGTCTAGTCTATGTCAAATATTAGGAAGGAAATAACTAAATGCATATGAGCTTCAAGACATGGATGGTTGTCATTTTCCAATTATTGTGAATATCCAATATTTAAAGCATTATGCATAAAATATTGTGTCTTTAAAGTGTACATATGTAAATAGTAACATGTGTAAATAATTTCATAGTGGCAATAATATTCATAGAATTTTGTAAGTAGCACAAGCTAATTGGCTAAGAATTACACATGGTAGCTACTAGATTTTTAATTTCTAGCAGTTTCATTTGTCAAAAGCATGAAAATATTGAAAAGGGATATATGCAACAAGCATTTACATGAACTACTAGTTTCAAGTTAAGATTTTATCATAAAATCTAAGCATACAAAATCCTTAGTATTAAATTAGCAATGATTGTTCTTTACAAGTGCTACGTGCTATATAAATAAGTCTAGAAAGAAGTAAATTATAATAGAGCATTTAGCAGTCGAGGGAGTGAAATATTCTAGAATTGTTGAAGTATTCCTCATAAGAGAAGAACTACATAATTGCCTATACCTATATTTATAGAAGGAACTTGCTAGTGTAAAATAGCTAAAGGTAAGAGAGGGCAGAAGGTATAAAAAAATTACCAAAGAGTTGCAATATGGGCTGGTTGAAATCCATGACCCTATCATCATGATAAAATCCAAATTAAAGAGCTTAAAATAAGGGTTGAAAGTAAGAGAAACAAGCATTTCGTCTAGAATTTTTGAGGCTACTACCTATAATTCACTCTTGTCCAAATACTTACCCATGTTTTTCCATCCTTGTCCTAAGCTAGTCGAAGCAATTGTTGAGAATTACAACCCAAAAATGACAACGGTGTATGACACAAAAGGGAGGATACTATTCAACATCACAAAAGAAGGAATCAAAAGAGATTTTGTATTAGGAGAATTTCTAGGTACAAGACCTAAGCCTATTGACATAGATGAATAAAATAAATTTTTAAACAAAGATACTCTTAAAAATTGGTTAGGTAAGCATATAGGGGAAATCCAAATACCTTCCCAAAAAAGTCTCTAAAGCTTGAGAGATTTAATAATTTTCTATAAATAGTGTTGTCAAAAATAGTTATAATCTTAAGGTTGGATTCTGACACATATGTATATGGTTATCAAATATCCATTGTGTATGTAGTCACTAACATACATAACTATGATGGTTCAAGTGCTAATAACCCTATATTCTTTTATTGAGCCCACTTTACGAGTTGTCAAATCCATAGTTAGTTGGTTTCCCTCAAGTTAAAAGAAAGTGAATATTTTTTTATTCATCATATTTAGCATGTTTATTTCTCTTTAATATGCCTACGAACTTACACAATTTTAAGCTCTAGGTAAGAGATAATGAACAATATTACCCTCTAGTTGATTCAACTATGGTTTTAGAGAAACCTCTTCATATCTTGAGTTTAATAGAATGTTTCTAGAACTTGCACTAGCATCCATTTATAGTCAAATTCCTCACCTGGAATCTAAAGCTATAGATAAGTTGTGAGGCAAGAAGCATGCATTAGGTGATTGGTATTTTTTTTAAATGGCACCATTATAAAACTATACGCCTTCCCCAAAACTCCTTATTTTCTTCCATATTATGTCACAAATTGGGTATTTGGCATGGAACTATGCAGACAAATAGATGAATCAAATACAAATTTTGGATTTGGATCCAAGAAATCTTGCATTTATCGCTATTCCTTCAAGTTTGAATATATAGCCATGAAAACAAGGGGTCAAGCAAAGATTCTATATGATAAGCTCAATGCCCTCCAATTGCAAGTAGTGTCATACATGTGGAATTATGACCCAAAGGGTAAGTTTAGAATGGTAGAATATAATAATAAGCCCCCATAATTTGATCATTTATAGTGATCAAATATTGAGCAATTAAAAAATAATGAAGAATATCAAGCTGTTAAAATTAATATCAATGAGATGCAAGAAAGACCTCATTGGAGAAAATACTATGAGTTCAAATGGGTTTATGATATAGCAATAAATAAGGAACAATGGATAAGTAAAGAACTTGTAGATAATATTAAATATGATCTAAAATGGAAATAAAACAAGATTAGAAAATGGTGGATATTACATTGTGAACATGATAAGTAAAGAAAATATTTCCCTAGTGCTACCAACAAGAAAATTGAAAAGAAATTTTATGACAAATATGAAATGTGGGTGGAGGATCACCAACGATAAAGATATCCAAAATTAATGATACTAAGAGATCACAAAGAAGATGTATATATATTAAAATAGAAAATATCCCTCAATAAAATCCACTCAAGTAAGGTCCTTGGTTGACTATAAGGATTTTAGAAGAATATGTAAGCTCAAAGGACCTTCCTCTATAGAGAAAGAAAAAACCCAAGCTAAGAATTCTAGCATACCTAAAACCATTCTAGCAATTAAAATTTCCATGGAATTTAAAGTAGCTCAAGAAATAACATACACAAGAAAAGCAACAACTACATCAAGCCTAGAAAAGGATAAGTCTCAGTTGAAATCCCAAGAACATTCTCAACATAAGAAGTCTTGTGAGAAAGCAAAATAAAAAAAGCATCCAAGCACTATATAGAAGGAGATGTCAAGAGTAACTAAAAGAAAGTTTCAAGGACTAAAATATAGATTGAATGATTTAACGTAACATTCCAAGATTTGGTGTTATGTATCCCTATTTTTTCTCTTTTGTTGAAAATGATACACCACATGTATAACCTCCACTCAAGCAACCACCCCCACCATATTTCCTTGTTGAGGAGGCTTCTCCCCTGCATAATTTACCACCTGAAATAATTGTCACTTCCCATGTAAATGATACCTAATCAATCCCAAAATATGTATATATGTGAACCCTTGTAAATACTAGCATTGTATCATTAAATCCCCCATCTATAATTTTCTCATATTTGAAATCTACCTTTATTTATGCCTCTAATTATGAGCATCCATTGCTAGAAGTGTTCTCTATGATTCAAAATATTGAGACAAAAACTTAAAAATGGGTAGGGTAGTAAGAACCACAAGATGACACAAAGAAGGTAACCACCCAAAAGTATGATGGTAATCTACACCACTTTAAATCTACCGTCTAACTTTATGCATTACTTACTTTAGTCTTCAATCACCATTTTCCTTCTTTTTTTGTTAGTTAGTGTAGCTAGAATCAGAGGAACCGACCTACTCTAAAGGATAACTCAAGAAACATCATTTTTGGGTTTTTCAATCTTTTCTAAGGTATTTATGGCACAAATAATCCACTTAGGTAGATTTCAGACCAAGAATACTTTATATCTTACTATGCCTTTTCTAACTATTTTAAAAGAAGAAAATATTTAGTTTATATCTATAAGACCACTAGTGAGGTTTTTTAATGTATCTTTCCCAAACATGTTCAAACTTAAAAAATCTTATGTATATTTCTTTTGCATGACCCATGGAAAAATATAATGTGATATCAAATCCTTTTTAAAATATTATCTTTATGTTTATAATTAATAGGTGCTACAAGGTGTGGTTTGATGATGATTGTTTCACATTAGTTGTGGAAGAGCCCGGGCTTTATGATAATTTCATTTTATAGGTCTTTCTATTATGTAAATAAACATATTTATAATTTGAACTTATATAAATATTCATTAGCATTTGGGTGAGTTGCATTCTCATTATAGTCAGTTGGTTCATGATGAGCAATACGTTAATTAAGACAAAAATCAATAGTAGTTAAATTGAAAATCATTCGTGCCATGATGAAATATAAAGAGCCTAGTGTAGATGATATTCTAAAGTATATAAGGATGTACAAATTTACAATAAAAACATCATAGAATTATGGGACCACCTTTTAATAAATTCCAATTATGATCCTTGGTAGTCTTATCTGCAAGTAGAAAGAAATAACATTGTTGCTATCTATTTGTTTTATTATCAGATACTTTAAGATTATCTTCATGCTCTTATGCTTAAATCTATTTTCCACATGAGGGAACCTCTCTTTAGATTGCATATATTTTAGCTTAAATTGAACCTTCTAATAATAAATATATTCTATTTATCTTACTAGCAATTCTTTAATATTCTTTAATTTTTTAATAACAAAATCATATGTGATAAAGGATATACAAACCCTATGTCTAACTAGTTTTATTAAATTTTGATTAAAAATAATCAATACAATTCATGTAGATGCAATATTAATTAATCATTTTTTGATATATTACTTGTGCCTAAATATGGACCATATCATAAATAAAATAAATTATTTTTCCAACATTAATTATCCAATCTTAATGTGTTTGAAAACTTTTTTCATCATTTTCAAGCCAAGATTTTTTGTCAATTCTTCTTCATTAATGTTTCAATTTGACCATGGAATTATTCAAGCAATAATTTCTAGTAAATTAATGTTATCAATTGTGTATAGCTCAAATATAAACTATTTTGGGTTCTTATTTTATTCAAAATTTAGAGAAATGCTAAATTTTCAATGTCAAAATACACTGATTAAAGTCCAGTTATTTTGAAAATTTTATTTTTAAGAATTGCTCCCTTATTGAGTATTTGAAAAAAAAATATTCCATGTTGGATAGTGTAATAGACCATTTGAAAAATTAATATTTGTTTGGAATATGAATGCCTTGAGAATGTCCAAGGCTCAAATGTTTATTTCAAACAAAAAATATATAGAAACATAATTCTTCTAAAAAATAGGAAATTAATACACTAAACAACAAATATTACTTCTTCCAAGGAATATTCTTCTAAGAAGCATATAAATTAATTATTCTATGTAGCAAAATATTGAATTATTCCTCAAAATTTAATTTTCTTGTAAATTATTATAGTTACCTAATATTTTTTTGGACACCTAGAAGTGATTCTTTCAAATAATTGTAAGCCAAAAGTTGGTTATTTTTAATGACTCATATTGCAATGACCATATTCAAACAACCATTATGCATATGTTAAAACCAATAAAATATCTTTTGCCATTTTATAATAGCTAGTTAATATATAACAATCAAAATAGCTAGTCATATAATCTAAATTTAATTTTTGTGAACACAAATAATTATGGCATAGCTTTAACCTAAAAATAGCAATTTCATTACATAATGTGAGACTTTATGTTATTCTCAACTTGAATAGGATGTTCTATGCAATATTTACACAAAATTTTCACTAGTTGTGGAAAATATTGCTTTCATGAAGATTGTTTAGCACTAGTTGTGGAAAATATTAGGCTTTATGATAATATAATTTTATAGGTCTACGTATTATGTAAAAAAATATCTCTAGACGTTTGCACTTATTTCAATATTCATCAATTTTTAGGTGAGTTGCATTCTCATTATAGTCAATTTTTTCTTGATGAACAATAGGTTTATGAAGACAAAAATCAATAGCGGTGAAATTGAAAACCATCCTTACATTGATGAAATCTAAAGAACTCTTTGTAAATGATGTTCTAGAGTATATAAGGATGTACAAATTTACAATAATAACATCATAGGATTAGGTACCACATTCAATTCAATTTTAATGATTTTCCTTAGTATACTTATTTGCAAGTAGAAAGATATAATATTGTTACTATTTTTTGTTTTATTATTGGATGTTTTAAGACTATCTTCATGCTCTTATGCTTATATATATTTTCTACAAGGGTAAAATCTCTTTCGATCATGTATATTTTGATTTCAAATCAACCTTCTAATAATATATACATTTTTTTTTTCAAAAAAAATAATATATACATTTTATTTTTCTCATTACCACTTATTTAATATTCTTTATTTAAATAATAATAAATTTATATATCTAAAAGGATTTAGAAATCCCATGTTTAACTAGTTATATTCAAGTTTGACTAAAAATTATTAATCCAATTCATGTAGATGAAATATTAATTAATAATTTTTTGATATATTACTTGTACCTCCATATGGACCATACCATAAATAAAATAAAATCTTTTTGCAACATTACTTATTCATTTTTTAACGAGTTGAAAAAACTCATCATTTTCAAGCCTAGAGTTTTTATCGATTCTTCTTCATCAATGTTTCAAGTTCACTAAGAAAGTATTTGGGCAATAATTTCTAGTAAATTAAAGCTATCAATTTTTTATAGCTCAAATTTAAACTATTTTAGGTTCTTATTTTATTTAGATGCTTGAGACCTGCTAAATGTTCAATAACAAGGTACACTAATTAAAGTCCATTTATTTTGAATTTTTTGATGTAGGAGCATCCATGCAACAACTGAATATGGACACAACTGGAACTCTAGAAAAAATATTGGATAAGGAATGGTAGCTAGAAATGCCATGTAAATATTGGATAAGAGTGATTAAGTGGAAAGTAGGAGATCAAATATCATATTTTTTGGACTGGAAGTTAAAGCATCAAGAATAATGACTAGTCATAGCTTGTGCACTTATAAAAAAGAGGAGAAGAATGAAGAGCAACATGATGATGGTGAAAGTACATTAAGGGGTAGAAGAGAGGTGAAAGAGAGGAGTGCTCTAGAGTCTAGTTTGGATACACATGAGCATAGAGGCTATAATATGTAGCCACCGTGAAGGCAAATTATTAATGAAATAATAATTTTAAAATAAATTTGATTCCAATCTATAGTATGAGTCTCATGTATGTTGATGTTAAGGTGGAGAATATTAAAATTGTATGATGCTAAAACATCTATTGTATGGTAAAGACTATTGATAATAATTTTGCAAGTTAACATAGTTATGGACATCCATCTAGGAATGTCAACATGAATCAAGCCATTGGGACATTACCATCTAGTTGCTGTTAACATGAAGTAGATTTTCATGCTCTCTAAAGGGTATATGGAGGTTACTATCAAGCTTGGGCTGGCTAGATCTTGTTAACAAAGAAGTGAAAGTGAATTTCATCAAGCTAGTGTCATCGTCGAGAAGATAATTGATGTTGTCATCATAATTGGTCTACAAATTGTATCTATCGACTATGATGAGCCTATCATTAGAACTAAGGAAAGAAGATATTGACTAAAGCCTTGTCATCGAGAGAGGTTGTTGTCATAAGGAAATTATGTCACCTAAGAAAACCAAAGTGAATTTCATCTAAGGTGGCAAAGCCTTATCATCAACCAACTTAAATTATCATCAAAGATATAATTTCCAATTAATGTAATTATTATCCAACATTTGCTATTGAAATATATTACCCCCTATCACTACATAATTTGGGTATTAGAGCAAGAATATCATTGAGGATATATCAAAGAAATGATGGCACAATTGGGAAGAGGAAGACCATGTTAGAATAAGTAATTATTCTCTTAAGTTCTACTAGGATATACATACTTGATTTTCCACTTCTCCATGAGTTAGGTGAACTCTCAGTATAGTCTAGATCAAATTTGATGAGTTATTGTAATCCAATGGCTCTCAATGATCAAATTTGCTATTTATACAAAGTTGATCCATGGAATAAATCAATCAGTTCTATTTTGTTTCTTCAAATCTTGTAATGCTTTGTAGTTCTACTCTTGGGAAATTCTAACATGGTACCAGAGTAGGATAGATTCTACTAGGTATTCTCTCTTGAAGGCAGTTTCACAAACTGGATCATAATATCTTATCTTTTGTTTTTTTTTTTAAAAGGAAAGAGGTTTTTTATATCTATTGTAGATTGCTTATTTTTATATCTACAATTTTGTTTAAGAAATTTGTTTATGGTAATATCTAAATAGTTAAACTAGATTTGTTTTACCATATTATGCAAAATTCTCCTCATTTTTTAAAAGATAAAGATATTTGAATTTTTTTTTGCCCTGCCATTTTTTATTGTTCTCCTCGTATGCCTATTTCAAAAAATATCTCCATCTCTCTTCTCGAATGTAAGATTGCATTGGATTTATATAGCCATCGATGTGTCTTGCTATTTCATGAACACATACTTGCATTGGCTCCATTATAGTCATCGCAACATACACTCATTAGTGGAGACTAAGGTTCGTAGGCATATCACATTTGGTAGGCAATATAAAATCGTGGGTAAAATTTTATTGAATGTTGGAATTTTTTTTATCTTCGAGATCTCTTTAACTAAAAGGATGCATCATTTCATGCGTCAAAGTTAAGTGGACATTTGGTGATACCAAATTCCGTTAATTTTTTTAAAAAATGTGTCATCTTTGCCAACGTATTTTAATTGGCACGTGACATTTTCTCACGTCTAAGTTAAGTGGACATTTTGCCAAACCAAAGTCCATTTATTTAAAAAAAAAATGTGGCATCTTTGCCAATGTCTTTTGATTTGCGTAAGACAATTAAGCATATCAACATATATTTCCAAAGTTAATTCTCAAATATTAAAAAATATCAAATTCTTTCTCCATCTTCGATTAACTCAAATATTATTCTTTTTTTCATCCTTCGGTGCATCATAGAAGAACTTCAATTTTGTTTTCTATATAATCATCATAAGTAAATGATCGAAATTAAAATTCCCCCTCTACAAATTCTCGAGATATTTTTTTAACTGTTTTGTCTCTTGATTTATATTATGGTTCTTAAAAATATAATAGAGCATTAAATTGATAATTTATAAGAGGTGCCTTTGCTGACATCTTCCATAGCCTTCGCTGCGCTTTCAAAGCAACTTTGTGGTGCCTTCACTGACATCCTATGTAGCTTCTCTACGTAATTAATTTTTGGGTGCCTCTCTGTGTGTGGTGTCATCTATGGAAAGCACATTTTTGGGAACCTCTCTGCATGTGTGCCTTCCCTGACGTCTTTCGAGAAGCCTCTCTACATGTGCACTTTCTCTACATACACGAGAGCCTTCCCTGTGTGGTGCGCAACAACCAAATGTGGTATCTATATTTTTTATGTGTAAATATTTCATTGGCTTCCTTTTATCATCCTTTTGGAATGTAGTGATAAGAAAGCAAATCGTACCCTTTCATTTTTTTCTAAGCTCCTTTCTACCTGCTCATGGACATCGACCCATCAGGTATAATTATAGTATTTTTATGGCTTTGCAATAATCAAATCTCCTCTCAGTGCAGTGAAGTTCATAGCCTTTCAAGGTTTTCAAAGCTCCTTCCTTGCTGCCCATTGACATCTCTTGCTCATTTATGGACGTAGTCATGGAAGAATTAGAAGCTACTTCGCTGCCTCTTGTCGTCTCTTAAATTAAAGCTCAAATATTCTGGTTCATTATTGTTTTTACAGTGATAATATAGATCTGCTTTTTGTTTTATAATTATAACCCTCAAATCTTGTATCCTTTTCTTTAGGTGCCTTTCCTTGTCCATAAAGAAAATAAAAGGATAAAGTTGTAATATCAATAAATAAATAAAAATGGGGGGTTTATAGGTGCCATTTTTTGCACCTATTCTAAGAATCAACGGGGGGTTGTTGTTGTCTCCATTTTTACCTCTCTTATTTTTTTGCCTCATTATCTTTTACTAATTCCTTTTTACAAAGTTATTTATTATTTTAGAAATTTTTGTATAGAATCTAAGTGAGGATAATTCTTTTAAACACTTAAGTTAAAAAATTTCATAACATTAAAGAATTTTATAAAATATAATTATTTTATTCATTCATTAATATTCCTTTCTTAAAATTTATAACCTAAAGCAAATACATCACCTATGTACCATGTATTGGACTTCTAAATAACTTATAGTTTCCCTCACGTAAGGGTGGGTTATTCAGATATCCAATATAAAGGTCTGGCTGATTATCCATATAAAAGCCTATGTCCCAAGTATCAATTCTACTCAATACTTATAGTTTCCATCTCGTAAGGGCGGGTATTTGAGAAGAAGAGATATATAGGCCTAGCAATATTTTTCATTAACCTAAAAAGTATATCAAATATCCTCATCTACTTATAGTTTCCCTCATGTTAGGGTGGGTATTTTGAGGATATTGGTATTTCTTACAGGATTTTTGTTAACTTCTTTAAAATCCATTGCATTCTCTAATATATATAATTGAAGTTAAAGGGGGGAATTATTGGTTCACTTAAATTTTCTTTGGAAAAATGAATACAATTGATCCACTCACTCTCCATAACTATCATACATGGAAACATGATATATTAAATCTCATTTCTCAAAAAGGGCTCACACACCTACTAGAAGAGAAGCAACCTGAATTTGAAAAAGAATATGAAATATTTGTTCATAAAGGGAAGATGTATGAAACAATGGGTATTATAAGCACTAATGTAAATGAAAGCTTATGGTTTCACATTACAGATTGTAAAACTCCTTATGAAAGTTGGGAGAAACTAAAAAAATTATTTGGAAAAGTAGATCAAATAAGGTCAATGCAGCTACAGGTAGAATCAACAACATTATCTCCTAAAGACTTCAGCAATATTGTTGACTGTCTCACCAAATTTAAAGAAGTTCTCACTCAATATAAAGGCAATGTCAAGAATAAAATAAAATAAGAATGCATATATCTAGTTCTTTATAAATTAAATGGTGTTTTTCAAAATTTTGCAAATACCTTTTTATCTACAAAAGATGCTCTTGGTGCAAGTTTTAAAATGCCCTCCTTATAGGAATTTTGTGATAGGCTAAATAGAGAAGAAACCAAAATTGCAAAGTATGAAATCTCTTCCTCTTTCTCAAGAGCCTTATTAGCATCCACCTCTACTAAGGAAAAATTCAAAAAGAAAGAAATAATTTCCATTACTTGTACTCACCTGCAATAAGAATGGTCATTCTGTGAACAAATGTTTGAAAAGACTACAACAACTAGAGGCAACAATGAAGGATCAAAAGATAGACACTAAGAAGCAGATAGAAAAAGCCTTAAATTTTCAAGGCAAGACCACAAACACTTCATCAAGTACTAGGTTCTAGACTCAAGAGTAACTCATCACATGACTTCCTCATATGAGTCATTCACTTCAATCTCCTCAAGTTCAACATGTAGCATAGAAGTTGGTGACTCATCCTTTATTCCAGTCAAAGTAAAATGTGACATATCCATTGATGGTGGTTATATCAATAATGTTCTCTATGTTCCAAATATTAAAACAAATATCCTCTTCATCTATCATATTTGTACTTCTAGAAAGGGCAAAATAGTTCTTTTCTCACCATCAAGAGTTGAGATAAGATACTTTCAAGACCCCAACTCTCTCATAGAAAAATGAGATATTTATCACAACACTTACCTATTTCACTTTAAAGGATTCAAAATTTTATAAGGGGCCTCCCTTTTTGTTCCTCATGGAGATCTTGAAAGCAAAATTTGGCATGAAAGGTTTGGACATCTCAGTTATAACTACCTAAAGGAATTGAAAACCCATGAAATGGTAACATGATTAACACAAGTCTCTTCTATTGATGGAGTATGTCTTGGATGTGCTCTTGGAAAGCAACATCAATATCCTTTCCACCTAAGTGTTTCTCTAAAAGTATCATCCCCTCTAGAGTTAATCCATAGTGACTTGATGGTCTTCCCAGCCTTCTTTCAAAGGAGCAAAATATGCTCTAACCTTAATTGATGATTTTTCCAAAATAACTTGGGTCTAATTCGTAAAATACAAAAGTGATGTTCAATCCCACTTCAAAATATTCAAAGCCTTAGTTTAAAATTAGGCCTCTTGCAAAATAAAGCAAATTCGTATAGATAATGGGAGGGAATACTTCAGCAATAAGTTCTCAATTTTCCTATCAAGTCATGGCATAATTCATCAAAATTATGTCTCCCATAAACAACAAAATGGTATTGCAAGAAGGAAAAACATAACTCTAAAGGAAATGGAATATTGTATGCTCCACTCAAGAGATCCTCAAAAAAAACTGTGTAAACTATATTAAAAACCGCACACCTCATAAATCTCTTAGATATTTGACTCCTGAGGAAGCACGGATTGACTCAAAACCTGATGTCTCTTTCATCAATATTTGTCTCTTTCTTCAATATTTTTGGGTGTACTGCTTGGGTGCATATCCCAAAGAAGAAAAGGATGGCTCTAGATAATAAAAGCAAAAATTACGGGGACTGAAAAACCAAACACTTTCACAAATTCCTCTTTTTCATTAATATCCTTCGGAAAATAATTACATACGTAAAAATTAAACCGCCCGTAGGCCTTACAATGGCCACGCTCGGCCTGAACTTCTTTCCTGCACTCTGTCTCCCCCTGTTCTTCTCGGATCCCCCCTTCTAAAACAAAAATTTTGAGTTTTTATATCGGAGTCTCGGCTCCCTAGGCAATTAATGCCCACTAGTGCAAAAAAAAACAATTTAAACACTGCAAAATCGGCCTTTCCCACCGAGTCCTCGATCTTCCACCTGTCAATCGCCAACCACTCCCGATCCGCCATGAAGGCATGCATTCAATCGGCCCTTACCCTGCAACCGCTGCTTTTCCAGACTGTCCCTCGGGAACTGTTGTCGCCTTGTCAGAAAAACTTTAACTGCCCCCGCTACCTCCTTTCCCGCGCGTGGGCCTTTTTCCCGTGTCCAATTTTGAATTTGACTTCGACTGGTTACGTCGCTTTACCACACGTGGCAGCCACGTGTCTATTTCGGCCCTACCTGGCCGTCCGTGTGTCCAAATTCTGTTTGTCTTCAACTGGCCGTGAAATCGTGACATGTCACGATTTCGCCACATGTCACGATATCATGACCAAACTAGTGCTTTGCCTTCGTTCGCAAAAGTTGTAGCGAAATCGCTACCAAAATGCCCCTCCGCACTAAGCTTCAAAATCATCGCGACATCGCGACGTCGCGATATCACGATGAAAAACTCCTCCACGCCTCAGCTCTCAAAACTGTAGCGATATCGCGACGTCACAACAAAAACTCCACTCTGCTTTGCTGCTGCCTTCGGGGTCATGATTTTGTGACCTCTGCCTCCCAACCTTGCCTTAGCCTTTGCTTTTCCTCGCCTTCACCTTTGGAGCCACGATTCTGCGACATGTCGCAAAATCGTGACATGTCATGATTTCGCGGCTCCCCTGCACTCTGTCTTCATCGCCTTCGAAACCGTCATGATATCGTGACGTCTTGATATCGCGATGTCGCGATATCACGAAAAAAACCGTCCTCTCACCTCCGCTATCGAAATCATCGTGATATCGTGACGTCGCGATATCGCGACAGAAACTGCCCTCTCGCCTCTGCAGCCTTTTGGGTCGTGATTTCGTGACATGTCACAAAATCGTGACATGTCACAATTTCGTGACCCCCTTCCCAGCTTTGCCTTGAAAAACAAAACACTTTTCTTGGAAACTCCGGTTGATGCCCGATTGTCCTGCTGTCGTCGGATGCTCCTGCATCAGACACCCGGGGTAAAAAGGAGAAGTGACCCTCACTTCTATGCTTTTTGGTCTGCGTCTTCTGTAACAGCTCCAAACACTCATCTACCTTTGCAACCTGCTCAAATCTCATCTTTTGGCAAAAAAATTCTCTGCCCTCTACCAGAAAAATTCTGGCATTGCTGCACACTTTCTCCTCCACTGTCTGTAATGGCTTCAACTTGTGCCGCACTCCATATTTCATCAAGGAGTACGTATTTGCACGACCATCATGCACTGCACTCCGATCAAACTGCCATGGCCTCCCTAACAGCAAATGGCAAGCATCCATGGGGAAAACATCACACAGGACCTCATCCTGGTACTTCCCAATATTGAACGTGACTAAGCACTGTTCACGGACCCATGCTCTGTGGTCCTTCCTCAACCACACAATCCGGTATGGATGCGGGTGTCTCCTCCTTTCCAGCTGCAACTTAGCAACCATCTCCTCAGAAACTAAGTTGTCTGTACTCCCATTGTCTATAATAACATTACAGACTTTGCCTGCACTTTTGCACCGTGTGCGGAACAGGCTTCTCCTCTGCTCTGGTTTGTCTTCCCCAATCTGCATGGTTCTCCTCACAATCATTGCTTCTCCTTTCTCAGCTTCTTCAGAATGTTTTGATTCAGCATCTTTCGCTGCCACAATAGCTCTGGCAGGACCCACTTGTTTCTTGTTCACTCTCTCGGGGTGTTGGGGACACTCATATGCCCGATGCCCCTCTTCCTCGTAGTGGAAACATGTTCCTCGGAACACTCCCCTTCCATACCCACGTCCAGATCTACCTCTTCCTCTTGGGTAGCCATTGTTCTGAACTTGGGGTTTGGGTTCCCCATCTTCCTTCAGATCCCGGCTGCTGCTAACCTCTTCTTTCTTCTCTTCCTTTCCTTCCTCTTTTCTTCCACCGTTCTTTCCTCCAAGTCCTTTTACTCTTTGCTTGCTCTCAAACCTTCTGTTCAGTTTTTCTTCAACCTTCAGAGCAAACTGGTAAGCATCTTCAATGGTGCTCACCCGCACTAAGCTTAGCTCTTCCTAGACACTGTGTCTCAACCCATTGATATAACGGGCCACCTTTTCCTTGCTTGCTTCTAAGTGACCGGTTCTAATGGAGATTTATAAAATTCCTCCGTATATTCTTGGACAGTTTTATTCATTTGTCTCAAACTCTACATTTTTCTTAGCAGATCCAGTTCATAATCTACGGGAACGAATCGTCTTTTTAATTTTTCTACCATTCTGTCCCATCTAGTTATCCGTTCTTTTCCTCTTCTATTTCGTTCCAGCTGTACTCCCTTCCACCATATGCTGGCATGACCTTTTAATTTAGTTTTGGCAAATCTGACCCGCTCGGGATCTTCAACCTCTTCATATTCAAAATATTCTTCTAAGTCATTTATCCAGTCAATCAATTCTTCCGGATTCAAGTTCTCAAAATACATGGAAACTTCTATCTTTGGCCTCTTCCCGATCTGGGATATGGCCTTGTACAGTCTGGGTTGTTCCGGATCCACAGCTTCTTCTTCTTCTTCTTCAAACTAATTTTCTTCTTCATCCGCTTCATCCTCACTGTCTGCATCTCTTCTCGGTTCATGTCCTCTGCGCAGTTCTTCTTGCAGGGCCTGAACTTGCCGCTGCAAAGCCCAAAAATCTCCTGCTGCCATGCCTCTCCCGCCAACGGGGTTTCTCCTTGGAGGCATTCTGTTCACCCGATCTCAAGCCCTCCCACAAGTCCTGGTACAACTGCCTCTCCTTCGGCGGTCTGCTGTACGCTCAGGAACTACTGGCTCTGATACCACTGATGGGGACCGAAAAACCAAACACTTTCACAAATTCCTCTTTTTCATTAATATCCTTCAGAAAATAATTACATACATAAAAAATTAAACCGCCCACAGGCCTTACAATGGCCACACTCGGCCTGAACTTCTTTCCTGCACTCTGTCTCCCCCCTGTTCTTCTCGGATCCCCCCTTCTAAAACAAAAATTCTGAGTTTTTATATCGGAGTCTCGGCTCCCTAGGCAATTAATGCCCACTAGCATGAAAAAAAAACAATTTAAACACTACAAAATTGGCCTTTCCCGTCGATTCCTCGATCTTCCACCTGTCAATCACCAACCACTCCCAATCCGCCATGATGGCACACATTCAATCGGCCCTTACCCTGCAACCGCTGCTTTTCCAGACTGTCCCTCGGGAACTGCTGTCGCCTTGTCAGAAAAACTTTAACTGCCCCCGCTACCTCCTTTCTCGCGCGCGGGCCTTTCCTCGTGTCCAATTTTGAATTTGACTTTGACTGGTTACGTCGCTTTACCACACGTGGCAGCCACGTGTCTATTTTGGACCTACCTGGCCGTTCGTGTGTCCAAATTCTATTTGTCTTCAACTGGCCGTGAAATCGCGACATGTCACGATATCGCGACATGTCGCGATATCGCGACAAAACTAGCGCTTTGCCTTCGTTCGCAAAAGTTGTAGCAAAATCTCTACCAAAATTCCCCTCCGCACTAACCTTCAAAATCAACGCGACATCGCGACGTCGCGATGAAAAACTCCTCCATGCCTCAGCTCTCAAAATCGTTGTGATATCGTGACGTCACGATATCACGACGAAACTCCACTCTGCTTTGCTATCGCCTTCGGGGTCACGATTTCGTGACCCCCGCCTCCCAACCTTGCCTTAGCCTTTGCTTTTCCTCGTCTTCGCCTTTAGAGCCACAATTCCATGACATGTCATGAAATAGGGACATGTCACGATTTTGTGGCTCCCCTGCACTCTGTCTTCGTCGCCTTCGAAACCGTCGCGATATCGCGACGTCGCGATATCGCGACGTCGTGATATCACGACAAAAACCGTCCTCTCGCCTCCGCTATCGAAATCGTCGCGATATCGCGACAGAAACTGCCCTCTCGCCTCTGCAGCCTTTTGGGTCACGATTTCGTGACATGTCACGATTTCGCGACCCCCTTCCCAACTTTGCCTTGAAAAACAAAACACATTTCTTAGAAACTCCGGTTGATGCCCGATTGTCCTATTGTCGTCGGATGCTCCTGCATCAAAAAATCTCATCTTTGTTGGTTATTATGAGGAAATGAAAGCATACAGGCTCCTTGATCCCATAACTCATGAGGTCATTTTTTATAGGAATGTCCAATTTGATAAAACATTCCCTCATAAAGATCCTCAACCGTCGTCTTCCACCATTTATTCTCTTGAGCCTTATCCAATGTTAGAGCCTAAATATAATGAAGAACTAGATTTAGATATAAATTTAGATATTAATGATCAAGATGAGGAACCTATAACACCAACTCAAAATCTTACCACTCCTACTACTCCTTCCACTATGCCAAAATGGGTTCACACCATTGTTAAAGAAGATACTCCTTACATCCAAAATCTTCTATCATCCAGATTAGGAAACTCTGTGGGCACTGGTCTTATCTGTCAATCCATTTACATAGATCCTCAATCCTTTAAAGAAGAAATTGGTATTAAAGAATGGGATGATGCCATGGAGAATGAATTCTCTTCCTTAATAAAAAACAAAACTTGGGATTTAGTTCCCCTACCTAAAGAAAGAAAATTAGTTCACTGTAAATGGATTTACAAAGCGAAATATAGACCTAATGGAGAAATTGACAAAAATAAAGCCCGTATGGTAGCCAAACGTTTCTCTAAAATTGAAGGGATTGATTATTCTAAAACTTTTTCACTAGTTGCAAAAATAGATTCTATTAGACTGGTTCTTGCTCTAGCTGATTCATGGAAAAACCTGTTGGTTTCACTCAAGACTCCTCCCTTGTTTGTAGGCTAAGTCTCTCTATGGTCTCAAAAAAGCTCCTAGATATTGGTATGAAAAAATGGACTCCTTCGTTATTTCCTCAGGTTTTTCTCATTGTGAATCTGATGCCATAGTCTACATTTTGAGAGATGAAGAAAAAATCACCATACTTGTTATCTATGTTGATAACCTCCTACTCACTGGTAGTGACATCGCTCACATTCAGACTATCAAGGACTATCTTTATGAAAATTTTGAAATGGTTGACCTAGGTTTAGCTCATTACTTCCTTGGGATTCAAATAAATCAAATAGATGCAGGAATTTCATTGTGTCAATAAAAATACACTCTAGACCTTCTTCAAATGTTTAAGATGATAGATTGCAAACATTCTCCTACACCTTTTTAATCTGGAGTCACTCTAAGTACTTCTTGCACATCCCCTCTATGTGATGCAACTCTATACCATCATATTGTAGGGAGTATGTTATACCTTACTCATACTCGCCCATATATCATATATGTTGTTGGCTTGATATCCAGATTCTCACATCAACCTCATTTCAGTCATTGGCAAGCAGTAAAAAGAATCCTTCGCTACTTGCAAGGAACTCCTCACTTTAGGCTCTTATATCAGGGAAAATCCATGGATATCATTGGTTACATGGATTCTTATTGGGCAGGTTCAGTAGAAGATAAATGTTCAACTTTTGGCTATATATTTTGTCTCAGTTCTTCACCAATTGCTTGGTTATGCCAAAAACAAGAGGTAGAATAGAGGGCAATAGTTTTGGCAAGTCAGGAAGCTCTTTGGCTTCGTTAGATACTAAGAGAATTTGGTTTTTCACATGAAAAACCTATTACTCTTTGGTGTGACAATCATAGCATAATTAATATTGCATGCAATCCAGTTGAGCATCAGTGCACCAAGCACATTGAAATTCACATGCACTTCATTTGGCAGCATATTCAGAGAGGGAAAATATACTTGGACTATATTCCCACTAAAAATAAAATTACATACATCTTCACCAAGTCATTTCCTTCTCCACGTTACATTCAGTTGCAAGAGAAACTTGAGGTAAATCAACTACATTAAAACAACAGAGGTCTCTCACCTCTCCTTTCTTCTTATTGTTGTATTCTTTGGAGGATGGTTTTTTTCCATGTGGTTTTTTATCATCTCTCCTAAAATTATAAATTGGACATGAGTACCTTATCATGCCAAGTTTCTAGGACTCATTTTTTTTCATGAGGACAATATTCGCCATCTGAAGACATGTCTCTATATTTATTTTTTTGATAGATGGCTTTTTTCCAAGAGGTTTTTTCACCATCTACATATTGTAAATGAGTACCTCATCAGGCCCTGTTGTTGAGACTCATCCTTTTTTTTTATCAATGAGGACAATCTTCGTAAATCGAATACATACCTCTTATTTTTTCATTTTTTGATAGATGGTTTTTCCCATGTGGTTTTTACCATCTCATCAAGTAAGATCATTGTACATGAGTGCCTCATCAGGCCCTATTTTCAGGACTCATTTGTATCATACGCCCCTAGTATCCCTTAAGGGGGGTGTTAGAATAATTAATTATTCTCTTAAGTTCTACTAGGATAGACATACTTGAGTTTCCACTCCTCCATGAGTTAGGTTAACTCTCAGTATAGTCTAGATCAGATTTGATGAGTTTTTGTAATCCAACGGCTCTCAATGATCAACTTTACTATTTATACAAAGTTGATCCATAGAATAAATCAATCATTTCTATTTTATTTCTTCAAATATTGTAATGCTTTGTAGTTCTACTCTTGGGAAATTCTAACAAGACCATGGGGACATATTAGCCACAGTGAAGAAGAGGAGGTTGGTCACACATAAGCTCAAGATGAAGAACAAGAAGGAGAATCAAAGGATCAATTTATCCAAGTAATTTCTAATATGGATCAAAATTAAAAGATAGAAACCCCATATTATAATTAAAGCTTCAATCTAACAGAGCTCATAGACTAATTTTTGAAATGAATATGTATTTTTATTTTAAGTCAATAGAAGACCCCAAAAGGGCAAAATTTGCCAATTCAAAGCTAAAAGGTCATGCATACTTGTGGTGGAACCATGTGTAGACTAGAAAAGAAAGAAATGTAAAGGAGAGAATCAAACTATGGGAGAAAATGGTTGCCAAAATATAAACTAAATTCTTGTCATTATACTACAAATTGTGTCTTTTCCAAAAATTATAGAACCTAAGATAGAAAAATGTGTGTGAAGTAGTACATAGAGGAGTTACATAGGCTTACCATTTGGGTTTATTATATGTAATATTATGATAAGAAGATGTCAAATTATCTCAATGGACTAGGAATATCCATACAAGATGAATTTAGTATGATAAGGATAAGGATGATTTAAGAAACCTACCAGTATGCCATGAAGGTAGATGATAAGTTGTCATAGAGGTAATAAGATAATGCAAGGGGAAGAGGACAATCCTCTGAAGGAAAAGGGCAATAAAAAAATGGTAGTGGGTATAATTTGCAAGAAGGAGAAGCTAGTACTTCTCATGGTTATTTTAGTTAAAATACTAGAGGAGGTGGAGAATATTCATGAGGAAGAGGTGGTTTTGGCCAAGGAATGGTAGAGGATTCTTCATAAGATGTTATAGATGTATGTAATATGGTAATTAAGAATTTTAATATCCAACCACACAACACAACAACAATAAAAAGTCAAAAACTATATTATACAAGTAGAAGAAGAAAGGATTGCTTCCCCAAAGCATGTAGAAGAATGGTAGTGTGTAGTGTTTACAAGAAGTAGAAGTTACTACTTCTTGTGGTGATTTTAGTTATAACACCTAAGTAATTTGAGACTGATCATGAGGATGACATGGTTTTTGGCTAAGGAAGGAGTAGAGGATTCTTCAAAATATGTTATAGATACAAATAATATAATCAACAAGAATTTGAATGTCCAGTCATGCAATAAAGCAAAAATAATGGAAAGGAGGTCAAAAACCATATTGTACAAGTAGAAGAAGAAAGTATTACTTTCCCAAATCTTCTCAAAGAACCAAAACAATATGAAATACTTTTGATATATAGGGTATTATTACAACTAGCAAAGGAGGTGCATGAACCTAAGATCTATTCAGAATAATTTGTAAATAAGGAGGCAAATGTTACAAGGTGATTGTGGATAGTAGTAGCATAGATAACTTATTTTCAATAGATATGGTGGAGAAACATTGGTTTAAGAGAATGTAAAAACTAAATTCATATAGAGTCTCATGGTTATAAAAGGGACATTGAATCTTGGTATCCAAACAATATATGATATATCTCCATATTGGCTTTTATAAGGATGTGATTCTATGTGACACCCTATCAATGGATGTGTGGCATGTCTTATTGGAAAAACCATTGTAGTTTGATTAAAAAAAGTAGTGCATGAAGATAGGGAGATCACCTACACTATTTAGAAGGACAATAAAAGATACACATTAATTCCATTAAAGGAGAAAGAGAAATAAGTGGAAAATAGTCCTACAATATAAAAGGATACAAAAAAATAATCCTTGAATGGAAATATGAAGAAGTATATTTTACCTTTATTGCTAAACCCATAGAATAAGGGAGAATGGACAAGATGAATGGAATCCCACATGGAGTGAGGGATTTTTAGAAGAATATGTAAATATTCTTTTAAAATATGGGTTACCACTGATAAGGAGCATGGATCATCACATATATTATAGTCTCGGATCAATATTACATGATAGGATGACAAGCAAGAGAATATGCATGAGGAAGTAGTGGACACAAGTCACTAGTAGTAGTGACGATGAAGATGATGGTGTAGCAATACTTGTCAAAAAGGATAAATGGTAAGAGAGAAGAAGTGGTAAGAAAACAGTAGAATATGAACCTCATTATAGAATTGTTGGCCATGATAAAAGATATGTTATCAAAGTTGATAATGATAATGGTACTTTAGAGTGTGATGGATATTATGATACTGATGATAGATATCAAAGTTATGATGAAGCATTTTAGGTTATTTTAAAAGCACAAAAAAGGTATTAGCTCCATGTCGATGAGAAAAATGGGTTACAATGGTAAGGGATTGGGAATATATGGTAAATGTGTGAAATTCCCATAATGCTAGAGATAAGTCCAAAGAATAAAGGCCTTGGGTATGTAGGTCTAGTAGGAAGAAGTGAGATTAAATTTTTGAAAGGAGATATAAGGTGAAAAAAACGATGGGTGCATTATATAGGAGGAGGTTTGACCTTGAAGGATGGACATGGCAAGACCATTAAAATAGCCTTGTGTAGATAACCAATCTATAGTAATAGTAGTTTGGATGAATACTTCATGAGCTAGAGCTCATGAACTATTTTTTTACTTGGTGAGTATGGTGTAGGAGCATCCATGCAAAAATCAGATAAGTGACACAAACTAGAACTCCATGTTGAAGATTGGATAAGTAGCACTAGCTAGGAACTCCATGCATAGATTGGATGAGAGTAATTTACTAGATATTGGGATATTAACCATCTTGTTTAACTTAATTGGAAATTGAAGCATCAGGAGTAATGACCTATCATAGTTTATGAAATTACAAATAAGATGAGAAGAATGAAGAGAAAAACAATGACAATGTGAGGGTCTTAGAGAGAAAATGAGAGGTGATAAAAAAAGTGCTCTAGAGTTTAGGCTGGATACACATGAGCATAGAGGTTGTAATATGTAATGGCCATGAGATCAAATTATTAATGAAATAATAGTTTTACAATAAATTTGATTCCAATCCATAGTTTAATTCTCATATGTTTTGATGTTAATGTGGAGAATATTAGAATTTTTGCAATGCCCGAAATCCTATTGTAGGTTGGATGATATTGTTAATATTTTTGGAGGTTAACAAAGTCATGAATGTCCATCTAGGGAACATTGAATTAAATCAAGTTGTTGGGAAATTACCATATTATTGGTTTTGAAATAAAGTATATTGTCATGCCATATGATAGGTGGATGGAGGTCATCATCAATATTGGGCTAGCTAGAGCTTGTTGAAAGAGAAGTGAAAAGAGACTACTATCAATCTAGTATCATCACTAAGAGGAGAAGTGAGGTTGTCATCATAATTGGTCATCTAAATTTACTAAAAAACGCTTGTCTACCAACTACAACAAGCCTATCATTATAACTAAGGAATAAATATGTCAACTAAAAGCCTTATCATCAAGATAGGTAGTCAACATAAGGAAAGAGTGCCATCTAAGAAAGAAAAGTAAATATTGTTGGAGCTGGTGAAGCCTTATCATCAACCACCATAAATTATCATCGAGGATATAGTCATTGAGTAATACAATTGTTATTTACCATTTTTTGTTAAAATAAATTACCCCCTACCATTGCATTTTTTTAAAATGGGCTCCACTCTTGAGTATATGACAAAAAAAATTCCATGTGAGAGAGTGCAATAGACCTTTTGATAGAATAATATTTTTTTGGAATATGAATTCCTTGAGAATATTAGAGGCTCAAATATTTCTTCTAAAAAAAATTATAGATACATAATTCTTCTAAATAATTGGAAATTAATACACTGAACAACAAAATTTACTTCTTCCAAATAACATTCTTTCGATGAGAATAGAAACTAGTTATTCCATGTAGCAAAATGTTGAATCATTCCTCAAAATTAAATTTTATTCTAAATAGTTATAGGTACCTTATAATTATTTTAGATATTTATATTTTAATGATTGTTTAAAATACTTGCAAGCCAAAGGTGATTATATTTAGTGAATCATGTTGGGATGACCATATTCAAGAACCCATTATGCACATGTTCAATAAACCACTATTTTCAAATGGCATCCTTCCAAAGAATTATCTTTTCATATTTTGTAATAGCTAGTGAATCATTCGAACATCAAAATAGCTATTCTTCTTATCTAGATTTAAATTTTTGTGAACAAAAATAATGTTTGCATAGAATATAACAAAACAATATATATTTCATTACATGACATGAGACTTTTTGCTATTCTCATATGTATAAAAAGAGTTAGTTGAGAATTCATTCAACCAATAAATCCAAAAACTTGTAGTAGCAAAATGAAAAAAATTAGACATGCTTGAGAACAAGTTGTTTAAACTAAAAGAGCTAGATGAATTAGATTTTCTTTTTCAAAACCAAAAGCTTATTAGAAAATAATAATAAAGTCTAGATATTTGATCGTTGGCCAAATATAGTCATAATTTCTTGTATTTTCAAAATCACTTCAACTATGAAATCTATATTCTTGGGATATCCTTCCACATTATATATTATAGGAGTAACCAAAATCTATTACATGATTATTCTTTTAGTAAGATATGTGGTACATATTTTATTTTTGATAGATCCAAATACCTGTATTATGTTAAGTTATATAATTGGAAAGCAACATACATATGCCTTCAAGATAATCACTTATACATGAAGAGAATCAATTTCAAATTACACATATTGGTTATGCCAATTAATCCTTGATATCAAGGAAAGTTTAAAATATTACCATATTAATTATAATTTGGATATCATCCATTGAAGGCTCAATCCCATTGGTGCAAAGATAAGGTAAAATGGTGTATAGAATCCTTCCTCTCTTTATTAGATTTTCTATTGAAATTTTTTCTAATGATTTAAGTGGTAAAATTTTCTCACAATTTTATTCATTGAAGCTAGTCACCTAATAGTCTTCCATGGACACACCACTATGTCAAAGGTATGGAAGTTTAATTTTAATTATAATGTTTGTATACCACATGTTTATTATGAAAATTATTAGGAGATCATTTTATTAAATCAAGAAATAATTTTACCATTATTAACACTTTCAATCATTTAAATAACTACACTAACACCTACAAAGTATCGACTAAGTGTTATAAATCAAAGGGAAAATTATACAATTATTATTATTTAGTTATAATACACCATAAAATAGTAATATATATTTCATTACCATAATTTTGCTATAATTCATACATTTATTCTCATAAAAATTATTTTCACTCCAAAAGCGTTACTAGAGTTTAATTCTTAGTTGTTGAATAGTCTAATAAATTTTGGTTTCATAATATAAAGTATAATTTGATCACCCATAGTATACAAAGGATAAAATATATAGAAATAACATTGAAATGGGATTGGTTACACATAAATATGTATAGTTAAAATATTAATCCATTGTCCAAGACTAGCAACATTTCGTAGAGTCAATAGTGTTCGTGTAAATTAAAAAACCCATGAATTTAGGTTTCTTCTTTGCATGGGATCATGCTTGAGATTATGGGTACATTCATGGGGCCCAAAGATCTAGTTTTATTGGTTAATTAAACATGCACCTAGGGTTTTAGAGATCATAATCCTATTATAAAATTGTAATCCTAATCCATGTAAAATTTTACTACAAAATAGCTAAATTACACTAGGACACTAGTTATTATACCTTCAAATATTATATTTAACAAATAATTAAGTCCTATGACTACCCTTATTTTGATTTTATAATGATAGATAATACTTTTACCTCTTTTGTAAAATTTTATGAGATCTTCCTAAATAGCAAGGAGGAACCCATAACTACTAATCTAAGACTTGAATGAATCAAAGAGATCTATACCTGATCTAACACCAAAAAATAAGTGTCATACCATGACATTTTCACTCTATCAATTTTTCATGTGATGCTTTCATAGGCATATACCACTTTTGTCTTGTACATCCAAAACAAGAAGTGTACAAGCAAAAACTATATATATCTATATCTATATCTATATATATATATATATATATATATATATATATATATATATATATATATATATATATATATATATATAGATAGTATGATTTTTTTTCTCTGATCTCTCTAGGAATGATGAAGTTCCTTGGTAGAGGGATTAAGACCTCAATCATTGGTAATTGAAAAAATAATAAATACATAAATGATATAAGCATGCAAATGATTAAAATATTGATTAAAGAAAAAGGAGGAAAAATGCTAAAAGAATGAAGGACAAATCACAACAAGGATTCTAGACTACTTCTTCATATATATGAATGATTCTTGTCAAATTTTCTTGTTTATTCTCTCTTACGCTAGTTATGCACTCGAGTATGCATAGGAAAGGATGCAAAGGTGTATTAAGGTAAGATCACTTCAAGGGTGTAGAAACATATCGATGGAGGTAAGCCCTTTTCATTATGATTTTAGTAGCATGGAAATACCTACAAAAAATTTGGTTCATCATTGATTCTACCAAGGGTGAACATATAAATCACTCAAGCCTTCTTGGAGGATCTATTGGAAATTTATGATAGATACTACAATAGGATGAGGTGATAGATTTATAGAAGTTGTAAATAATGATTGAAGAGTTAGAAATATTTTCCTAAGATAATTGGGCTATTAGTAGGTGTGATTGGTAGTTTGAGTGGCCTAATTGACCATTGAGATTTCATGTAAACATGCATAAATCTATTTTATGAGGTAATATTTGTGAGAAAATGGATATGATAGGGTGTTCAAATGCTAAGACTTTAGCTTCAATAGTGATAGTAAAAATATGTTACAATGGTATGAAAGCATTATACAGTATTTTTCCTATGATAAAAGCACTATATAAAATTATGTAGAGTTATAGTGCTATATTCTATGGGATTTTTGAAATATCAAACATCAAATAAGCATAGACATGTTTATACTCATTGAAAATCTTGTTTTGGATGATTCTCAGTGGTATTATTTTTGTAGTAGTTTATGAATATTTGAAGTATTTTTATGATTGTTAAAGGTCAAGATACTCCTTTCCATAATTACGGGTAGAAAAGGGTTTATTTTTCTTAAATTCATAAAAATTACTAATTGAGGATACAATTGGTGTTTAGTTGGTACATAAAATTAGGTTTCTACATTTTTACTATTTGATGTATGTATTGCATAATAAATACATAAAAGGAGTCATAGATTTCCTAATTTTATAGTGGAAAAGTGATACCTATTTTTCTAAGGTCAAGTCTATTATTTTAATTAAATTTCAATTAAAATGTATTGTTGTTATGTCCTACAACATGTCCCTTGAGTTTTTGAGGGGAAAGCTAGATTAGACCAAGAAAATTTAAAAGTGCTTTGACTTATTTATAATAGAAGTTGATAATGGTGAATTTTTTATGGTAAGAAAGTGGCCATAAAATGTGAAAAAAAATTATTTTTAAAATGTGTTTTTAGAGGGAAAAGAGGTGACAAGAAGGGAAAAAGTTGAAAGGGGAATATTGGAGTGAAAAGAGGTATAAAAGTAGGGGATGGAGGGAATGGGGATCATGTTTATCACTTAAGGGGAAGGAAATAGGGAAAGGGATAGTATAGTGTAGTGATGTCTCAATAAGGGTGACCTAGACACCATTCCAAGGCTATTTGAGCTTCTAAGATAGAAGTAGACGTACTGACTATGACCTTGTGTTTTTTTTTTAGCTATGTGGTGGATTGTAAATGCAATATCCAAACATTAGATATTGAGGAAATAAATTCTAAAAGGAGGTAATATTAAAATTATATTGCAAATTGTGTGTAAATTAGAAGCAAGTGTGAGCCAAGAGCGAGTGTGAGCTAGTAGTGAGTAGGAAGCACGAGCAGGAAGTAGGAAGTATCAATGGAAAGTATAAATAAAAATATTATCAAGGAGTGAGTGTCAATTCTTCTCGTTCCTTACTAGAAATAACAACGTCATGTTTGGAATGATATCCTAGTTAGTGATAAGACGATGAACAAATATTTGGAAAACCCTATACAAGTAATTGGTTCTACACCGTAAGTTATTATCAAGGATGAGATGATTGAGCATAATATAATGGTTCTTAAAACTAAAGGGTTAATATGTAAGTTCCATAGATTCTAACCAAGTTTTTTTTAGATTCAAAATTGGATTAAGTGAAAATGGGAATTGAATTCAAATTACTCCCAAAAGGACTTTTTCTCATTATCTCTAGTTTAGAGATAAGGGATAAAATAATAGATGGATGACCTTGGTTTAGGGGTAAATATGAATTATAATTAATACCATGAAGTGAGAATTAGTGAAATTAGAGATTATTAAAAGTATTTCTAGGTGGATTAGGCTTTTTGGACCTCCTTAGCAACTCATTAATAAGGAGCTATTAAAGAATATTGACAATACTTTATGGGAGTTCATCTAGGAGGGATCAAATTCTAAGCAAACAAAAAATGATGTATAAACTCAGATATGTATTGTCATGGATGTTTCAAAACCTTTATCATAGTCCATTAGGATTAAATCTGAATCAAGGTCAATAAGTGGATTATGAAAGCATTGTATTTTGGTGTTGTAAATGTTATGAAACCAAACATGTGAAAAGAGATTGGAAAGTCAAAATATTGGATAAAGATATGGAAAAGTTTGAGCATGAGGTAAAATTCAATATAAAACAAGAATATCATATCATAGAAGAAACTAGGTCAAATAAAAGTTATTATAGTTCACTCAAATCAACCATTAGAAGAAAAAATGATATAAGGGATGAGAAAGTATAATGTGGAAGTTTAAATATAGGATTTAAACATATGAAGGAAGATGGGGAGGAAAATTTTAAAGCAAATGAGGTGAATGAGGTTATATTGAATAAAAAAATACAAGGATAAATGACACAAGGAAGGAGATAATAATAATAATAATAATAATGATATAGCAAAAATAACATTTTTTTCTCATCACTTCAAAAATATTTGAACTCTAGATGGAAGAAATATTGAAATAGAAGAAAATATAAGGAAATAAGTAATTAATTATTTCAAAAATATTTTGTCAAATATTTGGAAATACAAGGATGCACAAGATAAGCTTTTACAAAATATGTCATCAATTATCATACAAGGACAAAATAAAAACTTAACGAAAAAGATATCTATGAAGGAGCTATATGAAGCAGTTTTCTCTTTCCATCCTAACAAGGCACCTGCTCTTGATGGATTTTCTACAATTTTCTTTCAAAAATATATGATTTATTAAAGAGTGATATGTTAGTTAAGACTGAAGAGACTTTAAAAAGGAAGGCTATAATAATTGAGATCAATGCCACTTTTATTATGTTGGTTCCCAAGAAAAGAAAAAAATTATTTTGATAATTTTTGTCCAATAAGCCTTTTTAATATGATTTATAAGATCATTTAAAAAATTATGAAAAACATGTTGAAAACATTCTAGATTGTGTTATCTCAAAGGAGCAAGGTGGTTTTATTCATGGTAAACAAATTCTTGATGGTATAATAATTGCACATGAGGCCATACATTATCTATATTTCATGAAAAATCTACGTATTCTTATGAAATTAAATATGAACAAACCATATGATAGGATTTCCTAGATTTTTCTACATCATATTCTCAAAAATTTTGATTTTGATTATAGTTGGTGTAAATGGATTAAATGTTGTTATAGTAGTGCAAAATATTATATTTTTATCAATGGTTCTCCTATTGGTTACTCAAGTCAACTTGTGGATTATACCATGGTGATCCACTATCTCCTTGTCTATTCATTACTCTTATAGAGGCATTATGATTTTTTTTGTCAAATGTATGAATAGAAGGAAAAATCAAAGGTAATATAGGCTACAAAAAATGGTTCCATAAAATATCATATCAAATTTATTTATGATACTTTTCTTTTTGGCCATCCCTCAGTCAGTGAGGACATGGAGTTTAAATTGATATTATTAGGCTACGAGAAGGCTACTAAAAAATTAGTTAATACTACAAAATCTAGGATTTTTATTAACATTGACCTATATTTACAATGAATTATTATGGATATTGTAGGGTGTAAAATTGAAAAATATCCATCAACCTACTTGGGCATTCCTTTATGTCATAAATGAAATAAAAAGGAGCTTTGGATCTCTTGTTTGAGTAGAATGAAAGCTTGTTTAGAATGTTGGAAAGGTAAATTCTTAATCATGGCAGGAAGGCTACAACTCATGAAGACTACATTGCAATCCATACCTATTTATAATATGTCACATTTAAGATTGATAACAAGTATAGCATCAAAATTTGATAAGATTAAAAGAGACTTATTTTCGAAATGTTGAAAAAAAGACCATGATAACAAGAGGTTATCATGGTCTAGAGACTTCTTTTCGAAATTTTGAAAAAAAGACCATGATAACAAGAGGTTATCATGATCTTTTTAGATGTGCATTATGTGAGAAGGATTTATAACATCAAATCATTTACTTCTTCGTTATCCCTTTGCTTGCATAATTTTTTTTAATATAAAAATGTATTGGGTAGCTCCATCAATATTGAAAGAGTTGATGAAATATTAGATTAATTATTTGAAATCTAAAGCATTACATAATCTATGGACGATTGGCCTAGCCATTATTTGTTGAAATTTATGGCTTGAATGGAATAATATATTTAAAAAATAAATAAATCTCAAAATCATGCTTAAGCTTAAAATTATCTTACTCAAGTGTAAAAAAGAGGTGGTAACAACTTGGTTACAATATTTGAATATACACGTAAGAATCATCTCCAATAAAGGCATTAAAACAAAGGATGTACTTCAATATAGGGTAAAACAAAAATGTCCAACAATTAGGTTTATCAAAATTAATTTAACGATTCTCTTAAAGAAAATTTGGGCAAAATTTGGTGGAGGTGATGTTTTTTTTGTAATAATGAAGGTAAAATTATCCTCAGTTATTGAGAATCATATGGAACTTCAACTAGAAAGTATGTAGATGGTAGGTTACTTCTTACAAGAATTTAAAGTACAATAGAAAAAGTATGGAACTATATTTCTTTTTTTGGTTACATAGGAGAGTTGGTCACAACCACACTATTTTTAGTAAATGAGTTATTGAGAATCATATGGAACTTCAACTAGAAAGTATGTAGATGGTAGGTTACTTCTTACAATAATTTAAAGTACAATAGAAAAAGTATGGAACTATATTTCTTTTTTTGGTTACATAGGAGAGTTGGTCACAACCACACTATTTTTAGTAACCGAGTTATTGAGAATCATATGGAACTTCAACTAGAAAGTATGTAGATGGTAGGTTACTTCTTACAAGAATTTAAAGTACAATAGAAAAAGGATGAAATTATATTTCTTTTTTTGGTTACATAGGAGAGTTGGTCACAACCACACTATTTTTAGTAACTGGCAAGCGCAGGGTTCAAACCACAAGGGCTGCTTCCACCAAACTATTTTGTATCATTATTTTTTATCCGACATGAAGGGGGCCATCGGTCACTCGAGATTCGTATCGTCATAATTGATCTAGCATGCACTTAGAGGATTCAAATCAGACTACTACCTTTGTAAACAGGTTACCCCCAAGGTTTGAACTTGGGTGTCTTCTTGATAAGTGCTTGGCTAGACAAGCACTTACCAATTCACCTAGCCCTCGAGGACTCTCAAATTTTGTGGTTAGTGTGATAAACCCCTATGACCGATGCATAGGGTTGAGTAGTCCCCTCACAACCATAATTCCTCGTAAGGTCGAGAGCTACACTTGTCAATATGGGAATAACACATAGTAATTTGAGTATCAACAGGGTGGACACAGGGGGAATGAAGCCTTGTCAGCCTCTACCAGCACATAGGGCATTCCCAACTACACCTTGTGTCTGTGGGGTGGACATAGGAGGAATAAAATGGAAAATGGGTCAGGCTCTACCAGTACCCAAGACTTTCACCAACTACGCTACACAAGCAAATAAAAAACCATATGTTAAGGAAAACCATTCCTTGTATCCCTTGGGACCGGAACTTTTCGTTCCAATGGGGCCTGTTCCAACGGGGTTTTTCCCATCTGGGTATATCCCTCACGCTATCCGGATGTAGAGAATGGATTTCAAATAAGGTATCAACAAAAATGGATGTGGAGAATGGATTTCAATTCAAGTATCAACAAAAGTGGATGTGGAGACTGGATTTTAATTGAGGTATTGACAAAAGTGGATGTGGAGACTAGATTTTAATTGAGATATCAATAAAAGTGGATGTGGAGATTGGATAAAAATTAATATTATTAATGATAATCATTATCTATTATTAGAGGCAACATCTTCGAAATGTAAACATATTTATAGAGAGCATTAGCTAATTTAAGTGTTAATTTTTATCTTGGTGAATTTCAAATCTTAGAGAGCAATTGGCCAACTATAATTTTAAACATAGTGCTTCAAAAAAAGTGAAAAAATATATTTAATATAAAAAATATGAAAACTATTTATAATAAAAAAGTATGCTAACTATAATTTATTTAATCTAACAACAAATATAGTATTTTGATGAAAATTATCCGCTCATGTAGAGGAGTTGGAGAGCAAGTGGGTAGTTAAAACACTCCAGTTATTGAGAGGCCTAGGTTCAAGTCTCTCCCCTCACATGTTGCGGATATGTTGTATATAAAAGGTTCCTCAAAAAAATTACCCTAATTAACTATATACCTTGTTATAAAAAAATAAAATAATAAATTATATATATATATATTGATAAGTAAGAGGGTTTGTCGAGATCCTACAAGAATAAAAAGGAAGCACGGGATTAATGTCAACACATGTTTAATATTATGCTTTTTTCCACTCGTTTAACTTGGTCGTATTACGGTCTATTCTTGCCTATTTGTTAGAATGCATGCCGTCCACATGAACGCTTCAGGGACTGCGATGCCAAAATGCCGGACTTACTATTATTATTTTTAAAAACATTCAAATAATTGTTGGAAGCGCAGCCATCGCCACATGTTTTCAGCAGATGTATGCTCCTCGTCATTGCGCATGAGTCGAGCCTCCTATATTAAGAAAGTATGAAGAAAAGACGTATAAAAATTTAGTGAATTAAATTAATAGTTGTATATATGTTTAATATAGCTTTCAATAGTTATACCAAGGTCTTCTTCTCATTCACAACATGAATATCAACCAGTTGAAAGGGCTTTCCTACATCAACTGTCTCAAGGGGAAATCCACTTTGTCTTGGTTCTTGAATAACATTTTTCACGAATGCAAAAGGTTCATTAATAAGTACAATGACATTGTCATTCAACACGTCTACAATGAGGGGAACAAAGTCGTTGATTGGCTAGCTAACAGGGGTGTTCGAGAAATTTCCATTCAGGTATGGAATGATTCCTTTCTGCTTGATCTGAGAACTGATAACTCCAATCACGATGTCTACCTCCTATAATCATTCCAAGGTGAACACCAAGACTCCTAGGAAAGCTCAAGTTTTGGTTTCCAAGGCCGCGACACTCCCAAGCAAGCACCTAGTCAGCACCTCCAATGTCGTGGCATTCTCGAATAAGCCAGCTGTCAGAATTTTTGCTTTTCTTCTAAAACCTAATTTCTTTCTCATGAAGAAGCCTTGCCCTCTTGAGGCCCAAGATAGCAGCAATCAAAAACATGCCATTCGCCCAACCTGGAGGCTGGCAGAGCATGTGTCCATCTTTGAAACTGGTAATCTAGTTATTTTCCACAAATTCCACATATCCAGAAGCTTATGTCTCTGTGCTACTCTTGAATATGGGAACATTGACACTTTAATGGCAGATCTCTAGAAGCAGGCCCATCATTCCAAGGCATAAGAAAGCAACACCCTAAATAATACTGACGAAACCTATCATGGCAATCACCACACCCAGAATCTAGCCACGCATGTGTCCATCTTTGATTGGTGTAATCTTGGGTTTATCAACCCGATGTAGGGAATCCACAATTTTCATGTTCCAAATAGCCTTTGCCTTCATGCCACCTTCAAATATGGGAACACCAACTCCCTGTAGACTTTCAGGCTTGGGTGTCTATGAATCCCCCTTTCAACGGTTGGCTTTATATGTCTAGTCATCACTCTCCTCTTGAATTTTGGTCCAAGTTTGATCATTTGCTCTGTTAGGAAGTCTTATCTTCAGGTCACCTAGTCACAGATGATAGATTTTTTGCCACTTCTCTTGACAAAGTCCACCTTGGGTTAGTCCCTAGATCGTATTGGGATCCAATGATGACTAAGCACTCTTGTGACTACTTCGGGCTATTATTTCACCCCAGATCTTCACTTCCCTTAGGCATGTTAGAGTCCTCCTACGTTATTCCTTGTTTAGTGAGCCCTTGTCAACCATCCTTAATCCTTTCTTCCTTGCCATGGCCATCATTGAGCCTGACACCCTAAACCTGGAACCCGATATCAAAACCATCCTTAAAAACCATGGTTTTCTTGCTTTCTTGGGGAAGTTCAGGGGTATTGATGATGTAATCAGCCTCCCTATCTAGTTCTCTAGGGGTTTGCCAATTCTTAACCTTTTTCATGAATTTTTAATATACAAAATCACAAACACAGAGCAATCCATAATTCTTGAAAATATTGTTTTATTCTTATCTTAAAACTAGGGCACAAATTACAATTCAAATACCTCAAATGCTGATGAAACCCTAGCTGCTTCGTACTCTATAAATTATGATGAAGGCTCAGCCCTTCTGATGTGAATACTGTGTGGTGTCCCAGATCCAAATATTCCCTGTATAATCTCTGAATGACCTTGTGTGGTAACCCTACTCCAGAAGTCTTTAAAATTGAAGTCCAACTGCAATCCCTGTGTGGAAATGCCTAGATTGACCTGAGGGTAATCTTGCAACCCCGAAGCCAATGTCCCTATAAGAGGTTGTCATCTATCACAAGCTCCAGAATCTCTGTAAATGGCTCTGCCAGAGAGTCCTCCAAAAAACTAGAGAGAAAAATAATATTCGCATATCTCCAAATGAACTCAAATCCTCCTTTTATCTCCTCCATAGGTCGACTTAGGGTTAGGTCACTTTTAGGGTGGGAAAATATGATTTTATCAATTTTTAATTCCACCTTATTTCTCCTTAATTTATTCACCCCCTTATGCCTAGGCTTAATGACTTTTTAACTCGTCACTTAAAATGGCCCCTTTTAAGTATAAAATGATTTTATAATAAAATAAAGTCACTAACTTTACAAAATTAAATTAAATAATCACTTTATTAATTTTATCTTCGACCATTAAAATTTCCAACCTCTGCCCATTTGAATTGAAATCCGCGAATGGTTTTGGACACCCATTTCACTAAAGAATATCATTGCACTGTCTGTTGTCCACTAAAACCCTAAAAATGAACATGGCTAAAAATAGTAACTTTGATCAAACAAATATCTGAATGAGCCCAAACGACCATCATCAATAGCTCTCTGGGTACTGACAAAGATTTTGATATCTCCAATGGCTCCCCTCCATCCGACTTAGCATACGGGAGCTCGTGTATAGGCTAATTTGCTTTGCACCTAACTGCATAGAAAAGGGGACATTACAGTCCACCCTTCCCAAAGATTGCTTGTCCTCAAGCAATACGTATACATACTCCAGTCAGATGCTACATCCTGGTTGAGATCACATAAAATCCCCTGGATCCCATAGCAACCTCAAAAAGGAACCGCCACGTTGACGCTGCGCCACTCTGATCATCACTACCCCTCTGACATGGTTAAGTGGCAGAAGTCTCAACTGCAATAGCATGATGAAATTTCTCTCCAGTATGGCACTAACATGTCTATCTGAGCTGAGATGTAATATCATGTACCACGACATACCGACGGAAACATCATAGATTACTACAAACACAATGTTGGAAGTGCCTCCATAGTCATCACCTAACCAGCTCAACTCGGTGTTCACACTCCTGGAATCTCCCAGATAATCCCATGTAGCCCAATCTACTCCAGTCAATGTCATATCCTCTGGAAATATGATGTCCCTCATAATACTCAACCAAGTAGGGTGTAAATGTATCTATATAATTCCTAAAAGATCAACCACACTCCACTCTGGCAACTCAATAGGAAGCTCAACCTCACCATCAAACCTGGTATGCCCATTATGACTGCACCCTGTGCCAAGTAACATCTCATGCATAGGTGACTCAACCAGGCCTATATCTGCACTTTCACGGATTAAACTGACCCCTTGAGAGGGAACTATGTTCAAATAAGAAGTAAGATACTCCATGTAATGACAACCAAATTGCTGACAAACCTCCATAAAGTAAATTTTATGGCTGGCCAAAAAGTTAATAGCGACATATCTCTCATACCCATGATCAACTATCACCCATATAAAGCTCCTACCATCACCCTTGATGCTCATAAATGCAAGCATATGATCCTGGGTAAGAGAACTCAATCCTCGATCATCATGATTAGGCTGGAAAATGCTCATGAAATCACTCTCAGACTCATGTCAAAATAGACACCCTGTCTCAAACAATGTATCCTCATGATCTATCACAGGAAAAGAATCAACACTCTTCATCTCAAAAAGAGGATTATCAAAATATGTATCATGATCCATCTCATACAGTGGATTGTCAGTCCATGAGAAATTATTATCACTCTCGTTCTTATCACAGCAAATCCACTGATCCAAAATTGTGTAATCTAATCTCATGGGACAATGTGTTAAGTTATAGTCCTCCTAAATGCAATCTAGTTCGACAACAATCCGCACAATCTCCCTGGCTCTCTCCTAATTCAGTTGTTTAGTCGATTCTAAAACAAAATTGAGTTTCAACTCTGTCTCATGCAATGAAAGATGAGCCTCTGACAAAGAGCTTCTAGTCTGCTCAAGCTCTTCAGTTAGCTGACTAACTTCTTCTTTGCTCCTATATGCACTAGGGGTCTCTTCAACAAGCTTGGCATTGTGATCTATGTCTGCAAGAGTGCTCATGAAGTCTGACTTCATAGTTTTTAAGGCTGCCTTCAAATTTTGTAAATCAGCACTAGACTCATCATGCATTGAATTTTCATGGCTGTCCTGGTGAGATGAAATATCATCATAAGCTGATTTAAAATCAGCAACAACCTCAACTATGTTATGATCTGAAAAATCATGTTTGTCTTTTTTTTCCTTCAATATAATAAGAGTCCTTTCTGCAAGCTTGATGGAATGATCTCTGTCTGTAAGTAACTCTAAGAAACCTGATTTCAAATTTTCTAAAGCTTCTATGACTGTCTACAACTCAACAATAGAGGTTACTCCTTCAACACCCTTCAGTTTCTTCTCAATTTGAGCCTTCCAACAAAGATTTTCAATGACCTTGTAGGTGTTATCAAAATGTGTAAAGGCAACAACAATCTTATCTTCACTAAGCATTTGATAAAAAGTAGCTTCATTTAATAAATTTTCTAATTTGCCTTCTAAATCTTGACTCATAAAATCAGCTTCTTCTATGTTATCCACTTTGCATATTTCATGTTTTGAATTTTGGGTAGCAACTATTTCAAAAGGAAATTCATCTCCACTTCCCAAAACTATAATAGTCTCAGGTTTATTTTCTAGTCTAGCACTCTGCTCAAGAGGAAAAACATCATCAATTTTAGCTTCATCTTTTAAATCTGTAATAGTCTCCATCACATTGGAAAAATCTCCTTCCAAAAACCTATTGATTTTTTCTATTTCAGATTTTAGCTGAGACTCATCCTCAACAGCATTGATTCTTTCATCAAATTTGGGGTTTATAGAAACTTCATCATGAAAAACATCAACATGCATTAATGAACCGATGCTAGGAGATTCATCATACCTCATAACAAAAATCTCACAATCTTCACTGCATTGTTTTGAATGCATTTCCAAAATTGTTGTTCTGTCTTTTTCATCATCACTAAAATCATCTCGGTTCCCTGTTATGCATGATTCCTGCAAAAAGGCAATTTTTCCAAACTCAAGGGTCTCAACTTCACTACTGTCCTCAACTTGATTTGGCTGCAACAAGTCACTGTGTTTATTGTTTCCACAGATGTGACCAATATTCCAAGCCTCTTGACATGTGAAAAAATGTTGCTCTTTCCTAAGCTGATTCTTGCTGATTCGCGGAAGACCTGCAACCTGTGAACCATAAGAATTAACTTTCTTTTCTATCAACTGCTTTTTCAACCTTTCTGGGGCAACAAGCTCATCTGTTCCAGATTTTACTTCAGTTGATGAGTGTGGTCTCAACCACTTAGGATGCTTTAATAAATTTGTTATATTTTTCTGGTATGCCATAAAATTTTGATTAAATTCTTTCAGAGCTTTTTCAATTTTCACACTGAAATCATCATCAAGTGACCTCACAGGTACCTTTGGAAGGAAAGTAGGAAACTGCCTGTACATCCCTGAACATGGGCAATATGTTATTTTACTATTCATCTCTGCACTCTAAAATTATCACAAGCCTTAACTGTAATATACCCTACTGTATTTAACCCAACACATGCAATCTCACACTCAGATTCAATTTTTCAAACAGTTTGCTGCTGATGGTGATCTATAAAATCTGTTCAATTGTTTCCAGAAATTCTAATCTCTTATAGAGATTTTTCCCAAATACTTCCTTTACTATTCAAGGTTTTATTATTGCACCAGTAAGGTTCGGATATTTTCTTAAGCATTTGACTATCAACTCATATAATTATTTATTTCATACATAATACCAGAACAGCAGACATTTTTATCAAATAATGAAATTTATATGCAAATATACAAGGAGGCAAAGTCTAAATTATATTGCAATGGTAACAATGCTGACCTGTGATTTGAGGGTGTTGAATGATACATCTAATTTCATAGATCCGTAGCTTCAATCCTGAGATTACATAACTCTATCAATCGCTGGAAATGGATGCTCAAGGAATTTATATGATAAATATTCCCAATTTATCCTGTGATAATCTATATTTATTACATGCAGTTGTATGAATGAAAATCATGATGTCATTATGTTTCCTTCAATTGGTGTTGCTCTGTTTCGTAAACAATCCACAAAATCCCTCTCTTCGTCATCAATTAATAATCCTTAATATCCATGTCGTTGAATGAGCTTCTACCAGAAAAATAACATTTGCGGCTCCTAAATGTTCTAATGAAATATACAATGCCAAGGACAAATGTTATTATGTGAAATCCGAAATCCAACTTTAAACTTGCATAATCTCACTTCTGCGTGACCATTTCAAAGGGAGACACAACACCTAAAAAATAATCATCGGCTCTTTGTAAAAAATCCAACTTTGATGGCAGCAAAGGAAAACTCACACAAACTCCCAATAATAATAATGCTAGCAAATAGCCCTTAAATCAAACTACACAACACTCTGAATATATATTTTGCAAATTTAATTGATGTCTCTAAATTCTTGAAATTATCTACGCTGTAAAAACTCTAAAATTTCTCCAAATGTTGCTTGTGAACACAAATCCTCTAATTTTTGCAACTTTCACAATCTTGATAAACCAGAAATTTGTCTTCGAACTACCCAATATGCTGGCAGAAAAAACTAGCTCTGATACCATTGTAATAACCCTCCCTATCTAGTTCTCTAGGGGTTTGCCAATTCTTAACCTTTTTCGTGAATTTTTAATATACAAAATCACAAACATAGAGCAATCCAGAATTTTCAAAAATATTGCTTTATTCTTATATTAAAACTAGGGCACAAATTACAATGCAAATACCTCAAATACTGATGAAACCCTAGTCATCTCCGTACTCTATAAATGATGATGAAGGCTCAGCCCTTCCGATGTGAATATTGTGTGGTGTCCCATCTCCAAATATTCCCTATATAATCTCTGAATGACCTTGTGTGGTAACCCAACTCAGAAGTCTTTAAAACTGAAGTCCAACTACAATCCCTGTGTGGAAATGCCTAGATTGACCTAAGGGTAATCTTGCAACCCCGAAGCCAATGTCCCTATAAGAGGTTGTCATCTCTCACAAGCTCTAGAATCTCTATAAATGGCTCTGCCAGAGAGTCCTCCAAAAAACCAGAGATAAAAATATTAATCTTCGCATATCTCCAAATGAACTCAAATCCTCATTTTATCTCCTCCATAGGTCGACTTAGGGTTAGGTCACTTTTAGGGTGGGCAAATATAATTTTATCAATTTTTAATTCCACCTTATGTCTCCTTAATTTATTCACCCCCTTATGCCTAGGCTTAACGACTTTTTAAGTCGTCACTTAAAATGGCCCCTTTTAAGTATAAAATGATTTTATAATAAAATAAAGTCACTAACTTTACAAAATTAAATTAAATAATCACTTTATTAATTTTATCTTCGACCATTAAAATATCCAACATCTGCCCATTCGAATTGAAATCCACGAATGGTTTTGGACACCCATTTCACTGAAGAATATCACTGCACTGTCTGTTGTCCACTAAAACCCTAAAAATGGACATGGTTAAAAATAGTAACTTTGATCAAACAAATCTCCGAATGAGCCCAAACGACCATCAATCAATAGCTCTCTTGGTACTGACAAATATTTTGATATCTCCAATGGCTCCCCTCCATCTGACTTAGCCTACGGGAGCTGGTGTATAGGCTAATCTTCTCTGCACCTGACTGCATAGAAAAGGGGACATTACATCTTGGGTTTATCAACCTGGTGTAGGGAATCCACAATTTCCATGTTCCAAATAGCCTTTGCCTTCATGCCACCTTCAAATATGGGAACACCAACTCCCTATAGACTTTCAGGCTTGGGTCTATGACTACCCCTTTCAACGGTTGGCTTTATATGTCTAGTCATCACTCTCCTCTCGAATTTTAGTCCAAGTTTGATCATTTGCTCTGTTAGGAAGTTTTATCTTCAGGTCACCTAGTCACGGATGATAGTTTTTTTGCCACTTCTCTTGACAAAGTCCACCTTGGGTTAGTCCCTAGATCGTATTGGGATCCAATGATGACTAAGAACTCTTGTGTCTACTTTGGGCTGTTATTTCACCCCAGAGCTTCACTTCCCTTAGGCATCTCAGAGTCCTCCTACATTATTCCTTGTTTAGTGATCCCTCATCAACCATACTTAATATTTTCTTCCCTGCCATGGCCATCATTGAGCCTGACACCCTAAACCTGGAACTTGATATCGAAACCATCCTTAAAAACCATGGTTTTCTTGCTTTCCTTGGGAAGTTCAGGGGTATTGGTGATGTAATCACGAGGGATTTTATTAACTCTTGGGTTAATGGTCAGGTTACTATTAGAGGGATGAAATTTAATGTCATCACAACCCTTTTAGCAGAGATCACTGAGCTTCCTAATGAGGGTTTTAAGCTCCATAGGGATAACCACACAATTCAGGAGGAGTTGAAGCACTTTTATGACAAGGGCAAGAAGCTGGTGAGAAATGATAAGGGCATCATTCAAAAGGATTTACTTGAGCCATGGTGTAGAGTGTTGATCCCTGTGATGTTGTACATCACAATCGACAAGATCAATGACCCATTGAGAAGATTTCACTTAGCTGTCCTCAACCTTCTCAAGGATGTTAAAGAAGTGAACGTGCCTGAATACCTCCGAAGATCCATGGAGGTATCCATTGAGAATGTTCACAAGAAATTCTCAACCCATGTAAAACATCAAGGGCTTTTTTTGGTCATCTATGATCATATGCTTGAGATGGTGGCAGCCAAGGTGGCTACGAGCCCTATCGTTTGTATCGAAGAGGATCAATCGACGATTGAAGTAGGGTTGTGCAAGGATGAACAACTACAGATCGTGCAATCGCAAAAGCAAAAGAAAGTACCTTGAACAACTTATGAAGTATATTTAATCCACAATAACTGAAAGCATTGAACCTGAGCTGGATCAATCCCTCATGGATGCCATATTGATGACCAGGGCCAGGCGTGACCCCTCGGAGATCTTAACTCAAATGCTAGAAAATATATATCAGTCTCAATAAAAAGCCTTAACCGGCCTTCAACATGTGATTAGAGTGTCCAAAGCTATATCAGCCAGCAAAAGTGAAACATTCAAGGCCATCCTTCCTGACCCAACCAACGAGAAGGAAAGCATTGATATGCTAATCCCAAAGTAAGTTTGGTTTTTTCTGGGTTTTTTGGTCTATTTGTTTTGGGTGGTTTTCGATTTTTGTTCTTCCTCCCCCCAACTTTCCCTTCATGTTGGTTGGTTTCCCCTAGCTAGTTATGTTTAGTGCTACTTCTGGTTTGATTTCCCCTAGCTAGTTCTGTTTAGTGTTGCTTCTAGTTTGGTTTTTGCAAGTGTACCTTTGTCTGCATGGGTTTAAACCTTTTATGTTTTCCCCATTTTTCATTGTACAAAATTTAGAACCTTTCAAAACCCTTTCCACCAATAAAAAAATATAACTTTCCAGTAAGTTGGAATTGTTGACTCAAAGTGACATGGCTGGTCTGAGAGAATATGACTATTAAACAAAGTATCAAATAAAATCTTCGATTAAGTATCGAGAAAACAAACTATTGCATAATACCTTGAAAAAGGTTTGCAAGGCCTGGTAGACCACGCATCTAGTTTTGCTTAGAGCTTTTACACAAGGGAGCGTAAAGCAAACCCAAAAAAAGTTTAAACTTTATTTATACGTGGACCCATGGATTTACAAGCGAGATCGAGCAATGACATAATGGTTGTGGTAGGCATCCTCATTCTTTGTCTTATTATTCTTCTTGTTCTCCTTGCTGGATTTCATCGATAACGTCGATGTTTTTTATGATGCGGCTTTCTGGTTTTGGAGTGTGAATGCCTCTTGCTGTGCAGGAATTTGGGAAAGCTTCCTGACAATATATTGTAAAAGAAAATTTTGAATCTTTCTCGTGGAAGTCTTTGGTCGCTCCATGAACACCATGGCCTTGGGGGCCATATAATGCAGCAGTATCTCTCTACAGAAAGACAGGATGTCCTCTTCCTTTACCTTTTGCTTGGTGTTGATAAAGGCGCAGGGCATCTAACCCTAGATAGAATGAGGTATTTTTTAGAAATATTAATCTATATTTCATGCCTCTACCCAACTGCGCTCCAAACTTGGGTGAAGTCGGACTGTGCTCACGAAGTCGGGCATCCCGATAAATTTTTTGACTTGACGTCGCACGTGCCTTCTGATAGATGTGACGTCTGATAGATCCGATCGCCGCATAAGTTAATGCCAGTTCGGCGATTGGTCAAAAACCCTAGTTTAGGGTTTGTCAGAACCTGTCAGAGGATAACCTCTATCTTCCTCTCCTCATGGCTATATAAGGCAGTTCGGGTCTTCAGACAAAGTGTGGAGAGTGGGGGAAACTTGGAGAAATAGGCAAGAGAAAAACAGTCATTCGTAGAGTAGCAGACGAGATCATTTCAGTGAGCAGTGTAGCTCATCTTTTTAATGTCCGAGCAGCAGACTCAACATTTGTTTTCCCTCTCAGTTTATCCTGCAGCTTTAGTCTATAGATGTTAGTTTTTCCTTAGTTGAGGACTTTTGTAACCCTCGTCTTATAAGAATAAAATTCGTTGTTGTTTAAGGCATCTGTAGGGTTTGCGGTTATCTTTATCTACATAAAATCTGTTGTTGTTTGTACAATCACCTCAGAGCATTTTTATTTCATGTTCTATAAGTTTGAACTCAGATCCCAAACATTGCATTCAGATTCGGTGTTTCTCTCCTCCCATATAGTTCTTGCCAAGCCAAGGAAACCATCGCGGTAGCCGCGCAAGCCTTCGAACAACAAAATTTTGCAAGGCAAAAATTTGCCTAAGTTTGGAGCTGTCCACCCGACTGCGTAGTGAAGTCGGACTTCGTTGCCTTTGACCAGCGTAGTTGGGCGTTGACCAGCCGCTCCCGACTTAAGCACTTTATTTTGTGCGTAGCCCGATTGCGCACATTTTTCGTGCACAACCTGACTACGCATAAGATCTCGTGCGCAGCCCGACTGTGCAAGTTTTACTTGTGTAACCTGACTACACAAAATTTAGGAGCGCAACCTAACTTCGGGTGTGCAACCTGACTTCGGCTACGCATCCTGACTTCGGGCCCCCTTCGCCTTGTGCTCTCGATCCCGTCAAAAAAAAAAACTAAAACTTCAAATTGGTATCAGAGCTACTGATCCCTTGATGCGGAGACCGAAGTAGAATGGCTTCCAGTAGCAACAACTTGCAGTTGCAGATCCCACGCTTCAACGGGAAGAATTACGATTACTAGAGCATCCAGATGAAGATCCTATTCGGATCTCAGGAGCTATGGGAGTTAGTCGAGAATGGCTACCCAAAATCGGTAGATGCAGTAGCACTGGCCGCCCTCTCTCAAGCAGACAAGGACCTGTTGAAGGAGAACACGAAGAAGGACCAGAAGGCCCTCTTCTACATCATGCAAGCGGTCGAGGAGTCCATCTTCCCGTGGATCACATCAGCCACCAAGGCGAAGTAGGCCTAGGAGATTTTGGCCAGCTCGTACCAGGGCACCAATAAGGTAAAGTTGGTGAAGCTACAGATGCTCAGGAGGGAGTTTGAAAATATACAGATGAGTGAGTCCGAGTCCATGAGTGATTTCTTCACCCGAACGATGGACATTATCAACCAGATGCGGTTGAATGGAGAAATTATGCAGAGCCAGAGAATCATGGAGAAAATTCTTAGAAGTCTGCCTGCCAAGTTTGACTCGGTTGTGATAGCAATCGAAGAGTCGAGGGATCTGACAACCCTCTCGATAGACGAGCTCATGGGTTCATTGTAGACACATGAACAGAGGTTGAGCCATTCATCTCAGACCTCTCTAGAGCAAGCATTCAAGGCTCAGGTCTCATTCTGAGACAGTGACAGACAAGATTCCCACCATGGTGCCTCTAGTTCTCATAGAGCAAGAGGTAGAGGCAGGCATGGGAAAGGCAACAAGCAAGGAGGATGGTCAAACCCTAGCGAAGGAGAGACCAACTATAATTTCCATCAGCAAGGTGGAAGAGGCAGTTCAAAAAATTAGCAAGCTGGATCTAGTCAGAAGAAGGACATGTCAAAGGTCCAGTGCTATTTCTGCAAGAAGTTCGGCCATTACATCTCACAGTGCAGAAAATGGATGGCCAAGGAGAACCAGTAGCAAGCCCATTACACGGATGAAACTGGAAATATGGCAGGAGGAAACATGTTGTTGACTTGCAACATTGAGGAGGAGTGCCAGAAGAATATCTGGTATTTAGACAGTGGGTGCAACAACCACATGACGGGGAACAAGGAGATGTTCTCCCAACTAGATGAAACAGTCCAGTCTGAGGTGAATATGGGGAACAACAACAAGGTTCCCATAATGGGGAAAGGAAAGATCCTCATCCACACTAGGCATGGCAAATAGAAGCAGATCTGTGATGTCTACTATGTGCCTGGCCTGAAGCACAACCTACTGAGCGTTGGACAGCTCGTGCAAAAGGGACATACGATCCAGTTCAAATATGGAGCTTGCACCATCAGAGACAAGTCGCATGGGCAGATTGCTATCGTGTCCATGACGAAGAATAAAATGTTTCCACTGTAGATTCAGAATGAATCATTGATGTCTCTGAGTGCAGTTGTGAAAGATGCTACCTGGTTGTGGCATCTCAGATTTGGTCACCTAAACTTTAGTGGCCTGAATCAACTACACAAGAAGCAGATGGTGAAGGGTTTACCCCTGATAGAGCAACAAAATCAAGTTTGTGAGGGCTGCTTAGTCAGAAAACAACATAGGGATTCGTTCCCTTTCGGTCAGTCTTGGAGAGCATCATAGCCACTGGAGTTGGTGCACTCAGACATTTGTGGTCCGATGCAGACCAGCATGTTTGTCGATAACAAATACTTCTTAACGTTCATAGATGACTTCAACCGAAAGACTTGGATCTATGCCATCAAGCTGAAGTCAGAAGCATTTGCTAGATTCAAGGAGTTCAAGGCTCTGGTGGAGAAACAGAGTGGATATCAGATCAAGACTCTCAGGATAGATGGTGGAGGTGAATACATCTCCAATGAATTCCATAACTACTACAAGCAGCACAGAATTCGAAGGCAGTTCACTACCAGATACATGCCACAGTAGAACGACGTAGCTGAGAGGAAGAACCGGACCATCATGGAGATGGCATGAAGCATGATGAAGGCGAAGGGATTGCCACACGAATTTTGGGCAGAGGCTATAACATGTGTAGTCTACCTGTTGAACAGATGTCCCACCAAAAGCGTGAAGGAAAAAATCCCTCAGGAGGCCTAGAGCGGTGTGAAGCCAAGTGTGGCTCACTTGCGTGTGTTCGGGTGCATTGCATATGCACATGTTCTAGAAGAGAAGCGATAAAAGTTGGATGATAGAGCTGAGAAGTGCATTTTCATAGGGTATAGTGAGCAGGCGAAGGCATATAGGTTGTACAACCCTGTGACAAAGAAGCTCATCATCAGTCGTGATGTGAAATTTCTTGAAGATGAAGCCTGGAACTGGAAGTCGAAGACTGGCCAGTCAGAGCCAGCAGTAGTAGAGTCTGTTGACTTGGAAGAAGGAAGTGTGCAGCCACCTGCAACCTCTAGTAGCAATAGCGATGCCAGCAGTAGCATAGCCACTCCATCTCGGTCACCTCCACGTGCAAGTAGAATCCAGAACCTAGTGACACCAGCAAAGACAAGGAGCTTGCAAGAAATCTATGAGGCAACCCAAACCCATGTAGATGAAGAGTACTCTAACTTTGCATTCTTTACTAAAGTTGATCCAATAGAGTTTGAAGATGCAAGTCAGAATCAGAAGTGGGTGCAGGCTATGGACGAGGAGATTGAAGCCATTGAAAAGAATGATACATGGCAACTGACAGATCTTCTAGTAGGGAAGAAGACCATTGGGGTCAAGTGGGTGTATAAGACAAATTTCAACGCCCAAGGAGACGTTGACAAGCATAAGGCCATACTGGTGGCAAAGGGCTACAAGCAAAATTCAAGCATCGATTACCATGAGGTTTATGCGCCTATAGCCCGACTTGACACAGTCAAGATGATCCTAGCATTGGCAGCCCAACAGGGTTGGAAGATGTACCAGATGGATGTCAAGTCAGCCTTCCTCAACGGAGTGTTGGAGGAAGAGGTCTACATAGACCAGCCACTAGGTTACAAAATTGAAGGCCAGGAGGGCAAAGTCCTGAAGCTGAAGAAGGCCCTATATGATTTGAAGCAGGCACCTCGGGCTTGGTATAGTCGGATTGATAGTTATTTTTAGGAAAATGGGTTTGTAAAATGCCCATATGAGCACACCCTATACATGAAGACAAATGATGTAGGTGAGCTCATAATCATCTGTCTGTATGTGGATGATTTAATTTACACTGGCAACAACACAACACTATTTTCCCAGTTTAGAACAACCATGAAGAAGGAGTTCGAGATGACGGACTTAGGGCTGATGAAGTATTTTCTCGGCATTGAAGTTGACCAATCGACAGATGGCATCTTCATTTCTTAGGGTAAGTATGCGAAGGATGTCCTAAAGCGGTTCAATATGGAGGACAACAAACCTACCATCACACCTATAGCCATAGGTTTGAAGCTGAGCAAGTTGGATTCAGGGAGGAATGTAGATCCAATGCTATTCAAGAGGCTAGTTGGCAGTCTGATGTATTTGACTGCAACTCGGCCAGATATGATGTTCGAAGTTAGTCTGATCAGCCATTTTATGGAGACTCCGAAGGACACGCACTGGCAAGCAGGCAAGAGGATCTTATGCTATGTCAATGGGATGCGAAACAATGGCCTATTTTATGCCAGACAGGACCAGTTGGAACTGGTGGGCTTCACAGACAGTGACTGGGCTGGCAGCACCGACGATCGAAAGAGCACCTCCGGGTATGCTTTCCATCTCGGATTAGGGGCAGTCTCATGGGCGTCCAAGAAGCAACCCATCGTTGCGTTGTCCATAGTTGAAGCAGAATATGTCACCGCCACATCAGCCGCATGCCAGGAAGTTTGGCTACGAAGAGTTCTGAGTGAACTGAACTATCCTTCGAAAGGTGCGACAACAATTTTTTGTGATAACAATTTGGCCATTGCACTATCAAAGGATCCCGTGTTCCATGGCCGAATGAAGCACATCGATATTCGTTATCACTTCATCAGAGAGTTGGTGAAGTCCAAAGAAATTCAACTACAGTTTTGCAGATCCAAGGAGCAGTTGGCAGATATTTTCATGAAGCCTTTGAAGGAGGAAGACTTTAGCAGATTGCGTGAGCAGCTTGGAGTCAAAGCGCTCATGAAATCAAGTTTAAAGGAGGGTGTTAGAAATATTAATCCAGATTTCATGCCTCCGTCCAACTATGCTTTGAACTTGGGCGAAGCCGGACTACGCTCGCGAAGTCGGGCATCCCAAAAAAATTTTTGACTTGATGTCGCATGTGCCTTCTGAAAGATGTGACGTCTGATAGATCCGATCACCGCATAAGTTAATGCCAGTTTGGTGATTGGTCAGAAACCCTAGTTCAGGGTCTGTCAGAACCTGTCAGAGGATAACCTCTATCTTCCTCTCCCTGCGACTATATAAGGTAGTTCGGGTCTTCAGACAAAGTGTGGAGAGTGGGGGAAATTTGGAGAAATAGACAAGAGAAAAATAGTCATTCGTAGAGTAGTAGACAAGATCATTTTAGTGAGTAGTGTAGCTCATCTGTTTAATGTCCGAGCAGCAGACTCGACATTTGTTTTCCCTCTTAGTTTATCCTGCAGCTTTAGTCTATAGATGTTAGTTTTTCCTCAATTGAGGACTTTTGTAACCCTCATCTTATAAGAATAAAATTTGTTGTTGTTTAAGGCATCTGTAGGGTTTGCGGTTATCTTTGTCTACATAAAATATGTTGTTGTTTGTACAATCACCTCAGAGCATTTTTATTTCGTGTTCTATAAGTTTGAACTCAGATCCCAAACATTGCATTCAGATTCGGTGTTTCTCTCCTCCCATACAGTTCTTGCCAAGCCAAGGAAACCATCGCTGTAGCCACACAAGCCTTCGAACAACAAAATTTTGCAAGGCAAAAATTTGCCTAAGTCTGGAGCTGTCCACCCGACTATGCAGCGAAGTCGGACTTTGCTGCCTTTGACTAGCGCAGTCGGGCGTTGACCAGCCGCTTCTCGACTTGAGCACTTTATTTTGTGCGTAGCCCGATTGCGCACATTTTTTGTGCACAACTCGACTGTGCACAAGATCCCGTGTGCAGCCTGACTACGCAAAATTCGGGAGCACAATCGGACTTCGGGAGCGCAACCCAACTTCGGGTGTGCAACCCGACTTTGGGCCCCCCTTCGCCCTGTGCTCCTAATCCCGTCGAAGAAAAAAACTAACACTTTAGCATTGCGACCACTGCTGCCTCCGTAACGAGAGGGTGAGTGTACAGAAGCGAGTATTATTTCCACTTTCGAATTCGACTGTTGTGAGGACACCTATCAATGCGCTCGCCTAACACGAAGAAAAGAGTCAGTGTAAAACGTAATGCAAAGCCGTCATCTTTAGCTTGTGGCCAGACATGGGAACATATTTATCATCGTGGACTTTGATAGGGTGGAACGCGGTTTAATTTCGAGGCCTTCTCTGCCCTCAGCACCAACACCGACTAAGCTATTACAAATTATATAATGATATCTAGTTCAATTTCTTGGATGGTTATGTTTTATTGATATTTGTTTTTATTCAACCAAACTAATAAAGATTATAAAAATTTATTTTTTAAAATAAATAAATAAATATTAAACCAGTTTTATCATTGAGATATGTAACAATATACTAGTGTTATCATTGTAGTTTAAGTACCGATAGGAATTGAACCTTTATGCCCTCTATAATTAATTTTTTTATCAAAACATTATTATTAGTTAAATTATTTAATATATTTAATTTTTAAGATATTTTTTAGATACTCTTTTTATTAATATATATTATTTTTACTAATAATTAAAATACATTTAAAATAATGTTATTTTTTTAAAAGTTATATGCGAAGGAACCAAATACATTGTATAGCTTGATGTGACTAAGTTTATGTAAAAGGGAAAGGGAAACCCTTTTAAAACCTTAGTTTATGTAAAAGGGAAAGGGAAACCCTTTTAAAACCTTACTTTATAAAATAAATATAAACATTATATATGTTATTAGGTCATTTATAAACATTATATATGTTATTAGGTCATTTGTTTTTTTTATCAAAAATATTTTTTCTTATCCTAAATCAATAATTATCCACTATTAAATTATTGATATATTTTCATTAAGAGATAGAATCTCCCTTATCTAATTACCTCTTAAAACTACAACTAAGGTAAAATAACAACACAACAATTGACTAAATTATCTTCCACCTTATTTCCTTCTTTGTCGACATGTTAATTAAATGACATCCAAAATTATGCTAGTGTTGATTCAACCTCTACATATTTTCTCATAGCATTAATAATAATCTATTAATCCCTTTCAATTGAAATGTATCTTTATTCCTTTTCCATGAATATCTTGATCCGTATAAGATGTTTGTTATCCTCTACATAGCTATTTGTTGAAGTTTTGTATCATTATGAGTATGTGAGAAAAATATTTCTTTCATTATCCTAAAAATCACCACCTCTTCTAAGATTTCTAGGGTATTATTTGAAATCATCATCAAGTTTATGTTTGATGAACTAAACTTCTAGAGATTTCTGTTTTACTATGAATTGATGTAAATCCTTTGCATAAAGTACATTATCGCAAATCACCCCTTCATGTTAGACAATTATCAATAATAGTGAAAGCCCTCTTCTATGTCTCTTCTACCATTCAAATTTTATCATCCATGTAAACATCACTTCCATAGTTATCCAAGGATATTGGAATGGATAATACACCATTTTTTATACTTCTTTATTTTTCAAAAGGGGCCTCTATTTAATCCTATCTAGTGTTCTTCCTCCATATGTATCTTATGGTTTCTTCTCAAAAAAGCATAACTTAAGGATAAGGAATAAATGTCATTTTTAAATCTCAAAATCACTATTGTTGCTTTCATGTTTATACAATTTTGTTGTTTGGTTTTATCTCATTAAAAACATCAAACAGTAGGCGTTCACATTGTTTCTAACTTAAAATTTAATGAAAATCTTAGAATGTCTCTCTTGGAATGAAAGAATCTAATATATGTAGTTTCATCAAATTATTTACTTTGATTTCAATAAAAGTGCACACAATAGATGCTCTAGTATACAAATAGCTACTAGTGAGTGATGGTATAGTTAATGGAGCTATAATGTATATAAATTTAGATACATAGAAACAAGATGGAATCTAAGTAAATTGAATGGACTTAGATGGTTCTATAGGAGTTATAGTGGATCATAGTGGTTTTTAAGTAATATTTGAGTGTTATCTAATTCATGACTTAAATAGGGAAGAAAATTAAAGGTAATCTAAGCATAATTTACCTATAGGCTTATTCATTGACTTTCTTATATGTCATTAACAAATACAGGATACAAATATACTTACCTTGAATTTAGATTTTAAATTTTCCCTTGTATATGTTTTTACCTTGCAAGGTGCCTATTTTTCCACAAAGTGGAGTAAGAATTAAATGAATTATATAAATAAGATACCCCAAAAAAATAAAACAAGAAGACATGATCAAGTGAAAATGGGATCCTAAGCCACCATAACTATGTAGTAAATCAAAGTGATTATATTCAATTTACTTGTAATTAATTAGAACAAATGCATGGTGTTGTGCATAACTTTAATGCCACTATGATTTTACAAAATTTGATAAAATTGGGTTTGCATGAAACTCTTTCATGCATCCTAAGCCACATCCAAGCCTTTGCCTAAGCGTAATTTTGTACAAATACAATTTTGAGTAAAATTATTAATTCATCCACCCTCTATTATGGCATATGATGTGGTGAGGGGGAGGAGGGCAAGATAAGAGGGTAAAAAATGTTTTGCATAAAACTAGTTTCATGCAAAATAGCTATGACTACAAAAAGGTAATAAAGGGGACTAACAACCCCATTTGTCTCTACACAATTGTGAGAAAATTAATGTTTATTCTTCATGAAAATATGTTTACATGAATCATGAGACCACACCATTCTATTGTATAACATTTATTACTACCTATAGCATAAGCAATGTTTATCCACATTTTCTATCATTGATAGTCCATATTCAACTAGATAGACCTCAAGTCATAATCAAATTTTTTGACAAGGAGTTTCTTATTTAAAAATAAAGAAGAAGGTTTTTTCATAAAGCAGGAGAATTTTCCTTGAAAAGTAAATGTTCTTTCAAAAAGGGGGTTATTTTTAAATTCAAAAGGGTGAATTTCAAACTCACGATTTTCAAAAAAGTGGATTAGATTTTAAAATTAGTTTTCTTTTTCATTATGAATATATGCAATACGAAATGGATTATGTTGATAGCAAAAAATATTATATATATATATATATATATATATATATATATATATATATATATATATATCATTAAAAATAGAATACCAAAGAAACCCTAGTATTCATAAAAGCCTAACTTTAATTCATAATAATATAATTCAATTTATTGAAAGAATAAATCGATTCAAAAACCTATAACCAAACATGCAGGGTTATGCATAAGGGGTTGGACTCAAAATGTACTTGTAAAAAATGGCAAATCGTAATTAAAATCAATGAGAATCAAGGCAAATCATAATCAAATCAAATCAATCATCTTCACACAAAATTTGGGGCATTTTAAGCCCTAAAAAGTAAGTTTATATTTGGGTCCATTTTTTACCCATTAAATAACCTTATAACTTTGTAAAAACACCACCATTAGATCATTCTTGAAAAGAGCTTTGCAACGAGTATAAATATGCCTATGTTTGGATATATATTGTGGTGAATTAACCTTAAGAAACAATTATTACAAAAAATTTTAGGCGAATGGGCCAACATCGAGGGTCCTCATATTCACCAATTTCCAATTTTGAAAATCCTAATATTCACCCAATTTGCAAATATTCTCCACTATGCATAACCCTACAAACATGTATCCTATTATCAAATATTATATGAAGGATAATTACTGAGGGGAAACAATTTATTAATAGCTTGATGACTATTTTTCCAAGTCCTTGCTACTAAAGGAGTAACCCTATTATGATAGCATGAGGACAATTCAAGGGTATAGGGCGACCAAGTGTATATACCTACATAAGGTTGTATCCATTTATTCATAATCTATTTGTGTACAAGGAAAACTATTTAAAAATGATAATATCCCATAATATTTTACCTTAATGGTTCATGTTGGATTTGATAATAATATAAGTGTTTAATATATTTCAATACTAGATTATGAATGGTGGGTTTAGGTCATTTGTGTGATAGTCTAGATTTTATAAGAATAGTGCTTGGAAATGAGGTGTACTTTAGGGATTTATGGTGGAAGAAACCAAAAATAATTGAAGTGTCTAAGCCATCTAGGTATAGAAAAGTGGAGGAGATAGTCAATAAGCTTCACTAATCACTTTCTAATCACATTACTAAAATTACATGACCCCTTCATTATATATACGAGTAAGAGGATACCATTTGTAAATACATGGCTACTATATCTTCTCTTCAAGACCCACCCATACATGAGATTAGGTGTTGAAATTGTTAAAAAGATAAAGCATATTCATTAATTTTTATCAATGTTTGTATTCATATGATAGAAGTATATGCACGTGTAATCAATAAAGTATAAGGTTGGGATTTACAACTACTTTCCAAATTCCTATAAATTTTGTAACCAGAAGGTGAATACATAAACATGACATAATATTCACAAAATTCCCCCTATTATATTAATGCTCAATCGAAGTATGTGCAAAACAATTTCTAGTTTTCTCAAACTTTACACATACAAGAAACTTTCTCAAAATATTTGTGCATTGCTCCTCCATGGGAAAAAAATAAAATTCTATGTTGTGTTCTTGAACATGTTCACATATAAAATGACAATGAACCTCAATGTGTTTTATGTGCTCATGGAAAACTAAATTGCAAATAAAATTTAGAACTCCTTGATAGTCATGACTCAATATTGTTAGTTTCTTTTGTGGGCTGCCCATTCTTGACAAGATGCAATGTAACCATATTTTATTGCAAACAAATATTCCTACAACATGATTTTTAGCCTCAGTGGATGAATTTTTTTTTATCAGTTAAAAATATTATATTAGAAAGGGTTTTAGTAGGGACCCAAAACCTGATTAAAAAAGGCAAAACCTACCAAAAACAACACTAACCAGAAAAAATCAGAAGTAGAACAAAACCAGAGAAATAAAACTTGGTTTAAATATCAACCAACAAAGAATCCAAATAAAATACCAACTAAAGGCTATCCTCAGCCACCGCTAAGAGAGAACAAAAAAGGCACAAAGAGGTGGGAGAAATGGGAAACCCCAAAAAAGAGCACATAACAACAACCAACAACTATTTCTCAGAGGTATGCTTAGTTGTGAGATCATGTAGGCTTGCAGTGAAAAAATCCACTTTAGCATTACTGACATTGATAGGGGACTCCTCAATATTGACCTTATTATTCTTTTTCTTAGTATCAGGATCATTTATGTCCTTTTTCAAAGAAAGATCTTCTGAAGAAATAGAGGCTCAAGGTATTGTGCAAATCAATAAGCTGAGCAATATTGTTAGTGGTTTATTTGATGATATACTCCTACAAAGAAATATTAGGGTCATCTTTGGTATCTTCTTCAGAGTAAATGACCATAGAATCCTATTGTTTTACTTTGTTCTTCAGATGCACAGAGGCACAAAGCGATTTTTTTACTGGTTCTATCTCTGGTTCAGTCTCCGATTTTAGATCAAAATCACTATCACTGTCACCTCAGTGGATGAATTAGAAACAACATACTACTTATTATTTCCCCAAGAAATTAGACTAGATCCCAAAAAGAATACATATACAAAAATAGATGTCCTATCATCAATGGATCCTATATAGTCTACATTTGTGAAACCTATTAAAAAGAATTGAGTATTATTCCTATAATCCAAATTATACTTATTCCTACCACATATCTATGTGAGTACTCACTATGTTGCTCTTCAATAAAATACCTTTAGTTCTTGTATAAATTATGAAAGATAATTCACAACATATCTAATGCCAAATTTGGTGTATATCATGTAATAAGACTCCTAATAAATTAGTGATAGATATTTCCATTCACCTTTGGATATGGATTATAATATGATAGTTATAACCCTACTTCCATTGGAGTATTCATGGATTTGCAATTTGTTATCCAAAACTTCTCGAGTGATATATTAGAATACTTTATTTATTATATGAGCACATGATTATTATTTTACAACACCTCCAAGCCAAGAAACTAGTACATTAGTTTGAGATCAGTCATGTTAAATGAATGATTCAATATATTCTTGGTCTCTTTAATCAACTTCACTAAACTTCTAGTGATGACCAAGTCATCAACATACACAATTATGATGAAAACACCTCTTCCTTTTCTTTCAAAGTATAGATTTTTATCATATGGAATAAGATGGAATCCATGACATAGTATATGCTCATTGATCTTCATATACTGAGCTATAGGTGCTATTTTCATCCCATAGATAGATTTTATGAGCTTTCATACTCTATTGACTAGGTATGATGAGTCCCTTTGATTGTATCATGTAGAATTCATTGATTTTGCTACTGATAAATGCACTCTTTATGTCCGTTTGATGCAACTTCTATCCAAATTGTGTATCTAGTGAAAACTATTTGAATGGTTTGTATCTTCACTATTGGTGAAAAAGTTTCATCATAGTCAATTACTTGTTTTTGTATATATAATTTTGCAACAAGTTTTAATTATATTTATTGATGCTCTTAATATCTTTGTATTTGGTCTTGAATACCAACTTACAACCAATGGGTTTTTTACGAGGAGAAATATTAATAAGTTATCATGTCCTATTCTTCATCAATGTTTGATACTTGATGTCCATTGTATCCTTCTAATACTTTGACACAGGAGCTTTATGAAGTGTTGAAGATTCATTTGTCTACACTATAGTTCTCATAAAGGCTAGGTTGAACTCAATTTAAATTTTACTCTGTGTTCTTAGTCCAAAACTAGATGTATCTAGAACATAATTCAAGTTTGCATCACAAATTATATTGAGATATCACTTGGGTCTATGGATGGAACTTAAAGTGGATGGTCTTCGATCATCAACTCAATCAACTCTATTAGGATCATCTCCTTCATACTTATTGAAATTAATATCCTCTCTCATAGGCTTCACCATAATCATTAGATAAGAAAAGAGCAAGTATTTTTTTAAATACATAGAGCTTATAAGAAGAGGTACAATCATTATTCTCATCAAACACAATATCTCTAATGATATAAAAATTCTTGGTATCAAGATCTATGAGATGATATCAAATCACTACTATATCCAATGAAGATATATCACTTGGATTTCTTCCTTAACTTCCTTCACTTCTACTTTGAAACATGTATGAATTTAGTGCATTCAAGCATGCAAATATGTGACATAGAAGTTTTACTTTTTACTTATGCTTATAAGTGTCACAATTCAATGAAAATGATTGTGTGTGGTTCAAAAAGTAAACTATAGTAAAAATATATTCTACTCAAAATGCTAGCTCCAACATGGCATCACTCAACATACATCATAGCATCTCCTTAATAGTATAATTTTTCCTCTTAGAAACTCTATTTTATTAAGGAATGTAGGTATTTTTTAATTGTCATTTCATTCCATGTTGCTTTAGGAAAGAAAACAATTTATTACTAGTGTACTTCCACTATATATTCGTAGAGTGCATAGATGAGACTATCAATAATCTTCTTGATAAGAGATTTGAACTCTTGGAAATAGTGAAAATATTCATACTTTGTATTTAAGTACACTGACATATGTCATGTAATATCATCAATGAAGAATTAAAAATATCTATAGTCACTAAAACTCCTATCCATGATTTCACATAGATTGGTATGCACTAGGTCAAGTGGATAAATTGCTCTATGACTTATTTAAGAAAATGGAGCCTAATATTTCCTTTTAGTCAAACAATTCATAGAAAGGTTGTGAGGCTTTGTCAAAGATATAGTTTCACATACCATATCATGATGTAGGAGTGACTTCAACTGAATGAACCTTATATATCCAAATTTCTTATTCCATAATGAGGCAATTTCATCTACCTTGGTATTCAATACTTTATTATCTTGTATCACAACTATGAGCTAGAACATCTTGTTTATTCCAATAACACTAGTAATGATCTACAATTCTCTCAAATGAGGTAATGTTTCTTTACACATATTTTAAAAATACCAACATATAAATAAGGATTATGAAACTATTTCATAGAAAACAAGTTCTTCATGAGGCTAGGCATGTAAAATATTTGAGTTATATTATAAGTATACTCTTTAGAACACAATCGAATATCACCAATTCTAGTAATGGTGTATGTCAAATTGTCAACAAGTGTTACTTTTCCATGGTAAGATGAATGGTCAAGGCTCATGAACCATTCCTTCTAGCTTATCATGTGTTTGGTAGCTCTTGAATTAATATATTAAATGGTATTTGATTTTGAAATAACATTAAGAGATTGAACTAAACAAACATAGTCTTTTCCTTCTATATTAGAATCTGCATCCTCAGATATATTTCTATGTTGGTATTGACATGTGTTCCTCCTTTTCCAATTAGAACTTTTTTCCTTTCCTCCTAATGAGTTCTTCAATTTATTATTGGATTATCTTTGTGAGAATGCATTATGCTAGCACTCTTGAAGGATGTGTCTTGATTTCCCATAGATAAAATATGTGATGTTTCTTTGTCCTTGATTTTATTTTTTCCTTTTATCTTTTTACTATTTTTTGTGTTTGATTGGGATATTCTACTTTTATTTTACTACATTGGTTTCTTACCTTTTTGATACATGAGAATAGCACATTCATATTTAGTATTTTTCTCTCAAATTGCCTCCTTCTATTGAAACAAATTCATAAGAGTCTCAAAAGTGAGACTTTGATTTGTCCTGTTTAAAGTTATTACCAAAATGCTAAATTTTTGTGGTAATAAATGTAACACTATTATAACAAGTACATCCTCATTGATGGTTTCTTCTAATTATTTTAGTGAGGCTCATAGCTTAGTAATCCATCATAGAATTACTTCCATATTCTCATTAGTCTCCATCTTCAAGGAATGGAATTTTAAGCTATATGTGCAAATTTGTATTTTGGTTCTTGGACTCAAACACCATACTTAGTTTATCCTATCCTTCCTTTGCAATTACAACATCATGAATATATGATTGGATATCATTGGACACATCAAAAATTATTATCAATCTAGCTTTCCAATCATCTTTATTAAATTTTATTTGTTCATTTGGGTTAGTGTCATGTCTTAGCACAATGTCAAATACTGCTTCCCAAAATTCTTCAATCTTTGGGTGAATCTTAAACTTTGTCTTCTATGTAGGATAGTTTTTACCTTTCAACAACTATGAATTAGAAAATAATATTTTTAGGGCATTAATAGCTATGGAAAATATTCACAATCTTATGAAAAATACTTCCACTAGAATAGGCTCAAAAGATATTTCCAACGGGTATAAATAAGTTTATACTTATGCAATATTTAATGCCTCCCATTGAAAGAAAACAACATGGTCTCACTAGGCAAAAAATAAGGTGTGTAGATTTGAGTTATTTTCTCTCCAACTTGAATCTTCAAGAAATGTTCTTGGAATATTCCATCAAAGTTCTAGGGTAATAAAAATGTAAATCATTGTCTTTTCAGCTAGATTGAATAATAATAATACAAATATTTTTTACGAGCTTCAAAGAGCCTTCCCACAAAGCATGTGGGATTTTATTTTTATTTTTTGTTGTTAATTATTTTATTTAGATATATAATTTGTATATTCTAGATATCTTATTCTTTATATGTAGTAAATCAATACTTTCCTCTCAATAAACTATGGGTAACAAGTATATATATATATATATATATATATATATATATATATATATATATATATATTTAAATTTGTAGCATGAGCCTTCAACTGATAACACTTCATTAGAAGTTAACTTTAAGATAACCCATGTAATGACTAGATCACAACTTCATAAAGATGCTCATCATGCTTCTTTATATGACCTTGTTTCTAGATGGCCTAGTTAATAGATGATAGAATCAAACTTCACTTTAGAAGACCTTTTTTATGATAGCTTTAGACGATAACAACTCCAAATAACAATAGCTTCAAATGGTAGCTCTATATGGAAGTTTTAGACAATAGCTATAGATAGTAGCAACTCTAGATAGTATCTCTACATGGTTTCTCTAGATGATTTCTTTAGATAACAACAAATTTAGATGAAATCTACAAATGATTGCTCTATATGGAAACAACTCTAGATGATGGCTATAGATGACCCATTCATAAAAAAAAATCTCTCTACTTCTATGTATCTTTGACATGAACCTAGTAGCAAGATACAAAGTGGATGATTCCCAACACATTCAAACTATAAGGCAATGCTCTAGATAACTCATTCTCTTTTTAAGTTGCACCAAATGATAACATGATTCTTTTTTAGATGCCAACTCTTTCAACATGAACTGCAAAATTATCTCATAGCTTTACAACTTCTCCAAGATTAAATAAATTCTTACAACACCTATAGATACAAACAAGAATAAAAATAATTTTTTTCTTCTCTAATTGGTGAAGGGGAAGGAAGTAAGCACAATCTCCCAAATGCAATGGATTAAAACAAAGTCAAATAACAAATTATTAGTATACCAAGTATATATATTATACAAATGTAAATATCATAAAATTTAATAAATTAAAATTAAAATGTAAGGTAGATATAAATATATCAAACCACATAAAAGATACCAAGATTACATGGAAATACCTATAAAGGGAAAAACCATGACCAAAATCATATCTCCACTTTTGTATTATCTTCAAAAAAATATACAAACCTTTTTACTCAAATGTGATTGGTTCAAATTACCAACATCTCAAGTAAACAATAGTATCTTAGTTAGCTCACATAGTTGGCTCATGTTATTTTTCTCTATATAGTTAACATTGTTACACCATAGGAAATTTAGTCCAAATATATAGTTTGGGCTATTCTCCCATTGGAAAATAGCCATGGAAGAAAACATCAACAACATGTTGATGCAGGAGCATCCGGCAACAGCAGGACAATCTGGCATCAACCGGATTTTCTAAGAAATTTGTTTTATTTTCCAAGGCAAAGTTGGGGAGGGGGTCGCGAAATCGCGACCCCAAAGGCTGCGGCAGGTCAAAGGCAGGTTTTGTCGCGATATCGTGACATCGCGACATCGTGATATCGCGACGTTTTCAGAGGCAAAGGCTCGAAGGGGATTTCTATCGTGATATCGCGACATTTTCGGAGGTAGAGGCACGAAGGGGATTTTCGTCGCGATATCGTGACGTCGCGATGTCATGACGTTTTCGAAGGCAGAAGCACGAAGGGGGTTTTCGTCGTGATATCGCGATGTCGCGATGTCATGACGTATTTGAAGGCAGAAGGCCAAGGCATAGGAGCTACGAAATCGTGGCTCCAAAGGCAAGGCAAAGGCAGAAGGGCACGGGGGTCGTGATACCGCGACATGTCACGATATCGTGACTTGTCATGATATCGCGGCCAGTTGAAGGCTGCTAAGGCACAAGGGCATGGGGGGTCGCGATACCATGACATGTCATGATATCACGACATGTCACGATATCGCAGCCAGTTGAAGGATGCTAAGGCACAAGGGCGCAGGGGTCGCGATACCGCGACATGTCGTGATATCGCGACCAGTTGAAGGCTGCCACGTGGATTAAAATATCACGGCCAAGAAGAAGATAGGCCGAAGTAGACACGGGGCTGCCACGTGTATTAAACAAATATGAAGGACACGGGGCTGCCACGTGTATTAAATAAAGATGAAGGCCACGTATATTAAAATAGAGATGACAGCCGCGTGTATTAAAACAAGGATAACCATCTCAAGGAAATATTCTGACAAGGCGACAGTTGCAGGCCATAGACAGTATGGGATGAGACAGTGGTGCAGAGGAACAGTCTGACCAAAACGACGTTTGCAGGGCAAGGGGGCGTCTTTAATGTAAGCTTCCATAGCGGATCGGGGCAGTTGCCCATTAATGGAGGGAAATTCGAAAACTTGCAGAGGAAGCGGACTTTCTTATTTTATTTTATAAATTCGCGCTGGTGGGCATTAATGGCATAGAGGGCCGAGACCTCGATAAAAATTGGGAATTTTGTAATAGTGGGAGGTGGTGGATTAGATACTGGGAGACAGACTACAGTGGAGAAGACCGAGCCGAGCTGGGTGCTTTGTAAAGCCTGCGGGCTGTGTTATTTTGCTGTATGTAATTATTTTTAGAAGATTTTAATGAAAAAGTCAAATTTTGTGAAGGTGTAATCTCTCGTCCCCGTCACATGTGCCACCACACCTATAACATATGCCATTAAGTGCTCCATACATGCCACCACACTCAATTCTTATGCCATGTCACCTTTGACTTTGAGTTGACTATAGTTAGACTATATATTGGAATTATTTTAATTTAGTTATTGTAGAAATTATAATATTAAGGTGTAGGATAAAATAAATATATATATATATACACATATTGATAAATATAAATTAAATACCTATCTATTTAATTTCTATTAAAGCCTAGATACCTAACCCAGGTGTTGTAGGTGAGTTGGAAAGGAGAGGACAATCCTCCAAGGGAGGTCCCAGGTTCAAATCTCCACCCTACCAAAAATTTAAATTGGGTATCCAAAATCCAATTGATAATGTTGGTGCGAGCAGGGTCGGGTGCGACTCCCGGGTGACTTTGATGGTGTAGAACCCCCTATTCGTGGTCTCTCAGACCAAGGCGGCTCCGCAAGGGGTTTTTCGCTTATTAAAAAAAAAAAGCCTAGATACCTAGTTTTATTATTCACATTTATACTTTAGTGAATTTATAATATAATCCCAAAATTGGATTAGTTGTTCCAACACTCCCCCTTTATCTAATTTTGGGGTTATAATACAATTTTACAAAAGGTGATATTCCAAAGAACCAATTTACCAAGGATCATACATTTTGGTAAAGACTTATTCAACAATTGTATAGTAGAGACTCTAATCTGTGTGGCAATAAACAAGGCACCATCCATAAACATAGATCTACAAAAGAAAAAAACATGACATAGATTCAATAATCATATATATAATATGGCATCTAAATAAGGTTTCCATAAGCATGTAAAACATCAATAATAGAAGGCATATATTATTCCATCAACATGAAAAATATAACATCTATAAACATGGATAAACAAGTGGCATACATATTCCATCAACATTCAAAAATAGTATCTATCAACATGGATAAACAAGTGACATACATATTCTATCAGCATGGATAAATAAATGGCACACATATATATTCCATCAACATGGAAAAAATAGCATCCATCAACATGGATAAATAAATGGCACACACACATATTCCATCAACATGGAAAAAATAAGTGGCATACATCCATCAACATAGAATTCACAAAACCTTAAAAAACACTTAAAATAATTGACATCACACAATCTTATATATTAATCTGCCTTGAGGTCAGTTCGTTTAGGCCTAGTTTACTTCTAAAGTAATAAAATGTAGATTTTACTAATGGTTTTGTGAAAATATCATAAATATTCTCATTTGTGGGACAATATATGAGTCTAATTGTCCCATCTAATACCTTCTCCCTAATGAAGTGTGTTAGAATCTCAATGTGTTTTGTCCTTTGATGCATAACAATATTTTTAAAGTTATTGAAGATTGGTTATCAAAAAATATTGTGATAGATTTATTATTGTTGAACCCAATTTCTATTAGTAGTCTTTGAATTTAAATGGCTTCTTGACATGCTAGAGTAGCACTTATATACTCATCCTCAGTTGAGGAGAGTGTTATAGTTGGTTCTTTCATACTATACCTAGATATCACACTTGATCCCAAGGAGAAACACTATCTGCCTATAGATTTTCTTTCAATATTATCCATAGCATAGTCACTATAAAATAACCAAAAAAATTTATATGAGAATTACTTAAATATTCCAAAGCTAAATTAATAGTTCCACTTAGATATTTAAGCATTCTATGAATGAAATTAAGATGAACATCACAAGGCTTATGCATAAATCTAACCATCACATTAATAGCATAAGAAATATCAAACCTAGAAATAGTAAGATAGAGTAAACTACCTATAAGTTTCCCATATAGAGTTTTATTTACAAGCTTAGAATTTTTATTAGTTTCGGATTTTCTAAAAACCATAGGAGTAGAATCACATTTGTAATTTTTCATTTAAAACCTTTGTATGATTTCTAATATATACTTAGATTGAGAAATCATAATCTTATGGTATTTTTGGTAGATTTGCAAATCTAAATAGGAATTCAACAAACCCATGTAAGTCACTTTAAATTTATTTAGTAATTTTTTTTATACATTTCAATCATACATTCATTGTTTCATGTTAAAATTAAATCATCCACATAAAACAATGATAGTAATGCTATTATTGTTCCTAGAAATATATAAATCTAGATCAGAATAACACTTATTAAAAGTAATTGAAGAAAAATACTTGGAAATATTATCATACCAAGTGCTTGGAGCTTGCTTAAGTGCATATACGGATTTTTTAATCTAAAAATACAATTTGGCTTTTCTAGGTTCTCAAAGCCTTGAGGTTGCTCCATATAAATCTCAACATCTAAGTTGCCAATAATAAATACACTCTTTACATCATCTAATTGATAAATGTTCCAATTAAAAGTAGCAGCTAATGATATTATTGATCTAATTGTAGGTATTTTAGCAACCGAAGCAAAAATTTCCCCATAATATACTCCATACTTTTGTGAGAAACCTTTTGCTACTAATCTAGCTTTATGTTTGTCAACTTTTCCTAAATAATTGAACTTAAGTCTAAATAACCATTTACAACCTATTACATTTCTCTTAGAATTCCTTCGGACTAAATCCCAACTATAATGTTTTATAAGATAATTGAATTCTTGTTCCATAGCTTTGATCCAATTTGGATCATTTTTAGCTTGATTATACATTTGAGGTTTATTCAAAGAACTAGATTTATATAAATTAGACTAATATAAATTTTATACTTTATATGCTTTATGTTGGACTAATATAGTTTTCTTAGTTTGATTTTCTAAATGAGAATTTTCATCAATGATAAAAGAACTAGATTTATATAAAGTAGACTCATCAAATGTTATATCCCTATTCACAAATATAGTCCTCCTATTAGGATTATATAATCTATATCCTTTGGATTTATTATCATAATCTACTAACACATATTTCAAATATCTATCATCTAATTTTCTAATATTTTTTGAATTATTATGATGTGCATACATAATGCACCCATTAAACCTCAAGTGCTTAATTGATGGTTTCATTTGAAAGCAAGCCTCAAATGAAGTAACTCCATTTAGTGCCTAAGTGGCACACCTAGTAAGGAAATATAAATATGTAAACCAACATTCATACCATAAGAAATTAGGTATGTTTTGGAGGAAAGCCCTTTCTATATTCACAATGGACCTATTTTTTCTCTCAACAACCCCATTTTGGTGGGGTGAATATGGGCATGTGAATTGTACTGAAATACTCATTTTAAGACAATAAGAGTTAAAATAATTACTCACATACTCTCCTCTATTATCATTTCTTAAGACTTTTATGGAGGAAAAGATTTCACTTTCAACAAGTGCCTTAAATTTTTTGAAATATTCAAATACTTGAGACTTGTTTTTCAAAAAGTAAACCCAAGTGTACCTTGAAAATTAATTAAAGTTAAATAATAATTAACATTCACTTAATGATTTAATTTGAAATGGACCCATAAGGTCAGAATGGACTAATTACAATCTATAAGAATATTTAAAAGAAGTTTCACCAAACTTAGTCTTAGGTTGCTTGGATAAAATGCAAGCCTCACAAAGTCCTCCATAAAATTCAACTTTAGGGAGACCAATTATCATATTTTTGGTAAACATGTCAATAATACTTCTATAGTTTATATGTCGTATTATATTATGCCAAATTTTATAATTACTATCAACATGCATTTCAAGTAATGTTTACCTAAAATTTGATGTGGAGAGTATACAAACAAGTTGTTGGAAAGCATAGCTTTTCCAACAATATCTTCCACATTATTTTGATGATGAATTTATTATCACAAAATTTAATGCTTCTTCCTTGAAAATCTAGTTGCCTTATAGAAAGTAAGTTAGTTGCAAGATTAGGGACAAATAAAACATCATCATATACTTCTATACCTATCTTGATGTTAGAAATAGAGTCTAATACATAATTTGGATAATGTAAATGTACCTTTACCTTGGTATATACTTAGGACATTAGATTATTTTAGGGGGAAGTTATCTAGTTACTTCATGCAATGTAATAATTGCACAAGTGTCAAAATGTAAGTTGTATATGTGCAAGCTGTCCCTTGCAAATCTAGGTAGAGTGTTGGCCAAGGAACCTATTTCCTATATAAAGAGCCATAGGTATAGATAAGATATAGGAACATTGATAGAAGAGCATAGAGTAACATATAGGAGTCAGAGTGGTATGATGTAGCAGTGTGATGTAATCTGGTGGAGTGTAATATGCTCAATGTCCATTCTTGAGTAGAAGCTCTATTCATGGAGTGTTCAATTCCTCTAGAGCTATTTTGTAAACATATCCATCATTTCTATATATATTATTTTTAGTCATCTCGTAGATTTACTTTATGTCTGTAGACACCAAAATCCAGCCACTTGCAAGTCATCTATACCTTCCTGTCAGCCACGTGTCGGTCATCCACCTTCCCGCCATTATTTGGCCCAAATCCACACTTTCCCGCCATTATTTGGCCCAATTTCACCTTTCCCGCCATTTTTCATCCCCAAATTTATTTAAATTAATATTTATATATATATATATTTTAAAATTTTAATATTTTAATATATATATTTAAATAATAGTTTAAGTGATTTAATCTGAGCCGTTCGTCCTTCATTTAATCTCATCCGTCCATCCATCTTAATCCATTTCACAACCTAGATTTATTCTCTACCCTTAGATCCACTTTAATCTTAGCCACACGTTCAAAGTGTCGTTAAAACCCTAAAGTGTGCCCTAAGAGTAGATTATAAATTGAGTCACCTTGATGGCTCAAACCCGATGTCTTTTGCTACTTCTATCCTGGATCTTTTCTATCTTCTTAACTTCTTCTATCTCCTTTTCTGATCCCCTCTATCTCTCTTCTGCTACCTTTTCGTCGCATCCATCGTCGCATCCATCGCCGCTTCGTTCGCTGCTTTCGCCGCCATCTCTTCTGCAGCATTTTGTAGAATCCCCCATTCTTGTCGCAAGTGCCCACGGGCATTTACCAAGTGCCCACGGGTGTTTACCAAGTGCCCGCGGGCGTTTACCCACAGCCACAGACTCAGACCAGCGTCTGAAACCTTAATCTAGAAGCACGCGGGCATTCAGCGAGTGCACCGAGGCGCCTTCCGCAATCGATTTGACAGCCACATTACTTCTAGGTGTCGCCTGGTCTAGCTGCGTTAACAGAGAACAGGTATAAATTAGTTTAAAGCAAGTAACTTCTTTTCTTTTATTGATCTGTTATTGAATTCTTGCATTTCATTTTTCTAGGGTTTTAGATTGTTTTCGAGGGCTCACACAGTGGAGCCCTCTTATTAATTTCTAACTCCTTGATAGTGTTAATGTGTGCAGGTTTTTGACAAGCAGATCCAGTTTATTGAAGGCAGCTGATTAAGCTGGAGTGGTCCAAGCAAGGGATACAACAAAGCCCACTCACTCGGTTGGGATTGAAGATCAAATAGAAGAAAAGAGGTTACTTGCTTTAAACTAATTTATACCTATTCTCTGTTAACGCAGCTAGACCAGGCGACACCTAGAAGTAATGTGGCTATCAAATCGGCTGCGGAAGGCACCCTGGTGCACTCGCTGAACGCCCGCGTGCTTCTGGATTAAGGTTTCAGATGCCGGTATGAGTCTGTGTCTGTAGGTAAACGCCCGTGGGCACTTGATAAACGCCCGTGGGCACTTGGTAAACGCCCTTGGGAACTTGGTGAAGGGGTAAACGCCCGTGGGCACTTACGATAGGAATGGGAGATTCTACAGAATGCTGCATAAGGAATGGCGACGAAAGCGGCGACGGAAGCGGTGATGGATGCGGAAAAAGGGTAGCAGAAGAGAGGAGATAGCAGTAGAAGAATTAGAATCAGAGATAGCGCATAGGAGAGATAGAAGTAGCAAAAGACATAGGTTTTGAGCCATCAAAGTGACTCAATTTATAATCCACTCTTAGGGCACACTTTAGGGTTTTAACGACACTTTGAACGTGTGGCTAAGATTAAAGCGGATCCAAGGGTAGAGAATAAATCTTGGTTGTGGAATGGATTAAGATGGATGGACGGATGAGATTAAATGAAGGATGGACGGCTCGATTAAATCACTTAAACTATTATTTAAATATATATATTAAAATATTAAAATATATATATAAATATTAATTTAAATAAATTTGGGGATGAAAAATGGCGAGAAAGGTGAAATTGGGCCAAATAATGGCGGGAAAAGGTGGATTTGGGCCAAATAATGGCGGGAAGGTGGATGACCGACATGTGGTTGACAGGAAGGTATAGATGACTTGCAAGTGGCTGGATTTTTGTGTCTACAGATGCCCCTTTTTGAGCTGCTTTGTGTGAAGGCACAATGCAAGCACAAAAACTTAGGACACCCGAAAAGTCGGATCAGACGCAACTCTCTCTCAAGACTAAAGCACAACTTTGAAGACCAAAGAATAAAAGAATATTTAAAATTTATCAGCTTACCCCCTCAATTGGCGAGCGAGAATGGTTCTCACAAGCCAATTGGAAGAAATTTGGAAGAAAATGAACCGTTTTTGCCCCAACGGTGAAAAAGGGGTTGGTGTATGAACCATCTGTTTATGTCCCAACAGAAAATGGTTTGGTGTACAAACCAAAAAATAATATGATTGAAGACGATATGAGTGATGTGAAAGATGAACCATTTTCTGCCCCAACGGTTATAAAGGGATTTTTGCCAAATTGTAAGTTCCATGATCATGTAAGATGAATTCCACTATTAGGAAAGTTAAAAATTGATAACGGATGCCCCAACTCCTGTGGGTGAATCCATACTGTTGATGAAATTGCCTTGTTGGCGCCATTGATATGCAAGAGATGCAATATGAAAGAGTCCAAAACTTCAGAGATGCTCCTAGTGACTGTATGGATAATTCCTCGGGTCGGAACCAATCAACCTAGGTAGCCTTAATCTCTAGCAAGACTCAAAATAATGGTGATATTGAAGATTGTCCACGTTTAAGGCCCCATGAAGTAGGCCATAAATGACGACTTTTGAGCAAATTAATCTTGGTATGAGGTCACTTGAAAAGTAGAATACCCAAAATTGATTTCCAATTTTCAAACAGTGAAATAATTGATGATGATAAATGGTAAGTGTCCTTATGGTGGTTTAATCCTCTTACCGAATTGCATGGATTCAAATCGCTGCAATCGCCAAGGTGATAGAATATACCACTAGATACGAGGTTTAATTTAATTTAATTTGGCAAAAATATGCATGATGAAAGAAGAATGAATGAAATTGACGATAGCTCAGAAGAATTGATGAATGTTGTTAATTTGAATGTTTTTAACCCAATTTGTAAATCAATGATGAATGATGCGCTTTTTGAGAAAAATGAAAAATTTTGTTTCCAAAACTGTTGTAACCTTCACAAAATGTTTTATTATGATAAGAAGAATGGATGGATGCAATTTGATGAAATTTGGAGGAGGTAAGCTTCAATTTTGTAAGTTTTGTTCTTTTATTCAATACTGACACCAAACGCCGGTATGCATTTGGAGGTGGCAGAAATGCCCGCCGGTGTTTGAATGCATCATGAAATGCCCCACTACATCTGAATGTGCCATGAAATGACCCACTACGTTTTAGGGTGCCAAAACCAGCTATTTAAACAGTTTCAATGAGAATTTCGCTCATTTATGCGTTCGAGCTTGAGAGAAGTGCGTCTGAGGGAGTGGAATGAAGTGAAGTGAAGTGAAAGGTTGTGTGGGAGAGTGAAACATGCGGGAGCTATGGCGGAGATGGGAGTGGACGTGCCAGTGCAGCCAGCTGAGGTATTTGTTTATTTAAGCAAGTACTTTTATTCGTTTTTTTTTTTTTTTTTTTTTGGAAAAAAATTTGTAACCAATTTTTGTTTTGTTGTTTTGCAGCTTAGGGTGTTAGAGGCATGACACCAATTCTCCCATATCATTTCGGGGATGAGGAGGTCATTGTCCCAGGAAGATTGGGAGATATTGGAGGCAGTGAGGCTAGTGAGGGCGAGGGAACTGCGGAGGTTCCCAAGCGCAAGGAGGGTCCCCGCCTTTGATCTGACAGTCAAAGGCGAAAGGGGAAAATGGCACGGCAGGCTTCGGGGAGTGAAGATGACGGAGATGATGGCAGAGAGGGCCTAGGAGAGGCCACAGGAGAGGCTAGGGAGGTACCCCCTAGCGGGCTCGAGGACGAGCTGGCACAGCTACAGCAGCAGATAGCAGAGCATGATGTTATGCTAGCTGCTCGGGACGAGAGGATAGCTCGACTGGAGCAGCAGGCAGCAGAGCGGGATGCCCTGTTAGCTGCTCAGAAGGAGAGGATGGCCCAGCTGCAGGTGGACTTGGATGGAGCGACTAGGGTGCCCCAGGATGACAGGGTGACGAGACTCCAGGCAGAGCTAGCAGAGCGGGAGCGACGACACGGGATAGACATAGCTAGGCTTAGGTCTAGGACTCGTTACATTAAGGCTCTGGAGGACACATTGTTTAGGCATCACATTGTGTTGCCTGATCCTCCATCCTCTTCTATCTCTAGGCGTAGTGAGTCTAGGCACACCACTAGGTCTAGGGCTCCTACTAGGTCACAGGGGTCCTCTTTTGATGGTTAGCTTAGTGCTTAGATGCACTCTTTATGAGCCTTGGTGCTCTATTGTATATTGTAGCCTTTTGGCATTCATTGTACAGTTTGACCTTTATACACATATATATATACATGGTTTTTATTTTTAGTGTTTTACTTTCTTTTGTGTGAATGCCTATGTTTTTGTGATGCATGTTTTTATATGTTTTAATGCATATGTGATGGAATGGAATGCAAAGTTATAGATGATTAATGCGAGACTAAGTAAATCAAATATGCACTAAGAAGCACTCATACTTTTAGATAGTTAGATTTAGCCAACTCTTATCATAATTGTTTAATCAGGGGCACCGAACTTGGTGGCTTGTGAATGGATGACGTATGGAATAACATGAATATGGAAGAAGATATGGAGGTTGATATGGAAGAAAATATGGAGGAAGACTGTTTTACAAAGACTCAAACATGCTAGTGGTATCAAACAAACTTACTAATACCGCCTAATTCAACTAGGACCAAATGTGTGTGCATGTGAGTTCATTAACCAAATCGGAAGCATGGTAGTGACTTTAGGCAATCAAAAACCTGTGTGTGTGCAAGTGTGTTCATTAACCTCATCTTGCACAAATTAGGTAACCCTGTTATGGAGAAGACCCCGAAGCTAGTTTGTCCGTATGAGCATTCAGAGGTCTCTTTTTGAGGAGAGACATGTCACCACACAAATGAGTATACTCCACTGCCAGTCAAGCGTCTATAGCCCCGGTGAAGGTTAACTCCATAGTCCATGTTGTTTTTGACCTTTGTAAGCCTTGGGGATGACTACCTATCCGTCTGACTGGACAAGTAGTACAATCCTTACAACTTATTTGGGATCAGTGGTGTGTGAAAAATGTTCATTTCCTTAGAGCTTTGGGGAATCGGATTCTCAACCGAAGTATGATGAGAATTTTACCCTATCCTTACTACTCTGTTTATATTTATATTTTGTAATTGCTTGTGATAGTGGTAAGAACCACTGTTTTATGGACTATGTTTGCATGATAGGACAAACGAGGATTACCCTTTTCACTTCGAGGCACAACCCAAGGATGGTGTTATCCCTCTTTGACACAAGATGTTTTTAAATGTGAAAATGTGATAGGTTTAAGACCGCTTTTGAAATCATTTCCCAATAATCAAGATTTTATTTAGTGTAATTTGTGATATGGCCCTAGAGAACCTTGACATGCATTTCGAAGTTTGCTTAAAACACTAGAAATGGCTGAGTGACTGAAAACATTTTGGCAATGTAAATATGTGCAAATGGAAAATGGATGTACGAATGACAATTCGGTTTGATGGATTTTGTGAAGGTGCCCCTGATTAAGGCAACATGAATTTTGCTTGACCAAATTTTATATCCAAAAGATAGAATGGTCTCTAACATGATATGCAACTATGGCTGAAGATGAAATGTTATGGTTTTCAATGAGATGTATGCACATGAAATGCAATGTTTTTGAATGAGATGTATGCAACTAACAATGAAATGCAAATTCTTTTTATTTTATTTGTTTTTTTTTTTTTTTACAAGCCATGTATATATGTACATATAAAATTCAAACTATGCGAATAATGCTCTCAAGTGTATAACATTAAGTGGTTCGGGTTCTTCCTCTCCCTCTAAATTGGCAAGTCTATAAGTTCCATTACCCACTCTTTCAGTGACCATATATGGACCTAACCAATTAGCCGCGAATTTATCTCGAAGATGCGGCAATGCATTGGTGTTTTGTTGATTCTCTTTAAGGACAAGATCTCCTACTTGAAATTATCTTAGATGAACTTTGGCATTGTAAGCACGTTTCAATCGGTCTTGATAAACTTGCAAATGCTCTAAAGCATTGATTCGTTTTTCATCTATGAGTGTGAGTTGATCAAGACGTGCTTGTCTAGTAGTATCATCATCGATAAATTCTTGCAAAGAAATTCGCAAGGAAGGGATCTCGACGAGACGGAGCTAAGACTGGCGGAGATGCTAAGTACTTCTTGATGTCATCAAAGGCTTTCTGACACTCATCTGTCCATGAAAATTGTACCCCCCTTTTGTAGTAGGTGGCAAAATGGCCTACATTTATCAGAAAGTTGTGCAATAAAGCGACGGATTGAATTAATCTTTCCTTGTAAACTATGCAACTCCTTCAAATTAGTTGGGGGACACATTTCCATAATGGCTTTGACCTTGTTTGGGTCCACCTCAATACCTCATTTAGAGATAATAAAACCTAGGAGTTTGCCTGAGGTAACACCAAAGACACATTTCTTAGGGTTCAACCTTACTTTATGCTCTAGAAGTCTATCAAAAACTTTTTCCAATACATCAAAATGCTCTTGTCGAGTTTTAGATTTTGCCAATAAATCATCCACATAATCTTCGATAATCTTATGCATATAATCGTGGAAAATATAAGTCATGGCTCGTTGATAGGTTGCACCTACGTTCTTAAGGCCAAAGGGCATCACCCTGTAACAAAAAGTTCCCCAAGGTGTGGTAAATGCTGTTTTGTGTTGATCTTAAGGGTTTATTCGAATCTGGTTGTATCCTGAAAATCCATCAATGAACGAAAGCATTTCATGACCAGCGCAGGTGTCGACAAGAGTATCAATGTTTGGAAGAGGAAAGTCATCCTTAGGACACACTTTATTTAGATCTCAAAAATCGGTGCAAACACGTATCCCCCCGTTAGGCTTGCGAACGGGTACCATGTTAGAAAGCCACTCAGGATAATCAATCGGGACGAAAAATTTAACATCCGAAGTTTCTGAATCTCCGATTTAACTATGAGGGCCACGGTAGGATGCATTTTCCTAAGTTTCTATTTGACAGGTTTAGCATCTTTTTGTAAGGTGAGGTTATGGACAACCAAATTAGGGTCTAGGCCTGGCATGTCTTTGTAAGACCATGCAAATATCTCCTTCTTCCGCTTGAGTAGAGCAATCATTTGCTCTTGTTCCTCCGATGATAGAATTTTAGCCAGTTTCACAATTTGGGTGCCATCTTGGTCTGGACTAAGGTCTACATCGATAGTTTCTTCAATAGACATGTGGGAAACTTCCTCAAGCTGATGGGGAGTAGGGATCAGATTTATGTCATCTAAAATGTCATCAAGCTCTTGTGCCTTGCTCTCGTTTATGTCTTCCTGGAAGACTTTTGGCTTAGAAGATGAAGGTGAATGTGGAGGTGAAGGAGGAATGTAGTTGGCGGAAGCCTTTAACAATTCATCGGCATACATTACCCTATTAGTGAGCACCTCGCTCACTACACCCATCAGGTTCCATGGAAACCTGCACCTGGTGCTGTTTGGGGCCACAATGTTGGCCAATACCAACATCATCAGAGCCTCCACCGCTACCAACTCCTTGGCCGTATACATGGCCAAGTAAGTAATCCCCCCGCTCTACATTCCTCCTTCACCTCCACATTCACCTTCATCTTCTAAGCCAGAGGTTTTCCAGGTAGACATAGACGAGAGCAAGGCACAGGAGCTTGATGACATTTTAGATGACATAAATCTGATCCCTACTCCCCATCATCTTGAGGAAGGTTCCCACATGTCTATTGAAGAAACTATCGATGTAGACCTTAGTCCAGACCAATATGGCACCCAAATTGTGAAACTGGCTAAAAGTCTATCATCAGAGGAACAAGAGCAAATGATTGCTCTACTCAAGCGGAAGAAGGAGATATTTGCATGGTCTTACAAATACATGCCAGGCCTAGACCCTAATTTGGTTGTCCATAACCTCACCTTACAAAAAGATGCTAAACCTGTCAAACGGAAACTTAGGAAAATGCATCCTACCGTGGCCCTCATAGTTAAATCGGAGATTCAAAAACTTCCGGATGTTAAATTTGTCGTCCCGATTGATTATCCTGAGTGGCTTTCTAACATGGTACCCGTTCGCAAGCCTAACGGGGGATACGTGTTTGCACCGATTTTCAAGATCTAAATAAAGCGTGTCCTAAGGATGACTTTCCTATTCCAAACATTGATACTCTTGTCGATACCTGCGCTGGTCATGAAATGCTTTCATTCATGGATGGATTTTCAGGATACAACCAGATTCGAATAAACCCTGAAGATCAACACAAAAAAGCATTTACCACACCTTGGGGAAATTTTTGTTACAAGGTGATGCCCTTTGGCCTTAAGAACGCAGGTGCAACCTATCAATGAGCCATGACTTATATTTTCCATGATTATATGCATAAGATTATCGAAGATTATGTGGATGATTTATTGGCAAAATCTAAAACTCGACAAGAGCATTTTGATGTATTGGAAAAAGTTTTTGATAGACTTCTAGAGCATAAAGTAAGGTTGAACCCTAAGAAATGTGTCTTTGGTGTTACCTCAAGCAAACTCCTAGGTTTTATTATCTCTAAACAAGGTATTGAGGTGGACCCAAACAAGGTCAAAGCCATTATGGAAATGTGTCCCCCAACTAATTTGAATGAGTTGCGTAGTTTACAAGGAAAGATTAATTCAATCCGTCACTTTATTGCACAAATTTTTGATAAATGTAGGCCATTTTGCCACCTACTACAAAAGGGGGTACAATTTTCATGGACAGATGAATGTCAGAAAGCCTTTGATGACATCAACCAGTACTTAGCATCTTTGCCAGTCTTAGCTCTGCCTCGTCCAGGGGTCCCTTTCAACCTTTATATCTCAGCAACGAACTTTTCCTTAGGGACAATGCTTGCACAAAAGAATGAACAAAATCGCGAGCAAGGTATCTATTATATTAGTCGAACATTGGTAAGCTATGAAACCCGATATGCTTATGTGGAAAAGTTGTGCTTAGTAGTGGTTTTTGCCACTAAGAAACTTCATCATTATATGCTTAGCCATACAACATATGTCATAGCTAGAGAAAACCCTCTGCGTTATATGATGTCTCGCACTTATAATAACACTCGTACCGCTAAATGGATAATGTTGCTTACCGAATTCGATATTGAATTCATTAGCCAAAAATCTGTTAAAGGTCAAGTTATAGTCGATCAACTTGCGGAAGCTCCGCTACCTAGTGATCATCCTTTGATTATTGAGCTCCCAGATGATTCGGTATTTGGTATCACTGAACAAGAAGAGGACATCATTCCGGAGGAAGATGTTGACATCACGTTATTCTTTGATGGCTCTAAGTGCGCGAAAGGTCAGGGTGCTGGAGTTGTATTTCATACACCTCAAGGGATTCCCATCCCTTTATCATTCAAATTAGACTTCCAATGCACCAATAATACAGCAGTATGAAGCCTTAATTTTAGGTCTTCAATCAGCCATAGCTATGAGCATTAAGCGTATTCGAATATTTGAGGATTCTCAACTCGTGGTTAAACAAATTACAGGAGAATACCAAGCCAAAGAACCTACCATTAAGCTTTATCGTGATGTAGCAATGAAGTTGCTCTCTAAGTTTGATTGGTATGAGATCACTAGTTTGCCTCGTTCGACTAATATATTTGCAGATGCCATGGCCTCTCTTGGATCATTGATTCCAAAGGACTCCCTTGGAGAGGTACAACCCCTAATCATTTCCACAATCTCTAAGTTTGCAATTGTCCGTGCTGAGTCTAAAGATGAAAAATATGTTTGCTTTATCCATTCGGATCCATATGAGCCTTGGTCTAATGAGATAGTAGCCTTCCTCAAGTTTGGAACACTTCCACCTGATTTGTCTCGAACTGCCCGTCACTGTTTTAAGCAAAAGGTAGCTCATTTTGTTCTTTTGGGGGATGTGTTTTATAAACGTGGATATGATGGAGTACTCCTCTGCTGTCTAGAAGCAGGTGAAACACATAGAGCTATTGCTAAAGCCCATGATGGTACTTGTGGTGGTCATTTTAGTGGAATGGCCATTGCGAAGCGTATTTTACGTATGGGGTATTATTGGCCCACTATGGAACAAGATTGTTGCAAATATGTTAAACAATGTAAAAAGTGTCAAGAACACGCTAATTTAACCCATATACCATCACAAGCTTTACAGCCCATCCAAAGCCTTTGGCCCTTCTCACAATGGGGTCTCGATTTAATTGGCAAGATTTCACCTGCCTCTTCAAGACAACGATACTTTCATCAGTACAGCCACTGAATACCTCACAAAGTGGGTTGAAGCAATTCCTCTAACCAAGATCTGACAGTGTCCTAGAATTGTGGAGTTTATACTTCACCATATCATTTGTCGTTTTGGTATTCCCTTTAAAATCATTTCTGATAACGACAAGTCTTTTAAGAATAAGGATGTTCAAGCTCTTTGCGAAAAGTATAATATCCAACATAGTTTCTCAACTCCTTACTACCCACAAGCCAATGGACAAGTCGAAGCTTCCAATAAGACCATAATTGCTATTCTTAAGAAACTTGTTAAAGAAAATTATAAAGATTGGCATACACAAATCCCCTTGGCATTATGGGCTTACGGAAAAAGCATCAGAACTCCCATTGGGGCAACACCATTTTCTTTGGTCTATGGAGCTGAAGCAATCATGCCTCTTGAGCTCGAGATCCCTTCCTTGCGAATTTCTTTGCAGGAATTTATCGATGATGATACTGCTAGACAAGCACGTCTTGATCAACTCACACTCATAGATGAAAAACGAATCAATGCTTTAGAGCATTTGCGAGTTTATCAAGACCGATTGAAACGTGCTTACAATGCCAAAGTTCATCTAAGAGAATTTCAAGTAGGGAATCTTGTCCTTAAAGAGAATCAACAAAACACCAATGCATTGCCGCATCTTCGAGATAAATTCGCGGCTAATTGGTTAGGTCCATATATGGTCACTGAAAGAGTGGGTAATGGAACTTATAGACTTGCCAGTTTAGAGGGAGGGGAAGAACCCAAACCACTTAATATTATACACTTGAGGGCATTTTACGCATAGTTTGAATTTTATATGTACATATATACATGGCTTAAAAAAAAAAAAAAAAAAAAAAAACAAATAAAATAAAAGGAATTTGCATTTCATTGTTAGTTGCATACATCTCATTCAAAAACATTGCATTTCATGTGCATACATCTCATTGAAAACCATAACATTTCATTTTCAGCCATAGTTGCATATCATGTTAGAGACCATTCTAGCTTTTGGATATAAAATTTGGTCAAGCAAAAGTCATGTTGCCTTAATCAGGGGCACCTTCATAAAATCCATCAAACCGAATTGTCATTCGTACATTCATTTTCCATTTGCACATATTTACATTGCCAAAATGTTTTCAGTCACTCAGCCATTTCTAGTGTTTTAAGCAAACTTCGAAATGCATGTTAAAGTCCTCTAGGGCCATATCACCAATTACACTAAATAAAATCTTGAGTATTGGGAAATGATTTCAAAAGCGGTCTTGAACCTATCACATTTTCACATCTTAAAAACATCTTGTGTCAAAGAGAGATAACACCATCCTTGGGTTGTGCCTTGAAGTGAAAAGGGTAATCCTCGTTTGTCCTATCATGCAAACATAGTCCATAAAACAGAGGTTCTTACCACTATCACAAGAAATCACAAAATATAAATATAAACAGAGTAGTAAGGATAGGGTAAAATTCTCATCATACTTCGGTTGAGAATCTGATTCCCCAAAGCTCTAAGGAAATGAACATTTTTCACACACCACTAATCCCAAATAAGTTGTAAGGATCGTACTACTTGTCTAGTCAGATGGATAGGTAGTCATCCCCAAGGCTTACAAAGGTCAAAAACAACATGGACTATGGAGTTAACCTTCACCGGGGCTATAGACGCTTGACTGGCAGTGGAGTATACTCATTGCGTGGCGACATGTCTCTCCTCAAAAAGAGACCTCTGAATGCTCATATGGACAAACTAGCTTCGGGGTATTCTCCATAACAGGGTTACCTAATTTATGCAAGATGAGGTTAATGAACACACTTGCACACACACAGGTTTTTGATTGCCTAGAGTCACTACCATGCTTCTGATTTGGTTAATGAACTCGCATGCACACACATTTGGTCCTAGTTGAATTAGGCAGTATTAGTAAGTTTGTTCGATACCACTAGTATGTTTGAGTCTTTGTAAAACAGTCTTCCTCCATATCTTCTTCCATATCGTCCTCCATATCTTCTTCCATATTCATGTCATTCCATACGTCATCCATTCACAAGCCACCAAGTTCGGTGCCCCTGATTAAAAAATTATGATAACAGTTGGCTAAATCTAACTATCTAAAAGTATGAGTGCTTCTTAGTGCATATTTCATTTACTTAGTCTCGCATTAATCATCTATAAGTTTGCATTCCATTCCATCACATATGCATCAAAAACATTAAAACATATCAAAACATGCATCACAAAAACATAAGCATTCAAAGAAAAGAGAGTAAAACACCAAATAAATAAAAGCCATGTATATATATATATATATGTATAAAGGACAAACTGTACGAGGAATTTCAAAAGGCTAAAATATACAATATAGCACCAAGGCTCATAAAGAGTGCATCTAAGCACTAAGCTAACCATCAAAAGAGGACCCCTGAGACCTAGTAGGAGCCCTAGACCTAGTGGTGTGCCTAGACTCACTACCTCCAACCGGGCTGCCTCCGCTAGCCCCACTGCCTCCAATATCTCCCAGTATACCTGGGACAACGACCTCATTATCCCTGGAATGATAGGGGAGAACCGGTGTCATGCCTCTAACACCCTAAGCTGCAAAACAACAAAACAAAAATTTGTTACAAATTTTTCCGAAAAAAAAAAAAAAAACACATAATAAGTACTTTCTTAAATGAACAAATACCTCAGCTAGCTGCACTGGCGCGTCCGCTCCTATCTCCGCCATATCTCCCACGTGCTTCACAACCTTTCACTTCACTTCACTTCATTCCACTCCCTCAGACGCACTTCTCTCAAGCTCGAACGCACAAATGAGCAAAATTCTCATTGAAACTGTTTAAATAGCTGGTTTTGGCGCCCTAAAACGTAGTGGGGCGTTTCATGGCGCATTCAGACGCAGTGGGGCATTTCATGATGCATTCAAACATCGGCGGGCATTTCTGCCACCTCCAAATGCATATCGGCGTTTGGTGTCAGTATTGAATAAAAGAACAAAACTTACAAAATTGAAGCTTACCTCCTCCAAATTTCATCAAATTGCATCCATTCATTCTTCTTATCATAATAAAACATTTTGTGAAGGTTACAACAGTTTTGGAAACAAATTTTGTCATTTTTCTCAAAAAGCGCATCATTCATCATTGATTTACAAATTGGGTTAAAAACATTCAAAACCTTCACAAAATTAACAACATTCATCAATTCTTCCGATCTATCGTCAATTTCATTCATTCTTCTTTCATCATGCATATTTTTGCCAAATTAAATTAAAGTAAACCTCGTATCTAGTGGTATATTCTATCACCTTGGCGATTGCAACGATTTGCATCCATGCAATTCGGTAAGAGGATTAAACCACCATAAGGACACTTACCATTTATCATCATCAATTATTTCACTGTTTGAAAATTGGAAATCAATTTTGGGTATTCTACTTTTCAAGTGACCTCATACCAAGATTAATTTTCTCAACAGTTGTCATTGATGGCCTAGTTCATGGGGCCTTAAACGTGGACAATATTCAATATCATCATTATTTTGAGTCTTGCTAGAGATTAAGGCTACCTAGGTTGATTGGTTCCGACCCAAGGAATTATCCATACAGTCACTAGGAGCATCTCTAAAGTTCTGGACTCTTTCATATTGCATCTCTGCATATCAATGGCGCCAACAAGGCAATTTCATCAACGATATGGATTCACCCACAGGAGTTGGGGCATCCGTTATCAATTTTTAACTTTCCTAATAGTAGAATTCATCTTACATGATCATGGAATTTAAAATTTGGCAAAAATCCCTTTCTAACCGTTGGGGCAGAAAACGGTTCATTTTTCACATCACTCATATCGTCTTCAATCATATTCTTTTCTGGTTTGTACACCAACCCCTTTCCTGTTGGGACATAAATAGATGGTTCATACACCAACCCTTTTTTTCATCGTTGGGGCAAAAACGGTTCATTTTCTTCCAAATTTCTTCAAATTGGCTTGTGAGAACCATTCTCGCTCGCCAATTGAGGGGGTAAGCTGATAAAATTTTAAATATTCTTTTATTCTTTGGTGTTCAAAGTTGTGCTTTAGTCTTGAGAGAGAGTTGCGTCTGATCCAGCTTTTCAGGTGTCTTAAGTTTTTGTGCTGCATTGTGTCTTCACACAAAGCAGCTCAAAATGGGGCATCTATAGACACCAAAATCTAGCCACTTGCAAGTCATCTATACCTTCCTGTCAACCACGTGTCGGTCATCCACCTTCCCGCCATTATTTGGCCCAAATCCACACTTTCCCGCCATTATTTGGCCCAATTTCACCTTTCCCGCCATTTTTCATCCCCAAATGTATTTAAATTAATATTTATATATGTATTTTAATATTTTAATATATATTTAAATAATAGTTTAAGTGATTTAATCTGAGCCGTCCATCCTTCATTTAATCTCATCCGTCCATCCATCTTAATCCATTCCACAACCCAGATTTATTCTCTACCCTTGGATCCACTTTAATCTTAGCCACACGTTCAAAGTGTCGTTAAAACCCTAAAGTGTGCCCTAAGAGTAGATTATAAATTGAGTCACCTTGATGGCTCAAACCCTATCTTTTTGACCTATCTCCTATGCGCTATCTCTAATTCTAATTCTTCTACTGCTATCTCCTCTATCTCTCTTTCGCTACCCTTTCGCCGCATCCATCGCCGCTTCCATCGTCGCTTTCACCGCCATCTCTTCTGCAGCATTCTGTAGAATCCCCCATTCTTGTCGCAAGTGCCCGCGGGCGTTTACCCATTTACCAAGTGCCCACGGGCGTTTACCAAGTGCCCACGAGCGTTTACCCACAGCCACAGACTCAGACCGGCGTCTGAAACCTTAATCCAGAAGCACACGGGCGTTCAGCAAGTGCACCAGGGCGCCTTTCGCAGCCGATTTGATAGCCACATTACTTCCAGGTGTCGCCTGGTCTAGCTGCGTTAACAGAGAACAGGTATAAATTAGTTTAAAGCAAGTAACTTCTTTTCTTTTATTGATCTGTTATTGAATTCCTGCACTTCGTTTTCTAGGGTTTTAGATTGTTTCCGAGGGCTCACACAGTGGAGCCCTCTTATTAATTTCTAACTCCTTGATAGTGTTAATGTGTGCAGGTTTTTGACAGCAAATCCGGTTTATTGATGGCAGCTGATTAAGCTGGAGTGGTCCAAGCAAGGGATACAACAAAGCCCACTCACTCGGTTGGGATTAAAGATACATTCTTCGGAAGCGCCACCATTTGTGCCAGCTAGGGTTTCGGAGAACCCTAGCATAACTTGTAATCGTGTATCACGAATAAAGGGTTACAGGCCCTGTTGTACTCAAAAGGAGTTTTTAAACTCCACTGATTAATAATAATCGTTTGTTTTGTGCAACTTTCCTGTATTCCATTATTGTGGTTTTATCTTTTGTTTGGCGTTGTATTTTTAATCTACAATGTCATTTTATTCTGCATCTTGTGTTTGCTATCTCCCATTACATGTTGCATCAAAAGATAACAGTTGTATTAGAGCTACGGTAGTGATGTGGAAATTTTTAGATCTAGGCTAATTTTTATTAGGCTTAGTTTATTTTATCATTTACTAAAGCCTAAAGTCTTAAGTCTAAGTTAGAATGTGTGTTCTAGACTAGGTGTTATCTTTTACTTATTTAATTAAGTATTAAGTCCTAAGTCTAGGTGTATTTGAATAATATCTTATTCCAACTTGTAAATGTTGGCACATTTGGACGACATAAGTCATTGGGTAAGATTAGTATTCTTGTTAGAGTTAGCAAGATCTATTAGTTAGCATCTTAGCTTAACTATAGCTTTTGGTTAAGCATCTTCCTATTTTGGGAGATTATTGTTGTGAATAGTGCTATTTAAGCACAACTTGGAAATAATATGAGTTAGTATATTTTTGAGTTTAGTTTCCTCGTCATTGGTATTAGAGCCTGTGATCAGGATTGTGATAGTTAGACTCCTAGTTTGGCTAGGAAGTCCTATTTTGCATAGGAATTAGTTGTCGAATTTCTTGCAAAATCCCTCACTTAAAATTCTAACTTTAACTCCAAAATCAGTCTTCTATCAGTCTAGAAGAGTTGAGTCACCTCCATGCATGATTGTTGAGAGGTTTGAGGGTTAAATTTGCTTAACTTGAGTAAACTTCAAGCTCTTAAAGGTAAAATAATATTAATATTCCCTTTAATATTAATATTAATATTATTTTATTTTTATTTTTTGTTTTATTTTATTATTTTGGGTATTATAATTTACCCAATGTGACTAAAATCGAGCCCTTAATGCCTGATTGTGGCGAATAGCCACTTGTCTATTCTAATTTTTGATTGGGCCCACCAACGGCTGAAATATTTTCAACCATCGGTTGCCAACGCTGCCAACGCTGCCAACCGATTGATGATGCCAGACCAACCGGATGACACCGCCCAATGACAGCTTTCACCGATGCTCGGTGGGCAGTTCTTCATGATGACTGACATCATATGATGTGGCCTCTATACCTGCGTCTCTGGCCGATGCCACCCGCTCCATCAGCACGGTCATTTTTCGATGAGATCTTCCTGATGATTGATCGTGGATCCCGATGCTCTGACCACCATCACTCTGACGACCGGTTTCTTCCCTATGGTCGTACCTTTTCAAAGACAATAGCACAGCCACCGGTCATCCTGGAAATCCTTGCCAACCATCAGAGGCTAACACCAGATTCACTGGACAACATCACCTTATCAGTGACATCGCCAAAGCCACCTTACCACCCTACCAGCGATCCAGTCTGACAGCATTAATATCGATGATCAACACTTCAATCTTTGCTCCGCTAACTACTATATTTTTCAGTGACAGAGATTCTTCGACGAATCAATATCATATTTTTTGAATACATGCTCAACCTGATGCTGCAACAGAGGCCGTGTGTTGACCAAATTAATCATGTCTCTTTACGCATCCAGACTGTATTCTATATTTTTAGACGAGTTTTGTTGGTTTCGACGCATTCTATATTTTTAGACGAGTTTTGTTGGTTTCGACGCATCTACGACATTTTCCAGTAGACCTGGTGCACTCCCGATGAGCTAACAACAACGAAAAATCTAAAAATTAGTCCCACATTTGGGACTCAGATGTATATTTACCCATTTATAATTTTTTTCTTGCCGTTTATGTAAATAGCCAATTTGGTTGGTTGGGTGTTTTCGTCTGCGTAGGTGCAACACGTGAGAAAATAACTGGTCATACTCGTTAGTAGATTAACCTTCACATGGCAGATTTATGTTTGAATGTGATTAGCAGATGATAACAACAATTTTTTTGGTTTACAATGCAGGATATATCCCACATTCTTTGTGTGGGAGGGCAACTAAGCTTCAAAAGACGCCAAGCACGTAGACAAAAATAGGCAGCCCACACGGCTAGCTAACACCTTGTTCTAAGCTTGTTAACCAATCGCATGAACACTGTTGATTCCTTTTGTAGTGCATCATATGCTGATCATGGAGTTGACCATCACCTTTTGTAGTGCATCATATGCTGATCATGGAGTTGACCATCACCTTGCTATTGAGTTGGTGGATTAGCTGCCAAAACAAATTTTTTGGTCAAATTTTCAATTGGCCAACCAAATTATTTTTGGGAAAACTTTAATTAATTAATTTTCTTTTAAACCCAACTTTAATTAATTAATTTTCTTTTAAATTAATTAATTTTGTGCTCTATTATTTTTATTTTCTTCCTAATATCTTTTTCAAAAAACAATCATATTTTTTCTTGGGAATTGAGCACAATTTGTAGACAAGAGGATAATTTTTTGTAAACTTTTTGTAATCCCTCTTGTAGAAGGCCAAATTCTAAAAACTTGCAAGTTCGTAGCCTAGGAGAGGCTACTCTTTGTAACCGATATGGCATATACTAGATCTCAAATGGTGTTAGACTTGGCTGACCAAATGTTTGCTTTAGCCCAAACTATTGGTAATTTGGCCAACAAAGTAGATGAGATTTCAGTTCAGTATGCTCCTAAAGAAAAAGCCCCTAGAGATAGTAAATCTCATCTCAAATGTGATGTCAATATCTATGATGGTTCCCGAAATCCTGATGTGCTCAATAACTGGATCATGGACATGGAAACCTAGTTTTCTTATACAAAAGTTCCATTAAATGATAAAGTTCCTTTTGCTAAACTCAAATTGAGTGGGTTAGCAAAACTACTCATCTTGGATCAGTAATATGAACAGAATTCCATTACTTTATGGGATGAATTGGTTCAATATTTGAAGGATTATTTTTATCCTTATAATTATGCACAAGAATTGAAAGTGAAATGGTTTCGATTGCGCCATGGTTACAATATGTCTGTATAGTATTATATCTCTTCTTTCAACAGGTTACGCATTTTGTTGAGTGTAAAAGATCTTGCATTAGAGTTGATTGTAAAATTTACAAGTGGTCTTCAAGAGCACTTGTATTCAAATATACTCCCTTGGAAACCATTGATGTGGCCTTCAATCATTCATAATTGGCCGAAGAGAAGTTCGCCACTCGAGCACAAGAAACTTATCACTCTTCAAATTAGTAGCAGTCTTCAAAGGCCAAGATGCCTTCTAATTCTTCTCCTTATTCTTCTAGTTCTTCTTCTTCCTCTTCTTCTCCAAAGTCTTATAATGTAAATAAATATTGTAATCATTGTAAGAGACTGGGACACTTAGAATCTGAGTGTTTTAGAAAACAGAAGAACTTACTTGTACAACCTATAGTGGAGGAGCCCGCAAAGGGCCCCATTGTGTTTATGGAAGAAGGGAGAACATAAGATAAATTGAGAGGAAAACTGAATAATGTTACACTTTTGCATCACCAATATGGGTGTAATCGTTTGTTTATCACCAAAGCCTACCTCACACATGACTTATTTGTATATTGTATTTTCAAAAATGGATCCCAAACCAATATGATTACACAATATGTTGTCGATAGGATCAAATTGCCTACGAAACCCCATCCTCATCCTTATCCAATGGGATGGAAGGATACTTATTATAAATTCTACATCATAAATACTTACACTGTATCATTTGCTTTTGGGCCTCATTATGTGGACCGAGTCACCTGTGATGTGACTCCCATGTACTATTGTGGTCTTATTATTGGATAACCCTATCAGTTTGATAAGAGGGTTATTTATAATGCATACCATCAGACCTACACCTTGCATCATAAACATAGGTAATATTGTCTTCATTCTTAGCCCCAGACCACACTTATACCTAATTGTTATCTACCAGAGAAGATAGCCCTTGTCTTCAATAGGCCTCATGACACACTTGCTTCCACTACACCACCTCCTTCCAAGGTGGCATCATCATCATATTTCAATGCATTACCTCATCCTACTAAGGCAATTTATCCACTGGCACCTCATCCTATTGCTCCAACTCTTCTTCCACCTACTTTAGAGTGGCCATCATTGTCATATTCACTAGTTCCTATTTTTTAGTAGACTTCATTGACTCTGTAGTAGACTATTGGTGCTTATTCATTACCTCATCGAGATTCTACACTGATTGGTAACCAAGATGTATGACGATCTTTAGCTCCAGTATCGACCCATGATATTTTTTAGCATCTCAGTCAGCTTTGTTTTCAGTGTGTTGTATCTCACCCCTTCACCCCTATTATAAAAACATTGGAGTCCAATGCTTCTATGGTGAAGAGGGATGATGTGGATAACTTTAGATCTAGGCTAATGTTTATTAGGCTTAGTTTATTTTATTATTTATTAAAGCCTAAAGTCTTAAGTCTAAGTTAGAATGTGTGTTCTAGACTAGGTGTTATCTTTTACTTATTTAATTAAGTATTAAGTCCTAATTCTAGGTGTATTTGAATAATATCTTATTCCAACTTGTAAATGTCGGCACATTTGGATGGCATAAGTCATTGGGTAAGATTAGTCTTCTTGTTAGAGTTAGCAATATCTATTAGTTAGCATCTTAGCTTAACTATAGCTTTTGGTTAATCATCTTCTATTTTTGGAGATTATTGTTGTGAATAGTGCTATTTAAGCACAACTTGGAAATAATATGAGTTAGTGTGTTTTTGAGTTTAGTTTCCTTATCAAGTAGGTTAATAGAAAAACCACCATTATCATTGAACCTGAATTTTTTTTAACCTGATGTGCCATTGGACCAGTCACTATAAAAAATAATCAAGAGAGTCTAGGTGGTAGAATTAAGGAGAGCCACAAGTTTGGACTGAAATAAATCTCAGTTTTTGGAATATAGAGATTGCATATGACTAGATTATTTCCACAGAGTTTCAAGGGAAAACTTGTGAAGAATAGGACTCAACATTTGATCCACTAGTTTGATGAGTCAACTCGTGAAGTTCATCTAAGATATTTGAATAAATTGACCTAAATTTCCTTTTATTATAGGGAATTGATTCTTAGATTATTGGGACACCTCCTACAATAGAAAGCTAGAAGATTTCAAATTTATCACCCAAAGTTTAGAGTGCTTTCATAGTGTAGATATTAGTTACTACAAGAGAAGAATACTACAAAAGAAACTTCTGGAGCAAAATTGTGGTGAAGTTGGAAGATAGGAGATCTCCATTGCTAGATTGGAAACTTCACAAGAATAAAAGGCCATAGAAGCCTTAAAATTCTATAGTAGCCTTGATCCAGAACGAAAGGCCATACAATCCTTGAAAATGCCACAAAAGTCTTGGTACTAAAAAAGGCCACAAAATCCTTGATCCTAAAAAATGCCATAGAAGCCTTGATACTAAAAAAGGGTATAGAAGCCTTGATCCTGAAGAATACTTCAGAAGAAATTATCTAATTCAGAAGTATATTTTATTACTAATATTTTTTTACAGGAACAAGAATATTTAGTGAGTTGAGAAATATTCGTATAAAAATGTTAGGAGGAGTATCTTCTTCAGAATCAATCTAGAACCTGAATCAAAATAGATCAAGAGAAGATCTCATTGATGAAGGACTAAGAGAGTCTTGCTCAAGTATAGATGTAGCAAAATTAGATATCTAGGAGAAGATCTCACCACCAACACTTCTAGAAGCAAAAGGTTGAAGATAAGGTCTCAAGGAAGTTTAAACGAAGCTACAAGATCAAAGGCCTTGGAAAGGTATCTACAAGCATCTAGTAAAAGGCTTGGTGAGCCTTGCTAAAGAATTCATCAAAGGAGTTCCAATGAGAACTCATTAAAGAAATTCACTATTGGAGATAGTGAAGGATTTGGGACAATTATATCCATCTGACAACAAACCCAAGAAGAAAACTTTGGAAATGAGTGGCAAATATTAGAAGACCTCAATACATACAAAATATTGAGAAGAAGATCTTATTTGAAGTTAGAATTTGACAAGAATATTTAAGGAAGATTCAAAAATAAGAAGCCTACCAAATCCAGGATACTTGTATATTGCTTTTCATAGCAAGATGGCACCACTTTAGAATCAAATATCTCTTCACATCTACAGCAAAAATGAGGAGACTACAAGAGGATAACAAGGCACCCAAAATTCTAGGCTCATGAAAGGGAGGCCATATTTTGGTGAATACAAAGTTGTTCAAGGTAGCCTATAGAAGGAGCTGCAAGATCTTATCTAAGATAACAACTTGGTGATCATAGACACCAAGATCTACATCCTCTAAAGAAGTGGAAAAAGGGGATTTTAGAAAAATGTAAGCAACTATTGGTGCAAGTAGATTCATTAAGTGGATTACTTATCAAATTTGTTTAAGCACCTTAAGTGTATTGAAGTTGCAAAAAAGAATAATTAAATTAGAGTCTTCAAAAGGTGCAAAAATAAAGGATTCTTTAATGTTCGTTTGCAATTTAGGAGTTTATTAGATTTTAGAATCTTAAACTATATGTCAACTATCTATTATCTACTTTGGAAAATAAAATGAAGACTAGCTCCTATTACCTTGTTGTTAAAGAAATTTCAAAATAATTCTTGAAGATTCATTTCAGATTATTCTTGGTCAGTTGCAGTAGATTGATTAAGTGCATTAGTTTTTGAGAGTTAATTGGAGTAATAAAGTGATATTATTAGTGCATTTAAAATACTATTAGATTTTCATTATTAGATTGCTCTAAAAAATATTATTGCTTGTGTTCATAAGAAGGGCAATACACTATTAGTGCACAAAGATCTATAAATTTGGTGGCTTGAGGAAGCCACAAAATAAGATTGATCCTCTAAGTATTGGATAAGAAGATAACCACCAAAAATAGGAGCATAAAAGGAAGCATTGAACGAGAATTGGTGAGTCTCAAGTTCAAGGTACAATAATTAAGGAAAAAAATACAGTAAAATAAAGCTTCCATCATGTGGTTACAAGCTTGGATCTATTCATAAAACATCCAAGCTAAAATAGGAAGGTGTCCATTCTAAAGTAAAACCTCAAAACCCCTATATTGCACTCAAATATTCTACCTCAAAACTAGAAATTTAGATGTAAAAGAGGAGTGCAAAAGAAGGTGCAATAAGGATATTATGTGTAGAACTATTTTCCATTATATTGCACAAATACTAATCTGGTTATACAGGGAGAAAAGGCATATTTAATGGTGTTCCAGAGGCACTACACTTGCTATAAATATCAGCTAAAAGTGGTTGTATACTAGCATCAATTAAGCTTAGCTCAAGGATCCAATCAATGGGCTCATACTCATCACATCCAATACGGCTGAACCTGCAAGATAAAATGTGCAAAAAAAAGGGAGAAATAGTGTTAATCAAGAGCAATAACTTCTACATAATGAGGACATAAGAAATAAAGGAAGAAAGTAAAAAAAGCACCATTAGAGTATCACTTACTCCATGATCGTTTGCAGAAATTGGTGCTCAAAGCCTCTATATTTTTGCTTCATATCCCAACTAAAAGCAGGTGCATGTGAATGAAAGAGGAGTTGGGAATTTTTTAAGCTTAAAGTATCTTCGAAAAGGGTTCGTTTGAACCAATGAAAGGGAGGACATTCATGCATAGAAGAATGTGATACTTGTCACTAAAAGATAACCCTAACGCTCAAGTCAAGAGATCGATCATCTTCAAGAAAGGATTTGCATAAACAAGTTGGTGCATTGAGTGTATGGGATACACTTGTCCCTTGGAAGATCGAAAATTTTGCTAAAGAGTGTAATTCTTAGATGGTACAAGAAATAATATGAACGTATCATTTGCACCAAAATACCCTCAAGCATTTTATATGAAGCGGACGTATCACTAGGCACCTTAGCCAAGAAACTTTTCCATATTAAGGATGTCAATGATTGAGGTCAAAGGAGGAGGCAAGTAAATTTTCATGTCGGCATTTACACTTCATTTTCTGCATGCACAATGAGGAATTGCAGCATGGAAAGAAGGTGCTAGATCCTTCAATGCTCAATCCAAGCGAGGTCAAAGCAAGAGTCCAAGCAGCACCAATTTTGGAACGCGTATAGCTCCAAGTGATTTCATTGGAGGGTGTATTCATAGCGTTAATACATATACGTAAATATCATGCAGCCCTAGCTTCTCATAAAAAACAACATCATATATTGCTTGGTGAAAGGTAAATTTTAATTCCTATTACCATATGCTTTCTTTCCTCAAGAGACATAAGGTTGTAGTTAAAGGAATTTAATTAATTGAAAGCAATTTATCAAAGGTAAAAAATTATCAAAAAAATACAATGTTTGCAATATAAATCCTAGGAGAAATAAGGATTTCTAATGGAATAAATAATAATTATTTGCAAATATTATTGTGATCTAATTTATCCAAATATTATGGAGTCATAAGGCCTACTACATCAAATTAATTAATTGGAAAATTAGATACACTAAACCTAATTCCCAAAAGGTTATTCATAAAGAGAGGTTTATCAAAGATTTTTTAAAGGTTGGATATACATAATATTATTGTCTAAAACCTAAAAAAATGAGATAAAGGATCCACCATTATTATCTATTTAAAATTTGGAAATAGTTCTTAGTTCAATAGGAGCAATAATGGTTAATAGGAATTGATTTTGTCATTTACAAAACCTTTACAAAATTAATCAAATATTGAACTATAATTTACAAAAAGCACTATATCTTATCCATAGCATACTAATATCAGCTTCTATCAAATATTATCAAGTTATAAAATATAAGCTTTCCTTAAAACCTAAATATCCTTACGAGTAAATACTCACATTACTTGGGAGACATAAGGTAGTCTATAAAATAGGGATTAATAAAGTTTTTATCAAATCAAGCTTATATTCTTCAGGAATCATATATCCTATCATAAGGATTCATAAGATAGACAACAAAGAAAATCATATCTTGATTCTTCTACTTTTTCAAATAGAAAAAGGAATGTCATATAATGAATGTGGATTTTACCCCAATAGAAATCATTCCAAACTTGAAAACGTCTAGTACATTGACTCAGGAGCAAGTCATCATATGATAGGAAATATACAATGGTTTGATTGTCTTAAATATGCTAAAGGCTACAAACTAAGGATTGCAGATAACCAAAATTATCCCATATATGGATATGGATGTGTAACACCATGCAAATCATTTCTAAATCTTCTACTATAGAATGTATTGTATGTTCCTAAACTAACATTCAATCTCATCTCAGTAAGCAAGTTAGTAGAAGACAACTATATGATCAACTTTGGATATATGGATGGAATCAATACATGTCTCATCATGAAACAAGGTGAAATAAAAGCAACAAGATCAATCCATGAAAATACATATATTTTGGATCCAATGGAAAATTCATAGAATATTGTGATGTTTCATAATGATGCTAACATATTTTTAAAGGAATAGGTTCAAGAAAATGAAGAACCAGTACATCAAAAAGGTAAGCATAGAAGAATAAAAATCAATAAGATGAAATGACAAATAGACCATGCTGTACTCAGTCATCAACATTCATAACCAAATGAATACACTCACAAAGAAAACAATAAAAGTGGTTGGATAGAAGACAAGGATGATGAACTTGATAGAGAAGAAGATTCAAAATCTCAAGGAATCTATGAAGATCCACATTGAAGACTAAAGTCTTCAATATCCAAATAATATGATATATGGGGTGTTATAAATAGAGTATATTACATCATATGGATCATGTAAATGTACCTTTACCTTGGTACATACTTAGGATATTATATTACTTTAGGGACAAGGTATCTAGTTACTTCATGCAATGTAATAACTACACAAGTGTCAAAATGTAAGTTGTATATGTGAAAGTTATCCCTTGCACATATAGGTAGAGTGTTGGCCAAGGAACCTATTTCCTATATAAAGGGCCATATGTATAGATCATATATAGGAACATAGATAGAAGAGCATACAATAGCATATAGGAGTCAAAGTGGTATGATGTAGCAGTGTGATGTAATCTGGTGGAGTGTGATATGCTCAATGCCCATTCTTGAGCAGTAGCTCTATTCATAGAGTGTTCATTTCCTCCATAGCTATTTTTTAAACATCTCCATAATTTCTATATATATTAATTTTAATCATCTCACAAATTTACTTTAGGTAATTTTATTCTATATCTTGTGTTTGCTATCTCCCATTACATGCTGCATCAAAATCTAACAGTTGGCATTGCCAAATCCTGCTACAAAAGTTTGGGAATTATCCACAATAATAACTACATCATTCTAATCTAATTTTAATAAAGTAAAATATAACTTATAATTAGTCATATTATTAGTACATTACAAATCAATAATCTAAGAATTATCATCGATTTTAACATGAATGGAAGTCAATGCATGAATTAAAGAAACATTATTAGTTTTCTTACCTTCCTTCTTGCTCTTTTAAATTTTTTAAGGTTGCCTTATTATTGTAATAATCATTTCCTTGTGGCAAAAAATACCACAAAAGTTACAATTAACATTAAATTTAGGATTATTGCTCTTTGATTTCTTCTCAAACATAGGTTTGAAAGAATTAATTTTATTCTTAATATTTAAAGTAGTTGCCTTTGTTCCACTTTCTAGGTTTATTACCTTTATGAATATTAAAGGCAATAGAAGTAGATTTAGGGTCCTTACCTTCACTTATCATTGTATGTTCTTATCGCTTTATGGCTTCTAAATGTTGAACAAGTAGGTTGGAGAACTCCGCTATTGTAAGTAGATTATCATCTTGAAAAAATATTGTATTGAGGACATTTAAAAAGTCCTTGAACTTTATGTAGACACCTAAAACACATAATAATGAGGATACTACCTATATGGACACTTTTTTAGGCCATATAGCCCACCTTGGGCAGCTTTAGGGCTTAATAGTGGTTCTCTACAGTCAAACATGGATAAATTTCCCTTTGTATAAGATACCATCTCATCCTGAGATAGCCCCTAACGGTGACCTCTCACCCTAAGATGGCCCATAGTCACAACCATCCTACCCCAGGATGATCGTGCTTGAAGTAACAGAACCCTAAATCCTAAGCAATGGTTCAAGCAGTTACAGTTACCAGCTATGGGCAATGGTTATTAAGAAGAAAATATGTTTCTTGATCTTCAACTATTTCTTGGCTTCTCAAGGAATATTTAAATTCACATTGGGAAGTCTATTTAAAGGCACCTAACCTTCATTAAAGAGATCACAAGTTTTATGCAAAGTGTTTTCAAAATGAATAACTAGGGATATATCACTCTTATAAGCAATGAAGTGCTACCAAAATTCAACCATGGAACTTCAAAGCACATCAATGGACCAATTTAAAGGTTAAAGATAAAATTCATAGTCCTTGCATCATATAAAGCTCTTTATTAATGTCAAATCCCATCATTAAGTCATTCTTCATGAGTGCACCCTTGAACATCAATTCCATGGATCAAAACCCAATGTCATCTTGCATCAGCCACAACGAATTTGCTCACAGTTTAGCAGTTGTCTCACCCAGAGATAGCCCACAGGCATGACCATCTCACCCCGAGATGGTTAGTAAGAAATACCATCCCTCACAAATATGGCCTCTTGGTAGAGATCTATTTTCCCTATTTTATTATGGTCATTAGTTTTATCAGCATTTTAATTATATCTTAACATAGTTAGATTTTAATTTTCATGCATTTATTAGTCATATTTCAGCTTCTTTATCATTTCTTTATTATGGATATGGGCCTTATATTGGAAGGCTATTCATATGCTATTTATACCTTTTAAATTTCTTTGTGTGTATATTACAAGTCATTACATGGAGCAAATGGCATAAAGACTCACATCTCACCATTCTACATCACGATAGTCACGAAAAACCTGTCAACAATTAGTTTGTGAGGATGCAAAGGAGATCCTATGAAGTACATCCAAAATGGCTATAATTGTATTTCATTGTATCAATATTGGTAGCAATCCCTAAGAGGGATTTTCTTGTAATATTCTTGGAAAGAACAAAGTATTATTAATAAAAGGGCACCATTCAATCATTTCTTTATCTTGTTCTTTACTTGTAATATTACATTTATATTTTCTATAATTTAATCTTGTATTTTATTTAGGGGATGTATGATATTTTTAGTATACTTTAGTGGTGATCACGGTGGGAATTTATCCATATTTTGCAAATTTATTGCTAATTGCTATTTTTCTTGGTGTTTTTGACTTGCAGGTACTACTGTACCTGATATAGATGGTTAGCAAGTGCAACCATCTCACCCTGAGATGGCCAGCAGGTGCCACCATCGTTCCTATATATGGCCTTAGAGTAAAAGTCAAAAAAAATTATAAACAACATCTACAACAGACTTAGGGGACACCTATGAGTTATTATGTCCCTACTTTCCTTCTTTCAGTAAAGAAAATTAAAATTTTCATGCTTAAGTAGAAAAATTGTAGAAGATATTTCAATTTCAATGTAGTCTATCTATGACCATCCTTGAATTACATGACCTCTATTTGTGGTTGTCCTTGTTCCATATGACCCCTATTTTTTATCATCCCTATGTTAGATGACCTCTATTGCAGACTATCCCTCATAGAGATGGCCTCTATTTAATTACTGATTGTTACTGTTTGCTTGCCACCTATTTAAAATCTATTCATTTAGAGTTTTACATATTATAGGTTCAAAAATCACATTAATCATTTATTTAGAAATTTGAATCTAAATTGTTATTTTCTATACATTAGTGAAAGAACATCGAATGCTCTATGCTTTTTATTGCTTTTGCATAAAATAAAAATAACCCCATACACCATGCAATACTTTAACATTAATGAATTAAAATTCATCCCCAACTATTAATCAAGACCAACAATTGTGGGTTTCATCTCCATTCGTTGGCTCACACCCTAGCAAGTTAGTTGGCCAAAGCAAGTGGATTTTTTGGATTTCATCACTAGAAGGTCTCCTACTCTTGGGTGTGCCCAAATTAGGAAGGATTAATAGTGTCCTTTTACCATGGGGTGAAATAATCAATGGAATGCAACTATCATTTTTGTCCAAGACATGCTCGAGTGTTGAAGTGAACTCCTTGTTGGGCTAGTAGCAGGACTTAGACAACGCAACCTCCCTAGTGGGGTAATTTTAATTCCTTAGGTTACCTTGATTTGACATCCAATAGGAAACCACTCTTTGTCATTTGGGTACATTATCTGTTAGGGGGTGTGCTTGAATTACCTTCTAGTATTTTCTATTTTATTTACCCTTAGTTTTATAGAAATAGGGGATTTTCAACATCAAAATGCATAAAACGGTATATGAATTCACAAAGAAAATTTAAAAGATATAACCACATTGTATAATTTATTTTTTTACTTCTTGTTTATGTAATCAAAGATCATGGTAACTACATGCAACCGACCTCAATCACGAACTAGTGATACAAAAAATTTACAAGGAGGTCACAAATGCATCTAATTCAATCCTGAGGATTTGGTCATTCCCAGATGGCATCCTGGTATTCATTAAGATTTTAACACCACCTATAGGGAATTATACCTTCAATATGTCCCAATATAGGAGGTACCTTTAGATCCTCGAGATGATTGAGAAGATGAAATTCTAGGTTTAAGTTGATCCCAGGCCACTACCAGATATAACCTACCCATCGAGGGGTATATTAGGAGAGTCCGCATCCCTTCTACGTCATAGCATTTTCCATCATAAAATCCTATCCAAGATCCACCACCTCAAATGGTGGTGATGATCAAAAGTATGCTTACTCAAAGTCTATGTACACCATTGGCCAAAATGTCCATCTATGATTTAATACATCAATCACCAAGACAGAGAAACTCTTATGGAAATTTTAAAATCAATTGAATTACAACCCCGAGATCAAAATATTTTTACCAATTTTGTAGGGCATATTCAAACATGTAGGGATCCCATTATAACTTTCAAATATCGTTAGATCAAACCAGTACCTACCAACATAGTTGATCCACCATTGCACATAATTGCATGTAAAAATAGGATTATTTATAAGCGGGTGTTGATTAATACGGGGTCCTCCATAAACATAATTATCACAACCATACTAAAGCATCTCAACCTTTTACCTTCATAAATTGTAGCATCCATATTTACCTTGCAAGCATTTAATGATGCTTTATCTTCCATTGTTGGCACGATAGACCTCCCTATTCAGGTTGGGCTAAAGACTATACCTACATTATGCTACATATTAGAGGGTGCAAGACAGTAAAATATACTACTTCGAAGGCCTTGTATGAGATGCATCAAGTGCATCCCATACATAGTGCATCAATATCTCAAGTTCATACATGAAGGTCAATTCCATGTGGTTCACATTGATCCAAATCCCTTCAAGTATTAAAATATGATTTATTATCCGTAGGAGTCTATCCTACCATCCATGCATCTAGACATTAGGTCCAATGATCCTATCTAGAGTTCATATCCAACATTGTGATTATTCATGGAACCATATACACACCCACCATTACCATAAGTTTCTCCTGATACTCCTTCGTCCTCGATTTCTTTGAGCAAGAAAAGTTGAAAAGGCCAATAAAGGATATCCCTCCATCCACCTCCATAATTTTAGTAGGGGATATTCCCATTCCTATGAAGCAAGGAGGATCATTTGTTACTATGGATGAATCATATCATACCATACAATATTCATCTACCCCACCATAGGTCACGGTTCATTTGACCAATCTTGGACTCAGTGAGTATATAGCACAATATTTATGTTCATGCTTATCATCAGGTCACACAAAGATCTGGTTTTCCCTCCTATTAAGTTGCTACCTATAGGTACCATTCCTAATTTGTTATCCAAACATGGGGGACAAGTAGATATCTCTAGGCATGGTAAGTAGGTATATATGACTTGTCCAAATGGCAATCCACCTTCCCATGAGTTTTTGGGAATGATTAATGTTTTTATAGAGAACCAAGGCTCTCCAAATCAATCTACACAACTTGTGGTTCCATATAACATTCCCTCTACACCACAACTGCTACCACCACCCAATCTAGTCACACCTACCCCATATTACCCAACATCTTCATAAAATCAAGAACAAGTGTATTTGCTACACCAAAATGAGAGTAATCAAGCTATCACAGCTGAGCAATCCAATTTGTAACAAGAGCATGAGATAAATCAAGAACAAGAGCATGTAAACATACTCACTAGATAAGATCATCATGAATCATCCACATCTCCTCAAATGTTGATGACTTTTTACCCACATCTACTTAATTATATTTTGGCACCTGCACTCAATCCACATCCACCACCTGTTAGTTGTAATTTGACTTCAACAACCCTCCAATCATCACCCCCATTGGTCTTACAACATATCTTGGATTGAATAGCCAAAATCAAGATACAATGGGGTCACCAAAATGATGATTTACAACAAATCATGAATCAACTCACAAACATTGAGCTATGATAGCAAACTACATCCCAGGCCAAATTGCCTCCTCCACAACCACAAAATAAACCCCAAAAATATTAGGTACAAAAGCAATGATACCTCCAACCTTGTGTTTATATGCCATTGCCTGAATCTTTGGCATCACTCTTTAATTGACTGTTTGAGGCAAAGACTATCACCTTACTCGAAATATCTCCCCTAGATCCAAATCACCCAAAATCAAAGGGGCATAGAGAAGATTTATATCATCAAAAAAATGGTCATGATATCCAGGCATGTTATAATTTCACAAACATAATATAGGATATGCTCAAGAAAATAAACTTCAAACTAACAATCCTATCACTACCAAGGATCAAAAAATAGGTATAGTTAATGATCCATTACCTACATCAACAAATAAAGTAGATAAACCTAGGTAGGTGATTGAGATACACACAACCCTACCACCTCATCAAGTTGATCTACCTTGTCTACCCCATTCAAGATGCTAGCTTCGTACTTGGAATCCTCTATCCAAGCCCATGTCGATAATATTCCACTAGTTGTAAGAGGTAAAGATAATCATTTTACCTGACATACATCCTCTCGACCCTAATAAGCCCAATACTAAGAATTATAGGGAGGATCATTTTTACCTTTATCATAGAATAGAGGGTCACAACATTAACAATTTCTATGCATTTAGAATGTGGTACAAAATCTTATTTATAGGGAGATATTTACCATAGATGACTCATTCACCTTACCTCAACCATCATCAATTCAGACCACACCACCTCTTTTGCAACCTCAAGATCAACCATAACCTAGTAAACCCAAAAATATGAATCACCATTACATAAAAATTCCAATGCCTTCCTTAGCGCTATTTCAAAGGCTTTATGAGGTACACACAATCCTACTACCATAAGTAAACCCAACCAAACCTAAACTTGGGTCTCACAATGAAGACATCTATTGTCCCTATCATTGGTGAAATAGGTATGACATCCAAACTTACCACTCGTTTAATAATCTCATGCAAGATATGATCAAATGAAATGAGATACGCATAGATGGTTCACTTGCCTCATCCCATCGAGACATTCACATTACATAGAATTCATTGCCATAATAGGGGGGGTTAGTTTTTATCACTCCTCCCAACCAATTCCCTACCATCCACATCATAATCGGTGAAGCAATTTTGAGATTCTAAAGGTATCACACTTTCTCCAAATTCATCGATCACTACACACCCTGGGGGTGCTTAAGATATCGCATATTCCTCCACAGAAAAAAATTTAAAAACAAATCAAAAATCACAAAACCACAAAAACAACACAAAACATCAAAAATACAAAAACATTTGCATTACATCATTATGCATGTTATTGCATGCATTAGGCATATTCATCCATTGTACTTGCACTAGGACAAGTTGTGTTTTCATTCTTACGAATGACACCATGTTTGTATGCTAGTAATGAGTCTTCAATCAACCTTACACATCATCATCATTTATTGTTTTCCTTATGAGCTTTTTCTTACTAAGAGGTCCTTGTAAGATAGGTTAGATATCAGATGAATATCAAAAATAATTTTTAGATAAACACTAACCATTTTACACACACCTTTTAGTTTACAAAAGAGCATAATGAAAACCCCCACATAACACATATCACTACAATATATACTCCCCTTTGTGAGTAACTGTATTTTTCAACACAATTAATGAGTTGCTATAGGGTGTTTAATAGGGTTTTCAGTCATTTAGGCATCCCTAGTTCTCTTTTAAAATTTTTTAGAAAGCTTTCTTGACTTTTAGAAAGTAAGGATTTGCTTTGATAGTACCTTGCATATGTCAAAATTCCAATACAATTTTACACATTTAAATCCTATTCTAAACAAATAAGGATGATACTACAATATAGTCCTTGTCACCTTGAGCAAAAGGTTTCCCTTGCTCATCCTATTATGTACATGGTCTAGGATACTAAGAATTGACAAAAGGACAAGCTCCCCTACCCAAGAAATCCCCTTGCTCTTACACAAAATGAGCAAGTTCCTAAAAAAACTAGTGGTTTTCACCACTAATAAAATCCCTTGCTCCAAAAAGAGTGGTTTTCACCACTAAGCAATATATATATATATATATATATATATATATATATAGATATATAGATATAGATATAGATATAGATATAATAATTAGCAAGTATCCCAAGGAATCAAAATAAAATAAGGGGGTAATGAGCTTGAATCCTTGGAATCCTCAGTTATTCAAAAGCCATGGGGCAATCTCCATTATAGAAATGGGTTGAATGAAACCCACCTAACAATGGAGTAGCCTTATGCATGGTGATATGTTTGTCACATTAGTGATCTTATTTTATACAGAACAATGTTGACTTATGGTTGATATAGTTTTTGGTTGTTTGCATTGCCTAGTAGTCTAGTCCAACTAAGTCCAAACTCAGGATAATATGACCATAAGGTGATCCTCATTACAACAATGGGTTGCATGAAACCCGCTTGGCAATGAGGTAGTCTTATGCATCATATAATACATTCACTTTGCACACACAAGGATATTGAATATATGGGTCTTCATAACAAAATTATAGATTTCAAAGTCTTGTATATCTAGTATAAAACTTATGATCAATCAAATAGGGTGTTTGAGTCCCATGGAATATATTAAATTTATCTCATAGCACTTCACTATCTCATCATTATTTATAGTTTTTCTTATGATATTTTTCTTAGTAAGAGGTCCTCATAAGATAGGATAGAGACAAAATGAATATCAAAAATGATATTTAGGCGGCCACTGACTATTTTACACACACCATTTAGTTTGCAAAAGCTTATAGGTAAAACACCTACATCTCATATATCTCCTCTCACATATTCACATCCAACTGTATAACTCTGGTGATAAGGTTAACATTTTAATTCATGATTTTTATACACTCTGCAGTGTCTAACATTAGGTTGTTAAACACATTTAGATTCATCTATTGTGTTTTAAGTAATTAAAACATACATCAACAATTTGCATTAGAACATCCATATAAAATTTAATGCATCTCATACACACTAGATTTGTTATAAAAACAACATGAATTCATATTCATAATCAAATAAACAAATCTAAAACATGCATCTTGCATCCATACATATACATATATAGGCATACATTTATGCATCCATACTACAATATCTAAGTACATATCGATCATCCATAATTGCATCAATTATTGCATCCATACATGAAATAAACCATAACACAAACACATGATAGACCATAATCAAAATGCCATATAAATATATGAAGATAAGTCTGATACATCACGATATAAAATTTCTTGTAATTTATAGTAGAGTGGGTCCTCGAACCTTACACTCTCAAAAATATGAGCATATACCAACATGTTAGGTTGGCCTTGCACCACTGCTCTCACCTCCACCCTTAGCCCTACTCTGATGAGGTTGAGGAAATTCACTTACCCCTAACCTCTCTGGCCTCACTAATGACCTATGACCCTGTCTCACATATGGTTGTCCTGACTCATTACATCAGATCTACTGGTATCCTCCTATTGAGGACCACTTAGGTAGATGATTTTCAAATAGCCCCACCTGACCCTCCAAATCCATAATATAAGCTCCATTAGATCAGAATCGAGCATCATAGTCACTCAAGAGGGCCTACAATCTAACACTCTTGGCCTATAACCCTGCAACATCCCTTGTAGCTTGGCTACCTACTCCTACCTATCCTTGAGCTATGATACAAGCCACCAACTGAGCATGTAGAGCATTATATTTTGCTATTCTGGTTACTACCTGTTCCTGTATAGCATAATGCTCTACTATCTAGATAGCCATATGCATCTATAGAGCATCCCACTTTGCAATCACCCTATCCCTTTCTATCATCATCCTATCCACTACTGCTTGGGAGCTATCCAGTTGTGCAATAAAAAGGGCCTTCTCCTTGAACAAGCCCCTCTCCCTCTACCACTCTCGATCTAGCTATCTCTATAATAATGCTATGGTAGTATCCTACTCTACTAACTACCCTTGGAGAGTCTGCACTTGTACCCTAAATTGAGCAGCCTCTTTCTCAATATCCTCCTCATATCCATCCTCATCCTATGGCCCCTCCACTCCCTATGTAGGCTAGACCCACTCTCCCTTTGTTCGATGATGTACTCATCACCCTCCCTCTTCTACCTCCTCTCCTAATCCCTCATCTACCTCAACCTCAATTAGTATTCCTATAGGCCCATCTCCTTGCCATAGCTATGTAACCCACCATATGTCATACTCTACTATCGTACTTGGGTCCTCTAAACCTGTAAAGGCCATTGGCTTATCCTCCTCATCCCCTAGTGGCTCCACTCGAGGCCACTCCAACTACATATTTACCCATCGACATTATTAAATAATGGGATCTTAGGAACACCTCGACATATCCCAAATAAACAAGTAATGTGAGAGTACTGGAAGTACTCTCACTCTATACCATGTTGCCCAATCAACCATTATCCATGCCTCACACACCCTAGTTGTGCCATCACCTCTATCCAAGGTGGAAAATCCATATAGGGTCTTTAAATCACTTTCTTTGGTCTCAACCCCTCGAATGACCCTACATAATGAGCAAGCCTACCTGCATAAGGTCGACTCTGACCTATCTTCTAATATTGCCTCCATCGATATACATATCCTATTTTGATGTCATTCATCTCTGCTAATGGTGTCCATGGAAGCCCCTCTGGTCAATATACTGGGATATGCTCCCATCCTCAAACCTAAAGAAGGAAGGTGCAACCTAATCCACACTGACACCACTATCAGATCTCATATAAGTTATCATATAGATGAGTGAGTAAAGTACTCCCCCACATAATGATCATTGGCTCCTCAATATTGCACTCTACCAAATCTTGTACTAAATTGAGAAGGTTCCATGGGAACCTTGCTCCTAAGGAGTTAGGTAGTAAGATTTTTGACATAATGGGCATTAATACTACATGCCTCCAAGTAAACACCCATGTAGAATACCATACCTTGACTAGCACTCCACCACTATCCATGCACTACCTGGAAACCTTTGCCTCTGCATCAAATACCCTCTATAGTACTCTGTCCTACTGAAGAAGGAAAGTGGAGGTGATCAGGCATCCATCAATCAAAACATGAAGAATTTGGTACACTTCCTCCAAGGTGACTATCATCTCGTTAGTTGGAAGGTAAAAAGTGTTAGTTTGGTTGTCCCATAAGTAAACTAAGGCAGTAAGATAGGCCTGATCTACCATCACCGCCTCTAGTCGAGTCACTTGCTTGAGGCCAATCACCTCAAACCATATCCACTCATCAGTAGTGAGGAGTCCTCACACCATCTTGAAAAGTATGGAAAGTCTATAACGGGCCTTCAAAAGTTAAATATAAACAATAAACCAATTAGGAAATAAAAAAAAGAAGTAAATCCAAGTAGCCTACACTACATGCTACAACTAAAATGAGGTTCATTGCCTTAAATTTTAGTGTGGTTCATTTTCCACATTACTTAGTGAGGTTAATTTTAAAATTACAAATTAACAAAGTAGAGAATAAAGCAACTACCTTCCTCGCTCTAGCTCCTCCACCCGTCGAGGTCTCAGGTTGATCCATGCTCAAAACAAGTAGAATTTTAGTAGCACTCTTCTTCATAAAGTTCTCTTCTCCTCCTCACCTCTCCTTTTCTCTAACTTCCAGCTATCAAAATGATATAAATTTTTTTGTAAAATTTACTTTTATGTTTTCCAAATTTCACAACCTTCTCTATGATAGATAGTTGCATTTAGTGCAATCATCCTACCTCGGGATGACCCCAAAATTTGTAAAATGCACCCATCCTACCATAAGACGATCCCGAACTTATAAATATCACACAAAAAAATTTCATACCAATTGGGATACTAAAGATATCACACCTTCTCCAATTATTAGTTAAACAATTAAACAACATGGGGCAATCAATGTAGTGCACCTGTCCAATCAAAGATCTAGTACAATTTAATCATCAATAAATAAATCAACTGCTAAGTTCAAAAGGTTGCATCCTTTTATCAAAGGTTGTGCCCTTTGCCTAACTATCTCCAAATCAATCCAAAAGGTCCCAAAGATGACTAATCGATTTGGTCAATTTTAAAAGTCTCCAAAGGTACCACAATTTATTTAGTTAAGCAACTCATCACTTTCATCACCTTACATCTCTTCATCGACTCGTTGCTTGAGGGAGTAGCTGTAATCACAACATTCATAATCAAATTCAATAATTAAAACCTCAATCATGAAAATTTCATTTGTCCAAGAATAATTTCCAAAGACAATCATACCCTTGCTTTGGGGAGAAAATAAGCAAAAGAAACCCAACAAAAAAAAACTATCAAGTATACCTCAATATTGTAGACCCCTCTTCATGTGCCTTAGATAAAAGGTTTACTTGAATTAAGCTCTTTAATTTCATCAGAAGCAATGATTCAAAGATGCATGCTCTTTCCATGATTGGGGCATCTAACATTGATCAAATTAATGAACACCATCAACCCTCAATTTGACTTTAGGTCATCTATTTTTGCTCGTGTCATTTTTTCACACAATGCATCCCAAAAAGGAGTATCTGTAGACACCTAAAACACATCATATTGAGGAGACTACCTATATAGACATTTTTTTTAGGCTATATGATCCACCTTGGGTAGCCTTAGGGCTTAATAGTGGTTCTCACCACTCAAAAAGGGACAAATTTTTCTTTGTAGTAGAGACCATATCACCCCAATATGACCTGCAGTCATGACCATCCTAACGTGAGATGGTTGCTCTTGAAGTAATGAAACCCCAAATCTTGAGCAACAGTTCGAGTAGTTATAGTTGCCAGTTATGGGTAATAGTGCAACAATTATCAAGAAGTAGTTACATTTATTGATCTCCAACTATTTCTTGGCTTCTCAAGAAAGCTTTAGACTCTCATAGGGAAGTCTATTTAAATGTTCCTAGCATTCATTAAAGAGATCACAAGTTTTATATGTTGAAGTACTATCGGATTAAATAACCAAGGAGATCTCACTCTCAAAGGCAACGAAGTGCTACAAAAATTCAAACATGAAACTTCAAAGTGCATCAATGGACGATTCAAAAGCTAAATATTGAATTCATACTCCTTTCATCATCTAAAGCTCTTATTTTGTTTCAAATACCATTATTAAGTCATTCTTAACGAGTGCACCCTTTAACATCAATTCCATAGATCAAAACCTAGAGTCGCCTCACATCGGCCACAAAGAATTCACTCAGTTTAGCGGTCATCTCACCCAGATATGACCCACAGGCATGACATATCATATTGATATGGCTAGCTGGTAAGACCGTCCCTCACAGAGATGGCCTCCTAACAGAGATTTATTTTCCCTATTTTCTTACTTTCATTAGTTTTATCAAAAATTTTATTATTTTCTAGCATAGTTACATTTCAATTTTCATGCATTTATCAATCGTATTTTAGCTTCTTTATCATGGATATGGGCCTTATATTGGAAGGCTCTTCATATGCTATTGATGCCTTTTAAGTTTCTTTGTGTGCATATTATAGGTCTTTACATGGAGAAAATGGTATAAAGACTCACATCTCACCATCCTACATCGCAACAATCACAGAAAACCTGTCAACAATCAGTTTGTGAGGATGCAAAGGAGATCCTACGAAGTACATACAAAATGGCTATAACTATATTTTATTGTATCAAGATTAGTAGAAATCCCTAAGAGGGATTTTCTTGTAATATTCTTGGAAAGAACAAAGCATTATTAATAAAAGGGCACCATTCAATCATTTCTTTATCTTGTTCTTTATTTGTATGGTTATATTTAGATTTGCTACGATTCAATCTTGTATTTTATTTTAAGGATGTATTATATTTTTAGCATAATTAACTTTATAGTGAGATTTCTAAGTATAATGAAGCATTATATATTTACATTCACCTATTCACAACCACATGCAAGTAGTTGTATCCTAATTTCCCTCATTTTAGCTAGGTATATTACAACAAATTCTTCAAATGATATTTTTGTGTTAAGTAATTTTGAAGGAAGGGAAAATTTTCTACCCATGTTTGACCTTTTGAGCATGGCTTTTAACTCATCCCATGCTTCATATACAAAATAAAAATTAGAAATATGCACTAATATGTCATAACTTACAACCCTAAATAACATAGAAATGACTTGTTGAATTTTTACATTCCATGATTCATGTGCTCCTCCATTTTGGGGTTGTGGCTCCTTCTTGTTCACGATCTTCCAAAGTTACCTCACTTGGTATTCCATCGTCATTCTAGGATCCCAAATATGGTAGTTTGTTCCTTCAAGAATATGCTTAGGTGTAAATCCAACAATATTATTAAAGGCCATGACTAAAAGCACAAACATATTAGTATGATTGTAGAAGTAATTTTACAAAGTATAAGAATAAACCACAACTTATTTTGGCCAAAAAAAATTCAAATACCTTTAATTTTAAAATTTAGAAAAGGGGGATTTTGTGGACCCCACCACCAAATTAAAAAAATATATAAATAGGTGGGGGGTGCCCCCATAGGCCTTCCATCCTCCCTTTTTAAATATTATTTTATTATTAACAAAATAATGGGCATGGGGGGGTCTCGAGGACCCTCACCACACCATGCAACCTCAAGGGTTGTTGTTGGACAACACACTATGTTGTCAATGGGTTATCAATGTCTTCCATCTAGTCACCACTTGGATTTCAATTGGCCACCATTGGGTTATCGCGCTGGTTGTCATAAGTACCTATCAGGTAATCAATGCATAATCTAGGGCTTGGTATTGGCTAGACACACGACCTACCATAACATGGGTCATGTTGAAAAATAAATTTTAAATAAATTAAAAACTTATTAAAAATAAAAAATTAACATAATATCTTAATGAAGATCATTTAAATATATAAATAAAAACAATAATTTTTCTTTGATTTTATTATTAAAAAATCAAACCCTCTTAATGATAGATAGATAGATAGATAGATAGATATATAGCATTATAATTTAAAAAAATTAAGGGTTTTTCATATAAAAAGAACCCATTTTATCCTATTTTTTAATTAAAAAAACTAAAACCTCTAACATAAAAAAATAATAATAAAGGAGGGTTTTTAAATAGACATTAAATTTATATAAAATATAAATGTAAGATATAATTGTAACGTAGCCTCTCTTTTTTAATTATTAAAATCTAAAATTAGAGAAATCACTAGAGTTGAATTTGGGCTTTGATAACAAATTAATGGGAAGAAAGTAAGTAAAATACTCAAAATGTAGTGGATTAGAACAAACTCACACAACAAATTATTAGTATGCCAAGTATATATATTACATAAACTTAAATAAAATAACATTTAATAAATTAAAATTAAAATGTAAGGTAATATAGAAATAAATCAAACCACATAAAAGACATCAATATTACGTGGAAAATCCTATAAAGGGAAAAACCATGGCCAAAATCGTATCTCCACTTTTGTATTATCTTCAAAAAAATATCCTTTTAAAAATTTACAAAATTCCATTTACAAAATTTCTAAATTTGGAGTTATAAGGAATTCAACATCAAATTAGGTTTGTGAAATTTAGAAACCATATTATTGAAATTGTTGGGAATTTACCACGTACAAAAAATACACAGCCTATGAAAAAAACAAATAATAACAACGAAAATAGAGAAACAGTTCAAACCCTAATTAAGCCCCCATAAGAAAAATAGGAAACAGTGCAATAAACAACAAGAAATCACACAAATGTAAGAGACTCAAGATATATGTGGTTCGGGTAGTGTACCCTACATCCACTAAGAAACAATCAGTACTTTGTATTAGCAACAATACAACAATCTTCTCCATTTGTACAATGTCTCCTCCCCTCTTTTCCTCCAAACCAGAAAAGAGCATTCGCCTATATGATGACCTTTACAGTACAAAATATATAGATTCGTGACTTTGACACTATCCGAAACCACATAGTGGTTTTGGAATACAATGGGCCAAAACCATGGGTTCAAACCACCCATACGGTTATCACGTTCTTTTGACAAGTGTTTTTCACCAAGAAATACAGTTAAATTTTTAAAAAAATTCTCCCCGTCACGAGACGAGGGAGGCTGCCCCTTGGAACCCCATTCACATTCCTAACGTTTATCATTTCTCATAAACAATATTTAATGGCCTTGGAATCCCACCAAAAATATCTAATGGTAATTAATTCCTTTCTTATCAATTTGGATCCATTACCTAACAGAAATTTAGGAGATAAAAGGAATTCCATCTAGAGTTTTGAAGAATTGAAACCTTTATCAAAACTATTATTTTAATGTATATCCAAACAATAAAAAATATAAGGTATTCATATTAAATATTATAAGTTGAATATTATATTAAAATTGTTATTTAAAACATTTGGGATATATAAGGTAGTTTACAAGTGTTATCGTGGCAACAAAAAAATTCTTTCTTTCAGAATTCCAACTTCTTAAAGGTCCTAATTACGCTTCATGAAAAAAAAAGTAAGGTCAATATTGATAGTATAAGAACTTTGGGATATTGTTAAAGGAGTGAAAACTAAACCTACTGAAGATGCTAGAGAAATTCAAAAGTATAAATAAGATGAAGCAAAAGCACTAATTATAATAACATTTGCAATTACATATGATATACAACCATACATTAGTTTAATTATAACTTCTAGAGAAGCCTCGAATACTTTAGCCAAGACATTTGAAGGAAATAATAAAGCCACTATCTTGAATCTTCAAACCCAATTGAATTCTCTAAAGTTAATAGTGGTGAAAGTATAGAATTCTTTCTAAGAAAAGTTGTAGATATAAAAGAAAAAATATTAAACTTAGGTGAAAAGATAGAAGAAAATTTTCTGGTTCAAGTGATTCTAAAAGCACTTTCAGAAAGCTACAAGCATCTAGTCACATCTTTACGAATTCTAAGTAAAGATACATCATTTGATGACTTAGTCAATATACAACAAGAGTATGAGGTAGAGAATTTAGTCAAAGATGAAATGACTAACAATGTCTTAAACTCAAAATATAATCCACAAGGAAATTTTGCTTCATTGTCAAGGAACAGATCAAAATGGAATACTAGATATTGTCAAGTATGCACGAAAAGAGGATATAATATAAATTATTGTAGATTCAATCTAAGAAATTAGTATCAAGGGAATAAAACAAATTCTGTAAGCCAATAAAATAGATAATTTCAACCAATATAATAGTAGAATCAATATAGACCACATCAACAACAATTTTAGCATCAATATATTTCTAAAAATCAATACAATCAACCTCAACTACAATATAAAGAAAAAATCAAAAGGAGCACTTAGTTCAAGGTATTTAGGAAATTCAAGAACTAGAAGAACATGCAGGAGAACATGAAGTTAAAGCATTTTTAGCAAAGATAGTATTTTATGAAGATACTAATTATTTACTTGATCAAGATACATAAAGGGAGCAAGATGAAGAAAGCATAAAAGAAGAGCACAAGTTACAGAACCAAGATCAAGACCATATTGAAGATGAAAGTCTTCAATAACCAAATAATTTAATATAGGGGTTGTTGGAGTATATTACATTATTTGGTACATGCCAATGTACCACCTTGGGTACATATTTATATTAGAAGTGTATCTTAGATTAGAGCGTGAGTAAATATTTTGTGTAATGTAATAATATGTAAAAAATGCACGTCTCTTATAGACTTGTAGTTAAGAGTGCAAGTATAATGAGTGTAGATGTGCATAAGTGTCCATTACGTAAGAGTGCACATGTGTCCTTAGAGTAGGAAAGTGAAGAGTCTCAAGAAGAGTGAAGACCAAGAGTACTTCATATGAAGATTCGCATCCCATTATATATGCGCCTATGTGTGTGTGTGTAAGAGGTAATGTAGAGTGAGAGTGTGTGGACGTATGGTGTATTTGAGATCTTTATTATATATCAAGATACTATTTTCATGAGCATTTTTTAATGGAAATTTTATGATTTGTAGAAGTTATTTATGAGTTTTATATGATTAGAATATTACCATTATATTATATTTCATATAGCAACTTTATTTTAGATCTTGTGGTTATTTTGCTTTAAGTATTAAGCATCAAAAGCTAATAAAATCAACTTAGGTGTAGAGGTCTATGAGTCTATTTTAAATACAATATATAGGATAATGATACTCTTTTAAACTATTTATTAAACTAATTGATCAATATTGGTCATCTAAAATCTACTATATGATGGAAATCAATCAATAATAATGAACTATATCCTTCTATTGCTTTTTAGAATTGTTTGTTTTTTTATTATTATAAAAAAAAATTAAAGGGGCCTGAAACATCAAAACCCACTAAAGGTCAAAAAATATAGATCCCTATTGAGATTATACTCAGCCTATACATTTTTGCTAGACAATTAAACTATGATTTCTATCCATGGAGCTTGATGAGGATGTCTTGATGAGCTCAAAATAGGTACCCCTAGTATATGCATGTTGTTTCCAGGGTGACTAAATGTTTACCTTGTCAACGTTGGTCTGAACAAAAAACTAAGTAGACCTTTTGTAGGAGAGAGTTTGGAAAAACATCACCAATATCCTTCCAATCTAAAATTCATTAGGAGTCCTTGGATCTAGAAGCTTGGATTTTGGGACTCGTTGGTTGCTATTGTGGACTCATATGGGGCAGTTATGTTCCTTTGATGTCCCAAACTAATTTGGAAACCTGGTTGCAAGAAGAGAATCTATTGTTGGTTTTGGCTCAAAACTAATCTCCATTATTGGTATGTGTTTATCTATTCATACATAACTAGTTCAAATAGACTAAATAGAATCTGGTTGAAAATAGACTTAGAGATCCTTACTTTTCCTTTGAAGATAATATTGTTTCTCTCCTTCTAGATACACCAAGGAAATTTGTGATTGTTAGGGTCCATATTAGTTTCTTCTCCTTGTAGGTATGGATCCATTGCCACCACCAATCAAGGATTTCCTTAGGAATTACCTAGGATACCTATGTAATCTTCATCCATTGGTTCCACATAGCTTTAGAAAACAAACATTTTATGAACAGGTGATTTGTTGGATCTTCATTTATTTTTTAGAGGTGACATCTACTAGGGCCTAGAAAATATCTTTTGATCAGGTTGTCCCAAGTTAGTATTTTATTTTGGAGAACGAACCATATAAAAACTTTCATATTTGGAATACATTTTTTCCCCATAAGTTCCTCCAAGGTGCTTTTTTTTTAAGTAGATCTAGGCTTTCATTGTATTCACTTTTAATTATATAGTTTCTTGTTGTCAATCTAGTCCACTCTGATTGGCCAGGTTCCTCTAAGTCTAGGTTAAGATAATCTCTAAGTTCTATATGGAGGGCCTCCATATCATGCTTTAAACCATGTTCCTAAGGTTTGTTCTCTAAGTGTTTGTGCCATCTCCCTATTTGACTATGTAAGATCTAAAATAGGTGTCCCATTCCTATTTGAGGTTCTTTTTAACCCTACTAGGCTTGGATATCGGTCTAAAGGTCTTGATTCTTTCCACTTATCTTCTCAAAAATCCATATTTTTTTCTTTACCAAAATTCCATTTAGACCCTTTGTATATGATACTTATTCCTTCATAAATATGGTTCTAGATGGTTGAACCTCCCATTATCTAGTTTCTTCTAAGTATTTTTGTTAAATCATTATCCTAGATATATATGATCCTCATTATGTTGGTCCACGGGTTGTTATCTATAGGTCTCCAAACTAGTTTTGCTATTAATGATCTATGGAGAGTTTTCATATTTCTCATACCTAAGCCTCCATAGGATTTTGGGAGGTATTCCTTCTTCCACTTCACTAGATGTATCTATTTATTTATTTTGTACCTTTCCATAAGAAATTCCTACTAATGGATTCAACTACTTCTATTGATTTTATTGGCTTGAACATCAATAGCATGTAGATTGGTAAGCTTTGGAGGATGGATTAGATCAATTGGATATTTTTGGTTTGGCTAAGGAGGTTTTATTTCCATATAGAAATATTTTTATCAAGACTACCAATAATTGTGTTCCAATAAAAAGATTTGATATGGCAAAAAAAATGGGCATGCCCAAATAGGAGCAATTTTGGTTAGACAAAACCCTAAGAACCTAGCTCTATGGCTAGCATTAGTTGTCACATTCAGGTATACTATGTGGAATTAGTCACAAGTGACTGTTATTTGGGTATCCATAGGGTGGTAACAAGGGGAATGGAACCTATGTCATCCTCTACCAACATACAATATATTCACCAACTAAGCCACATATCCGTAGGGTGAACATAGATGGAATGGAACCTGGGTCGACCTCTACCAACACATACGACATTCACGAGAATTGTTTGATTTCAAGTTGTGCTTGTGATAAAAATTTAACAAATGAAAGGAAGACTAATTTATTTCTAAACATTGGATTTAGTTTCATCCTTTACAAATCTAGCCAAGCTAAACTAATCAAAATGAAAGAAAAATAAATTTTGAAAATGGAAGAGTGCATGTAAAGTAAAGTAAATACAAGAAAATAACTATGGTCAAAACCATAGTGAGATTGGTGTTGATTAATGAGCACACTATGGTGTGACCAAATAACATTAGTTTTATTAGAAAATTTAATACATACAAGTAAATAAAATACTAACACAAAGTTGAAGGGAACAATCAAAAGTAATATCCATTCATAAATCAAAAGGTCAATAGACATAATTGCTCTACAAATTCCATACATAATATTTTTGTAATTTACAAATGAGTTCTAGGAAGTACAATTCATATTCACAAAGTGTATATCTAATATTTATAATTGGCTAAAAGATCCTTATAAATTATATCATAGCTATTATGTATAATAAAAAATTTACCTAACTTTTTAGCTAATACAAAATAATTTTGCTCATATTCAATTTCTAATTTGGTAATATATTTTATTAAATAATGCTTAGCCAACTATAATTACCTCTAAACTAGCTCTATATGACTTTAGCTACTCTCATTACTCCATTAGCATTTCTTGGATATACGAATATTACTTTCCAAGTCATTTCATTGAAAATCATGCCTTGAGTCCCATTGTCATGAGCCCATGTCTATCAATCCATATGATTTATAGATGAGACATTGATTTTTTGATGAATCTATAATTTTCATGCTTGGCACTTTTTAAAATGTAGATGACATCATGCTAATTCTAGAAAGGAAGCTAACGAATCAAGAGTTATTTTATGATTCACCAATTTCCACACTTAACAATTTTGATAAATCTAGATGGTGTCTTATTGATGATAGAAGGGAAGGTGATGAATCTATACTTTGATGATGAATTAGGATTTTGTTGATGAGTCACCAATATGGAAAAAATTTGAAGGTGTCCCATTCTTCATTCTTTTTATATTGCCTTTCACTCTATGCTTTTGAGTGGAATCATTGCAAATTTTGGCTCTACCTTTGTCTACATGGCTGTTTTTATTTTTGGACTAATGTAATGATAGTAATTAGACTACTACAACATCAACTTGTTTAGTTGATATTAAAAATATTCTTTATGAAGGATGAATCGACACCATTGTTTATTATTGAAGCATAATATACATTTGTGAAATTATAGTTCCTAGAAAATATCTAGTAAAACAATAATTAAAATTCCTCCTAATATATATGTAGACTTGGAAAAATGACCCACCCAGATGAATTATTATTTCTTAGGTTCCTTTGAGAGTCTCACAAACTTGTTAAGAGCAAATTTGGCCGCTTTTTCTTGTGTTTTACCTTGCTTTTCTTAACCTTGACCGAATATGTGCTTGATAAATTACGAGGTGCGGATTTCATAAACTTAGGGTTTTTTGTGAAAAACATAAATTTTAAGATGACCCTTTTGCAGTTTTGGCTTAATCAAGGTTAAAATTTCTCACCTTTTAGCCCTCCAAACTCTCTATAAATAAAGGGATTGGATCCCCTTTTTGATATCGAATTTGCTCTCAATTGTTCAAATAATTCTTAAGTGATCTAGCTAGAAATATTGTGCAATATTTTGGTGATCTTGGTATTTTTTTTCTACTATTGGTGTGTTCCAATAATCTGCAAGTGGAAAAAGCCTTGATGAAAACTTATCTTCTTTATGGAGGAGATGTCTTCCACCTTTGCTCTTGCTTTTTCCATGAGATCACTAGGTTATTCCTTTGCATTAATTTATCCTTTCGCTTTCTTCATTCTATGTTGTGGTCACATTTTAGTCTATGTTTTGGGATTTTAAACCCTCTTGTGTGAATTCATGCCTCGTATTCTATAGGGAGTGGATTCGGTGAAAGCTCTATTTTTTCCCATTAGGCATTCTACATCTACTTCCCTATTACCAAATCCATGCTCAATAATTTATAAGGTATAGATTCGATCCAGGTAGACTTTGGGGCAACTATTTATTCTAAAACCCTAGGGTTTTGGTTTGCGTACCTTTTGTAAACTATTTCATATTTGTTTATTTTCTATTTAAGCTTCCATAATTCTATTTTAAATTGTATTTCATATCACATTAGCTTGGGGGAAGTCACTTGTTCACAAATCCTAGGTTTCAAGGTTGCATTCTTTTTCATTTCATTGCATCAATTTTATTTGCATTTCATGTACTATTTCATGCTATCATATTTTGTTGTGTTTTTTCCAAAGGTCAAAACATATTTTATTTTGAACAATCAACTAAGAGGGCCTAGGGGCTTGGTTGGTGTACCTCCAAGCTCAGTCTTACAATGGCCTAAGTAGACCCCCAAATGTTGACCATATTTTCTAGAGTTTTTGTGAAGCTATTTTACAGATTTGAAGCTATGGGATATTTTGGATGAAAGATAAAGCTTGGATCAAAAACTAGATTAGATAAGTGTCCTAATTAAAATTGTTAGATTGTGTGTTGTTTGTATTTGTTATTTTTATTCATAACCTAGGTTATAAATAAAAGGAAAAAACATTTTATTGCTTTCTAGGCATTTAAAAGGAAAAATATATAGTTTTGCATCTAGAGTTTAGTATTTTTTGTGCATTACCTTGGTCCCTTGCTCAAAGAAAATATTTCATTTCTTGCAAAGTAGGGTTAGATATCATTGAATCAAAGAATCATATTATGGTTAGTCATTGTCTTATTGCATCTTGTGTGTTTTTACATTGTTTTTTAATTTCCATAATCTAGAATAGAAAAGCTAAACATAGGTGCTTTCTTAAATCACACATTAAAATTTTCCACCCTACACTTGAAGCAAGTCCTAAAACCATTCTTGGTGAACCAATTTTCTATGTCCTTGAGTGTAGAGTTATAGCACACCCCCACACTCACCTCAGCTCCCAATATATCCAGTTGAGAATTATACGTGATAGCGTAGTTTTTCCTCTCTACATATTTGGTGAACCTTGCGTGAAATCTTGTCTTAGTGGCCAAGATAGGAAACCTCTTCCTTTATTTTTATATTGAAAATTTAAATAAGACCACTAATTTTATTATTTTTAAATAGAAAATATTTAAAAAAATATTAAAAATTTTCTTGTGTGTCTTTCCTAAGTTTTTTCCTGTATCCTTTCATTTTTCCTAATGGCTCCATTTCTTAGGAGTCAACGAAGGCACTTAGAATTTGATAAAATTCCTCAAGAATATGATTATATTGGTAGGGAGAATCCTAATATTGATGTAAAAGAGTAAGAACATGTGGAAACTAATACTAACTATTATCCCCATGAGGGGCCTAATGGTGGCTTCAATTTTACATCATTTAATCATTTATGGGGTTTTATGAAACTCCATAAGGAGATTTTAGTTAAGGCTATGGTAGAGGAATCCTAACTTGAAATATCTAGGATGCCTTCTCCTACCATATCTTCTAGGAATATTCATAAAAACCCCTTGTTTGAATCTTCACATCATGTTAATCCTTCTAATAAACCAATATATACTACTACTATGACCACCAATATTGAACTAATTTCACAAGTTATTCTAACTAGTAGTGCCACTCAAGATTATGTTCATTTTTCTCATAATTTTGCTCCTCTCAACATACATGCTTCTATTCCTCCAAATATCAGTTATCCTCCATTTCAAGATACCGCATATCACAATTCATATCATAATAGTGTCAATGCCTTCAATATTGGCTAAGTTCCCTTTAAAAATATTACCTATATCCCTCTCCCTTAGGTTTGGAACCAATATCATAGATACCTTGTTCTATGTGGTTTCTTGCCCTACATATTTTAATCTTCTTCTTGGACTCCCTTGGATTCATGCAATGAGGTTTGTCCCTTCCACATTTCACCAATATCTAATGTTTGAATTCAAGAATCAACTTGTCACCATTCTAGGTGACACTCATCCATTCCAATATTCTTAAATGGTTGAGCAAGCTATATCTAATCTTAATATATGTCCATCAGTTTCCTCATCTCACATAACTAAGCAACTTGAAATCTAAAGGTGAGTGAGGAACCACTCATCAATATCTCATCATGGGATCAAGTTAATCATTTTATTTCATAATCTCTTCTAGATATTGCCAAGCTACCACCTTCACAAAGGACTATGGGATTACCCTATAAGAGGGATGAATTTGTACACATTGGCACATGTACCTTTTTATTCGTAGGAGTCTCCCTTGAAGAAAATATTCATGGTAGAAACCCTCTTCCATGTAAAGTATTCTTTTATCCATTGTTACTTATCTAATGATTACCCACTTCAAATAAAATCCTATCTAGTATGGTATATATCGATAAATGTTTAGGGCCATAATAGAAAGGTATTCAAGAGCCTTTGGAAGTTAAAATTTGGCCTAGGAGATGTGGCGTAGGCTACATCCTAAATAAAAACCAACCTTTTCCCTTTGACAATGATGATCACCTTTTTACTTATGTCAAATATTTAGATCATCAAGGCTTGCAGTGAAGTGATGAGGATGAGGGTCCCCCTTATTCCTTAGTATTATTGTTTTACAACATGGTAACATTGGTGCATCCCAAACTAAGTATGCTAAAGGGAATATCCCTTGTGATATGGATCATATGGATATCCTCTAAAATAACTTCTCCTTTTATAGGTTTATTCCTTGTGTTGCACATGTTGTTTCCTTTCATTCTCAAGGGGATATTATTCCTTTGTCTCATAGAGACCTTTCAAAGTTAACAATATCTCCCCCTTTCATCAAAAAGGATGGCACAGTCAAAGTTTACAATGAATTTCATGCAGCAAATTCAAAAGAATATATTATGGATGATTCTCTTTGTGATGAGAATCATGAAGGTATCCTCCATAATAGCCCTTTATTTTATGGGTCAGTTCCTTGCACTACCATATTGTTTGTTAATATAGATAACACAATCAGAATTTGTGTCAACTTTAAGAACTTCAAGCACTAATATTAAAAAAATAAAAACTAAAAAGAAAAATACTATGCATGTCATTGCATCTTCATCTAGTTTTCATATTACATTTGATTTGCTTGATTCATATTGCATGGCCACTTATTATATTTTGTATGTTTTGCTTGATATTTTGTTCTATTTTCATATTTGCTTGTCATACAATTACATTGTTGCTTGTTCATACTTGCATGAATACTTGATCATATAGATTCTTGGGTATTTAACAACAATGGCAATTGATGACACCTAGTTAGGCTATAACTCACATGCATTCTACCCACACTAGGACTTTTATGCCTAATGAATCCCCAACCTAGGGCCCATTTTTATGTATTTTCATCACTGCATTTACCCATCCCATATTATCTCCTTTCTTCTTCTCTTATATCCTTGAAATTGAAATTTTTCATTGCTTCTATCTCTCCAAGTCAATGGATATAGTTATTTATTTGTATATCCTTGTGATTCACATGTTTTCCTTCCTTTATTTCATCAAGACAAGGATATATGTTCTTCTATATTTGCTCATTCTTACTTTCACACTTCTTCCTTCTTGATTTTTGATGGTTAAGTGGTCCTCATAGGATACTGCATGAATATTACTTGTGGTGTTCATATAGCCATTTATTATCTTACCCACACCTTTTAACCATTGATACTTCAATATAGATACACACATCTCTTGTTTTGATCAATTGGCTTTGTACATACACCTTGCACACACCACACCCCTATAGAATAGTACTTACTTTGGTACATAATTCACACACAAAACACCGCATACAACATAGCTTCATGATAATGAGTGATTGGTAGCCTCCATTCGACCACTTATGAGCATACATCCTAGCAGGTATATCTCTTTCTCTTTGGCCATATTAGTGAGCACTACACCCCTAGTGGGTAATTTCTCCACACTTGTCCATATTTTAGCAAGCATAACATCCTTATAGGATAGCTTCATGGCCACACGTGAGATGTAGCCTCCATATCGATCATTTTTGAGCATACATCCTTGCAATATTGATCATTTTTATCTTATTTTGCTTAGTCTTTTGGATCTTTGTTTTCATCTCTTCCTTCTTCTTTCTTCCTTTTCTTCTTTCCATCCATCCATCTATGCATTTCATATTGTATTTTATTTAGGTTCGCATTTAGTTATATTATTTTTATTCATTCATTTAGTTGCATTCATTACATTCATTATGTTTGCCACTGTCACACATAATAAATTACTTAAAAGAAATATAATGCACACACATTCACACCATAACATAAATAATAAAAACCATAGCATAATATTACTTTATAATGGGTAATACATGTCAGTTGGTTTGGTGCACCATAGTCCAAGCTTGGTGCACTCAACCCTCTCCAAGGATGCATGCCATAATTTAAAATTGACATCTCGTCTCAATCCCTACCCTAGATCTTTGAGCCTACCTCCACTTTTCTTTCTAGCGGTGGTCCTAGTAGGGTCACGTTCACAAATCACATAGCTATCTATTATTGAGACCATAATTGACTTTATAATTAAAGAGAGGTTGGTAGAAGAACCCTCTAATCCATTGGCACTTCTTGGAAGTAAAAAGCTTGGTATAAGGTATCAATCTGTACCACTACATCCTACCTTTCCTTTGCTCTCTATAGCTACTCCTATAGCATGTAGATTCATTCGCTTGGATGATTATTGGTCACAACAACCATACTCTCAACTTAGATCCACTAACACTCCTACTCTGGCTGATCCATATCCCCTCTAAGGTAGTTCACCTCAGACCTCAGCGCATATCACTCTATATTGACTTGACCCACTTGTGTATAGAGAGTGTCAATATCTCCCTGCATGGAAACCTCTCTATCTAGAAACCCCTTTACCAATATCATTATCTCCTTTATCCATGGTCCCACTCAGTCCTACCTATGTTACTATGGGAACACCTCTAGCTATCCTCCTTTCCTCTAACCTAAATAGAATGATGGTGGTCTTCATGGTTATTACCATCTCTACCTTGACATGTACCGTCACCTACCTAGGAGGCTGTGGCATATGATCTCATCGCTCCACTATGCATCGATTAGATTCTCAGAGTGCCACATACACTCATCATCCCATGACTTGCTTCCTCTACACTAGCATTAATGGCGAGATACTTGGGGGTATAATCCCGATATACCATCTCCTATATAAGAGGGCTACCTCAACATCATCCACTTTAGGATTGACGTAAAGGGGATTATTCGGGTCCTCTATGAACCTAGCCATATCAGGGTCCCCTCTAACTCTTGATGAATCTTGCCTCGCTCTTATATACTAGTAATCCCCTAGGTTTGGTATCTCTTGGAGAATATCAAACTGCCATTATACTCAATCAAATCGATAGAGCTCCAACTCACCCTTATCTATGGTGATCCATAAAACCCTCCTAACCTAAGCTATCTCCTTTTCATCCTTATCCCACCCAGGGTGTAGATGCCATGGCCACCATATGATCTTATGGGCTCATCTATGACTCATATCCCTAGTGGTAGAATACTTGCATATGACCTTTGCGTACACTCAAGGTCATAGGACCACCTATATCTTATTGGCCACTCTAGATTAGGCAATGAACCTAGTAGTGTATTTTGTCTCTTAATGGCTATGTGTTCCTAGCACCACACTTGAAGCAAAATCATGCATACTAATTTTGTATGTCATTTATTCATGACATTATACAATATCCTATACAAATGGACCAACACATATGGTCCCAATATAAACTACACCTATTTGTGTTGCATCTCTATCACTATTCTCACCAATACCCATGGTAGGTGTTATCAATCTATGTGTCACAATAGAAATCTCACCACCACTCCACAAAGTATAGTCATTAGTGCCCCAATCCCATGTCACTATGGTATGTCATTGATGTAGAATTTGATCTTACAAATATTATGTGATGGATCACCCATCAATATATTTGTTGCCACATGTGGTAACTATGTTGTAACAATCCAATAGTTATATCAGTTCATCATTCATCACGTCCACTCATTGATTAATTCATATATTTATAGAAAATTATCGCAAGAGAATCCATCCTATCTAAGTGGATTATAGGACTTTGTCCTCCTTAAGTGGCTTGTAGATTTATTTAAATCTATTTCATTGAATATTTTTTCATATTTAATTAAACTATGAAACAATATTGCTTCAAGTGGTATTAAAATTGTTGATCCTAGAAAGGTTGTGCAAAAAAAATTGAAGTGTTATTCATCCAATTTTGGGAGTTGGTCATTCTATTCTATTCACAGTAGCAACATTTCCAGAAAATCATATTACTGTAATTTTGGTATGATAATATTATAGACGATGCCAAGCAAAAACTTAGAATAATCAAGTCTTTAAATTATATCAGATCTAAAGGAAGACCACCTATGAATTAGTTCTTCCTGAGATCCAAAGTCAAAGGCAGCTACAGTTGGACAAGGATACACGTAGCTTTTTGCTAAATTTTAGAATAGGTAGAAATTTTTTCCACATTGAAGTCCAATTCGTAATTCATAGGTTGAATCATCTCTCCATCTATACAAATTTGGGATAATAAATTTTAATGCAGTAGAACCTGGTTACACAGTAACATCATTTACCTTTTCGTTATGATATCCATTTCACCAAGACACAGGCTCAAATGAATTAGGATGAAAAAATTATAAGAAAGCATTTATAAAATGACTTTTATGCCTTCCTAAGGTTATTTTTTAAACCAATAGGAGACTATATATATCTCATTTCCTTTGTAAACCTAATACTAGCATTGGCAAATTCCGCTCTCAATTCATAGGAAGGAATTAAGTCGGTGTAAGGTTAAACTATATACCTTGGTTCTATTAAGGTTTATCCATTTCTACCAAAGGTTCTTGTCCCTTTTGGTTAAAAGCATACCATAATTAAACTATATTATAATTAATTACCACGAACGCGATCGTCTCCTACCAGCACAGCCTCCTTCGGTGGAATTCAGGTGAGATAAAGTTCGTCTTTTATCACCTCAATATTATAAAAAAATTTAATGTAAACTTGGAAAAGTAACCTTCATATGACATAGCAAGGCCTTATATCTGACCAACCAAATTTAGGCACGTGGCATTCTGGAATTTAGATAAGAAAACAGGTATTTTCTAGCTGTTTACTAGTAACCAAAACAAGTTCTAGTGTAATTTTACGGTATGCGGTAACAAAGAATTTTGTTCCTATCTATATTATTTGGAAGTAAAATATTCCATCCATAATTACATTTCACGAGAAATATTTCGTGGTGTAAACGGTCAGCAAACATGCTGAAGGAAGTTTTTGGTAAATTGACAACTACTTTATTTCTAATTAAACGACTTATTCAAGATGTTCATATCACTTGAATTATTGGGTAGACATCTAATATTTTATTAAATTATTGGATAGTTATATGGGTTGTTAAAAATAGTTCCTAATTTATTTACTACGACAAGCACCTTCAATCAATAGTTTGGTCGTGGAGGGACATTCACTCATTAAAAAAAATGATTTTGCCTCGAATTTGAAGAAAACCATTCCGTCACAATGTGTTGTTTCATAAAAGCAAAGGATTTCCACATTTCTATTCAATCATACTGATGCGTAGTCGTTATACCATCATTAATTCTCAATGAATCTGTCAATCCAGGGCAGTGTACAAGGCTATCTGCGGGAGAAGAAGTGAAACAACTATAACTTAGGTCAATCTAGGGCAACAAGTCTTATTGGTGGAACCGGTTTGTGGGGGGTTTTGGAACATTCCTATCTCTAGATTGCATGAATTAAATCTTAATCTAAGTTGCAGAATTGGAAACTAATCACTAGCTGCAGAAATGAAGTCCTAATTACAATTGAGAATAAGACCTAATTATATTACAGAATTAACGATTCTAGAATTGAAAGTACGATCCTAATTGAGAAAGGAAATCTAATTACTTTTGTAGTAATGAAAGTCTAGATCTAATGTGGAAATAAAAACTATCAAAATTATATAATGAGAAGGTTGTCAATCTTACTATTCGATTTTGATGACAAAACATAAAAATGTAGGAAATTGCTGAAAAATAGTAAATTCTGAAAATAACAGTCTGAAAATAAAGTGAAAACTTTTTTGAAAGTAAGATTGCAACTAAAAGCTTTAAGCACAAGATTAAACTTAGCATAAATAAACTAATACTGCAAATATTGTCAACTATTCACAAGCAATTTACATAACAAGTTCTATAACTCATTCTGCTGCAGCAAAATCAGAATAAAAACCTGCTCTGTTAGTCCTCCTCCTAGGTCTGGAAGTGGCCAGCCTCTTTGTCCAGAAGAAGGTGTAAGTCTCTCTCTCTTTCTAAATCTTAATCACACTCATTTACAAGTAATTTGAAATAGAGCTGGTGCACTTTATTGATCAAAAGACATGATTACAAGAATTCTGCTGAAAAACTGTTACAGGAATGAGTCAATTTCTAGTTATACTCTGTATTTTCTGCTAGCTTCCTTTCTCTATTTTCTATCTTCTGCTACTACTACCTAGGCTCAACCTGAACGGGAGCAATATTTATAGCTATCCTATGATCTGATTACAAATAAAGAATATCTCAAAAGATCTAATCCTACAATGCTGCAACAAATTCTGGTTTTATCCTAGAAGAGGACTAAAACCTGATCTTTCCCTTAATGATGGATTTGGTCGGCAATGACGGCAAAGACAGATGGAGGATATTTCTCTTTACTTTTTCCAACCTTTATTTCCCTTTTCTCGGCTTCAAAAATCGGTCAAAAAGGTCAAAAACACATTATGTTCTTCATTTCGAAGATAAGTGGCTTCATTCGAAGACAGTGCAGTTTTCATTCCGAAGATCGCTCATTACGAAGATACTGCATTCTCATTCCGAAGATCGCTCATTCCGAAGATACTGCATGCTTCATTCCGAAGATCCGCTCATTTCGAAGATGCTGCATTCTTCATTCCGAAGATCCGCTCATTTCGAAGATGCTGTGTTTTCTTCATTCCGAAGATATCTGTTCATTTCGAAGATACTTCGGAATGAACAAATGTATGCTTTTCCATTGATTTCTTCTGCATCTCTCAGGTGGGTTATCTCCTAAGATCAAATTCTAATGGTCTTCATCCCTTTCCTCATGTGAATTCCATGCCTTGCTATTTATGGACAGTTGGTTGGAATCTACATGGGAAAGACCGATTTCTTTGCACGACAACAGTTTGCTTGTATTGTTGCAGATTTAGGTGAAGTAAATGCTTGAAACAAATCAAAATATGATTAGTGAAATGTTGCTATTATTCTAAGCATATCCCATTGTAGCAAATCATAGCAAAAATAACACAAAACTATGCAAAAAGCTGTAAAATCAGCATATAATATTTCAAATACATTGATCATGCAAAATGGTTAATATACGACATATTAAATCAACTTAACTAACATATCAGATAAAACATAAGAGTTTATAGGCATTTTTAGTGTACAAAACATGTTATGATTGAGGCATTTCCAGGCCTCATCATTTTCCCCCCAACTTATATTAATGCATGCCCTCATGCATTACGTTGAGCTATGGAATCACATATGTCCATGTTTAGATTCCATGACATGTAGAATAACTTCTTGCCTATGTAATACCCCCAATTTTCTTTAATGTTTATGAGCCAATATTCAAATTGTTCATCAGGTTGTTCATCTTATTCAAAGTAAAATGGAACTGGAGTAATGATGGTTGGAGGCCTGAACATGAGACCTATCCGGTTATCTTTGCATGATCTGGATCGGTTGGACTACACCTTCTGCTCTTCTTACGGACCACTCTAGATTTATGGGGGAGATAGGTTCTCTTTTCCTCAAAGACATGGAAAGTTCATTCCATCTGTCTCTGCATACTGACAATGTTGGGAAGAAATTGTGATCACATAAATTGTTAAATCTGGTCACATAGTCCCTCAAATTGTTCAAGTACATTCTCTTGATATCATCCCTGTTCATCATTGAAAAGTTTTGTTGAGTGATATTTAGGTGATTTGGTTGGATTGCTCTGACTAACAACTCAGCCCTTGTTTCAACCACTTTATTCTGCCTTTTCTCATGATCCCAATAAAGCTGATTTTGCAAGGTAGACATAAATGCTCTCAAATGAACATCTCCAATGTAGATTTGAGGATGAGAGTCAACTTCCTCTGGTATGAAGAAACTGTGCAAAAATAGTTCACACAGGAGATTTTTCTGCTCAAAAGGATTGTCAAAATATGCCTCCAGAAAATCTTCAATAGTGTCCAATTTGTATGGAAGGTTTGAAGTAATCCTCATGACCTGCCATCTAAGGTATTTTTCCTTCAAAATAAGGCTGTAAAATCTGGCTGGCCGTCTAAATTGGACTAAAAACTCAGCAATTTGGCACAAGTCAGATACCTTTTCTTTCAATGCCTGAATTTTTGTGTCCTTGGCTTCTAGCTGTTTTGCTTCCAGTTTGAATTTTTTAGTTTTATTGGCAAGCTGTTCATATCTAATCATCCGACTAGCTATGTCTGCATTGTACTGTTCTAGGGACACGGTATTAGGTGGTCTTACTACAGGGGGGATCCTAGGCAACAGATTTGTCTGAACTCCTTTTTCTGCCACTTCCACTGGTTGTTCATCTATCAATATCTCTACTTGCACCCCCTTATTTGCTATTTCTATGGGGTTGTCATCAGATAGTATTTCTACTTGTACCCCCTTATCTGTTGTTTCTACTGGAAATGTAACAAGTTGAAATGCAGGGACCTCAGTAGGAGTACTTACTTGAGCATTTTCTTTCTGTTGGGACTGTTCCTGTGTTGGTGGCTCATTTTCAACATCCTCTGCAATATTTCTCACCATTTCTGAAGCATCTTCAGAACAAGAAGGCACTGCTTCAGAATGAACAGGCACTTCTTCAGAATGAAGGAGTGCTATTTTAGGATGAACTTCTATGTCTGTCTCAACAGAGTCATCTGCTCTTGATAAACCCAGAAGCAATTGAGCCAAACTATCTTCATCATGGGATACAGCTGGCTGCTTTTCAGATTGTGACAACAACTTTTTTAGTTCTGCCACTTCCTGCTGAAGTTCTGCAATTTTTCTTGCTTGCATCTCAATGATGCTTTCTTTCTCTGTGATCCATTTGGTCTGTGTTTTGACAACACTTCTTGCTGCCCTCAGCTGCTCAGTGATGTCTTCCACTTCTATTTCTGCTTCAGAAGCTGATGCAGACAAATCAGTTGCAGTTGGCTATTCAACCAAATTTTCTTCTTCTGCTGCAACAGTTTGTTCTTGTTCAGGAGGCTCTGTGAAACTGTCTATAAGGGTATCTATCATATCTATAGCCTGTTGAACTGTAGCCTCCTCCAAACCAATTTGCTCAGTTTCTGCCTCAGCTATCTATTCAGGGAATTCTGGAAAGTTATCAAGATGTTGGTTGTATTTCTGTGACATCTGGGCTACTTGGTCTATCTTCTTCCTCCATGACCTATTCTGTAGTTTCTTTCAAATGAATTCTTGTAGACCTCCTAGTTCCAGATGCAAATTTCTTCTTTTTGCTCTATTTTCTGGTGACAACAGGGGTCATGGGGTCAGTTTTTGATGCCTCTATTTCCCTTGTTTCACTTCTCTGCTCTGATAAGTCAGTTGCAGCTTCAGCAAACCGAACTTTCTTTTGTTTTTCTGCTCTGCTGCTAGTTCCAGATCCTCTTCTCTTTTGTCTCTTAGCCTGTGAAGTTGATGGTTCAGGAGCAAGTTCTGTAACAGCTTCAGGGGCACCTTCTGCAGCTTCTTCTGTAGCATCCTCTGCAACATTTTCTGCAGCAACTTCTGCAATACTTTCTGCAGTAGCTGTTTCCTCTTCTACAGCAACATCAGTAGTATTTGGCTCTTCTTCTTCCTCACTTTCATCCCCAAAAATGACATCATTTAGGTTAGAGTAAAACCTGTCAAAACTCCTAGGGTTTCCTCTAAAATGATGTTGGCAAATTAATTTGATAAGGCCATGATGGCGAAGGCTTCCTTTACCCTCCTGATATCTTTTTGCCATGTTCTTTAGTTCTTGATACAAATACAGGGGAAGATTTACCCTAACTTCTGGTTGTTGTCTACCATGTCTGAGATGGTTTAAAATTCGTAGATGATGCCCTGACAACAGCACATACTGCCCTTCACAGGTCAAAAACTTAATCACCCAGGTGGCTACTTCATCCCAGGGTTCCTGCAGGCTGGCCCTTTTTAACCCTTTGCATGTGTTGTTATGGGTTAAGTATTCAGGTTCTCTATCATTTTCTTCTACAAACTGATTAACTACATTTGCCAATGTGTTCTTGCCAGATCTAGTAATTGAAATTCCCTCTAATGGCAGCTCTGTAATCTGACTTAAAATTTTAGGGCTTACCTCAATAGACATGTCGTTGACATGTGCTCGGTTGTTTATGAACGTATGGGCAAACATGCCAGCTAAATCTTCAGAAGACCCATTGAATTTATCCAGAAATGTCATAAATCCTCCGTCTTCAAAAATCTGCACAACTGCCGGATTTTCTCGGAGGTAATTGGTGTCTGCAGGCTCTGTTCTGATCTTTCGCCCCATTTTTCTCTGTTTAAGAATCGTACACTGCGGCTGCTGTTCTACTGCAGGATTTTTGGCTGTTTTCTATTGCAAATTTGTAGAGTTTTAAGTTAGAACCCTCGTTGCCCTGTTTCTCGTCTTCTTCTTCTTCTTCGGAATGAGCCGTATTCTGTGCACTGTACCTCGCAACACGTCTTCGAAAAGAAGGATGGCACACATATCTACTTCTGCACTGTACACCTGTTCGTTAATAATTGCATGGATGTCCTTGCCGTCGGATCCACCTCATTAGTTTTGCAGATTCTCACGTGCATGTTAATTGACATTAAAAACTGGTGGCATATGGTTGCAGATTCTCCGTATTTCCAATGAGTGCAAAAATAGGACCATGTCTTTGATTGACACGTGTCCCTTCTTCGCATGCAATTAAGAAAAAATCTTGATTTTGTCGGACCTTATTTTTTTTAATGCCACGTGGAAATGCTCTTTCCGAAAATGCAATTAAAATTTCATTCCGAAGATTATGACTTCATTCCGAAGACAGGTCTTCATTCCGAAGACAAATCCTCATTTCGAAGATTATGACCTCATTCCGAAGACAGGTCTTCATTCCGAAGACAAATCCTCTTTGCAAAATTTTCATTTCGAAGATAGATCTTCATTCCGAAGATCAATCCTCATTCCGAAGATTAATCCTCATTCCAAAGATCAAGCTGTATTGTGAAAGTAAATCGTCATTCCGAAGACAGACCCTCATTTCGAAGATAGATCTTCATTCTGAAGATGATGCAGCAAATCGTCATTAAGAAGACCAAGTTTCATTACGAAGACAAATTGTCATTCCGAAGACAAAGTTTCTTTCTGAAGATAAAGTGCAACATTCATTTTTTTGTCATTCTGAAGACAATTTCATTTCGAAGATAATACAGCAGGTATTGTTTTTGGCATTCTTGTTTCGAAGATTAGGCAGAAATCAATATTGTCATTCTTAAAACATGTTTTTAAGTATGCCAACTCTTATGAATACCTTTTATGCTAATGGTTAATTGTCACATACTATATACCAATCATTTTACAATGAAGAAATGTAAGAAATATATACCTGATAAAAATAGTTAATGCCGATTTTGAAGAATGACTGCTTTTGTTGATATTCTGCTGAGATTTTCTGCAACATTTCAAAACAAGTGCACTAGGTGAATTTGTACAATGATGGTTCAAAAATTTCTCAAGGTTATGCATGCCAGAAAACTGGTTTTCATGCACACCAACTCAGTAGTGCCTTAAGAAAAGGTTTTCACTGCTGAGTTATTCATTTTCTCTCTTTTTTTTTCTTGATTTTCCCTTTTTTTTTTTACCTCTCCTTTTCTCTCTTTTTTCTCTTTTTTTTTTCTTGATCCTGACTATGCCCATGAAGGAATTTCATGATTTCCCCTGAAACCATGCCCATGAAGGAATTCATACTCAGAATTTATTCATCTTTTTGTTTTCTATTTTTCGATTTTTTTGTATTTTCTATTTTTTTCTTGAAATCCACTGATCATGTTGATTGTTTTGAAGTGGAAGAAGGATTCTCTTCCACCTGTTGTGTATCCAAACTATCAAGTTGCTGCAAGAATTCTTCTTTAGTCAGAGGTGTATGGTATACCCTGAGGCGATGTCCATTCACTACCAACTTTCTTCGTGACCCATCAATGGGGGATAAACGAGCTGCTCCATTGTTGAATACCTCTTCAATCCAGTAAGGTCCCAACCATCTAGTTTTCAGTTTTCCAGGGAAGTCTTCATATTGAGAATCGAACAGTAAAGCCCAATCTCCTTGTTGAAGTTTCCTCTGTTGAATGTGACTGTCATGCCACAGATTCCTCTGCTCCTGAATTACCTCAGTTTGGTGCAGAGCATCCAATCTAAGTTCATCCAATGCATTCGACTACGAAGAATCCTATCATGCACGTACTGCGACAAGTCAATTCCAATTTCCGAGTCGTTGTGCGCAATGTTAGTAGCTCAAATTCAATAGGTAAGAGAGGCTTTTTACCAAAGACTAGTTCATAAGGTGTGAATCCAGGAGTGGACTTCCAAGTAGTATTGTAGGCCCAAACTGCTTCAGGTAATTTGTCTAGCCAATTTTTCCTATGAAAAGCTACTATTTTTGTCAAGATGCGTTCTAGTTCCCTGTTTGTTACTTCAACCTTGCCATTTGCTTGTGGGTGATAGGGTGATGATTTCCTATGTTTGATTTCATACAATTATGTAAATACTTTTATGACTTTGGATGCAAATTGGGGTCCTTGGTCTGTGGTGATAGACCGTGGAGCTCCAAATCTCTGAAAAATCTGAGTATACAAGAAATCAGTGACCTTCTCTTCACGAGCATGTTTGAAAGCACGCACCTCTACCCACTTTGTCAAGTAATCAGTGCATACTAGAATATGCACCTTTCCTTGAGAAGGTGGATCAATAGGTCCTACAAAATCAAGCCCCCACTTCTCAAATGGTTCTAAAACCATTTGAGGCTGCAATGGCATCTCATTTGTATGAGTGGGTTTCCCCATTCTTTGGCATGCATCACAATGCCTGATGTACTTTTTCACATCCTTGTGAAGAGATGGCCAATAATATCCTATCCCCAAGATTTTTCTAACTGTGCTTTTTACAGAATAGTGTCCACCGAGGGTTCATCATGACGAGGCTCTAAGGATATCATACACTTCATCCTTTCGGATGCACCTACGTAACACATGGTCAGGACTGCACTTAAAAAGCATACCCTTAATCCATTCAAAAGAACTCTGTTTGATCAATTGTTTTTTTTGTTTTGAGGTGAAATGTGGAGGAACTTTCCTTGTGACCAAATAATTGGCTATATCTGCAAACCAAGGTGATTGAACTGATATAGCAAATAGTTTTTCATCATGAAAAGTGTCATCAACTAATTCCCCTTCATCTATGTTCTGCAACCTGGACAAGAAATCTGCAACAACATTAGCTTTTCCTGGTTTGTTGATTATGGTGATATCAAATTCTTGCAGACAACGACAACCAACGAATAATTCTTGCACTTACCATAGGTTTATTCATCAAATACTTAATGGTTGTATGATCTGTGTGAATAAATATTTGATAACCTGTGATATAATGCCTGAATTTGTTGATGGCATAAATCACTGCTAGGAATTCTTTCTCAGTTGTTGTATAATTTTTCTCTGCTCTTGTCAAGTTTTTGCTAATGTTGTAGATGGTATAATGTTCACCATTATCAATTTGTCCTAATGCTGCTCCAATTGCTGTATTGGAGGCATCGATCTGAATGTGAAATGGTAATGTCCAATTAGGTCCTCTAAGCACGAGTGGAGTTATCAATTTCTCTTTCGAGCTTCAAATGCTTCCCGACACTTTGCAGTCCGGGAGAATTCAGAATCTTTAGTCAATAAGGCAAACAGAGGAGTGGCTATTGTACTAAAGTTGGGAATAAACCTGCGGTAAAAACCAATGTGTCCTAGGAAACTTCGACATTAGTCCGAGTTTTAGGAGGAAGGAGGTTCTTGATAATTTCAACTTTCTTTGGATCAACTTGGATCCCTTCGGGAGAGATGTGATGACCAAGAACTATCCCTTCCTTCATCATCATGAAGCATTTATCTGGATTTAAGGATAAGTGGTATGTTTCACGGCGAGTTAAGACTTTGTCAAGATTTTCCAATGTAAAATCAAAAGTTTGTCCACATCCTTGTGAAATCATCCATGTAAATTTCAACACTTTTGGTGGTCGGATCAGCAAAAATTGCTAGGATCTGCTCGTTGAAAAGTTTTTGGGGCATTACACAAACCAAAAGGTAAAACCCTATAGGCAAATGTTCCCCATGGACATGTAAAAGTTGTCTTTTCTTGATCTTCAGGGGCAATCTGAATTTGATTATATCCACTGAATCCATCAAGAAAACAAAAGTATCTTTTTCCAGCAAGAGTATCTAACACTTGATCTATGAAAGGTAATGGAAAATGGTCTTTGTATGTCACCTTATTCAATTCTCTGTAGTCTACACATACTCTCATTTTTCCATTTTTCTTAGGAACTATTACCAATGGAGAAACCCATTGACTATCAGAAATTGGGTAAATGAATCCTACTTCCAGGAGTTTTTCAATTTCTTCTTTCACAATATCTCTTAAGGCGAGGATTCAATCTTCTTTGAAATTGTCTGAGTGGCTTGACTTCTTCGAGTATAGATCTTATGGGTACATATATCGGGATGAACTCTGACATATCTTTGTAGTTCCAAGCAAAAGCATGAACATGCTTACGCAAAACAACTATCAATTTTTCTTCCTCTTCCCTAGTAAGCTGGCTGTAGATATTCAAAAATTTGCCTGGCTGGACTTCTATTTGTTTTGTATTTAGAAGGACTGAATTCACTCCTTCATACTTGGTGATTAAGGGATTAAGAGGACATTGTTGTGATGGGAGAAACGAAGCAGTTTCTGTTTCATTGCTATTTGAGGGAAGCATTTCTTGTATGGAACAGGTGAGAAGGAAAAATCAGATGATGGTGCCATCCATGTGATAGTGAAACAGAGTTTCCTTGTGATAGCACGGATGATTCATCTTCAGATTTTTGATTCTCCTCATTACTTATCAAGTGTTGGATATTTGTTGCTTCCCCTTCTAAACCTTGTTCATGCGGGAACATTCATCGGGATTGTTTCATTTTCTAAGTTTTACGTGTCCATTGAGGTCTTATGTGTGTTCTCTTACTACTAAGGTAGCTAGTGTATAAATGACCTCTTCTGGTTCCTCATCTGAGTCAAAAAACCATAACTAACCTAAAAATTTTCTAGATGGTTTTGCATGAGGATATAAAGAAATTTGTTTCAGCTCAATACCATTTGAAATGGTCATATTTCCAGATCTGCAGTCTATGAAGGCAGTTGCGAGTTGCAAGCCAAGGTCTTCCCAAAATAATGGGATATCCATGTGCTGAATTTCTTGGCTGTAAAACCAGAAAATCTGCAGGGAATTCCCAAGAAGAAACTTCTATAGGGACATCTTCAATGATTCCTTCAGGTTTTGCAACTGACCTATCAGCCATTTCTAAAACTGTAAATGTGGGGTTGAGATGTTTGAGCTGTAATTGTTCCATTGTATCTTTAGTCATGACATTTATTGCAGCTCCTAGATCCACTAAAACATTTGATATTGGTACTGAACCTATGGTGGCTGTGATAGCTGGGCTTCCTGGATCACTATACTTTGGAGGTAGTAGTTTTCCAGATAAGAGATCAGCTATCTTCCCTTCAACCTACACAGTCTTGGGGAATGCTTTCTTCTTTCTTCCTGCTCTTTTAATGCACAAATTTTGGACAGTACTATTAATTTCTGGTATTTCCTTAATGGCTTGCAATAAGGGTAATGAGATAGTCGACTTTTTGAGTTCTTTGACCAATTCTGACTCAGAAATTTCTGGTATTGCATTAAGTCTTTCAGGATATGGAACTATCCTTGGTAATTGTTCTGCTTGTGTCTCTTTTTCTATTGTTGGATCCAATTTTTCTATTTCTTTTGTTGGTTGGATTCTCTCTGGTTCTGATGATTCTTGCTCTTCATTATCTTTGGTTTCCATTAAAAGCTGGTTTAGGTACAACTTTTCCTGAACGGAGTTGAATATCACTACAATCAAGAACATTAATTTCAATATTTTCTTCAGCTTCAGCCACATAGATAGGAGGTGTCTATCTTACACTATTTGGATTAGTGACTGGCTGAGATGGCAATTGAGGTTGCTTCACTTGCTGTGTTTGTTGTTTTTCTTGAAAATTCTGATTAGGTGCAGGCAACAAATGCTAAGTTTGACCTTGATTCCTTTGCTGCCTTGGATAGGACTGGTATTCTTGATTCCATTATGGTTGGTTTTGCACCCAATGTGGATTAGTCTGATTTTGATTCCAAGCTGGATTGTTTTGATTCCATGAGGGGTTGTTTTGATTCTGATTCCAGGTTGGGTTACTCCAATTTGATTGTGGCCATTCTTGGGAATTTGTCCATTGAGGATAATTCCAAGGACGTTGGGGTGGTTCTGATTGTCCCCAAGGCATAGTACCAGGATTATGCCCCCAATTTGTAGGAAAACGAGGGGGATTTTGATATTGAGAGAAATTTCCCCCTTGTTTTGGTCCAATATAGTTGAGTTCCTCGGTCTGGTTTTCTAACACAGTTTTGAGTTGTGGTAGCAGGTGGCATTGATCAGTTGAATGCCTTTTTGAACGAGATACTACAAATGGGTGAGATGGTTGTTTTATTCAAAGGACATTCCTGCAAAGCATGTTTACTTCTACATCTTGGGCAATAAATTGCCAAAGGTTCTATGTTTTTAGCTTTTGCGAGAGATTTCCCCTAAAGTAGTGTTTAGATGCACTAGGATATCAGTTTTGAAATTTGCAAGTTCCTCTATCAGGTCCTTTACATCAGTACCATTTGTGTGGCTTTTTCTTCTTCTCTGCTTAGTGCGAGAGTAATTCCTATAGAGATCCATAATTTCCTCATTACTGAGAGTGGTTACATCCCCTTTTCCCATTAAATCTAGGACTTCTCTGGATTCATCTTGCAATCCTCTCAAAAAGATGGTTTTACACAATTCTGGTTCTACTAGTCCACATCTCCTTTGAACAAAGGAGAACCTATCAAGGTAATCTTCCAAGGTCTCATCATCTTCCTGCTTGATTCTAAATAACTCATCTTTTCTATTCCTTACACGGCAGTATTCCTGATATTTGTCTAAAAAGACAGTCTCCATTTGATCCCAGGTTCTTATGGAATTTGGCTCTAAGCTCATGAACCAGCGTAATGCTGAATCTTTGAGAGTTGAGGGAAAAACCTTAAGTTTTTTATTGTCATTTATATAATCATAGGTCTGACACACTACCTTGAATTCAAACAAAAACTGGTCAGGATCTTCAGATACAACACCTCGGAAGGTTGGAAGTATTGAAGGTGAAATGGTCTTCATGGGAGAGTTTTGTGTTGGATTCGGATGAATAGGATATTCAAATGTTCTGGATGGTTGGAGTATATCCTGATCATCCCCTGCATTATGAACATAGCCATGCTGGCCATCTGCATTGCCTCCTTCTGCCATAGTTTCTTGTTTCCTAGGAGAAGTTAAAGCTTCCCAAATTGTTCTCTCAAGAGGTCCAAGCTTCTCTGTTGATGAGTTTGATGAATTATCTTCCTTAAGATATTCTGTTGATACAATTGGTGATTTTCCTTTCTCAAAATGTTCTACTGATGGTGAGATTGGTGATTTTTCTATCAGTCTTTCAGGTAGTTCAAACACAGGTGATTCACCCCTTAGGCGTGAAGATCTCCTTAATGGGACAAGCCAGGGATCCTTTGGGGTCTCCCTAGACTTACTCATTCATGTTTACTCCTAAATGACATAAATTAAGTCAATAGTTGTTATCTTACTCTGCTGTTATATTCAGATTTTAACCTGAATGTTCACAGTTTAGTCTGATTACAGCTATTGGACTATTTGTTTTCTTTTGACAACACTATATCCCCGGAAACGGTGCCAAAATGATGCGTAGTCATTATACCATCATTAATTCTCAATGAATCTGTCAATCCAGGGCAGTGTACAAGGCTATCTACGGGAGAAGAAGTGAAACAGCTATAACTTAGGTCAATCTAGGGCAACAAGTCTTATTGGTGGAACCGGTTTGTGGGGGGTTTTGGAACATTCCTATCTCTAGATTGCATGAATTAAATCTTAATCTAAGTTGCAGAATTGGAAACTAATCACTAACTATAGAAATGAAGTCCTAATTACAATTGCAGAATAAGACCTAATTATATTGCAGAATTAACAGTTGTAGAATTGAAAGTCTGATCCTAATTGCAGAAAGGAAATCTAATTACTTTTGCAGTAATGAAAGTCTAGATCTAATGTGGAAATAAAAACTATCAAAATTCTGTAACAGAAGGTTGTCAATCTTTTGTTCAGATTTTGATGACAAAACATAAAAATGCGAGGAAATTGCTTTGGAAAACGATAAATTCGAAAATAACAGTCTGAAAATAAAGTGAAAGCTTTTCTGAAAGTAAGATTGCAACTAAAACTTTAAGCACAAGATTAATCTTAGCATAAATAAACTAATACTGCAAATATTGTCAACTATTCACAAGCAATTTACATAACAAGTTCTATAACTCATTCTGCTACAGCAAAATCAGAATAAAAACCTGTTCTGTTAGTCCTCCTCCTAGGTCTGGAAGTGGCCAACCTCTTTGTCCAGAAGAAGGTGTAAGTCTCTCTCTCTTTCTAAATCTTAATCACACTCATTTACAAGTAATTTGAAATAGAACTGGTGCACTTTATTGATCAAAAGACATGATTACAAGAATTCTGCTGAAAAACTATTACAGGACTGTAACAGTCAATTTCTAGTTATACTCTGTATTTTTTGCTAGCTTCCTTTCTCTATTTTCTATCTTCTGCTACTACTACCTAGGCTCAACCTGAATGGGAGCAATATTTATAGCTATCCTATGATCTGATTACAAATAAAGAATATCTCAAAAGATCTAATCCTACAATGTTGCAACAAATTCTGGTTTTATCCTAGAAGAGGACTAAAACCTGATCTTTCCCTTAATGATGGATTTGGTCGGCAATGACGGCAAAGACAGATGGAGGATATTTCTCTTTACTTTTTCCAACCTTTATTTCCCTTTTCTCGGCTTCAAAAATCGGTCAAAAAGGTCAAAAACACATTCTGTTCTTCATTATGAAGATAAGTGGCTTCATTCGAAGACAGTGCGGTTTTCATTCGAAGATCGCTCATTACGAAGATCTGCATTCTCATTCCGAAGATCGCTCATTCCGAAGATACTGCATGCTTCATTCCGAAGATCCGCTCATTCCGAAGACACTTGCATTCTTCATTTCGAAGATCCGCTCATTAGAAGATCCCTGTGTTTTCTTCATTCCGAAGATATCTGTTCATTCTGAAGATACTTCGGAATGAACAAATGTATGCTTTTCCATTGATTTCTTCTGCATCTCTCAGGTGGGTTATCTCCTAAGATCAAATTCTAATGGTCTTCATCCCTTTCCTCATGTGAATTCCATGCCTTGCTATTTATGGACAGCTGGCTGGAATCTACATGGGAAAGACCAGTTTTTTTGCACGACAACGAGTTTGCTTGTATTGTTGCCAGATTTAGGTGAAGTAAATGCTTGAAACAAATCAAAATATGATTAGTGAAATGCTGCTATTATTCTAAGCATATCCCATTGTAGCAAATCATAGCAAAAATAACACAAAACTATGCAAAAAGTTGTAAAATCAGCATATAATATTTCAAATACATTGATCATGCAAAATGGTTAATATACAGCATATTAAATCAACTTAACTAACATATCAGATAAAACATAAGAGTTTATAGGCATTTTTAGTGTACAAAACATGTTATGATTGAGGCATTTCCAGGCCTCATCACATACCATCACAGTGTGCTGCCTCATCAATATCGTTCTTTGAATCTCAAAAATTAGACCACTAGGCATAGAAGAATGCAGAATTTTGGGTAAAATTTTCAAAGATGTTCAAGCAAATTTAAAAAAATATTTTATCTAACTCCTAAGGTTAATTTGGGTCACCAAAATCCTAAATAAACTCTCGAATAGGAGCACACCACGTGTATTAGGTAACTATTATTTCTAAAGTTTTCTTTTATATCCGCCAATGATGAATCATGTACATCGCGTGAAATATTGTTTTGGGACTTTGTAACGACCCAAAAACACACAAACAAAAAAATACAAAAATAGAAAAGTTTTTTTTTTTACTAAGGAGAGAGGTACATGAACCCTTCATGAACCCCTAACCTAACTAGTGTAACCTAAAGTTTCAATCACCTAAGTTTCCCTGGAAGTTACATCTCACGAAGTACCCTATCACAAGTCTATCTGTGCAGGCGTAATGTGTGTTACTACAGATAAGTCCATCTATCCCATCATCCTTGATGAGCTAGACCTATCACCCTCAGTCCATCGAAGGTATACATGCATCTCCATACCATACACAAATCCTTATGTGTAGGTATGCTACGAGTATTACGAGTTAAGCTATCTATCTCATCTCCACGATGAGCTATCTTAACTCAGATGTAATCTCTTCACCACTTAGTCCTTTATCTCCCTAAGGGGATCTCAATTCCCTTAGGTCTCCTATGTTCACCCTAAGGGGTTCTCAATTCCCTTAGGTTACCTATGTTCACCCTAAGGGGTTCTTAATTCCCTTAGGTCACCTCTGAGTTCACCCTAGAACTCTACTCTAGATTTCTATCATCAAACAACCAAACAATGATACATCTAGTTACTATAACATCAAGGAGCAATCAAACAGAAAGGGAAAATAAAGCAAGTTTACACTAAAGAGAATCAATTACATAATATAACTAAATACAAAAATAAAGGAAAGTACCTTCACTAAACCATTAAGCAATTATCTCATTAATTCTTACATGACAAATCCTTCTTACTCTTAAGAATCTCATCTTATCTACATTGGGGATATCTCCCCACATTTCTAGTTCTATTTGATCATAAGTAAATCAATGCAAGATACAATTACCTATTCTTCATTTCCATGGAACTCCTTGCTTCTCCTTGCTTCCCATTGGTACTTTGAGGGTAGTAGGGGATCAGGATACTCATGGTTCAGGATAGGCATACCTTTTAAATGCATCTATTCATTTACTTTGCCAAATTGCAACTATACAAAATTCATTTAAGTTTCTAACCATCTAATGCACAATGGATATCATAAAAGAACCTTTACTTTTATTTTCACCTCTCAAGTTCCCTTAGAGAGTCATCCCACATATACAACTTAGATAAAGGTCTAACTTAAATTAAATTCGTTCATGTTTTAAAGCATTAAAGTCCCATACCCTTAACCTTTAAAACAATCCCTTTCTTTTCATTCCCTAAATCAAAGCCCCATAACTTTAATTCAAAGAATAAAACTACATCCTTTTTAATTCACCATTTCCAATCAATCAATCACTTTCTAAAGCATTAAAGTCATATACCTTTAACCTTTAAAACAACATTCATTCATTCCCTAAATTGAAGCCCCATAACTTCAATTCATGAATAAATCCACATTTCTTTAATTTAAAACTCCTAAGATATTCAACCTTAATCAAAGGGGTTCTCTCTTTAAATTAAAGCCCTTAAATACATTTCATAAGAATCTAAAGGTTCCCTATTATTTAAAACCTTAAATAAAACTCTTATAAATCAAAGGTTCCTTTTAATTGAAACCCTAAATATATTTCATAAAATCTAAGGTTCCTTTTAATTAAAAACCTTAAATAAATCTCATAAATATCAAAGGTTCCTTTTAATTAAAAACCCTAAATACATTTCATAAAATCTAAGGTTCCTTTTAATTAAAAACCTTAAATAAATCTCATAAATATCAAAGGTTCCTTTTAATTAAAAACCCTAAATACATTTCATAAAATCTAAGGTTCCTTTTAATTAAAAACCTTAAATAAATCTCATAAATATCAAAGGTTCCTTTTAATTAAAAACCCTAAATACATTTCATAAAATCTAAGGTTCCTTTTATTAAAAACCTTAAATAAATATCATAAAAAATCAAAGGTTCCTTTTAATTGAAACCCAAAATAAATCTCATAAAAACTAATTACTAAATTTTAAATCAAAGGTTCCTTTTTAACATATATTTCAGGAGACTAAGGTCTTCCTTCCAATTCAACCCTTCATTTTTTCCAAAGAACAAGGTTTCTATCTTTATTTTGATCACGTTACACAACACCTTTTCTACAGTGGGAGTTTACAACTAAAGGTAAATGGATACTGGGCAACCACGGTATTCCTAGCCTCTATACAAACTAGACCCGACAACACTCATAGTGTTCCCTTCGACGTGGCATGACCTTCGGACATGCACAACATTCCTTGCCGATGCCCACTAGTTTCCTTAGTGTTTACTCTCTCTAAAATGCTCGCTAAGGTTCTCTCCTAAGCGCTCACTAGAGCTCATGGCTTTTCACAGTGCACAACGCTTTCAAACAAGAGATGGTTTCCTTCCTAAACCTCATGCATAGCTCTCAACGCAGCCTAGGGTGATTACACACCCACACAACACTCACCCGATGTAAGGTGGATTACTTTTAAAGCCACACACACATAAGGCGTTTACAGGTTTCTTCATTAAACATAGCGCACGACGCTCACTTGCAACACAGAGGGTTTCTTTCCCATAAAGCAAGGCAACGTAGCGCACAATGCTTCTACAAAGCAACATGGGGAGTTTTCTTTCCACCAAACAAAGCAACGTAGCGCACAACACTTCTACAAGCAACATGGGGAGTTTTCTTTCCACCAAACAAAGCAACGTAGTGCACAATACTTCTACAAGCAACATGGAGAGTTTTCTTTCCACCAAACAAAGCAACATAGCACACAATGCTTCTACAAGCAACATAGAGAGTTTTCTTTCCCATAACATAGAACAACGTAGTGCACACAACGCTTACATAGCATAATCCCACGTAAATTTAAAACTAGGATTAAATTCAGAACAACCCAACCTTAACTCCTACGGATATTGGAAAGATGGCATCATCTGGTAGGCTCTCCTCTCAGCCTCTAGTGCATTCCTCCCGCTATGCCCATCTCTTCTCTACATCTCTGTTTCTCCTCCTTGCCTCTTCGTATCCTCTCGTATGCTCTGTTCTCCCTCTTTTCTCACTTTTCCTTCCTTCTTCCCTAACGTGCCCATCCGTCATCTTCTCGAACCCCGAGCTCCATCATCCGCCTCCATTCTTCAATGCACCATCCCCTATCCTCTACGTGCTCCTCCCATATTTCCCACATTTGGAAACTTAGCAGCATCGTAGGATATCTCCTAGGTTTCATCGTTTAGGAACGGGATGATTACATTTCATTACCTTTTTTTTAAACTAAAGAATGGCCTTTTAATTAAAATATCATTCTTAAGATATTTATTTACATTAAAATACATTACTTTTTATTTTCCCAATTTCATTATTGCCCCTTTTTTTTTTTTTTTAATAAAGATATCTATTATATATCTTCATATATCTATTTTTTTTTAAATGAATTCTCTTTTATTTAATTAATTAAAGCCTTTCAATGAATACCCTATTAACATTAAAAGAACACTTTTAATTAATTCAAATGAAAACCCATTTATTAATTGCAAATGAATTTACTAATGAGCTCCAATGAGCCAAACATTATTTTCTTAAACCTCATTAATTAATTTAAAGAATCTAAATTCAACATATAAATTTAGTTTACTTTCTTTCACAAGGAGTATGCTTTATCTTTACTTTGAATATGATAGTTTACCCTATGCATCTATATGCATCTTGTAGTGGTTCTTATATAGAAACTCAACATCAACTACTCAAACCATGATGCAGTAAAGAGCAAACACATTTACATAATCAACAAAGAGGGAATATTTCCATCAACCCAATCACCTATCTTAGCTAGAGATTTTATGATAGTTGCTAGGCTATCAACTAAAGCTCAAGGTGATCAGCCATCGATGATTATCCCTTCCATCAATGCATGCCTATATGAAGGTATCTATCCATGTTACCTTCAAGTACCTTAATCATCATTTCCCTTGATCTTTGGTACCCTCATTTTTGGTGGGTAACTTTGCATGTTCCACCTACGAGTGTACATGATCCTGCACACTTGGCAATATGTTAGAAATAACATGCCCTTATAAATCAACTAAACATCACATAGTTGGTTCAAATGTTCAAACTAAGTATCACCACATCATCGGTCCATACATTGTTTTCTTGTGCCTTAAAGTCAGCTAGGGAGGGTCATGACATCCTCCCCCACTAGGATTAAACATCATCCTCGGTGTTTCCAGTTTTCCTTTTGTGGTTCAGTAGAAAATAAAATTATTACATCATATAATATTCAAACAAAAAGGGAAAATATTTTCGCATAACCTCCACTTTCTCCCAAGTGGCATTCTTCTTAGAGAACTGGTCCCACTGGACCTTACATTGATCAAGAGTCTGATTTCGTAGAGATTTGGATCAAAACTCAAGAATCTTCACTGATAGTACTTCAATGGCCTCTAGATTTGCCATCTGCAATTTAGAAACATCCCACACATGTTCAGGGTCAGCAACATATTTCCTAAGCAAGGATATGTGGAAGGTGTCATGGATTTTGGATAGATTAGGTGGTAATGCAAGTCGATAAGCAACCAGACTGATCTTTTCTATGATCTCAAAGGGCCCCACAAAACGTGGATCCAAATTCATGGATTTTATAGCACTTTTCTTTGGCTTAACCCTTAAGAACACCTTATCTCCAATAGAATACTCTCTGGGAGTCCTTTTTAGATCTGCATAACTCTTCTACCTATCCGTAGCTTCCTTAAGCCTTTGCCTAATTTCTTTTAGCTACTCTTCCATTACCATGACCATCTCTGGTCCAATCACAACTCGATCCTCTAGGTTATCCCATGACAATGGTGTTCTACACTTTCACCCATACAAGGCATCGAAAGGTGCCATTCCTAGCGAGGAGTGATATCCATTATTGTAGGAAAATTCTACCAAAGGTAGATAGTCTTCCCACTAAGATTTATGATCCATGTAGTACATGCAGAGCATGTCTTCTAGAACTTGGTTTACCCACTCTATTTGTCCATCGGTCTTAGGATGGTATGCTGAACTCATATTCAATTTTGTACCAACTGCACTATGAAGGGATTTCCAAAATTTAGAAGTGAATTTGGAGTCTCTATCTGAGATGATTACCTCTAGAAACCCATGCAATCAGAATACCTCTTTGATGAATATGCTAGCTACTACCTGAGCATCATCCTTGGTATTTCCTGGTATGAAGTGGGTAACCTTAGTCAACTTGTCGACCACTACAAATATGGCATCATGTTGGTACCGAGTCTTGGGTAACCCCATAATAAAATCCATGGATATGACCTACCATTTTTGCATAGGTACCTCATGCGGATGAAGTTTTCTTGTAGGATGCTGGCATTCTACCTTAACATTCTGACATTCGAGGCATCGAGCAACAAAATCTGTGATATCCTTCTTCATTCCTACCCAAAAGAAGGCTCTTTTCATGTTTTCTCGCATTTTGGCTCCTCCCGGATGAGCAGAATAAGGAGATCTATGAGCTTCTCGCATGATTAAGTTCCTCAAATTACCTATCTTTGGTATAATGACCCTTCCCTTATAGCACAGAAGGTCATATTTCACACTAAACTCCTTATTTCCTTCAAGATCTCTATCCATATTGACTCGAATTCCTTGACAATACTCATCCTGAGATTACCTCTGTCTCACTTGATCCATCAGATCCATGTGAGCTCTAGTGATGGCTGCTATATATCTCCTTCTACTTAAAGCATCAACCACTTTATTCTCCTTTCCTTTTATGTACTCAATCTCAAAATCATACTCAACAAGGAATTCTACCCATCTTCTCTACCTTGCATTAAGTATTGGTTGGGTGAATATATACCGTAGACTCTGATGGTCTATTTTTAGTTCAAAGGGCCTTCCCACCAAGTAGTGGTGCCAAACCTTTAGAGCATGCACCACTACAGCCAACTCCAAATCATGCGTAGCATAATTAACTTCATGCTTCTTAAGTTTCCTTGAAGTATATGCCACTACTAAATCCTCTTGTGAGAGTACCCCACCCAACCCATCTATTGATGCATCTGTGCACACTAAAAAGTCCCCTTGAGGATCGAGAACCTTTAGTACTAGTGCAGTAGTAAGCTTATGCTTTAATAGCTCAAAGGCAGCTTCACACTTCTCTAACCAATTGAATTATTTTCCTTTCTTCTGAAGGTTCGTTATGGGTCCAACAATATTAGAGTAGTCCTTTATATAACGTCTATAATAGCCCGTTAACCCCATGAAACTTCACACTTCAATGACATTAGTCAAGGGTGGCCAATTCAGAATAGCCTCTATATTTTCTGGATCCACAACAATCCCCTTTTTTGATATAACGTGTCCAAGGTATCTTACCTCTGGAACATAGAATTCACTCTTAGCCATATTTCCATAAAGCTGATTCTTTCTCAACAATTCCAACATGATCCTAAGATGCTTATCGTGCTCTACTTTATCTCGAGAGTATATAAGGATATCATCCAGGAATACCAGAACAAATTGGTCCAAATGTCTTTAGAACACGTTGTTCATTAGGTTCATGAAAGTAGTTGGGGCATTAGTCAGTCCAAAGGGTAGGACCGTAAACTCATAATGCCCATACCTAGTCTTAAATATCATTTTGTGAGTATCTTCCTCATGAATTCTCAATTGGTGATACCCTAACCTCAGATCAATTTTGGTAAACACCTTGGCATATTTTAGTTGATCGAATAAATATTCGATCCTAGGTAAAGGATATCGATTCTTGATTGTAGCCTTATTTAGAATTCTATAATCAATACACAATCTTAGTGAACCATCCTTATTTTTCATAAATAGAACCAGTGTACCCCACGGTGACACACTTGGTTTTATCAAACCCTTCTCCAATAATCCTTGCAATTGAACCTTCAGTTCATGCATTTCAGTAGGATTCATTCTATACGAGGATCTATGAATAGGTTCAGTTCCCATCATAAGTTCAATTGTAAAATTGAATTCCCGTACAGGAGGTAATCCAGGTAGGTCCTCTAGGAATACGTCCTAAAAATCCTGTAGGATTGGATGTCGTCCTAGTATTTTTCCTTTCTCTTGGTCTCCCACCTCATTGAGTTTTACCACATACACTATTCCTCCTCTCTTGAGGGCCTTTTTCACTTGCATAGTGGACAACATTTGAGGTTCAAAAGCCTCTTGATCGCTATGAACTCTTAGTCTTTCTCCGCATTTCTCTGAATACTCAATCCAATGGTCTTGGAAATTGACTAAGGCTCTATGAGTCTGTAGCCAATCCATCCCAAGAATCACATCAAAGGCGTGTAGGGGAGCTACATATAAACAACATTATGTAGTCCCTTCAGATAGAGTAACTTCTACCATAGGGTAACATTGGTTTACCGAGTAGGTTTACCCAGAACCGTACTCTACCTTCCACCCTTGAGCCAAATACCTAGGCCTTTTCGACATAGTCCTTGCTAGACTAGATGAAATAAAACTATCAGTGGCTCCACTATCTATTAAAATGTTTACTTGCTTATTGAAAACCTTACCTTTCACAAGTAATGGGGTGGCTTGTCCCTCTAGCTTCTGCTTCTCGATTGTGGCATAGATCCGATGTTCTGGTTCCTTCCCTTTCACACCCATCGAGCTAGTCCCTGCTCGATATGGACACTGATTATAGTAATGAGGTCCTCAGCAATTGTAGCACCCTTCCTTGGGTCCTTGCTATTTCTTAGACTTCTCATTCCCATTCTTAGCTGTTGGAGTTGGAGTATGTGACTTCTACGGTTGAGGTTTCATATTGTTGGGCTTGTTATCCTTCTTCCAAAAGTTCTTCTTGAACTTACTCTGATTCCCATAGGGTTTCTTCTCAAGATTTTGGGGATTCTTGGCTTTTCACTCTTGCTCAGCCTCCCATTTTACAAACCCATTACTATTCCTCTTCTTAAGTTCTTGTCACGCTTGCTCGGGTAGAGCATCATACTTATAACAGAAGTGTGACTCTGCTTTCTTTGCTAGGTCATATACCTTTTGCAATGATTTGGGCTCCTGCATCTCCACATCATGCCTTAACCTAGATTCCAATCCAAGGGTGAACTTATGAACTCATATTTTCTCATTATAAATAGGCACATATTTGAATAGTCTTACCAGATTCTTATAGTACACTTCCACTATGTTGGTTCCTTGTCTAAGACTAGCAAATTCTTCAAATTTTAGGGCATAGAAATGCTCTGTTAGAAATCTCTTTTTGAAGATGTTTATAAATTCTTCCCATGGAGTATCAATGGGTTCAATATTGGTTTCCTCATAGTGGGTTTCCCACCATTCCAGAGTAGCTCCTTCTAGGTTAATCATAGCCCATAGTGTTTGGGTTCCAGATGAGTAACCTTTTACCATAAAATGAACCTCTACCTCTCTCAGCCATGCTTCCACTGCATCCCCATCACCTTCTCCATAAAAATTTGAGATGTTGATGTTTTTCATGTCCCTAGCTATTTATTTTTCTTGCTAAGGCTCTGGCTTGTACTTGTTCTATAGTTAATCCACCATCTAGGCCAACCTATGAGCCTCAAACTTGCAAATTTTGATTTGCAGCCATTTCAAGCAATTGTCTTATCTGATCCTGCATAGCAATGACCGTAGCGGTGAGGTCTTCCACCTCCCTATTGGGGTTGGTTGGTTCCTCATCTTGGTTTTCTTCTTCCACCTCACTTTGTCGAGTTTGTCTAGGTGTAGGCCTCCCTCTTCTGGTTTTAGGTGGCATCTTAACCTGATTCCATCCAAGCAAGGGGATTAGATTACAGTTTCATCTTAAGTTGTATCTCTAATCAAGCCATAATACAAAGTTCTCTTGCTATATGCATCATCAACCTAACTAGGGCAATACCCTAGGTTGGGATGCATCACCGATACCAAAGCCCATACTAAGGCATCCTGACACTCCACACTCCCTTGGGCTAATTCTCGTTAGATTCTAGAAATTGGGGTATCCTAGATCATCCCAGATTTAGCCTATGCCATAAGCGAGCCTTCATTGGATGCATCTAATTTCCCTTTAGCACACATAGAAGCTCTATACCCTCGTACCTAGAGCTCTGATACCAAATGTAATGACCCAAAAACACACAAAAAAAAAAATACAAAAATAAAAAAGTTTTTTTTTTACTAAGGAGAGAGGTACATGAACCCTTCATGAACCCCTAACCTAACTAGTGTAACCTAAAGTTTCAATCACCTAAGTTTCCCTGGAAGTTACATCTCATGAAGTACCCTATCACAAGTCTATCTATGTAGGCATAATGTGTGTTACTATAGATAAGTCCATCTATCCCATCATCCTTGATGAGCTAGACCTATCACCCTCAGTCCATCGAAGGTATACATGCATCTCCATACCATACACAAATCCTTATGTGTAGGTATGCTATGAGTATTATGAGTTAAGCTATCTATCTCATCTCCATGATGAGCTATCTTAACTCAGATGTAATCTCTTCACCACTTAGTCCTTTATCTCCCTAAGGGGATCTCAATTCCCTTAGGTTACCTATGTTCACCCTAAGGGGTTCTTAATTCCCTTAGGTCACCTCTGAGTTCACCCTAGAACTCTACTCTAGATTTCTATCATCAAACAACCAAACAATGATACATCTAGTTACTATAACATCAAGGAGCAATCAAATAGAAAGGGAAAATAAAGCAAGTTTACACTAAAGAGAATCAATTACATAATATAACTAAATAAAAAAATAAAGGAAAGTACCTTCACTAAACCATTAAGCAATTATCTCATTAATTCTTACATGACAAATCCTTCTTACTCTTAAGAATCTCATCTTATCTGCATTGGGGATATCTCCCCACATTTCTAGTTCTATTTGATCATAAGTAAATCAATGCAAGATACAATTACCTATTCTTCATTTCCATGGAACTCCTTGCTTCTCCTTGCTTCCCATTGGTACTTTGAGGGTAGTAGGGGATCAGGATACTCATGGTTCAGGATAGGCATACCTTTTAAATGCATCTATTCATTTACTTTACCAAATTGCAACTATACAAAATTCATTTAAGTTTCTAACCATCTAATGCACAATGGATATCATAAAAGAACCTTTACTTTTATTTTCACCTCTCAAGTTCCCTTAGAGAGTCATCCCACATATACAACTTAGATAAAGGTCTAACTTAAATTAAATTCATTCATGTTTTAAAGCATTAAAGTCCCATACCCTTAACCTTTAAAACAATCCCTTTCTTTTAATTCCCTAAATAAAATCCCCATAACTTTAATTCAAAGAATAAAACTACATCCTTTTTAATTCACCATTTCCAATCAATCAATCACTTTCTAAAGCATTAAAGTCATATACCTTTAACCTTTAAAACAACATTCATTCATTCCCTAAATTGAAGCCCCATAACTTCAATTCATGAATAAATCCACATTTCTTTAATTTAAAACTCCTAAGATATTCAACCTTAATCAAAGGGGTTCTCTCTTTAAATTAAAGCCCTTAAATACATTTCATAAGAATCTAAAGGTTCCCTATTATTTAAAACCTTAAATAAAACTCTTATAAATCAAAGGTTCCTTTTAATTGAAACCCTAAATATATTTCATAAAATCTTAAAAAAAAATTCAAAATTAATTTCTTTTAATTAAAAACCTTAAATAAATCTCATAAATATCAAAGGTTCCTTTTAATTAAAAACCCTAAATACATTTCATAAAATCTAAGGTTCCTTTTAATTAAAAACCTTAAATAAATCTCATAAATATCAAAGGTTCCTTTTAATTAAAAACCCTAAATACATTTCATAAAATCTAAGGTTCCTTTTAATTAAAAACCTTAAATAAATCTCATAAATATCAAAGGTTCCTTTTAATTAAAAACCCTAAATACATTTCATAAAATCTAAGGTTCCTTTTAATTAAAAACCTTAAATAAATCTCATAAATATCAAAGGTTCCTTTTAATTAAAAACCCTAAATACATTTCATAAAATCTAAGGTTCCTTTTAATTAAAAACCTTAAATAAATCTCATAAATATCAAAGGTTCCTTTTAATTAAAAACCCTAAATGCATTTCATAAAATCTAAGGTTCCTTTTAAATAAAAGCCTTCAATATATTTCAGGAGACTAAGGTCTTCCTTCCAATTCAACCCTTCACTTTTTTCCAAAGAACAAGGTTTCTATCTTTATTTTGATCACGTTACACAACACCTTTTCTACAGTGAGAGTTTACAACTAAAGGTAAATGGATACTAGGCAACCACGGTATTCCTAGCCTCTATACAAACTAGACCCGACAGCACTCATAGTGTTCCCTTCGATGTGGCATGACCTTCGGACATGCACAACATTCCTTGTCAATGCCCACTGGTTTCCTTAGTGTTTACTCTCTCTGAAATGCTCGCTAAGGTTCTCTCCTAAGCGCTCACTAGAGCTCATAGCTTTTCATAGTGCACAACGCTTTCAAACAAGAGATGGTTTCCTTCCTAAACCTTGCATAGGTATAGTCTCAACGCAGCCTAGGGTGATTACACACCCACACAACACTCACCGACGTAAGGTGGATTACTTTTAAAGCCACACACATAAGGCGTTTACAGGTTTCTTCATTAAACATAGCGCACGATGCTCACTTGCAACACAGAGGGTTTCTTTCCCATAAAGCAAGGCAACGTAGCGCACAGTGCTTCTACAAAGCAACATGGGGAGTTTTATTTCCACCAAACAAAGCAACATAGCACACAATGCTTCTACAAGCAACATGGGGAGTTTTCTTTCCACCAAACAAAGCAACGTAGCACACAACACTTCTACAAGCAACATGGGGAGTTTTCTTTCCACCAAACAAAGCAACGTAGTGCACAACACTTCTACATAGCAACACAGAGAGTTTCCTTTCCCATAACATAGAACAACGTAGTGCACAATGCTTACATAGCATAATCCCACGTAAATTTAAAATCGGGATTAAATTCAGAACAACCCAACCTTAACTCCTACGGAGATTGGAAATATGGTATCATCTGGTAGGCTCTCCTCTCAGCCTCTGGCGCGTTCCTCCCGCTATGCCCATCTCTTCTCTACATCTCTGTTTCTCCTCCTTGCCTCTTCGTATCCCCCTGTATGCTCTTCTCCCTTTTTCTCACTTTTCCTTCCTTCTTCCCTAACGTGCCCATCCATCATCTTCTCGAACCCCGAGCTCCGTCATCCACCTCCATTCTTCAATGCACCATCCCCTATCCTCTACGTGCTCCTCCCATATTTCCCACATTTGGAAACTTAGCAACAGGATGATTACATTTCATTACCTTTTTTTTTTAAACTAAAGAATGGCCTTTTAATTAAAATATCATTCTTAAGATATTTATTTACATTAAAATACATTACTTTTTATTTGCCCAATTTCATTATTGCCCCTTTGTTTATTCTTTTTTTTTTTAATAAAGATATCTATTATATATCTTCATATATCTCTTTTTTTAAATGAATTCTCTTTTATTTAATTAATTAAAGCCTTTCAATGAATACCCTATTAACATTAAAAGAACACTTTTAATTAATTCAAATGAAAACCCATTTATTAATTGCAAATGAATTTACTAATGAGCTCCAATGAGCCAAACATTATTTTCTTAAACCTCATTAATTAATTTAAAGAATCTAAATTCAACATATAAATTTAGTTTACTTTCTTTCACAAGGAGTATGCTTTATCTTTACTTTGAATATGATAGTTTACCCTATGCATCTATATGCATCTTGCAGTGGTTCTTATATAGAAACTCAACATCAACTACTCAAACCATGATGCAGTAAAGAGCAAACACATTTACATAATCAACAAAGAGGGAATATTTCCATCAACCCAATCACCTATCTTAGCCAGAGATTTTACGATAGTTGCTAGGCTATCAACTAAAGCTCAAGGTGATCAGCCATCGATGATTATCCCTTCCATCAATGCATGCCTATATGAAGGTATCTATCCATGTTACCTTCGAGTACCTTAATCATCATTTCCCTGATCTTTGGTACCCTCGTTTTTGGTGGGTAACTTTACCTGTTCCACCTACGAGTGTACCTGATCCTGCACACTTGGAAATATGTTAGCAATAACATGCCCTTATAAATCAACTAAACATCACATAGCTGGTTCAAATGTTCAAACTAAGTATCACCACATCATCGGTCCATACATTGTTTTCTTGTGCCTTAAAGTCAGCTAGGGAGGGTCATGATAGATTTTTAGTCCCACATTGTTTGCACCGAGGATGCTCTGTGGTTTAAAATTTACAAAGCACAATAAATTTCTTGACCACCATATGGTTTTTACCTTGGTCCTCTCCCTCGTGTGTCCATGTCCACCCTTCCAACTGACTTATCCTTGTTGTTTTTGTCTTTGCTGTTATTCTCGTTATCTCCTTCCAAGGTTATCGCTCTCCCCCTTATCGCCTATAGCTTGTCCATCATCTTCCACAAAGTGTCCCTCTACATCTCACTCACCTACTGATTATCCACTTGTTCTCCTATGTTCCTTTGTATCTTACTCACATTTCGATTGACCACTCAATCTCCTATCTTCCATTCGCACCCACTGCTCGAGACTCGAACATGTCCCAACATTGACACTACTAACTCAACCTGACATTGGAAATTGAATCATCAGTTGAAAAAAATATCATTGTGACCTTGATTTATGATTTGACCATTATCACCATAACCTTGATTTGCAATTTGACTATTTTGTTGACAGATGGAAAATCCATGTTGAAAAAAATTGTCCATCGATGATAGTTGGAATTCCAATTCAATTTTTTTGTGATTGATTTTTTGGCACCAACGATCATTGGAATTCCAATTCAATTTTTTTCGATTGATTTTTTTGGCATTGATGTCCATTGGGATTCCAATTCAAAGTCCTTTTGGACCTTGGGAAATAATTTCAATTAGTATTCTATACACTGACCAAGCATAGAGAAGATATTAAAGAAACGTCGACTAACTCCAAAAATACTTCATTTCAGAGTACACCATCATCAAACACGTAAAATTCATGAGTTCCTAATTAAATGGTAAATAATTTCCGAAGAAGATGCTACAAGGGAGTCAAAGAGTATTTTCTAATCTTTTCCAACTTTGATGGTAAATATTTTGAGGGAGGGAGCCATGTAACAATCCAATATTCATGTCAGTTCATCGTTTGGTCACATCCACTTATTAAGTATTTCATATGTTTATAGGCAGAATCATTTTTTCACTTTATCATCGATCATTTAATCCAATTGAAAATAATTATAAGAGACTCTACCCTCTCGATGTAGATTATAGGACTTTACCCTCCTTAAGTGGCTTGCAAATTTATTTAATTCTATTTTGTTGAATATGTCTTCATATTTAATTAAACTACAAAGTAGTATCCATTCATATGCCCTTTAAACTATTTGCCCATTAATGGGAATCCTCATTATGTGCCACATATCCTCCAATATGATGGTCATGTCTCCCATTGATAACTAAAATATGGATAATTTTGGGTACCATTTCTTTGCTAATTCTATCAATAGCACTCTATCAGCCTCCACCTAGGGTATTTATACCAAGTGTAGAAGCCCCATTGCCCTCAGTGTGCATCTATTTACTGGTGTGATCTCCTATAGTTATTGTTTGAGGGTACTTGGTTGTCATTCCCTACTATTAAGGACATCATGTTGTAATAAAAAACATTAAAACACAGAATTTAATTTCATCACCTAATCATAAAAACACCAACATAAGTATGCTAATACAAAGCCCTCTTTAAGTGGTTTACAGATTTATTTAAGTCAATTTTTTTGAATATTTGTTCATATTTAATTAAACTATGAAGCAATATTGCTTCGTTTGCCTTGTAAACTATTTGCCCCTTAATGGGGATCCTCAATATGTGCCACATATCCTCCAATATAATGGTCATATCTTCCATTGATAACTAAAATATGGACAACTTTGGATACCATCTCTTTGCTAGTTCCATCAATAGTGCTCTATCAGCCTCCACCTAGGGCATTTATGCCAAGTGTAGAAGCTCCATTGCCCTAAGTGTGAATCTCTCAGCTGTCTTGAATTCCTATAGTTCTTGATGTAGAGTACTTGGTTGTCATTCCGTACTCTTAAGGACATCATGCTATAGTAAAAAATATAAAAAAACAAAATTTAAATTCATCACCAAATCATAAAAACACCAACATAAGTATGTTAATACAAATTCTACACTAAGAGCATCTAATCTCTTATCTTATTTATTTTTTTTTTCTTTTTTCTTCTCTAAACTCAAGCCTTGTATCCTTTAGGATGAGGATTCATGAATTTATGCTTTGTACGATACGAGGTACAAATTCAATCATTGTCAAGGCAAACCAAATCCATGGGTGATCTTCAAATTCATGCCTGTGTCTACACGATGACTTACGAAAACATAAATAAATAATAAAAAATGCTAAAAACCTAATTAATATTTATATGCTAGTTGGCATTTTATCTCTTACCCATGCTTGGTCTACTATTGCATTGGCCTCACCCCTCGCAACTATTACCCAATGTGTGGGAAATGCCATTCTCTTGTTTTCTCTAGAGCTCTCTTTTTTCTTCTTGCATAGTGAAAATGAATTAGGGTTTTTTACCCCTTTTTCTTTTTAATTCTCTTTTTATTTTTCTCTCTCCTCTTTCTCTCATTTTTGTATTTTTTTATTGTTTGTTGTTCTCCTTTCTTTTGAGTCTAGCATTTTGAGTTTCCATAGGAATATTACATTCCTTATAAAACTTGAGGGGGCACCCTAGCCTGAGATGCACTAATATCTCTAATACCTCAATTTGTGTGTAACATAATGATACCATTTTTGCACCACCTCTTTCTTCTAAACTAATCACCCTTTTTTTGTGTTTGTCATATTTTTGGTCCATAGGTGTCTACATATTTCTTTGATGCATTTATTATAATAAATGCATCAAATAGGGGGTAAAATATACACACAATAAATTGAACCACCCAAATGAGTCATTTTTCCTTAGGCTCCTCCCTTTTTCTTATGTTTTGCCTTGTTTTTCTTAACCTTGACTGAATCTACGCTCAATAAATTATGGGGTGCAGATTAAAAAAAATTAGGATTTTTTTTGAAAAACTAAATTTTAAGATTACCTTTTTGGGGTGTCAACTTAATAAAGGTTAAATTTCATTTTCTTGCCTTTTAGCCCTCCAAACCCTCTATAAATAAAGGGATTGGATCCTATTTTTTATACTAGAGTTACTCTCAATTATTCAATTAATTCTCAAGTGATCTAGCTAGCAATCTTGTGCAATATTTTGGTGCTCTTAGTAATTTTGTTTTTTTTTGTTGGGGTGTTCCTATGATTTGCAAGTGGAGAAATACTTGATTATAACATATCTTCTTGAGGGAGGAGAGGTCTTCCACCTTTACTCTTGCTTCTTCCATGAGATCACCAGGTTATTCCTTTGCATTCATTTGTCCATTTACTTTCTTCATTTTATATTGTAGTCACATTTTAGTCTCTATTTTGCGGTTTTAAACCTTCTTGTAAATATTTATGCCTTGTCTGCTATAGGATACATCATTTTGCATCCACTTCTTCTCTATTACCAGATCTGCACTCAATAATTTATAGGGTGTAAACTCAGTCCAAGTAGACTTTGGGGTAACTATTCATCCTAAAACTCTAGGGTTTTGATTTGCATATCTATTGTGAATTGTTTATCTTTGTTTCTATTTTGTTCAAGTTTCCATCATTCTATTTTACTTGCATTTCATATCACATTAGCTTGGGAGCAATCACTTATTCCCAAACCCTAGATTTCAAAGTTGCATTCTTATTCATTTCATTGTGTCCATTATGTTTGCATTTCATTTATTGTTTCAAATATTAAAGCTCATTTTATTTTGAAAGGTCAACTAAAAGGACCTAGGGGGCTTGAATGTTGCACCTCCAAGCTTAGTTTTATAGTGGCCTATGCAGGCCCCCAAATGCTAACCATATTTTCTAGACTTTTTATGAAGCTATTTTATAAATTTGAAGCTATGGGATATTCAGGACATAAGATAAATTTTGGATCAAACATCAGATCAGATAAGTGCCCTGAGTAAAGCTATTAGGTTGTGTGTTGTTTTTATTTATTATTTTTATTCATAACCTAGGTTATAAATAAAAGAAAAAATATTCGATTGCTTTTTATACATTTAAAAGAAAAAAGACATAGTTTTACATCTAGGATTTAGTCTTGTTGTGCATTCCTTTGGTCCCTTGCTCAAAGAAAATATTTTATTTCTTGCAACCTAAGGTTCAATATCATTGAATCAAATAATCATATTAGGGTTAGTCATTGTCTTCTTGCATCTCATGTGCTTTGCATTATTCTTTCATTTCTATAGTTTAGCATAGAAAGGTTAAACATAGGTATTTTTTTAGGTCACACATTAAATGTTTTCACCCTAGACTTAAAGCGAGTCTTAAAACCATTCCTAGTAAACTTATTTTCTGTGTTCTTGAGTTTAGAATTATAACACACCCCCGTAGTCACCTTGGCTCTCAACGGATATAGTTGAGAATCATATACGGTAGAGTAAGTTTCCCCCTCTACAATATATAACTTTTAAAAAGTATAACATGATATTTAATGTATAGTTACAAGCTTATTGTAGTGCTAAGGGCTTTAGCCTCTCTTTGAGAGGTCCAAGGTTCAAACCCTACTCAGTATAATTGGATCCAAGGCCCTTATAAAAACTTCATTAAAAAACATGATATTTAATTTAAAAAATTCAAAAATATAATTTTTAAGTTTCATTAAAAAAATTCCCCCAAAAAATTAAAGATATAACCTTAACAATATATAATTCATTGTAATTAATTTAAGTTGAAAATTAACTTAACTAACAAAATTCAAAGACAAAGACATCCATATAGATCCATAGAGATTTTTATACAAAATGTTAAATTATTGAAATTGATGTTCAAAATCCGTTATTCTATAACCTTTTAATTAACTAATCATTTTTTTTATTTTTTATTTTTAAATGAAAGGCCAAAGTTCTTTATAATAAAAAAAAAATGTGGGTGGAAAAAAACTTGTAGCTCATGATACTAACTTATCTTAATAACAGATGATCATTTTAATTGATTCTTAAATATAAGAGCAATAGTTTTTTTTTATTATTAAAATATAATTAAGAAAGTAATTTATCACCAATAATGAAGGGTCATACATAAAAAGTATATATACAAAACAACACACAAAGTATTGTGACTGCTACAAGCATTAATACTTGAAAACTTATGTATGAAGTCTTTAATTTTTTTAGAGGTTTGGATATATGGTTTTTTTTTTTTAATAAATTTAATTTATTTAAACGAGTGTGGGTTAGTGTGTGGGGTGGGTGTGTGGTGGCTTTGTGTTAAATTTTCTATTGATAAGTATAGCTCTCGGCTTTATGGGACCATCCGCCATAAAAGTTTCTCACAATAACCAAATTAAAAAATAAAAAATAAATTGAATTTAAGTTATTCTTAAAAGTATTATTAATATAGTCAGCTTAGTTGCAGTCGAAGGAAAATAAAACAATCATTTAGCTTAAAACACGAGTCGTGACGGTACAAAGAATTCTGGATATTGCCACGTTTATTATATAAAATGAGATTATGGTGTCAGGGTTTCGGTCATTCGGTCATCCGAGATAATGAGATGATAATATTTATATGCACCCATTCGATTTGGATTTTGTCAACCGCTGAGCGAACCCCATTTTCTTACTTGATATACAATACATATTCCTCTTTAGAAACACAAGAACAATTAACTGAGTGAACAGCTTCGTTCAGTTTCAAACTGGATTAGAAAAAAGGAGACAGATATAGCGATGGGGAACTTGTGTGGAAGGCCCAAACAGCATACCAGGCAAATTAAAATTTCGATTGAGGACAGTCTCAGAGAGAGGCTTGAGGTCATAAAGGGAAAAGAAGCCGTTTTCCAATCAAGGATTGCTGCGGAGATTAGGAAAGCTAAAGAATTCAGGGAGGCAAAGAATAAAAATTCAGTAATTGTATGTATGAAGAGGAAAAAAGTTTTAGAACGACAACTGGAGCGTCTACGAGATTCACGGTTGAGAATAGGTGGTCAGCTGATCATGCTGGAAGGAAGACGGTGAACAGGAGGAGACACTGCCCATGAATGGATGCCTTTCCCACTCTCCCTTAAGCATTCGTGTTGTAAGTTGGGATTATTATGATTTCACTTCCTTCTAAGAGAGCATATTGCTAATTCCTTGTTTCAGTTTATTTTTCATCTCTTGTACGGAAGTGAAAAAGTTTATATTTTTAACATTAAGATTAATTCCCAATCTAGTTATCCCAACTCAACATGATATATAGATATATATATAATAATAATATTTATTATATCCTGGTCTTGCATCATAATATTTTAATGCATTTGACATAAATTTTTAAAATTGTCTTATAAATCTTGTCTAAAAGGCCTATGAAAATTATTAAAATGTAACACTAATGACATTGATCTAATTAAATATTTTTTTCCTTAACCTTTCAATTGTAGATAAAATATTATTTTTTAACATATAAAAAAACATTAAAAGAAAATTATAGAAAATCAAATATGATGAAGTGTTTTATTAGGTTGGAAAGAGAACATTGGTTCCTCTATCTTCCATCAAATTCTTTTTCATAAATGTTTTATTATATATTTGTGTGATAATGGGTTGAATATTTTCTAAAATACCATTATAGACGTCCTCATATTATGAAATAATTATGTGCTTGTTAATATTTTCCTTCTTTTTAAAATATTTTATAAGTATTATATTTTTGTAATAGCATGAAAAGTTTGGTATTTTATATTTTTTTAAGCCATCTCACCTTACATTTTTAATATGAATGTGATTCCTTTTTTCCTTACGATAGTAATAAGTATTAATTTAATTATATATAAGCATATTCATCCCTTTCATGGATATCCATTGTTTTTTGTAAATCATTGAGATTGTAATGTTCTTTCTTATTTTTAAATATTATATATATATATATATATATATATATATATATATATATATATATATAGTCTTTTAAAAAAACTTATATATACATGATCCTCTAAATTTTACATCATCACACCACAAGATAATAATTTGGAGATGAAGATCCTAAAGAAATAAACTAAAAATTATATGGCTTTGGATGACCATTGGTAAGAAACTTTAGTGGTGTCACCATTGCTAATAAATTTCTTCAAATGAATTTTTATTGGTTTCCCATAAAGAAAAACTCATGTGATTACATAAGAGTGGTGTCACCAAGTTTAAGGGAAAGTTTGAGCCATGGCTAGGTCCATACATCATCACCATGAAGATAGCTCAAGCACATAAAACCTTACCACACATGATTGTAAAGAGCTTAAAGAGACAATGAATGTCATTCATCTAAAAATACATTATGACTAGAAGCTTGTTTGATATTATTTGATTTTATTACTCAAGCCAAATTACATCAATAATGATAGTTGTTTTATTTGTTATGCATATGTCTTTTCTTATGTCTAGTTTATTATTTTTGAATCCATAACAAGGGACACATGAGGATATGCAAAGGATGATCTTAGTTATTTTAGTTATTTTCCTTTACTTTGTACCTAATGTAAGTGAATTCCTCTTGTTTGTTGTCAAGTACTATTTGTAATGACATGTATGCCATATAATATGAGAGTGGAAATATAATTTTACTTGTAAAATATATGTTCTTCCCATGAGGTTAGGTGTCTTTAAGTAATGAGTGGATGCAATTAATATGTCTTATCCTTCTTTACTAAAACCATCCTCTCTCATTTATAATTTATCGTTTAGATCTCTCATTCTATATTCCTTGTAACTAAGATTAAGAAATAAAAAATTATCCCTCCACATAGGCTTAAGGAATATAAACTGGTGAGTATGAAAACTATTTTGATTCTATATCCTTTTAATCGTCTCTCAACTAGCAAATGAAAAAGTAATGATTCTAGTTAGGATTAGTTTATTTTTTATTTTATTAATATTATGATGCTAATTGCTTCATATCAATCCTTCCCTTTTAAGACACCAAAATTTATATTAGTACCCACCCTTCAAATATTGTATGCTAGCGCTCCTCATTACCTTGTATTAAGTAATATATACAAGACTAATTGATCTTTCTCTTAGGCATAAGGTGCAAGGATCATGAATATGAAAATTAAGTAAAGAATTTTTTTCCACCCCTTGATATATATCGAACATCTATCTTCCATATCAAGTCATCAACAAACCATGAATCTAGTTAAAATTATTTTTATTCTTTTTTTTCCTTAAAATTTAATTCCATTGAAATCACACTATATTAAATAATTTAAACTCATAAATATTACAAATACATATTTAAGATAAGAACTATAAAAAGAAATTCCTCTCTTACACCCAAAAATTTGAGATTGATTGAAATATAGGAATCAAATAATCAACTTATAATAAAATATTTGTTTTAAACCATCCTCACTAACTTCAATTATCTCATTAGCAAGGTATGATTCTAGTTAGAATTAGATCTACATTCTTATTTATGGTATTTCGATGTCGATTCATCTACATCATAACTTTTTACCTATCAACATCATCAATTTATCATTGTGACCTAACCACCTAACATTGATTTCAATCTCAATCTATTATTACATGATAAAAATTACATGACCTTACACATGTTTATGGTAGTAAATCCCTTTTCATTACCTCTTTTAATATGTATTCACTCATAACTAACTCCCTACAAGATATTTATTGTTTTTCTAGCATGTTTCATACCAAAGGCAAACTGAAAAATTTGTTATTTTCTAGGATCCAAACAAGTAGAGAAACAATATGACTATTTCTTGATCATACTATATTTTTGTATACATTTTAATATGTAAATGGATAATTTACCTTTTGTTTCTTTAAATCCATCCTCAAACATAGTTTAGATCTAGGATCATGATTTTCATCCTAGTTCTTCAATATCCTACCATTTGATAAATACTACAAGATTATCATGTGCTAATGGTGATACGTCTCTTTCTTCAATCAAAGTGTTCATTAAAATCACAATAATTTAGATACTATAGGTTAGTACAAAAGGTGGACCAAAGTGATTTCAATGAATTCTACAAACCAATAGGTACATATCAAATTATTGAAGTACGTTATCACAAAATATTAAACTATTCTAACTATAATCATAAATAAATCTATTGTATTCAACGGATCAAAACTAATGTAGTTTTTTCTAGTGTATGGGTTTATCCTAAAAATTTCCTCTAATTATTACTCATAACTAAATAGCTTGGTATAGTTCACCACTAAGAGTATAATCATAATTTTGAATAGGATAATTTCCAAGTTACAAAGATATTGGCACACTAAGTTCAAGAAAGCCCTATAAGTAGACAAAGTGACTCCTAAAGGATCCACTGGCTCATCATCTCATCAACTAGTTTTTGGTAAAGAGGTGATAGTACCAATAAATCTAGATATTCTTTTTCTTTAAATTTCCCTATAGCTATAGCTTAAAGACATTTACATTTCCCCCATCCATACTGGTGTAAATGCTTTAAGGATGGTTATAATAAACATAAAATTAGTGTCATATCTATCAATTGGAAACACCTAAAATCTCTTGAATCTAAAAATATGTATTATAATTATGTGCATAAATGTTTTTTTTTTTTTTCCACTTTTATTTTTCCTTTCAAAATAAAAAATACAAAAAATAAAAAATAAAAAATAAAAAAAAATAAAAAAAAAATAGAGAAATGATTAAAAAAAACAATCCCTCTCCTAGTTAGAGTGAGAACCATGAAAAACACGCTAAGAAATTTCCCTTCTTTCTTTTGTTACTTAAAATTTAGGCATAAACTTGTAAAATGCTTCTAATATAATGATTCACCAAAACAAGTAGGAAATCCCCATTTTTGAAATCAATGATCGAGATCACCAGAAATTTGATGAATTACCATGAGTGTTTAGCTACTCCCTAGTCAAAAGACGAGAAAAAAACTATATTAATTTTTTTATTTTAAAAATTGACAAATTATTGATTGTGCATCATAAATGAACAATGTTAGTAGCTAACACAAATGTACATTAATATTTACTTTATATCTAGTTCTATTTGGTCACTTCAATCATGAGAATTTCTAGTGGTAGATGTTATATAATTTTAAATAAAAAAATAAAGCAAAGCCTATGGATTACAAGATAGAGTGTGGATAATGAGCATGGTTTCCATGATTATGCATCCTTGTATGTGCTTATGATATTTACAGATAAAAGTATCCTTGGATATGAGTATATGTGATAGAGGTATTATTAAATCAAAACTTGGGTAAGGTATTCATTTAAATATCAAAAAATGATGGAGATAATTATTATTCTTTTGTGTTATTCATACTCGTACTATGATGTGATGTCATGGAGATAATTCGGATTTATTCATCTTCTATAAAGATAAGTAAAAGTATAGATAAGTAAAAGTATTATCGTTAGATTTGCTTAATGAACATTTTAAGTTTTAAATTATATTTTGCATGTTAATAAATTCTAGAAATGATGTCTTTAAACTTTTTTCTTAACATGGAATTTGAAATTAATTTATTTAGTAAAAGGCCTAATTTCGTTAGATTATGAGAATCACTTAGATGTCAGTAAAGTTTTCATTAAAAATAAATTACTTAAAATAGTATTTTGGGGTGAATGAACTTACAATCTGTATTTTTAAAGAGATATTTAAAGGGACACACGTCAATTCCTTATTAAAAGAATTTCATTTTTATTATAATAAATTAATATAACTCAAATATCAAGGAGAAGGGGATCATTATTATCCATTCAAAAAAGAGAAATAATAATGGAACAATCAGAGGAATAAAAAAAAAAAGAATGTAACTTACTATATGGTAAAAGCTTTATTAGATAAATGCTCTTTGTGAAAACCCAGTTTAACACATTGATTGAAACAATCTAGTCCGACTTAGAAGTTTAAATTTTAACAAATATTAACAAGGTATGAGGTTTGACTAGGGGAATTTTTTTTCATTTTTGCACCCATTATGTAATCAATACATAGCATTGAATGCCACTTTTGGATTATGATCACTGCAAATGGCCCCTAAGTGGACAATATTGGACAAATCCTATAAGAGGTGTCTTTAGTGGTTCTATCCCTCTCACCCTTTATTATGGTATGAGAACCTAGAACCATAACTTGGGGTTATCCTCAAAGGCCCATAACACTTAGAGGGTGGACACATATCCTCCCTCCCTTAGCATGTTATTAAAATGTGGAATCTTGAGTTTAATTTCACTCATATATTACCAAAATAAGGGTGTTTAATGTAGATACTATAGTGCTTAATATGTGACCACATATATACATTTTTTTAAATAAAGGGGTAAAAATTTATTGATAAAAATTTTGTATTACAGAGTACAACTGAGCTTCCAACTAGGACTCAAATAAATATCCAAATAGGCTAAAACCACTAGACTAGAATGACACCCGAAAAGACAACAAGAACAAACCACATTAAGTTTGTACATCCTTGTGGATCAACTCCCACAGGCGTTGAGAGTCCCCAAATGGGATACTCTCCCAATTATCGATACTCCAAGGATCCAGCAGCTCATAAGCCCTTTTGGCTAGGTAATCAACAACCACATTCCATTCCTTTGGAATGTGCACAAAGGATATAACTTTGAACTCTTCACTCATTCTGAGAATATGAACAGCTACAGAGGTCAACTGCCAATTAACTTCCTCCACCCTTGTACTGTTTAAAATATTAACCACAATTTGAGAGTCAGACTCGCATATAATCCTATGCCATCCAAGAGAAAACCCCCTCCGCAAGGCCTCAAGAATTGTAAGAGCTTCCATAAAATTTTTGGAGTGAACACCTTTATAAATGGAAAAGAAAAAACTGACACCACCAATAGAATCTCTCCCAACATCGCCAATGCCAGCATGTCCAGGATTACCCTTGGATGATCCATCAGTATTAATTTTTAAAACTCCTCTAGGGGGTTGCCTCCACCTACCATCTCTCCTAACCTTGCTGATTTGAGGAACCCTACTAGGGCTAGAAGAGTTCACACCATCCCTAAAGATACCAAGGGATTGTTGTACCTTCTCCTCCCTAGAATCCAAAAGAGGGTCCAAATCACATTTTATATGGATGGTTTCTTGAACCATATACAGGATCCTTTGTCACATCTGTTGAACAACCAAATAACTTCCCTAAAATATGCACCAATTCCATTTGAGCCAAATTTACCAGATGATGCAAGAAGGGCCAAAATTCCAAGCCACCCAAAGGAAGGGGGTCTTGGCCGGAGGTCTGCCCAGACTACTCCAAAATTCCACCGATGGTGCCAAATGTCTCTGGAAAAGGAGCATTGAAAAAATAAATGAGAAGAGTCATCCTCATTCTTACTATAAAGTACACAAAAAGAGGGACCCTAAAATCCCCTCTTCCTTACATTATCCTAAGTGAGGCGTTTATTAAGAGCTACCAACCAGAGAAAGAAGTTATATTTTGGTCAAGCAAATTTGTTCCACACCTTTTTCCACCAAGTGATAGGAAGACTCACATACTTTTGCTTATCAAGAACCTGATAACCATAGGTTACCGAGTAAGTTCCCTTAGGATCAGGATTCCAAGCTAGAATATCTTTACCTCTCAATGAAGAAAAAGGCCTCCCCGTAAGAATAAGAGCAAGCACCTCTTTGTCCTTAGCCAGTTTCCCCTGGGGCCATTCTTGCAAATATTTCCACCTGTACATCTCCATATTTCCAAAAGACTGGATTTTTTTAAATTTCTCTACACGAGACCAGCTTGCTTCCAAGAAAAAAATGCTTAGGAAATGTAACCTAGGATATTGATTCAAGATAGGAGGGTGACCATCCCAAGAATCCTCCCAAAAAAGAGCATTTGATCCCTGATTACAAATCTAGAACAAACCCTGCTTGATAAATTAGCTCCTCTTTTTAGAGTGTCCCAGATAACCAAAACTTTCCCAACCAAGTTGAATTTAGGGATCTCAGCCTCAGAAATATCTCTCAAGTATTTACAAGATAATATTTTAGCCCAAATATTATCTTGAGAGGTCAACCATCTCCAATAAAGTTTTGCAGCCAAAGCCTGCCCAAAAAGAGTTGTATGTCGCAACCCAAGGCCTCCCTATTGCATCAACCTACATATAGAATCCCACCTAACCAAAATCTATTTATATTGATCAAGTTTTCTAGACCATAAAAATTGTCTTGACAAAGCATCCATGTCCTTAATGAAGTGATAGGGAGCTATTTTTACAAAACATCTATAAATGGGTAAAGCTTGAACAACAAATTTTAAAAGCAACACTCTACCTACAGTGGATAGCCATCTAAAATTCTAGTGATTCACCTTCCTTCTAAACTTATCAAGCATAGAATACCAAGAAGATCTAGGTAGAGGATGAGATGAAATTGGAATACCAAGATAAATGAAGGGGGGAGTCCCAACCTAAAATCTTAGAATACAAGCAATCCTGGCTTGAATAATAGGAGGGGTATTGAAGAAGAAAATAGAAGACTTGTCCTCATTAATCAACTGTATAGAAGCACCAAGATATATGTCAAGAGACTATCTAATATTGCAAGCTTCCCTGATAGTGGAAACTCCCAAAAAATTAGTATCATCAACAAATTGAAGGTGGGAAAGAGGTGGCAAACTGTAGACACCAAAATAGTACCAATCCGATTATGTGACAACAAGCACCGATCGCATTGACACACATAGCCTCTAGGGTAGCCCCTAGAGGTTAAACAGTGGTCCTAACCACTCCCAAAAGTAGTTTGGAAGGTCAGAGGTCAATTTGGCACCTTTTTGGCACTTTGCTCCTTACTCGTCCCACCCTGGGATGATTACAAACTGGTATTCATCCCACCCAGGGATGATTATCAGCATTCGCCCTAGGGTGGGGTGAATAGCAGGTTTGACTGGCAAAAAGTCAAACCTCGATAGGTCCGCCAATTAATTGAAACCTCAAGACATGCAATTACGAGGAACGACTTCAAATCAAGGAGAGAGACTTCAATCATGCATGTATTTGATTTTGGAGGCCTCATGCAAGGAGACTCTAAATCAGGGAATAATATTTTCTCTCAAAATAGGATAAGCAACTCAAGTGGCGCCCTTGCATGCGCATTCAAAGAGAGAGACCCTAGGTCTATAAATTGGTGAGTCTTCTCACCCAAAGGAAAGATATAGAGAGGAGCCTTTGGAGCAATGAAGTGATGCCAAATTATATCCTCACCCATCAATTGTGCTTTTACATCCTTGATCTCTCTTTTGGAGGGAGGTTATTGGGTGATTATTGGAAGCGTAATCCGGACCCAAACCCAAACATTTGGCCACAATATCCCACCAAATTTTCTGACACAACCCCATAAGAGGTTTTGGACCCATCCCAAGTGGATTGGTTCTGAAATAGAGTCCCAAACGATGGGCGTCCTGCCCCCGGGTGCCCCCCAAACTATCGCAGTCCTAATCGCCCCACCCCGGAGTGATTAGAAATTTGTGGTATATTTCCCTAATTTTTATTTTGCATCTAATTCTAGGTTGTTTACATATGCTTTCATTTAAATTTCAGGTGATTCTGACAAGTTTTGATCATGCTTTTATCATTTCTCGCTTTCACTAACATGCAGATAGCATCATAAATTTATGGGTGATAGAGGCCAAATTGGAAAAATATGACCATCTGGGTCATCCCAAAATACCCTGTTTTACCTAACCCCAACTCTGTAGGTGATTTGGAGGCTTCTGGATTGGACATTTAGGAGGTGGCTCTTGGACAGGTTATGACAGTTCTAATCGTCCCACCCTGGAGCGATTAGAAATATGTGCAAGATTTCTGGACTATTCCTTTTGTAGTGTCTTCCTGGTAAGGTTTTATTGCTTCTTTAAAATTTTTAGCTCATTTTGATATGTTTCAGTTATCGGTTTAATCATTTTATGCATACACTGACCACAGGTTTGGGGATTGCATGTTTCATTTTATCTATAGGTGCTACTGACTATTTTCTGTTTCCTTGAACATAGGATATCAACATTAAAGGAGCAACAAGGAGTCAAGACTCATCAACGCAAGCGGCGACGATGTTTGGTCCGCCCATTCTACATGTGGGCACGCGGAAGAAGGAATACCATCTGTTGATGTGACAAGAACATATTTAACACTCCTAGCCCCTGAAAATGGAGGAGATAGATTGTAACCGAGATTTAAAGCATATTAATAAAAATGGTTGTACTTCCATATTGGCTTTCTATTTGGTTTCGATTCGTTTATGTTTCTCTCCGTTCATGCACTTTCAATTCATAGGATTTAGCGTTATCTTTTGTTTCGTTAGCATCGCATCTTGGCATTTCCTTTTTGTTTTTGTATCCTCGTGCTTTCAGTGGCGATCACGGTGGGACCTCTATCCCTTGATTTTAATATTAAATTTTTGATCAAAATTTGCTTGTTTTTGCTTGCAGGTACCAAGTTTTCAAATGCTAAACTTTTGTTTGTTCCAGTCTGTGACGAGTAAAGAGCTGGAATTCATCTTACCCGAGGATGAATGGGCATTCGCCCCACCCTATGATGAATACAGGTCTATTATTCATTTCACACAGGGATGAATAGCTCTCTGTGCAATTTCAGAATAGAAATTCAGAGACATCTGATTTGGGCAGAGAAGAGGTAGGGGTCCTAAACACCTTTTGTCATTTTTTGCTTTTTGTTTTCTATTTTCTGGTTATTTGCTTGCATAGGAGAGTTTGAATGCTTGTTTTCTTCATTTATGCAAATTAAAAATAACCCCACACACCATGTGGTAATTGAAACAACAAGGAGTTGGTCGTAAAACCCCAACCCTTGATCAAGACCAACGGTGGATTTCATCACCACCTTGGCTTGAAATATTGCATACATAACCCCGATCGCGACTGTTGCTAGACATAAATCCTGAAAAAATCTGACCAAGTGTAGGGGGGTGATTCCTAGTGCATGAGGATAAGTCTTCTATGGTAGGTGTCATAAATAGAGTGATTCCCCTTCCGTACCGCCTATGTTCCATGTACTGTTATGCTCTCACATACCTATAGTCTCCCTCACGTAATGGCGGGTATATAGAGAGGTTCGGTATAACGGCCTGGCAGTGGTATATCGAAGGGGCGATATTTTTGGGAGTCATAAGAGCCATCATATTGCATTTAAACATTCTTTACAAAAGCTTTCAAAATAAAAATCAAAACACACTAAACTAGATTTAGGGCACACTTTTAATCTTTAAACGAGATAATCATTGCTTTGTGTGTGTGATACTTTTTGTTTAGTGTAGCATAAAAATCCTAAAGAAGATAAAAATGTACACATATTTAGGTAAAAATCACCATGGTGTACACCCGTATGCGAGCCCAATCATGGGTAGGAGCTATAGAGAGTGCACAATGGGGGGCAAGTCACCTCCGATATAGTCCTGAGGACTTGGTCATCCCGCCTTGGCGGCCTGACACACAAGATAGTCCACATCATGCCATTACAGAATAGGACTATAGAGGCACATCTTTGAGGGGCACCCCCACTCAACATAGATCCTTTCAAGAGGAGGACATACACGTGGCACTCAACATAGACAGGAGGGCTCCCTTAGACGCTCGTTATGAGTGGCCTAGTGATGAAGTGCTAGAGCAACATAGGGTCCATAAGGAGGGGCCACATGATTTTGTCATCCCTCCTTTACCCCTTATTACTGTTAGAAACACTAGACAAAATCTAGAGCACAAGGCTCTCTAGATAGGGCAAGCCAATTTTGCCCGCCCCTTTCACACATACGAAAGGGAGTACGAGGAAGACCACTACATTCCTCAAGAGAAATACACAGCATGGGAGAAATGTGCCTCCACACCTGCTATGTATCAGGATCACCCAATGAGGCTAGAGCCTCAGGTGAATGCCACTAACCTCGACAGAGGAAAGCAACCCATAGGGATCTCGGATCACCACGACCAAGATAGACATGTAGGAGAGGCATCTAGGCTTCCTAAACACAAGACGACAGAACAAATTGACTTGGCATTTTCCAAACATGTCGCCCGCCAAGCGCAAATCACGCAGCTCAGGAAATATCAACAATAGTTAGAGCATCTGTACCACCTTAGCAAAGAGCGCATTCAACTTCAGAAAACCGAATTGCTTCATAACACTGTGCCTGAGAAGGTCCCAACCCCTCACGTGCATAAAGTAGAAGTGTATGAGAGGCACAACCCCTTGGTGCGAGATAGGTCCCCGTGACCTTATCAAACATTGCCTCCAAGACCTCCTAGACCTGAGAGAGAGGCCACTCCCAGAAACAATGATGGGCACCCTCCGTAGGCACCCACCCATGTTTATAGGTCTCACCCAGGCACTCCTCAAGAAGCCTATGAGGAGTATGAGCAAGAAGAAGAGTGGGCTGAAATGCCCTACCAAGGTAGGGGGATGCTGTCCGGCTACCCCTCCATAGGCCTCAAGTTCCTCGCAACCCACAGTGGGAGCAAACCAAGGAGGAAGAGATCAAATCCTCCGATGCATATAAAGCGCTGCTGGGGGTTAGAGTCTGTGGAGACCAAGAATTCTGGGCCCCAAAATCCCACTTTATGCCAACTTCACAGACACCCTAGGCATCCATCAGTGCCGACACCCCCATACCCTAAACACTTTAAACTACCCCAGTTGGCACTCTTTAGAGGAGAGGAGGATGCCCAAGAGCACGTGACTAGATTCTTGAGCCAATGCTTTGGCATTCAGGACAACGATGCTTTGTTGCTAAGAACATTTATAACCACATTCGTAGGCCCTGCCTCGAATTGGTTCACTCAGTTGCCAAAACATAGCATCAGTAACTTGGATCAGCTAGTGGACGCGTTCCTCGAATGCTTCACCTTTAACACCAAGAAGAAGGCGTCACTAAGTGACCTAGCTAGCCTCAGGCAGTATGAGGAAGAAACCATGGTGGCATATGGGAACCGATGGAGGACGTTGCTTTCAAAGCTGCCCTACCTCCCTCCCATGTCCGACCTAACCCAAATGTTCTCAAAGAGCTTTTTGAGATCGATCTCTATGCTATTGTAGCTGCAACAATATGCCACTTTAGAGGAAGCTCTGGCACAATCTAGAATCATTGAGGAGATCAAGATACAGGATGGCGAGATTGCCAAGCCAAAGAAGAAAGAATGGTCTAAGAACACCAAAATAGGGACCACACAATAGAAACCCACTGTGGTCAATCAGGTTGCTATAAACGTCCCTAAGCCTACACAAGCAACACAGCCCCAAAAGGCTAACTATCAGGCGGTGCCTCTTAATAGTTATGACAGAGAAAATCAGAGGCAAGAACAAAATCAGTAGCATCACCCTAGGCGACAGTTCACACCTTACACAGAGTCCAGGGACTCCCTGTTTGACCGCTTGTCAACGACAAACTTGATCAACCTACCCGAGATTCAAACCATAGACCCCAATGCACCAAAGCCTAAGGGGTACAGGGAGGACTTGTACTGTAGGTTCCACATATGGAAGGGACATGACCTTAATGCATGTTGGAAGTTTAAAGGCTTGGTGCAAGACCTAATCGACAACAAGACACTGGTAGTGGACAACCCCGTAGCGCCAAACAACCAACATATGGGAGTCTTCAGAGACCCCCTACCTACCCATGATGTGCAGGTAAAACCCCTTCAAGTCAATGAGGTGACACAAAATTGCCCCATGCAAGGGTATGTAGGGATGATAAGCATAGTGACTAGGAACAGGAGGTACCCAGGAGCTACCCCCGTGGCGGCCACAGGAGAGGTTCCATCGACGTCACAACCTCAAAAGCACCCTATGCAACCTCCCCCGCCTAGACCAGTGGCCACGATTCGGACTAGACTTACCCAAAGTCTAAGGACCACGTCGGCTAGGCTCTCCATTTATGAGCTCATTCAACAATCATCACCCCATCGGGAGGCTCTAATGGAGATATTAAAAGCCATCGAGTTGCAGCCCCACGAAGAAAATTCTTTCAAAAAATTTGTGGGACATGTAAAACAATGTACAAAACCAGTCATCACCTTTAGAGAAGATGAATTGAAATCGATGACTGGTGATGTGGCGGATCCACCCCTACACGTCATTGCGCGGGTCAATGGGATTTTGTATAAGAGGGTGTTGGTGGACACTGGCTCGTCCAATAATATCATTACAACAACAACATTGAAACATCTAAAGTTTCTAGCATCTCACATCGTGGCCTCCACCTATACTCTTCGAGCATTCAATGATGCAATATGCTCGACGGTTGGCACAATTGTCCTACCCATCCAAGTGGGACAAAATACTATTCATACATTGTGCCACATCTTGGAAGGTGATATGGCCTATAATATCTTGTTGGGGCGGCCTTGGATCAGGGACATGAAGTGTGTCCCTTCAATAGCTCATTAGTGCCTAAAGTATACATTTGAAGGACAGGTGCATGTAGTCCCGACAGACTTAGAGCCCTTCAAGTACTGCAATATGGTGCAACTAATGCCGCAATCGACCCTTCCATCAACGCATTTGGATTTTTAGTTGAATCCATCTAAACAAGGTCTGATTCCATAGGCATCCCCGTTGACAAGTCCATCAAATCCCCAGTCGGGTCCATCTTCCTCATCTGGTCCTTCACCAACGACGCCACCTACGGTGGCCACACCAAAGGACAAGGGAAAGAAACCCCTAGAAGAGGAACCACCCCTAGTCTCAACCATCTCTACCAAAGAGATGCCTAGCCGAATGGAAGTCGAGACGCCTAGTTCGCCCTACATGGAGTGGACTCAGGAAGAACTCCCATTTTCTCCCCCTCAACCACCAACGATCACCATTGAGATGGCCAACACGGGCCTGGGGGAGTATCTAGTGTAGAACATTGTAGCAACACCCGCACTTGAGTCCATGCAGGACATGGGGAGACCTCGACTCCCCATCGGCTCTGTGGTTCCTCTAGGCTACCCACCCAATCAGACAAACTTTGTTTATGGGGGCCTGGATAATGGCATTGAACCTTACATGCAAGAAGACGAAGATGAAGAGCCCTTTTCTGAGGATGTCAACTATTTTTCCAACCCAAATTTTGCTTTGAGATATCTTGGCCAATGTAATTGGCATGGATATGGGTTGGGCAGGTATGAGCAAGGAGTGCATGTTCTTTGCCAACCAAGATATCAAATGCCATATGACAAGTCAGGAGTAGGGTTCAACCACCCCCGCCCCTTGACATCTTGGTAGAGAACATGCAAGGCCTAGGGATAGGCAACAAGGATGGGTTGGCATTAGATCCATATGCCAATCCTAACACAACATATACATTGGGGGATTATCTCCCATTGCTAACAACCAACCTTGTTGACCTTAACAACCCTTTCCCTTCGGTCGAAAAGGGAGAAAGTTCGAGGACTCACCTACAAGAGGGATATAGACAAGACCAAGAAGGGTCTTCAGAAGATGATTCGGAGTACGAGGTAGCGCCTTGGGATCCTTTCGAGTCTAATAGCAATCATTCACAAGTGACCCCCATGGATGATTATTAGGAGAGCTTCATGACAATGTTCCCTTTGGATGCTCCAATTGAGCATATGCCACCTCAAGAGAATCAGGTCCCCCCGTAGAGAGCGAAACAACCTCGATGGGACCACATTAATTTGCTCGAGCAAGATGAGCCTCATATGTCACAAACTATTGGAGCCAACGAAGGCCTTTGGATCTCCGACAGTGATTATGAAGATGAAACTGAGATGGCCTATCTCAATCATATGCGATAGCAGAAATATCCCTTGGACATAGATGACATGTTTGAACAACTACACATAGGGCCAAGGCATAGGTGGCACCTAAACTAGGTGCAGTTGGACCAATTACTGCACCCGCCACTCTAGGTATACAGAGAACATCTTCCACCTGGAGACCCTATAGAGCCATCAGTGCCTAGGGCGGACCCTATCCTCTTATCCGCACATAGGGCCGATCCATTTGTGCCAGTACCCACAGAGCCAGATCTAGAGCACAAAGATCACCTAGGATGTCCGAGTAACCACACCTACGGTAATGGAGACCAAAATCATTTCATCAACATGATCTCCATTGATTTAACCGCCCCCATCCATAATCCAGATCCGACCCAACATGGTCATTGCATCTAGACCTAGATGCTATAGACTGGGATCGTGCTGACACACCGCCATCCCCATCAGAGTATTGGCCTTGCGGTGGGATGTTCCATTTCACCCCAAGATAGACTCTTGATGTCTTCCATGTTGAAGAGGAACCTGAAATTTCGAACGATGATCTAAATTCAGCAAATGATATCCACCTGATCCCAACTCCACACCAGTTGGAGGACGGGTCCCACATGTCAGTCGAGGAGACGACTGACATAGACATCGGCTCTGATCCAATGAATTTGCAAATCATCAAGCTGGGGGTAATTTTATCCCCCAAAGAGCAAGCCGACTACATTGCCCTTCTCAAAGAGAAGAAGGAGGTTTTTGCATGGTCCTACAAAGACATGCCGGGGCTAGACCCACAACTAGTCACGCATAATCTTACGCTTGATCCGATAGTCAAGCCAATAAAGCAAAAACTACGTAAGATGCATCCAATAGTAGCCTTAATGGTCAAATATGAGCTACAAAAGCTGTTGGATGCACAGTTTGTCATCTGCATGGATTACCCACCATGGTTGTCTAACATGGTGCCCGTCAAAAAGCCCTATGGGAGGATTCGCATATGCACCAATTTTTGAGATCTAAACAAAGCGAGTCCTAAGGATGATTTCCCCTTGCCTAGCATCGACGCATTGGTAGATGCTACAACGGGCCATGAAATGCTTTCCCTCATGGATGGTTTCTCGGGATACAATCAAATTCGTATCAATCCCGAGGACCAACTAAAAATGGCGTTCACAACGCCTTGGGGGACATTTTGTTATAAGGTCATGCCCTTTGGCCTTAAAAATGTTGGCGCCACCTACCAACGTGCCATGACGTACATCTTCCATGATCACATGCATAAAACTTTGGAAGATTACATGGATGATTTGTTGGCCAAATCTCTTTTGTGCCCAGATCATCTCGATGACTTAAGCAAGATCCTCGATCGCCTCATTGAACATAAAGTCAGACTAAACCCCAAGAAGTGCGTATTTGGCATCACATCCGGAAAGCTCTTGGGTTTCATAGTCTCCAAACGAGGAATCGAGGTGGACCCACACAAAGTCAAGGCAATCCTTGAAATGCTTCCCCCAACTACCATCAAGCAGCTCAGAAGTCTGCAGGGAAAGGTCGCATCAATCAAGCGCTTCATAGCGCAGCTATCTGACAAGTGCCGACCCATGAATAAATTATTGCACAAGGGGGTAGCATTTCATTGGGATGACGAGTGCCAGTCAGCCTTTGATGATATTAAACAATACTTGGCTTTGCCGCTAGTATTGGCACCACCTAGACCAGGAGTGTCATTCTACTTATACATCTCAGCTACTGAGGTGGCACTGGGCGCCATGCTATCCCAAAAAAATGAACTACACAAAGAATAGGCTACTTACTATCTTAGCCGCACCCTGGTCGATTATGAACTTAACTATGCATACGTTGAGAAGCTCTGCTTGGCAGTGGTGTTTGCTACCAAAATCTACGCCACTACATGCTCAGCAATATGACGTATGTTGTGTCTAAGGAGAATCCATTGCGATACATGATGAGTCATACTTATCATAGTAGTCGCACGATGAAATGGATCATGTTGTTGATGGAGTTTGACATAGAATTCATTGGAAAAAAATCCATAAAAGGTCAAGTCATCGCCGATCAACTAGTAGAGGCTCCTCTTGAAGACGATCAGCCTCTGACCGTAGAACTACCTGATGATGGGGTCTTCCATGTTTCAGAATTGCTAGATTCTAATGAGCCTGAGTCATAGGCCGACATGACCCTATTCTTCGATGGTTCTAAATGTGAGCAAGGAGGTGGCGCGGGAATTGTATTCTTCACACCGCAAGGGGCTCCAATGCCTCTATCATTTAAATTAGACTTCCCATGCACCAACAACAATGTAGAATATGAAGCCTTGCTCATAGGTCTTCAGACAATAATCACCATGAACATCAAATGTTTAAACATCTTTGGTGATTCGTTGTTAATTGTCAATCAAGTCAAAGGGGTATTCCAATGTAAATGCCTAGTTCTGCAGGCCTACAAAGCCCTTGTGGACAAATTCCTGGCACAGCTTGAATGGTACGACATCGAGGCACTCCCTCGATCATCGAATCATTTTGTGGACACTATGGCCTCCTTGGGGTCACTAATCCCGCAAGACCCTTCCGATGAGATGACAACCATTCAGGTCAAAACATTATCGCAATCTACGATGGAGCGTGCAAGCTCTGACCTAACGCCAAGAATCCACCTGATCCAGATTGAACCATCTCAGATAGGTTCTCTCGAATCCATGATTATTTGACTCAAGCCAACTGGGGGTCCTTGTTCTCCCCTACCCCTCTTAATAGCAACACAACGCTATTTTTACAAGTTCTTTCCCGCTCAGATTTTGCTAGGGATGAACTTCAAGAGGGATTGGTCGTTCATACCATCGAGGTTTTTGATCAGCAGGATTGGTACACACCCATTAGGGATTACCTCAAGTTAGGTAACCTCCCACTTGGATTGACACAAGCCATGAAAAGATCATTTAAATAGAAAGCGGCAAAACATGTCTTGCTAGGAGACATTTTGTATCGTCGGAGCTATGAAGGAATCCTCCTCCATTGCTTGGAACAGCAAGAGTTCACTTGGGCGATCACCCAAGCCCACGATGGTACATGCGGTGGCCACTTCAGCGGTATGGCCATCACAAAGCGCATTCTCTGCATGGGCTATTATTGGCCATATTTAGAGCGATATTGTTGCGCATATGTAAAGAAGTGCGTGAAGTGTCAACACCATGCCAATTTGACACATGTACCTTCTCAGGCCTTGCAACCGATCCAATCGGCTTGGCCTTTTTCATAGTGGGGCTTTGATCTAATCGGAAATATCTCCCCTGCGTCGTCAGGTCATCACACGTTCATCATAACGGCCATAGAGTACTTCACCAAGTGGGTGGAAGCAATTCCGCTAACCTCTACGACTGGAACCCGCATTGCGGAGTTTATTTTACATAACATCATATGTCATTTTGGTATTCCATCCAAGATCATCTCGGATAATGGGACGTCATTCAAGAATAAATATGTGCGTGCTTTGACAACAAAGTACAAAATTCAGCATAGTTTTTCAACACCCTATTATCCGCAGGCAAATGGGCAAGCAGAGGCGTCAAACAAAATGCTAGTCGCCATCCTCAAAAATACCGTCGCAGATAGTCATAAGGATTGGCACATTCAAATCCCGCTTGCCCTATGGGCTTATCGCACTAGCATTCGGATGCCCACTGGGGCAACTCCATTTTTTTGGTGTATGGCTCTGAGGCAGTCATGCCTCTCGAGTTGGAAATCCCTTCCTTGCGCATTTCAATGCAAGAGTTCATCGATGATGACACTGCGTGGCAGGCCCGATTAGACCAACTTACGTTGCTCGATGAACGACACGTCAATGCTCTCGAGCATTTACGTATCTATCAAGAGCGACTTAAGAAAGCATACAACATGAAGGTCCACCTGAGGGACTTTCAGGTTGGTGACTTGGTCTTAAAAGAGAACCAACAGAATTCTAATTTTCTGCCCCATCTAAGGGACAAGTTCATGGCAAACTGGTTAGGTCCTTATGTGATTGACAGTAAAATAGGACCTGGAACATACCGGCTCGCCTCTCTTGAAGGAATCAAGGAACTAGAACCCTTGAACATCAGTCATTTGAGGCCATTCCACATTTAGAGAGCCATAGGCCACCCCAAAAGCTCCAAGGATTCCCACAATCGCTTGGTCAACCCCAAAATGCCCCAAAGGTATCCATAAACCCTTTGGTCAAACCAAAAGCTCCAAGGATTCCCACAATCACTTGGTCAATACCTAAAATGCCCCAAAGGTATCCATAAACCCTTTGGTCAAACCAAAAGCTCCAAGGATTCCCACAATCGCTTGGTCAATACCAAAAATGCCCCAAAGGTATCCATAAACCCTTTGGTCAAACCAAAAGCTCCAAGGATTCCCACAATCGCTTGGTCAACCCAAAAATGCCCCAAAGGTATCCATAAACCCTTTGGTCAAACCAAAAGCTCCAAGGGTTACCATAACCGCTTGGTCAAAATAAATATTCAAAAACAAACAAAAATAATAAAATCATCAAAAATAACAAAAAAATTGCATCTCAATTCCATGCATACTCGTAAAAATAAAAATACAAAAATATAAGTTGCATTAGGCATCGCATCCATACATTGCATATTTGTTGGTCATACATGTCACAAACACCATAGACTGTAATTGCTAGGCAATTCCTTCATTTTCCACATTTCATCCATTTTATAAACACATACATCCAGTAATAACACCATCCCCATTTTTAGCATAGTCAGTTGTCTCCTAATGTATGTAGGGTTTTCGTCATTCAGTTGTCTTTAAATTTCTAGCCAAAAACTATACAAAGTTAAATGGATTTTACAAGGGAAAGTTTTACTTGGATCACGCCTCGTTATGTAACATCCCTACACAAGTTAAAACACATAAAATAATTCCCAAGTTGTGTGAACGGAAGATGAAAACTACAAAGCAGTCTAGGATACCATAGGTGAAAGATTAGCCTCGTTCATCCCCCTATGCGAATGGTTCAAGAGTGCTGAGAATTGACAAAAGGACAAGCTCTTCCCCATCAATTCCCCCTAATAAACAGTGGTTTTCACCACTAGCAAAAATCCCAATCACCGTTGGTCCCCAAAGTTGTAAGGATTCGTACTACATGACCCTGACAAGGATGGGTAGTCATCCCCAAGGCCTAAAAGGATCAATGCCCTTACTTCATAATATCCCTAATCCCCTTTGGTTCCCAAAGTCATAAGGATTCATACTACACATCCCTGAACAGGATGGGTAGTCATCCCCAAGGCCAAAAGGATCAATGTCATTCATAAGCCAAAAACCTACAAGCTCAACCTTACGAAGCTCAAAATGCAAAATCAAATAACAGTGGTTATCACCACTATTCAAAATCCTTGCTCAAAAAGAAAAACAAAAGAGAAAAATAAATAGTGATTTTCATCACTATGTATATGAGCAAGTATCCTAACACGTTGAGCAAAAAAAAGAAGCCTGAACTTGAATCCCTAGAATTCTCAGCATTCAAAAACCATCTAGGTGATCCTCATTACGGGTTTGGTGGATAGCCTACCTAGCAATGGTGGTATCCTAAATGCATGATGATATGTCTATCACATTAGCTTTGTGTGTGAGAAGACCAATGTTTGCATGTGGATGAGCTAGCTTATGGTACCTTAGATTGTCTCATGGATTAATCTTACTAAATACAACAATGGAGTTAGTGGAGCTAATTAGGTGATCCTCAGTATAGGTTTGGTTGACAACCTATCTAGCACTGGCGGTATCCTGACAAATACCACATAAACGAACTCAATTGCACACATAGGGATGTGAAATAACTTGGTCAAACTCAAGTCTGATTTATACCTTGTTCAAAAGTCTTGCGAGATAAATGTACAATCTTGGCTAGTTAGTTAAAATATCTGAATCTCAGAAAAGCTTAACTACATTTTAAAACAACTGGTACATTTCATTACGTACATCACCATCAGATAATACAAAAAATACAAAAACAAAGTTAGCACATGCAAAGTCATTCCAAAGCCATCACATAAGTATAGAAAGCCAATAAATCTTGTACAGTCTATGGTGCCATCGACAAGTTATCAACAACTCATTTCATTCATTCCATATGCATACATCATATAATTAGAAACATCGCATTCATAATACCACATGCATACATCATCATAAATAACTATGCATAAATAGAAAAACAAACCATGACAAGTGTATAAACACAAAGAAAGTCATCTGTATATATATCATAAAAAAATGCCCACAAGCTACAATAAACCGGTCCTCTGACCTCGCAACAAAGGCAAAAACTCAAAAACCCCCAAGCCTAGGGCGTCGACCACCATGATCACGTAGGATCGGTGTGACGGGAACTACCCCCCATGGTGTGGGTCCTATGGGACCCCTCAGGGTGGTTGCTACTAGCCCCCGCATCACGCCTACTAGAGCCCCCCTCATCCAATCGCCTACGCCGAGAGGATGTTGACTGCTCAGTATCACTCCCTCTCGAGCGGCACGATGATCCACCTCCACTAAATGCAGGGATCCGCCCATCGAGGTGGCTAATCTCTGCCTCCAGCTCCAACCGATGCCACACCAAGTCCATCTCCCACTGATGGTACATCACCAAATTATCATCGCGTTGTGCCAATACCTTCTCCCTCTTCGCCAACTACGTCCGTAGGAGATCCATCTCCCATGCAGCATCGGTATCCCCCTCCCATCGGTGATACATCACAAATGTATTCTCCCACTCTGCTAGCTACGTTCGTAGGAGATCCCTCTCTCACAGCGCATCCCCGAGCTCCTCATCCCACCTTCGAAGTAGCCCCACCAATCATGCATTCTCAGCGTGCAACCCTGCCTCTGTGTCCTTCGAAACTGCCTGAGGCATTGGCATCTCTGGCATAGCAGCCTACTCTGGCTCCCACTGCTCTGGGACGTCCTGCATCTTCGGCTGATCCAAAACCCCAAAATCCCCCCCAAAATCATCCACCTCTACCATGTTCGCATCCTCGAGTAGAACCCCCTAGCCCTCTCCTGATGCCTCTGCATCATCACCCCCTACTGTTGCCGCCTCTGCACCCCCTAGAGGCCCCTCGCCTCGCCATCGTCATAGAGTCCACCACTGGTCATACTCAACGGTAACCCCGATGTCATCCATATTTAGGATGTCAATCGTTGTATCTAAATCCTCACCCAATGATGCAATGACTGGCCAGACCAAAGTCCTCTCATCCCCCCGATGTCGATAGATCAAGGGCTCACCAGGCAACCCATGGCGCACCCCAAACTATCATGTCACCCAGCCATACGGGAAGAACTCCTGCTCAGTCCCATGTCACCCAATCAGCCACCTCCCCCTACGAACCCGCCAAAGCCACTCTCCAACCTTAGGCCAGGTTGGATAGTCTCGATAGGGGTGCCAGAACACCTCCCCTAGAGCAAGCCGAGCGAAGGCATCGACATAGTGCCCTACGACACCTACCCACCACCGACTCTATCCCTGCTCCTTAGACCTCTGCCATAATGCCCCATACCCGATCTCTCGATCTACCATCTCTACCCGAGTCATCCATGGCAACCCCATCGGCCTCTCCACCACTATGTGCTGCCAAGCCCAACACTGCAACAGATAGCTACATCCAATCCCCTTCTGCCTTCGATAGCGGACCTCGTACAACTCATCATAGAGTTATGCCAGCAGAGTCTGTCCCCATCTCATGATCATAGGTGCCTCCGTCGGACACTCCACCAACCTGAACACCACCTCCAGTAGGTTCCAAGGGAACCATGTGCCTGATGAGTCGGGTAGCAGCATGTTGGAAATAAGGCCCATCAGTACTACGTGCCTCACTCCCAACACGCCCCTCTCTAGCCACCATCGAACCAAGATGTTGCCAATCTGGCAGTCACCCTCTGCCCTCTCCATTGGGTTGTCCACACCCATCTCCTCCCCATGCCCAAAGCAACGTGTCAGCACTAATGTCCGCTGATCCCGTGGCATCGTCCTGATCGATAGTCCATCTATCGAAATCCGTAGAATCCGATAGACGTCCTCCAAGGTCACTGTCATCTCCCTTATTGGGAGATGGAAGGTATTGGTCCGGGGTTCCCACAAGTTGATAAGGGCCATCAGATAGGCCCGATCCTCGACCACAGGCTCTAGTCGAGTCACCTACTTGAGCCCAAGGGCATCAAGCCACTCCCAGTCAGCCAAAGTCAGCGCCTCCCGTGCTTCAGAGAAAACTATCGACACACGGTACCGGCTCTTCACAACCTACAAAAGAAAACAAAACAAAAACATTAAAAACCATGAAAAATTGTACAGCAAAAACATGAATATACAACAATGCACAAAACAATGTACAACTAAAAACAGCTAAATAACGAACAACAAAATTCACAAAAATTCAAAAAATAAACGATTTTTCAGTTCCTAGGGTTTTTAACTCTAAGTCTAAACTGATAAATTAAACCACAACAAACAAAAAATTCAAAAACAATTTTTCAGTCCCTAGGGTTTTTAACTCTAAGTTCAACTGAAACATTAAAAACACCAAAAAAATTCAAACCATAGTTTGTCAGTCCTAGGGTTTTTAACTCTACGTCTACACTGATAAATTAAAAACAAAAAATTAAAAAATAAAATTTCAGTCCTAGGGTTTTTAACTCTAAGTTCAACTGAAAAATTAACAAAAAATCAATAATTTTTTAGTCCCTAGGGTTTTTAACTCTAAGTTCAACTGAAAAATTAAAAACAACAAAACAATTCAAAACATAATTTGTCAATCCTAGGGTTTTTTAACTCTAAGTCTACACTGATAATCAAAAACAAAAAAATTCAAAAAAAAATTTGTCAGTTCCTAAGTTTTTTAACTCTACGTCTAAACTGATAAATTAACAAAAACAAAAAAATCAAAAATAATTTTTCAGTACCTAGGGTTTTTAACTCTAAGTTCAACTGATAAATTAAAAACAAAAAACAAAAAAAAAATTCAAAAACAAATTTTCAGTCCCTAGGGTTTTTAACTCTAACATTCAACTGATAAATTAAAAAACAAACAAAAAAATAAACAACTAAAAACACAACAAATTTTTTAGTCCACCTAGGGTTTACCCTTAGTCTACACTGACAAACAAAAAACAAATAAAAACAAAAAAACAACTAGGGTTAAGCTAAGTTTTTAAAGCTAAGTTTTAAACTAAGTTTTATGCTAAGTTTTAAACTAAGTTTTTAAGCTAAGTTTTGATCTTTGTTCAACTAGGGTTAACCTAAGTTTTTAAGCTAAGTTTTAATTTTTGTTAGACTAGGGTTTCTTTTAGTTTATCACAGATGCCAAATAAACATGGTTTCCACTAGGGTTTCAACCTAAGTTTTAATGAAGCCATACAAAAAAATCACACATAATCACACACATACAAAACAAAACAACTCCTTTTTAGGGTTTCATTTTTAATTTGAAAAACAAAATACAAAAGAAAAAAACAACTAAATTACGGTTTTCAAATTGTAACACAAACAAACAATAAAGAGGAAGAGCACTCACTGGTCTCACTTCGGCTCCGTCGCTTGATGATCCGGTCCATGAACTCATGGTGGTGGGAAAAATTTGGCAGCGCTTCGCTTCACAGAATTGACCTCCTCCTCCTCAGAGCTCCAAATCGCCAGGAAAAACAAATGCAAATGAGCCCAAAACCCAGTTTTGGCCCTTAAATAGGCTTTTTGAGCCTATAATCATTCCTCCCTGGGATGAGCACTCTAGTTAGCACTCGTCCCACCCTAGGATGATTACTAAACTGGTATTCATCCCACCCAGGGACGATTACAGAGCAAAAATTTCAAAAAACACCAAAAACTGCACCAAAATGCACCAAAAAAAAGCAATAAAATTGTCCAATAAGAGTGCTTTTGCACTTGACATTCCGGGCATGCAAAACAGATGTTGGGGTCACAAATCCTCACTATCCTACTCCCTAAGAAGGCTACCATAGCCGGACCGCTCCACGGGAGGACGGATTTTCGAGAATTTCATCCCCAAATGGAGTCACAAAAAGGGTCAAAACCCAACCAAAAATAGCAATAACATTGCCGAACGAAGGCGCCTTTGCGCTTGACATTCTTGGCATCCAAAACAGATGTTGGGGTCACAAATTGTCACTATCCTACTCCCTAAGAAGGCTACCATAGCCGGACCGCTCCACGGGAGGATGAATTTTTGACAATTTTAGCTCCAAAATGCGTCACAAAAAGGGTTCAAACCCACCAAAAATAGGTCAGAATGTTCGGAAACTGCGTAAGCATTCAAAGATAAACAACTAAAAGGCACCCTTACACAAGTCATCTTGGGTCAAGTGACTCATCGCTTTTCTCATGTCGGTCATTCCCTCATCGATTCGTCGCTTGAGGGGGTAGTCACACTTAGTCACCAATCAACAAAAACACACCCAATCAAGGAAATAACACGCATTCAAAGGATCATTGACAAAGACAATCATGCTCCCGCTTGGGGCAGCAAACAAGCAATAATCACAAGCTGATCAAACACTTGGCATTCGTGAATCATGAACTCAAGGTTCCCACAGACAAAAGGTTGCGCCCTTTGCCTATTCATGACTGATCAATGTCCAAGCTCAAGTAACACCTCACCGAAAAAGGTTAACACTTGAATTAAGCTCCTTAGCTCGTCAGAAGCAAGGATTCAAGAATGCGTGCCCTTTCCATACTTGGGGCATCAAGAGTTGGTTAGGTTACTAAGAAACCCTAATCATTAGTGCTTTGGTTATCTATTTTTGCTCGACGTTGCACCTTGCATAGCGCTTCCCAAAAAGGGGCATCTGTAGACACCAAAACAACACCAATCCGATTATGTGACAACAAGCACCGATCGCATTGACACACACAACCCCTAGGGCAGCCCCTAGAGGTTAAACAGTGGTCCTAACCACTCCCAAAAGTAGTTTGGAAGGTCAGAGGTCAATTTGGCACCTTTTTGGCACTTTGCTCCTTACTCGTCCCACCCTGGGATGATTACAAACTGGTATTCGTCCCACCCAGGGACGATTATCAGCATTCGCCCCAGGGTGGGGCGAATAGCAGGTTTGATTGGCAAAAAGTCAAACCTCGATAGGTCCGCTAGTTAACTAAAACCTGAGGCCATGCAATTGCGAGGAACGACTTCAAATCAAGGAGAGAGACTTCAGTCATGCATGTCTTTGATTTTGGAGGCCTCATGCAAGGAGACTCTAAATCAGGGAATAATATTTTCTCTCAAAATAGGACAAGCAACTCAAGTGGCGCCCTCGCATGCGCATTCAAAGAGAGAGACCCTAGGTCTATAAATTGGTGAGTCTTCTCACCCAAAGAAAATATACAGAGAGGAGCCTTTGGAGCAACGAAGTGCTGCCAAATTATATCCTCACCCATCGATTGTGCTTTTACATCCTTGATCTCTCTTTTGGAGGGAGGTTATTGGGTGATTATTGGAAGCGCAATCCGGACCCAAACCCGAACATTTGGCCACAATATCCCACCAAATTTTTTGACACAACCCCATAAGAGGTTTTGGACCCATCCCAAGTGGATTGGTGCCAAAACAGAGTCCCAAACGATGGGCGTCCTGCCCCCGGGCGCCCCCCAAACTATCGCAGTCCTAATCGCCCCACCCCAGAGTGATTAGAAATATGTGGTATATTTCCTTGATTTTTCTTTTGCATCTGATTCTAGGTTGTTTACATATGTTGTCATTTAAATTTCAGGTGATTCTGACAAGTTTTGATCATGCTTTTATCATTTCTCGCTTTCACTAACACGTAGATAGCATCATCAAATTCTGGGTGATAGAGGCCAAATTGGGAAAATATGACCATCTAGGTCTTCCCAAAATACCCCATTTTACCTAACCCCAACTCTGTAGGTGATTTGGAGCTTCCTAGATCAGACATTTGGGAGGTGGATCTTGGATAAGTTATGATAGTTCTAATCGTCCCACCTCGGAGTGATTAGAAATCTGTGCAAGATTTTTGGACTGTTCTTGGTAAGGTTTTATTGCTTCTATCAAATTTTTAGTTCATTCTGATATGTTTTAGTTATCGTTTTATTCATTTTTTGCATACACCGACCGCAGGTTCAGGGATTGCATGTTCTATTTTATCTACATGTGCTATCGACTATTTTCTATTTCCTTGAACGTAGGATCTCGACATTAGAGGAGCAGCAAGGAGTCAAGACTCATCAATGCAAGCGGCGACGATGTTTGGTCCGCCCATTCTACATGTGGGCACGCGGAAGAAGGAATACCATCTGTTGATGTGACAAGAACATATTTAACGCTCCTAGCCCCTGAAAATGGAGGAGACGGATTGTAACCAAGCTTTAAAGCATATTAATAAAAAGGGTTGTACTTCCATATTGGCTTTCTATTTGGTTTTGATTCATTTATGTTTCTCTTCGTTCATGCACTTTCAATTCATAGGATTTAGCGTTATCTTTTGTTTCGTTAGCATCGCATCTTGGCATTTCCTTTTTGTTTTCATATCCTCATACTTTCACAAACTACTATCCCACTTCCACCCCTGAATGAGACCCTGCATGATTTGATATTTGAGCAATCTTTCCAACCCTTCCGCCATAATGATAAACAAATAAGGAGATAAAGGATCTCATTGCCTCAATCCCCTTGAGGCCTCAAACAGCTCTGATGGCTCATTATTAACAAGAACAGAGAATGAGAAAGAAGAAACACAGCTCATCACCCATCTAATCCATTCCTCATCAAATCCAAAAGCAGTAAGAAATTTTTGAAGAAATGACCATCTAACCCGATCGTAGGATTTGGCCATGTCCAACTTAATAAACATATTTTTATCCTTAGAAGTTTCCATCGTGTGAATAGCTTCTATAGAAATAACAACCCCATCCAAGATTTGTCGGCTAGCAACAAAATCTTCTTGCTCCTCAGAGATGATTTTTCTCAACCATATCTTCAATCTCTCAGCAATAATTTTTGTGATGATCTTATACACAACATTGTAGAGAGCAATATGCCTAAACATATCCAAGGAATTTGCTCCCTCTTTTTTGGGTATAACCACCACAAAGGTAGAATTTAGGGCCCTTAGCATCTGTTTGTTCTTTTGGGACTTATGGACCACCTCCAAAAGATCACAGTTTATTAAATTCCAAAACTCTTGATAAAACTCAATTAGGAATCCATCTGGGCCTGGGGCTTTTCCTTTTTTCATCTTGAATACAACATTTTCCAACTCCTCAAGGGAAATTGGACCCATCAAGTGCTCATTCATCTCTCTAGAAACAATCACTAGAATACAATTTAGAATAAGCTTTTCATTCTCATCATTCCATAGGAAGTCCTCCCTGAAGAGAGAGGAAAACTACCTCTTAGTCTCTTCTGAAATATCCTTGAAAGAAGAGAGCAGGGCACCCTGAGAATTCACAAGAGAGGTAATCGGGTTACCATTACGGTGAGCCTTAACTGAGTTATAAAATAAGGCTATGTTCCTATCCCCTTCCTAAAGCCAACCCACTCGAGATTTTTGTTTCCAAAACATTTCTTCCCTCAGTTCCCATTCAGCAAGGTCTTTCATAGCCTTAGATTCCTCAACAAGAAGCTCCTTCATGAATCTATGATCTCTAATATTTCTTGAAGATTCTTCCATCCTCCTAAGAGCTGTTAGCTTAGCCAAGGAAAGGTTCACAAAATTAATTCTATTCCTTTTCTTCAATTTATGTTTTACAAATTGTAGTCGCTTCATAAAGGAATACTTAGCGGTGCCATGAGGAGGTTTGCTAGTGGTCCACCAGCCTCGCATGAAATCATGAAGCTTAGGATCACGAAGCCACATAAGTTAAAATTTAAAGGAGGGATTATTTTTTATCTCTAACTCCAAAGCAGAGAGTTTGATAGGCCAATGATCAAATCCCCTACCCTCTAGAATCACAAAACTAGCACTTCTGTTATTACCCATCCAATAATTGTATATCAAAAACCTATCTAGTCTCTCTGAGATGGAAGCTTCCCCACACATTCTATTGTTCCAAGTAAATATCCCATTATTTGTCTTGATGTCAACCAATTTTAGGGCCTAGATATGAGCACTTAAGATAGAATAAAAAGGCTCGATATGGTCCACCCCACCACGTTTCTCCTCCAGACAAGTGATAGAGTTGAAGTCTCCAGCAAAAATCCATGGGTACAGGGGAACCAAAATTCTCACAAAGCAAATGTGCTCCTACAAATTAACTTTACCATTGTAATCAATAGGAGCATACACATTTGTAATTAGGATTGTTTCACCAGATTCATTATCATGCTCGACCATCGAAATAGACCATCTACTAGAAGTACAAGTAAGAGGGGATATCTTAACCGGATCCCATAAACAAGCGACGCCACCAGCATATCCACATGAATCAATAGACTAGCATTACCCCCTTCTCTACAACTTGGGAGTAGTATTGAACATACTATCAATAGCCAATTTAGTCTCTTGAATAAACACCACATACGGAGAATGCACACGAACCAAATCACGAACAACTTTTTGTCTAGGGATGTTGTTCAACCCCCTTACATTCCATGAGAGGATAATCATTTTTAGGGGTTATAAAAATGGGAGTCCAATGTTCTCACCAAGCCTGACTCCACAAAATTCTCCCCCATTAACTTAATTTTATCTTGGTCCTTCTTCCGACCCACCTTCATATTCTTATCCAAAAAAAAAAAATTAATTATTTTTTGCTACAATCCCAACACCGTAGGAGTTTTGCAGTCCAAGGATGACTGCATCAGTGCCTAAGTAGGATAGGGCATAACTAAATTTGTACCACTTTCCAAAATAGTTTCCCTTATAGGGCTAGACCCAACCATGTCCCCTATACTCAGATCCAAAGCCCTGTGTTCTTCATTTAAACACCCTAGATCTGATTCCTTAAGTTCCCCCTCAAGAAGAGACATCTGATTCGGCCTTGTTATATTTGCATCAGGTAGCAACATTTCAAGTATCTCCATGCACTGATCAAGATCATCTAATATTTCAAAATGGTTGAGTAGAGCATCTGGATGGCTATCCTTAAGGTCTTTGTTTGCCCTTCGTCCTTTGTTTCAGGATTTTACCAAAACAAAACCTTCCTTATCCCGTTCCCATTCCTTTATCAAGGCTTTTCCTTTATCCAAACTTTGTCCATACCGATAGGGCCCAGGATTTGAAGCCACGGGTGGGATAAACTTAGGGCATTTTATTTGCAGGTGGCCATATTCATGATAAATCCAACAATGAAATGGAAGAGCTTCATAGTCAAGTTTTTGAACCCATGTATTTGATCCAAATTGTATTTCAATAGAATATGGAATAGGATTATTTAAGTCAATTTCAACACAAATACGAGCAACAGAGATTACCTTTTTATCCATTGTCTATTGTGATGGTCCAACCGGCTTCCCAAGCAGAAGGTCAATCTTATGCAAGATATTAGTTCTCCAGAATTCCAACGAGAGCCATGGAAGCCGCACCCATACTGGAACCCATGACAACCACTCCTCTGATGGGTTGAAACCCACATGCCAGGGTTTAATAAAAAGTCCCACTTGGTTATAGAAATAAGGACCCCCTTCAAATGCTTTGTTACGATTTGCAATACAAGAGAAAACCACCATAAAATAGCTATTCAAACTCAACATCACCTCCACATCACCTTCAGGATTCCAAGTCTTCCTGACCCAAGCCTCCACAAAGGGGATAGAAATTCGAATGCCCAAAAATTTGCCAATAAGGGCATGTTTGATTAGATACTCCACATATTCCGCCACCGAGTCTGATTGAACCACTAGAACTGGCCTGGCTTCACATTGTTCCAAACATTCATTGTTCTTTAACAAGTGGTTCCCGACATGCATTGGAAAATCATATTCTTTCCAGTCATTTTTAGATGAAAAAACATCATGAGCATGCACTCTCTGTGCCGGACCCGATGCCATCATGACATTCCTCCAATTTTTTAGACCTCCTCCGAAAGCTGCTGCCATCCCCACAGAGCAATTTTTCTTCATCAAACCCTAGCAGAGCCCTCTCTCATGACCACATATCTACATTAATATCTAGTACCATGGGTAATTAAGTTCATGCCATTCACATGGCACTAATCATGGTATCTATTAATAAAATTCCAATACGATGATTTATCCCATACCAACCCATCACAGTAACTACCATAGAGTTTCTTAATTCTCCCACCAATATTTCTTATTCAATAATTTTATACAAGGGCCATCATTGTACTACTCGCACAATGACCTAGATGGATGTCCTATACTGTCCATCCTTAGCGACCATTCTCAAAACATTATTGAATGCATACACTCAAATCAACAGTATTGGATGACTTGGTTTCTATGGTCATTCATCCTCTCAGATGATTCAATAACTATGTACGTTCAATGTTATGGTATCATCCTCCTCGATGATTTAACCAATAGGTAGATTAGGTATTAAATAAAGTATCATGGTTTTACTAATTTTTAGAGGAAAAATATTTTTAATCTAGAAAAGAAGGAGCTTCAAATTCCTATTAGTTAGTTTCAGATACCTATTTATTATTCAAAAGTATAGAACTTATGAAAGAATATTTCTACCTTATTTTTTTTAACATCTATCTATTAAATCATCTAAAAATAAAACTCTTTTAATAGAGAGACTAATACCATAATCTCGTTCTTTTGAAAAGGATTAATATTATTTTTATATATATAGATATATATATATATTTATTAACTAATATTAATTAGTATAATTTTGATTTTTAAAACTCAGCAACTTCAACTAACAAGTATAAGCTTTGTTCTACATATAAAAATAACATTTGGAATAAAAGTACTTTAAAAAAGAATATCAATTTCATCTGAGTGTAGAGATAATAAGGTAGTTAAAATATCCTTTATCCTTTCAAGAAGGCTTTCAGTATAAGTTTTAAAATATTCATTTAATATTAATACAACAGATACTCATATCCTTTCATGAAGAGTCTTTACAATGCAACAATATATTTTCCAAATGATATATATTAAGGTATACTATAAGCTTTTGTATTGCTTTCATGTCATCAAGTACCATGAATCCTTTCACTTGGTTCCTTGGAGACTTTTAAAGCTCCAGGTTTTGGGTTCTTAATGACTCCATTAAAATGACGAATGAATTTATGTGTATGCGTAAACTAATTCATTTTTATAACAAAAACATAACCTCTAGAATGGTATTTCACAAACGTTAATTATTCAGTAGGATGCCCCAGGTTACATATTTATAAGGAACACCTAATTAAATCTAAGAAAGCATGTTATAACACACACCAACAAGTGAAAGGATTACCAATCCCAGGTTAAATAAGAAATTAGAAATCGTAGGTCCTAAAAGGCTTATAAAAGGACTTTCTAAAATATAATTATTTAACTGATTTTAACAAAGAAGGTGATGTAGATGGTTTACAATGGCCGAGGAGAAAACACATAAAAATAATTTCTTCGATTGAACTGAAAACACATAAGGAAATATTTTAACTAAATTTTTCCTAGCTACAAGTGGTTACACGACTTCAACTGACAATGACATTATATAAAATATAATATATAATATAATATTTTAACTCAGCCACAAGCAGTTTACACACAACAACTTCAACCAAGTAATTTATCCAAAGCTTGAACCACCGATTTAGATTATAAAACAAATTAAAACATGGCTTTCTAATATATTTATTCATTAAACAATATATTATCTACTCAAACAAAAAATATATCTTAATTATTAGTGAATCCATCATAGCATATCAATATCCAATATTTATCAATAGAGGAAATGGGTTCAATTGCTAATAAAATATGGCCAACTGGAAAAGTTGCTTCCCTCAGTTCCCAGGGGACTTATGGTGGCATTGCTTACCTTTAGGACCCAAAAAGAGCTATTCACCATATGGTTGGCAGCTAGGATATTTTGGTTGTAGCTATTTAAAGTAGATATTCTAACCAAATTATGCTTTGCATAACTATTTATGCTCTAACTACTTTAGAGGAAAATAGAAGACAATGAAATTATATAACTTATATCTCATTTTCATGAAGTTTGAATATTGATCAAAGGAGAATTCAATACCATATTCTCTCTAGGTGAGAAAATGAGGAGAACTAGAAATTTGGATAGAAGCACTGGCCTCATGAGTGAATATATTACAAACCTTCATCTTATGGACATTTATCCAGATAATGGCCCTATGAATTGGTCTACCAGAAGACAAGGCTTAGCTTGTATCATGGAGAGATTGGATAGGTTCTTATTCTTTAACAATTTCTTAATCCATGGTTACACTCCTAAGGTGAAGACTCTTAACAATGTTGGTTCGAATCACTAGCCAGTCATGGTGGAAATTTGGAAAACCAATGTAAGTTTCTCACCTTTTCAATTTTAGTTATTGTAGCTTAGAGATAATTCCTTCAGACCTTGAGTGCAGTAATGGTAGAATGTAAACCAAAGTATGAGACTAAAATGTTCTATTTTTTCAAAAGGTTGCAATACATTAAATCCAAAATCAAGATTTGGAACTATAAGAAGTTTGGAGATGTCTGACAAAAAGATGAAGTGATTGATAAACTTGAAAATTTGAATAAGAAAATCCATTTAGATGGCCTTACAATGAGTATAAGTACAAATGAAATTAGATTCACATCTCAGTTAGAGGAACAGGAAAAAAAATAACTCTTATGGAAGGAAAAATCTAAGATCCAATGGCTCAAATATGAAGATCAAATCATAGAATTATTCCACAAATGTCTTCTAGTTCGAAGATCTCACAACTTTATTTCTTCCCTAAATTTATTTTAGAGATATTTTCTACACTTGGGATGGCATAAAATCTATTGTTGTCACTTACTTTTCCAATATATTTGTGGTTGCACCTATTGACTCGACTTCTGAATAGAATATTCTTCAAGCGATCCCTACTCTTATCACTTCTAAGGAGAACTCTATTTTGACTACTCTTCTTCAAGCTATCCCTACTATCAATGAGATTTAACAGGTGGTGTTTAAAATACAAAAAGGAATTCAAAATTCTCCTTCCCAATGTTCCTTTGATTGCTCGATTGGTGGGCCTTCCCTATTGTTCATTGGTTTTTCGAACCTTCTATGAGTATGCCAGTGTTAGATTGTTTCTTCATTTGTGCTTCCCTTTTGTCTTGCCTAGGAAACTTATCCGTTATGCTTCTGAATGTCTGGAAGCATTCTAACATTATTTTTCCCATGGTGGGTGGGATCCCTATTTGTATCCTCTATTTTTCTAAGAGGAAGTACCCTCGTGAAAGTACTTTTTTTCATATGTGTTGCCACATATTTACACTTTTTGGTGGTTCCTTTGAGCTAGTGACATCTGGTATTTGTAAGGTCAGTCTTTCCAAGGTGGATTTTGTGTTTTTGTGGTTCTCCCCCATGTTACCCGGGGTAATTCGTGGTTGTTTGTGTTGTTTTCTTCTGTCATCTTTTTCATTTTTTATTGTGAGTGGAATTTATTTCCCACCCCTTGCGTTGGTATCTACCTTCTTACTTAGGGATGACATGATTTTATTCTTGTTGGTTCTCAGGTTCTCTTGGTTTCCCTCATTGGCAAGTCCCAATTCCTTATTTGGTGTTTGGAATTTGAATTTGGTTGTGGTGATCATGTATTTCTTTTTTATTCCATTATGGGGTCTCCTCTACCTGTGTATTCTTGTTGGTTCGATCTTGGTTGGTCGTGTTTCTTTCCTTTTGTCTGTGTTTGGGAGGATTTGGCTTTCGATGTTTATGGGTAAGACAAAGATATTTTCTCCTAAACAAAAGCTGATAAAGTCTTGGTTGGCACCAGTGTCCATTACCTTTTATAATGAAGTTAAATCTATTTTGGTAGATGAGGGTCTTCTTGAGTGTACTCAAAAGTTTCATGGGAACAAATCGATTCTTACTAAGTATATGGTGGGTATATGAAATGATGGTTGGGTCAGGATTGGTTCATGGTCATTCTAGGTCTCGATGGATCTAATTAGTAGGATTACTGGTTTAATTCTTGATGGTGCTTATCACAATCATGATAGACACTCTCTATTGCAGGAGATTAGTATTTTTCTTGATAAGGAGGAATTTCTTCCTAGAGCCCAGAATGGCTTCAGTGCTTCAACATTGTCCCCTCCCTAGGACCGTGTTGCTAGGGTTATTATGGATTATTTCACTTTAGATTCTACCTATGAGATAATTAGGAGTTTTCATGTTATGTTTCTAAATCACTTACGTCGTCATGTTTGCATGAATATTCCTTTGTTTTTGTTCTAATATCTAAATAAATCCTTTGAGAATGTGTAAGGTGGATGCGGTCAGGCCCCCCTCTATCAAGGCCTCACTCTATTGGTTTTTGAATAGGCAGCTTCAAAATATGGGTTGGCGGCTGACGATATTCTTAAGCCATTTGTGGATTTAACCAGCCCTATTGTTGGTGGTCCTAAGGTGGCTTCAGAGGTTACTTCTAGTAGCGATGATATCAACTCATTTCACTTTGGTTAGGGACCTGATAAGGTTTCGAAGAAGATCCAAGTTTCCACAAAGGGATCTCATGGTAAGACATTTGGTGGTGGTAGTCGTGGTCACTTATCTTACCCCTCTGTTAAGTTTGAATTATCTCCCATGGCGATTGATTATGGGATTGTGGATGTGGACCTAATGCCTAAAAATTTATGTGATGATGTTGTCTCCCCCTCTCCCCCCTCCTAATTTTGATGTTTTACTGAGAGACCACCATCAGGAGAAATCGAGTGATGAGGTTTATGTCTTGAAGGAATCTATGCAGAAAAAATGCTCTTTTTTTCATAATTTGAAGCTCATTGATATTAATAAAAGAAAAATCTAGTGCTCATTGAAGTCGGCGTTGGTCTACTCCGAGGTTATTTCTCGCTTGGCTGCTTTTGTTGCTCAAAATATGGGTAGGCTAGGATAGAACCATCTCAATTATCCTCTTCGTATGTGGTCTTGGGCTTTAGTTGTGTGCAGTCTCATTTTGGTTTAACCCACGTGGTCTGGTGGGGTTTTGTTCTAGTATTTTTCATCCGGGTGGTGTTTTGATTATACAAGTTGTAGGATCCCTTTAAAACCTTTTTTTTTATTGAGTATATAACCCTCTTTATTATTAATAGTACAAAAAATATATATATACAACTATTTCATATATGAATATTATAAATATGTGGTACTTATCTAATATTTTAAAGCAAAAACTAATTTGAATACAAATGTTAATATATTTATGAAACCTAAAGTAAAAATAATAATAACCTAGGTGAATTCTTGAAAACTAGATTGATTGATTATCTTTCCTAAAACTATTAAAGCTTCAATCATCCTTAAAAAAACACATGAATATCAATTAAAAAACCACTACAAAAATAATTAAATGATCATATCAATTATTTAATTACCAAACTAATTTTAAACAAAGTTGTAGAATAAAAAATCAAGCTTAAAATTATCATTAAAAAAACACTTAATTAAAATCGATTAACACTGGTTAAATACAAAGGTGAACAAATGTTCTTCTCCTATTTTATACTTGTGAAGACAGATGTCAGTGTAGGGCCATTCTATCCTTCTGTTTAACTGTATCTACTCTTCTGATGGCCATGCCTGTTGGGTTGCAGCTTGCCTAGAATTGGAACTGGCTTTTTAGGTAACTTTATTTGTGGATCCATAGCTTCTCCTTCGACTTCCATTTCCATTTCCTCCAATTCGATGTGAAGTTCATCGTCGTCAAAATCTGCAGTTGCACCCATGGGTCTGGATACAAATTCCTGGATTTCCATGAGTTTCTCAATGGGATCCACTATCTCATCCATTATCTTATCCACGCCTTCAATGGCAGTAGTTGTTGGAAATAACGCATCGTAAAAATTTATTTTTACCATAGTAAGGTTGGACCTTACCTTTTACCTCCCTGGACGGTAGAGACTGGACGACAGAGGTTTGACGGCATGGGCGGCAAAAAGAACGAATTCTAATTTTCTTCTTCTTTCCTCCCTATTTTCCTTCATCCTTTTCTCTTTCCCCTAAGTTAGTGATTATGGTTTATTTCCTTCTATTTAAACCTTGTAACTGTAGATTAATTCCTAATGCAAGTTTATTTTATTTTCTCCTAACTTTTTCTTCCTGGTTACTAACCTAAGCTCCTATCATAATATCTGGTATCAGAGCTGGTTCACATTTGGCTGGAAGGCACAATGAGTGAGGCATGAATCCCAAGGAGGTCAGCCCACAACGTGCGAACCGAGGCAAGAGGCCCACAACATGCGAACCGAGGCAATAGGAGGCACAGATCTCGAGGAGCTAATCAGGATGTGACACATGGCAGACAACGAGCAAGCGAACGTGACATGTGGCAGGGAGCAGACTCGAAGACCGAACACATGGCAGGGAGCGGACGCGACAGTGCGACACGTGGCAGGGAGACGATGCGATAAGTGGTGAGCAGACAGGCGGGCGACTGGATGGGCAATGTGCGATAGGCAAAAGGTGTGGTCCCGATTACCCGTAGGCAATCAAAACTTATCCGTCGAATACAGGCTTTTAAAGCCTGTAAGTTTCATCCACAGGGCGGATGTGGGACAAATGTCCCGTGTTTTTTTTTAAATATTTGCTAGCCCGACGGAATAGAAGAAAAGCAAGCACCTTCCATTTGCGTCAGACAGGCTAGCCCGACTGGCCATTCGGGCCAGCGTTAAGGCTTGGTGCGGGAGGTCATGGGGTCGAACCCTACGCGCGCCATATATAATCTTTTGCAGGATAAAAATTATTTTTTTTTAATTTTTTTCATATTTTTTATAGATATTTAAAAAAAAAAAATTATTTTAACAGTTTTTTTTTAAATCTTATCTATAGAAGATATATTTTATAAAAAAAATTTTATTAAAATTAAAATTTTTATGCATTTAAAAATAAGTTTTTTTTTTTAAAAAAAGGGGGAATCTATCTATCAAAATTGTGGAAGAAAAGATATTTCCTAAGAGGAAATTTTGTGTAAAAGAAAATTTCAGGGATATTTTCTTAGATGATAAGATCGAATGGATGTTATCAGGCTCTTTGTAAACTGTTACTAAGAATGAACGCAAAAAACTTTGATGAGCATGTGAGAAAACTAGGCATAAATTCAATCTTTTCACAGTTGCAAAACGCAGTTATTGCACAACAAAGAAATCCTGATCTAGGATACGACGCAGATTCAGAAGATAACTCTTTTGGGAGTATATTTGAACAATCTGAATCTGTGGAGATTGCTCCACAAGGATCTAAATATACTCATTATAGTAATTCGGTTGAAATCCTACAACCTCCTTCACCTGAAATTATATTGATCAGTGACGATGACGAACAAGTCGCTAACAATTTTGTAATTGCTGAATCACAACAAGAATAGGTTGTTTTTTGAAGGATAAATCAAGCAAGGCTTGATAGTTTGTAAAGTCTTTTTGTAATAAGACTATATAAGAAAGGTTTCTTGTTTTAATAGATTGTAATGGGATCAAATAACAATCTACCAATCCTCGAATTCAATGGGGATAATTATGAATACTGGTCCATCAAAATGAGGACATTACTCATAGGAAAAGGACTATGGGATAGTATTGAAGATGGTTACACTGCTCCAATAGATTGGACTACTTTGAGTGCAACCAACAAGAATACCTTCAAATATGCACAGAAAAATAACTCTTTTGCCTTATACCATCTTCAATCAGCATTAGATCCAAGTATCTTTCCTAGAATTGCATCTTTCTTAACTGCCAAAGATGCATGGAATGCCTTGAAAGAAGGATTCCAAGGAAGTGATAAAGTGAAGCAAGTCGAGATTCGGACCTTAAAAAGAGATTTTGAAAATCTCGGAATGAAGGAAAATGAAAGAGTCGGAGACTATTGTGTACGCAGTCAAAGTAATAGTTGATATGATGCAAACTTTAGGTGATAACACAACAGTTGAAACAATTGTGAAGAAAGTGTTGAGAACACTTCTTCCTAAGTGGAATCACATTGCCATCATAATTGAAGAATCAAAATACCTTTCTACTCTTACATTTGATAGTTTGATTGTATCATTAACATCACATGAAGAGTGCCTTCAAGGAACACCTTCAACAAGCTATGGAGGTGATGACAAAGCCTTCACTTCGAAAGAAGCTGCAAGACGAGGACAAGGAAGAGACCGAGGCAGAGGACAAAAACAAAGAGGCAAAGGCCAAAGCAACTCCTACAAAGGAGGAAATCAAAATAGAGATGGAAATCAAAATAGAGGAGCCAATCAAAACCAAATCGGCAATGTAGGACATGGAAATCAAGGACGAGGAAGTAACAAAACTAAAACGGCTTGTTTCAATTGTGGGAAACAAGGACACTTCACTCATGATTGTTGGTCAAAGTCTTCAAAAGATCAAAGCAGTCAATATGGCTCATTTTATGGAGAAGAAGAAGGCACCTCAAATATTTTTCTTTCATATGGACAGTCAGATCAAAATCTCAAAGACACATGGATTTTAGATACTGGTTGCTCCAACCACATGAGTGGCAAAGAAAATCTCTTTGCTGCATTAGATTCAAATTATAAATCCCATGTTAAGTTAGGGGATGATAAATCTTTGCAAGTTGAAGGCATTGGAGTTATGGAAGTTCCAACAAAAGAAGGCCTTAAAAAGGTGAATGACATATACTATACTCCACAGCTACAACACAATTTGTTAAGTGTTGGCCAAATGATGGAGAAGCATTACAAATTAGTTTTTGATGAAGGAAAATGTACAATCCTTGATCAAAACAATTGTAACAGAGTCATCACAGAAGTACCTATGACAAATAATAGGTTATTCCCTCTAAAATTTGGTGAGCCAGGGGGAGCTCAACTTGCAAATATTGCTATTTCAAATCCAAGTGTATTGTGGCACTTGAGATATGGTCACCTCAATTCCGCTAGCTTGAAAATGTTAACTTCACAAGCTATTGTGACAGGACTACCAAAAATTCAAGAACATAAGAAGGTATGCGAAGCATGTGCTTTGGGAAAGCACTCCAAAACAAAGTTTCCAAAAGGGCAAGCGTGGAGAGCAAGCTATCCTCTTCAGCTAGTACATTCGGACATCTGTGGTCCAATGCAAACAAAAAGCCTTGGAAACAATTCTTATTTCCTAACATTCATAGATGATTATTCTAGAATGTGTTGGATCTATTTTCTGAAACACAAAGATGAAGCATTTGATTGCTTCATAGACTTCAGAAATAATGTAGAAAAGCAATGTGACTACTATGTCAAATGTCTTCACACTGATAGAGGAGGAGAGTACTCCTCAAATGAATTTTTAAATTATTGTAAGAAAAATGGGATAAAAAGGCAGTTCACCACTGCCTATATCCCACAGCAGAACGGTGTGGCCGAAAGAAAGAACCGCACCCTTTTTGAAATGGCACGTACGATGCTTCAAAAAAAGCATCTAACATACAGCTATTGGGAAGATGCAGTGATAACTAGTGCATATATTCTAAATAGAATTTCGACTTCTAGTTTAGATGGTATCACTCCTTATGAAGGATGGTATGGTAAGAAACCAAATGTCAAACATTTCTGAGTATTTGGTTCTTTAGCTTATGCACACATTCCTGAGGAGAAGAGAAAGAAGCTTGATCCCAAGAGTCAAGCATGTATTTTCGTAGGGTATTGTGAATCTACCAAAGGGTATAGATTATACAATCCCAAGACACATAAAATAGTTATCTCCACGGATGTAATTTTTGATGAAGGGGGAGAATGGGGTCATAAAAAAAAATTTGATATAGACTCTAATTCTAAAAGTTCCACATTTTTACAGCCCAAGAAAAGTAGTGGAAGTAGTTCCCCTACACAAAGTCCACATCAGGAATCTTCATCGAGTACATCAAGCGGTACATCAAGTCCAAGAGGAACTCCTTTGTTGACACCCCCAAACTCTCCTAAACGATTTTAGAGATCTGTAAGTGCTCCAAGTCCGATGGATATTGATCCAGTTTCTCAAAGGAAAGAAACAAATAAAGGAAAGCGCATACTATAGATTCATCCATCTTCTCAAATGTTGGATAGGAATTTCTAACAAAGATACACTAGGAGTCAAGCTAGTGAGATGAACGACATTTTGTCAAGACTTGAAAATCTTCACATGTCAGGAGATGATGAGTCTCATGAACCAAGGGGTGATGTGGTAAATTATGCTTTGTTGGCTGTTGCATAGCGAGAACCATCTAGCTATGAAAAATCATGTACTAAAAGTATATGGCAAGATGCCATGGAAGAGGAAATATCCTCAATTAAAAAGAATGATACTTGGGAGCTTGTGAAGCTTCCCAAGGGAAAAAAATGTGTTGGATGTAAATGGGTCTATAAGACCAAATTCAATGCTGATGGAAGCATTAAAAGGCATAAGGCAAGATTAGTAGCTAAGGGTTTTACTCAGAAATATGGCATAGATTATGAGGAAAACTTTGCTCCAGTTGCTCGACAAGAAACAATCAGAAATGTTCTTTCCTTGGCAGCCCATAAAGTATGGAACATTCAACACATGGATGTGAAAAGTGCATTTTTAAATGGATACCTGACAAAAGAGGTGTATGTTAAATAACCTCAAGGTTTCTAAGAACAAGGAAAAGAGAACCTTGTTTATAAATTGAAAAAAGAACTTTATGGCCTCAAGCAAGCACCACGAGCGTGGTACTCACGCATTGATGACTATTTTAGCGAGTATGGTTTCACAAAAAGCAAGAGTGAACCAACTCTATACTACCTTAAGAATGGAGTAGATATCCTCATAGTTTGTTTATATGTGGATGATCTAATATTTATGGGTAGTAATAATAAGATGAATATGGAGTTAAAAAACTCCATGATGAATCAGTTTGAGATGAAGGATATCGGATTAATGAGATACTTCCTAGGCATGGAAGTACATCAATCAAAGCAAGGGATCTTCATATGTCAATAGAAATATGCTCATGACATGATCAAGAAATTTGCTATGCAGCAGTGCAAATCAGTTGCAACACCAACAGGACATGGAATCCAGCTAAGCAAAGATGATGGAGCACCAAAGGTTGACATGACCAATTTCAGAAGCATGGTTGGGAGTTTAATGTTTCTCACCAACACTAGGCCAGATATACAGTATGTTGTTTCTCTAGTATCAATGTTTATGGCTTGCCCATCCGAGCTGCACCTTCAAGAAACCAAACAAATTTTATGATATGTAAAAGGTACATTGGATTTTGGAATCCATTACCACAAGTCTAACTCTGTGAAATTAGTTGGTTATAGTGACAACAATTGGGGCAGTAATATAGATGACATAAAATCTACATCAGGGAACTGTTTTAGTCTAGGTTCAGGACTAATAACTTGGAGTTCCAAGAAGCAATATGTTGTAGCATTATCATCTACAGAAGCTGAGTATATAGCCATAACTCCCAATTAGCTAACCCCCACTTTTGTAGGAGATTTGGAGCTATCCAAATGTGACATTTTGAGCGGTGCTATCTGGCATTTTGTTGTAGGTCTATTCGTCCCGCCTCAAAATGAATTAAAATCTGTGAGGGATTTCCTGACTGTTCCATTTGTAGTGTTTTCTTTGTGAGGTCTTGATGCCCCTGTCAAATTTTTAGATCATTTGGATATATGCTAGTTATCATTTTATTTATTCTTTGCATGCACTAATCGTAGGCTTGGGGATTGCATGTTTCATTTCATCCGCAGGTGCTACTGACTATTTCTTGTTTCTTTGAATGCAGGATCGGGATGTTAGAGGAGCATCAGGGAGTCAAAATTCGTACACACAAGTGGCGGTGACATTTTGGTCCGCCCATCTTACATGTGGGCATGCGAAAGAAGGAATGGCATCCATGGATGTAACAAAGAAACAAATTTAATGCTCCTCGCCCCTAAAAAGGGAGGAGGCGAATTGTAACCAAATTCTGAAATATATCAATAAAATAAAGGGCTATTTTCTGCATTGGCTTTTCGTTTGTGTTTCAATTTGTTCATGCTTTCCCCATTTCATGCATTTTCAATTCGTAGGATTTAGCGTTAAGTTTAGTTCCATTTTTTTTTGCATCGTACTTGGAGCTTTTTCCTTTTTTGTTTTCGTATCCTCATGCTTTCAGTGGTGATCATGGTGGGACACTATCCTCTATCTTTTTTAGATCAGAAATCTGATCAAAACTTGCTTTTGCTTGCAGGTATCATTTTTTTTTAACGCGGGACTGTTGTTCATTCCAGTCTATGGAGAATACAGAGCTGGAATTTGTCTCATCCAGGGACGAATTGGAATGCACCCCACTCTGTGATGAATTCAGCTCTGTTATTCATCCCATCTAGGGACGAATCACTCTCTACGTAGTTTTAGGGCAGAAACTCAGAGCCAACATATTTGGGCAGAGAAGAGGTAGGGATTCTAAACTTTTCTTGTCATTTTCTATCTTCAGTTTTTCTATTTTTAGGTTACTTGCTTGCTTAGGGAAAGTTTTCTTTTACTGCTTGCTTGTTTCCTTTTTGCAAAATAAAAAGAACCCCACACATCACGTGGCAAATTAAACACCAAGGAGCTGGTCGTAAAACCCTAGCCCTTGATCAAGACCAATGATGGATTTCATCACCACCTTGGCTTGAATTTTTGCATCCATTACCCCGATCGCTACTATTGCTAGACGTAAATCCTAATGAAATCTGACCGAGTGTAGTTGGGGTGATTCCCAACACATGAGGATAAGTCTTCTATGGTAGGTGTCATAAATAGGGTGATTCCCCTTCCGTACCACCTACGTTCCATGTACCATCTGCTCTCACGTACCTATAGTTTCCCTCACGTAAGGGCGGGTATATAGAGAGGTTGGTATATCGTCCTGGCAATGGTATATCGAAGGGGCGACCATTTTTGGGAGTCATAAGAGCCATCATTTTGCATTTAAACATTCTTTACAAAAACCTTCAAAAAAAAAAAACAAAAACCAAAACACACTAAACCAGGTCTAGGACACACTTTTAATCTTTAAAAGAGATAATCATTGCTTTGTGTGTGTGTGCTCTTTTCTATTTAGTGTAGCATAAAAATCATAAAAAGAGATAAAAATCTACATAGCTTGTAGAAAAACACCACCATGGTGTACACCCGTAGCCAAGCCCAATCAAGGGCGAAAGCTACGAAAAGTGTACAAGGGGGCACAAGTCACCTCCGCTATAGCCCCAAGGACTTGGTCATACCGCCTTGGTGGCCTGACCCACAAGAGATTCTGCATCATTCCATGTCAGAATGGAACTATAGGGGCACCCCTTTGAGGGACACGCCCGTTCATCATAGCCCCTTTCAGGAGGAGTCCTTACACGTGGCGCTCAACATAGACAAGAAGGCTCCCTTAGAAGCTCGATATGAGTGGCCACCATGCGATGAAGTGCTAGAGTAGCATAGGGTCCATGAGGAGAGGCCACATGATTATGGCATCCCTCCTTTACCCCCCATCACTGTTAGAACCAATAGACAAAACCTAGAGCGCAAGGCTCTTCAAGCAGGGTGAGCCAACTCTGCCCGCCCCTTTCACACATACGAAAGGGAGCATGAGGAAGACCATTACATTCCTCAAGAGCAATGTATAGCGTGGGAGCCATGCGCTTCCGCACCCGCTATATACCATGATCACCTACTGAGGCCAGAGCCTCGGGTAAATGCCACCAACCTCGATAGAGGGAAGCGAACTATTGAGATCTCGGATCATCGCGATAGAGGTAAGTGCATAGGAGAGGCATCCAGGCCTCCTAGGCTCAAGATGGTGGAACAAATTGACCTAGCCATCACCAGACATGCCGCTTGCCAAGCGTAGATCACGCGGCTTGAGCAAGACCAGCAGTAGCTAGAGCATCTATATCGCCTTAGCAAAGAGCGCATTCGGTGCCAAACAGATGAGCTGCTCCATAACCCGGTGCCTGAGAGGGTTCCAACCCCTCGCACCCAAAGATCAAAACCGTATGAGAGGCGTAATCCCTTGGTGCGAGATAGGTCTCCGCGACCTTACCAAGTGCTGCCTCCGAGACCTCCTAGACCTGAGTGGGAGGCCACTCCCTAGAACAATGATGGGTACCCTCCGTAGGGACCCACCCAGGGTCATAGGTCTCATCCAGAGACTCCTTAGGAAGCTTACGAGGAGTATGAGCAAGAAGAAGAGCGGGCCAAAATGCCCTACCAAGGTGGAGGGGTTGCCATCCAGCCACCCCTCTATAGGCCTCAAGTCTCCCACAACCCACAACGGGAGCAAACTAAAGAGGAAGAGATTAAATCTTCAGATGCATATAAAGTGTTGTTAGAGCGTTTGGAGTCTATGGAGACCAAAACTTCTGGGCCCCAAAATCCCACTTTACGCCAACTCCGTAGTCATCCTGTGCATCCATCCGTGCCAGCACCCCCTACCCTAAACACTTTAAGCTGCCTCAGTTGGCAACCTTTAGAGGTGAGGAGGATGCTCAAGAGCATGTGACGAGATTCCTGAGCCAATGCTTTGGCATTCAGGACAATGATGCTTTGTTATTAAGAATATTTATAACCACATTCGTAGGCCCTACCTTGGATTGGTTTACTCAATTACCAAAGCACAACATTAACAACTTAGATCAGTTAGTGGATGCGTTCCTCGAATGCTTCACCTTCAACACCAAGAAGAAGGCATCACTAAGTGACTTAGCCAGCCTCAAGCAGTATGAGGAAGAAACCATGGCGGCCTATGGGAATCGATGGAGGACTTTGCTTTCAAAGCTGCCCTACCTTCCCCCTATGTCCGACCTCACTCAAATGTTCTCAAAGAGTTGTTTGAGATCGATCTCTGTGCTATTGCAGCTGCAGCAATATGCCACCTTAGAAGAAGCTCTGGCGCAAGCCAGGATCATTGAAGAGATCAAGATACAGGATGGCAAGATAGCCAAACCTAAGAAAAAAGAGTGGACTAAGAACACTAAAATAGGGACCACGCAACAGAAACCCGCTGTGGTCAATCAAGTTGCTATCAATGTCCCTAAGCCTGCACAAGTAACATAGCCCCAAAAGGCTAATTATCAGGCGGTGCCTCCTAACAACTATGACAGAGAAAATCAGAGGCAAGAGCAGAATCAGCAGCGTCGCCCTAGGTGACAATACACACCCTACACAGAGTCCAGGGACTCCCTGTTTGATCGCTTGTTAGCGGAAAATTTGATCAACCTACCAGAGATTCAAACCATAGACCCCAACGCTCCCAAGACTAAGGGGTACAGGGAGGACTTGTACTATAGGTTCCATAGATGGTAGGGACATGACCTAAATGCTTGCTAGAAGTTTAAGGGCTTGGTGCAAGACTTAATTGATAACAAGACACTAGCGGTGGATAATCCCATGGCACCAAGAAATCAACAAATGGAGGTCTTTAAAGACCCCTTGCCTGCTCATGCTCCATAGGAAAAAACCCTACAAGTTAACGAGGTCACACAGAACTGCCCCATGCAGGGGTATGTAGGGATGATCAGTATAGTGACTCAGAATAGGAGGTATCCGAGTGTAGCTGCCCTCGTGGCAACTACAGGTGAGGTGCCAACAATGACACAACCGCAATAGCACCTTGCACAACCCCCTCCACCTAGACCAGTGGCCACACTTCGGACCAAACTCACTCAGAGTTTGAGGACCACCTCGGCTAGGCTCTCCATATATGAGCTCATACAACAATCAATGCCCCATCGGGAGGCTCTAATGGAGATATTGAAAGCCATCGAGTTGCAGCCCCACGAAACAAATTCTTTCAACAACTTCGTGGGACATGTCAAATGATGCACTGAGCCAGTCATCACATTTCGAGAAGACGAAGTGAAATCAGTGGCTGATGACATGGCGGATCCACCCCTACATGTTATCGTGCGGGTCAACGAGATCCCATATAAGAGGGTGTTGATAGACACTGGCTCATCTAGTAATATCATCATAACCATGGCCCTAAAACATCTAAAGTTGCCCGCATCTCACATCACAGCTTCCACCTACACTCTGCGAGCATTCAATGATGCAATATGCTCGACAGTTGGCACAATAGTCCTACCCATCCAAGTGGGACAAAATACTATACCTACATTGTGCCACATCTTGGAAGGTGAGATGGCCTACAACATCTTGCTGGGGCGGCCATGGATCAGGGACATGAAGTGTGTCCCTTCGATAGCTCACCAGTGCTTAAAGTATACATTTGAAGGGGAGGTGCATGTAGTCCCGACGGACTTAGAACCCTTCAAGTATTGTAATGCGGTGCAACTGATGCCGCAATCGACCCTTCCATCAACGCATTTGGATTTCCAATTGAATCCATCTAAACAGGGTCCGATTCCATAGGCATCCCCATTAGCAAGTTCTTCAAAACCCTAGCCGGGTCCATCTTCATCGTCTGGTCCTCCACCAACGATGCCACCGATGGGGGCCAAATAGAAGGACAAAGGGAAGAAACCTCTGGAAGAGGCGCAACCTCTGGAAGAGACACTACCATCAATATCAACTATCTCTACTGAGGAGACGCCTAGCCGAATGGAAGTCGAGGCTCCTAGTTCACCCGACATGGAGTGGACTCTAGAGGAACTTCCATTCCCTCCCCCTCAACCACCAACAATCACCATTGAGATGGCCAATACGGGCTTGGGGGAGTATCTGGTGTGGAATATTATAGCAACACCCACACTGGAGTCCATGCAGGACATGGGGAGACCTCGCCTCCCCATCGACACTATTTTTCCCCTAGGCTACCCGCCAAAACAGACAAACTTTGTGTATGGGGGCCTTGATCATGGCGTTGCACCATGCATGCAAGAGGATGAAGATGAAGAGCCTTTTGCTAAAAATGTCAACTACTTGTCTAACCCAGACTTTGCCTTGAGATACCTTGGCCAATGCAATTGGCATGGATATGGGTTAGGCAGATATGAGCAAGGGGTACGTGTTCTTTGCCAACCAAGATACCAAATGCCATATGACAAGTCAGGAGTAGGGTTCAACCACCCCCTGCCCTTGGACATCTTGGTGGAGAACATGCAAGGCCTAGGGATAGGCAACAAGGGGGGATTGGCATCAGATCCATATGCCAACCCTAACATGACATATACATTGAGGGATTATCTCCCATTAATGGCAATCAACCTTGTTGACCCTCGCAATCCCTTCCCTTCGCTCGAGAGAGGAGAAAGCTCGAGAGCTCATTTTCAAGGAGGGTCTGGACAATGTCAAGAAGGGTCCTCAGAGGATGAATCAAAATATGAGGTAGCACCATGGGACCCCTTCGAATCAGATAGCAATCACTCACAGGTGATCCCCATGGATGATTATCAAGAAAACCTCTTGACAATGTTCCCTTTAGATGCTCCAATCGAGCAAGCGCCACTCCAAGGAAATCAAGTCCCCCCGTAGAGAGCGAAACAACCCCGATGGGGCCACATCAATTTGCTTGAGCAAGGTGAGCCTCTAATGTCGCAAATAGTTGTTGGAGCCAATGAAGGCCTTTGGATCTCCGATAGTGATTATGAAGATGAGACTGAGATGGCCTATCTCAATCACATGCGACAACAACAATACCCCTTGGAGATTAACGACATATTCGAACAATTAAACATAGTGCCAGGGCATGAGTGGTACGTAGACCCAGCGTGGTGGGACCAAGTGTTGGATCCGCCACTCTGGGCATACGAAGCATACCTTCCGCCTAGAGACCCTATAGTGACATCAATGTCGAGGGTAGACCCTGTCTTCCTATCCGCACATAGGGCCGATCCATTCGTGCCAATACCTCTAGAGCCAGACCTAGAGCATAGAGAACATCTAGGATGTCCGAGTCATCACACCCATGGTAATGGAGACCAAAATAATTTCATCAACATGATCTCCATTGACTTAACCGCCCCCATCCACAACCCGACCGATCCGACATAGTCATTGTATCTAGATATAGATGCCATAGACTGGGATCACGTCAATTCACCTCCATCCCCATCAGAGTACTGGCCTTTCGGTGAGATGCTTCATCTCACCCCAGGGCTAACTCAAGATATTTTCCATGCTGAAGAGGAACCCGAGGTTCCCAACGATGATCTAAACTCAGCAAATGATATCCATTTGATCCCAACTCCACACCAGTTGGAGGATGGATCCCACATGTCGGTCGAGGAGACGACTGACGTAGACATCGGCTTGGATCCAATGAATCCATAGATCATCAAGTTGGGGGTAAGTTTATCCCCCGAAGAGCAAGCCGACTACATTGCCCTTCTCAAAGAGAAGAAGGAGGTTTTTGCATGGTCATACAGAGACATGCCGGGGCTAGATCCGTAGCTAGTCATGCATAATCTAACGCTTGATCCGAAAGTCAAGCCAGTTAAGCAAAAACTATGCAAGATGCACCCAACAGTGGCCTTAATGGTCAAATATGAATTACAAAAGTTGTTGGATGCATAGTTTGTCATCTACGTGGACTACCCACCATGGTTGTCCAACATGGTGCCCATCAAAAAGCCTGACGGGAGGATTCGCATATGCACTGATTTTTGAGATCTAAACAAAGTGAGTCCTAAGGATGATTTCCCATTGCCAAGCATCGATGCATTGGTAGACGCTACAATGGGTCATGAAATGCTTTCCCTCATGGATGGTTTCTCGGGATACAATCAGATTTGTATCAATCCCGAGGACCAGCTAAAAATGGCGTTCACAATGCCTTGGGGGACATTTTGTTATAAGGTCATGCCTTTTGGCCTTAAAAATGCTGGCGCCACCTACCAACGTGCCATGACATACATATTCCATGATTACATGCATAAAACTTTGGAAGATTACATGGATGATTTGTTGGCCAAATCTCTTTTGCGCCCAGATCATCTCGATGACTTAAGAAAGATCCTCGATCGCCTCATGGAACATAAAGTTAGACTGAATCCCAAGAAGTGCGTATTTGGCGTCACATCTGGAAAACTCTTGGGTTTCATAGTCTCAAAGCGAGGCATCGAGGTGGACCCAAACAAAGTCAAGGCAATCCTTGAAATGCTTCCCCCAACTACCATCAAGAAGCTCAGAAGCCTGCAGGGAAAGGTCACATCGATCAAGCGCTTCATAGCGCAGCTATCTGACAAGTGCCGACCCATGAACAAATTATTGCATAAGGGGGTAGCATTTCACTGGGATGACGAGTGCCAGTCAGCCTTCGATGACATTAAACAATACTTGGCTTCGCCGCTAGTATTGGCACCACCTAGACTAGGAGTGTCGTTCTACTTATACATCTCAGCTACTGAGGTGGCACTGGGAGCCATGTTAGCCTAGAAGAATGAACTTCACAAAGAATAGGCTACTTACTATCTTAGCCGCACCCTGGTCAGTTATGAACTTAACTATGCATACGTTGAGAAACTCTGCTTGGCAGTGGTGTTTGCTACCAAAAAGCTGCGCCATTACATGCTGAGCAACAAGACGTATGTTGTGTCTAAGGAGAATCCATTGCGATACATGATGAGTCATACTTATCATAGTAGTCGCACGGCAAAATGGATCATGTTGTTGATGGAATTTGACATAGATTTTATTGGATAGAAATCCATAAAAGGTCAGGTCATCGCCGATCAACTAGCAAAGGCTCCTCTCAAAGACGATCAGCCTTTGATTATAGAACTACCCGATGATGGGGTCTTCCATGTCTCAGAATCACCATATTCTGATGAGCCTGAGTCATAGGCCGACATAACCCTATTTTTTGATGGTTCTAAATGTGAGCAAGGTGGTGGCATGGGAATAGTATTCTTCACACCGCAAGGTGCTCCAATGCCTCTGTCATTTAAATTAAATTTCCCATGCACCAACAACAATGCAGAGTATGAAGCCTTGCTCATAGGTCTTCAGACAACAATCACCATGAACATTAAATGATTGAATATCTTTGGTGATTCGTTGTTAATCGTCAACCAAGTCAAAGGGGTATTCCAATGCAAATGCCTAGTTCTGCAGGCCTACAAAGCCCTTGTGGACAAATTCCTAGCAAATCTTGAATGGTATGACATCGAGGCACTCCCTCGGTCATCGAATCATTTTGCGGACACTATGGCCTCCTTGGGGTCATTAATCCCACAAGACATTTTTGGTGATATGACAACCATTCAAGTCAAAACGCTATCGCAATCCATGATGGAGCATGCAAGCTCTGACTTGATGCCAGGAATCCACTTGATCCAGATTGAACCATCCCTGGATAAGTTCTCTCGAATCCATGATCGTCTGAATCACGCCAACTGGGGGTCCTTGTTCTCCCCTACTCCCCTTAATAGCAACACAACGCTATTCTTGCAAGTTCTTTCCCATTCAACTTTTTCTAGGGATGAACTTCAAGAGGGATTGGTTGTTCATACCATCGAGGCTTCTGATCAGCAGGATTGGTATTCACCCATAAGGGACTACCTCAAGTTAGGTAATCTCCCGCTTGGATTGACGCATGCCGCGAAATGAGCATTCAAGAAGAAAGCGGCAAAGTATGTCTTGTTAGGAGACATTTTGTATCATCATAGCTATGAAGGAATCCTCCTTCGTTGCTTGGACCAACAGGAGTCCACTTGGGCAATCGCCCAAGCGCATGATGGTACGTGCGGTGGCCACTTTAGTGGTATGGCCATCGCAAAGCGCATTCTCTGCATGGGCTATTATTGGCCATATTTAGAGCGAGATTGTTGCGCATATGTGAGGAAGTGCGTGAAATGTCAACATCATGCCAATTTGACACACGTACCTTCCCAAGCCTTGCAGCCGATCCAATCGGCTTGGCCATTTTTGTAGTGGGGCCTAGATCTAATTGGTAAGATCTCCCCTTGCATCGTTAGGTCGTCACACGTTTATCATAATGGCCACAGAGTATTTCACCAAGTGGGTGGAAGCGGTTCCGCTTACCTCTACGACTGGAACCCGCATTTTGGAGTTCATTTTACATAATATCATATGTCATTTTGGTATTCCATCCAAGATAATTTTGGATAATGGGACGTCATTCAAAAACAAATACGTGCGTGCTTTGACCACAAAGTACAAAATTCAGCATAGTTTTTCGACACCCTATTATCCGCAAGCAAATGGGCAAGCAGAGGCGTCAAACAAAATGCTAGTTGCCATCCTCAAAAAGATAGTCACAGACAGTCATAAGGATTGGCACATTCAGATCCCACTTGCCCTGTGGGCTTATCGCACTAGCATTCGGATGCCCACTAGGGCAACTCTATTTTCGCTCGTGTATGGCTCCGAGGCTGTCATGCCTCTCGAGTTGGAAATTCCTTCCCTACGCATATCAATGCAAGAGTTCATCGATGATGACACTGCACGGTAGGCCCGATTAGACCAGCTTACGTTGCTTGACGAATGACGCGTTAATGCTCTCGAGCATTTACGTATCTATCAAGAGCGACTTAAGAAAGCATACAACATGAAAGTTCACTTGAGGGACTTTCAGGTTGGTGACTTGGTCTTGAAAGAGAACCAACAGAACTCTAGTTTGTTGTCCCATCTAAGGGACAAGTTCACGGCAAATTGGTTAGGTCCCTATGTAATTGATAGTAAAATAGGACCTGGAACATACCGGCTAGCCTCTCTTGATGGAATCAAGGAACTAGAACCCTTGAACATCAGTCACTTGCGGCCATTCCATATCTAGAGGAGCCGCAGCCCAACCAAAAAGCCCCAAGGATTCCCACAATCGCTTGGTCAACCCAAAAAGCCCCAAGGATTCCCGTAATCGCTTGGTCAACCCAAAAAGCCCCAAGGATTCCCACAATCACTTGGTCAACCCAAAAAGCCCCAAGGATTCCCACAATCGCTTGGTTACCAAAAACAAGGAAACATACCCAAAAACCCCAAGGATAACTCACCAAAAACAAAAAAACCCAAATCCCAATGTCAACCCAAAAACCCCAAGGATTCCCAATCCTTGGTCAACCCAAAACCCCAAGGATTCCTGCAATCACTTGGTCAAACCCAAAAGCCCCAAGGATTCCCAATCACATGGTCAACCCAAAAACCCCAAGGATTCATCAATCGCTTGGTCAACCCAAAATCCCCAAGGATTCCCGCAATCGCTTGGTCAACCCAAAAAGCCCCAAGGATTCCCGTAATCACTTGGTCAACCCAAAAACCCCAAGGATTCCCCAATCGCATGTCAACCCAAAAACCCCAAGATTCCCTAATCACTTGTCAACCCAAAACCCAAATTCCCAATCCTTGGTCAACCCAAAAAGCCCCAAGGATTCCCGTAATCGCTTGGTCAACCCAAAAAGCCCCAAGGATTCCTACAATCGCTTGGTCAACCCAAAAAGCCCCAAGGATTCCCGTAATCGCTTGGTCAACCCAAAAAGCCCCAAGGATTCCTACAATCGCTTGGTCAACCCAAAAAGCCCTAAGGATTCCTACAATCGCTTGGTCAACCCAAAAGCCCCAAGGATTCCCGTAATCTCTTGGTCAACCCAAAAAGCCCCAAGGATTCTCGTAATCGCTTGGTCAACCCAAAAAGCCCCAAGGATTCCCATAATCGCTTGGTCAACCCAAAAAGCCCCAAGGATTCCCGTAATTGCTTGGTCAACCCAAAAAGCCCCAAGGATTCCCGCAATCGCTTGGTCAACCCAAAAATCCCCAAGGATCCCTACAATCGCTTGGTCAACCCAAAAAGCCCCAAGGATTCCCACAATCGCTTGGTCAACCCAAAAAGCCCCAAGGATTCCTATAATCGCTTGGTCAACCCAAAAAGCCCCAAGGATTCCCGCAATCGCTTGGTCAACCCAAAAAGCCCCAAGGATTCCCGCAATCACTTGGTCAACCCAAAAAGCCCCAAGGGTTCCCATTATCCCTTTGGTCAAACCAAAAAGCTCCAAGGATTCCCACAATCGCTTGGTCAAAAATAAGAAAATTCAAAAACAACAAAATCATCAAAAATAACAAAAATTTGCATCTCATTTCCATGCATACTCACCATCATCACAACAATAAAGAGCTCTTTTTGCATCTCATCTTCATACTCACAAAAATCAATCCATCAAAAACACAAAAATATATAGTTGCATTAAGCATCACATCCATACATTGCATATTTGTGGTCATACGGGTCAAAGGCACCATAGACTGTAATTACTTCGCCAATCCATCTTGTTCCACATTTCTCCAATTTTGTAAACAGTCCATCAAAAATAAATGCCATTCACATCATTTTACCATACCATAGTCAGTGGTCTTCTAATGTATCAAGAGTTTTCATCTTTCAGTCATCATTAGCTTTCTAGCCACGTATTGTACCAAGTCAGACAGATTTTACAAAGGTAGAGTTCTACTTGGATCGCACCTTGGTACGTAGCATCCCAACACAAATTAAAACACATAAGAATTCCCAAGTTGTGTGAACGAAAGATGAAACCTGCAAAGCAATCCAGGTCACCATAAGCGAAATGGTTATCTTGCTCATCCCCCTATGCGAATGACCCCAAGAATGTTGAGAGTTGGCAAAAGGACAAGCATCTTCCCTACCCAATTCCCCAAGGATCCCAAGTTCTCAAAAAAAATTGCAAAACATCACAAATTTGCAAAAGTCAAAACTCCAAAAAATTTGACATCACAACCAAAGTGCATACATCAAGAAAAGCACATAAGATAGTGATTCTCATCACTCCATATTCAAATCCCTTGCTCAAAAGAAAAACAAAAATAAAATAGTGATTTTTATCACTATAAAAGAGCAAGTATCCCAATACAATTGAAGAAAAGAAGGGAGTCGAACTTGAATCCCTGGAACTCTCAGCATTTCGACAGGTCATGAGGCAAACCTCAATACTGGTTTGGTGGATAGCCTATCGATCACTGGTGGTAAACCTCCCGCATGACGATATATCTGTCACAGTAACTTGTGTGCAGATCAATGTTTGCATGTGGATGAGCTAGCTTATGGTCTCCTATGACAGCACCATAGATTAATCCGACTAAATACAACAAAGGAGTTAGTGGAGCTAATCAGGTGATCCTCAATACAAGTTTGGTTGATAGCCTATCTGGCACTGGCGGTATCCTGACAAACACCACATAAATGAACTCAATTGCACACACAGGGATGTGAAATAACTTGGTCAAAAACAAGTCCGATTCATACCTTGTTAAAAAGTCTCGTAAGATAAAAGTATAGTCTTGGCTAGATAGTTAAAACATTTGAGTCTCGAAAAACCCTACCTACATTCTAAACCAACTTGTTGTCTTTCATTGCCATCAGAAAATACAAAAAAAAAAAAATAGCCCGTATACATAAAGAAAGTCAGGTCACACAGCAATCACCCAACACAAAAAGCCATAAATTCTGAACAGTCTATGGTGCGACCGCAAAAAATCACAAATTCAATTCATCCATTCCATTTGCATATCATATAAATTAAAAAACATTTGCATTTCATCAAAACATATGCATCCATCAATATAACTTAACATGCATACATCCATATTCATCAATCATCGTGCATAACATCAAATCATCACATGTGCATAAATACAATAAAGTCATCTGTATATATCATCAAAAAATACTTGCAGGCTACAATGAACCGGTCCTATGACCCCGCAACAAAATCCAAAAGATCAAAAATCCCCCAAGCCTAGGGCGTCGGCCACCATGATCATGCAGGATCGGTGCGATGGGAACTACCCCCCATGGTGTGGGTCCTATGAGACCCCTCAGGGCGGCTACTACTAGCCCTCGCATCACGCCTACTCGAGCCCCCCTCATCCAGTCGCCTGCATCGAGAGGATGCTGATTGCTCAGTCTCGCTCCCTCTCGAGTGGCGTGATGATCCGCCTCCACTGAACGTAGGGACCCACCCACCGAGGTGGCTAATCTCTACCTCCAACTCCAACCACTGCCACACCAAGTCCATCTCCCGCTGGCGATACATAGCCAAGTTCTCATCGTGTTGCGCCAAAGCCCTATCCCTCTCTACCAGCTGCGTCCGTAGGAGATCCCTCTCTCATGCAGCATCGATGTCCCCATCCTATCGGTGGTACGTAGCCCATGCATTTTCCTGCTCTACCAGCTGCATGCGTAGGAGATCCCTCTCCCGCAGTGCATCCCCCAGCTCCTCATCACGCCTTCGCAAGCAGCCCCTCCAATCATGCATTCTCAGCATGTAACCCGGACTCCGTGTCCTCCAAAACTGCTTGAGGCATTGGCATCTCTGGAATAGCAGCCTGCTCTGGCTCCCACTGCTCCGTGACATCCTGCATCTCTAGCTGATCCAGAACCCCAAGATCCACATCCACATCATCCACCTCCACCATGTCTGCATCCTCCAACGAAGCTCCCCAATCATCTCCTGGTGCCTCGGCACCCTCCTCGCCTCTGTTGCTACCTCCACGCCTCCCAGTGGCCCCTCTCCCCGCCATCATCATAGTATCCACCACTGGTCATACTCCATGGTAGTCCCGATGTCGTCCACATCCGGGACGTCGATCACCGCATCTGAATCCTCACCTAGTGGCACGATGACCGGCCGGTCCAGAGTCCTCTCGTCCCCCGATGTCGATAGACCACGGGCTCACCAAGCAACCCCTGGTGCACCCCAAACTATCGTGTCACCCGACTGTAAGGGAAGAACTCCTGCTCGGTCCCATGCCACCCAATCAGCCACCGCTCCCTGCGTACCCATCGGAGCCACTCTCCAACCTCCATCTAGGCTGGACAGTCCCGATAGGGGCGCCAGAACACCTCCCCTAGAGCAAGCCGAGTGAAGGCATCGACATAGTGCCCTACGACACCTGCCCATCATCGACTCTATCCCTGCTCCTCAGACCGCCACCATAGAGCCGTGTAACCTATATCCTTATCCACCATCTCCACCCGAGTCATCCACGGTAACCCTACTGGCCTCTCCACCGCTATGTGCTGCCAAGCCCAGCTCTACAATAGATAGCTACAGCTAATCCCCTTCTACCTTCGATAGCGGACCTCGTATAGCTCACCATAGAGCTATGCTAGTAGTGTCTGCCCCCACCTCATGATCAAAGGCTCATGCGTCGAACACTCCACCAATCGACAGACCACATCCAACAGGTTCCACGGGAACCTCGCGCCTGACGAGTCAGGTAGCAGCATGTTGGAAATGAGGCCCATGAGTACTGCGTGCCTCACTCCCAACACCCCCTTCTCCAGCCACCATCGAACTAGAATCCCACCAATCTAGCAAGTCATCCTCTCGCCCTCTCCACTGGGCTGTCCACCCCCACCTCCTCCCCATGCCCAAAGCAGCGTGTCAGCACTGTTGTCCGTTGATCCCGTGGCATCGTCCTGATCGGCAGTCCGTCTATTGGAATCCAAAGAATCTGATAGACATCCTCCAAAGTAACTATCATCTCCCCTATTGGGAGATGGAAAGTATTAGTCCGGGGATCCCACAAGTTGATCAGGGCCGTCAGGTAGGCCCGATCCCCAATCACTGGCTCCAATCGAGTCACCTGCTTGAGCCCAAGGGCGTCAAGCCACTCCCAGTCAGCCACAGCTAGCGCCTCCCATGCTTCAGCAAAAATAGTAGGCACACGATACCGGCTCTTCACAACCTGCAAAAGAAAACAAAATAAACACATTAAAATCATGAAAAAAAGTGTACAGCTACAAACAGTATAAAAAAATTACAAAATTAATTTGTCAACCTAGGGTTTTATACTCTCAAATTGATAAATTAAAACAAAAAAATCAAAAAATTACAAAATTAATTTGTCAACCTAGGGTTTTATACTCTCAAATTGATAAATTAAAACAAAAAAATCAAAAATTACAAAATTAATTTGTCAACCTAGGGTTTTATACTCTCAAATTGATAAATTAAAACAAAAAAATCAAAAATTACAAAATTAATTTGTCAACCTAGGGTTTTATACTCTCAAATTGATAAATTAAAACAAAAAAATCAAAAATTACAAAATTAATTTGTCAACCTAGGGTTTTGTACTCTCAAATTGATAAATTAAAACAAAAAAATCAAAACTTACAAACTTAGTTTGTCAATCTAGGGTTTTTAACTTTACATTGATAAATCAAACAAAAACAACAAAAATGACTAAGGTTGAGCGAAGTTTTAAAAAAAACTACGTTTAACACTAAGTTTTTAAGCTCAATTTTACCCTAAGTTTTTAAACTCAGTTTTGATCTTTGTTTAACTAGGGTTAGCCTACGTTTTTCAGCTAAGTTTTGATTTTTGTTAGCCTAGGGTTTATGTTAGTTTACAAAAAATGAACACAAACAAACATGGTTTCCACTAGGATTTCAACCTACATTTTAATGAAGCCATACCAAAACAAATAAACACATTCATTTCACTAAGGTTTTTCATTTTTACATTTGAAAAACAAAATACAAAAATAAGAAGCGAAAAATAACTTGCGGTTTTAAAAGCGTAATACAAGAAACTAATAAAGAGGGAGTTCACTTACTCGGTCTCGCTTCGGCTCCGCCACTCGATCCGGTCCATGAACTCATGGTGGCAGAAAAATTTGCCAGCGCTTCGCTTCGCATAATTGACCTCCTCCTCCTCGAGCTCCAAATCGCCAGAAAAAACAAGTGCAAATGAGCCCAAAACCTAGTTTTGGCCTTTAAATAGGCTTTTTGAGCCTATAATCGTTCCTCCCTAGGATGAGCACTCTGGTTAGCACTCGTCCCACCCTGGAATGAATGCTCAACAGGAATTCGTCCCACCCAGGGACGAATACAGAGCAAACATTTCAAAAATAGCAAAAAAATGCACAAAAATGCACCAAAAATAGCAATAAAACTGTCCAATGGGAGTGCTTTTGCACTTGACATTCTAGGCATGCAAAATAGATGTCGGGGTCACAAATCCTCACTATCCTACTCCCTAAGAAGGCTACCATAGCCGGACCACTCCACGGGAAGATGGATCTTTGAGAATTTCATCCCCAAACGGCGTCACCAAAAGGGTCGAAACCCAACCAAAAACAAGCAATAACATTGCCGAACGAAGGCGCCTTTGTGCCTGACATTCTTGGCATCCAAAATAGATGTTGGGGTTACAAATTTTCACCATCCTACTCCCTAAGAAGGCCACCATGGCCGGACCGCTCCATGGGAAGATGAATTTTTGCCAATTTTAGCCCCAAAAAGCGTCACCAAAAGGGTTAACACCCACCAAAAATAGGTCTAAATGTCGGAAAACTGCACACACGTTCAACGATAAGCATATGAAGGCACCCTTACCTAAGTCATCTTGGGTCAAGCGACTCGTCGCTTTTCTCATGCAGGTCATTCCCTCATCGATTCGTCGCTTGAGGGGGTAGTCACACTTAGTCACCAATCAACAAATACACACCCAATCATGGAAACAACATGCATTCAAAGAATCATTGGCAAAGACAATCACGCTCCTGCTTGGGGAAGTAAACAAGCAATAATCACAAGCTGATCAATCACTTGGCATTCATGAATCATGAACTCAAGGTTCCCACAGACAAAAGGTTGCGCCCTTTGCCTATTCATGACCGATCAATGTCCAAGCTCAAGTAACACCTCACCGAAAAAGGTTAACACTTGAATTGAGTTCCTTCTCTCGTCAGAAGCAAGGATTCAAGAATGCATGCCCTTTCCATACTTGGGGCATCAAAATTTGGTTAGGTTACTGAGAAACCCTAATCATTAGTGCTTTGGTTATCTATTTTTGCTCGACGCTGTGCCTTGCACAACGCATCCCAAAAAGGGGCATCTGTAGACACCAAAATAGCACCAATCCAATTATGTGTCTACAAACACTGATCACATTGACACACACAGCCCCAAGGGCAGCCCCCAGAGGTCAAACAGTGGTCCTAACCACTCTCATAGCAGTTTTGGAAGGTCAAGAGTCAATTTGGCACCTTCAGGCACTTTGCTCAATACTCGTTTCACCCAGGGACGATTTCAAACTGGGATTCGCCCCACCTAGGGACGAATATCAGTATTTTCTCCAGGGTGGGGCGAATTGCAGGTTTGATGGGAAAAAAGTCAAATCTTGACAAATGGCAGCTCAGATCCACCACTTAACGCTTCCTTCATCGCATGGGAGTGTGGGTGAGCATTTTCGAGCATTAGAGGTAGTTGCAAGGGTAGTCATGAAGTCCCTAATTAGGGAGGAATCTCCCTCCCCCTGAGAAGGCATGATTGCCAAGTGGCGCATCTGCATGCCCAATTCAAGAGACCTCCAGGTCTATAAATTGGTGAGTTTCCTCACCCCAAAATAGACAGAGAAGGAGCATTTTTGAGCAACAAAGTGCTGCCATTTTACTTCCCCATACACCCCTAGTTGATTTGTGCCTTTCACATCCGTGATCTCTTTTAGAGAGGAGGTGAAAGCACGAGGATACAGAAGCAAAAAGGGAAAGCTAACATGCGATATGCAAACAAAGAAACCAAACTTAGCGCTAAATCCTAAAAACTTGAAAGTGCATGAAAAGAGGGAAAAGCATGATCGAATCGAACTGGAACAAATGTGAATTAAATAAATACAGCCCTTTTCATTGATATGTTCCAAACTTGGTTACAATGTGCATCCTCCCCTTCCAAGGGCTAGGAGCGTTTAAGCATTCTTTCTAATTACATCCATGGGTGCCTTTCCTTCTTTCGCGTGCCCACATGTAAAATGGATGGACCAAACATCGCCGTCACTTGCGTTGATGAATTTGGACTCCTCGCTGCTCCTCCGACATCCAAACCCTGCATTCAAAAGAACAAGAAATGATCAGTAGCACCTGCGGATGGAACAAAGCATGCAATCCCCAAGCCTAGACTAAGTGAACGAGAAAAATGACTATAACTAAAACAAGTCCAAATGCTATGAAAATTTGACAGGGGAATCAAGACATCATCAGGAAGGCTCTACAAGAAGAACTGTCCAAAAATTCCTCACCTATTTGAATTCGTTCCGGGGTGGGACGAATTCACCTACAACATAACGCCGAATAGGTATTGTCCCAATGTCCTGCCTTAGAAGCTCCAAAAGACCTAAAAACTTGGGGTTAGCTAATTGGGGGAATTTTGGGAAGACCCAGATGGTCAGATTTTCCCAATTTAGCCTCCATAAATAGGAATTTGATGATGCTACTTGTAGGTTAGTAAAAGCGAGCAAAGATAGAAATATGATCAAAATTGTTCAAAACGAGACGAAATTCAAATGACAACCTATCTAAGCATCATAAAATCAAACGCAAAAATGAAAGAAAGCAAATCTACCATATAATTCCCATCGCTCCGAAAGGGGGTGATTAGGACTGTGGTAGTGTGGGAGGGGGCACCCCTGGGGCAGGCCGCCTGCTGTTTGAGGCTTGATTTCGGCACCAATCCACTTGGGATGGGTCCAAAACCTCTTGTGTGGTATTTTTGGAAAATTTGGTGGGATATCGTGACCAAATTTTGGGTTTTGGGATCAAGATTCGTCCTCCCAATAGTCACCCAATGACCTCCCTTCTAAAGGAGATCAAGGATGTGAAAGGCACAAATCAAAAGGTGTGAGGTATGTAAATAAAACGACAGCACTTCGTTGCTCTAAAATGCTACTTCTCTCCTTATTTTGGGGTCAGGAAACTCACCAATTTATAGACCTGGAGGTCTCTAAATTAGGACTTCATGACTAACCTTACAGATGCCTCTAACGCTTGAAAACGCTCACCCATACTCCCATGCGATGAAGGAAACGTTGGGTGGCGGATCCGAGCTACCATTTGTCAAGATTTGACTTTTTGCCCGTCAAACCTGCAATTCACCCCACCCTAGAGCAAATTCAAAATTCGTCCCTAGGTGGGGTGAATCCCAGATTGAATTCGTCCCAAGGTGGGACGGATACTGAGCAAAGTTCCTGAAGGTGCCAAATTGATCCCTGACCTTCCAAAAACTGTTGTGAGAGTGGTTAGGACCACTTTTTGACCTCTGGAGCTGCCCTTGGGGTTGTGTGTTAAAGCGATCAGTTTTTGTAGTCACATAATTGGATTGGTGTTGTTTTGGTGTCTACAGATGCCCCTTTTTAGGATGCACTATGCATGGCGCAGCGCCGAGCAAAAATAGATAACCAAAGCACTAGTGATTAGGGTTTCTCAATAACCTAACCAAATTTTGATGCCCCAAGTATGGAAAGGTCATGCATTCTTGAATCCTTGCTTCTGACGAGTGAAGGAACTCAATTCAAGTGTTAACCTTTTTCGGTGAGGTGTTACTTGATCTTGGACATTGATCGGTCATGAATAGGCAAAGGGCACAACCTTTTGTCTGTGAGAACCTTGAGTTCATGATTCACGAAATGCCAAGTGATTTGATCAGATTGTGATTATTGCTTGTTTATTGCCCCAAGCAGGAGCGTAATTGTCTTTGTCAATGATTCTTTGAATGCATGTCATTTTCCTTAATTGGGTGTGTATTTGTTGATTGGTGACTAAGTGTGACTACCCCCTCAAGCGACAAATCGATGAGGGAATGACCTTCATGAGAAAAGCAACGAGTCGCTTGACCCAAGATGACTTGTGCAAAGGTGCCTTTAGATTCTTATCCTTGAACGTGTGTGCAGTTTTTCGACATTTAGACCTATTTTTGGTGGGTGTTAACCCTTTTTGGTGACGCTTTTTGGAGCTAAAATTGGTAGAAATTTGTCCTCCCGTGGAGCGGTCCGGCTATGGTAGCCTTCTTAGGGAGTAGGATAGTGACAATTTGTAACCCCAATGTCTATTTTGGATGCCAAGAATGTTAGGCGCGAAGGCGCCTTCGTTCGGCAATGTTATTACTTATTTTTGGGTGGGTTTTTGACCCTTTTGCTGACACCGTTTGGGGATGAAATTCTTGAAAATCCGTCTTCCCGTGGAGCGGTCCGGCTATGGTAGCCTTCTTAGGGAATAGGATAGTGAGTATTTGTGACCCCAACATCTATTTTGCATGCCCGGGATGTCAAGTGCCAAAGCACTCTCATCGGGCAAGTTTATTAGGTATTTTGGTGCATTTTTGTTCAATTTTTGTTGTTTTTTAGGTATTTTTGATGATATATACAGATGACTTTATTTTGTTTATGCGAGTGATGATTTGATTTTATGCATGATGAGTGATGAGTATGGATGTATGCATGTGAATTTATTTTTATGGATGCATATGTTATGATGAAATGCAAATATTTCTAAATTTATATGTGAGATGCAAGATGGAATGGATGAATTGAATTTGTGTTGTTTGGCGAGGACACCATAGACTGTTTAGAACTTTTGTGATTTTGTGTTTTTTTTTTTTGATGGCAAATGCAAAGATGAAAAGATAGTGTAGTTGGTTTGGAAATGTAGCTAAGGTTTTCCGAGACTCAGACGGTTTTAACTTACTAGCCACGACTGTACTTTATCTTCCAAGACTTTTGGACAAGGTATGAATCGGACTTGTCTTTGACCAAGTTATTTCACATCCCTATGTGTGCAATTGGGTTCATTTATGTGGTATTTGTCAGGATACCGCTAGTGTCAGATAGGCTGTCAACCAAACCTGTACTGAGGATCACCTAATTAGCTCCACTAACTCCTTTGTTGTATTTAGTCAGATTAATCTATGGTGCTATCTAGGATACCATAAGCTAGCTCATCCACATGCAAACATTGATCTGTACAAAAGTTAATGTGACAGATATATCATCATGCGACAGGTTTACCACCAGTGACCGATAGGCTATCCACCAAAATGGTACTAGGGTTTGCCTCATGACCTGTAAAAATGCTGAGAGTTCCAGGGATTCAAGTTCGACTCTCTTATTTTCTTCAATTGTATTGGGATACTTGCTCTTTTGTAGTGATAAAAATCACTGTTTATTTATTTATTTTTATATATTTTTCTCTTGAGAAAGGGATTTGAATTTTGAGTGATGAGAATCACTATTGTATGTGCCTTTTGATGTATGCACTTTGGTGGTGATGTCAAATTTGTTGGAGTTTTGACTTTTTGCAAGATTTTGATGTTTGCACTTTTTGAGAACTTGGGATTCTTGGGGAATTGGGTAGGGAAGATGCTTGTCCTTTTGCCAACTCTCAGCATTCGTGGGGTCATTCACACAGGGGGATGAGCAAGATAACCATTTCACTTATGGTGACCTGGATTGCTATGCAGGTTTCATCTTTCATTCACATAACTTGGGAATTTTTATGTGTTTTAATTTGTGTTGGGATGCTACGTAACAAGGTGTGATCCAAGTAGAACTCTACCTTTGTAAAATATGTCTATGTTGGTACAGTATGTGGTTAGAAGGCTACATGATGATTGAAAGATGAAAACTCTTGATACATTAAAAGACCATTGACTCTGGTATGGTAAAAAGAAGTGAATGGTGTTTATTTTTGATGGATGCTTATAGAATGGAGAAGCGTGGAACAAGATGCATTGGTGGAATAATTACAGTCTATGGTGCCTTTGACCTGTATGATCATAGATATGCAATGTATGGATGTGATGCTCAATGCAGCTACATATTTTTATGTTTTTGATGGATTGATTTTTGTGGATATAAAGATGAGATGCAAGAAGAGCTCTCTATTGATGAGTTTGAGCATGCCTGGAAATGAGATGCAAATTTTTTTTTTGTTATTTTTTATGATTTTACTGTTTTTGAATTTTCTTATTTTTTGACCAAGCGATTGTAGGAATCCTTGGATCATTTTGGGATTGACCAAGCGATTGTAGGAATCCTTGGAGCATTTTGGGATTGACCAAGCGATTGTAGGAATCCTTGGAGCGTTTTGGGTTGACCAAGCAATTGTAGGAATCCTTGGAGCATTTGGGGAGTGACCAAGCGATTGTAGGAATCCTTGGAGCATTTTGGGATTGACCAAGCGATTGTAGGAATCCTTGGAGAATTTTGGGATTGACCAAGCGATTTTAGGAATCCTTGGAGCATTTTGGGATTGACCAAGCGATTGTAGGAATCCTTGGAGAATTTTGGGATTGACCAAGCGATTGTAGGAATCCTTGGAGCATTTTGGGATTGACCAAGTGATTGTAGGAATCCTTGGAGCATTTTGGGATTGGCTGCTTTAGATATGGAATGGTCGCAAATGACTGATGTTCAAGGGTTTGAGCTCCTTGACTCCATCAAGGGAAGCTAGCCGGTACGTCCCGGGTCCTATCTTGCTATCAATTACATATGGACCTAACCAATTTGCCATGAACTTGTCCCTTAGATGGGATGACAAACTAGAGTTCTGTTGGTTTTCCTTCAAGACCAAATCACAAACCCGAAAGTCCCTCAGGTGAACTTTCATGTTGTATGCTTTCTTGAGTCGCTCTTGATAGATACGTAAATGCTCAAGAGCATTAACGTGTCGTTTGTCAAGCAACGTAAGCTGGTCTAACCAGGCCTACCATGCAGTGTCATCATCAATGAACTCTTGCATTGATATGCGCAAGGAAGAGATTTCCAACTCGAGAGGTATGACTACCTCGAAGCCATACACAAGCGAAACGGAGTTGCCCTAGTGGGCGTCTGAATGCTAGTGTGATAAGCCCACAAGGAAAGTGGGATTTGGGTGTGCCAATCCTTATGACTATCGGCAACGGTATTTTTAAGGATGGCAACTAGCGTTTTATTTGATGCCTCTGCTTGCCCATTTGCCTGCAGATAATAGGGTGTCAAAAAACTGTGCTGAATTCTATACTTTGTGGTCAAAGCATGCACGTATTTGTTCTTGAATGACGTCCCATTATCCGAGATTATTTTGGATGGAATACCAAAATGACACATGATGTTATGCAAAATGAACTCCACAATGCGGGGTCCTGTCGTACAGGTAAGCGAAACTGCTTCCACCCACTTGGTGAAATACTCTATAGCCGTTATGATAAACATGTGATGACCTGACGACGTAGGGGAGATCTGTCCAATTAGATCTAAGCCCCACTGCAAAAATTACCAAGCTGACTGGATTGTCTACAAGGCCTGGGAAGGTACGTGTGTCAAATTAGCATGGTGTTGACACTTCACACACTTCCTCACATATGCGCAAAAATCTCGCTCTAAAGATGGCCAATAATAGCCCATGCGAAGAATGCGCTTTGCGATGGCCATACCACTAAAGTGGCCACCACATGTACCATCATGCGCTTGGGTGACTGCCCAAGTGGACTCTTGCTGGTCCAAGCATCGAAGGAGGATTCCTTCATAGCTACGACGGTACAAAATGTCTCTGTAGAACCCTAAAATTGGCGCAGTAAAACCTTAATAATTACAATTACTCTAGTAAATATTCAAATTCAAATTTCAACCCCCAAAACCACTCCCAAACCGTCGTGTAACCCGTTTCCTCCTTTTCTACGCCATTTTTAGAGTTTGTTTTGACCGTTTGACGATATTGTCGCCGATCAGATGATATCGCCTCAGATCGGACGATTTTGTCTGGACTAGGAAGTCCAGACAATATTGTCCCAAAACTAATTTTTCTCAATTAGTCTCTGTTCCAACGACGTCTCTAATTCGGGTAGAAGCGTGTTTGTGTCATTAGAGACCCTCCCCATTGGAGATATCCCAAATTGGGATGATCTCCAACCTCCTAACCTCCCTCCTAAGCCTATTTAAACTTAGGCCCCCCCCTTAACCTTCCCCTGGCTGAATTTTCCTGTAAATCAACCTTCACGCGCATTAGAATAATCTGTATTACCATCTACATTTGTTGCATCCAATTTTCTTGCAGGAACCTTGTCATTTTTCAGTCGAAGCAAGCTTACATCACCGTAGACGATCCTGTTCAGATCGGAGACGATCCTGTCAAATCAGAGATGATTTCGACTACAATCATCATTGGGGGCAATCAGTGCCCAAAGTTTACATTTTCCTCTTTTCATCTGTTGTTTTATTCTGCAACTAGCTAGTTTATTTATTATTTTCTACTATTCTGCATCTTGGAGTTCACCCATGTAGTTTAATTGCATAATGAAATCATGATTAATTATTAAAACATTGTAATTTGTTTGCATTCCTATTTAGGATTATCTGTTAACATCTTTATTGTTATTTTACATCTTTATCCTCTATTAGCATTGCTGTATTTTTTGTATTTTGTGTCTATTTCTCTGTTTGCAGGTCTTTGACGAATTCGTCTGACGAATTCATCAGATCTCAGACGATCTTGCAGGTCGAAGACGATCCTGTCAAATTCCAGACGATCCTGTCTACTTCAAACATCAAAATATCCATCAAACATCTGGATCAGGTATGGCTCTATAATTTAGATTTTCCTCTCTGTTTTTTGTTTAAAATATTTTTTTTGTATTTCATTTAGATTGTATTTTCATAATAGAACAACTTAGATTCATTTGGCCAAACCTAGGACTCGAATGTTTAAAGATAAAACTGAACACATTAAACACATTCCCAACCCAGGTGTGGAAACTGCCATTCAAACGTTTCTTGGTGAACCCACCATCTGTCAAAAAATCACCATAATACACCTCCCCCGAGAGGTGGGACCTTCGCAAGGCCTCTCAGTCCAAGGTACCATGCCATCCTTTTCACATACCCCTCCCGGGCACGGATCCTATAGCCTGAAGGTAAGGATGTGAAAAATTTGGAGCGTTACATTTTGGTGAACCCGACATGAATGCATTTTAAACAAAACAAAAAATAAAAAAACAACCAAAAAAAATAGATGCATTTAAAATCATTTAAAAATAATAAGTTGCATATCATGTTTAGATGGTAGCTCCTAAGAAAATATTAGCAGTTACTATAAATGTCGAAAACCAATTAGCAACCATAGAAATCAATTATGTGCTTAGTGTGCCTGAAAAAGATAGAAATCAACTTTTGTGGGACAAACATGATAGAAGACTAGGTGTCATTTCATCTAGGTCAACAAAAATTAAACAAATCAAGAGGCTTGTCCTAGATAGAATCCTGGATCCTCATCAACTCATCTTTTATCATGAACTTCAGAGAGCCTGCCATAGATGGTTAGCTTATAGGAGAGCTCTTGTGTCTTCAAAATTGTTCACCTTCGAGGAATACCTCGAGAACGTAGCCACTATACACCAGTTCCTAGGTCGTGTAGAAGACCAAGAGGTCGTTCTTATGGATAGGGAAATATGGAATAGAGTTCCTCGAGCTGTGTTATATCGAGAGTATTGCCATGAGCTTTACTTCTATCAACCAGAATCTGAGACAGATAATATCACTATAGCCCTTTTCATTAAATTATTAAAAGAAAATTTTCAATTTGAAGAAGAACACTTCATGACTCCTAAAGAACTTGAGCCCATTAATGACATTTATAAATTATTTATAGAAAACTAGATCATTGCTTTCATTATTTCTTGCATTTATTGGGTTGTTTGTTATCTTTACAATATTATTACTAAAAAAAAAAACATAATAGAAAACCAAAACATTTCATTTTAAATATTGTAGTAGGTATATAATAAATATATACCTCTTAAGATTGTTGCATATATATATATATATATATATATATATAAATATATATATATATATATATATATATATTTGCTAAAATCTAAATTAAACACAATGCCTAAACTTAGGAATGGTAAACAAACTGAAGGAGAAGAAGAAGATTGGTTAGAAGATAAAACTAGAAACCCAAATGTCCTTCCTGAGGATCCAATCTCGGAAGAAGAAACTCTAGACCAGCAAGACGATGAGCTTGTTGTAGATGAACAATAAGAAAATGTTAAAGAGGATGGATCCTCATCCCCTAGAGTAGCTCCAGATGGAACTATTGCTTTTGATAACCTAGATCATTTCTAGAAAATTTTCAATAATAACATTGGCGCTCTTAATATGGCAGTTCGTATTGATAAAGGGAAAATTAGTGACACTCAAGCAGCCATGGAACATATGTTTGATGTGCACACTAATCCCTTGTCTTTCATTGATCAAGAAAGTGATAAAGCTGGACCATCCAATAGAGATATGGTCACTATGATTCAAAACATGCCAAAAAAATAGGTTACCCAACCTCCTAAGGAACCTGTTATTGAGCCTAAAATCAATACCACACAAAAGAAAACTTCCTTCACTGATTTACTTCGCCAAACTATTAATCAATATGCTTCAAGTAAACAAAAATCTAAAATGAAGCCAAACACCAATTTTCAACAATCTGGGATACAGCATAATACAATTTCAAAATTCCTTCATAACACCTTCCCTACCAACAATTTACACAATAGCAATATAGCATCTAATATGCATGTCCCTCCATCATATGCTCACAAATCCCATATCAATGCCCTATTGAACCAATATGGTGGGCAAACTAGTAATCTAGAAGCCATGGTGAAATAGTTAGCTTCGCGTATGGACCAGATAGATCCCTACCATCCCTCATACAATTATCGAGAGATATGTAGTCAACCTTTGGATCCCATAGTTGTAGCACAACCATACCCTAAGCATTTTCCCATGCCCATCCTGCCTATATATAAAGGAACCGAAGATCCCATAGAGCATCTTCGCATGTTTAGGATAGCATGTCATGATATATCACATGATGACTTGCTATTACTCAAAATGTTCCTGAAAAGTTTAGGTTGAATGGCATTAGAGTGGTACTATCAATTGCCCACTCATTCTTTGAGAAACTTTGAAGAAACAGCTAAATCTTTTGTCCATCAATTTAGCGCCTACATCGAGAGGCATGTAACCATTAAAGATTTATACAACTTAAAACAAGACAAAGATGAATTTTTTGCTGATTTCTTAGCTAGATGGAGGCATTTGACAGGAAAACTGCACTTTGTGCTACCTTATAGGGAAATGTTGGACATTTTTATCAATAATTTGCAAGAACAAATATCTTATGAGTTATCAACTGCTACTTTAACTACCTTCGATCAGGCAATAGATTTAGCTCGAAGAGTAGAAGATGCCCTCATTAGGAGAAGCCAACTTAGGAAGAAGGTTGATGAGAAAACATCTAGAAATCAATATAAAAACAAACAAGTCATAGGTGACGGAGTCACTGACAGCAAAAATGTTGCTAATATCAATGCAACGAAGACAACATAAAAATTTATATTGAAACCTCCTGATAAACCTCCTCGAGAGTTTACTAGATTGAATCAACCATTATCAACTATTTTACCTCAATTACTCGAAAGAGGTTTGATTCAATTACCAGCTATCCGGGAACCTGATCCAACCATACCCGGATACAAAGCTGACTTACACTGTGATTTCCATAGAGGACCTGGACACTCTACCAATGCTTGTAAAAGGTTGAAACATAAAATACAAGATTTGATTGATAATAATGAAATGGAGGTGCAAGCTTTCCAACCTAAACAAAATACTCCTAATAATGCTCAAAAGACCATTCCCCAAAATCAAAATCAAAATGCTAATCAATCATTAGACATATATCAACATCCTTTACCGAGACATGGTAAAGAGGTGGCCAATCAAATTGAGCATCATAATGTTCTCCCTCCTACCTGATATGTAGGAACTATTAGCGGACAATTACTTGTTCAGGATCCTCAAACATTTGACACAACCTTATCCCTGGTCACAACCAGGACCCTACATAATTTTCAAACTCCAGATCCTAGTGATGTAGAATCAGATACTGAAAGTGAAATAGACATCACTTCAAACCAATCGAATAGTTCTGAAAATGAATCAGATCCTATTCAACCCATCACAGATGCTATGGTTCTAGAAGAACCATTTCCTAGAAGAGTTACTACTCGACCCTCTTCTAATCAATTTCTCCCTAATGAACAAGCCATAAACACTCAACCGACACCAGTTCAATGTCTTCAATATAACATTGTAGGTAACATCGAAGTCGTTACCCGACAACAGGCTCAAAATTCTCAACAAGAACCAAACCAGAATGATGGATCAGCTCCATTTGTTTTGAAAAATCCCAATAAAGGGAATCATGCTCCTAATGTTCAACCTAAACCCCCTTACAATATTAATGAGAAATTATCTAATACTACAACCAGAATTTCCCTTTTGGATTTATTAAGATCTTCTCCTATCCATAGGGATGAGTTGATGCTTACATTAAGCCAAATGATGGTACCTCAAAACATTCAACCTGAAGCCATGGCCAATACTATCATCACTAGAGAAGTCGATTGTATTGACTTCCGAGATAAAGATATCCCACAACACAGTTTACATAAGGATAATCCCTTATATATTACTGCTCTAATTGGAGATGTAGCTATTAAAAGAGTCCTGATTGATAATGGTTCATCTCTAAACATTTGCACTTTTGACTTCTACCAACGATTTGGCTTTAGAAGTGATGAAATAAAGAAAAATGACATGATTATCAAAGCTTTCAATGACGAAACACAAGAAATGTGTGGAGTTATTACCATCCCATTGCAAGTTGGTCCTAGAACCTTAGATACGACCGTATTTATTGTACGTTGCCCCGCATCGTACAATATACTCTTGGGTCGTCCTTGGATCAATGCAATGCAAGCTGTCCCATCAACTTTACACCATTGTGTTAAATTTGAATTTAAAAATTAGTTGGTCACTATCCATGGTGATCCTAGACCCTTTGATATGTGTGCTTTGGCAGAACCTGTTGGAGTGCAATTTTGCCCTGCTCTGTCATCCACACATCCTAATTCTTATTTTTCATCTAAAACTCGTGAAACACACACCCATAGCTTCACCTATTTCTCCTCCATTCATTTCACACTCATATATAGATCAACAATCTTCTAAACAAATCACTCTAGAACCTCAAAAATATCTTCAATCCACAACCAATCCTTCATGTTCTATCCCTATAATTTCAAAACCTATAGACCCATTCATTAAAACTTCCACATTATCCACATCTATCATACCTTCCACATCTAAAGATATAGGGAATGATCCTTCTACATCTTATGCTCTTTCTGATGAACTTTTACTAGATTTATCCACAATCTTAATATCAGAAGAAACAAATGCTTTCATGCAAGATTCAATTCTTTTAAATAACTTGCCACCATCTCCTCGTACCTTGGGCCTCCCACAACCTATGGGAAGTACTTACCAAGTCGGGAGTTGTGCCTTCATTTATAAAGGATATGACTGGGGAAGAATACCTTGGAATATCAAAACTCATCATGATGGATATGCTCGGTGTTATTTTACTAATGAGTATATTAAAGCTAAACCCATAATGCTTAAAATGGGATATAAAGGGAAAGGCTTGGGACCTTTCCAAAATGGCATGAAAGAACCTTTCGAGGTAGAACCATGGCCTCGCTTGCTGTGGTGTGGGCCTATTTCCTAGTAAGGGTCAACCCTTCCCTTTTGAAGATGATGATCAACTCATATGTTATCAAGATTATTTGGATAGGCATGATGATTTGCCTCTACAAAATCAGCCATTTACATGTAACATGCTATCCATAGCTTACCCTGAATTGATTGTTGACTCCGATGAGGAGTTGGAAGGAGATATCTTCCACGATGTCTCCGTTGTAGAGATGTTACACAATGGATTTTATTTTGATGGTTCTATACCAACTATAGCCCAGATTGAGGCCACTAATCCTCAAGATGAATTATCCAACTTAACCTTAAAATAATTACAAGAATTGGGTGTCTCACCCGCCCCACCTAATTTTGAAAGAGATCTACACATGGAAGTCGAAACGTCATTAAAGTTAACATTGGAACTAAGGATAATCCTCACATAATCAATATTGGGTCAAAATTAAGTCAAGAAAAACAAGAGCAATACATTGCATTCCTTAAAGAATATGAAGATGTCTTCGCTTGGACATACGAAGATATGCCAGTCTGGACCCTTCCATAGTCATGCATCATCTAGTAGTCCATTCGGATGCTAAACCTGTTAAACAAAAACTTAGAAAAATGCATCCCAAAGTGGCCCTGCTAGTCAAAGGGGAGTTAGAAAAACTCCTAAATGTTGTTTTTATACAAGCTATTGATTATGCTGAATGGATCTCAAATGTAGTTCCAGTCACCAAGAAAGAAGCCACCAAAGTTAGGGTTTGCACAGATTTTAGAGATATTAACGTTGCATGCCCTAAAGATGATTTTCCTCTTCCAAACATGGATCAAATCATTGAATTTACTACCGGGAGTGGGATGATGTCCTTAATGGATGGATTCTCCGGTTATAATCAGATCAGGATAGCTCCTGAATATCAGGCTAAAACAACCTTTATTACCCCTTGGGGTACCTTTTGTTGGAAAGTGATGCCATTCGGCTTAAAGAATGCAGGCGAAACCTATCAATGAGCTATGACTTATATTTTTCATGATATGATGCATGATATCCTACATGATTATGTATATGATATTATAGCTCACTCTATTAATGAAGATAATCATTTAGATGATTTGAGAAAAGTTTTTAATCGATTAAGAGAATATCTTATTCTATTAAATCCAGCCAAATGCATATTCGAAGTTAATTTCGGTAAACTATTAGGGGTTTTAGTTTCTTTACGTGGCATCGAAATTGACCCTCTCAAGATTGTGGCTATCACTGATATGCCCGCACCTACCAATATATCTAAATTACAAAGTTTACAAGGTAAACTTCAAGCTATTCGTCGCTTCATCGATAAGTTGGTAGACAAAACCGATCCCTTTCTTAAGCTCCTTAGGATAGGATACTTTTGGCCTACCATGGAAAATGATGCACATGAGTATGTGTGCCATTGCGACAAGTGCCAAAAACATGCTGACCTTGTCCATGCCCCTGCACAAGAGCTGTAGGCTATTTCATCTCCCTAGCCATTTTCAAAATGGGGCTTAGACATTATTGGCAAAATCAATCCTGTGTCATCTGATGGACACAAATTTATCATAACCGCCACTGAGTATTTCAAAAAGTGGGTTGAAGCTATGCCTTTAGCTTCCTGCCATCGGCACACAAGTCTCTAAATTTATTTTTAATCAAATCATTTGTAGGTTTGGAATTCTTGCAAATCTCATCTCTGATAATGGAACTTGTTTCAAAAATAAAGATGTCAGGAAATTATGCCAAAAATATAAGATTCAACATTGCTGGTCCACTCCCTATTATCCTTAGGGTAATGGTCAAGCAGAAACATCTAACAAAACCTTAATCAAAATTCTCAAAAGATTGGTCAATAAATCTGGCTGCGACTAGCACATTCAATTATATCCAGCCTTGTGGGCCTACCGAACTAGTGTTCGAACTCCCACTGGAACTTCACCTTTTGTTTTGGTTTATGGTGCTGAAGTCGTTTTTCCCTTTGAATTAGAAGTTCCTTCTTTGGCTCTACTACTTCAAGATACCAAAGTAGGAGATGAATATCGAGCTGGCAGACTCAGTCAGTTGGAACTCCTAGATGAAAAGCACATCAATGCTTTGGAGCACCTCCGTGCCTACCAAAACAAGCTTAAAATATCATATGCTAAAAAAGTTCTTCATCGATCCTTTGAGATCGGCGACCTTGTTTTAAAAGAAAATCAAAAAAATACTAATGCAACTAAAGACCTTAAAGGTAAATTTGAGCCCAATCGGCTTGGACCATACATTATCACTGCTAAATTTGAATCAGGAGCATATAAATTATCTACCTTAGATGGTAAAGAACTTAAAGAACCCATGAAAATTTTGCATCTTAAACGTTACTATGCGTAACAAAAATTTTGTCATTTCATCATTTGTACATATTTTGCATGTTGTCTTATTTTAAAAAATATATATCAAACTGTTTACACAAAAACAAAAACAAATAAAAATAAAAACAACAATATTCTTGACTCTTTCGAAACCAAAACAAAATAAAAAAAGAAAGAGAGAGTCAACATTCTCAAACTTCTCAAAAAAGTATTTGTATATATTTCTTCTTACAAATGTTGTAGTTATATATTTCAAATTATTTTGGATAAATTAGCATTTATTTGGAATCTCTCACTTTTGCAAACACAAAAATAAGTATCTTGATTTTATCTGGCATGATTTTATCACACGCATTAGAATAATTTGTATTACCATCTACATTTGTTGCATCCAATTTTCTTGCAGGAACCTTGTCATTTTTCAGCCGGAGCAAGCTTACATCGTCGTAGATGATCCTGTTTAGATCGGAGACGATATTGTCAAATTAGAGATGATTTCGATTGCAATCATCATTGGGGGCAATCAATGCCCAGAGTTTGCATTTTCCTCTTTTCATCTGCTATTTTATTCTGCAACTAGCTAGTTTATTTATTATTTTCTGCTATTCTGCATCTTGGAGTTCACCCATGTAGTTTAATTGCATAATGAAATCATGATTAATTATTAAAACATTGTAATTTGTTTGCATTCCTATTTAGGATTATCTGTTAACATCTTTATTGTTATTTTACATCTTTATCCTCTATTAGCATTCCTGTATTTTTTGTATTTTATGTCTATTTCTCTGTTTGCAGGTCTCTGACGAATTTGTCAGATCTCAGACGATCCTGCAGGTCAGAGACGATCTTGTCAAATTCCAGACGATCCTGTTTGCTTCAAATATCAAAATCTCCATCAGACATTCGGATCAGGTATGGCTCTGTAATTTAGATTTTCCTCTCTGTTTTTTGTTTAAAATCTGTTTTCTGTATTTCATTTAGCTTGTATTTTCATAATAGAACAACTTAGATTCATTTGGCCAAACCTAGGACTCAAATGTTTAAAGATAAAACTGAACACATTAAACACATTCCCAACCTAGGCATGAAAATTGCCATTCAAACATTTCCTAATGGAGAACTTGTAATAATAGTGTTGTGTTGCTATTAATGGGATTAGGGGAGAACAAGGACCCCCAGTTGGCATGTTTTAGACGATCGTGGATTTGAGAGAACTTATCCGAGGATGGTTCAATCTGGATCATGTGGATTTCTGGCGTCAAGTCAGAGCTTGCACGCTCCATCATGGATTGTGATAGTGTTTTGACTTGAATGGTTGTCATATCACCAAAAATGTCTTACGGGATTAGTGAACCCAAAGAGGCCATAGTATCTGCAAAATGATTTGATGACCGAGGGAGTGCCTCGATGTCGTACCACTCAAGCTTCACGAGGAGTTTGTCCACAAGGGCTTTATAATCCTGCAGAACTGGGCATTTGCATTGGAATACCCCTTTGACTTGGTTGACAATTAACATCGAATCACCAAAGATGTTCAGTCACTTGATGTTCATGGTGATTGTTGTCTGAAGACCTATGAGCAAGGCTTCATACTCTGCATTATTGTTGGTGCACGGGAAGTCTAATTTAAATGACAAAGGAATTAGAGCACCCTACGGTGTAAAGAATACTATTCCTGTGCCATCACCTTGCTCACATTTGGAACCATCAAAAAATAGGGTTATGTCAGCCTGTGACTCAGGCTCATCAGAATCGAGCGATTCTGAGACATGGAAGACCCCATCATCGAATAGTTCTATGACCAGAGGCTGATCTTCTTCGATAGGAGCCTATGCTAATTGATCGGCTATGACCTGTCCTTTGATGGATTTCTGTCCAATAAACTCTATGTCAAATTCTGTCAACAACATGATCCATTTCGTCGTGCGACTACTATGATAAGTATGACTAATCATGTATCGCAATGGATTCTCCTTAGACACAACATACGTAGTGTTTCTCAACATGTAGTGACGTAGCTTTTTGGTAGCAAACACCACTTCCAAGCAGAGTTTCTCAACATATGCATAGTTAAGTTCATAACTGACCAGGGTGCGGCTAAGATAATAAGTAGCCTGTTCTTTGTGAGGTTCATTCTTCTGGGCTAGCATGGTACCCAGTGCCACCTCAGTAGCTGAGATGTATAAGTAGAATGACACTCCTGGTATAGGTGGTGCCAATACTGGTAGTGAAGCCAAGTATCATTTGATGTCATCAAAGGTTGACTGGCACTCGCCATCCTAGTGAAATGCTACCCCCTTGTGCAATAATTTGTTCATGGGTCGGCACTTGTCAGATAGCTACGCTATGAAGCGTTTAATTGACGTGACCTTTCCCTGCAGAATTCTGAGCTGCTTAATGGTAGTTGGGGGCACCATTTCAAGGATTGCCTTGACTTTGTTTGGGTTGACCTCGATGCCTCGCTTTGATACTATGAAACCCAAGAGTTTTCCAGATGTGACGCCAAATACACACTTCTTGGGATTCAGTCTAACTTTATGCTCCATGAGGCGATCGAGGATCTTGCTTAAGTCATTGAGATGATCTGGGCGCAAAAGAGATTTGGCCAACAAATCATCCATGTAATCTTCCAAAGTTTTATGCATGTAATCGTGGAAGATGTACGTCATTGCACGTTGGTAGGTGGTGCCAGCATTTTTAAGGCCAAAAGGCATAACCTTATAACAAAATGTCCCCCAAGGAGTTGTGAATGCCATTTTTAGTTGGTCCTCGGGATTGATACGAATCTGATTGTATCCCGAGAAACCATCCATGATGGATAGCATTTCGTGACCTGCTATGGCGTCTACCAATGCGTCGATGCTTGGTAATGGGAAATCATCCTTAGGACTTGCTTTGTTTAGATCTCAAAAATCAGTGCATATGAGAATCCTCCTGTCGAGCTTTTTGAAAGGCACCATGTTGGACAACCATGGCGGATAATCTATGTAGATGACAAACTGTGCATCTAACATCTTTTGCAATTCGTCTTTGACCATCAAGGCCATTGTTGGGTGCATCTTACATAGTTTTTGCTTAACTGGCTTTATTTTTGGATCAAGCATTAGATTATGCATGACTAGCTATGGATCTAGCCTCGACATGTCTCTGTATGACCATGCAAAAACCTCCTTCTTCTCTTTGAGAAGGGAAATGTAGTCGGCTTGCTCTTCGGGGGATAAGCTTACCCCTAGCTTGATAATCTGTGGATTCATTGGATCCAAGCCGATGTCTACGTCAGTTGTCTCCTCGATCGACATGTGGAATCCGTCCTCCAAATGATGTGGAGTTGGGATCAAGTGGATATCATTTGCTGAGTTTAAATCTGTGTTGGGAACCTTGGGTTCCTCTTCGGCATGAAATATATCCTGAGTTTTCCCTGGGGTAAAATGAGGCATTTTACCGAAATGCCAGTACTCTGATGGGGATGGAGGTGAATTGACGTGATCCCAGTCAATGGCATCTATGTCTAGATGCAATGACCGTGTTGGATCGGTTGAATTGTGGATGGGTGCGATTAAATCAATGGAGATCATGTTGATGAAATGATTTTGGTCTCCATTACCGCGGGTATGATGACTTGAACACTCTGGATGTTCTCTGTGCTCTGGATCTATCTCTAGAGGTACTGGCACAAATGGATCGGCCCTATGTGCTAATAGGAGGATAGGGTCTACTCTCGGTACTGATATCACCCTAGGGTCTTGAAGTGGAAGGCACTCTTCGTATACCTGGAGCAGTGGATCCAACACTTGATCCCACCCTGCTAGGTCTACGTACCACTCGTGTCATCGCACTATGACAATCTAGTCAAATATGTCATTAATATCCAAGGGGTATGGTTGCGGCCTCTGTCGCATGTGATTAAGATATGTCATTTCTATTTCATCTTCGTAATCACTATCGGAGATCCAAAATCCCTCATTGGCTTCGACAACTGTTTGAGGCATTACAAGCTCATCCTGCTCAAGAAAATTAATCTAGCCCCATTGTGGTTATTCCATGCTCCGTGGGGGGAACTGATTCTCTTGACATGGCACTGGCTTGCTTGGAGCCTCTAGAGGGAACATAGTCAAAAGGCTCTCTTGAAGGTCATTCATGGGGAGCACTTGTGAGTGATCACTATCGGATTCGAAGGGATCATATGATGTTGGTTCATATTCTGATTCATCCTCTGAAGATCCCTCTTGACACTGTTTGTATCTTCCTTGGAAGTGAGTCCTTGAACTTTCACCTCTCTCTAGCAAAGGAGAAGGGTTATTGAGCTTAACAAGGGTGGTTGTTGACCATGGGAGGTAATCTCCCAATGTGTATGTTATGTTTGGGTTGGCATAAGGATCTGATGCCAACCAACCCTTGTTGCCTATCCCTAGGCCTTGCATGTTTTCCACCAAGATGTCTAAGGGCAGGGGGTGGTTGAACCCGACTCTCGATTTTTCATAAGGCATTTGGTATCTTTGCTAGCAAAGGACATGCACTCCTTGCTCATACCTGCCTAGCCCGTATCCATGCCAATTGCATTGACCCAGATATCTTAGAGCAAAATCCGGGGTAGATAGATAGTTGACATCTTCTTCAAAAGGCTCTTCATCTACATCCTCTTGCATGCATGGCTCAGTACCATGATCAAGGCCCCCATACACAAAGTTTGTCTAGTTTGGCGGGTAGCCTAAGGGAACAATTGTACCGATGGGGATGCGAGGTCTCCCCATGTCTTGCACGGACTCTAGCATGGTTGTTGCTACAACATTCCACACTAGATACTCCCCCAGGCCCGTACTGGCCATTTCAATAGTAATTGTTGGCGATTGAGAGGGAGGGAACGAAAGCTCTTCCTGAGTCCACTCCATGTTGGGTGGACTAGGAGCCTCAACTTCCATTGTGCTAGTCATCTCTTCGGTAGAGATGGTTGATACTATTGGCAGTGCATATTCTAGGGGTTGAGCCTCTTCCAGGGTTTGCTTCCCTTTGTCCTTCTGTTTAGCCATGATAGGTGGCGTTGGTGGTGAAGAAGCTGACGATGAAGATGCACCTGGCTAGGGTTTTGATGGATTTATCACCAGTGGTGCTTGTGGCATCAGACCCTGTATGGATTTAACTAAAAATCCAAGTGCATCGATGGGAGGGTTGATTGTGGCATCAGCTGCATCGCATTGCAATATTTGAAGAGTTCCAAGTCCGTCGGGACTACATGTACTTCCCCTTCAAATGTATACTTCAAACACTGATGAGCTATTGATGAGACACACCTCATGTCCCTGATCCATGGCCGCCCTAACAAGATGTTATAAGCCATATCGCCTTCCAAAATATGGCACAATGTAGGTGTCGTCTTTTGTCCTACCTGAACGGGTAGAACAATTGTGCCAACTGTCGAGCATATTGTGTCATTGATTGCAGTGTGTAGGTGGAAGTCGTTATGTGAGAGGCTAGCAACTTCAGATGTTTCAGTGCTACTGTGGTAATGATGTTACTGGATGAGCCAGTGTCTATCAACACCCTCTTATACGGGATCCTATTGACCCGCTCGATAACGTGTAGGGGTGGATCTACCATGTCATCAGACACTGATTTAACTTCATCTTATCGAAAGGTGATGACTGGCTTCGTGCATCGTTTGACATGTCCCATGAATTTGTTGAAGGAATTCGCTTCGTGGGGCTGCAACTCGATGGCTTTCAAAATCTCCATGAGAGCCTCCCGATGGGGCGTTGATTATTGTATAAGCTCGTATATGGAGAGCCTAGCCGATGTGGTCTTCAAACTCTGAGTGATTTTGGTCCGAATCATGGTCATGGGCCTAGGCGGAGGTAGTTGCACAGGGTGCTATTGAGGTTGTGATGATGATGGAACCTCTCTTGTGGCTGCCGCGGGGGCAACTTCTAGGTATCTCTTGTTCCTAGTCACTATGCTTATCATTCCTACATACCCTTGCATGGGGCAATGTTGTTGCACCTCATTGACTTGAAGGGGTTTCGCCTGAGCCTCATAGGCAGGCAAGGGGTCTTTGAAAACTCCCATCTGCTGGTTGTTTGGTGCTACGGGGTTGTCCACTGCCAACGTCTTATTGTCAATCAAGTCTTGTATCAATCCTTTGAACTTCCAACATGCGTTCAGGTCATGTCCCCTTCGCTTGTGGAACCTACAATACAAGTCCTCCCAGTATCCCTTAGGCTTGGGAGTGTTAGGATCTATGGTTTGAATCTCTGGGAGGTTGATTAAGTTCATTGCTAACAAGCGGTCAAATAGGGAGTCCCTAGACTCCGTATAAGGGGTGTATTGTCACCTAGGGCGATGCTACTGATTTTGCTCCTGCTTCTGGTTTTCTCTTTCATAATTGTTAGGAGGCACTGCCTGATAGTTAGCCTTTTGAGGCTATATTTCTTGTGCAGAATTAGGAACATTTATAGCAACTTGATTAACCGCAATGGGTTTTTGTTGTGTAGTTCCTATTTTTGTGTTCTTGTTCCATTATTTCTTCTTAGGTTTGGCAATCTCACCATCTTGTATCTTGATCTCTTCGATAATCTTGGCTTGCGCTAGAGCTTCCTGTAAGGTGGCATATTGCTGCAGCTGCAATAGCACAGAGATCAATCTCAAACAACTTCGTGAGAACATTTGTGTAAGATCGGACATAGGAGGGAGGTAGGGTAGCTTGGAAAGCAAAGTCCACAAATTCCCGTAGGCCACCATGGTCTCTTCCTCATACTGCCTAAGGCTGGCCAGGTCACTTAGTGATGCCTTCTTCTTGGTGTTGAAGGCAAAGCGTTCAAGGAACGCATCCACTAACTGATCCAAGTTATTGATGTTGTGCTTCAGCAACTAAGTGAACCAATCCAAGGCAGGGCCCGTGAATGTGGTTATAAATGTCCTTAGCAATAGTGCATCATTGTCCTAAATGCCAAAGCATTGGCTTAGGAATCTTGTCACATGCTCTTGGGCATCCTCTTCACCCTTAAATATTTCCAACTGAGGCAACTTAAAGTGTTCAGGGTAAGGGGGTGCAGGCACTAACAGATGCATAGGATGACTGCAGAGTTGGCATAACGTGGGATTTTGGGGCCCAGAAGCTTTGGTTTCCACAGACTCCAAATTCTCTAACAGTGCTTTGTATGCATCGAAAGATTTAATCTCTTCCTATTTAGTTTGCTCTCGTTGTGGGTTGTGGGAGACTTGAGGCCTATGGTGGGGTGGTCGGATAGCAACCCCTCCGCCTTGGTAGGGCATTTTGGCCCGCTCTATTTCTTGTTCATACTCCTCATAAAATTCCTGAGGAGTCTTTGGGTGAGACCTATGACCCTAGGTGGGTCCCCACGGAGGGTACCCATCGTTGTTTTGGGGAGTGGCCTCCCTCTCAGGTCTAGGGGGTCTTGGAGGCAAAACTTGATGAGGTCGCAAAGAACTATCTCACACCAAGGGATTATGCCTCTCATATGGTTCTGCTCTTTGGGTGCGAGGGGAACCCTTTCAAGTGGGTTATGAAGCAGCTCCTTTGTTTGGCACTGAATGCACTCGTTGCTAAGGCAGTATAGACGCTCTAGATGTTGCTGATCTTTCTCAAGCCGCATGATCTGGGCTTTGTGGGTGGCATGTCTGGTGACTTCTAGGTCAATTTGTTCTACCATATTGATCCTAGGATGCCTGGATGCCTCTCCTATGCACTTACCTCAGTCGTAATGATCCGAGATCTCAATGGGTCGCTTCCCTATGTTGAGGTTGGTGGCATTTACCCGAGGCTCTAGCCTCAATGGGTGACCATGGTACATAGCTGATGTGGAAGTGCATGGCTCCCATGCTATACATTGCTCTCGAGGAATGTGATGGTTTTCCTCGTACTCCCTTTCGTATGTGTGAAAGGGGTGGGCGGAGTTAGCTCACCCTGTTTGGAGAGCCCTGCGCTCTGGGGTTTGTCTATTGGTTCTAATAGTGATGGGGGGCAAAGGAGGGATGCCATAGTCATGTGGCCTCTCCTCATGGACACTATGTCACTCTAGCACTTCATCGCGTGGTGGCCATTCATATCTAGCTTCTAAGGGAGCTTTCCTGTCTATGTTGAGTGCCACGTGTAAGGATTCTTCCTGAAAGGGGCTGTGATGAACGGGCGTGTCCCCCAGAGGGGTGTCCCTATAATTCCACCTTGACATGGAATGACGCGGACTCTCTTGTGGGTCAGGCCACCAAGGCAGTATAACCAAGTCCTTAGGGCTAAAGCGGAGGTGACTTGTACCCCCTTGTACACTTTTCGTAGCTTCTGCCCTTGATTGGGCTTCGCTACGGGTGTACACCATGGTGTTGATGTGCTACAAGCTAAATGGATTTTTATCTCTTTTATGTTTTTTTATGCTACACTAAACAAAAAAGAGCACACACATATGCAAATAGCGATTATCTCGTTTAAATATTGAAAGTGTGTCCTAAACCTGGTTTAGTGTGTTTTGTTTTTGTTTTTCATTTTTTTTTGTTTTTTTTTTTTGAAGGTTTTTGTAAAGAACATTTAAATGCAAAATGAGGGCTCTTATGACTCCCAAAATTGGTCGCCCCTTCGATATACCATTGCCAGGCCGATATACCAACCTCTCTATATACTCGCCCTTACGTGAGGGAAACTATAGGTACGTGAGAGCAAATGGTGCGTGGAACATAGGTGGTACGGAAGGGGAATCTCTCTGTTTATGACACCTACCATAGAAGACTTATCCTCGTGCATTGGGAATCACCCCAGCTACACTCGGTCAGCTTTCATCAGGATTTACGTCTATCAACATTAGCGATCGGGGTTTATGAATGCAAAATTCAAGCCAAGGTGGTGATGAAATCCACCGTTGGTCTTGATCAAGGGCTGGGGTTTTACGACCAGCTCCTTGGTGTTTGATTTTCCATGTGGTGTGTGGGGTTATTTTTATTTTGCATAAAAATAAACATGCAACAACTTTTTCTATGCATGCAGAAGGAACCAAAAAACAGAAAAATTGAAGACAGAAAATGACAGGAAAAAGTGCAGAATTCTTACCTCTTCTCTGCCCGGATCTGTCGGTTCTGAGTTTCTACTCGAAAACTTCACAGGCTGGAATTCATCTCAAGGTGGAACGAATTACAGTACTATACTCACCCCAGGGTGGGACGAATTCCAATTCGTCCCCTGGTGAGACAAATTACAAGTCTATATTCGCCCCCTGATGGAACGAACATCAGTCAGGGTATGAAAATGAGGTACCTGTAAGCAAAAAACCAAGTTTGGATCAGATATCTGATCTTAAAAATAGAGGACAAGGTCCCACCGTGATCTCCACTGAAAGCATGAGGATACGGAAGCAAAAATGGAAAGCTAACATGCGATATGCAAACAAAGAAACCAAACTTAGCGCTAAATCCTAAAAACTTGAAAGTGCATGAAAAGAGGGAAAAGCATGATCGAATCAAACTGGAACAAATGTGAATTAAATAAAGACAACCCTTTTCATTGATATGTTCCAAACTCGGTTACAATGCACATCCTCCCCTTCCAAGGGCTAGGAGCGTTTAAGCATTCTTTCTAATTACATCCATGGGCACCTTTCCTTCTTCCGCATGCCCACATGTAAAATGGACGGACCAAATGTCACCACCGCTTGCGTTGATGAATCTAGACTTCTCGTTGCTCCTCCGACATCCAAAACCTGTATTAAAAAGAACAAGAAATGATCAGTAGCACCTACGGATGGAACAAAGCATTCAATCCCCAAGCTTAGACTTAGTGAACAAGAAAAATGAATTAAACTATAACTAAAACAAGTCTAAATGCTATGAAAATTTGATAGGGTAATCAAGACATCATCAGGAAGGCTCTTCAAGAAGAACAGTCCGAAAATTCCTCACCGATTTGAATTCGTTCTAGGGTGGGACGAATTCACCTACAACATAACGTCGAATAGGTACTGTCCCAATGTCCTACCTCGGAAGCTCTAAAAGACCTAAGAAATTGGGGTTAGCTAATTGGGGGCATTTTGGGAAGACCTAGATGGTCGTATTTTCCCAATTTAGCCTCCATCAATAGGAATTTTATGATGCTACCTGTAGGTTAGTAAAAGCAAGCAAAGATAGAAATATGATCAAAATTGTTCGAAACAAGACGAAATTCAAATGACAACCTATCTAAGCATCATAGAATTGAATGCAAAAATTAAAGAAAGCAAATCTACCATGGAATTCCCATCACTTCGAAAGGGGGCGATTAGGACTGTGGTAGTGTGGGAGGGGGCGCCCTTGGGGCAGGCCGCCCGTCGTTTGAGGCTTGATTTTGGCACCAATCCACTTGGGATGGGTCCAAAACCTCTTGTGTGGTATTGTCAGCAAATTTGGTGGGATATCATGACCAAATGTCAGGTTTTGGGATCAATATTCGTCCTCCCAATAGTCACCCAATGACCTCCCTTCTAAAGGAGATCAAGGATGTGAAAGGCGCAAATCAAAAGGTGTGAGGTATGTAAATAAAATGATAGCACTTCGTTGCTCTAAAATGCTACTTCTCTCCTTCTTTTGGGGTGAGGAAACTCACCAATTTATAGACTTGGAGGTCTCTTGAAATGGGCATGCAGAGGTACCACATGGCAATCATGCCCTCCCAAGGGGAAGGAGATTCCTCCCTGAATTAGGACTTCATGACTGACCTTACAGATGCCTCTAACGCTTCGCTCACCCATAATCCCATGCGATGAAGGAAGCGTTGGGTGGTAGATCTGAGCTACCATTTGTCAATATTTAACTTTTTTCCTATCAAACCTGCAATTCGCCCCACCCTAGAGCGAATTCAAAATTCATCCCAGGGTGGGGCGAATCCCAAATTGAATTCGTCCCAGGGTGGGACGAATACTGAGCAAAGTGCTTGAAGGTGCCAAATTGATCCCTGATATTCCAAAAACTATTGTGAGAGTGGTTAGGACTAGTGTTTGACCTTTGGGGACTGCCCTTGGGGCTGTGTGTGTAGTGTTTGCAGTCACATAATCGGATTGGTGTTGTTTTGGTGTCTACAGGAGGTCATTGGGTGACTATTGGAAGGACGAATCTTAAGCCCAAAACTTGACATTTGACCACAGTATACCACCCAATTTGTCGAAAACACTTTACATGTGATTTTGGACTCATCCCAAGTGGATTGGTGTCAAAATCATGCCCCAAACGGCGGGTGGCCTGCCCAAGCGCCCCCGCACTGTTGTAGGTCTAATCGTCCCTTTTAGGAACGATTAGGAATCTGTGGCCTATTTTTATTTTTGTATTTGATCTTTATGCTGCTTAGATAGTTTTCAATTTTGATTTCATATTGTTTTGATCAATTTTTGTCATGTTTTATCATTTTTTTGCCTTCACTAACTTGCAGAGGGCATCATCAAAATCTAGGTGTTAGAGGCCAAATTGGAGAAATCTGACCATCTAGGTCATCCCAAAATACCCCCAATTAGCTAACCCCCACTTTTACAGGAGATTTGGAGCTGTCTAGATGTGACATTTTGAGTGGTGCTATCTGGCATTTTGTTGCAGGTCTATTCGTCCCGCCCCAGAACGAACTCAAATCTGTGAGAGATTTCCTGACTGTTCCATTTGTAGTGTTTTCTTTGTGATTTCTTGATGCCCCTGTCAAATTTTTAGATCATTTGGATATATGCTAGTTATTGTTTTATTTATTCTTTGCATGCACTAATCGTAGGCTTGGGGATTGCATGTTTCATTTCATCCGCAGGTGCTACTGACTGTTTCTGGTTTCTTTGAATGCAGGATTGGGATGTTAGAGGAGCAGTAGGGAGTCAACATTTGTACACATAAGTGGCGGCAATGTTTTGGTCCGCCCATATTACATGTGGGCACGCGAAAGAAGGAATGGCATTCGTGGATGTAACAAAGAAACAAATTTAATGCTCCTCGCCCCTAAAAAGGGAGGAGACAAATTGTAACCGAATTTTGAAGTGTATCAATAAAATAAAGGGATTTTTTTTGCATTGGATTTTTGTTTGCATTTCAATTAGTTCATGCTTCCCCCATTTCATGATTTTCAATTTGTAGGATTTAACATTAAGTTTAGTTCTGTTTGTGCATCATACTTGGAGCTTTTTCCTTTTTTGTTTCCGTATCCTCGTGCTTTCAAATAATATAGGGGGCATTGAATTCCCCTGCTAGGATCTATGGGATGTTGATAAATGCTTACCTCATATGAGTGAGGTTTTTACACAAGATCAGTCTACCCTGTTGCATATTAGGGGTATAAAAATTTGTCATTACCCAGGAGAACTAGGTGCTGCGGTCATGGAAGTAGATATTGGACAAGTGTCCTTAACCTGAGATGCATCTACCTTCTACTTTGGTAGGGTCCCATAGAAAAATGAGTCCACTTGAGGTACCAAAAGTTGGTGTGTAGGCATATTCGCATTTTCTCCAAATGGTCTTGGCAACTCTCGGTGACCAATGTTCACCTAATTTGGTTTCTTGGATAAGAAATATGGTGGGATTAGAATATTTTTGCATGGCTGCAGCCAATATTTGTTTGACTTCCCCATTTAATCCTCTTCCATTCCAGGAGAGAACTTTCATTTGGAACACTTCGAGGTTTTTTTGCCCCTTTTCTTTGCTACACAGGGGGCTTGGATATTTTGGTTTCTTCCCTGTTGGAACTTATGAGTTCACGAAAAAAAGGTTTTTGGGTGCCACTGGATATATCTTCAACTATGTCATGGTTTTTTAGTTCAAAACTTGAAGGCCTGCCCTTTTTTCTATCACCTCCTAGATCCATATGGAACTTTTTGAAACTCCTTGTTTATTTTTGGCTCTATGGTTATGGGGATTCTTGGGATGAGTCATCACTATCAGTTTCGGCATTGCGGGGTTTAGATAGGGAAAGGGGTGACCCATTCCTAGTGGGTGGAGAATATGTGGGCAAAGGATTGGGGTATTGAAAGGATTTGGGAGGAGAGCTCAGGGAATCAATGCTGATGATGGGTGGGGATAAAGGGTGCAGGTGAGGAGGTGGAATAGCGATTTTCTGAGGGGGTTTGACCTTGGGGAAGGGATGGGGGAGTGGGTTTGGGATAGGGAGATCCTTTCCAGGGAGCTCCTCAACATTTATTTTATCAAAGAGACCAAAATTATTGAGTAAATTGAACTTATTAGAGATAGTGAACAGACTACTTACCTTTTGTGTATCACCATTTGAAAGGGGTAGGACTTGTTACATGCCCCTATGGTTTTGTCTTTGTCTCATTCTGGCTTTCATATTCTGATTTTATCCATGGACTAGGTGGTTCAAAGTGGGAGTTTGTCTATACTTGTTTATGATTCGGGCACTAGAATAGAATATGCCCTTGGGTTTGGCAATCAAAGCAAAATGCAGGTTTATTTTCGTATTCTAGCAATTGGCTTTGGTGGTACGATCCGTAAATTAGGTTAATGTGGTCAGGGAGCTAAGTATCTATATTGACATTAATGCATATGCGAGCTTGCGTCAAATGAGTCTGAGCATAAGTAGCTATCTCAATGGTGACCAATTCCCCAATTGCTCGGGCTATCCCTTGGAGCACATCTTCATGGAAGAAATATGCAAGTAGGTTTGGGAGCCAAACCCAAATGGGAGCCAAGTTGAATCCATGTTTGGGCATCCTTCGACGAACTTCCCTACAAGGTAAAATGAATCTAGGGTTGCATACCCTTCAATGACTTGCTGTGGTGGTTAAAAAACATCACTACCCTCAGATATAAAGGCATTTGATGCAGAAATCGAGGATTCAGGTTTCCCTTGGAGGACTTCTATAAATGAAGCCTGGCTGGTCCTCTTGTTTCCCTATGAAATTTTATCATGTGGGTCTATTCCCTTGATGTCTCCATTTTGGTCGTTTATTGTGCCTATATATATCTTGTTTTCTATTTTTCTATCTGTAGTAGCTGATGGACTCGTCGCTCGCTATCGCACCGCTCCCCGAGCTCCTATTCTTGATTTTTTTCTTGCCTACCTTGCAATTCAAATATTCACTCACGATATTTAGAATTATAAAATATGAGAACATTATAAATCCTATGTTCAGCTTCATCTCAATGGCGTTTATTAATGCTAAGCAATTTCTTCGTTGGAAGTTGGCTAAGATGAAGTAAGGAGAATAGTTTAAATTTTGATTTAAAATATTATTTTATAGTTTATCTATCATATGTTAATAGATTTAATAGATTATAATAATATTAAAAATAAGTATTATTAAATATTAATATATAATAGAATATAGGTCAACATCACAAATATTTAGGCTTTGGCTCTTTTTTAGGAGGTCCAAGGTTCAAACTATGGAGTGGATGAGTGTGTGAGGGGGTGTATGTGGTGACTATGTATTAAATTATCTATTAATAAACATAGCTCTCAACTTTACAAAGTTCGTGGTTGAGAGGAGATTACTCAACCTTTGGTTGTAGGGTTTTTTCATACTAACTAAATTAAAAAAAAATTAAAATATATGTACATAATATCACCATTTAATTATGAAGGAGTGTGAGTCTATATACAACCAAAACATAATATTAAATAATTATTGTGATAATTTAATTATTTATGAGTTAAATATTTGATTGATTTTTATGTACTTAACTTTAACTTTAATTGAAGCTTTATGAGTTTTACGAAATGATAATATTTTCTCCTTTTAAAATTGATTATTTAATTGTAGTAGTTTTTATTCTATAATTATATGTTTTTTTTAGATGTTTAAAAAATTAAATTAATGCGGTATAAATAATATAATTTGAATAATATTTCTTCTTTAATTTATGGGTTATTTGAGGCCCAAGAACGTATTATTTTAGCTTTCATAAATATATCAACATAAACATTAACTTGTGTATTAAAATTAAATCTAACATTAAAATATTAGATAAATAGTATATATTTATAACATTTAATTTGAATCGAAATATTTTAATGATCTAAAATATTTAGTTAAAAATATGATTTAATTATTTTAAATTTATATTTAATTTTGATTGGTATTTTCATTTATAAGTAGTTGGGAGGAGTTTAATTTTTAAATATTTCTTTGAATTATTTAAATAGTGATCAAGATGAAGATAAACTATGAGTATTGTTTGTTTATATAATCATGAGGTTTTTAAAAAACCTACTGAACTAGGAAATAAGTACAAATAAAGGTAAAGTAGACAGCATTAGAAACATAAATTTAGACCAAAGGTTTAAGCTTCATTATTTTTCCTTTATAGTCATAATCATATTAGTTATTAGAGATGAGACTTCATTGAAAAATGTGCTATATTTATGAACTTTATACATGCACATATGTGCATTAATAAAAATGTAGTATTAATAAGATATATTAAAGAGTGCTAGACATATTAAAGAATTTCATAATATTAATGACTAATAAGAGTATTTCTTTTTGCAAGTAGTTTCTGAAAATTTAGATTATGTAAATGATATTGTGCTTCTTTTTATATAAAATTTATTTGTGTTAAAAATGATAATATTTTGCTTTTACACTTAGATCTTTGTATACTCATAAATTATAAATATAACCAAATATAAGCCATTATGGTTGATACTACATTGATAAAATTGTCTTGCATGGTAAACACCAAATATTTTAATTTAGGGTATCACATCCTCTAAGATATATTTTGTGATGGTCAACATATCCCTCATGTTGTTCACTTACCTATTATGATAGGAACCATAATTTAATGATCTCATTTTTTAGAAGGATATTTATTGATTTTATATATATAGTGTCATTGGATAAATGTTTTTGCAACACTACACTAACCTTGATTATTTGTTTATCCCACCCTTTTCTATGATTTTTATTCTTCCTTTTTCCTATTTACATCTCAATATCCTTTTATTTATAGCTTTTAGACAAGAAGCAACATATTTTAATAGCTTAGCCATCGTTAACATGAGTAAATATATAAAGGAAAAGAATGAAATAAAAGGAGCAATCCATGTTTAAGGATTATGATTTTATCTCAATGTAACAATAAACACCTCTTATATTTTCAACATTGAATTTCCATAAACCAAAATTGGTATTCTCTTAATAGATTTAGGAATCTTTTTCCATACTATATTTGGATAACTAGTCTTTAAACATTATACATACTACAATTTAGTCATATCTAACTACTTGTTTTTCTTTTATACTATATATATATTATTGGTAAAATAGAGAAGGATTTTTAAGAAGGGTCCCCAAACATTTTACACAATAAATCCAAAACAGGAGAAACCATCTCTAGAGAGCATAGCAACAAAACCAAAAGTGGAGATGATCTTCACAAACAAAACATTACACAGAGATAAAATCTGGTAAAAGTAAGATAATAGCAACCACAACCAAAGCAGGATAAAAAAGAAAATATAGAACAAACCAATAATATGAGGGTGACTACTCATGAGGATTAACCCTCAAAACAAGCATGGTTAAATCTCTTTGCATTGTCAGTTTATTTAGGACTTCAATTAGCTTTGAGAGTAAGCTTACCATTGAATTTAGAATATTGGTAAGCTCATTCAAGGCTCCCTTATGGGTTTCCAATTCATGGGTCTAAGATAGCTGATATGCAATATTTTTTGGTTTAGGATTCTCATATTTTGGGTCTTCATACTCGATGATAATGTGAGACTTTATTTTTCTCCCCTAATCCTGGATAACTTTGATGATTGAGGTCCTAGATGAACAATGCCTTCCTTCATATTTTATAGAATTGGGAGAGTCATTTCCTTTTGACCTAGATTTGCATTACCTACAAATATTCTAGGTTGTTATGGTTTCTGCAGAGCTATTACCTTCCATGTCAAAATATTCCACCTTGAAATTTCAAAGGCCCTCCACTTCCATGGCCATAGATCAAGTTCCAACATAGGTAAGGACTAAACCGTCTAAAGTTTTTTACAACATATGCCTATAAATCCTAAGGTGTAAACCTTGATGAGCAATATAGAAAGAAGAACCCTTGAAATATCTGGCCACCAAATTTCAATAGACCTAAACAAGTATTCAGGAATATTAACATCCCTGTGTGGTTATTTCTCCTTTTAGCCATTCAATATTAAGGTGTGAATTTGGTTATATAATGAAAGAGAATGACTTATGGTTAAGGCTTGTAGAACAATTCCTTTCCATATAAATTGAAGCCTACATGAGATTGAGTTTAGGTCCATATATTTTCTTCTGTAGACCTTCAAATCAAAAATCCATATCTTGATTAAAATATCTATGCTCCAAATACACTGAGGTTGAATTACTTGTAGACTGTGTGAAGGAAATTAATCCTTAATTCTTTATCAAGCTGATTTAATAAGAATACAAAGTATATAAAGTCTCTTGTATGTGTATAGGATATTTTAATAACTTTTCCCTTGGTTAAAATATGGGAATTGAAGTTTAGAATGCATGGGGGCATTATCTTCTAACTCAATAAGAATCCAATGGTGAGGATGTTCCCTATGAGTTTGGGTGCCTCACCTACTTAAAACATTTATCCTTAATTTTTATATTAAATGAAATTTCCCTTGGAATACTTTATGGTTTATTCTCCATTTGCATAAATCATTTTAAATTTGGATGGGGTTGGTATAAGAAGTTGCCACTCTTTGTTTATTTATTTTTTATTTTTAATTCAAGTGGCTCATGCTTGGTATTGTTAATGATCAGTGTGGTTGCTTGTAAATAATGCTTAGTCGTAAATTAAAATATTATTCACAGGGTTATGCATAAAGGGTTGGAATCAAAATGTACTTGTAAAAAAATGGTGAATCCTAATCAAAATCAAGGTGAATCATGGAGAATCCTAAGAAAATCAAATCGAGCATCTTCACACCAAAATTTGGGGTATTTGAAGCCCTAAAATGTAAGGTCATATTTGGGGCCACTTTTGACCTATTAAATCATCTTATAACTTCATAAAAATACCACCATTAGATCAGGCTTAAAAAAAGCTTTTCAACGAGTACAAATATGTCTATGTTTGGAGGGCCACTTTTGACCTATTAAATTATCTTATAACTTCATAAAAATACCACCATTAGATAAGGCTTAAAAAGAGCTTTCCAACGAGTACAAATATGCCTATGTTTGGATATATATTGTGGCAAATTGACCCTAAGAAAAAATTAATCCTAAAAATTTTAGGTGAATGGGTCGACATCGAGGATCCTCATATTCGCCAATTTCCAATTTTAAGACTACTAGTATTCGCCCAATTGACAAATATTTTCCACTATGCATAACCTTGATTTTTTATATTGAAGGCAAGGAGGATCATAAATAATAATAATTATTCTAATTACATTATGTTTTCTTTAAGATGTTATCTTCATACTTATATTCTATTATGAATGCATTCATCATTAAAATTCAGGCCACTCTGATCCCTATCCATATTCAAGCCAAGAAGGAATGCCTAAGCTCTTATGTGTAAAGGCATTTAAGGAGAATGGATTTTTAGACAACTCAAGCATCTTGTTATGCGATGAATTTCATATAAAGTTGGTTGTATTTTCATTACTGGATATGTTCATTGTAAAAACATGTGTTCCATATATCCTTCATTATGGTTTGAAAAAATTCTTTTTGGGAAAAAAATGAACTATTAAATGTTATTCGAATATCACCTCTTATTTTTTAAACAAAATTATAGAAGAGCTACGTTGAAATTAATCATTGAAGGTTGTTATTTATTAACCGTCAAAGAAATATAGACTATTGCAACGTAAAGAAAATAGTTGTCTCCTTTAAAATTCTGATTATTTTTTCTTAAAAGGCAATGGTTCTTAATTTCCTTCCTTGCACGACTTGTATGTTTAGTCATTAATTCTATTAAAAACTAGTTTATTTGAAACAACAATTTCTTGTTTGTTTAGTCATTAATTCCTTTAAAATTTAGTTTATTTGAAATAATTGATTTTGTGTTCCTTCCTATATAAAAGTGAATATTCTTGATATTGCGAAGGTTGTATAAAGTATTTTATGCCAAATTTTTCAGCTGCATGATTAAAGGAAAGGAATCATTCCAGAGTTACTTTTATGACTTTAAGTAGATTATTGAATAGATTTAAAATTACTTCCAATATTTAAGAAACAAAAGGAAGAATATTTACGAATTTTATTTAATCAATGTGTAGTATGTGTTTCTTATTGTATGATAGAAATTAAAAAAAAAAATAGATTTTATTTTAAACATTACTGAATGCTTGAGTTAAAAGAATTATTTAGAATTTATTTTTATATTTCTTATCTTGGTTAAATTATTTAGATTGAATTATTTTAATTTATAGTTACTAAGTAATTGAGTTAAAAGAATTAATTAAAATTATTCAAATATTTTCTATCTTGGTTAACTTATTTTAACCTCAGTTACGACCTATAATGATTTAATATTAGATTTAACTTGAGATACCTTATTAACTTGAAGCAAAATTTATAAAATAAAAGTGATCAACTTTAAATTTTAGAATACCTAATGCCGATGGATTATAAGAAAGCAATCGTTGTCAATTGAGAACGACCATTTTATAACGAGATAGGTTAGGATGAGTAGGTAACGAGGGGCAGTATGGGATATCTCCTCTAGGATATTGTGTGAGTGGTATGGTGATGGTTTAAAAAATGCCTTATAAATGGGACAAAGCTAGCATGAGTTCTGGCTAGGCAATCCATGATAGTTGGTATGGGATACCTATCATTATTCATAAGATGTCAAGTGAAACCAAGTCTAGAGCCAAAGAAATGGTATGGTCCTATTTGACACTAGGGAAGTGGACAATTAACTAGGAACTAGGCATACATGCTAAACACCCTTACATTTGGAACAAGAGAGCCTAATTAAGCTCAAGTTCCACATGCGAAGGGAGAGGAATTATGCATCCACCCTCCAAGTGTTATGGGCCATAGAAGATAACCCTAAGCTGTGGATTTGTGCTCTCATAACATAATAAGAGGATGAGAAGATAGATCCACTAAATTGCATGATTTATGGGATTTAGCTAATCTCATCCACTTGGGAAGCCATTTCGAACAGTCATAATTTCCAAAAGTGGTATTCTATATCTCATACTGGTTAGATATTGGGTGATCACTAAAATTAACTCAAAAATTTAACCTTAGAACCAACAATTTTTTTTGATGAACCAATGAGGTAGACTGGGTTGTACAACTGGTGAGTCAAATTCAGGTTGTTACATATAGATTCATAGTTAATGAATTTCTCCATGTTCATTATCCAATCAATCAATTCTTTTAGATTTAACTTTCATTAAAATTAGGATTATCCATCTTTAGATTACTTCCCATGTTTGAGATTGCTTAAATTAATAATTGCTCCATTTTTTCTCCTTGCTCTTCATCTCAAGCTTATGAGTGACCAGTCGCATCCTCTTCACTATCACTAAAATCTTCAATATGAATATATCTATTTTGTGCAATCTTATTTGCATCTAACCTCGAAGTGATTCATCTCTGCATTTTAGCTATATCTGCTAGTCAAGGTCCAAAACCATGTGGTGTTCCTCTTCCTCATTTGTTTATCTCTTTGAAAAATTATCCTTCACTTTGATAGAAAATGATGTAGATAGGATAAGGTAATTCACTTGAGTAGTAATTATCCAATCTATATTTGACAAAAATATGCACGATAATTGCACATGCAATCACCAAAATCCAAGTTTTCTATAAAATAGTAGAGTCTGAGACAACAATGTCTTATAATGATAACTTACTATAATATTATAGGTTCCATAATAACAAAATATTATGTAGTAGAGCACGACAAGGTAATGTTATATGATGGAATCCTAATGAGATGACAATATTTCAAGATGATATCTTCACACAAGATGACAAGGTTTCTAGTGGTAAGTGAAAGCACGAGGATACAAAAACAAGAAAGGAAAGACTCCAAGCACGATGCAAAAATGAAACTAAACTTAACGCTGAATCCTACGAATTAAAAATGCATGAAATGGAGAAAGCATGAATTGAAACCCAAATGAAATAACAACCCTTCTCTTTTATTGATGTATTTCACAACTCGGTTACAATTCGCATCCTCCCTTTTCAGGGGCGAGGAGCGTTAAATCCATCTCTTGGTTACATCCATGGATAGCCTTCCTTCTTCCGCGTGCCCACATGTAAGATGGGCGGACCAAAACGTCGTCATCGCTTGTGTCTACGAATGTTGATTCCTTGCTGCTCCTCCGATGTTCCGATCCTGCGTTCAAAGAAACAAAAGATAATCAATAGCACCTGCGGATAAAACAAAGCATGCAATCCCCAAGCCTACGATAAATGGATGAGAAAAATGAATTAAACTATGACTAAAATGAATCCAAATGCTCTAAAAATTTGATAGGGGCATCAGGACATCACCAGGAGGGCACTGCAAAAAGAACAGTCGGGAAATTCCTCACCGATTTGAATTCGCTCTGGGGCGGGACGAATTCACCTGCAACAAAATGCCGAAAAGGTACTGTCCCAAATGTCCTGCCTAGAGAGCTCCAAAAGACCTGCAAACTTGGGGTTAGCTAATTGGGGGCATTTTGGGAAGACCCAGATGGTCGGATTTTCCCAATTTGACCTCCATCAATGGGAATTTGATGATGCTACCTGCAAGTTAGTAAAAGCGAACGAATATAGAAACACGATCAAAATTGTTCAAAACGAGACGAAATTTAAATGACAACCTATCTAAGCATCATAGAATTGAATGCAAAAAATGAAAATGATAGAAAGCAAAATCTGCCACAGATTCCCAATCATTCCTAAAAGGGACGATTAGGCCTACAGTAGTGTGGGGGCGCCCGGGCGGGCCGCCCACCGTTTGGGGCCTGATTTCGGCACCAATCCACTTGGGATGGGTCCAAAATCTCTTACAAGGTGTTGTCGACAAATTGGGTGGTATTCTATGGCCAAATGTCGGGTTTTGGGCTCAAGATTCGACCTTCCAATAGTCACCCAATGACCTCCTCTCTAAAAGAGATCAAGGATGTAGAAGGCACAAATCGCACAAGGATGTATGGGGAAATAAAATGGCAGCACTTCGTTGCTCCAAATTGCTCTTACTCTCTATATTTTGGGATGAGGAAACTCACCAATTTATAGACCTGGAGGTCTCTTGGGATGAGCATGCAGAGGCGCCACATGGCAGCCATGCCCTTCTAGGGGAGGGAAGATTCCTCCCTGATTAGGGGCTTCATGACTGCCCTTGTAATAGCCTCTAACGCTCGAAAACGCTCACCCATGCTCCCATGAAATGAAGGAGGCGTTAAGTGGTGGATCCGAGCTGCCATTTGTCAAGATTTGAATTTTTTCCCATCAAACCTGCAATTCGCCCCACCCTAGAGCGAATTGTGAATTCATCCCGAGGTGGAGCGAATCCCAATTAGAATTCATCCCTAGGTGGAACGGATATTGAGCAAAGTGCTTGAAGGTGCCAAAATGATTTTTGACCTTCCAAAACTATTGTGAGAGTGGTTAGGACCACTGTTTAACCTCTAGGGGCTGCCCTTGGGGCTGTGTGTGCCAATGTGATCAGTGTTTGCAGTCACATAATCGGATTGGTGCTATTTTGGTGTCTACAGATGCCCCTTTTTGGGATGCGTTGTGCAAGGCACAACGTCGAGAAAAAATAGATAACCAAAGCACTAATGATTAGGGTTTCTTAGTAACCTAACCAAATTTTGATGCCCCAAGTATGAAAAGGGCATGCATTCTTGAATCCTTGCTTCTGACGAGTGAAGGAACTCAATTCAAGTGTTAACCTTTTTCGGTGAGGTGTTACTTGAGCTTGGACATTGATCAGTCATGAATAGGCAAAGGGCGCAACCTTTTGTCTATGGGAACCTTGAGTTCATGATTCATGAATGCCAAGTGATTGATCAGCTTGTGATTATTGCTTGTTTACTGCCCCAAGCAGGGGCGTGATTTGTCTTTGCCAATGATTCTTCGAATGCATGCCATTTCCAGGATTGGGTGTGTATTTGTTGATTGGTGACTAAGTGTGACTACCCCCTCAAGCGACGAATCGATGAGGGAATGACCTACATGAGAAAAGCGACGAGTCACTTGACCCAAGATGACTTAGGTAAGGGTGCCTTCAGAGATTTATCTTTGAATGTGTGTGCAGTTTTTCGACATTTAGACCTATTTTTGGTGGGTGTTAACCCTTTTGGGGACGCCTTTCTGGAGCTGAAATTGTCAAAAATCCGTCTTCCCGTGGAGCGGTCCGGCCATGGTGGCCTTCTTAGGGAGTAGGATGGTGATGATTTATAACCCCGACATCTATTTTGGATGCCAAGAAGGTCAGGCATGAAGGCGCCTTCGTTCGGCAACTCTATTGCTATTTTTGGGTGGGTTTTGACCCTTTTGGTGACGTCATTTGGGGATGAAATTCTCGAAGATCCGTCTTCCCGTGGAGCGGTCCGGCTATGGTAGCCTTCTTAGGGAGTAGGATAGTGAGGATTTGTGACCCCGACATCTATTTTGCATGCCCGAAATTTCAAGTGCAAAAGCACTCTCATTGGACAAGTTTATTGCTATTTTTGGTGCATTTTTGTGCATTTTTTGTTGTTTTTGAAATTTGTGTGCTGAATTCGTTCTAGGGTGGGACGAATTCCTATGTAGTATTCATTCCAGGGTGGAACGAGCGCTAACCAGAGTGCTCATTCTAGGGAGGAACGATTACAGGCTCAAAAAGCCTATTTAAAGGCCAAAACTAGGTTTTGGGCTCATTTGCACTTGTTTTTTCTAGCGATTTGGAGCTCTGAGGAGGAGGTCAATTCTGCGAAGCGAAGCGCTGCAAAATTTTTCTGCCACCATGAGTGCACGAACCGGATCGAGTGGCAGAGCCGAAGCGAGACCAGTAAGTGAACTCCCTCTTTATTATTTTCTTGTATTATAGTTTTTTTTTGTTCGAATTTATCAATTTGAGAGTATAAAACCCAAGTTACAAATTAAATTTTTTTTTTTTTTTTTTTTTTTGTTTATTTATCTATATGAATATAAAACCTAGGTTGACAAATTAATTTTTTTTTTCATTTATGTTGTTTGTATCTGTACACTATTTTTCATGATTCTAATGTGCTTATTTTGTTGTCTATTGTAGGTTGTGAAGAGCCGGTATCGTGTGTCGACTATTTTTGCTGAAGCACGGGAGGCGCTAGCTGTGGCTGACTGGGAGTGGCTTGATGCCCTGGGGCTCAAGCAGGTGACTCGGTTGGAGCCAGTGATTGGGGATCGGGCCTATCTGATGGCCCTGATCAACTTGTGGGATCCTCAGACTAATACTTTCCATCTCCCAATAGGGGAGATGACAGTCACTTTGGAGGATGTCTATCGGATTCTTAGGATTCCAATAGATGGACTGTCGATCAGGACGATGCCACGGGATCAATGGACAACGGTGCTGACACGCTGCTTCGGGCACGGGGAGGAGTTGGGGGTGGATGGTCCAGTGGAGAGGGCAGAGATTGACTGCCAGATGGGCGGGATTCTAGTTTGATGGTGGTTTGAGAGGGGGTGTTGGGAGTGAGGCACGCATTGCTTATGGGCCTCATTTCCAACATGCTGCTACCTGACTCATCAGGTGCGAGGTTCCCATGGAACCTGCTGGATGTGGTCTATCGGCTGGTGGAGTGTTCGATGTAGGAGCCTTTGGTCATGAGATGGGGATAGATGCTTGGCGTAGCTCTATGGGGAGCTATATGAGGTCCGCTATCGGAGGCGAAAGGGGATCAACTATAGCTATCTATTGCAGAGCTAGGGTTGGCAGCATATAGTGGTGGAGAGACCAGGGGGGTTACCATGGATGACATGGGTGGAGATGGCAGATAAGGATATAGGTTACGTGGCTCTATGGTGGTGGTCTGAGGAGCAGGGATAGAGTCGATGGTGGGTAGGTGTTGTAGGGCACTATGTCGATGCCTTTGCTTGGCTTGCTCTAGGGGAGGTGTTCTGGCATCCCTATCGGGACTATCCAGCCTGGCTTGAGGCTGGAGAGTGGCTCCGGTAGGTACGCAGGGAGCGATGGCTGATTGGGTAGCATGGGACCGAGCAGGAGTTCTTCCCATACAATCAAGTGACATGATAGTTTGGGGTGCGCCAGGGGTTTCCTAGTGAGCCCGTGGTCTATCGATATCTAGGGGATGAGAGGACTCTGGATCGGCCGATCATCGCGCCATTGGGTGAGGATTCAGATGCGATGATCGACATCCCAGACGTGGATGACATCGGGACTACTGCAGAGTACGATCAGTGGTGGACTCTACGATGATGGTGGGGAGAGGGACCACTGGGAGGTGCGGAGGCAGTAGCAATGGGCGGGGAGGGTGCCGAGGCACCAGGAGATGATTGGGGAGCTCCTCAAGAGGATGCAGACATGGTGGAGGTGGATGACTTGGGCATGGATTTTGGGGCTCCAGACCAGTCGAAGATGCAGGATGTCCTAAAGTAGTGGGAGCCAGAGCAGGCTGTTGTTCCAGAGGTGCCTATGCATCCGGTCATGGTGGAGGACACGGAGGTAGGGGTGCGCATTGAGAATGCATGATTGGTGGAGCTGCTACGGAGGTGAGATGAGGAGTTGGGGGAGGCTTTACAAGAGAGGGATCTCTTATGGGCTTAGTTGGCAGAGTGGGATAGTGCATTTTCTGCACACCATCGGGGGGATGGGGACACCAGCGCTGCATAGGAGAGGGATCTCCTACGGACGTAGCTGGCGCAGCATGATGATGTAGTAGCTTACTACCATCGATGGGAGGTAGAGTGGTTACGATGGGAGATAGATTGGTCTCGACATCGGATGGATATGGAGGGAGAGATTATCCACCTCGATGGGCGGTTACCTGAGCCCTGGAGGTGGCTCTTCATGCCGGATGAGGGACAGTGGTACTGAGTAGTCAACATCATCTCATCGTAGGTGATTGGATGAGGGAGGTGGTAGCAAGCATGATGCGGGGGCTAGCAGCAGCCACCTTGAGGGGTCCCATAGGACCCACACCATGGGGGTAGTTCCCGTCGCACCGATCCTACGTGATCATGGTGGTCGACGCCTTAGGCTTGGGGGTTTTGAGATTTTGGATTTTGTTGCGGGGTCAGAGGACCAGCTCTTTGTAGCCTACGGGCATTTTTGATGATATATATATACAGACTTTATTTTGTTTATGCGCATGTGATGATTTGATTTTATGCATGATGATTGATGAATATGGATGTATGCATGTTAAGTTATAGTGATGAATGCATATGTTGTTGATGAATGCAAATGTTTCTAATTTATATGATATGCAAATGGAATGGATGAATTGAATTTGTGATGTTTGGTAGTCGCACCATAGACTGTGTAGAACTTTATGGCTTTTTGTCCTAGGCGATGGCTGCGGTAAATAGCTTTTTATGTATACATGTTTTTTTTTTTGGTATGGTGAGAATAAAATATAGCAAGTTGGTTTCAAATGTAGTTAAGGTTTTATGAGACTCAGATGTTTTAACTAACTAGCCATGATTGTACTTTATCTCACAAGACTTTTTGAACAAGGTATGAATCTGACTTGTTTTGGACCAAGTTATTTCACATCCCTGTGTGTGCAATTGAGTTCATTTATGTGGTGTTGGTCAGGATACCGCCAGTGCCAGATAGGTTGTCAACCAAACCTGTATTGAGGATCACCTGATTAGCTCCACTAACTCCTTTGTTGTATTTAGTCAGATTAATCTATGGTGCTATCGTAGGATACCATAAGCTAGCTCATCCACATGCAAACATTGATCTGCACACAAGTTAATGTGACAGATATATCGTCATGCGGGAGGTTTACCACCAGTGACCGATAGGCTATCAACCAAACCGGTACTGAGGTTTGCCTCATGACCTGTCGGAATGCTGAGAGTTCCAAGGATTCAAGTTCGACTCCCTTCTTTTCTTCAATTGTATTGGGATACTTGCTCTTTTGTAGTGATAAAAATCATTGTTTATTTTTGTATTATATTTTTCTTTTGAGCAAGGGATTAGGATATGGAGTGATGAGAATCACTATTTTATGTGCTTTTCTTGATGTATGCACTTTGGTTGTGATGTCAAAATTTGGATTTTTGACGTTTGCAAATTGTTGATGTTTTGCAACTTTTGAGAACTTGGGATTCTTGGGGAATTGGGTAGGGAGGATGCTTGTCCTTTTGCCAACTCTCAGCATTCTTGGGGTCATTCGCACAGGGGGATGAGCAAGATAACCATTTCGCTTATGGTGACCTGGATTGCTTTGCAGGTTTCATCTTTCGTTCACACAACTTGGGAATGTTTTATGTGTTTTAATTTGTGTTGGGATGCTACGTAACAAGGTGTGATCCAAGTAGAATTCTACCTTCGTAAAATCTGTCTGACTTGGTACAGTATGTGGCTAGAAAGCTAATGACGACTGAATGACGAAAACTCTCGATACATGAGAAAACAACTGACTATGATGTGGGAGAATAACGTGAATGGCGGTTATAGGCGATGAGCTATTGATAAAGTGAAAAAATGTAGAAGATGATGGTTTTGCCAAGTAATGACAGTCTATGGCGCTTTGACCTTTATGACCACAAATATGCAATGTGTGGGTGTGATGCGTAATGCAGCTATATGTTTTTGTGTTTTTGATGGATTGATTTGTGTGAATATGAAGATGATATGCAAAATAGAGCTCTTTATTTTTGTGACGATTTTGAGCATGCATGGAAATGAGATGCAAATTTTGTTATTTTTGATGATTTTATTGTTTTTGAATTTTCTTGTTTTTGACCAAGCGATTGCGGGAATCCTTGGAGCATTTTGGGGATTGACCAAGCGATTATGGAAATCCTTGGAGCATTTTGGGATTGACCAAGCGATTACGGAAATCCTTGGAGCATTTTGGGGATTGACCAAGCGATTACGAAAATCCTTGGAGCATTTTGGGGATTGACCAAGCGATTACGAAAATCCTTGGAGCATTTTGGGATTGACCAAGCGATTACGAAAATCCTTGGAGCATTTTGGGAATTGACCAAGCGATTACGAAAATCCTTGGAGCATTTTGGGGATTGACCAAGCGATTACGAAAATCCTTGGAGCATTTTGGGATTGACCAAGCGATTACGAAAATCCTTGGAGCATTTTGGGTTGACCAAGCGATTAAATCCTTGATTTTTACCAACATTAAAAACTTACTTTTGTTACCAAGATTAAAATCCTTGAGCTTTTGGGTTGACCAAGCGATTACAAAATCCTTGAGCATTTTGGGATTGACCAAGCGATTACGAAAATCCTTGGAGCATTTTGGGGATTGACCAAGCGATTACAAAATCCTTGGAGCATTTTGGGGATTGACCAAGCGATTACAAAATCCTTGGAGCATTTTGGGGATTGACCAAGTGATTACGAAAATCCTTGGAGCATTTTGGGGATTGACCAAGCGATTACGAAAATCCTTGGAGCATTTTGGGGATTGACCAAGCGATTACGGAAATCCTTGGAGCATTTTGGGGATTGACCAAGCGATTACGAAAATCCTTGGAGCATTTTGGGGATTGACCAAGCGATTATGAAAATCCTTGGAGCATTTTGTTTGGGCTATGGCTCTTCTAAACATGGAATGGCCACAAATGACTGATGTTCAAGGGTTCTAGTTCCTTGATTCCATCAAGAGAGGCTAGTCGGTATGTTCTAGGTCCTATTTTGCTATCAATTACATAGGGACCTAACCAGTTTGCCATGAATTTGTCCCTTAAATGGGATGGCAGACTAGAGTTCTATTGGTTTTCTTTCAAGACCAAGTCACCGACCTGAAAGTCCCTCAAGTGAACTTTCATGTTGTATGCTTTCTTAAGTCGCTCTTGATAGATACGTAAATGCTCGAGAGCATTAACGCGTCATTCATCAAGCAACGTAAGCTGGTCTAACCGGGCCTACCATGTAGTATCATCATCGATGAACTCTTGCATTGATATGCGTAGGGAAGGAATTTCCAACTCGAGAGGCATGATAGCCTCGGAGCCATACACGAGCGAAAATAGAGTTGCCCCAGTGGGTGTCCGAATGCTAGTGCGATAGGCCCATAGGGCAAGTGGGATCTGAATGTGCCAATCCTTATGATTATCTATGACTATATTTTTAAGGATGGCAACTAGCATTTTGTTTGATGCCTCTGCTTGCCCATTTGCCTACGGATAATAGGGTGTCAAAAAACTGTGCTGAATTTTGTACTTTGTGGTCAAAGCACGCACATCTTTGTTCTTGAATGACGTCCCATTATCCAAGATTATCTTGGATGGAATACCAAAATGACATATGATGTTATGCAAAATGAACTCCACAATGCGGGGTCCAGTCGTAGAGGTTAGCGGAACCGCTTCCACCCACTTGGTGAAGTACTCTGTGGCCGTGATGATAAACGTGTGATGACCTGACGACGTAGGGGAGATCTTTTCGATTAGATCTAGGCCCCACTATGAAAAAGGCCAAGCCGATTGGATCGGTTGCAAGGCCTGGGAAGGTACATGTGTCAAATTAGCATGGTGTTGACACTTCACGCACTTCTTGACATATGCGCAACAATCTCGCTCTAAAGATGGCCAATAATAGCCCATGCAAAGAATGCGCTTTGCGATGGCCATACCACTGAAGTGGCCACCGCATGTACCATCGTGCGCTTGGGCGATCGCCCAAGTGGACTCTTGTTGGTCCAAGCACCGAAGGAGGATCCCTTCATAGCTACGATGGTACAAAATGTCTCCTAACAAGACATGCTTTGCCGCTTTCTGCTTGAATGCGCATTTTGTGGCATGCATCAATCCAAGTGGGAGGTTACCTAACTTGAGGTAGTCCCTGATGGGGGAATACCAATCCTGCTGATCAGAAGCCTCGATGGTATGAACAGCCAGTCCCTCTTGAAGTTCATCCCTAGCAAAAGCTGAGCGGGAGAGAACTTGTAAGAATAGTATTGTGTTGCTATTAAGGGGAGTAGGGGAGAACAAGGACCCCCAGTTGGCGTGTTTCAGATGATCATGGATTCGAGAGAACCTATCCATGGATGGCTCAATCTGGATCAAGTGGATTCCTGGTATTAAATCAGAGCTTGCTCGCTCCATCACTGATTGCGATAGTGTTTTGACTTGAATGGTGGTCATATCACCAGAAATGTCTTGCGGGATTAGCGACCCCAAAGAGGCCATAGTGTCCGCAAAATGATTCGATGATCGAGGGAGTGCCTCGATGTCGTACCATTCAAGCTTTGCCAAGAATTTGTCCACAAGGGCTTTGTAGGCCTACAGAACTGGGCATTTGCATTGGAATACCCCTTTGACTTGGTTGACAATTAACAACGAATCACCAAAGATATTCAATCATTTAATGTTCATGGTGATTGCTATCTGAAGACCTATGAGCAAGGCTTCATACTCTGCATTGTTGTTGGTGCATGGGAAATTTAATTTAAATGACAGGGGCATAGGAGCGCCCTACGGTGTGAAGAATACTATTCCCATGCCACCACCTTGCTCACATTTAGAACCATCAAAAAATAGGGTTATGTCGGCCTGTGACTCAGGCTCGTCAGAATCTGGTGATTCTGAGACATGGAAGACCCCATCATCGGGTAGTTCTATAGTCAGAGGTTGGTCATCTTCGAGAGGAGCCTCTGCTAGTTGATCGGCTATGACCTGACCTTTTATGGATTTTTGTCCAATAAACTCTATGTCAAATTTCATCAACAACATGATCCATTTTGTCGTGCGACTACTATGATAAGTACGACTCATCATGTATCGCAATGGATTCTCCTTAGACACAACATACGTCTTGTTGCTCAGCATGTAATGGCACAAATTTTTGGTAGCAAACACCACTGCCAAGCAGAGTTTCTCAATGTATGCATAGTTAAGTTCATAACTGACCAGGGTGCGGCTAAGATAGTAAGTAGCCTGTTCCCTATGAAGTTCGTTCTTTTGGGCTAACATGGCTCCCAGTGCCACCTCAGTAGCTGAGATGTATAAGTAGAATGACACTCCTGGTCTAGGTGGTGCCAATACTAGCGGTGAAGCCAAGTATTGTTTAATGTCATCGAAGGCTGACTGGCACTCGTCATCCCAGTGAAATGCTACCCCCTTGTGCAACAACTTGTTCATTGGTCGGCACTTGTCAGATAGCTGTGCTATGAAGCGCTTGATCGACGTGACCTTTCCCTACAGGCTTTTGAGCTGCTTGATGGTAGTTGGGGGAAGCATTTCAAGGATTGCCTTGACTTTGTTTGGGTCCACCTCGATGCCCCATTTTGAGACTATGAAACCCAAGAGTTTTCTAGATGTGATGCCAAAAATGCACTTCTTGGGATTCAGTCTGACTCTATGCTCCATGAGGCGATCGAGGATCTTGCTTAAGTCATCGAGATGATCCGGGCGCAAAAGAGATTTGGCCAACAAATCATCCATGTAATCTTCCAAAGTCTTGTGCATGTAATCATGGAAGATGTATGTCATGGCACGTTGGTAGGTGGCGCCAACATTTTTAAGGCCAAAAGGCATGACCTTATAACAAAATGTCCCCCAAGGCATTGTGAACGCCATTTTTAGCTGGTCCTCGGGGTTGATACAAATTTGATTGTATCCCGAGAAACCATCCATGAGGGAAAGCATTTCGTGACCCATTGTAGCATCTACCAATGCGTCGATGCTCGACAAGGGAAAATCATCCTTAGGACTCGCTTTGTTTAGATCTCAAAAATTAGTGCATATGCGAATCCTCCCATCAAGCTTCTTGATGGGCACCATGTTGGACAACCATGGTGGATAATCCACACAGATGACAAACTGTGCATCCAACAGCTTTTGCAATTCATCTTTGACCATTAAGGCCATTGTTGGGTGCATCTTGCATAGTTTTTGCTTAACTGGCTTGACTGTCGGATCAAGCGTTAGATTATGCATGACTAGCTATGGGTCTAGTCCCGGCATGTCTTTGTATGACCATGCAAAAACCTCCTTCTTCTCTTTGAGAAGGGCAATGTAGTCGGCTTGCTCTTCGGGGGATAAACTTACCCCCAACTTGATGATCTATGGATTCATTGGATCTGAGCCGATGTCTACGTCAGTCATCTCCTCGATCGACATGTGGGATCCATCTTCCAACTGATGTGGAGTTGGGATCAAGTGGATATCATTTGTTGAGTTTAGATCATCGTTAGGAACCTCGGGTCCCTCTTCAACATGGCAGATATCCTGAGTTGGCCTAGGGGTAAAATGGAGCATTTCACCGAAAGGCCAGTACTCGGATGGGGATGGAGGGGAATTGACGTGATCCTAGTCTATGGCATCTATGTCTAGATACAATGACTATGCTAGATCGGTCGGATTGTGGATGGGGGCGGTTAAGTCAATGGAGATCATGTTGATGAAATGATTTTGGTCTCCATTACCATGGGTGTGGTTACTCGGACATCCTAGATGCTCTCTATGCTCGGGATCTGGCTCTAGAGGGACGGGCACGAATGGATCGGCCCTATGTGCGGATAGGAAGATAGGGTCTACCCTCGGCACTGATGTCACTATAGGGTCTCTGGGCAGAAGGTATGCTTCGTATGCCTAGAGTAGCGGATCCAACACTTGGTCCCACCGTGTTGGGTCTACGTACCACTCATGCCCTGGCACTATGTTTAATTGTTCAAATATGTCATTAATCTCCAAGGGGTGTCGATGCTGCATCTGTCGCATGTGATTAAGATATGTCATCTTAGTTTCATCTTCATAATCACTATCAGAGATCCAAAAGCCCTCGTTGGCTCCGACAACTGTTTGAGGTATGACAAGCTCATCCTACTCGAGCAAATTAATCTGGTCCCACCTAGGTTGTTCTGCTCTCTATGGGGGGACTTGATTTCCTTGGAGTGGCGCTTGCTCGATGGGAGCATCCAGGGGGAACATTGTCAAGAGGCTTTCTTGATAATCATCCATGGGGATCACCTGTGAGTGATCGCTATCTGATTCGAAGGGGTCATATGATGTTGGTTCATACTCTAACTCATCCTCCGAGGACCCTTCTTGACATTGTCTAGACCCTCCTTGAAAATGAGCTCTCGAGCTTTCTCCTCTCTCGAGCGAAGGGAAGGGATTACTAGAGCCAACAAGGTTGATTGTCGTTAATGGGAGATAATCCCTCAATGTATATGTGGTGTTAGGGTTGGCATATGGATCTGATGCCAATCCCCCCTTGTTGCCTATCCCTAGGCCTTGCATGTTCTCCACCAAGATGTCCAAGGGCAGGGGGTGGTTGAACCCTACTCCTGACTTGTCATATGGCATTTGGTATCTTGGTTGGCAAAGAACACGTATCCCTTGCTCATATCGGCCTAACCCATATCCGTGCCAATTGCATTGGCCAAGGTATCTCAGAGCAAAGTCTGGGTTAGACAAATAGTTGACATTTTTAGCAAAAGGCTCTTCGTCTTCGTCCTCTTGCATGCATGGTGCAACGCCATGATCAAGGCCCCCATACACAAAGTTTGTCTGGTTCGGTGGGTAGCCTAGGGGAACAATAGTGCCAATGGGGAGTCGAGGTCTCCCCATGTCCTGCATGGATTCTAGTGTGGGTGTTGCTACAATATTCCACACTAGATACTCCCCAGGCCCGTATTGGCCATTTCAACGGTGATCATTGGTGGTTGAGGGGAGGGAATGGAAGTTCTCCTTGAGTCCACTCCATGTCGGGTGGACTAGGAGCCTCGACTTCCATCCGGCTAGGCATCTCCTCAGTAGAGATAGTTGATACCGATGGCAGTGTCTCTTCCAAAGGTTTTGCCTCTTCCAGGGGTTCCTTCCCTTTGTCCTTCTGTTTGGCCCCCAAAGATGGTGTCGTTGGTGGAGGACCAGACGATGAAGATGAACCCGACTGGGATTTTGAAGAACTTGTTAACGGGGATGCCTATGGAATCGGACCCTATTTAGATGGATTTAACTGGAAATCCAAATGCGTTGATGGCAGGGTCGATTGTGGCATCAGCTGCACCGCATTACAATACTTGAAGGGTTCCAAGTCCGTCGGGACTACATGCACCTCCCCTTCAAATGTATACTTTAAACATTGGTGAGCTATCGAAGGGACACACTTCATGTCCCTGATCCATGGCCGGCCCAACAAGATGTTGTAGGCCATCTCACCCTCCAATACGTGGCACAATGTGGGTATGGTCTTTTGTCCCACTTGGATTGGTAGGACTATTGTGCCGACTCGTCGAGCAGATTGCATCATTGAATGCTCACGAGTGTAGGTGGAAGCTGTGATGTGAGATGCGGGCAACTTCAGATGTTTGAGAGCCATAGTTGTGATGATGTTGTTGGACGAGCCAGTGTCTATCAACACCCTCTTGTATGGGATCCCGTTGACCCACACGATAACGTGCAGGGGTGGATCTGCCATGTCATCAGTCACTGATCTCAATTCGTCTTCTCAAAATGTGATGACCGGCTCAGTGCATCATTTTACATGCCCCACAAAGTTGTTGAAAGAATTTGTCTCATGGGGCTGCAACTCGATGGCTTTCAAAATCTCCATTAGAGCTTCTCGATGGGGCGTAGATTGTTGTATAAGCTCGTATATGGAGAGCCTAGCCGAGGTGGTCCTCAAACTCTGAGTTAGTTTGGTCCGAAGTGTGGCCACCGGCTTAGGCAGAGGAGGTTGTGCAAGGTGTTGTTGTGGTTGCGAAGTTGTTGGCACCTCTCCTGTCGCTGCCGTAGGAGCATTCATGCTCGGATACCTCCTGTTTCGAGTCACTATACTGATCATCCCTACATATCCCTGCATGGGGAAGTTCTGTGTGACCTCGTTAACTTGTAGGGTCTTTGCCTATGGAGCATGAGCAGGCAAGGGGTCTTTGAAGACCTCCATTTGTTGATTGCTTGGTGCGACGGGATTATCCACCGCTAGTGTCTTGTTATCAATCAGGTCTTGCACCAAGCCCTTAAATTTCCAATAGGCATTTAGGTCATGTCCCTACCGCCTATGGAACCTATAGTACAAGTCCTCTCTATACCCCTTAGGCTTGGGCACGTTGGGATCTATAGTCTGAACCTCTGGCAGGTTGATCAGGTTTGCCGCTAACAAGCGGTCAAACAAGGAGTCCCTGGACTCTGTGTAGGGTGTGAATTGTCGCCTAGGGCGATGTTGCTGACCCTGTTCTTGCCTCTGATTTTCTCTATCATAGTTGTTAGGAGGCACTGCCTGATAGTTAGCCTTTTGAGGCTGTGTTGCTTGTGCAGGCTTAGGGACATTGATAGCAACTTGGTTAACCGCAGCGGGTTTTTGTTGCGTGGTCCCAGCTTTAGTGTTTTTAGTCCACTCTTTTTTCTTAGGTTTGGCTATCTCGCCATCCTATATTTTGATCTCTTCAATGATCCTGGCTTGCGCCAGAGCTTCTTCTAAGGTGGCATATTGTTGTAGCTACAATAGCACAGAGATCGATCTCAAACAACTCTTGGAGAACATCTGAGTGAGGTCGGACATAGGAGGGAGGTAGGGCAGCTTCGAAAGCAATGTCCTCCATCGATTCCCATAGGCCGCCATGGTCTCCTCCTCTACCCTAAGTCCCCCGGATGCCTTCTTCTTGGTATTGAAGGTGAAGCATTCGAGGAATGCATCCACTAACTGATCTAAGTTGTTAATGTTGTGCTTTGGTAACTGAGTAAACCAATCCGAGGTAGGGCCTACGAATGTGGTTATAAATGTTCTCAATAACAAAGCATCATTGTCCTGAATGCCGAAGCATTGGCTCAGGAACCTTGTCACATGCTCTTGAGCATCCTCCTCACCTCTAAAGGTTGCCAACTGAGGCAGCTTAAAGTGTTCAGGGTAAGGAGGTGCTGGCACGGACGGATGCACAGGATGACTATAGAGTTGGCGTAAAGTGGGCTTTTGGGGCCCAGAAGTTTTGGTCTCCATAGACTCCAAACGCTCTAGCAATGCTTTATATGCATCCAAGGATTTAATTTCTTCCTCTTTAGTTTGCTCTCATTGTGGGTTGTGGGAGACTTGAGGCCTCTGAAGGGGTGGCCGGATGGCAACTCCTCCGCCTAGGTAGGGCATTTCGGCCCGCTCTTCTTCTTGCTCATACTCCTCGTAAGCTTCCTGAGGAGTCTCTGGACGAGACCTATGACCCTGGGTGGGTCCCCGTGGAGGGTACCCATCATTGTTCCGGGGAGTGGCCTCCCGCTCAGGTCTAGGAGGTCTCAGAGGTAGCACTTGGTAAGGTCACGGAGACCTATCTCGCACCAAGGGATTATGCCTCTCATATGGTTCTGCTCTTTGGGTGTGAGGGGTTGGGACCCTCTTAGGCACTGGGTTATGGAGCAGCTCATCTGTTTGGCGCCTAATGCGCTCTTTGCTAAGGTGATATAAATGCTCTAGCTACTGTTGGTCTTGCTCAAGCCACGTGATCTACGCTTGGTGGGTGGCATGTCTGGCGACTGCCAGGTCAATTTGTTCTACCATCCGAGATCTCAATAGGTCGCTTCCCTCTATCGAGGTTGGTGGCATTTACCCGAGGCTCTGGCCTCAGTGGGTGATCATGGTATCTAGCTGGTGCGGAGGTGCATGGCCCCCATGTTGTATATTGCTCTTGAGGAATGTAATCATCTTCCTCGTGCTCCCTTTCATATGTGTGAAAGGGGCGGGTAGAGTTAGCTCACCCGGTTTGAAGAGCCTTGCGCTCTGGATTTTGTCTATTGGTTCTAATAGTGATGGGGGGCAAAGGAGGGATGCCATCATCATGTGGCCTCTCCTCATGGAAACTATGCCGCTCTAGCGCTTCATCGCGTGGTGGCCACTCATATCGAGCTTCTAAGGGAGCCTTCTTATCTATGTTGAGTGCCACGTGTAAGGACTCCTCCTGAAAGGGGCTATGATGAACGGGCGTGTCCCTCAAAGGGGTGTCCCTATAATTCCATCTTGACATGGAATGATGCGGACTCTCTTGTGGGTCAGGCCACCAAGGCGGTATGACTAAGTCCTTAGGGCTATAGCGGAGGCGACTTGTGCCCCCTTGTACACTTTCTGCAACTTTCGCCCTTGATTGGGCTTGGCTACGTGTGTACACCATGGTGGTGCTTTCCTACAAGCTATGTAGATTTTTATCTCTTTTTATGATTTTTTATGCTACACTAAACAGAAATGAACACACACACACACAAGCAGTGATTATCTCGTTTAAAGATTGAGAGTGTGTCCTAGACCTGGTTTAGTGTGTTTTTGGTTTTTGTTTTTGTTTTTTTTTGTTTTTGAAGGTTTTTGTAAAGAACGTTTAAATGCAAAATGATGGCTCTTATGGCTCCCAAAAATGGTCGCCCCTTCGATATACCATTGCCAGGCCGATATACCAACCTCTCTATATACCCGCCCTTACGTGAGGGAAACTATAGGTACGTGAGAGCAGATGGTACGTGGAACGTAGGCGGTACGGAAGGGGAATCACCCTATTTATGACACCTACCATAGAAGACTTATCCTCGTGTGTTGGGAATCACCCCAGCTACACTCGGTCAGCTTTCATCAGGATTTACGTCTAGCAACAGTTGCGATCGGGGTAATGGATGCAAAATTCAAGCCAAGGTGGTGATGAAATCCACCGTTGGTCTTGATCAAGGGCTGGGGTTTTATGACCAGTGCCTTGGTTTTTAAGTTGCCACATGGTGTGTGGGGTTATTTTTATTTTGCAAAATGGAAACAAGCAAGCGGTAAAGGAAAACTAATTTCCCTAAGCAAGCAAGTACCCTAAAACAGAAAAACTGAAGACAGAAATAGACAAGAAAAGTTTAGAATCCTTACCTCTTCTCTGCCCAAATCTTTCGGTTCTGAGTTTCTACCCGAAGACTGCATAGACAAAAATTCATCCTGGGGGGGAATGAATTACAGGACTGTATTCATCACAGGGTGGGGCGAATTCCCATTCATCCCTGGGTAAGACGAATTACAGCTCTGTATCCGCCTCCTGATGGAACGAACAACAGTCAACATGTGAAACTCGGCACCTGCAAGAAAAAAACAAACAAGTTTGGATCAGATATCTGATATTAAAAATAGAGGACAAGGTCCCACCGTGATCGCCACTGAAAGCATGAGGATACGAAAACAAGAAAGGAAAGACTCCAAGCACGATGCAAAAATGAAACTAAACTTAACGCTGAATCCTACGAATTAAAAATGCATGAAATGGAGAAAGCATGAATTGAAACCCAAATGAAATAACAGCCCTTCTCTTTTATTGATGTATTTCACAACTCGGTTACAATTCGCATCCTCCCTTTTCAGGGGCGAGGAGCGTTAAATCCATCTCTTGGTTACATCCATGGATAGCCTTCCTTCTTTCGCGTGCCCACATGTAAGATGGGTGGACCAAAATGTCATCGCCACTTGTGTCTACGAATGTTGATTCCTTGCTACTCCTCCGATGTTCTGATCCTACGTTCAAAGAAACAAAAGATAATCAATAGCACCTGCGGATAAAACAAAGCATGCAATCCCCAAGCCTACGATAAATGAATGAGAAAAATGAATTAAACTATGACTAAAATGAATCCAAATGCTCTAAAAATTTGATAGGGGCATCAGGACATCACCAGGAGGGCACTGCAAAAATAACAGTCAGGAAATTCCTCACCGATTTGAATTCGCTCCGGGGCGGGACGAATTCACCTGCAACAAAATGCTGAAAAGGTACTGTCCCAAATGTCCTACCTAGAGAGCTCCAAAAGACCTACAAACTTGGGGTTAGCTAATTGGGGGCATTTTGGGAAGACCCAGATGGTCGGATTTTCCCAATTTGACCTCCATCAATGGGAATTTGATGATGCTACCTGCAAGTTAGTAAAAGCGAACGAATATAGAAACATGATCAAAATTGTTCAAAATGAGACGAAATTTAAATGACAACCTATCTAAGCATCATAGAATTGAATGCAAAAAATGAAAATTATAGAAAGAAAAATCTGCCATAGATTCCCAATCATTCCTAAAAGGGACGATTAGGCCTGCAGCAGTGTGGGGCGCCCGGGCGGGCCGCCCACCGTTTGGGGCCTGATTTCGGCACCAATCCACTTGGGATGGGTCCAAAATCTCTTACAAGGTGTTGTCGACAAATTGGGTGGTATTCTATGGCCAAATTTTAGGTTTTGGGCTCAATATTCGACCTTCCAATAGTCACCCAATGACCTCCTCTCTAAAAGAGATCAAGGATGTAGAAGGCACAAATCGCACAAGGATGTATGGGGAAATAAAATGGTAGCACTTCATTGCTCCAAATTGCTCTTACTCTATATCTTTTGGGATGAGGAAACTCATCAATTTATAGACCTGGAGGTCTCTTGGGATGAGCATGCAGAGGTGCCACATGGCAGCCATGCCCTTCCAGGGGAGGGAAGATTCCTCCCTGATTAGGGGCTTCATGACTGCCCCTGTAATAGCCTCTAACGCTCGAAAATGCTCACCCATGCTCCCATGAAATGAAGGAGGCATTAAGTGGTGGATCCGAGCTGCCATTTGTCAAGATTTGACTTTTTGCCCGTCAAACCTGCAATTCGCCCCACCCTGGAGCGAATTGTGAATTCATCCCAGGGTGGAGCGAATCCCAATTAGAATTCGTCCCTGGGTGGAACGGATATTGAGCAAAGTGCCTGAAGGTGCCAAAATGATTTTTGACCTTCCAAAACTGTTGTGAGAGTGGTTAGGACCACTGTTTAACCTCTGGGGGCTGCCCTTGGGGCTGTGTGTGCCAATGTGATCAGTGTTTGCAGTCACATAATCGGATTGGTGTTGTTTTGGTGTCTACAATAATATGATAGAGATAAAATGACACATTAATGATATTTACTTGCATGAGAAGTTTTTTACTAGAATAGAAGAATATTTTCACCAGTTAACTCTTACTTGAGTAACACTTTATAATGGATTTGAATAGTAGTATGGTTTACCATATGAATGACAATGCAACCCATAATTTTATAATATATAATTACTTACTTGCACAATACTCTCATTTTCAATTGAATGATGTAATATTGTTTATTTGAAAAGAACTTTATTTTCCACGTGGACAACAAAAACCTTAAGGATAATTAGTTGAACAGTAGCAATTTAAACGACACTCTTAATTGAATAAAAAATGATAGGAACAATATTTTGTTTCATTTGCATAATTCATTGCTAGTATTCAAATGATAATAATATAACTTGAATGGTAAACTTGTGTTTGCCCACTTTGAGCTTCCACAATTTGAATGTCAATAATATTTGGCACTACCTCAACTACAACAATACTCTTACAATCACTCAATATGCAAGCTTGATTTGCAATGCCTCAAGAACATTTAATCCTCCTACAACTTTATTCCACAACCTGCATACCACAAGTTTATGCCACAAACAATCTGGATATATGATGTATTCTTAATCCATACATTAAATGGAATAGAGTGCAAGAAAATTGTAAATATCATTCATTTTCTTAAACTATAAATTTACAAAAGGTAACACCCTCATGCTAATTTTGTTCCCTCTTCTTTCTTTCTTTTCCTCTTTTATCTTCTATGTTTGTTGACATTCTTTCAATTATCCTCTACTCCTCTTATATTTCTATGCCTATCAGTTCATCTTCCTCTTCAATTTTCTCTCTATGCATGTTGTCTCATCTTCCACTTCATACTTGTACCTAATACTCCTCTATTCCTCTTGTATATAAACCTCATCCTACTCATCCTTCTCCTTTCTAGGCAATAAAAGGTGGAAATTACCTAGCATGTAATCATCCTTATGTGTGGATTCTCCTACATCAAATACTTATATAACTTAAGATTCCCACTATACCTTTGCTTGTTGGGCATGTTATTTCTATTCTATTTTATATTTGCTTTGGTCACTAGAGAAAATAAAACACCTTTTAAAATGTTATACTTATAAATAGATCTCAAAATGCTAAAGTTAAAATTTTACACCTAACTTTTAACCCAAATATATCTTTAACATTTGAGCCATACTCTAACACTAGTTATATTTGGCAAGTGAGAGGAAGACCCTTTATATATTGATACTGGTTGTATGCATGTATGCATTCAAATATATATAGTTGCTATTTTATTTCCCACTTAGATCCCATGTTGATCAACCACCAAGTTACCATACCAATTAATAAGCTACATGTCTATGTATACACTAGATATCATTTAAATGGGTTAAAAACATCTTCCAATATGAAATAAGAGGGGAAGGTTTGAACTCTAGTATTGTGGGAGAGACACCTCATGTTAAGAAATCTAATAGGGATCCCCACATATGAATTCAATACCAAATAGGTATAAGGGACATAAATACTCTAATAATGTAATTTAGTCTCATATAAAAAACTACATCATGTAATTGGATTAAACGATCACACTCACAACATCATAGCCACAATAGTGTTAAGTAAACCTAGGTCCCCCTTATATGAGGTTACTCCATTATAAGCCTAGGTCATATCCCCATGTGGTAGGTCTCATTGCCTCCCAAAAAATAAGAAAATTTATGGTAAGCTATGTATTATTTGGACATAATATATTGTCCATATAGAAAAATGCTACTGCCTTCTCAATACTTTAAAAAAGTATGAGCAAAAATATAAATATTTTACCTCTAATTTCATGTGTGAAATGAAGAATCCTTGAGAAACGTAAATTAGGACCCATAAAATTTTGTATAAGTTCCATAAATTTCAGATGTTAATTCATGATTCTTAATGGTCTCACTTGTAAAGTTGTATCCTAAGAGCAAGAATACTAGTTGTTGATATCCCGAATTTGTGTAACTAGATGTTGAAGTGGAATTGAAGGAATATAATTTTTTTTTTTGTATTCCTAATGTCCAACCTAGGGAGTAATCTATGCTACAACAAGTATTGACCATAGAATTTTCAATATAATTAGGTGATCCTCTTATATTCATCAAAATATTTGATTCTCTACAACCCAAAGGTATTTTGCTTCTATATGTCTTGTTTTGAAAAATAAATACGATGTCCATGAAAAGTTTAGGTTATAAAATATCCTAAAAATAATGTTCATGTGAAATACAACTTTAGTTAAAACAATATCATTATTTTTTTTTGATAAGCTAGGAAAATTTTGAATAGGGAAAGCTTTGACAAAAGTGAGTGAGTGTGTGAGGGTTTTGTAGACACCAAAACAGCACCAATCCGATTATGTGACTGCAAACACTGATCGCATTGACACACAGCCCCAAGGGCAGCCCCCAGAGGTCAAACAGTGGTCCTAACCACTCTCACAGTAGTTTTGGAAGGTCAAGAGTCAATTTGGCACCTTCAGGCACTTTGCTCAATACTCGTTTCACCCAGGGATGATTTCAAACTGGGATTCGCCCCACCCAGGGACGAATACCAATATTCGCTCTAGGGTGGGGCGAATTGCAGGTTTGACGGGCAAAAAGTCAAATCTTGACAAATGGCAGCTCAGATCCACCACTTAACGCTTCCTTCATCGCATGGGAGTGTGGGTGAGCATTTTCGAGCGTTAGAGGCAGTTGCAAGGGCAGTCATGAAGTCCCTAATCAGGGAGGAATCTCCCTCCCCTGAGAAGGCATGATTGCCAAGTGGCGCCTCTGCATGCCCAATTCAAGAGACCTCCAGGTCTATAAATTGGTGAGTTTCCTCACCCCAAAATATAGGAGAGAAGGAGCATTTTTGAGCAACGAAGTGCTGCCATTTTACTTCCCCATACGCCCCTAGTTGATTTGTGCCTTTCACATCCGTGATCTCTTTTAGAGAGGAGGTCATTGGGTGACTATTGGAAGGACGAATCTTGAGCCCAAAACCCGACATTTGGCCACAATATACCACCCAATTTTCCGACAACACTTTACAAGAGATTTTGGACCCATCCCAAGTGGATTGGTGCCGAAATCAGGCCCCAAACGATGGGCGGCCCGTCCGGGCGCCCCGCACTGCTATGGGTCTAATCGTCCCTTTTAGGAACGATTAGGAATCTATGGCAGATTTTCTTTCATTTTTTCATTTTTGCATTCGATCTCTATGATGCTTAGATAGTTTGCAATTTTAATTCCATATCATTTTGATCAATTTTTGTCATGTTTCTATCATTTTTTCGCCTTTACTAACTTGCAGAGGGCATCATCAAAATATGGGAGTTAGAGGCCAAATTGGGGAAATATGACCATCTGGGTCATCCCAAAATACCCCCAATTAGCTAACCCCCACTTTTGCAGGACATTTGGAGCTTTCCATAGGTAGGACATTTGGAGCGGTGCTATCTGGCATTTTGTTGCAGGTAAATTCGTCCCTCCCCAGAGCGAATTCAAATCGGTGAGGAATTTCCTAACTGTTCCATTTGTAGTGTCTTCTTTATGAGGTCTAGATGCCCCTATAAAATTTTTAGATCATTTGGATATATTTTAGTTATCGTTTTATTTATTCTTTGCATGCACTAATCGTAGGCTTGGGGATTGCATGTTTCATTTCATCCGTAGGTGCTACTGACTGTTTCTTGTTTCTTTGAACGTAGGATCAGGACATTAGAGGAGCAGCAGGGAGTCAACATTCGTACACACAAGTGGTGGTGATATTTTGGTCCGCCCATCTTACATGTGGGCACGCGAAAGAAGGAATGGCATCCATGGATGTAACAAAGAAACAAATTTAACGCTCCTCGCCCCTAAAAAGGGAGGAGGCGAATTGTAACCGAATTCTGAAATATATCAATAAAATAAAGGGCTGTTTTCTTTATTGGCTTTTTTTTGCGTTTCAATTCGTTCATGCTTTCCCCATTTCATGCATTTTCAATTCGTAGGATTTAGCGTTAAGTTTAGTTCCATTTTTGCATCGTACTTGGAGCTTTTTCCTTTTTGTTTCCGTATCCTCGTGCTTTCAGTGGTGATCATGGTGGGACCTTGTCCTCTATTTTTTTAGATCAGAAATCTGATCAAAACTTGCTTTTGCTTGCAGGTATCATTTTTTTGAACGCGGGACTGTTGTTCGTTCCAGTCTATGGCGAATACAGAGCTGGAATTCGTCTTACCCAGGGACGAATTGGAATGCGCCCCACCCTATGATGAATTCAGCTCTTTTATTCGTCCCATCCAGGGATGAATAGCTCTCTACGTAGTTTCAGGGTAGAAACTCAGAGCCGAAGATTTGGGCAGAGAAGAGGTAGGGATTCTGAACTTTTCCTGTCATTTTCTGTCTTCAGTTTTTCTGTTTTTAGGTTACTTGTTTGCTTAGGGAAAGTTTTCTTTTACTGCTTGCTTGTTTCCTTTTTGCAAAATAAAAATAACCCCACACACCACGTGGCAAATTAAACACCAAGGAGCTGGTCGTAAAACCCCAACCCTTGATCAAGACCAACGGTGGATTTCATCACCACCTTGGCTTGAATTTTTGCATCCATTACCCCGATCGCTACTGTTGCTAGACGTAAATCCTGATGAAAGCTGATCGAGTGTAGTTGGGGTGATTCCCAACACATGAGGATAAGTCTTCTATGGTAGGTGTCATAAATAGGGTGATTCCCCTTTCGTACCGCCTACGTTCCATGTACCATCTGCTCTCACGTACCTATAGTTTCCCTCACGTAAGGGCGGGTATATAGAGAGGTTGGTATATCGGCATGGCAATGGTATATCGAAGGGGCGACCAATTTTGGGAGCCATAAGAGCCATCATATTGCATTTAAACGTTCTTTACAAAAACCTTCAAAAAAAAAAAAAACAAAAACCAAAACACACTAAACCAGGTCTAGGACACACTTTCAATCTTTAAATGAGATAATCATTGCTTTGTGTGTGTGTGTGCTCTTTTCTATTTAGTGTAGCATAAAAATCATAAAAAGAGATAAAAATCTACATAGCTTGTAGAAAAACACCACCATGGTGTACACCCGTAGCCAAGCCCAATCAAGGGCGGAAGCTACGAAAAGTGTACAAGGGGGCACAAGTCGCCTCCGCTACAGCCCTAAGGACTTGGTCATACCACCTTGGTGGCCTGACCCACAAGAGAGTCCGCATCATTCCATGTCAGAATGGAACTATAGGGGCACCCCTTTGAGGGACACGCCCATTCATCATAGCCCCTTTCGGGAAGAGTCCTTACACGTGGCGCTCAACATAGACAGGAAGGCTCCCTTAGAAGCTCGATATGAGTGGCCACCGCGTGATGAAGTGCTAGAGTAGCATAGGGTCCATGAGGAGAGGCCACATGATTATGGCATCCCTCCTTTGCCCCCCATCACTGTTAGAACCAATAGACAAAACCCAGAGCGCAAGGCTCTTCAAGCAGGGCGAGCCAACTCTGCCCGCCCCTTTCACACATACGAAAGGGAGCATGAGGAAGACCATTACATTCCTCAAGAGCAATATACAGCGTGGGAGCCATGCGCTTCCGCACCCGCTATATACCATGATCACCTACTGAGGCCAGAGCCTCGGGTAAATGCCACCAACCTCGACAGAGGGAAGCGACCTATTGAGATCTCGGATCATCATGACCGAGGTAAGTGCATAGGAGAGGCATCCAGGCCTCCTAGGCTCAAGATGGTAGAACAAATTGACCTGGCAATCGCCAGACATGCCGCCCACCAAGCGCAGATCACGCGGCTTGAGCAAGACCAGCAGCAGCTAGAGCATCTATATCACCTTAGCAAAGAGCGCATTCGGTGCCAAACAGATGAGCTGCTCCATAACCCGGTGCCTGAGAGGGTTCCAACCCCTCGCACCCAAAGAGCGGAACCGTATGAGAGGCGTAATCCCTTGGTGCGAGATAGGTCTCCGTGACCTTACCAAGTGCTGCCTTCGAGACCTCCTAGACCTGAGCGGGAGGCCACTCCCCAGAACAACGATGGGTACCCTCTGCAGGGACCCACCCAGGGTCATAGGTCTCATCCAGAGACTCCTCAGGAAGCTTACGAGGAGTATGAGCAAGAAGAAGAGCGGGCCAAAATGCCCTACCAAGGTGGAGGGGTTGCCATCCGGCCACCCCTCTATAGGCCTCAAGTCTCCCACAACCCACAATGGGAGCAAACTAAAGAGGAAGAGATTAAATCTTTAGATGCATATAAAGCGTTGCTAGAGCATTTGGAGTCTATGGAGACCAAAACTTCTAGGCCCCAAAAGCCCACTTTACGCCAACTCCGTAGTCATCCTGTGCATCCGTCCGTGCCAGCACCCCCTTACCCTAAACACTTTAAGCTACCTCAGTTGGCAACCTTTAGAGGTGAGGAGGATGCTCAAGAGCATGTGATGAGATTCCTGAGCCAATGCTTCGGCATTCAGGACAATGATGCTTTGTTATTAAGAACGTTTATAACCACATTCGTAGGCCCTGCCTCGGATTGGTTTACTCAATTACCAAAGCACAACATTAACAACTTAGATCAGTTAGTGGATGCGTTCCTCGAATGCTTCACCTTCAACACCAAGAAGAAGGCGTCACTAAGTGACTTAGCCAGCCTCAGGCAGTATGAGGAGGAAACCATGGCGGCCTATGGGAATCGATGGAGGACTTTGCTTTCAAAGCTGCCCTACCTTCCCCCTATGTCCGACCTCACTCAAATGTTCTCAAAGAGCTATTTGAGATCGATCTCTATGCTATTGTAGCTACAGCAATATGCCACCTTAGAAGAAGCTCTGGCGCAAGCCAAGATCATTGAAGAGATCAAGATACAGGATGGCGAGATAGCCAAACCTAAGAAAAAGAGTGGACTAAGAACACTAAAATAGGGACCATGCAACAGAAACCCGTTGTGGTCAATCAAGTTGCTATCAATGTCCCTAAGCCTGCACAAGTAACACAGCCCCAAAAGGCTAATTATCAGGTGGTGCCTCCCAACAACTATGACAGAGAAAATTAGAGGCAAGAGCAGAATCAGCAGCGTCACCCTAGGTGACAATACACACCCTACACAGAGTCCAGGGACTCCCTGTTTGACCGCTTGTTAGCGGCAAATTTGATCAACCTGCCAGAGATTCAAACCATAGACCCCAATGCTCCCAAGCCTAAGGGGTACAGGGAGGACTTGTACTGTAGGTTCCACAGATGGCAGGGACATGACCTAAATGCCTACTTGGAAGTTTAAGGGCTTGGTGCAAGACTTAATTGATAACAAGACACTAGCGGTGGATAATCCCGTGGCACCAAGCAATCAACAAATGGAGGTCTTTAAAGACCCCTTGCCTGCTCATGCTCCGTAGGCAAAAACCCTACAAGTTAATGAGGTCACACAGAACTGCCCCATGCAGGGGTATGTAGGGATGATCAGTATAGTGACTCAGAATAGGAGGTATCCGAGTGTAGCCGCCCCCATGGCAACTACAGGTGAGGTGCCAACAATGACACAACCGCAACAACACCTTGCACAACCTCCTCTGCCTAGACCAGTGGCCACACTTCGGACCAAACTCACTCAGAGTTTGAGGACCACCTCGGCTAGGCTCTCCATATATGAGCTCATACAACAATCAACGCCCCATCGAGAGGCTCTAATGGAGATATTGAAAGCCATCGAGTTGCAGCCCCATGAAACAAATTCTTTCAACAACTTCGTGGGACATGTCAAATGATGCACTGAGCCAGTCATCACATTTCGAGAAGACGAAGTGAAATCAGTGGTTGATGACATGGCGGATCCACCCCTGCACGTTATCGCATGGGTCAACGGGATCCCATATAAGAGGGTGTTGATAGACACTGGCTCATCCAGTAATCTCATCACAACCGTGGCCCTAAAACATCTGAAGTTGCCCGCATCTCACATCACAGCTTCCACCTACACACTGCGAGCATTCAATGATGCAATTTGCTCGACAGTTGGCACAATAGTCCTACCCATCCAAGTGGGACAAAAGACTATACCTACATTGTGCCACATCTTGGAAGGTGAGATGGCCTACAACATCTTGTTGGGGCGGCCATGGATCAGGGACATGAAGTGTGTCCCTTCGATAGCTCACCAGTGCTTAAAGTATACATTTGAAGGGGAAGTGCATGTAGTCCCGATGGACTTAGAACCCTTCAAGTATTGTAATGCGGTGCAACTGATGCCGCAATCGACCCTTCCATCAACGCATTTGGATTTCCAATTGAATCCATCTAAACAGGGTCCAATTCCATAGGCATCCCCATTAGCAAGTTCTTCAAAACCCCAACCGGGTCCATCTTCATCATCTGGTCCTCCACCAACGATGCCACCGATGGGGGCCAAACAGAAGGACAAAGGGAAGAAACCTCTGGAAGAGGCACAACCTCTGGAAGAGACACTGCCATCAGTATCAACTATCTCTACTGAGGAGATGCCTAGCCGAATGGAAGTCGAGGCTCCTAGTTCACCCGACATGGAGTGGACTCAGGGAGAACTTCCATTCCCTCCCCCTCAACCACCAACAATCACCATTGAGATGGCCAATACGGGCCTAGGGGAGTATCTGGTGTGGAATATTGTAGCAACACCCACACTGGAGTCCATGCAGGACATGGGGAGACCTCGCCTCCCCATCGGCACTATAGTTCCCCTAGGCTACCCGCCAAACCAGACAAACTTTGTGTATGGGGGCCTTGATCATGGCGTTGCACCATGCACGCAAGAGGATGAAGATGAAGAGCCTTTTGCTAAAAATGTCAACTACTTGTCTAACCCGGACTTTGCTTTGAGATACCTTGGCCAATGCAATTGGCATGGATATGGGTTAGGCAGATATGAGCAAGGGGTACGTGTTCTTTGCCAACCAAGATACCAAATGCCATATGACAAGTCAGGAGTAGGGTTCAACCACCCCCTGCCCTTGGACATCTTGGTGGAGAACATGCAAGGCCTAGGGATAGGCAACAAGGGGGGATTGGCATCAGATCCATATGCCAACCCTAACATGACATATACATTGAGGGATTATCTCCCATTAACGGCAATCAACCTTGTTGACCCTCGCAATCCCTTCCCTTCGCTCGAAAGAGGAGAAAGCTCGAGAGCTCATTTTCAAGGAGGGTCTGGACAATGTCAAGAAGGGTCCTCAGAGGATGAATCGGAATATGAGGTGGCACCATGGGACCCCTTCGAATCAGATAGCAATCACTCACAGGTGATCCCCATGGATGATTATCAAGAGAGTCTCTTGACAATGTTCCCTTTAGATGCTCCAATCGAGCAAGTGCCACTCCAAGGAAATCAGGCCCCACCGTAGAGAGTGGAACAACCCCAATGGGGCCAGATCAATTTGCTTGAGCAAGGCGAGCCTTTAATGTCGCAAGCAGTCGGAGCCAACGAAGGCCTTTGGATCTCCGATAGTGATTATGAAGATGAAACTGAGATGGCATATCTTAATCACATGCGGCAAATGCGGCGACCATACCCCTTGGAGATTAACGACATATTCGAACAATTAAACATAGTGCCAGGGCATGAGTGGTACGTAGACCCAGCATGGTGGGACCAAGTGTTGGATCCACCACTCTGGGCATACGAAGCATACCTTCCACCCAGAGACCCTATAGTGACATCAGTGCCGAGGGCAGACCCTGTCTTCCTATCCGCACATAGGGCCGATCCATTCATGCCAATACCTCTAGAGCCAGACCCAGAGCACAGAGAACATCTAGGATGTCCGAGTCATCACACCCATGGTAATGGAGACCAAAATCATTTCATCAACATGATCTCCATTGACTTAACCGCCCCCATCCACAACCCGGTCGATCCGGCACAGTCATTGTATCTAGATATAGATGCCATAGACTGGGATCGCGTCAATTCACCTCCATCCCCATCAGAGTACTGGCCTTTTGGTGAAATGCTTCATTTTACCCCTGGGTCAACTCAAGATATCTTCCATGCTGAAGAGGAACCCGAGGTTCCTAACGATGATCTTAACTCAGCAAATGATATCCATTTGATCCCAACTCCACACCAGTTGGAGGATGGATCCCACATGTCGGTCGAGGAGATGACTGACGTAGACATCGGCTCAGATCCAATGAATCCATAGATCATCAAGCTAGGGGTAAGTTTATCCCCCGAAGAGCAAGCCGACTACATTGCCCTTCTCAAAGAGAAGAAGGAGGTTTTTGCATGGTCATACAGAGACATGTCGGGACTAGATCCGTAGCTAGTCATGCATAATCTAACGCTTGATCCGACAGTCAAGCCAGTTAAGCAAAAACTATGTAAGATGCACCCAACAGTGGCCTTAATGGTCAAAGATGAATTACAAAAGTTGTTGGATGCACAGTTTGTCATCTATGTGGATTACCCACCATGGCTGTCCAACATGGTGCCCATCAAAAAGCCTGATGGGAGGATTCGCATATGCACTAATTTTTGAGATCTAAACAAAGTGAGTCCTAAGGATGATTTCCCATTGCCAAGCATCGACGCATTGGTAGATGCCACAACGGGTCATGAAATGCTTTCCCTCATGGACGGTTTCTCGGGATACAATCAGATTTGTATCAATCTCGAGGACCAGCTAAAAATGGCGTTCACAATGCCTTGGGGGACATTTTGTTATAAGGTCATGCCTTTTGGCCTTAAAAATGTTGGTGCCACCTACCAACGTGCCATGACATACATCTTCCATGATTACATGCATAAAACTTTGGAAGACTACATGGATGATTTGTTGGCCAAATCTCTTTTGTGCCTAGATCATCTCGATGACTTAAGCAAGATCCTCGATCACCTCATGGAACATAAAGTCAGACTGAATCCCAAGAAGTGCGTATTTGGCGTCACATCTAGAAAACTCTTGGGTTTCATAGTCTCAAAGTGAGGCATCGAGGTCGACCCAAACAAAGTCAAGGCAATCCTTGAAATGCTTCCCCCAACTACCATCAAGCAGCTCAGAAGCCTGCAGGGAAAGGTCACGTCGATCAAGCGCTTCATAGCGTAGCTATCTGACAAGTGCCGACCCATGAACAAATTATTGCATAAGGGGGTAGCATTTCACTGGGATGACGAGTGCCAGTCAGCCTTCGATGACATTAAACAATACTTGGCTTCACCGCCAGTATTGGCACCACCTAGACCAGGAGTGTCATTCTACTTATACATCTCAGCTACTGAGGTGGCACTGGGCGCCATGCTAGCCCAGAAGAATGAACTTCACAAAGAACAGGCTACTTACTATCTTAGCCGCACCCTGGTCAGTTATGAACTTAACTATGCATACGTTGAGAAACTTTGCTTGGCAGTGGTGTTTGCTACCAAAAAGCTATGCCATTACATGTTGAGCAACAAGACGTATGTTGTGTCTAAGGAGAATCCATTGCGATACATGATGAGTCATACTTATCATAGTAGTCGCACGGCGAAATGGATCATGTTGTTGATGGAATTTGACATAGAGTTTATTGGACAGAAATCCATAAAAGGTCAGGTCATAGCCGATCAACTAGCAGAGGCTCCCCTCGAAGACGATCAGCCTCTGGTCATAGAACTACCCGATGATGGGGTCTTCCATGTCTCAGAATCACCAGATTCTGATGAGCCTGAGTCACAGGCTGACATAACCCTATTTTTTGATGGTTCTAAATGTGAGCAAGGTGGTGGCATGGGAATAGTATTCTTCACACCGCAAGGCGCTCCAATGCCTCTATCATTTAAATTAAATTTCCCATGCACCAACAACAATGCAGAGTATGAAGCCTTGCTCATAGGTCTTCAGACAACAATCACCATGAACATTAAACGATTGAATATCTTTGGTGATTCGTTGTTAATTGTCAACCAAGTCAAAGGGGTATTCCAATGCAAATGCCCAGTTCTGTAGGCCTACAAAGCCCTTGTGGACAAATTCCTGGCAAAGCTTGAATGGTACGACATCGAGGCACTCCCTCGGTCATCGAATCATTTTGCGGACACTATGGCCTCCTTGGGGTCATTAATCCCGCAAGACATTTTTGGTGATATGACAACCATTCAAGTCAAAACGCTATCGCAATCCATGATGGAGCGTGCAAGCTCTGACTTGACGCCAGGAATCCACTTGATCCAGATTGAACCATCCCTGGATAAGTTCTCTCGAATCCATGATTGTCTGAACCATGCCAACTGGGGGTCCTTGTTCTCCCCTACTCCCCTTAATAGCAACACAACGCTATTCTTGCAAGTTCTTTCCCGTTCAGCTTTTGCTAGGGATGAACTTCAAGAGGGATTGGTTGTTCATACCATCGAGGCTTCGATCAGCAGGATTGGTATTCACCCATAAGGGACTACCTCAAGTTAGGTAATCTCCCGCTTGGATTGATGCATGCCACAAAATGAGCATTCAAGCAGAAAGTGGCAAAGTATGTCTTGTTAGGAGACATTTTGTACCATCGTAGCTATGAAGGAATCCTCCTTCATTGCTTGGACCAATAGGAGTCCACTTGGGCAATCGCCCAAGCGCACGATGGTACGTGCGGTGGCCACTTCAGTGGTATGGCCATCGCAAAGTGCATTCTTCGCATGGGCTATTATTGGCCATATTTAGAGCGAGATTGTTGTGCATATGTAAGGAAGTGCATGAAATGTCAACACCATGCTAATTTGACACACGTACCTTCCTAGGCCTTGCAGCCGATCCAATCGGCTTGGCCATTTTCATAGTGGGGCCTAGATCTAATCGGTAAGATCTCCCCTGCATCGTCAGGTCATCACACGTTTATCATAACGGCCACAGAGTATTTCACCAAGTGGGTGGAAGCGGTTCCGCTTACCTCTACGACAGGACCCCGCATTGTGGAGTTCATTTTGCACAACATCATATGTCATTTTGGTATTCCATCCAAGATAATTTTGGATAATGGGACGTCATTCAAGAACAAAGACGTGCGTGCTTTGACCACAAAGTACAAAATTCAGCATAGTTTTTTGACACCCTATTATCCGCAGGCAAATGGGCAAGCAGAGGCGTCAAACAAAATGCTAGTTGCCATCCTCAAAAAGATAGTCATAGACAGTCATAAGGATTGGCACATTCAGATCCCACTTGCCCTGTGGGCTTATCGCACCAGCATTCGGACGCCCACTGGGGCAACTCCATTTTTGCTCGTGTATGGCTCTGAGGCTGTCATGCCTCTCGAGTTGGAAATTCCTTCCCTACGCATATCAATGCAAGAGTTCATCGATGATGACACTATGCGACAGGCCCGGTTAGACCAACTTACGTTGCTTGATGAATGACGCGTTAATGCTCTCGAGCATTTACGTATCTATCAAGAGTGACTTAAGAAAGCATACAACATGAAAGTTCATCTGAGGGACTTTCAGGTTGGTGACTTGGTCTTGAAAGAGAACCAACAGAACTCTAGTTTGTCATCCCATCTAAGGGACAAGTTCATGGCAAACTGGTTAGGTCCCTATGTAATTGATAGCAAAATAGGACCTGGAACATACCGGCTAGCCTCTCTTGATGGAATCAAGGAACTAGAACCCTTGAACATCAGTCATTTGTGGCCATTCCATGTTTAGAAGAGCCATAGCCCAAAATGCTCCAAGGATTCCCATAATCGCTTGGTCAATCCCAAAATGCTCCAAGGATTCCCATAATCGCTTGGTCAATCCCAAAATGCTCCAAGGATTCCCATAATCGCTTGGTCAATCCCAAAAACGCTCCAAGGATTCCCACAATCGCTTGGTCAAAAATAAGAAAATTCAAAAACAATAAAATCATCAAAAATAACAAAAATTTGCATCTCATTTCCATGCATACTCACCATCATCACAACAATAAAGAGCTCTTTTTGCATCTCATCTTCATACTCACAAAAATCATTCCATCAAAAACACAAAAATATATATAGCTGCATTAAGCATCACATCCATACATTGCATATTTGTGGTCATACAGGTCAAAGGCACCATAGACTGTAAGTACTCCGCCAATCCATCTTGTTCCACATTTCTCCACTTTTGTAAATAGTCCATCAAAAATAAATGCCATTCACTTCTTTTTACCATACCATAGTCAGTGGTCTTCTAATGTATCAAGAGTTTTCATCTTTCAGTCGTCATTAGCTTTCTAGCCACATACTGTACAAAGTCAGACAGATTTTACAAAGGTAGAGTTCTACTTGGATCACACCTTGGTACGTAGCATCCCAACACAAATTAAAACACATAAAAATTCCCAAGTTGTGTGAATGAAAGATGAAACCTGCAAAGCAATCCAGGTCACCATAAGCGAAATGGTTATCTTGCTCATCCCCCTGTGCGAATGACCCCAAGAATGTTGAGAGTTGGCAAAAGGACAAGCATCTTCCCTACCCAATTCCCCAAGGATCCCAAGTTCTCAAAAAAGTTGCAAAACATCACAAATTTGCAAAAGTCAAAACTCCAAAAAATTTGACATCACAACCAAAGTGCATACATCAAGAAAAGCACATAAGATAGTGATTCTCATCACTCCATATTCAAATCCCTTGCTCAAAAGAAAAACAAAAATAAATAGTGATTTTTATCACTATAAAAGAGCAAGTATCCCAATACAATTGAAGAAAAGAAGGGAGTCGAACTTGAATCCCTGGAACTCTCAGCATCTCGATAGGTCATGAGGCAAACCTCAGTACTGGTTTGGTGGATAGCCTATCAGTCACTGGTGGTAAACCTCTCGCATGATGATATATCTGTCACAGTAACTTGTGTGCAGATCAATGTTTGCATGTGGATGAGCTAGCTTATGGTCTCCTACGATAGCACCGCAGATTAATCTGACTAAATACAACAAAGGAGTTAGTGGAGCTAATCAGGTGATCCTCAGTATAAGTTTGGTTGATAGCCTATCTGGCATTGGCGGTATCCTGACAAACACCACATAAATGAACTCAATTGCACACACAGGGATGTGAAATAACTTGGTCAAAAACAAGTCTGATTCATACCTTGTTCAAAAGTCTCGTAAGATGAAAGTACAGTCATGGCTAGATAGTTAAAACATCTGAGTCTCAGAAAACCTTAAAATACATTTTAAACCAACTAATATCTTTCATCCTTGCATCGCCATCAGAAAATACAAAAAACAACATGTATACATGAAAAGTCATTTACCACAGCAATCGCCTAGGACAAAAAGCCATAAAGTTCTAAACAGTCTATGGTCCGACCGCCAAAAATCACAAATTCAATTCATCCATTCCATTTGCATATCATATAAATTAAAAACATTTACATTTCAGCAAAACATATGCATCCATCAATATAACTTAACATGCATACATCCATATTCATCAATCATCGTGCATAAAATCAAATCATCACATGTGCATAAACAAAATAAAGTCATCTGTATATATCATCAAAAATGCCCGTAGGCTACAATGAACCGGTCCTGTGACCCCGCAACAAAATCCAAAAGCTCAAAAACCCCAAAGCCTAAGGCGTCGGCCACCATGATCATGCAGGATCGGTGCGATGGGAACTACCCCCCATGGTGTGGGTCCTATGAGACCCCTCAGGGTGGCTACTGCTAGCCCCCGCATCATGCCTACTCAGCCCCCTCATCCAATCGCCTCGTGTCGAACGTAGGGACCTACCCATAGAGGTGGCTAATCTCTACCTCTAGCTCCAACCCTTCGCACAAGTCCATCTCCTGTGATACGTAGCCAAGTTCTCATCACATTGCACCAAGGACCTCTTCCTCTCTGCTAGCTAAATCCATAGGAGATCCCTCTCCCATGCAGCATCGGTGTCCCCATCCTATCGGTGGTACAACCCATGCATTTTCCCGCTCTACCAGCTACATGCAGGAGATCCCTCTCTGCAGAGCATCCCCCAGCTCCTCATCTTGCCTCCATAGTAGCCCCTCCAATCATGCATTCTCAGAAGTAACCCAGACTTCATGTCCTCAAACCATCCCGAGGCATAGGCATCTCTGGAACAGACCTGCTCCAGCTCCCACTGCTCGTGACGTCCTACATCTCCGGCTGATCCGGAACCCCAAAATCCACATCCACATCATCTACCTCCACCATGTCCGCATCCTCCAGAAGAGCTCCCCAATCATCTCCTGGTGCCTCGACACCCTCCCCCTACTGCTACCTCCATGCCTCCTAGTGGCCCCTCTCCCCGCCATCGCCATAGTATCCACCACTGGTCATACTCTACGGTAGTCCCGAAGTCATCCATGTCATCGGGGACGTCAATCATCACATCTGAATCCTCACCCAATGTGCATGATGACCGCCGGTCTAGAGTCCTCTCATCCCCCTGGCGTCGATAGACCACGGGCTCACCAAGCAACCCCGGCGCACCCCAAACTATCGTGTCACCCGACTATAAGGGAAGAACTCCTGCTCGGTCCCATGTCGCCCAATCAGCCACCGCTCCCTACGTACCCATCGGAGCCACTCTCCAGCCTCCGACTAGGCTGGACAGTCCCGATAGGGGCGCCAGAACACCTCCCCTAGAGCAAGCCGAGCGAAGGCATCGACATAGTGCCCTACGACACCTGCCCATCCGTGACTCTATCCCTGCTCCTCAGACCACCGCCATAGAGCCACGTAACCTATATCCTTATCCACCATCTCCACCCAGTCATCCATGGTAACCCCACTGGCCTCTCCACCGCTATGTGCTACCAAGCCCAGCTCTACAACAGATAGCTACAGCTGATCCCCTTTCACCTCCGATAGTGGACCTCGTATAGCTCACCATAGAGCTACACTAGCAGTGTCTATCCCCATCTCATGATCAAAGGCTCATGCATCGAACACTCCACTACCGATAGACCACATCCAACAGGTTCCATGGGAACCTCATGCCTGACGAGTCAGGTAGCACATGTTGGAAATGAGGCCCATGAGTACTGCGTGCCTCACTCCCAACACCCCCTTCTCAAGCCACCATCGAACTAAAATCCCACCCATCTGACAGTCAACCTCTGCCCTCTCCACTGGACCATCCACCCCCAACTCCTCCCCATGCCCAAGCAGCGTGTCAACACTGTTGTCCGTTGATCCCATGTCGTCCTGATCGGTAGTCCATCTATTGGAATCCGAAGAATCCGATAGACATCCTCCAAAGTGACTATCATCTCCCCTATTGGGAGATGGAAAGTATTAGTCCGAGGATCCCACAAGTTGATCAGGGCCGTCAGGTAGGCCCGATCCCCAATCACTGGCTCCAATCGAGTCACCTGCTTGAGCCCAAGGGCGTCAAGCCACTCCCAGTCAGCCACAGCTAGCGCCTCCGTGCTTCAGCAAAAATAGTAGGCACACGATACCGGCTCTTCACAACCTGCAAAAGAAAACAAAATAAACACATTAAAATCATGAAAAAAAGTGTACAGCTACAAATAGTATAAACAAAAAACAAAATTAATTTGTCAACCTAGGGTTTTATACTCTCAAATTGATAAATTAAAACAAAAAAATTCAAAAATTACAAAATTAATTTGTCAACCTAGGGTTTTATACTCTCAAATTGATAAATTAAAACAAAAAAATCAAAACTTACAAACTTAGTTTGTCAATCTAGGGTTTTTAACTTTACATTGATAAATCAAACACAAACAACAAAAATGACTAAGGTTGAGCGAATTTTTTACCACAAAACTACGTTTAACACTAAGTTTTTAAGCTCAATTTTACCATAAGTTTTTAAACTCAGTTTTGATCTTTGTTTAACTAGGGTTAGCCTACGTTTTTAGCTAAGTTTCAATTTTTGTTAGCCTAGGGTTTCTGTTAGTTTACAAAAAAATGAACACAAACAAACATGGTTTCCACTAGGATTTCAACCTACATTTTAATGAAGCCATACCAAAACAAATAAACACATTCATTTCACTAAGGTTTTTCATTTTTACATTTGAAAAACAAAATACAAAAAAGAAGCGAAAAATAACTTGCGGTTTTAAAACTATAATACAAGAAACTAATAAAGAGGGAGTTCACTTACTGGTCTCGCTTCAGCTCCGCCGCTCGATCCGGTTCATGCACTCATGGTGGCAAAAAATTAGCGCTTCGCTTCACAGAATTGACCTCCTCCTCCTCGAGCTCCAAATCGCTAGAAAAAACAAGTGCAAATGAGCCCAAAACCTAGTTTTGGCCTTTAAATAGGCTTTTTGAGCCTGTAATCGTTCCTCCCTGGGATGAGCACTCTGGTTAGCACTCGTCCCACCCTGGAATGAATGCTCAATAGGAATTCGTCCCACCCAGGGACGAATACAGAGCAAACATTTCAAAAACAACAAAAATGCACAAAAATGCACCAAAAACAACAATAAAATTGTCCAATGAGAGTGCTTTTGCACTTGACATTTCGGGCATGCAAAATAGATGTCGGGGTCACAAATCCTCACTATCCTACTCCCTAAGAAGGCTACCATAGCCGGACCGCTCCACGGGAAGACGGATCTTCGAGAATTTCATCCCCAAACGGCATCACCAAAAGGGTCAAAACCCAACCAAAAATAGCAATAGAGTTGTCGAACGAAGGCGCCTTCGCGCCTGACATTCTTGGCATCCAAAATAGATGTTGGGGTTACAAATTGTCACCATCCTACTCCCTAAGAAGGCCACCATGGCCGGACCGCTCCACGGGAAGACGGATTTTTGACAATTTCAGCTCCAAAAAGCGTCACCAAAAGGGTTAACACCCACCAAAAATAGGTCTAAATGTCGGAAAACTGCACACACATTTAACGCTAAAACATCTAAAGGCACCCTTACACAAGTCATCTTGGGTCAAGCGACTCATCGCTTTTCTCATGTTGGTCATTCCCTCATCGATTCGTCGCTTGAGGGGGTAGTCACACTTAGTCACCAATCAACAAATACACACCCAATCATGGAAACAACATGCATTCAAAGAATCATTGGCAAAGACAATCACGCTCCTGCTTGGGGCTAGTAAACAAGCAATAATCACAAGCTGATCAATCACTTGGCATTCATGAATCATGAACTCAAGGTTCCCACAGACAAAAGGTTGCGCCCTTTGCCTATTCATGACTGATCAATGTCCAAGCTCAAGTAACACCTCACCGAAAAAGGTTAACACTTGAATTGAGTTCCTTCGCTCGTCAGAAGCAAGGATTCAAGAATGCATGCCCTTTCCATACTTGGGGCATCAAAAGTTGGTTAGGTTACTAAGAAACCCTAATCATTAGTGCTTTGGTTATCTATTTTTGCTCGACGCTGTGCCTTGCACAGCGCATCCCAAAAAGGGGCATCTGTAGACACCAAAACAACACCAATCCGATTATGTGACTGCAAACACTGATCGCATTGACACACACAGCCCCAAGGGCAGCCCCAGAGGTCAAACAGTGGTCCTAACCACTCTCACAGTAGTTTTGGAAGGTCAAGAGTCAATTTGGCACCTTCAGGCACTTTGCTCAATACTCGTTCCACCCAGGGACGAATTCAAACTGGGATTCACCCCACCCAGGGACGAATACTAGTATTCGCTCCAGGGTGGGGCGAATTGCAGGTTTGATGGGAAAAAAGTCAAATCTTGACAAATGGCAGCTCAGATCCGCCACTTAACGCTTCCTTCATCGCATGGGAGTGTGGGTGAGCATTTTCGAGCGTTAGAGGCAGTTGCAAGGGCAGTCATGAAGTCCCTAATCAGGGAGGAATCTCCCTCCCCTTGGGAAGGCATGATTGCCAAGTGGCGCCTCTGCATGCCCAATTCAAGAGACCTCCAGGTCTATAAATTGGTGAGTTTCCTCACCCCAAAATATAGAGAGAAGGAGCATTTTTTGAGCAACGAAGTGCTGCCGTTTTACTTCCCCATACGCCCCTAGTTGATTTGTGCCTTTCACATCCGTGATCTCTTTTAGAGAGGAGGTCATTGGGTGACTATTGGAAGGACGAATCTTGAGCCCAAAACCCGACATTTGGCCACAATATACCACCCAATTTGCCGACAACACCTTACAAGAGATTTTGGACCCATCCCAAGTGGATTGGTGCCGAAATCGGGCCTCAAATGGGGGGGCGGCCCATGGGCGCCCCCGCACTGCTGCGGGTCTAATCGTCCCTTTTAGGAACGATTAGGAATCTATGGCCGATTTATATTTTTGTTATCTTCTTTTTTTGCATTTGATCTTTATGTTGCTTAGATAGTTTGCAATTTTGATTTCATATCGTTTTGATCAATTTTTATCATGTTTCATCATTTTTTCGCCTTTACTAACTTGCAGAGGGCATCATCAAAATCTGGGTGTTAGAGGCCAAATTGGGGAAATATGACCATCTGGGTCATCCCAAAATACCCCCAATTAGCTAACCCCCACTTTTGCAGGAGATTTGGAGCTGTCCAGATGTGACATTTTGAGCGGTGCTATTCGGCATTTTGTTGCAGGTATATTCGTCCCGCCCCGGAGCGAATTCAAATCGGTGAGGAATTTCCTGATTGTTCCATTTGCAGTGCCTTCTTGGTGATGTCTTGATGCCCCTGTAAAATTTTTAGATCATTTGGATTCATTTTAGTCATCGTTTTATTTATTCTTTGCATGCACTAATCGTAGGCTTGGGGATTGCATGTTTCATTTCATCCGCAGGTGCTACTGATTGTTTCTTGTTTCTTTGAACGTAGGATCAGGACATTAGAGGAGCAGCAGGGAGTCAACATTCGTACACACAAGCGGCGGTGATGTTTTGGTCCGCCCATCTTACATGTGGGCACGCGGAAGAAGGAATGGCATCCATGGATGTAACAAAGAAACAAATTTAACGCTCCTCGCCCCTAAAAAGGGAGGAGGCGAATTGTAACCGAATTCTGAAACATATCAATAAAAGAAAGGGCTGTTTTCCACATTGGCTTTTTGTTTGCGTTTCAATTCGTTCATGCTTTCCCCATTTCATGCATTTTCAATTCGTAGGATTTAGCGTTAAGTTTAGTTCCGTTTTTGCATCGTACTTGGAGCTTTTTCCCTTTTTGTTTTCGTATCCTCGTGCTTTCAGGTTTCATCTATTTTGAGTGCAAGTTATTCTAGAGTTTTTTTTTTTGGGACCTTTGGGTCCTACCAGCTAACATTTTTGTGGTTTCTGCTCAAGATTTTAGCAGGATATGTTGTAGGGGGCCCTATATGGGTTAGACATATATTTTTCAATAGATATTCATTTGGTGAACTTGATTGACAATGAATTCCAAATTTTTGCATAGAAAAAAGTGAAATCATATATTTTCTCAACATATAAGGCATGGATTAAAGAAATATCGAAATAAGTTTCAAGAAAATGATCAAAAAATGGTTCATATCTCAAGTGAATATAATGCTAAAGATCACCGCAAAAATAAATCCACTGTGGAAACCTCTTTCAAGGGAAAGGATTTCAAAGACTCGACCCTAAAAATAAAGTTTAGGGATGTTCTCCATGGTGGATAACCTTATCCTAATGCTAACACTAATGAGAATGCCTAAGATTGATCCTAGGAAAACTGAGTTGGGATATCTTAGGGATACTAATGGAACTTTAATCGTTAAGCTAGATATGGGTGTCATTTATACTAGAATAGAATATCTAGAAAGAAGAGAACTAATTTATCATTTCTTGGGTTTTTTTTAGCCTATCTACTTTTAAATTTTGGGTTGCAAAAAACTGAAAAAAAAAAGGTTACAAATCTCTATTTATCCAAATGGTTATTTTCTTGTTTTATTTGCTAATAATGAATATAAAGAGAAAATATTTCAAGGGGGTACCTAGTTCTTTGGAAGATCTGGGATTTTCATGAACCCTTGGCATACTAAATTTAAAGCCAAAGAAGAGATGTCTTCTACAGGTCCTATCTAGGTTAGACTCTTTGATCTCCTATTTGAATTATGGAATTTGATTATTTTTTCTTCAATTGGAATTTTTTTGGGAACTTTTATGATGACTATTGATTGTATTAAAAAATTGAACATATTATTTATACTCAAATTTGTGTTCTAATGGATTTTGACAAACCCCTACATGAAAATATCTCATTACAATTTGAAGAGGATACTTGGGAGCAAGTGGTGGACTATGAGAACATTCCTTTTTGTTATAGAATTTTCCATGAATATGGGCATTTGGCTAGTGTCTGACCAAATAAAATTATATATCAAAGAAAGAGGATATAAACTTAGCAGATTTCAAAATACCTAAGAAAAAGAACACTGAGAAAAAAACTAGTTATGAAGGATCAATCAAAGTTATTAGCTAATATGTTTGAAATTCTTTCCACAAATGATGTCCCAGGTGAGGAAGAGGAAATAATGGAGATAAAAATATTAGAAACACAATTTAAAGATGTAGGGAAAGACTCAGAGACAAACCAACAAATTAAAGATTTTCAAAAAGAAAAAAAGGAGGAAATATACACAAGAAAAACAATCTTTTAAATGTTGGGACTTCAAATAATACAGGTCCCAAGATAGACTATGTTGAACATTCAAATAACACTTTGGATTTATACATGCAATATTCAAAGTTAGAAGCCAACTTAGATTCAATTGGAGTAAGTCAAGAAATAGGGTAAAAAAACTAAATATGGATTCCAACCAAAAGGTAGGTTGTAAGACCAATCAACATCATATGGTAAAAGAAGGTGAAAAGCTTTTAGAGGAAGGTAATATTACTGCCCTTACAAAAAAATTTAACCCTAGTATTAATGAATATCATCACTTGGAATATTAGAGGACTCAAAGGGAGTATTTCAAAACAAAAAAAATTAGAAGAATGTTTTATACAAACTATCCACATCTTGTTTTCATTCAAGAAACAAATATTTCAATAGAGTAAATTGATTCAATTGCTCGTAAAATTTGGCCAGCTAGAAAAGTTGCTTCACTTAGTTCCCAAGAGACTTATGGTGGCATTGCTTGCCTTTGGGACCCAAAATAGGTTGTTATTCACCATATGGTTGGCAGCTGGTGTCTTTTAGCTATATCTATTAAAAGTAGACATTCTAACCAGATTATGATTTTTATAGTGGAAGGATATAACTTATATTATCTCTCATTTTCTTGAGTCTTGGATATTTATCGGAGGATATTTCAATACCATCATCTCTTTGGATGAGAAAATGGAAATTTAGACAAAAGTGCTAACCTCATGAGTGAATATATTGCAAACCTTCATCTTGTGGACATCCAACCAGATAATGGCCTTATGACTTGGTCTAACAAAAGGCACGGCTTAGGTTGTATTATGGAGAGATTGGATAGGTTCTTTTTATCTAAAAATTTCTTAATCCATGATCACATTCCTAAGGTGAAGACTCTTAACAATGCTAATTCAGATCACTAGCTAGTTATGGATATGAGTTTCTGGCCTTTTGTTTTTATTTAATGTAGCTTAGAGGCATTACCTTCAAACCCTAAGTGCAACAATGGTGGAAGGAATGTAAACCAAGGTATGGGACTAATATTTTTTATTTTACCAAAAGGTTGCAATACATTAAATTCAAAATCAAGATTTAAAATTAGAAGAAGTTTGGAGATGTCCAGCAAACAACATGAACTTATAGCTCATATTGAAAATTTGAATAAGAAAATCCATTTAGATGACCTCACAAAGAGTGGAATTACAAATGAAATTAGACTCACTACTAAGTTAGAGGAATGAAAAAAAAAACTCTTATAGAATCAAAAATCTACGATCCAATCGCTCAAAGAAGGAGATCGGTACACATATTTCTTCCACAAATCTCTTCTAGATTAAATATATCACAACTTTGTTTCTTCCCTGAAATATGATTCTAGAGATGTTGTCTAGACTTCGTATGGCATGAACTCTATTGTTGTAAATTACTTTTCTAATATGTTTGTTGTTGCTCCTATTGACTTGGCTTCTCAACACAATATTCTTCAAGCAAACCCTACTCGTATCAATTCTAAGGAGAGCTTTATTTTGACTACTCAAGTTACTATCAATGAGCTTCAATGGTGGTTTTTAAAATGTAAAAATGAAAAACCCCAAGTCCTGATGGTTTTCCTATTGAGTTCTATTAAGAGTTTTACGATATTCTTTATGTTAATTTAATAGAGATGGTGGAAGAATCTAGGAAATCCAAAGAAATTTTGAAGGTTATCAACAAAACTTATATAGCTCTTGTTCCAAAATCTTAAGAGGTAAATCATATATTAGCTTTTAGACCTATAGCTTTATGTAATGTTCACATAATAATTACAAAGATCATGGCAAAAATATTGAAGCCTCTTTTGCATAACATTATTTCCATTTAACAAGGGGGTTATGTTGAAGGGTGTCAAATAGTGGATGAGATAGTTCTTGCTTAGGAAGCCATCTATTCCATGGAAATGCAAAAATGTCCATCTATGATCATTCTTTTAGATTTATCTAAAGCTTATGATAGAGTGGATTGGATAGGGGGTTTGGTTTCCAATCTATTATTAATAACAATAAGGCTTTAGCTACTAAATTGTATTCGAGGATTTTACATAACCCCAATGCTCTTTGGGCCAAGAATATTCATGCTAAATATGCTAAGAACAAAAGTCTTGAAGATCTTGTTCACTATCAATTGCCTACCAAAGGTTCTCCCATTTTAGAGGTTCTTAAGACTGGTGAGGAATTTCATTAAGAAAAAGTTATTTTCGATCATTCATAATGTTCAACAGGTAAATTTTTGGATAGATTCTTTGGATGGTCACTAGCCTTTGATAACTTGTTTCTTGATTGGAGGCCTTGGATGGAGGAGATTTATAGGATAAATATTTCTAATTGCTATCGGTACCATACTAGTAATTAAAATATTGGTATATATTGAATCTCTCTTGAAGAGTGGTCTATTCAAATGCTATAAAGGCAAATAAAAGATATCCAAAATATCCTTCATATGAGATCTCTCTCTTGGTCCCATGATAAATACTGTTTTGGATGGAACAACACTACTAAGGGTGAGTATTCAGTTGCTCAAGGTTATTTGGCCTTATGCCATATTAATACCAACCAATCATATAAGATATTTACTCAATTTTATGCTCAAAATATCTAACCTAAGGTGAGGTTCTTTACATGGATTTTATTGCAACGTAGGGTTCTTATTGGTGAGCAACTTATGAAATGTGGTTTTCATGGCCCGTTTAGATACAAAATGTGTGGAGAGAATATGGAAACTCTCAACCATATTTTATTGAGTGTACCTTAGCATATTAGCTATGGAGGAGAATGACCATATTAATTGACTTACAATGGTCCAAGTTTTTTTTACTTTTGAATAGATTTGGAGGGATTGGCCTAATCAAGAGGGTGCTAATCACTTTATTAGGTAACTAGTTTGGATGGGTTCTACCATCCTACCTTGGATATATGGAAAGAAAGAAACAACCATATTTTCAATCAAGAAAGAAAGGACATTCACCATATCTAGCAAAATATCATTGCCAACATAGTTAAATCAGTATATCAAATCCATAAACACCCCCAGAACTCCCATAAAAAATGGGATCAAGTGATGCAAAGATTGAATATTATCTATTTTAAGGGTAACCAACTTAAATGGAATGTGAGTAATCCAAGTATGGATAGAACAAGGAATTGGTAGCCTCCTCCTAAGGATTTTGGAAAAGTCATTATCGATGGAGCCTCTAGGGGGAACCTGAGAAAATCTAGTGTGGGAGGAATTGGTAGACTTTCAGATCGTTCCCTAGTTTTCACTTTTGCTAAGAATTTGGATATCCTTTCCATTTTCCTTGTTGAGGGATATGGTATCCTTAAAGACCTTCGAGAGACTACTAATATCATATGGAAAAAGGTGTTGGATGAATCTGACTCTCAAGTCATGATTAATTTGTTGAAGACTCCTATAAGAATCATAAGTTTGATTAGAGAATAAAAATAATTGTTGAGAAGATTCAATTAATCCATATGGGATTTTTAAAAGTTGAACACAATCATGTGGTCATAAAATAGAACATGATTGTTGATGCTTTAGCTAATTGGGTATTGGAAAAAGGTGATCTAACTTACTATGACCACCCTCCCAAATGTTGGGATTCACATATAAGAGAAGCTCTTCTTTCTATCACTTCTTTGGATGGCTCCAGTACTAGAGGTACCTAGTTCCTATTTTTATTGTTTTTGCTTCTCTTTTGTTCGGTCAGGGTATTTTAGCCCTCTTGGTCAAAGTGATCATTCTTATGTTTCCTTTGTTGATTCTTGCATGAATAGCATTTTGGCATAGAAAGGCCAAACTTATTTTCTATTTTTTCCTCCTCCTTTTTTTTCGGTATGTGTATTGTTTTGTATTGTTTTTGTTCAATTTAATTATTGTGTTTTTTGTGTTTTTGATTTTTTTTGTGTTTTGTATTTTTATTTTTATTTTTGTGTGTATGTGTTTTTTTTGTTTGTGTGTTGTTTTGTTGTTTTTGTGGTTTTTTGTGTGTGTGTTTTTTGTTTTCTTGTTGTTTGTTACGTTTTTTTTTTATATATTTGTTTTATGTTTTTTGTTGTATTTTATTGTCATTATGTTTTTGTGTTTTTTTTGTCGTCTTTTGTTGTTTTTGTGTTTTAGTTGTTTTTTTTTCTTGTTTGTGGTTTTTGTATTTATTTGTTTTTATTTTTGTTGTTTTAAACATGATCTTTGAATTTTTCAAAGGGGGCAGGTCAGATGCAAGATCTAAACATTTTTGGTGGAATAAATACCCCTATATTTTTAAAACTTACCTGAAAATAACATTGATTTAAAATGTTTAAAAAAAACATCATTAAAAAAGTATTTTCTAAATCAAATGATCCAGATATCTACTCTACTATCATAAATTGTATATAAATTCATAATTAAAAACAAACAAAACTAACACATCACCCGAAGATAAATACATATTTTTAGAACAATTAAAATAAAAAGTATTGTTGCTTGCTTCAAAAGAATGAAAGATACAAAATAACTTTCGAGTAAAACATATACTACCCAGGTATAAAATCACAAATCGTAATGACCCTAATAAAGCCCAAACATAAAATTTGCTGCTCCTTCGGTGGCTCTTCAAAATTTGGCTTTCCCTCTTTCCTCCCCTTCGTTGGTGCCTGTGGTTACGGAGGAGGAGTTGGTCAAAACATTGTGTTCAAATATTTCAATGGAGAATTATAATAGGCTATAGGTGGACTTGTTTTCGAAAGTCAATCTGATGGAGGGTTGTATCCCCTTAGAAAACTCTTTTGATTGTCTAAATGCTCTGGCAGAAGACTTGGGTCCATCATGCTCTAAATATCAGATGGCGACCCTGGTGGGGTCCTCAAGGATATGCCCACAATCCTCGGTGGGTCATTGTCTATCCTTCTCTCTTGGTATGACCAATCATGTGGATGGTTGTCCCCCCTCTGTGGTAAGAAACAAAGCTTTAGTGATGGATGTGGCTCTTGCTTCCTTGTATCCTCAACTGGTGGTAATGGAGAAGGGCTCTCCTGACCCTAAAACTCATAGTCATAGAAGACGTTTTATGGATTTTGGAAATTCCTATAAACTTGGAAGGCATGTGTCTAAAGTAAGCAGGAAAAGAAAGGCCAATGACTCTATGGCCAATGAAGGTCAATCTAGACTAGTTCTAAAAATTGGTGAAGGTAAATAATGATTGATCTTGGATGGTTTCTTGAGCTCGTCAGTAGGTGTTGGAGATAAAGTGAGTTCCCCTTCCCATGAAAATATGCTCATGGAACATAAGAGAGCTTAATAGCTCCTCTAAGAAGCGCTTATTGGTGTCCCTAAGAAGAGAATTGGCCCCTGATCTATTATGCATTCAAGAATAAAAGCTTGAGGCCGAGTCGTGGAGATCGATCCAAAGGTCAGTATGGAAGGACTCAAGTTTCATGGCTAGTGAAGCTGTGGGAACAACGGGTGGACTCCTTTTTTTTGGAATTCACATAAATTTGATGGGCATGTAATCTCTACTTCACATAGAGTGATAAATATTCTTTTTTTGTGCAATAAAACCCAAAGGTGTTGGATATTTTAACTTCCCTCTATATCCTTCGGAGAGAAGGGGTGGAAGTGGCCCTAAAGATCGTAGTCTTGCTGACCTGACAAATTTCATATCTTTTGCAGAATTATGAGACATGGATTTGAAAGGGGGGCATTTTACATGGAGTAATAGGAGGTTGGGTAATGGTTTGATCCTGAGCTAGTTGGACAAAGCACCAGTTTTGTCTAGAAGTCTCGATTTATTTGGGTATGCAGTGCTTTCCACCTTGCCCAAAGTGGGCTCGGATCATAATCCTCTCCTTTTATAGACTGTTGAAAACTCTTCTTTTGTTCCGAGACCCTTCCGCTTTGAAGCAATATGGTGCAACTTCCCTAACTTTGAAGATTGCATGAAAAAATGGTGGGATGAGGAAGCGTCGAGATCGAGCCTTTTTAAAATTACCTTCAAAATTTGAAGGCTTCGTCATCAATTAAAATGGTGGAACAAGAACGTGTATGGTAATATCTTTAGGGAGCTAGAAGCTTTAAAAAAGGTCACTAAAATAGAGAAAAATATTGAGTCACAGGGACTCGATGAGGTGTTATTAAGGGAGGAAAGGGAGTGCTTAGCCAATTATCATAACAAACAAGCGGATATCGAGTTGCACTGGAAGCAAAAATTGTGAGAATTATGGCTAAGAGAAGGTGATAATAATACGTGATTCTTTCATACGTCCACCATGCGGTGGAGTAGGAATAGAATAGTGGAGATTATTAAGGAGGATGGCAACTCTATCAGGAAGAGCAAGGAAATTTGATTTGAGGTTGTCAATTGTTTTAATTCTCTTCTTGGTCCCCTCGTATCGGTATTTGGCGATGGAACGTGTTATGTTAGATGCCATTCCTACATTGGTGATGGAGGAAATGAATGCGGGTTTGGAGGCCTAGCTCACAGATGATGAAATATTTAATGTTGTTAAGGAGCTAGGGCCTTTAAATTATCTGGGGCCTGATGGATTTCCTCCATTATTCTTTAAAAAATATTGGAATATTTGCGGGATTGAGGTGGCAGAGACTCTAAGAGAATCCCAAAGTTCGATAGAGATTCGTAAATCCCTGAATGCCACATTGATTGCCTTAATTTCGAAAAAGGATTCTACCTCGTCATTTAAATATTTTAGACCAATCAGTATTTGTAATTATTTATATAAATTCCTCTCTAAGGATCTGTCTAACAGACTCAAGGGGCTACTTTTGAATCTCATTGATATGGCTCAGAGCGCCTTTGTGTCGGGTAGACAAATCTTAGATGGTGCTATTGTCATGCATGAGCTTCTTCATTCGGTCAAGTACAGTGGTAGAGAGGCTTTCTTTTTAAAGCTCGACATCAGTAAATTTTATGACAAAGTGACGTGGCCATTCTCACAAGATGTGATGAGGAAGTTTGGCTTCAATGATTGGTGGGTCACCCTTATTTTAGCTTGTATTTCTTTAGTTTGGTGCTTCATTCTAGTGAACGGATTGGTGTTTGGCTTTTTTAAGTCTCATCGCGGTTTGAGGCAAGGCGATCTGATTTCCCATTCCTATTCCTCTTTGTGGTGGAGGATTTGGGGAGAGTGATTGGAAAGTTGATCGGGGAGGTGTATCTTCATCCAGATCTCCTATGTCAGCCTGTATCTCATCACCAATTTGTTGACGATACTCTGATTGCTAGTGGTGCATCGGTATTTTTTACCCAAGATATTAAAAAGATTTTATTTGTTATGAGAGTGTTGCTGGTCAGGAGATCAACCATACGAAGATCTTTCTTTACTTTGTTAACACTATGGAAGCTAGGCAATCAAATATTGTGAGTATACTCAATTGTAGTATTACCACATTGCCAGGGACCTACCTTGGATTGCCTCTCTTCATGGGGAGAATGAAAGACTCACTGTGGGACCCTTTGATTGAAATAATCCAACATAAACTAGCCTCTTGGAAATGGGTGTTGCTGAGCCAAGCAGGGAAGGTGGTACTTGTTCAAAGCACGCTCCAAATCATACCCATTTATTTCATGTCTTTATTCATACTCCCTGCTAAAATAACAGATAAAATTGATCATATTTGTAAAATGTTCCTTTGGGCTGGATCAAATTTAAAAGGCAAGTACCACTTGGTCGCTTGGGATCATATTTGCAAGAGGAGAAAATATGGAGGTCTTAATTTGAAAAGAGCAGCACTTATGAATAGAGCCCTGTTTGGTAAATCAGGGTAGTTGGTTGCTTCAAACGTCGAGAGACCTTGGTGTTCTATCCTTAAAGTGAAATATGAATTTAATTCTTTCTTTTCAGATGATCTCTCCTCGAGAGGCTCCGTTTTTTGGAGAAGCTTAACAAATATGAGGGACTTTGTGAAGGCTAAAAGTAGGTGGATCATTGGTGATGGGAGAAACATCATGTTTTGAAAAGACCGTTGGTTGAGGGAAGAGTCTTTATTGGATGACCCAAATCTCAGGGCTGTTGCTTTGAAAGCGATGGAGGAAGGCAAAATTTGGGTTTCCCAATATATGCCTATTGTCAATGGTAGGCATTCATGGAATTCTCATTCCTATTAGGTGTCCAACCAGAACAATTTTGTCAGTTGGCAGAGACTTTTAGTGGAACTTAATAGGTATGCGATCAGATAGGACGATTCCAGAGACCGTTTGATTTGGAGCGGGGAAGCTAAAGGTGACTTTACTGTGAAATCAGCTTATTCCTTCCTTCTCCCGGAATATGAGGCTCCTTTTCCAATGAATCTTATTTGGATTAAAATACTAATCCCAAAGATCAATATTTATTTCTGGTTGGTGGCTCAAAATAAAATACTTTCTTTGGAGAATCTTCGAAAGAGGGGTCGCATTATGGTGAACATATGCTATCTATGCAAATCAGACTAGGAATCCATGCAACATCTTCTCCTCAACTGCCTATTCACATGGTAGGTATTTATGTTTATTTTTAATTGGTTTAACATTTATTGGGTGTTTCCAGGTACATTTATGGACAACATCCTTCAATGGTGTTCGTCGTTCGTGTCCCAACGACTATCTTTGTTGTGGAAAATTATGCTTCCCCATGCATGGTGGGGGTATGGAAAGAACGGAATGCAGGTGCTTTTAATTACATTGAGACCGATGCTGTCAGGGTGGGTACTAAGATAATTAACATAGCGTCGGAGAATGTCTTGGCTGCCTTTGTGGGTAAATAGCCCAATGCACCCTCCTCCTCCAACGAAGTTGATTTGGAATTTAAATTGGGTTGGAGCCCTCTTCCTCGCCCCCCCCGAACCTGATCCTAGAGCAGGAATTAAGTGGGCCCATTCGGCTCCCAATTGGCTGAAACTCAACTTTGATGGGGCCTCAAAGGGTAACCTCGACAAGGCTAGAGCAGGCGGCGTTGTGCGAAACGAGAATGGCGACATCCTCATGGTATTTGTTGAACCCCTTGATTCCCAATATTCACACTTCGTGGAGGCTCACGCAACTTATATGGGGTTGAAATTGTTAGCGGATGCTGGCTATCAAAATGTGGAAATCGAAGGCGACTCATTGAACATAATCAAGATGCTCAAAGGGGAGTGTACACCTAGCTAGAACATTCTCAATCTTATTGCCGAAGCTAGGAGATTGTTGTACGCTTTTGAACAGGTGAACATTCACCATGTGTTCCGTGAGGGGAATGCACTGGCTGATATGCTGGCCAACCGTGGTGTCCACTGTGCTGCTTTTTTGGTGTGGAAAAACAATGTCCCAAATGTAGTAGTCTCCCTGGCTAGGAAAGAGGCTCATGATGCTTTGTTTTTGTAAGGAGGAGTCGGACATCCCTTTGGATATCGTTGGAAGGGGTGTTCGGTCTCGCTTTTCCCTTTGATCGAAGTTTGTTAGAGTTTATTTTACCTTCCAAACGTTGTGCTTTTCTAAGTTCTCTCCGGAATCATTATGGTTATTAGGAATTTAACTCTGTCGGTTATTCCTAACAGATATAATATTTTGGAGATTGTTATTATGATTGAGTGTTTGACTGTATGTATAAAGTTGTGGGGACCCTTTCAAAACCCTCTTTAATTTAATACCAAAAAATAAAATAAAGCCCAAACATAAATATCCTCACGGTCACGTAACCCGCTAGCGGTGCGATAAGTACGTTATAACAAGTAGAAGATGAATATGAATATGATCAACTCTCATGTCTGACGTGGGAAAATCAGGCTATATGGAAGGTTATATTTTCTGGTTGGCATGCTGCTCAAATTACATATTACTGTTCTGGAAATGTCTACCATTTTCGTTGTTTAGTATGCATAATAAATCAAGATTATTTGGTTAAATTCTCAATAAAATCGTTTAAAGACTTCTTCTATATCCATTAAAGCCTTAATACTTTGCAATTTGTATACAAAATTAAATGTGTGTGGACATGCACGTGATCAAATATCAACTGGAAAATGGGTCACATAATAGATACAATCCAAGAGAGAAGCGGACGTTGGATAAGGTGGAATGGGAGAAGAAGAAACTGCAATGAATGTCAGTACGTCAGAAGACTCAGGTTGCACGAATTCCCGCGGAGACATACATCATGTTTGCAGATCTTGCATGCTATGAAACAATTGGCATTCACTCAAAAATTATATGGCAGATATGAGACTAACAGGATTTTTGCATGGCGAATCCTGTACAATATGGAAATTGCATGGAAGAAGGCAAACCACATTCATCAAGAGAATATCTACTACATGCATTTTCCTGCAAATTAATGGCGAGGGCAAAACATAAGGACGAACATCACAATTCTATTTATATGCCTAGTTAAATATATAAACTAGAATACTGGCTTTTAAGACGCACTGATTGTAGCAAATGTCTTAGTATGCCCCGTGTATACGTTGTATTAAGCATTGAAATGTCATCCACTACCTTTTAGATTTTGCGCTTCTTGTTTTAATTATTTTCCCATAGGGGATTGAAATAATTTTTATCGACATTTAATTGGTTCTAGGAGTTGAAATATTTTTTATCAATATATTATAGTAAAATGTTGTAATTAATAATATTATAAAAATATTATTTAAATATTAATTTTATTCTTAGTTAAGTTTTAAAGTGTGTTTTATTTGTTACAAATGTCTATTTTTCAAATAGAATTAGATTGAGGAAGAGATTTAAAAATAACTAGAACATATAGGACAATAGGGTAAGGGATTAAGATGAATAGTGGTAGGAGACTTCAACACTCCGTTAAGACTAGGTGAAAAAAAAAGGATCCAAGGGATTCAATGGAGTATGGAGGACCTTAGCAATTTCATATCAACATGAATTGATTTGAGTGGCAATGCACTCACATGGACTAATAGGAGGATAGGGTAAGACTTGATCTAAGTGAGATTGAATAGGGATTTGCTATCCTTAGGGTGGTTTGAGAAAATTTGTTAGCATACTTTGACACCATTGCCAATAACATGGTCATATCATACCCCTCTTGTATTTTGGTGTAGTCTAGAGGAAAGAAAGAAAAACAATCCATTCAAATATGAATTCATGTGGCTAGCAACCAAGCATTTATGAAAAATTAGAAAGATGGTGGATGCATCTGATCCAAGGATCCAAGATGTATGTGGTTGCTAGCAAATTGAAACATGTGAAAAGGGAAGTAAGAAAGAGGAATGAAGATGTCTTTGACAATATCTTCATGAAAAAATGTTATTAAGGAAAGAACTAAGCCAAATTGAAGAGGAACATAAGATGGACTAGGTTCTTTTTAATAGAGAGAAAATTATCTGGGAAGAATTGCATACAATAATGGCTTGGGAAGACATGTACATGAGATAAAAGTTAAGGAACCAATGGTTAACAGAAGGAGATAGGAATACCAGATTATTTCATAGCTCTATCATAAGATATGAAAGTGTAGCAAGAATATCTAAAATCTAAAAATAGGATGGAAGAGTAATAAGAGAGGAAGATCAAATTAGACTCTTAGACTATTGCTAATAAAGTATAGAGAATATAATTAGGAAGCTATGGAAGAATTAATTCAGCATATCCTCAAGATTATAACTAGATATATGAATGTTGAACTGACCAAATAGGTGAGTGAGGAGAAGATCAAGAAAGTGGTGTTCTCATTGGAAAAATATAAAGCTCCAAGGCCTAATTGATTTCATGTGTGTTTCTTTCAATTCTTCTAGAATATGGTGAGAGTGGACGTAGTAGCAGTAAGAAAGTCACACCATTGAGGTAAAGTATTAAAAGAATACAATAATATTTTTCTAGTGCTCATACTAAAGAAACTTGAACTGAAGGGATTCAAAGAATTTAGGCCAATAAGTTTGTGTAATTCCATTAATAACATAATATCAAAAGTTATTGCACTAATACTAAAGCCTATTCCCCTAGAGATCATTGTAGAGCAATAAGGGGGCTTTTTCAAACGTAGGTAAATACTATATGGAGTAATCACACTCCATGAGACCATACATTTAGTTAATATTCGTAAAATGGAGGAAATAATTTTAAATAATAATATGAACAAAACCTATGACTAGGTCTCATGGCCTTCCTAGATGGATGAATAACTATTATGGAGGACATCAATTCTTAGTCATAATGAATAATTCTTCACCTAGATTCTTTGGAAGCAACAGAGGTTTAAAGTAAGGAGATCCTCTATCCCTATATCTCTTCATAATATTGTTAGAAGCATTAAAAAGGTGCATAAGAGAAGCAAAGTAGACAACATACTTAAGCGGGTTTAAACCATCTTTATCCACATAATGTATAACTCACCAATAATTTTTGAATGACACAATTTTATTAGAGAGACCCTCTATAGTTGAGGTAAAGAAAATATGGAGGATACTAAATATCTATGAAAAAGTGTCCTAACAAATGATAAACATAAACAAGAGTAAGGCATTTTTTATAAACATAGGAAATAATTGATAGAGACGAATAACAATAGAACCTGGGTGTAGTGTTTCAGTTCTACCTTCTATTTACTTGGGAATACCATTGTTCCTTGCACCATGCAAGGATCGGATGTGAAATGTGCTAATTGAAAATATCTAGAGTAAATTACCTAGATTAAGGGAAATTTACTAAGTCAAGAAGGTAAGCTACAACTTCTAAAGAGTACTCTCAAGGCACTTCTTGTATATTTGATATTAGTGTGTTTGACCCTTCCCTGGACCAACTCTATCATATGAAGGATTTATGAATCTAATAACAAATTTTTATGGATATGTTATATTTTAATGATATGCTAATAATAAAGTTGTATATTTATAGGAAAATACACCTTGACATAAGTATGGAAAGTTGAAGGCTAACATAATCAAAAATATGAAAGATCAAGAACCTACAACTTTGAGAAGGTTTGGGAATGGTTTTGAATAAGGAGAGTGTAGTGAAGGTTCTATTCTCCAAAGTGCATAAGCATCCTCTGCTGCAAAAACTATCATTATCTAAAATTGTAAGGTACTCTCCTTTGTTATTGTTTGAAAGTGGGAGCTTCATAATCTGTAAGGTGATATAAATGAATTGTTTTACCTTCTTAATGATTAGACCTTTGTGAAACAATCCAACCTTTTTTTTTTTTAATATTTATGACACCATAGAATAAAGCTAGAGATACCAACCCAAATCATATCATTCCCTACATACATAGACAATTTTTCCCTTGCATATGGTTGTGCTTATTCATTCTGGTAGTGCTTAGGTCTATGTGCTCACCTATTAAATACGTTCTATAGTGAACGTATTTGAATTCACTAGTCATGTATGGCATAGGCGGGTGCTATTAGAGAGAAATGAAAACCTAAAATTTATAACATTGCAAATTGAATTTTATTAAGATGGAACCCTATGTTCCATAATATAGTAGAAATCGGCCATGTGTCCAAGTGGGATAGGAGGGTTGGGTATGTGACATTTCAATTAACGTGTTATATTTTCCTTTATGTCCTCTACCTCAAATAGCGAGTTACCGGGGATGGAAAACTTGTGCAAAAAGGTTTTAGCATACTTAAATGAGGGGGTCATTGTGCTTGTGTATTTGCAAAGAGATATTTAATCAAACTTATGGAGGATTTATAAGTGGATAAGGTAATTTTGAAATAAGCTTGATATAAATATTAGATGTCGTACTTGAATACGTTAAGAGAAGTCAAGATTAGAAAAAACAAATGGAATGAAATAATTATTAAAATGAATTAAAGAGTACTCATGTCATGTAAATATGAAATAAACTTTGAAAATGAAACTATTACAAGCTTTAGGCTAGGAGTATTATATGTTGAATAAATATGGAACTTCATTTTTTTTATCTTATATGAGATGGAAAATCCTTAATTTAAATGATGAATTGCTTTTATAATTGTATCTTATTTTTTATTTTTGAAACTATTTAGTTATATATGGTTATTTTATTTTATTTAAAATAGTTATAGAGAAAAGGTAAAACTAAGTTGATAAAGATACTTCTAGAAGAAAGATAGACTTAGAAGATTCATGGATTCTCCTTTTATGGAAAACTATAGTTAATATTTATTTGGAAATATGTAATGATATTGATGCCAATTTTACAAGAAATAATAATTCTTTAATAGATCCTGAATAGTTTATTATGATGCATTAGATAGTGTTATGAACTGATACAAATTGATTAGTGGTATATTAAATCAAATGAGAATGTTATTGGAAATAAAGAAACCTAAGATTTTATATTATCGATATTTGGGCATGAGGTCCATTAAAATGGAAAGGAACTTATGGGGGTTCCATGTTTACCCAATGTAAGAAAATATTCAAAGAGAAGAATCTAAAATGAATGATGTCCAAAATATTATTTTATGAGAGGAAATCATTGGATTCTCTAGTTTTGTAAAATGGAGTTGCAAAAAAAACATTCTAGCAAAATATCATAAGAATTACAAAAAATATATTGTAACTAGATTGAAGATAAGTCAAAAGGAATAATGAAATTCCTTCTTTTAGTTTGACTAATAGAATTTCAATGGAAATAAATATGGACAAATGTTTGAGGTTGAGTCAATAGTTTTAAATATGATTTATATTTCCCTTTATGTAAGTGTGAATGTGCAGGAAATGTGCAAGTGTCATGTAAGTTAAAGTGCAAGTGTAGGTTGAGTGAATATGCACAAGTGTCTTGTATGTAAGAGTGTAAATAGGTAATGTAAATATGTGCATAGTTATCATATATTAGAAGTGCAAGTATAATTGTAAGAGTCATGTAAAGGTGTGAAAATGTTATAGAGTCAATGCTCATCAAGTATGCAAGTGGCAAGATGATGAGCCAAGAGTCATGAGAATTGCATATGGAGAGCAATTGTCAATTATGTGAAGAGTTATATTACTATGGCTATATTATGGAGATAATACTCTACATAATGTATTTAATTGAAGAAGAGAAGCAAGTATTCATAATCAAGTTTGAATAAAAAGAGGAACAATAAAGCTTTTATACATTTTCAGCAATTTATATTATAATTTGTTCTTCATGCACAATACATGAATGATTCAATCTATTTACATTGATATTTTAGTATATGAATGAATGTTATTTGATTTATTATAAGCCTTCATATGCATATTAATTTGATCATATTATTATCTTGATGTTCAATATTGTGGGTATTTTATATTTGGGGACCTCTGTGATATTGTTGAGATAACTTGTGATATTTTGGGGTAGTATAATAGATTAAAAAGCCAAAAAAATCTAAATTAATGGTTAACGGTAAAGTAATTATTTTTGAAAACTAGGTATCCTTACAGTTACAATTTATGCATCTCTTCTCAATTGGATATGTGGGAATTTAAATTAGTAGGAAATATTTTTCCAATGGTAGAGGTTATTTTTTTGTGTATCAAGGGAATATAAAACTATGGGGTATAAAAATAAGTCTACTAGATAAATCCTAAGAAATTTTAGATTATGATCATAGAATTCAATGTTAATATACTTCATTTTAAAATTTGTTGGAATTAATTTTCGAGATAACATGCATGTCAAAGTGATTCATATAGAAGTTTCAAAAACTAAATCAAGGGTTAATATATCATATATTATGAAGGTATGTTGTAAAGGCTAAAGGAATAGAAAAATCATATTGAAACATAATTTATTGTATCTTTTTTGTATTAAGATGCTAGAGAGAAAACAATTACAAAATAAAGTGGTACCTTAGTCCACTTAATAGTGTTATCTAATAAATAAAATAAGGCTATGATAGATAAACTATTAAGGTTCCATCAGAGTAAGACAAAATACAAAACTACATAACCTATAACAAGATAGTAAAAGAATAAATAAATAGTTCACCACTTGTTTTACACCTTAGAATATGACTTCTACATGATGTCAAACAACTATACCTTGATGATTTCTAGCTATTATAGGAAATAATTTTCAAACTTTTCTAAGACAACTTGCCTATATTCTACTAGCAAGTTACTTGACATGCACCATCAAAGCCTTAATTTTTTCCTTTTCAAATTAAGATCAATAGGTAATGTATCCATATGTAACATGAAATTAGAGTAGATTTTAATAATGCATATTAAATGAGAAATTAAAACATCATGAAGGTAATTATAACATCTAAGAAACCATATATGACTGGTAATTATCTACCCCTCTTCTTCGATTGGACAACAAGGGTTATGGTCATGTTTTCCTTTTAAATATCATTGTACTCTAGCACTCAATATAGTAGCATTGTAATTGATCCCTTTTTATATTTTATAACTATAAATACTTCATGCTATCTCTTTAACAACAACACAATTTAATGTTATTAAAGAAATTTCTTTAATGGATAATGACAAGGTGATCAATTTAAATTTTGTTGATGACTTTGTAAATTTTCTTACAATTGAAAAAACAAATTTGATAACATCTTAGTAATGTTAAATATCTTTTGATAGATCTTAAATTCTAATATTGTTCCCATTAATATTGAATTAATCATGTTTTAGGATTGTGTGTGCCCCACATAGATTTCTATAGAATGTCACAAGGTGGGTTATGGGAAAATAATAAGATGTTTAGGCATAATATTTTGATGTATTTAATGGAATTCACAATGCTTTCCAAAAAAATTACAAAAGCAGAATGAATCTTATACAAAATAATGAAAATAAGAATAAAAAGAGAAGGAATTGGTGGAAAATTGTAGGCAACATATATTTTCACTATATCAATATATAATATTGCACAACACTCTAATCAGAAATTAGGAGTGTGAGGGAGATATTCAGAGCATACCAAAACCCCAATTACATCATAAAATTTAACTTAAGCCAACATAACAAGAGGATCTAGGTAAATTACAAGTAATAAATAGGGTTTAACCATAAAAAGGTTAACCATGACCCATAGCACTTAGATATAAAATATTAGAAAATAATTAATACATTATACAATGAAATACCCTTATAATAGATTATGGCAAAGTTGTGAATGTTGGGCTATGAATTTCGAGGTTTTTGGATGGATGTTGAACTGTGAACACTGAGGGTTTTGAATGGATACTGAGCTATAAACGCTAAGGGTTCTGGATGGATGTCAAGCTATGAACACCGAGGGTTTTGGATGGATGTCAATATATGAACACTAAGGTCTTGGAATAGCTATTGAGTTGTGAACGCTGAGGGTTTTGAATGGATGTCGAGCTATGAACATCAAGGGTTTTGGATGGATTCTTTTAATGATAAAAATTCCCCCTATTAAGGCAAAATAGTGAAATTAGGGATACATAATAGTAGAGCTAGGGATACAATAAATGTTGATTGATGTGTATAAAAGATAATGACAAATACATGAAGGATTAGGAAAGGATTCTTAGGCATCTATTCTCAAATGAAGAAAGGAAATGATTAAAGAAGAAGTTGGCATACAATTATCTCATGAAAATAGAAAGGTATGTATATTTTACTCCCAAATAAAAAAATATTGAGGGATAATAAGTTTAGCATGGTAGGCAAATTTCTAGGGCCCATACTAGATTTAGATGTGCTTAGGAGATGGTTTCATTCTAAAATTTAAACATATGATTCAATGAATGTTATTGGTCTATCAAAGGGATACTTCTTAATCCAGTTTAATATTGAGGAGGATATTGTGGCAGCCTTATCACAAGGTTTATTTTCTTTGGAAAAAGATCATTTTTTCTAAAATATTGGCATTAGGGCTTCAATCCTCAAAAGGAATAAATTTTTAGTTCCCATATGGATTAGATACCTAGATCTGCCTATAGAATATTGGGATCAATAAATTATTAAGGGCATGGAAACATAAATCGGACAATTTATAACCATGGATCCACCCACCCAAAATAAAACAAGAATATTGTGTGCAAGATTTTGTGTTAACATGAAGCTAGAACAAGACAAAGTGGAAAAAGTGAGTATCAAATTGATGCTTAGGGAATGGGAATAAGAAGCTTAAAATGAAATTTTTTTGATATACTATAACCAATGCAAAGTTTTTGGACATGTGGAGGGAAAATGTCATCCACAAAGACAAATCAAATTTACTAAAAAGTCGTAGATTGTAAAAAATAGGGTTTTGATGGGAGGAGCAACATCTAGAATCTCAGGTCGATGCTGAATTTTTTTGTGAAAACTAGTGTCTTGGTTGGTGAAATGTGTGCTATAGTTTGAATTTAGATATGGCAGATTTGGGGGTCCTGGTGACCCTTGATATTTGTATTTTAAGGATCCTATTTCTAATTCCTCTTCGACTTCAAAGCTGAATAATAATGGATGTTTGGAGAAAAGAAAACATCATCCTATCTTGGTTATAAGTCTTGATTCTATTGCGGATGATATTTTACATTTTTTTGAGCATGTGCTCATCTACAAATTCATGGGTCTCATAATTTCTATGCCTTTTTTAGAAAACTAGGTTAGGAGAAATTGGATCCCTAAAGGTGATCTAGAGATTATTCTTGCAGCTAATAGGTATTTTATTGTGGTGTTCTCCTGTATGGCAGATTATAGTAAAGTGTTTGACTTACTTTCACAATAGGATGGATTATTTATCAAAACTTGGCATTTAGGATTTAATTTGGTGGAGGAGAGGCCTTCTAGGATTCCTGTGTGGTTCTGTTTGTCATGACTCCCTATGGAATATTGGAGGCTGGATATTCTTCATTCTATTTCAGAGATTATTGGAAAACTGGTTGGTCTGTCTCACCAAACTTTGGATAGGAAATTTACTTCTTTTGCATGGCTCGATGTTGAAGTAGATCTGCATAATTCATTGCCTGAATTATTGGATATTAAACTAGGAAACATGTCTTGGATCCAACAGTTAGATTATGAAACTCTCTGATATCGATGTCACATATGCCATGAATATGGGTATCTTAAGAGAAAATGTAGGAAAGTGAATTCTCAGCATTTATCCTCTTCATCTAAATTTCAAGATGCATCTACAAAGGCAAAATGAAAAGCTCCTATGGTTAATGAGATGCCTAGTTGTGATGGATTTATTCTTGTTAAGTCTCGTTCAATATCTAGGTCTTTTGTTCATTAGAATAAAGGTGCTAGGAAGGGAGGTTTTTGTAACATATTTGATGTGCTTGAGACTTTTGAGGAGCTTCATGTTGAGGAGCAAGTCTAGAACAGAGGTGATATGGATGCTTGTATTCAAGAGCCATGTACTTGTTCTTTCATAAATCCTTCTTTTGAAATGTAAAATTTTGATAAGGAAGGTGTGGTGTCTAATAACCCTCTTGTAATAAATAAAGATAAGTCCAAAGAGGTGTCAGATTGTCTTGACAAAGTTCTTTATCATTATCCTTTGGCTAGAAACTTGATTGAGGGAAATGAGAATGATACTACATTTGAACCCTCCCAAGATAGGATTTTCAGAGAGGAAAGGAAAAATAAAGTTTCTTCTATGTTAGGTATTCACCCAAAAGCTATAAAAAGAGGTGGGGTGGATAAGGTGGTAAAAGTAGGAATAAATAAGGATCAAGAAAAAGTGAAATTGATAGGGGAATCCTTAGTTGAGTTTGGTGTTGTTAAGACATTAGATTCTCACTTCTTTATTTCCCCAAAATGAAAGTGATATCTTGGAATATTAGGGGTTTGGGTAGCAGCCCTAGACAAAAAGATACTCAAATTTTGATCAGAGATCATAGACTTGATATTGTTTTCATCCAAGAAATAAAATTATCTTGTGAAGATATGGTTAGAATTGCTTCTAAGATATGGAAATGTGGTCACTATCTTGCTATTGGATCCTAGGGTTTAATGGGTGGTGTTCCATGTTTATGGGATCCATGAAGCTTAACTCCCTCTTTTTGGGTGGGTAGTAGGAACTATCTCTCTGTGGTTACTACCTGTTTTTCGTTTGGATCTTCTATTCTTCTATCTAATGTGTATACTCCCAGTGATTATTAGGTAAAGTCCTCTTATGTAATCATCTTAGATTCATTCTATCTCTTTCTCCCAATTATCCTTGGATTGTGGATAGAGATTTTAATTCTATCATGTCCCTAGAGTAAAGGAATGATGTTGTGGAGTTTTTGGGACCTTCTTATACTTTGATGCAGGACAATATTTCTTTTCTTAATATTTTTTATGTGAAGCCTCGAAATGAGCTCTTTACTTGGACTAATAGAAGATTTGGAATGAATTTTATTTCTAAAATATTGGATCAATTTCTTACTTCGGATAGTTGGTTTTATGATAGCTAGACTTTATTCTTAGATATTCTATGTTCGAGGGGCTATGATCACTAGCCCATTCTCTTTCAGTCCTCAATATTATCATTGCCAAGAAATCCACCTTTCAAATTTCAACTTATGTGGCTCAGGGATAAGGATTTGTATGAATGTGTAGAGAGGTGGTGGGTCGAAGGGAAACCCAAATTTGGCACTACTATGTTTACTTTTTTCAAAAGCCTCCAGTTTATTTTAGAAATATTTTTTAGAAGAAAAAGAAACTATGAGATAGCCTGGAGGAGATCACTTTTCAAATTAAATGTGAAGGATTGACAAAGGATCTATTGGAAATGGAAGCTTTCATTTCTAGTTGGCTTGCTGAATGGGAGCTTCATGAGGAGACTTTTGGAAGAAAAAATATCGGATTGAATGGTTGGTGGAAGGGGATGGAAACATCTCTTTTTTTCACAATTCGTTTAAAGACTGTAGGAATGGTAATTCTTATAGTATCACTTAATATGATTAGGGGGGAAATCTCCCATCCTTTGAGGATATCTCTAATAAAGCAGTTAGGTTCTTCTCCTCTCTTTTCTCCAAGCAGGGTCCTCATGATGTTAATATGATGCTTATTTTAGATTATATTCCTAGGCTGGTTTCTAATGATATGAATAAGTTTCTAATGAACCCCATATCGATGGAGGAACTTAAAGTGGTGGTTTTTCAAATGAAAAAAGGTAAAACACCTAGACCTAATGGTTTCCCTATAGAATTTTTTCAAGATTTTTGGGAAGTGTTATCTTTTGATTAGCTAAAAGTTGTTCAAGAATCCCAAATTAATAAGCAAATGCTTAAAGCTATTAATTTAGTATTCCTTGCTCTTATTCCCAAATCATAAAATGCTAGCTTGTTGAGACATTTATATCCTATTTTCCTATGCAATGTTACTTACAAAATTATTACCAAGATTATTGTGGATCGGCTGAAGAAAGTTCTTGGTTTTCTTATTTCTCCTGAGCAAGGTGGGTTTGTTAAGGGTCATCAAATTTTAGATGGCATGGTGGTTTTTGTGGAAGCTATTCACTCTATGGATATATCTAAGGAAAATACTATGTTAACTAAGCTTGATATGTCCAAGGCTTATGACAGGGTTAGCTGGCCTTTTTTGTAGAACATCCTTCAAGATTTTAGGTTCTCATATAATTGGATTGAATGGGTCATGAGTTGTGTGACTTCAACCTCCTTTGTAGTTGTAATCAATGGTTTACCATCTAATTTATTCCCAACCTCTAGGGGTATTTGTCAAGGAGAGACTAAAATCCCTTGTCCCCCTATATTTTCATCCTTATAGCTAAAGGTTTGGGTAAACTTCTCAAGAGTTTTCAGAATCATGGTGCTATCCAAGGATGGTATTGGGCAGAGAATTCTTTATCCTAGTCTCATATTCAATTTTTTAATGATATTGCTTTGATGGCAAGGGAAAAATTTGATGAAGCAATGAATTTTAGGAAGGATTTAGATATTTACATATCTGCATCTAGTCACACGATTAATGAAGAGAAATCAAAGATCTTCTTCTTCAATATGGATGGTCAGATTCAATGTAGTATTGCTAATATTCTATATTTTTAGGTGGGTTTTTTTTCCAGTGGAGTATCTAGGGATTCCTATTTCTTCTAAAAAACTTGGAAGGGCTTACTAGAAAAGTATTTTGGATAGATTTCAATCAAGGATTAATCATTGGAATTTTTAGTGGCTATCCTTTACTGGTAGATTAACGCTTTTGAAGTCTGTCCTTCATGCTTTACCTATTTACAAGTTTTCTATCTTGGTTGCTCCTAAGTACTTTATCAAAGAATTTGATTCTCTTTCTAGAAATTTTTTATCGGTAAATGAATCCTGGTCAGTTGGGATATTGTGTGTTGCTCTAAAGAGATGGGGGGTCTTGGTTTGAGGTAATCCAATTTGAATAGTCTCGCTTTGTTTGTTAAACATTATTGGAGATGGTGTAGTAATACTGATCATATTTGGGCTAAAATTCCTAGCCTAAAATATATTGGTGGTGCTCCAGCTGATGATATTCTGAGATTGGAGCTCCAGGGAAAGGTTCCATTGTTTGGGACACTCTCAAAGAAGGTGTCATGCTTATTAAGTATGGTATCTTTTGGATTTTTAATAAGGGAATCAATACCTTATTTTGGTAAGATTCTTGGGATAATAATCCTCTTATCCTTTCTTCGTTCCCCCACCTTCATCTTATTTGGTATATTTTTTTAGATGCGGGTTGGTCTAAGGTGATTGATTTCAAGCGACAAAGTCCTCTTGGCAATTATTTTACTCAATGTTGATGGGATTCATAGGACTGGCCAGAGGGTGCTGGTCCTAATGATCATGACACTATAGCTTCTATTTTGGTTGAGATACCATGTTGTTCTATTGAAGACTCTGATATTCTTTTTTGGCACCATAATTCGAAACGAAAATACACTGTTGCTCTAGGTTATCAAACCCTTATTATGTAGAGAAGAGAGGAGATTGTGTCCCCCTGGTGGAAGAATATTTGGAATAAGTTTGGTTGGCCCAAATGTAATTTTTTTCTTTGGCTTCTGTGTCAGAATAAATGTTCAAATTGGGATAATATTCAGAAAAGAGGTTTTCAGGGTCCTTCACTATGTTTTATTTGTGGAAATAATGAGGAAACCATTCCCCATATTTTCTTCCAATTCTCATATTCCCTAGATATTTGGAACATGTAGTGGCGGATATATAAAAGGCAATTCATCCATGCTACTTCTATTTTTGAGTTTTGGGAAAACTTGGGTAGACCCCCTATCTCCGCTTCATGTCTTCAAATTGTATGGAATATTTGTCCTTCCTTCATATTTTGGCACATTTGGTTGGAACGCAACCGAATAATTTTTCAAGGATGTCAACTTGGAGCCTTATAGGTATGTCTTAGAATCAAAAGGATGGTTAAGGAGAATATTGAGGCCAAGTGTGTGATGAGTTCTCCTAATACTTCCTCCAACTGATATATTATCAATAGATTGGAGATTTATTTATCATCACCAACTGCAAACAGAGGCCCTGTTAGAGGTATTGGTTCATTGAAGGTCAATAGATTTGGGAAGTGGAGTCCCCCCATAGGGGTGTTATCAAAATAAAAATGGATGGTTCTTGCAAGGGAAACCTGAGTAATGCTGGTATAGGAGGAATTGGCTATGATAGCGGGGGTGTGACCTACCTCTTTTTATCTATGTACAAAGGAATTCATTCGAATAATCATATGGAAGCGTTGGCAATTCTCCATGCATTGGAAATAACCTTTTCTTTGGGATGAATAAGGGTTATTTGTGAATCTGATTCCATGATAGTGGTGTCTATTCTGAACAATAAGCATTTTTAGGATGCTTCTTGGTTTATGGTTAGAATAGTGAAATAGATTTTGAGTTTGGTTGGGAATTTTTTTGAAATTTCTTTTGTTCATATCCCAAGAGAATAGAATAGAGTGGCTGAATATTTGGTGAAGTGGGCTTCTGAAGGATTGTATTACTGGAAAGTTGATAGCTGGAATGATCTTGATCAAGAAAAATCCAGACTCCTTAATCAGTTAATTCATGAGGACAATGAAAGATAATTTCAAGGTGGAGGAACCTGATTGTCATGGGTTGTTGTGTCCTATCGAAGTTGTTGTCAAAATGATCCATGGATTTCCTTGGTAGATTTATTATATTTCATATGATGTGCTGGTTTGGATCACTTGGAAACCCTTGTGGAATGTATTGTTTTAGATTCAAAAAAAAAAAAATTCCCCCCTAATTTATTTTTACTAAAATGTGGTAACATAAGGAGAATCAAATAAAATTTAGGACTACAAGCATTGTAAAGGAAACTTCTAGCCCACTAGAAAGGGCACAAGAAAAGAAACAATATGATAAAATTTACTAGGAGGTAAATGAAGAGGCTGAAAGTAAAATTAGTAATGGATGTTCTATACAGTACAAGGAAGAACAACATAATCCTAATAAGATAATGGAGTATGAAAGTAAATACACAAAGCTAAACTAGCAAGCAGATGAAGAACATAATGAAAGATAAAACTTGAGTGGTTTTGGAAATAACACTAATCAAAAATATAGAAAAATAAAATTATTATGAAGAAGGTAATCGTAAGAAGAAAATAAATATGATTGAAAATAATATAAATCTGGAAACCAATACACAACAACAAATGTGATTGCGATCAACATAGAGAATGCATACAACAATTTGGAAGTTGAAGAAGACATATTATTAGATGATGCTAAAATGGTAGAGGATACCTCATCCACTCAAATGGACTCAAAACATGAGAAGGATCAGAATGAAGGAGTTTGGGGATTTAAAATCAAATAAATAAAGGGATGGCAAGGATTAGACCATGTTTTAAATTCAAAGAATGAAACTAAAAAAAATGAGGAATAGAAGGATATAAGCATTATAGAAAAATCAATGCAGTCTAATGAGGGTATGCAAACAAGATTTAATAAAATACTAGAATTGGGTGAAAAAAATCAATCAATAGCAGAAGAATATCTGATAGGATTTAACCAAATGGGAGAGAATGATCCTCTTGGAAGACATAAAAAAATATAAAAATACAGGTAATTATGGGAAAAGAAAGCAATGAAGACCCCCCAAACAAGAAGAAAAAAAAGGACCAAAGAATAGGGGACAATAATTAGATCCATATGAAGAATATATGGTTAAGGGTAAAATCCCATCAAACAAATTGAAAAAATGAAATTTCTTTCTTGGAATGTGCAGGGTTAAATTCCCTTGGGAAAAGAAGAATTGTTAGAAATATAATCATGGAAGTAAAACCTGATATTTTTTATGTTAAAGAATAAAAAAATGACACAAAAAAAATGACATTATTCAAAAAGAGGTCTAGCCGAATGTTGCATGCATGATAAGCCTAGCACAAGGTACTACTGGAGGTTTGCATATTTTGGGAAAAAATAAATTTTTATGGCACTTTAATTGATAAAAAAGTAGGAAAAGAGGTAAAGGTATGCATGGTAGTTGTAAAATAACTGTGTTATTGCTATGATTGATTATGAGGTATGGATGGATAATTTTTTTTTCTTTATAGAAGACATAATCAATGGGTATGACGTTTATTGAAACTAGAATTGTTGTTATACATTCACTTACCTGTGAAAAGAAAAGATATTTATGTCTTGATCTAAGAATTGGAAATAAATATTGATTTTGAATTAAATCAATCAATTATTTTTGTAGTAAAATTAGAATAGTGTGACTGAAATTGATGATTGAATGTATAGAAATATCATGTAAGGAAATCAATTTCTATGATTTTTTTTATCTTGGAGATAGATTGAATGGTAATTTTTAATATATTATATTAATAATTTATCCAAGATTGGATACTATGAAAGGGTAGTTGAAACTATACTAGTCGCAAAATGATTTTCTAAATATATGAAATGGAGCTATCTCTGATCCCCGTTGAGAAGTATTCATTCTCGATGGTTAGTGAAGATGCATTGGAGGTGGAGAATATGTCTTTTGGATGGCTGAAAATTATGGAGTGGATACCAAAAATTCATCTCTTGATTGTGTAGTCAAGGTGGATGTGGAGCTTGACTAAGGTTCTAAAAAAACTAAAGATTCTTTGTGTTGGAATTATGAGTTTTGTGTGAGGAACATCATCCTTGAAAGGACATCGGATGAAATATCATTACTAGAATGTGATCATGACAAAAAATAAGAAATGAGTGCTTACTTAGTGGAACACAAGATCAAGTGAAGATGTTTTTTATTGAATTATTGTGTTTTCAAGTGGATTCAGCTTTAAAAGAAATTGATTTGTATCTTTTTCGCTTGTGTTGTGATGTTTTTCAAAGCCGATTATTGATTTTTAAAATATATTTATTTAAAGAGAGATTTAAGTTGAGCTTACATTTTCAAAACTCATGTCACAGATCTGAATGATTGAATCCTTTGGTAGATAAGATAAGTGGGTAACTCCTTTTTAAACTAGAACTATTGTACGTCAATTTTGTGGAAGAACCTGTCTTATGTATTTTTTAAAGTGGTAATCTCTAGTATTGCATACTTTTGGTAGACCAATGTATGTATTATGGAAGTTATAGTTCTCCTTACATTATGGATTATTCTCATTTGAACTTATGGATGAATTTTGTTAATAATATTTGTGTTAGGCTAATGGTTTGCTTCAATTAATAAGATAATAAATTAATAATTTTCTTGGTTGTAGAACTTAAGAAAAATTATTTAAGATAAAATGGGAATTTTTAAAGAAATTATCTAGAAGGTATTCAAGGAATAGATACCATCATGAGTTAAAAATGATCTCAATATTTTAGTGACTAAGTCTCCAATAGATGTGAACAATAGTCAACACCTATCATGCTAAGTGCACTCACGCAGAAGGACTTGTATGAGGAGCATATATTAGTTCAATTCTTTTTATTGACTGAAATAAAAGTTAAGCTAGCTCATCTAGCCAATGAGACAAATAACTTAATAGGGTGAGACACTTAGTACTCTTACATGAATGAAAATGTGTAAGAAGTAGTGATAGGTGTAATGAGTAAGGGATCCTTTTCTTAAAGAATTATATTTAATGGATATATATATCCTTTTTAAAAACAAGAGTTTTGGAATCAGGGATTTGGGTCTTGATATTTTGGTATCAGATCCATGGTTCATATGGAAACTGGCTCACTATGTAACTGTGTGCTTAGTAAGGAAACTTAAGAAAAATAATATCCTATTAGACAAGATGATTGCTAGCAATAGATTTGTGTAATTAAAAAGTATGAGAATAATATTAGTAGGAGGAGCGACCTAATTATGTGACTGTGAACTAATTTCTATTATATCTTCTATGTGTGGTCAAAAAACAATACCACCAAATATAATATGAGGAAGTGCTACCCCAACGACAAGGCATACATGATAAACCAATGTGGAAAATAGAAACCCATATGTTGGCTTAGATAACCCTAGAAATGAGAGAGATAATCTTAGTAATAAAGGAGAAAATATCATGGTAATAGTGGCCCTACTTCATAATAGGTAGAAACACAAAAAAAATGGTTATACGTCATGTTGAATTAGGAAAAAAAATCTAGGAACTCTGATAGGAGACAGAAAAATGGACCCCTTACTAAGGCACAACTAGCCAGGATTTGACTTGAGGTTGAGTTGGGTAAAGAGATGAAACATTTGAAATATTATAAGTTTAATGGAGAAGAAGGTTGTGATAGAAACCTATTGCAATATAAATATTTTTTTCTCGAGCACTCGAACATCCTATGCCACATTGCATTTGCAAGGAGATGGTTTGGATTGGTGGGAAACTCTTAGTGTAGATCAAAAACTAGCAGTAGAAGTCAATCTAAAATGGGATGAATTTGTGGTAGCATTTAAAGAAATATTCCTCATGAAACACTTCTATTCCCAAAATTTTGAGGAGTTCACTAAGCTTCAACAAGGAACTAGAACAGTGGAAAAATACTATCAAATATTTTTCAAGTTGCTAAAATATGTGCCTGCTTATAATGAGAAAATAAAGATTCACAAGTTTATACTAGGAGCGGATCCTAGAATAGGGTAAGAAGTAGATATGAGGGAACCTACTACTCTGCAAAAGGCCTATGATTTGGCCAAGAAAACTGAAGCATATATCAATCCCTATTTTGAATATGAAGGGTTAGACAAGTAGGGTAGGGAAGAATTAAGGAAAAGAAATAGTGCATATTTTGTTAAGTGTAAGAAAGAACACATAAAAAAGATTCATCTAAGTATGATATAAGGAATGACCAAAAATAAAGGAAGTTTAAAAGAAGGTTCCAAGGAAATAATAGTACTTACAACAACCGTGATAAAGGTAACAATAGACAATCATAAGGATAGGTTAATTCTCCACATGTAGATAAAACAAAAGAGGGATAAATATAGAAAGAACATCTAGGGCAGAAATAAGGATGTTATATTTTAGAGGACCACATTATGCCAATATTTACCTACAAAGAGCAGGAATGAGTTCAAAAGGAAAATAATCAATGTACAAGGAATTTGCATCCAAGGAACCCACACACAAAATTTATGTTACAACAGGGAAACAGTATCTAGATGGTCAAGCCATACCATTGTTGATTAAAGGTAATATTTTTGGTAAGGATGTTAAAGTATTAATTGATAGCGGTGCTACTGATAATTTTATTTACACTAGTTTAGTCAAAAAATATTTCAAAAAGACCAAGAATCTTGGCACATGGGTGGAAGGTCGAGTATAGTTACGAATAAACCTACTCTATAAATCAATGTTAACCTATGGCAAAAATTACCTTACCTAGTGGAATGACAATATGATGCTTGTATGTAGTGCCATTGCATGCCTTTGATGTAATCCTACGAATGGAATGGTTGCAAGCGTGCAAAGCAATACTCAATTCTTAGAATAGATGGATTGAGTATATGGAATATGGAGGAGCTAAAAAAAGGGTGTATAGTCAAGAAAGATCTTTTCAACCTCAGACTCTCTTGACAATGCAACTTAAGAAATCTAGTATAAAGGGAGGAATGGTCTATGTTGTGAAGATAAATGAAATTGGAGAATAAAATAAGTAAGAATTTTTCAACAAATATCAAATTCTTTAAGAAATTAAGGATGCATTTTCAGAATATTTACCTAGATTACCCTCTAAATGTGAGTTTGAATTCACAATTGAACTTCATCCTAGAACTGAACCAATACATAGAGCAACTTACAGAATTAATTCTTTAGAAATGCAGGAGTTGAAGGTACAACTACAAGGATTATTATAAAATGGATTAATCAAACGAAGTGTGTCACCATGGGGTGCACATGTTCTATTTGTAAAGAAAAAGGATGGTTCCTTAAGATTATATATAAATTATAGAATGTTAAATAAGGCAACTATTAAGAATAGATATCCTCTACCTAAGATCAAAGATTTTTTTGATCAGCTCAAAGATGCTACTATTTTTACGAAGATCGATCTGAAAATGGGATATCATCAATTATGAATCCATGAAGATGATATGCATAACACAACTTTTAAGACTCGTTATGATAATTACAAGTTTATTGTCTTTGCTTTTTGTCTAATGAATGCTTCGATAGTATTTATAAACATAATGAATAATATATTCAGAAAACATTTGGATAGTTTGTTTTGGTGTTTATGGATGATATATTGATATACTTCTAAGATAAGATAGAGCATGATAAATACCTTACAATTATGCTAGAACTGCTAAGGAAGAATTAATTTTATGGAAATATGTCCAAGTATGAATTTTATATACCTAAAGTACAGTACCTAGGATATATTGTATTAGAAAGAGGGATCGCAGGAGATCCTAAGAAAATAGAGGCTATTTTGAATTGCTTATCACCGATAAATATTATAGAAGTTCAAATATTCATGGGCTTCACTAGTTATTATAGGTGATATGTTAAATATTATGCCAAGATAACCTCTCTAATAACTAGCCTTTAAAGGAAAGGAAAATAATTTAGGTGGAGATATAAATGTGAGGTAGCATTTAATTTGCTGAAGCAAAAACTTACTATACCTCCTATACTAAAGGTACCTTATCCACAAGGAAGTTTATTTATTTGTACAAATTCATCATTATAAAGTTTGGGAGGAGTGCTCTCACAGGAAGAAGTAGTGGTATCCTATGGATATAGAAAGCTAAAAACATATGAGGTTAATTATGCAACCCATGATTTAGAATTGGTAGCTATAGTGTTTTCTCTCAAGAGTATTTGATATTATCTAGTTAGATACATTTTGAGCTAAGGATATATCATTAGAGTTTGCAATACATATTCACCATTCGACTATAGGCATGGCTCTATTTGAAGCTTTGAATGGTAGAAAGCGCAAGACAACATTGACATGGCATAATCCAAAATATCGAATTGTGCTTGGACCAAACATGGTTAAATAAATGGAGCAACAATTGAGGGTGATCACAGAGAGGTTGAAGGAAGTTGTATACTATTAGAAAAGTTATGTCGATCCCAAAAGTCTCCAAAAGAGTTTGATATGGGTGACAAAGTGTTTCTAAAGGTAAATCCAAGAAATAGTGCAATTAAGTCCATAAAGCTAGATCCTTTCTTTTTTGGACCCTTTGAAATCATAGAGAATATTAGTCCTGTGGCATATCACCTTACCACCCAATATTTCCAAAATTCACACCATATTTCATATTTCTTTTCTTAAAAAAGTATGTTGCTAATCCATAGTATGAGTGGGACTTTTAGAATTTGTAGATAGTGAACCTAGAGGCTATAGATGTTCAACCAGTAATAATCCTTTGGTTTTGATCTAAATTGATTAGGAAAGGAAATTTAGAGTAGTGCATAGTTTAGTGGGACCATTACACTAAAAGGAACACTATTTGGAAAAATATAACGAATATGAAAAACAATTTCCATTTCTATTTGCAAAATTTGTGTAGATATTATTTTATGTTTATAAAGTTTGAAAACATAGAGGACTTTGTTAAACCTAAGTAAGGGATGATGTTATGACCCACCCCTTGGTAGAATTTCTATTTTTTTTTGGACATATGTTTTGGATAGTTATCTTATGCATGAGATAATTGACTATGTGTTTATTTCTATGAAGACATGCATTTTGTGGAAGATGTAAATATATCCTTGATGAAATGATAGACTATTTCATGTTTAGTTTGTAACTATATAGATTTTATGAAAGGATAAGATGTTACTAATGGATTTCACTTTTGCAAGAATAGGTTTCTTAAGGTGGTAGAAAGAAATAACCATCGAGAAAGGAATGCCTAAGGGAAATGATGTGATGGATTATTTGTTGAAATATATGGAGAGGCAACATGGATGAATGCCCATTTTTCATGGATATGCATATCATAATTTGCATAAGAAAAGATATATCAAGTTTTAATTGAATTTCTTCTTGCATCATATTTTTCCTTATGAAAGAGTTTTATTTGAAAAATGACATTATTGCAAGAAAAGAGTGCTAATCTCTTTAAGTATTTTTATTTTTAAAATAGTTAAAAAAAATCATTATAGTTGATAAAATTGCAATGAATTTCAAGGAAAGGAGTTTGTGACTTTATAAAGATAGAAGAAATGGATTTCTTTTATTATTATTTTTATGTAAAAAGAAACATAATGTATTTTGTAGAATTCAAAAACTACATTGAAAAGGAATCCAAAGAACATAAGTGTAGAGTTACACTTTAGAGTAATAATTGTAAACTTTACAACTAGAAGTAAACTTCAATTTAATTTTGAAATTATATTTGGAGTGATTTTTGATTGATCGTGTCTTGCAGCTGGTCGAACATTTCCATTTATTGTAAAAAAGTGGTGAAGTAAATGGGTTTATTAAGTGAGCAAAAGCTAGAGAACTCATTGGGTGAAGTAGAATTATGGAAGGATATACAAAATAAGGAAGGGGATTCTTGGACGAGATGAGAATCATAGAAGAAGAAAGTAATAAAAGCAAGTTAGAATCGAAGAAGAGCTTGGAAAGTTGCAGAAGAAATCAGGTTCTCTTGGTAAATTTTTTTCTTGCTTTTATTATCTAGTTATGTTGTTTGCTATATTATTTTAGTAAAGGAAGAAATAAATTATTTTTAGATTTTTACATATTAGATAAACTATGTATTGCTATGTCCATTGTTTTAAACAAGTGAAAGAATGGTTTGGGTAGAAGCAAACTAGCTCGACTTGAAATGTTTTGTTGAAAAGTGAAGTTAGAAGTTAAAATGAAACTCGAGGGGGTTGAATAATGTTCTATAGATATATTATGAAATAAAAATGATGCTTTGATATGTTTTGACTGCTCAATATTTATATAGCTTTAGTGTAAGTATTACGTTGTGAAACTTCTCCTTAAAATGGTGGAATGTTGCTGATACTTTGAAATGTTGAGTGACCAAATTTAGAGGTATACGCACATGCAAATGGAAAATCAGCTATCCATTTAAAACTAGTGGTAACGGACAACCTAAGAATGTATAGAAATGTGCTATAGTAGGAAAAGAGGCAAAACTATGCATGGTAGTTGTAAAATGATTGCATTTTCTGCCATATATATGATTATTTGTGAGTGAAAAAAATGGTATACCATGCTTGTGGAAAGAAATTAAATGAATTATTTCATGTTAGAGGTTTATTTGATAGTGAAATAAACCTTTGTTGCTAATATTAATTATGATGTATGAATAGATGATTTTTTTTTATTAGAGAAGATATACTTAATGGTTGTGATGTTTATTGAAACTAGAAATGTTGTTATAAATTTTCTTTCCTATGAAAAGGAAAGAGATTTATGTTTTGATCTTATAAAAATGAAATAAACATTGATTTTGAGTTAAAGAATTATCAGTTACTTCTATAGTAAAATTGGAACAGTGTGACTGAAATTAGTGGTTGAATGTATTGAAATATCATGTAAGGAAATCAATTTCTGTGATTTTGTTTGCTCCTATAGATAGATTGAACCATAATTATTAATGAATTATGCTAATACTTTATTCGATACCGAATACTATGAAAGGGTAGTTGAAACTATGCTACTGGTAAAATGATTTGCTAAATATATGAAATGGATTTATATTTAATCCCCATAAAAAGATATTGCTTCTTGATGGTTAGTGAAGATGTATTATAAGCGGAAAATATGTCTTATAGCTGGTCAAAAATGATGGGGTGTATACCAAAAATGGAGCTCCTGATTGTGCAATCAATGTGGATATGTAGGATGACTAAGGTTCTTCTAAAAAAAACTGAAGATTCTTTGTGTTGGAATTATGAGTTTTATATGAGGAACACCATCCTTGAAAGGACAATGGATGAAATGTTATTACTAGAATGTGATCATGATGAAACCTGATAAATGAGCACTTACTTAGTGGTAAACGAGCTCAAGTGAAGATGTTGTTTATTGAATTATTGTGTTGTCAAGTTGAATCAACTTTAAAAGAAATTGATTTGTATCTTTTTCACTCGTATTATGATATTTTTAAAATTTGTTTATTGATTTGTTGAGCTTACATTCCAAAACTCATGTCACGGATCTGAATGATTGAATCCTCTAGTATGAATGAGAAGTGGGTTACTTATTTTTAGACTAGAACTCTTGTATGTCAGATTTGTGGAAGAACCTATCTTATATACCGATTAAAGTGGTAATCTCTAGTATTGTGTACTTTTGGTAGACCAATGTATGTACGATGGAAGTTATAGTTCTCCTTACATTATGGATTGTTCTCGTTTGAACTTATGGATTAAGTTTTTTAATAATATTTGTGTCAAGGTGATGGTTTGCTTCAATGAGTAGTTTAACCATATTAAAAAAATAATAAATTTATTTTTAGTAAAACTTAAGGAATAATATTTAAGATAAAAAGGAGTTATTAGAGAAATTATCTAGAAGGTATTCAAGGAATAGATACCATCATCAGTTAAAATGATATTAATATTTTATTGACTAACTCTCCAATAGATGTGAGCAGTAGTCAATGTCCATTGTGCTAACTAGACTCATGCAGAAGGACTTGTGTGAGGAGTAGATATTAGGTTGATTTGTTTGATTGATTGAAATAAAAGTTATGGTAGCTCATCTGGCCAATGAGACTAATAGCTTAATATGGTGAGATACCTAGTACTCTTACATGAAAGAAAATGTGTAATAAGTAGTTATAGGTGTAATGAGTAAGGGATTCTTGTCTTAAATAATTATATTTAATGGATATATATATCCTTTAAAAAAACAAGGGTTTTGGAATCAAAAATTTGGGTCTTAACACTAACACTAGTCATATTTGGCAAGTGAGAGGAATACTCTCTATAGATTGAGACTGGTTGCATACATGTATGTATTCAAACATGTATTTTTACTATTTTCTTTTCCACTTCAATTACATATTGATCAACCACCAAGTTACCATATCAATTAAATAGCTACATGTTTATGTATACACTAGATATTATTTAAATGACTTAAAAACATCTTCCAATATAAAATAAGAATGGTAAGGTTTAAACTCTAGTATTGTCAGGATGGGCACCTCATGGTAACCAAGATAATAGGGATCCCCACATATGACTTCAATACCTAGGTCCCCTTATATGAGGTTACTCCATTATATGCCTAGGTCATATGCCCATGTGTCAAGTCCCCTTGCCTCCCAAATAATAATAAAAATAATGGTAAGCTATGTATTATCTAGAAAAAATATATTGTCCTTATTGAAAAATTCTATTGTCTTCTTAGTGCTTCAAAAAGATCAAAATTTTAAATTTAAAAAATTATGAGCAAAAATCTAAACATTTTTCCAATAATTTCATGTCTAAAATGAAGAATCCTTGAGAAATTTAAATTAGGACCCATAAAATTTTGGATAAGTTCCATAAATTTAAGATGTTAATTCATTATTCTTAATGGTCTCAGTTGTAAAGTTGTATCCTAAGGGCAAAAATACTAGTTGTTGATGTCCCTAATTTGTGTAACTAGATGTTGAAGTGGAATTGAAGAAATATAAACTTATATTTTTGTATTCCTAATGTCCAACCTATGGAGTAATCTATGTTGCAACAAGTATTGGCCATAAAATTTTCAATATAGTTAACTGATCCTCTTATGCTCAACAAAATATTTGATTCTCTACAACCCAAAGTCATTTTGCCTCTATACGTCTTGTTTTGAAAAATAAATACGAGGTCCATGAAAATTTCATGTTATAAAATATCCTAGAAATAATTTCCATGTGAAATACAAGTTTAATTAAAACAACATCATTAAAAAAATATTTTCCTAAATCAAATGATGGAGATTTACATCTATCATGTATAAATTCACAATTGTAGAATAATAGATAAATTCATAATTAAAAATAAAAAAATTAACACATCACCCAATGATACATACATATACATACATACATACATACATATACATACGTATATATATTGATAATTAAAGGTGAGGGTTTTGAGGGGCTCCCACAACCCAAACTAGAAACTCCCACAGGAGACCAGAAAGACAAAAAACCACATGGGGATTCATACATATAACAATAAAATCCCACATGTGGCAGAAAACACCACACCAAAGATCCTCCAAAAGAGGGATTCAAAATTTAAAATTTGAAAACACCACACCAAAGATCTTTCAAAAGAGGGATTCAAAATTTAAAATTTTAAAGGACCCACTCCAACCAAATTTGACATATGAAACCAGTCGGCCCTATCAAATCGACCAAGGAACCAAAATCCAAGACCAAAATAGGAAGAAGGTTCCTACCACTACCAAAGTACATGGATTGAAAAATACAACAAAAACACTCTCCAACATACTTCCAATTTGGAAAACCAACCAAGAGTTGAACCCAAAACCCAGGCGGGAGCTCCACAAAATAAAAAAACCACCTGAGGTTAGGAAATGTTCAATAGAAAATAGGAACGTAGGTGAAAACACTTGCCAAACCAGGAAAAACCAAAGTGCCAAAGAAGGAAAAAATATTGAACCTCTCGCTTCGTCCAAGAAAAGAAACTAGCTGCAAGCACCTGAGCATCTAATGAGAACTACCCCTCTACCACCGAACAGAAACCTGTAAAACCCAGACCATTAGAAAATAAAATAACAAAGGAGCATGAATCCTAGCAAAACCACCCAACCAGAGATTAGGGGAAGTAGAGAACATCCACCTAGTATTGAAGGAGAAGCAATGAAAAACACCTAGGTGAAACAACCTTGCACCTAGAAGCTCAAATCATGAAATAAATCACTCTAAACTAGTACTTCTAGGATAAATACCAACTGGTAACAAAGTGCATTCCCATAGAAAACCACCCTCAAGACTCCACAAACTAGTAATACTGAGGGAAAAACTAAAACCTTAAAATAGTATGAAAGACTTCCACAACACACGGGGATCGAACATCAAACCTCCCATCTGCCATAGGCTAGAGGCCAGCTCCAAAAAACCCCTGCCCTTGGATAGAGACCTATCAAAACAACATAGAAACCAGGAACCAAAGGTTTGCTACAACAATTCGAATGCACAATTCCTAAGTGGTAAAAGGGAAAGATCCCTAAAAATGAAAGCCTTGGAACTCGAGGATTAAGTGCAACTGCCATTGCTGGATCTGGAAATTGAAATATCTACCAACCACAAAAGCAAGGGAATTGAGACAACCAAGGGAACACCAACTAATTTTTTTGACGCATTAAAAATCACCCCACAAGGTTTGGTTCAACGCCCTACTCACTACTGACACCAAAATGGATAACGGAAATAAACTAACTAGGAACCCTCCAATGGTCGCAACACCCAAAGCAATAACACCCACCAAGCAACCAGAGCAACACAGAGTCAGAGCCAACCAAGGAGTTGACAGGCACGTCTATCCACCATGTTAAAATAGTCCAAAATTACCTTGATGCCCCAATGGATTAGTGTTGGTCGATGGCCTTACCCCTAAGCTATATTTTTAGAAAACATCCAAACCCATAAGAGATACATAATAAACAAACCAAAACCCCCAACAAACATTGAACCCTGCTCACAAAACTACCCAACCATATCAGAGACAACGAACGGTCCTTCCCAACAAGGAAGAACATGAGACCTCCCACTCAGAGGATTATAGAGCACAAAAGTGTCAATCAAATGCTACCAGCCAAAAAAAATCGTTGGGAAACAACCACACTCAGGAACAATGAAAAATAGTTCTAAGCATTCAACATAGTACCTGAGTGGTAAAGAGGAAATATCCCTAAAATATGAAAGCCTTGGAACCCGGGGATCAAGTACAACCGCCATTGCTGGAGCTGGAAATTGAAATCTCTGCTAACCATCGAAGCATGGAAATTGAGCCAGCCAAGGAAACACTAGCCAGAGTTTTCTGCAGCATTACAAATCACCCCATAGGGTTTTGTTCAGTGTTGTACTCACTGCTGACACAAAAAAGGATAATGAAAACAAACTAACCAGCATCCCTCCACTAGCTGCAATGCCCCAAACAATGCCACCCAACAACCAACCAGAGCAACACAGAGCCATAGCCATGTAGGGATTCAACAAGTAGGGCTATCCTCCGCGTTAAAACAGTCCAAAATCACACCGATGCCTTGACAGGTTAGAGTTGGCAGATGGCCCTAACCCCTAAGCCAGATTTTCAGAAAACTACTATAAAAGATACTGAACCACCCAATTAAACCCCAACAAACATTCAACCCTGGTCACAAAACCACCCAACCATAGCAGAGACAATGAATAGCCAATTCTAACAAGAGAGAATAGAAGGTTGACGATACATATATATTTTTAGAACAATTAAAATAAAAAAATATTGTTGCTTACTTCAAAAGAATGAAATATACAAAATAACTTCCGAGTAAAATATATCGAAACTACCCTGGTATAAAATCACAAATTCTAATGACCCTAATAAAACCCAAAGATAAATATCTTCACGATCACGTAACCCGCTAGCCGTGTGATAAGTACGTTATAACAAGTGGAAGATGAATATTATCAACTATCATGTCTGACGTGGGAAAATCAGGTTATATGAAAGGTTATATTTTCTGGTTGGTATGCTGCTCAAATCACACATTATTGTTCTTCAAAAATCCACCATTTTCATTGTTTAGTATTCATAATAAATCAAGATTATTCGGTTAAATTCACAATCAAATCCTTGAAAGCCTTCGTCTATATCCATTAAAGCCTTAATACTTTGCAATTTGTATACAAAATCAGATGTATTTGGACATGCACATGATCAAATATCAAGTGGAAAATCGGTAACATAATAGCTACAATCCAAGAGAGGGTCGGACGTTGGATAAGGTGGAATGGGAGAAGAAGAAACTGCAGTGAATGTAAGTACGTCCGAAGACTCAGGTTGCACAAATTCCCCAGGAGACATACATCCTGTTTGCAGATCTTGCATGCTATGAAACGACTGGTATTCACTCAAAAATTCTATGGCAGATATCAGGTTAACAGGATTTTGCATAGTGAATCCTGTACAATATGGAAATTGAATGGAAGAAGGCAAACAACATTCATCAAGAGAATATCCACTACATGCATTCGTTAAACTGTTAGTCGTTACCCTGGGAGGGGACTGCTCAGATGTTTGTGATAGGATTGATTGTATGCCGCTATCTTTCACCTGAGAAAATGGACAGTGGAAATTCGAGTTCTGGATTTCAATGTCTGTAGCGCTCAAAAATGAATTGTCAGGAGAAAGCATTGAGGCGTCTTCGTTGAATCTGTTCATGAATTTCTTGGAGGAAGACAAGCCATTCTTTTCAAAACCCATTGAACAAGGGGTCGGATTCTCTACTAAACTTTGCAGTGCATGTGCATGGAATCTCCGGCTTTGTTTTGTACTCCTTTTTTGTCTGGTTCTCTCGCGAGCTCTTTCTCTGGCCTTTGCTCTATTCTCCTTTAGCATACTATGATTCGGTATTTCTCTTTTCCTTCGACTCAAAACCACCCGGGTATTTGTGAAACGTCTTGACTCTCCCTTTGGTGTCACTGCCGCTGCCACACAGGAATCCAGGTTGCTATTGCTTTCATTCGTAGATACAGGGAAGAAGGATTGTCCTGCTGAAATGAAATTCAACTCTGAACCACTGTGGATCGTGGAGTTTTCGTGTGAGGAATTTTGGGTTTCGTACAGAAAAGTTGATAGGGATGCAGCCCCTGTGCTGGAATTTTCAGAAAGAAAAGAATCAGAAATAGGAAAAGGTTGAGACAAGTGACGAATTGCAGCCTTAGCTTTTTGAAGAAGCCACTCCACAGTTTTACTTGGTTGATCGAAGCCAAGTCTATCTTGCAAATCATATAGCTTGATAGCTGTTTCTACGGACAATCTCATCCGTCGGTCTCTTGGACCCTTTGACGTACAAACTTTACTGTGCCGATCCTTGCTACGTCTGGGTTGGGATACTCGATATGCGTTCAGATCCGTTCGAGACATCTTAACTGCAAATTTAGTATGAAGTCTCCTGGCTATGTTTGAAGCAAAATTTGGTTTTCTATGTTTTCACTCGAGATTTTGGGTATCCACAGTTTAGTTGTCAGGGATTGCAATAAGATTATGATCTGCACTGGGCCCTGGTGGTTCTGGTTCTGCAACTGCTTTTCACAAAATTAGGAAAACTAGAATTCACAGCTTCCCGTCTTCCTCCAAGGTTAGCAACATAGTTCGGATAGAAGCGAGTTTCCCACCGTCTTCCTCCAAGGTTAGCAACATTTTTCTACACACCTTCCCGCTAAACAGATTGAAAGCTGTTTTCCCACCGTTTAACGAGGCGCCTGAAGTCAACAACCTGCAGGCAAACTAAAATAAGATATGTTAAGATGAAGTTGAAATAAATTCACAAACGAATCCTTTCTTACATGACAATATGTATCAAATGCCAATATACACCTTCATAGAAATAAAACACCAAAGACGTTTCATTATTCTGTGAATAATAATTGAAATATATAAAATCCACAAGATCGGCTAACTCCACACCGCTTGCGTCAGATAAAGAAATGGCGAATTTCTATGGTATGCTTTTTAGCAAAATTTTAACATATAATACAATCAGCACTAGCCCAAGTGGCCCTTCAGGCACGGTCCCCACTGACACCTCTCTCGCTCGGGTTTTCATTTGATAAGTCGAAATCATTTGTTAAACAGAAGATAAAATCTGGCAAGATTAGTTTACTGTTATTATTGGATTATTATTTCTCCTTTTTCGCCAGGAACCCCAGGATGCCATCGCAGGGGTAGGCAAGCTAGAAGTTGTCTTTCTCTTCCTGATTCCACAGGAAATGATGATATTCATATAAACTTTACAGAACATATAATCTTTACAATATAAAGATTTAATTCTAGTACCTATGTCAATTTCCTTGGGCTTTCCTCTCGTCTTAGTATAGAAGACGGGCAAAGAAATGAAATATCGACAGAGACGAATATGGACAGCGGCCACATGAGGTCTGCTGCTGCACAAGTATCGCAAAATCATTGCAAATCCTCCAAAAACTTACATGGAATACAATAGGGATCTCTGCAAACTTTCTACCTACCTAGGTATTACATACCATTGCTCAACCTAAATCTATTTTATTGCTACAAGGATGTTACAATATAATTTTACCGTACCTTACTCCATATTTTGAAGGATTGTTTCCTTGTCAGCCTTTCACCATGACGAGGAAACCCTCTTCTTGGATTGGGCTTCCGTTTGTTATGCTTGTGTTTCCAACGTCTGTTGCGTAGGAAAGAGGGGCAAAGCAACGGCAGGCATCGTACAGACAGGTCAAGGCCAGGCCATGCATTACAATTTCGTTTTGAAGCGCTATATGCATCATCAGATGCTATCTTTGATATCACTATACCTTTTGTACATTCTTAGCCCCTACCCAAAAAAGAAATCAACCACTATGTCAAGTAGACAGGATTGAAATCAGGACAGATAACAATTTAAAAACACCACTACCTGTATGGACGAATTCAGTTCTCAAAAAAAATATCACGAATGTGTTGGAAAAATTAATGATTAATGTAGGGAAAAAGTACAGAAAAAATAATGATTAATGTTAAAAAGGTATATGTAAAGAGTTTGAGTAAACAAAAAGAGCAGTTTCTTTGAAGAAAGTCAATTAGAAAATAGATAAGTACATAAAAATAAAAATAAAAATTTTATAAATAAAAATAAATAATTGGGAGAAGTTATATTAATATTGTAATAATTTTATATATTAAAAATAAAAAAAATTAAATTTTATAAATAAAAATGAATAATTTTGAAAAGTTACTATTAACTTAGTAATAATTTTATATATTAATGTATTCTTATTGATTTGTTCATTCATATTTTCATTTATATTTGGGTGGATCATCACTTATGTATAGTTGGATTAAATTGTATGGATTTTATTATTATGATTTTTAGAGTAATGTAGTAGCATAAAAAATTAAGGTTTGAAATATCACCATGCATTGAGAAATATTGTGTTTCAAGGTAGTGAATCAATAAATAATGTCATATGTATCTTAGTAGCAATTTATATCTTTTAAATGAGTAATATGTGTCTTATATTTTCTATTCTGCATATATATATCCCTTCTCTATAAAGTAACAGAGTGTTACAAATCAAAGTTGGTGTTGAAGCTCCAAGTCCCAAACACTTAAAGTGGTTTAGTGGGGATGTTGGAGCAATGAGTAAAAGCAATCCTATGTCCAAATTATAGATTAGTTGAAGGAGAAGCTACAAGCTCATAGGAAGAGCAACCTCAATAGATGGAGGACCTAGTTGAAGCTCCAGGTCTCAAACACTCAAAGTGGCTTGGTGGGGATGTTGGAGCAATGAGTAAAAGCAATCCTATGTCTAAACTATAGATTAGTTGAAGAAGAAGCTACAAGATCATAGGAAGAGCAACCTCAATAGATGGAGGACCTAGATTCGAGTTATAGATGGTTCATACCTTTAACAAGTATGAGAGCCAAAGTAATCAAATTGAAGCAATTAATTAAAAGCAGAAGCTAAGTTGATAGAGAGAGTAGTAGCAATACGGTCCTCAAAGGAAAAAGGAAAGTGATGAGAACCATTGAATATAGGTTATGTATGGTAGAAGCAAGGTCCCTCACATGAGAGAATAAATATGAACATTTAATGTATAAACAATAGAGTAAACCTCATAAGAAGTGATATACTCTATTATATATGGTAGTTGTAGCAACTAGTTTTCTATAGGATGAGAAGGAAGGATGTCATAAAAACACTTTTGGTTGAGTCATAATCAAATCCATGTTGAAGAAGAAATGAAATACATTAGCAACAAGTTTTAAAATACACTATAGTCAAACATACGTACAATAACATGTTTTCTTGGAAATTGAAAATTAGAACATTAAGCATTAAGGAGAAAAAAATTAGAACATTAAACATGAAGGAGAAAAAAATTAGAACATTAAACATTAAGGAGAAGAATGTTGGAAAAAGTAATGTTTAATGTAGAAAAAGAACCTGTAAAGAGTTTGAGATAATAAGAAAAGCAATTCCATAGAAAGGCAATTAAAAACAGAGAAGTGCATGCAAAAAAAATAAAATATTCTATAAATTCTATAAAAGTAAAAATTCTATAAATAAATAAAAAAATTGAGAAAGTTATTATTAGAATTGTAATAATTCTATATACTGGTGTATTCCCATCATTTGATTTATCCATTTATTTTAATTGAGTGCATCATCCATTCAAATATATTTAGGTGGATCATCAATTTATGCATAGTTAGCTTAGATCCTATGGATGTTATTATTATGATTTTCAGAATGGTTGGTTCAATATCAAAAAAACAAAGTTTAAAATATCAATGATGTAATGAGGAATATTGTATGTAATGAAGATATTGTATGAAGAATACTGTATGAAAAAGTTGAATCAATGAATAAAATTATATATATTACAATAATTTATGTGTTTTGCATTTTTTTTTTCCCTTCCCTACAAACTAACAATTGGTTTGAGAGCACTCATTTTTTAAGTCTTTCTCTGTTATACATCCATAATAACAATATGACGTGGTCAAGGCAGTAGGGCAAATTATTAACATTGTGGAGCTGGTGGAATTGTTGGATATACAGAGAAGGAGCACTCGATTTTTACGTCTCTTAGTTGTTATTTGTAAATAATAACATGACATGGTTCAAGCAGTAGGGCAAATTATGGACTTTGTGGAGCTGGTGGAATTGTTGCGTATACCAAGAAATGAAAGGAACAACCAAAATAATACTAGAAAGTGAAACTAGAATTAGAATAGAAGATGAAGAAGGGATGAGATATATGTAAAGAGAGAGATATGTAACGCAAGATCCCCGTGGAATAGAAGGGCATGGGTATATAGTTTCATGTCATACTCCAAGGTATAAATAGATGCATGCCAGCTGATCGTTTCCCACATAAATAGATGCATGCCAGCTGATCGTTTCCCACTTTAGTTTTCCAACCAGTAGATATATTATGCTGTCGTAGAAAAAGGACATGTATGTGGATGGCATACACTTTCCACTTTGAAAGACCGTTGAGTTGCAGTGGCTCTTCAATCATGATTATCTTTATGAGGGGTATAGAGGGACACATGGTGGATGGGGGCTCTATTGCAGTGTCAAAGCACTTCCCTGCCCTTCACATCGTTACAGTCCATTTTGCACGGCGCTCAGAAAGCGAATGTATTCAGCACATGCGACAGAGAAATTTGTCGGTAAAAATTATCACCGTCCATCAAATACGCCTCTATTATTCGGTACTTACCTATGTTTTGCAGTGGTCTACGGTGTTGGACGCCTCATGTCAATGCCAATGCCATTCTTGTTTCGAAGACTATGGTGAGTCGGTGACCATGCTTCTGCTACTGGGTGCCATTTTCTCCGGCTTTGCTCTGTACCACTAAAATTTACAAAAGATGATGTGGATGTCCTAACACGTCAAGCTCGAGCTCGTTCCTGTTTCATGACAAACAAGAGTTTAGCAGAGTGATAGAAATGCCACATTATCTCTTCTTGACTGCCCCATAACGGAGGATAAAATGGTACATTAAGCATGCATATGTTCCTTACTGGCCCATCTATCTTATCGCTCTCAACTTTTTGAATGAGAGTAAGTACCTACATTCATTGAACAAATTCTGGACGGAATCCTATACGTTTGACTCAGAAGTGACAATAGGAGCATAATCCAAAATGGGTGCCTCGTTCAAAACGAGATATTGTCAGGCTTACAGTAAAAAGGAAAAAATTGACAAATAATTAATTCTATGGGATTTGCATTAGTTTGCTAGTGAGGATAATTGCGTACTTACTATACGCATAAAATTTATTACATTTCACCTCCCATTCTTGGGAGCCAACCAACTCTCCAGATCCATCGATGCATTTTCCTGTAAATGCGATAATGGCGAGCGCAAAACATTAGGACGAACGTCACATTTCGATTTATATGCCTAGATAAAAACATAAACGGTAATACTGGCGTTTTAAGACGCACCGATTTTAGCAATGTCTTATTATGCCCATTTTATACATTGTATTAAGCATTGAAATGTCATCCACTACCTTTTAGATTTTGCACTTCGTATTTCATTTTTTTTTTTTCTCACTTTTAATTGGTTAGGGGATTCAAATAATTTTTATCTATATATCATATTATGATATTGTAATTATTATAATATTATTCAATTATCAGTTCTATTCTTGGTTAGTCTTTAGTGTTAGTTTTTTTTTTTTTTCTAAATTTGTATGCTATGAATGTTAGCAAGTTGAGAAAGAAGTTTTGGAAAGAGCTAGAACACATGGGCAACAAGTTAGGGGATTAACATGGATAGTGGGAGAAAACTTCAAACACTCCATTAAGACTATGTGATAAGAAATGGGTCCAAGGGTTTTAGTGAGTGTATGAAGGCCCTTGTCAAGTTTATATTAGCATCAAGTCTTTATGATGTTGATTTGAGTGGCAATGCATTCACATGGACTAATAGGAGGCTAGGGGAAGACTTGATCTAGGTTAGATTAGACAAAGTTTTGTCATCCTTGGAGTGGTTTGAGAAAATTTGTGAGTATACTTTGACATCATTACCAAGAATAGGGTCAGACCATAACCCTCTTGTCCTTTCATGTAGTCTAGAAGAATGAAAGAAAAATAATCCCTTTAAATATGAATTCATGTAGTTGTATCACCCAAGCATTTATTAGGAAATGGAAGGATGGTGGATGCATATAATCCAAGGATCCAAGTTGTATGTGGTTGCTAGAAAATTCAAACATATGAAGACGGAAGTAAGAAAGTGGAACAAAGTGGTCTTTGGAAACATCTACATACAAAAGGAGATATTAAGGCAAGAACTATGCCAAATTGAAGATAAAATAAGTAGAAATATAATGGACCAGGTTCCTTTTAATAGAAAGAAAGTTATCAAGGTAGAATTACATACAATAATGGCAAGGGAGGAGATGTATTAGAGATAAAAATCAAGGAACCAATGGCCAAAAAAAGGAGAGGATAACACAAGATTCCTTCATGTCTCTACCATAAGATATAAAGTGTAGAAAGAATATCCAAAATTTAAAAATATGGTGGAGTAATAAGAGAGGAAGATCAAATTAGACAAGGGGTGGTGGACTTCTTCAGACTGTTGCTAACAAAGGATAGAGAGGATGATTAGGAAGCTATGGAAGAATTAATTCAACATATCCCTAGGATCTAATTGGAGATGTGAATACAAAAATAGTCAAAGAGGCAAGTGAGGAAGAGGTTAGGGAAGAAGTCTTCTCATTAGAAAAATATAAAGCTCTAGGGCTTAATGGATTTTAAGTAGATTTCTTTCAGGTCTTCTAGAACATAGTGAGAGATAATGTAGTAGCAGTAGTAAGAGAGTCACACCATTAAGACAAAGTGTTAAAAAAATACAATAATACGTTCCTAGTGCTCATACCAAAGAAAACCAAATTCAAGGGATTTAAATACTTTAGGCCAATAAGTATGTGGAATATCATTTATAATATAATATTAAAATTGATTGAACTAAGACTAAATTATAATCTTCTAGAGATCATTATAGAGCAACAAGAGGGTTTTGTGAAAGGTATGTAGATATTGGATGGAGTACTCACACTCTTTGAGACCATGCATTCAACTAACATTAGTAAAAGGGAGGGAATGGTGTTAAAGCTTGATATGAACAAAGCCTATGACTTGATATCATGGTGCTTCCTAGATAAAGTCCTAGAGAAATTTGACTACAACAAATATTGGAGAATATGGGTGAATAATTATTGTAGAGGACCTCATTTTTTAGTCATAATGAACAATTTTTTAGCTAGATTCTTTGGAAGTAGTAGAGGCTTAAGGCAAGAAGATCCTTTCTCCCTATATCGATCCATAATTATGTCAGAAGCATTGGTAAGGTGCATAGGAGAAACAAAGAAGACATGAGCCTTAAGGGGGTTGAAACATGTATCCATAGAAGATATCACTTATAAACAATTTTTGGATGACACAATTTTATTGGGGAGACCCTCAATTTGAGAGAAAGAGAATGAGGAGGATACTAAATCTCTATGAAAAAGTATCCTACCAAATGATAAACATGGACAAGAGTAATGTGTTTTTCATAAACATGGTAGAAATTTGATAAATATCAATAGATTTAAAGCTTTTGTGTGGTGTTTCAACTCTCCCTTTGGTTTACTTGGGCATGTCAATGTTCATTAGGGCATGCAAGGGTTGGATGTAGAATGTGTTGATTGATAATATATAGAGTAAATTAGTTGGACAGAAGGGAAATTTGCTCAATCAAGCAAGTAAGCTATAGCTTATCAAGAGTACTCTCCAAGAACTTTGTATATATTTTTAATTAGTTTTTTAGATCCCATTCAAAGTAGCTAATATAGTAAAAAGTATTCGAAACAATTTCATATGGTCACGAATAGAGGAAAATAGTTAAATTTTACTTGTATCTTGGGAGAAAGTATGCAATAATAAATAAATTGGAGGACTTGGGATTAGAAGAATAAGGGATACAAGCAAAGCCTTGGTAGCAAATATGGGGTGGAGGCTAGTAAAGGAGGGACATACCTTATGGATAAGACTTCTAAGAGATAAATACCTTGATAGAAAATAGGATAGTAGATATTTGAGTCTTGAACACACAAGATCCCCATTGATGATCTTCATTATGGAACCACATAGTGAAGGGTAGATATTTGTTAGAGAACATCACCCAAAGTAATATAATGAATGGTAGGTCTTTCCACCTCTAGGAAGATGCATGGCTAGAGAAGTACCCATTAGTGAAGGATGAGGTGTTAGCGAGTATCAAAATAGATATAGAACAAAATTATGGTAAAATGGTGAGTGACTATTTGATAATAGGAGAGGTAATATGGAAGGAGCTAAAAACAATTTACCTTTAGATAATATCCCAAAACAAAATATTAACAATAGATAACCTTCATAAGAGGGGTTTCCAGTCAACTTTGTGAAGATCATGACAAATTATTGAATCACACATTCTTATAATATAATTACTCCATAAAAATATAATAAATAAGATGGGGATGGTTTTTTTTATTCCTAATAACATGGTAGGATGGATAGAACAATGGAATAATCATTTTAAGATCCAGAGACTAAATAATATTCCCTTTCATTATGTGTGGCGAGTTTGGTTGGAATGAAATAGAAGGATTTTTAAAGGGGAGAAGAGATATATGTCTAGGAATAGACAATGCATCATAGCAACCATAGTGGATAATATTCAAGTAGTGAAACCAAATTGGAATATAGAATCATTGTACGAGGATAAAGTAAGTGCAAATTGGAACCTAAGTCTAGTTCGTGGGGAATGTGAATCCTAGATGATGCTTGACCAAGTGGCAGACACTAATACAAGGATGAGTAAAACTAAATTTTGATGGGGATTCTAAAGTAAATCCAATTAAGGCTAGAGGAACAGTGCTAAGTGATGGCCAAGGAATGGTGATTGGAACTATAAGTGAGTACATGCGAATTATGACTAGTTATTAGGTTGAAGCTAGAGTAATGTTGGTTGGAGTAAATACGAAGATTTAATTAGAGGCTTGAAGATTAATAACTTAAGGAGATTCATAGAATATTATTATTTTATTTAACAAAAGTTTAGTGGAGATTTAGAGAGAAGTATTCATAGTAATATATGCACTAAGATACCTAAATGCAATATATGAATTTCAAGTGGTATATATCTATAGAGAAGTTAATGGGGTGTCCAACTGGCTAGCCAAATAGGGAGCTTTCAAAGAGGAAGATAAAATATTGATATGTCATATGGTATGCATCTAGATGTCCTCCATCTAGTGGCAAAGGAGAGAGGACATTTTTAAATTCAAGCCAAGGGATGAAAGTTCCTATGTTTAGAATATCCATAGTTAATTATTTTTTGGAGTTTTGTGGAATTGCATGCTATGGGCCATTTACTTTAGAGATTGTTGGGATTTTCTAGCTTGTAGCTATAAGAAGTTTGAGAGATATTTCCAAGGAGGATTCCATTTTTTGAATATCTACTTATGTATACGGACCTATTTTTTAGATTTTTGTGGATTCATTTGTTGAGGGATCCTTTTCTAAAGAGCTATGAAATTGTCTAAGGGATCCATATTTAGGGGCTCTATGGGATGATTTACTGAAGGTTTAACATTTAGAATATCTATGAACCTACCTATTAAGGTACTCATATTCTAGATATGTGTGGACTTGTGACTTTATAGAAGCATAGTGAGGCCCTTGGAATGAGCTAAAAACAATTTACCTTTAGATAATATCCCAAAACAAAATATTAACAATAGATAACCTTCATAAGAGGGGTTTCCAATCATCTTTGTGAATATCATGAGAAATTATTAAATCACATATTCTTAGAACATAATTACTCCATAAATATAATAAATAAGATGGGGATGTTGTTTTTTATTCCTAATAACATGGTAGGATGGATAGAACAATGGAATAATCATTTTAAGAGCTAGAGACCAAATAATATTCCCTTTCATTATGTGTGACGAGTTTGGTTGGAAGGAAATAGAAGGATTTTTAAAGGGAAGAAGAGTTATATGGCTAGGAATAGACAATGCATCATAGCAACCATAGTGGATAATATTCAAGTAGTGAAACCAAATTGGAATATAGAACCAATGGAGGAAGATAAAGTAAGTGCAAATTGGAACCTAAGTCTAGTTCGTGGGGAATGTGAATCCTAGAGGAAGCTTAACCAAGTGGCAGACACTAATACAAGGATGAATAAAACTAAATTTTGTGGGGCTTCTAAAGTAAATCCAATTAAGGCTATAGTAACAGTGCTAAGGGATGGCCAAGGAATGGTGATTGGAGCTATAAGTGATTACATGGGAATTATGACTAGTTATTAGGTTGAAGCTAGAGTAATTTTGGTAGGAGTAAATACGAAGATTCAATTAGAGGCTTGAAGATTAATAACTTAAGGAGAATCATAGAATATTGTTATTTTATTTAACAAAATTTTAGTGGAGAGTTAGAGAGAAGTATTCATAGTAATAGATGCACTAAGATACCTAAATGCAATAGATGAATTTCAAGTGGTATATAGCTATAGAGAAGTTAATGGAGTGTCCAACTGGCTAGCCAAATAGGGAGCTTTCAAAGAGGAAGATAAAATATTGATATGTCATATGGTATGCATCTAGATGTCCTCCATTTAGTGGCAAAGGAGAGAAGACATTTTTAAATTCAATCCAGGGGATGAAAGTTCCTATGTTTATAATATAAATAGTTAATTATTTTTTGGAGTTTTGTGGAATTGCATGCTATGGACCATTTACTTTAGAGATTGTTGGGATTTTCTAGCTTGTAGCTATAAGAAGTTTGAGAGATATTTCCAAGGAGGGTTCCATTTTTTGAATATCTACTTATGTATATGGACCTATTTTTTATAGTTTTTTGGATTCATTTATTGAGGGATCCTTGGAACCTCCTCTCTATGAGCAAGGAACATTCTGATCGCAAGGAGACTTGTGGCACCCCCTGTGCAACCGTCCTGCATTTTCACCTCTTCATCAAAGCTGACAGACTCGATGGGCCTCACCAGATTAGCAGAGCCATGATAAGCATTAATCTTTGTACCCGACTCAAATTTCTCAAAGACACTCATTTTAAGGCGACAATGTGGATCCATAATAATCATTACGCTAGGAACTCCATTTACACATGTAACAACCCTGCCAACTTAAATGCCTTTCCCATTGGCCACTTGGACAAAACCTTTCTAGACACCTCATTTTTTAGATGCCACCTCAGTGCGCGGTGTCCCCTCTCCCTCATCACCACCCTTTCCAAAGTAATATCTCTCCCCTCCCCAATTAATCATTGGGACCAGGAAACCCTATCATGTGATCTGGGCCCTAATCATTTTTATGAGTGCATCACCCATCTCTTCTAGTATTGCTTTTCCCCTCTGCCTGAGATCTAGTTCAGAGAGCCCAATATTGCCACCAACCAAAAACCTCTGCATCCTGCCACCTCCATCCTTTCGCTTGCTCCCATGGCCATCATCGAACTCAAAATCCTTAATATACAATTTGATATCGAAACCTTGCTCAGTAACTATGGATTTCTCCCCTTTATGAATTTTTTTTGAGGTTTTGACTCCATCATCATGAATGATTTCATGTCATCCTAAGTCGTTGGCCATGTCCTCATCATAGGAATGAGTTTTGATGTTACAGTTGATCTCCTTTATGAAATCATTGAGCTCTCCAATGATGGTTTTAGACTTCACAAAGATAATCACTCTATTCAAGAGGAGCTAAAGCATTTTGTTGACAGAGGGAAGAAGCTTACCAGAGATGAGAAATGAGGGATTATTAGAGAGAAACTCCCTGACCCATGGAGTAGAGCTCTCATTTCGGTAATGCAATACATCATGGTGGACAAGCCTGATGAACCTGTGAGAAGCTTCCACCTTGCATTCCTGAATGTCCTACGCTATGTAAAGGAGGTGAACGTCCCTGAGTACCTTCAATGCTCGATAGAAGTCTCCACTAAAAATATTTAGAAAAAAATTATCCATTCACGTCAGGCACCAAGGATTATTCTTGGTCATTTACGACCATATGTTGTAGAATATTGGCAGCAAGGTGGACGTTTACCCTCTCCACTACATTGAGGAAGACCAGCCTACGGTCCTGAATAGTCAAGTTTCCACCAGCCGTAGATCCACTCAAAGGGAAGCAAAAAGGAAGACCATGCATCAAACCAATGCTGAAACTAATCCTGCAACTGACAAAGCCATAATTGATACTCGAAGGATGAAAAAGGCCAAGCGATATCCATCTGAAATTCTCATTAAAATACTACATAACATATTCCATAATCATTCCAAAGCACTCACTAGGCTTCAGCATGTGATTCGCATCTCCAAAGATATCAATGCCAATAAATCAAAAGCATTCAAGGTCACCTTCCCTGAAGAAATCATCAACACGGAGGAAAACTCTTCGGAGTAAGGTGACGGTCGGGGCTCTGGCTTTAGCCTTCCTCCTTTTCCTATTTTTTTTGTCTATGCTAGTGGTTTGGTCTTCATTTACTAGGTTGTAAATGTGTTAGGGTTTCAGTTTCCATGCTATTTTTGTGCTCCCTTTTTAGTTTTGATGGTGAGGGTTGCATGGGCTCCCCTTTGCCATCTAGATGTTGGTATTTCTATTTCTAGGTGGTTTTTGCTCTCCTGTTGGGCTTCTTTGGATTGTTTTTTCAAGGTGGTAACATTTTATTTCCTCTCTGCTGTAAAATTCTCTTCCTCACCTATATTACTCATAGAATCTCTCTCTCTCTCTCTCTCTCTCTCTCTCTCTCTCTCTCTCTCTCTCTCTCTAATGAAAACTACTTGAACTAGTCATAAAATGAAATAGGTATAAAATCCTTCTCACTGACAAAACATCTACTAAGATAGATTTTTAATTCTTAATTAATTTGATATGAATTATTATATTACTCATAATTTAGGCAATGTTTTCTTCCTTAACAAATTTTGGATTAATATTTTTGCCCTAATGTCATTTTATAAACATATAATTTTGTAAGCCTACCTCTCTAAAATTATTTTTTCTATGCACCTTATCCCATTTGAAAATAAGAAACCCAAATTTCTTCTCACATTGTTTCAAAATAAAATTTCTTTTAACTATGTCAAATTCATATGTTATTTTTGCTTGTATTCTTGAAATAAATATTATATATAAGAATAGATTGTAATATAAATTTTAGAGGTTTATGTTTTCTAGCCATGGTTAGAACTTGATTTTTTAACTAACTAGATAATATTTAATTTTATCCAAAACTGAGTCTCAAAGCTTCTTCTTTCTTCTATTATACAAGGGAATACAAAGATATATTGATAATATTTTTTTATTTTAATTAATAAATTCTATGTAATAATTTATTAATAATTTATTATAAATCAAAGGTTGTGTTGGTGCAAAAATATTATAAGTTATGTCATGTTAAGCAATTGTCCAACAATCATCTCATAGTCTAATAGTATTAATTTAAATTTCATGGATACATAAGTTGAAGATTTATTTAGACAAAAAGTGCCATCAACAAATAAAAGATGAGATGTAGCAAGACCATTTGTAAAATGTTGAAAACCTTTGATTTTGTCTTCTAGTTTTGTATATGAAAGAGATATTTCCAAAGGTTCATGTTGCTAGAGACCATGGAATGATTCAAAGTATTTAATAGGGGATCAATTGGTCAAAATATAATATTTCAAAGTTCTACAAAAGCATATAATAAGCTTAAACCAATATTTTTATCAAAATTAATTTTTTTAATAATATGTTATAGAAATGCAATAGTTTTCTTTAGATTTTCACTTTTTAACCTTCCAAAAGATTCACACTAGTAGATATTATAGGATGATTCAAAGTATATAATAAGTAATCCATTTGTTAAAATAATATATTTGGAGTACTATATGAAAATTAAATTGTCTAAGAATATCATATTTAATACAATAGTCTTCTCCATCATTTTTTACTTTGCAATATCTTGTTATTGTGAAAAGTATCATATTTTGCTTTTTTGATACTATTAAGGGAAAATAAGGTTTTTAAAGGGATCCCACAACCTTTTACATTAAAAACAACCTAAAAGATAGCCAAAAATAGAAAAAACCACACAAGGCATTCCACAGAAACCATAGAGGCAAAAACAAATGCGACGAGAGAAAAGAAAGACAAGAGTGGGCATAAGAGAGAACCGAGGAAGTTCTACACCAACATGTCAATATCTTGGGTAATTGTTCCCGTCATCCACGACACCTCCTCAGAATAGTCTAATATGATTTTAATGGAGCTCCAAATTACATGCTGCTTAATTTCTATTATTTTTAAACTGTGCAAAACTACACTCTTTATCTCAGAGGCCTCCTCTAGTGTATAGACATCCTTCACCATTTTGTCCTTATGGAAGTCCCTAGGTAGGATATCCACATCAATGGAAGGGGATAAGGGGGATGACCCATCCTCCTCCTACTTTTTACCAAGTAGATACAAATATTTCTATATTTCACTTCTTTTTTCCTGACTAACTGACAGAGGACCCCCCACCTCAAGTGAAGTCTTTAGATTAAAATATGAAATTTTTACAAAATCATAATTACTAAATTACAATGATTTTCCTATCATACCTTTAGCAAAGACTTCAATTTTACATGAAATATTATCTGGTACAAATCCCAATGAGAAGGAATAAACATCCTCACTATCATCACTAGAGCCTTAAAAAACTACCTTAGTCTAGCCAGGCACAAGGACTGGTAAATCAACTAAAGGTTTCAATATTTCCTCTGCCACCATCCCATTCTTCGATGTTGCTTGTTCAAACACTAAAAGATCTAGATCCTAGTGGAGAGGGAACTAACCTTTGCCCCATTGCACATCCAACATTGACTTCTTAATTAATTGGAATGAAAATAAAGGAATTTTCATCCACATATACCTTGGTCGATGGTTAAGAAATATGGCATGGAAGCTATATATTACTTCATACATAGATTCTAGGGTAAAATAATCTAGAATAAATTTAGCCACCATATCCCATGGTAGATACTGAGCCTTGGAACTAAAACCATTCTAAATTCTAGGAAGAAATTCCTCCCCATCCAAGAAAAAACTTCTCTTTCAAAAGTGAATGTATATCCCTATTGTTATAGGCACCATCCAATTACAGACTAGTTGTATAACTAATCATCTTCATAGAGATCTCAAAGGACCAAGACCCAATTCTCACCCAACCATCACTCCACGTCACCACCATCCACTTGGAAAGCATTGGGTTGTGCCGATGAAACTTTTGAACACAATCCAAAAGACCACCAGTCTTTATAATAGCTTTATCTTCATCATTAATATTCATAGAAGAGGGCTACAATCTAGTTTTATCAGGTATTAACTTGGAAAAAAACATATTAGCTTTTCCCATATTTAGAACTACAATACCCCTCCCACTCTTCAACACAATACTCTTCTACAATATGGAAACATAGGAGATTAAACCAGAACAAATAGAAATATGTAGAAGGCTCCAAAGCAATCCATGTAATAAATACCATCTTCATGATTGAAACCATGCCTCAAAATAAACCATCAAAATTTAGCAACCAAGAACACCCAAGCACCCCAAGAAGAACCATAGCTAAAAAAATGCACTCCCAACCAAATTACAAAAAGAGAAAGATGCTCAAGGGAAGAAAGAAGGCACCACCATTCAAAGGAAGCACATAAAATGAAGGCTTATGAGAGAAGAATCCAGAAGCCATATCCACTCTTTCAACAATAAGAAAAATCCTAAGTGCAAAAAAGAGGGGCATGGATAGGGCTCCCACCTCAAGCCACAACATCCTGAAACCCCATGAAAGACCACCAAGCATAGAGAATCCATACCCAAAGATAAGTGCAATATGAAGATCACTAGAGGATATCACTAAGGTTTTCAACATGATCATAAAGTCACGATGAAAGGCCTTAAGGTTGAAAAGAGGAGAAATCAAAAATGATGAAAACTACCTTACCCAACAATCATTGCCCAAAAACACATCCCAAGAGAGGGAGATAGAAAATATCTGGATAATCATCCTTCAAAGATTTGAAAAAAGCTTTCACCACCACAAAAAATGACCTAAAGGAGACACAAAAGGGTTGTGCCTACACAAAACCACTATGAAAGGAAAAATCCACATCCGAAGGTATACTTCAAAACTAGAGAATGAATGCTAAGGAGGGGGGATTGACACAGAAAAAACTTCCAATGTAAGGAAGAACCAATACCAATGAAACCGAGAAAAGGACCAAATTGAAAACATCGATAGGGGGAGAGACTCCAATGATTCAAAATTTAAAAATGAAAAGACCCCGCCTGACATAGGAAATAAGTGAATATTATCATATTATTTATGGTATTAGAATGAAATGTTTTTATAATTCAATTTTTGATCTTATACTCTTTATTTTGATTTAATCTAAAATATCCATGAAAAATATTTCCTATTGTATACCAAATGCTTATGCTACTATACTTTTTCCCTCATGGATGAAATTTCTTAAACTAGGTACATACAAGGTTATGCATAGTGGCTATTTTCACAAAAGTGGCTAAAATTAGGGTTTTTAAAATTTGGAATTGGCTAATATTTGGGTCCCTTGACCAGGGTCCATTAGCGAGAAAAATTTGGGTGTAATTTTTTTTGGTCAATTCACCCCAATTTTATAATAATTAGACCATTTTAAGTTTAAATTTTCAACATTACCCCTAATAATAGTGAACCTTCTACATGTGTTTCGAAACTATTCACCTGGATTTTGAAACCGATTCACCAAATTTTTATAAATATATTTTGGGGTCGAACCCTTACGCATAACCATGGGTACATATAATTCATTTTCAAGTGTCCATGCAAAAAATAAAATATAGAGTGAAACATTACCTACTCGTTGAACCTAGTAGATTTTGTCATATGAAATTTTAATAGGTATGATTTATTTTACTTAGATATAATTAAACTAGTACAAATTTTGAGTCATGTGATTGATCCCCCCTAAATCAATGTACCAATAATTATCTTTTGATTTTCTCATGTCATATGCCATTCCAAAATTTTGTTCCCCATTTTTCTATTGAAAGAATGTAATTTTACCAATTTCACCGTGTTCTTCATTGAGACAAATTTTGTTATGTTTTTGAGCTCCTTTTATAATAATTTGTAAGAGGAATATTTGATGAAGACATAATTGTTTTCTTAATATCTTAAAATGCAAAATCCATGAAAAATATTGTCAAATTTCTGAATTCCCTTTCTTTTAAATCAACTCTTTTAATTGTCAAATAGAAAGTATTTTATCTCTCTAATTAATATGTTTCAATATTTTAATGAACTTTGGAGGATGAGATAGAAGTATTTAATACCTTAAAATGTTTGCTCAATAATTTTTCCTTGTCTCTGCATTCAAAAGAATTCTTCAAAAATTTCTTTAACAATATATTTTGCAAATCAAATCGACTTGAATATTTGAATGAATTGTCAACATGAAATCTAGTTTTTCCTTTTCTGATATTTTACTTCCCTTTAGAAATATTCTTTCCTTTTTCTTCAAAATAATTTTTAAATAAATCAACAATTATTTCCCTATAATAATTTGTCACTTTCATAATTGTTTTTTTATTTTCCTTCAATATAATTAGTTCTTGTTTAACTTTATTCCTTCAAATTTATCTTCAACTTACTATTCTTCAACATAAATTAATTTCTTTCAATTCTTTATTCAACTTAATATAGTTTCCTTCACTTTTCAAACATAAATATAATTATAATATGGGATAAATAAATCAATATTTTGGTTATTATGAATACCTTTGAATTTAGACTTTAGTCTCATAAAAATAATTAAAAATTACCATCGATGTCATTATGTTCACCTACAACAATTTGGATTACTCCATTTTCAGCGTTATTTTGTGTCCTCATGTTCATGTGCAATTTAGAAATTGAAATTTTTCATCTTCACTAAGCTCCTTCAACTCTTCCTCATGCTACTATGGCACTCAATGTTTTTTCTCCAATATGTTTTCTCCAAGGTGTTGAAAACACTCATTCCTACATTCTATCATGTATTTCTTGATTGATATCTCTACTTGTACCTACAATCTAACACATCCACCAACCAATATTTCTTATATTTTACCTTTACACTCTTAGTCCTTTGTTTCTCTCAAGTACTGATTTATCTTTTGATGCAAAGTACCCAACAAACTGTGAATCATTCCATAAATGCTATGGATAAAGGAATGCAAGAGGAAAATGTAGGTTATTAAAAATAAAATTTAGGGCACCATTTAATTTCTGTAGAAAATAAAATGACAAATAAAAGACTAAAAAAAGGATAAAGGAAAGGCAAGAAGGTAGAATATAAGGTTGAGTTTTGGTGGATGGAGATTGGAAAAGAGAGAGAAGGGAATATTGAAATGGTAATTTGTAGAGAGATATAGAGAGGTTTAAAAGGAGATGGACGAGAAAGGAAGGAAGAGTGCAGTGAATTATTCCAATGATGTAACTACAACATAGGATAAGCATAGACTCTATAATACAAAGAACTGTAATATTTATCATCTTGTACATACTATAAGCATTTTAAATAAAATAAAATATACTTTATTTCATATATTTAATTATTCATTTGAATGACTAAGGGTTTTGGTAGGCCATTTCAATTGGTTGTTGTGAAATAAGTGTAGGATGTAAGAAAATTCTAACCCAAGTCCTGATAGAACCAAAGGTTTCTACAAGTTCATGTTATGGAGTCACTTGGAGTCTTTTATTGAACAAAGATAAACCACTAATTCAGTCGAACATGTGATTACTATTCTTATTTTATTAAAAAATCAATGAAGAAAGGAAATCACTCAATTATTGTCAAATTGAGAGGGAGACATTGCTAACTAAGGAGAAATTGAATCATATAGATTGATAAACATTTGTTATTCATACACTATATAATTATGTTGGAATATATTACATTATTTGGTTCATGTCAATGTACCACCTTGGGTACATTTTTAGATTAAGATTTTTTCTTAGATTACGGTTTGGGTAGTTACTTCATGCAATGTAATAAATGCACAAGTGTTAGAATGTAGTCCATATGTACACGAGTAATAGGTTAGGTAGATGAATATTCATGAATATATGAAAGGCCAAGGGATATATCTCCCTATATATAGGTCTTTGATAGAGTGAAGCAAAGGATAGAATGAAAGAGAGAATCATATAGAATAGTAGATACAAGTGATGAGAAGAAAAGGTAGATACAATGTAGATCATGCAAGAATTTTTGGAATGTTTAATACCTTCATTATATTACATTGTACTAATTTTGTGAGCTTTCATTAATGGCTATTTTTTGAGTTATTGTATAATTTTCTCATATAGTTTTCCAACATATTATATTGTCATTATCATATAATTAACATTGCTTTATCATTTTAGATCTTGTGGTTACATTTATTTTAATATATATTATCAAAAGCTAATAGTGGTATAAGACCACAAGGTAGATTGATAAGAAATAAAGAGAGCCAAAAGAGAGATTGAGATGAGATAGGAAATCTTATTGTTAGAATTTCTAAATTACATTTGGCTAGAGTATTTCTACATAACTATAAAAAAACCTTGTGAATACTAAGACTCGACATTGATTCCATTAGATTGACAAATCAACTAGTGAATTATTTATTATTTTTTTTAATTTATTTTTATTTTATTTATTTATTTATTGTTTGTGTATCTTGGTTAGTGTGAGAAACCCTTATGATCGCCACTAAGGATAGGGTATCTCCATCCCTACCATGAACTTATCAACAGGGACAAAACATAAAATCATCACACACCCACCCCTCACACACTCCCCATGTTACAGTTATTAATTTTTATTATTTTAATAACTAAATTTTATTGAAATGATAATATTATTATAAATAGTAATTATAGGTTTGTATAACTTGAGTGGGTCTAACTATAAGATTTTGAAACTATAAATTGAGGTCCAAGGTTTAAATTTAGTGTAGGTAGATTTATATACCATACTTCCCTAATGTAGAGTGCATTGAAGTTTATTGAATATTTTTAGTATATTGAATATAATTTAATGATCAAGTTCAAATAATAGTATTTTAATAACCAAATTTTACTGAAATGATATAATTATTCTCAATACCAGTTTTAGGTTTGTATAACTTGAGTGAGTGTAATGAGAATACTTTAAACTACAAATAAGAGGTTCAACATTTAAATTAAATGTAGGGTACATTAATACACCATAATTTCTAAATGTGGAATATTTGTACACCCTACTTCACTGATATAGGGTAGATTTATACACCATACTTAATTTTAGTTCGATAAAGACATATTTAAAAAAACATCTTGTATAAGGATAGTCTCATATGGATTATGGTCTTAGTATCATAAATGTTAAAAACTACTTTACCTCAAAATATTAGGGATTTAAATCCCTTCATCATAAATATCATATTATTCTCACATTGTAACCAGAGATAATTTCATAAACATATATTTTATAGATGGTGGTACATCATGGATACACTATTCATTCTACGTAGTGAATGATCATTATACTTTACTACTCATATGAATTTATAAATATAGGTTGGATTATTCATATATAACAACATACATTACTATTTAAACCTATTATCCTTATGGAAATTTATATTACCACACTTATGGTGGTGAATATGGAAGGAAATAAATGACCGTGTGTTTGATGAGAGGAGCATATCTGGGTACTATGTTGCTTCAAGAGTTGTAAGTGATATAGTGGAAAATGTTAAGGCTCTAAATTTGGACAAGGTAATATGTGATTCATAGGTTGGATCTGTTTTCACCTCATTCAAATGCAGCTACCAAGGTGAAGCGGAACAAGTATCATATTGCTTGGGAACCTCCTCTGGATGGATGGTTAATATTTAATTTTCATGGGGCTTCCAAAGGGAACCTAGGCCAAGCAGGTGTAGGGGGTCTTTTTAGAAATTCTAATGGGAAAATTATGCTCACCTTTGTTGAACATCTGGATATTCAAACAAATCACTTTGCTGAGGTGAGGACTCTATTTCAAGGTGTTGCTCTATTGGATAGGAAAAATTGTAAGAAATTTATTATCGAGGAATATTCCCTGAACATAATCAATATGCAAGGTATCCATACCTTGTCTTTGATTATTTCAATTTTTATTTGGAAATCTTGAAGACAGATCCAAAGTTTGGAAGAAGTCCAAATATATCATAGGTTAAATGAATGGAATAGGGTTTCCGATCTTCTCACCAAGCATGATCTCCAAATTCAAAATATCTAGGTTTGGATAAATAACTTCCTCGAGGATTTCAACAAAGTAGATAATAATGGTAGATAGCAACAAGGTTAATTTTTGGTTCAATTTGTATACTAAGATTACCCAGGTTGTTGACCTCTTGGAGGAGCAAGCACATCGGTTTTCAAATTTAAAATTTTCTATGGATGGTACCTTTTCTCTTATGGGTAGATGGAGGGATCTCCTTTGGTTAGGTGGCAAGTTTGTCAGGAGCAAAGGTTGTATTTTTGATCTAAGGTTGAAGTCAAGTTTTAGTGGTCCTCTTTTTGAGAGTAGTCGACAGTATCACAAGTGTGTGAAGTTATTCTCTTCGAGATGCCCCTCGAGATGTCATGTGGTTAGGTTGTGGAATTTGAGGTGGAGTTGGGGGTATAGCTCGAGGGATTGATGCTTATATGTGTTGAGTTAGGATGAGGTCAAATTTTCATTGGGATTTCTCGTTCCTATCTACCTCACCATTAGAGCCTACAGTTATTAAGGCTTGAGATCTTAGGCTCATTTGCAAATCCGTTTGGTTGATAGCATAGTTTTCAACCATGGTAGCTTCCCGAAGCTTCTAATTGCTCCAAAAACGTTGTATATGGGGTGTCATTTTTAACTTTGGTAGCTTCCCAAAGCATCTCTAGCTCTCATAGTGGGTCTTGTTGGTTGTAGGTCTCATCTTTTAGTCAGTAGGTTTTTGTGCTAGTCTCTTTCTACCTCCTCTGGTGAGTGGAGGTTAGTTTCTCTTTGTATTTAGATTTGGAGATCCTTCCAAAACTCCTTCTTCTACCTTATAAAAAAACCAACATACATTACTTTACACATAATCAATTTTTATGTAAACTTTTTAATATAATAAAAATACACATTAATTTAAAAAATAAATAATATTTATTTATTTTATAACGAAATACTATATTTTTAATTTAGAAATGAAAATATATCTTATAATATGTAATTATAACTTTTAATTAAATAAATTGCACAAAATTTAAACTCACAACTATATGATTAATATTCTTTTGTAAGATATTCTTACTATTATTATTTTAAAAGGGATAGTATTTTATTTTGTTAGTTTATAATGCAACATATTATATATTTCATAATATTATATTATCTTTATTATTTACTAAATAAATTATTCATCTTTGAAAGTATTTAATAGACCGTTGTGTGTTAAATAAAGTACAATCACTTACAATATCATCAAATTATTCAACTATAAATTTAATTCTTTAAAAATAGCTCCTAAAACATATTTTGTTTTTTTCATAGGGAAATGTTGGTGATAAACATTCTTTAGTAACAAAGATGCCATTTATGAATATCTATTTTATGTTTTTTTCATAGGAAAATGTTGGTGATAAATATTCTTTAGTGACAAAGATGACATTCATGAATGTCTATTTATCATCCCACTATGTTGTTATTCATTGAAGGAGACATTTGACATGATAAGCATAACCTTTTATAGATGATGCATACATTTTATCCAATAAATAACATCATTATCATAATAATGATTATGATGTACCATTTTATCTATAACAACTTTTTTTATATAAATAATTTATTATAAAAATAAATATATTTTTAAAATTGAATAATATAAATTAAATTATTATTTTTTAATTAAATTGTATTATAATTTTATGTATATATAATTTTTTGTTATGATTAATATCAAGGCTAAAGAGCAAATGCCATGCTTAGATGAGGAAATTAGTTTTTATAACGTTCTTGTTAAACAAATTTTATAAATTAAACGTCACTAGATTTTAAGGCCGTTTGAACAAAATCCAAAACCTTACAAATAAGTAACTACCTAAATAATTGTAAATTATATTATATAATAAAAGTTTGAGACGGTGACGTGAGGTTACAGGTGACTAGTGACTTATGAATGAGTGCGTCGAGGAATATGAAGATGAAAGTCTTTGGATTCCTTAACAACTTTGCAAATGCGCGTCATGTCGATTCGACTTGGAGTTTGGCGTTGATTTATTTCCCAATTGATTCCCCCCTCTTCTACGCGTCTTTTCGTCTTTCGAGAGGTCACCTCTTGCCCTCGATTTATCGTCTTTCGAGAGGCCACCTCTTGCCCTTGTGGAATCGATAATTGTATACGGGCTCCTAAGTCTTTTCGACATTCATTGTACGCCTTTCGAATGTCAGTTTTGTCGAACAAGAATTGGGGGTCAATCTAATTCGTCCAGGCCGAAAGGCCATCTCATCCAACAGCGTCGTTATGGAGTGTGGATATCGCATTTAATTCAAAAGTTATAATCATTTTTAGATTAAAAGTTGCAAAGTCTCACATATATACCCTCTAAATTTCTTCTACGTATCCTTATTGAACCAAACAGGCGAGAAAAATCTATGTTGAAGTCATGCATAAGGATCATTAATCTCACAGGTGTGATGTTCTTCCACATATCTGACTGACGGGGACCATCCGGGCGGCCGCTTCTGCATTAGCGAGAAATCGAAGGTAGAGGGGGACCCGACCATGATCGTCCCAAGGTTTCTGTGCAGAGTCAATCCGTGCAGAACCAAATGTGGGTGGTGGGTCATAGTGAAAGTACTAAGAATATATTAAAGTGAGAGGGAATTTCAGTATAGAAATATGAGATATTAAAGTGGAAAGGAATTTCAATATAGGAATATGTTATTGGAAATAAACAGTTTGTATGGGAACACAATATTACATGAACCGGTTAGAAAATAAAAGGACCAACTAACCCACATATGACCATGAACCGGTTAGAAAATAAGAAGACCAACTACCTCACATATGACCATTCGAATGACTAGACTTGGCTTGAATGACTAGGCGGAGCAGAAGAGAAGTGAGAAGGGCAGGATAAACTTTTAAAATAGTTTTGGCTTTGTATGAATGGTGGAGCGAAGTGATCTGTAGATACAATGAGATGACATGGAAATGTTATATAGAGTAGAGAGCAGCTTAAAGTTCTTCATTGGTCTCTGGTTTGATATTCCCTGGGGAACATCAACGGCCGGACATGTTGGCCCTTTCGTTCTCGATCTCTAATCAGACTCGTGTAATCCAAGAAAGATGACGACATATCAATGGCGGTCCTTGCTGTGAAAGACCACCTGTGTGATAAAACATTGCAAGCTGGCCCTTGGAAGGATCGTGGCAGGCTTTTCGTAGGAATTTAAATGGAGGGCACAATGAACTGATAATGGTGGTCAACCATTGTTGGCTGATACTGGTGCACAGACTCCTTTTCTCTTATACGATTTGTTTATCTGGCATAGGTGCTCTAAGGTGTGGCTTCATGAAGATTGTTTAATATTAGTTGTTGGAAAGCCTAGACTTTATGATAATCTCATTTTATAGGTCTACTTGGTGTGTAAATAAATGTTTCTGAAAGTTGCACATCTTTGTTAGTATTTAGGTCAGTTGTACATTCATGATATTGTGTTCTTGATCAATAATAGGTTAAGGAAGATAAAAATCTGAAGTTATGTAATTGAAAATCATTCTTGGCAATATGAAAGCTAATGATTTTTTTAAGATGATATTCTAAAATATATAAATATGTATAGATTTACAATAAAAACATTATAGAATTAGGGAACCACCTTTGGATCAATTTAAACGATGATCGTTTGTTGACTCATCTTCAAGTAGAATGAAATAACATTGTTGTTATTATTATTATTATTTGGTTATTGGATGCTTTAGGACTATCTTTATGCCCTTATTTCGATCTATTTGAAGAAAAAACAAACTCTCTCCATTCCGATAATCGCTATCGCACGATAGCGATGGAGAGAAAAACCCCAATTTTCGAGCAATGGGGAGAAAAGAAAATGAGTTCACCGCTTGAATCTGGATCGTTGTCGCTTTGAGCGATGGGGAGGAAAAGTATTCTTTTGCAAGCGATGAGGAGAAAAGAAATATAAAGGACTTTGCCAAAAATAAACTAACTCCTTTGAAGCTGCAAATCGCTAAATAAAAGTGAAAAAGGGCATCGTGCGACTTAGGTTTAGCGATAAGGGGAGTTGGCGAATAATACAAAGTGGAATAGGACAAAACACATATTCCCTAAATCCCTTGACTTAGTTCAAAATGATGCAAATCGCTTTTATCATGAGCGCTAAAGGGAATTTTGAGGAATTACGAGCGATGGAGGGAAAATTTGAATGAGACGAGTGCATAAAAGACAAAGCACTAAGGACGAAGGCATAAAAGGATGAAATAGGATGCCTTTTGAGTGGAGAAGTTAAAATTGCCGAAGGTTGCTCAAATCATGAGTGACAAAGGGGAAAAACGAAGCAAAGCGAGCGATGTGGAGAAAAAGTCAAGATTTGCTCTCAGTATTTGGAAACCTCGGAATCGCTTGTTTGATGAGATCAAAAATGGGGCAAACCAAGGGTTCTTGGAGATGCAGTACACACGAATAAATAAAACTAGATTTTATTTATAATAGTAGATAAAATACATTTGAACCTTCGTAGAGGGTTTACAGACATCTGCGTTAAAGCAGGATAAATGAAAACACAGGAGCACTCTGAAACTGTTGTTTAGGACTACAACTGCTCTGATCTCCTTCTGTTGCTAATTTACACCCAGTCTCTCACATTATTTTTCCCAAATTTACACTTTTGTGCACTATTGTGATTTCACCTCCTTGATCTTTTCTAAAAATCTAAACTACCTTTTATATCCTATGGAAGGGAGGATAAGGATTGCCTTCTGACAATCTTATCTTCTGACATGCTTAGGGTTTTTGACAGCCGAAGTAGGGTTTATGACCAATCACTGAACTGCAACTATCAAAATTAATGCAACGATCAAATTTATGGTGATATGTGTTATCAGACGTCAAATCACTCATGACTAGCGGTGTTGAGTGATCCTCGGGATCACCATCGCAAATGTGTTTTTCAAGTCTTTGGTGCTTGTTTCGAGCGATAGTGAGATGGGGGTCAGGTTTAATAATTTTAACACCCTCCTTTAAACCTGATCTCACAAGCCCTTTGACCCCCAACTGCAGTCGCAATCTGCTGAAGTCCTCCTCCTTCAAAGGCTTGGTAAAAATGTTAGCTACCTACTCCTTGGATCTGCAGAACTATAACTGAACCTCACTCAATTTCACCAGCTCTTTGATGAAGTGATACTCGAATATCGATATGCTTTGTCCGCCCATGGAAAACTGGATCCTTTGAGAGTACAATGGTGGAATTTTTGTCATAGAACACTATTATCACACCTTCTAGAGGATGGTTCAATTCACCCAAAACCCTTCACAGCCAGACTACTTGGCATGCGGCTGATGTGGTGGCGACATGCTCTGCTTCAGTAGTGGACAACACAACAATCAGTTGCTTCTTGGATGTCCATGATACTACTCCTGAATCGATATGAAATGCATAATTGGAAGTGATCTTATGATAATCAGTGTTGCTAGCCCAGTCACTGTCTGTGTACCCTACTAGTTTCAACTAGTCTTGCCTAGCATGTAAAATACCATGGTTGCATGTCCCGTTGACATAACACAATATGCGCTTGCCTTCTTGCCAATGCAAATCCTTTGGAGTCTCCATAAACTGACTGATTAGACTGACTCCAAACATTAGATCTGGTCGAGTTGTAGTCAAGTACATCAGACTACCAACTAGCCGCTTGAACAAGGTTGGATCGATGCTTCTCCTAGAGTTCAACTTGCTCAACTTCAACCCTATGGCAACATATGTGATGACAGGTTTATTGTCCTCCATCTTGAACTGCTTCAGGACACCCTTCGCATACTTACCCTGAGAAATGAAGATGCCATCTATTGATTGGTCAACTTCAATGCCGAGGAAATACTTCATCAGACCGTCATCTCAAACTCCTTCTTCATGGTTGTTCTGAACTGGTCAAATAAGACATTACTGTTGCTAGTGTAAATCAAATCATCCATGTACAGGCAAACGATTATGAGCTCCCCTGCTTCATTTATCTTTAGGTATAGGGTGTGCTCATATGGGCATTTTACAAACCCATTCTCCTGAAAATAGTCGTCAATCCAACTGTACCATGCCCTAGGTGCCTACTTCAACCCATACAGGGCCTTCTTCAACTTGAGGACCTTGCCCTCTTGTCCTTCGATCTCATAACCGGGTGGCTGGTCTATGTAGACCTCTTCCTCCAAAACACCATTGAGGAAGGTTGACTTGACGTCCATCTGGAACACCTTCCAACCCCTGTTGGGCTACCAATTCCAGGATCATTCTAACTATGTCGTCGGGATATAGGAACATACACTTCATGGTAGTCAATGTCTGACTTCTGCTTGTAGTCCTTCACCACCAATATTGCCTTATGCCTGTCCACTTCACCTTGAGCGTTGAACTTGGTTTTATACACCCATTTTACCCCAATGGTCTTATTCCATGCTGGAAGATCTGCAAGTTGCCATGTATCATTCTTAATGGCTTCAATCTCCTTGTCCATTGCCTTTACCCACTTATGATTTTGACTTACCTCTTCAAACTCCACTAGATCACACTTAGTAAATAAGGCGAAGTCAGAATATTCTTCATATTCATGATTATGGGTTACCTCGTAGATGTCTTGCAAGCTCCTAGTCTTTGCGGGTGCCCTCAGATTTTGAATCCTGCTTACAATTGGAGGTGACCAGGATGGTGAGGTTGTGAGGCTACTGGCACTATTGTTATTGCTTGAGGTTGTAGGTGGCTACACATTGTTCTCATCTAAGTGAAAAGACTCTACAACTACTGGTTTAGGCCGGCCAGTATTGGACTTCCAGTTCCAGGATTCATCCTCCAAGAACTTCACATCGCAGTTGATGATGAGCTTCTTCGTCACAAGGTTATACAGTTGATATGCCTTCAACTGTTCACTGTACCCTATGAAAATGCATTTCTCCTCTCTATCATCCAACTTCTATTGCTTCTCTTCTGGAACATTTTCATATGCAATGCACTCGAACATGCACAAATGAGCCACACATAGCTTTTGATCGTTCTAGGCCTCATGAGGTATTTTATCCTTCACACTTTTGGTGGGACACCTATTTAGAAGACAGACTACATAGGTTACAGCCTCTGCCAAGAATTCGTGTGGTAATCCCTTCACATTCATCATGTTGCATGTCATCCCTATGATGTTTTTGTTCTTCCTCTCAACTACACCGTTTTGTTGTGGTGTGTATTTGGAAATGAGCTGCCTCCGAATTCCATTCACCTTGTAGAAATTCTAGAATTTGTTGGATATATATTCACCTCCACCATCCATTCTAAGGGTTTTGACCCAGTAGCTGCTCTGTTTCTCCACTAGAGGCTTGAACTCCTTGAATTTTTTGAAAGCCTCTGACTTCTGCTTGATGGCATAGACCCAGGTCTTTCGAATGAAGTCATCAATGAATGTGAGGAATTACTTGTTTTTGGAAAACATGTTGGTCTGCATTGGACCGCAAATTTCTAAGTGCACCAGATCCAATGGTTGTGATGCTCTCCATGACTGACCAAAAGGGAACGAATCCCTTTATTGCTTGCCGACTAAGCAACCCTCACAGATTTGATTCAACTACTCAATAAAGGGTAAACCTTTCACCATATGCTTCTTATGCATTAGATTCAGGCCACTAAAACTCAGGTGATCGAACCTGAGATGCCACATCCAAGTAGTATCCTTCATGACTACACTCAGGTACATTAGAGACTCATTATGAATCTGTAATGGAAACATCTTGTTCTTTGTCATGCATACCATTAAAATCTATCCATGTGCTTGATGGTGCAGGTTTCATTTTTGAACTAAACAGTTTATCCCTTCTACAAGAGCTGTCCCACACTCAACAATTTGAGCTTCAACCCAGGCACATAGTACACATCACAGATTTGCTTTCTTTCGCCATGACTAGTGTGGATGAGGATTTTGCCTTTCCCCATCATGGGAACCTTGCTATTGTTCCCCATATTGACCTTAGACTGGACTATTTCATCTAGTTGGGATAACATCTCCTTATTCCACGTCATGTGATTGCTGCACCCATTGTCAAGATATCAAATGTTCTTCTGGTTCTCCTCCTTAATACTACATGTTAGCAACACGTTTCCTCCTACCCCATTTATGGCTTCATCAATGTAGTGGGCCTACTACTAGTTCTCCTTGGTCATCCTCTTTCTACAATCAAAAATGTAATGGCCGAATTTCTTGCAATAGTAGCATTGGACCTTTGACTTGTCCTTTTTCTGGTCAGACCCACTTTGTTGATTTTTTGCTCTGCCTCTTCCACCTTATTGATGGAAATTACAGTTGGTCTCTTCCTCACTATAGTTTGACTGTCCTCCTTGTTTATTTCCTTTCCCACGCCTGCATCTACCTCTTCCTCGTTGAGAACTAGAGATGCCATGGTGGAAATCTTGCCTGCCACTGTCTTGGAATGAGACTTACACCTTGAATGCCTACTCCAAAGAGGACTGAGATGTGTGGCTTAGCCTCTGCTCATGTGTTTACAAGGAACCCATGAGATCATCCATCGAGAGGGTTGTTAGATCCCTTGACTCCTTGATTGCTATCACAACCAAGTCAAATTTAGTAGGTAGGCTTCTTTGGATCTGGATTATTTCTCCATTCAATCGCATCTAGTTGGTTACATCTATCGTCTGGGTGATGAAGTCACCCATGGGATCCATCTTGTTCATTTGTAGGTTCTCAAACTCCCTCCTTAGCATCTCTAGTTTAACGAGCTTCACTTTTTTGGTGCCCTAATACGAGTTGGCCAAAATATTCCAGGCTTGCTTTGCCTTGGTGGTCGATGCGATCCATGGGAAGATGGTCTCTTCGATCACTTGCATGATGTAAAATAGGGCCTTCTGGTCCTTCTTGGTGTTCTCCTTCAATAGGTCCTTGTCTACTTGGGAGAGGACGGTCAGTGCTACTACATTTGTCGATTTTGGGTAACCATTCTCAACCAGGTCCCACATATCCTGAGATCTGAATAGGATCTTCATTTGGATGCTCCAATAGTCATAGTTCTTACCATTGAAGCACATGATCTGAAACTACAAGTTGTTGTTGTTGGAAGCCATGCTTCAATCTCTACATCAAGGTACTAATCGGATCTAATACCAATTTAAAGAAAAAACAAACTCTCTTTGTTCCTAGAATCACTATCGCACGACAACGATGGAGAGAAAAACCCCAATTTGTGAGCAACGAGGAGAAAAGAAAATGAGTTCGTCGCATGACTCCAAATCATTGTCGCTTTGAGCGACGAGGAGGAAAAGTATTGTTTTGTGAGTGATAAGGAGAAAATAAATATAAAGGACATTTTTGAAAATAAACTAACTCCTTCGAAGCTACAAATCACTAAATAAAAGTGAAAAAGGGCATCAGGCGACTTAGGTTTAGCAATAAGGGGAGTTCGTGAATAAGAGAAAGTGGAATAGGACAAAACACATATGCCCTAAATCACTTGACTTAGTTGAAAATGATGCAAATCACTTTTATCATGAGTGCTAAAGGGAATTTTGAGGAATTGCGAGCAATGGAGGGAAAAGTTGAAGGAGACGAGTGCATAAAAGACAAACCACTAAGGATGAAGGCATAAAAGGATGAAATAGGATGTCTTTTGAGTGGAGAAGTTAAAATTGCTGAAGGTCACTCAAATTGTGAGTGACAGAGGGGAAAAATGAAGCAAAGCAAGCGATGTGGAGAAAAATTCAAGATTTATTCTCAGTATTTGGAAACCTCGAAATCGTTTGTTTGATGAGATCAAAAATGGGGTAAACCAAAGGTTCTTGGAGATGCAGTACACATGAATAAATAAAAATAGATTTTGTTTATAATAGTAGGGAAAATACATTCTAACCTTCGTAGAGGGTTTACAAACATCTGCATTAAATCAAGATAAACAAAAATATAGGAGCACTCTGAAACTGTTATTCGAGACTACAACTGCTCTGATCTGCTTCTGCTACTAATTTACACCCAGTCTCTCACACTCTTTTTTTTGAACTTGCACTATTGTACACTATTGTTATTTCACCTCCTTGATCTTTTCTAAAAACCTGAACTACCTTTTATAGCCTGTGGAAGGGAGGATAAGGATTGCCTTCTGACAGGCTTATCTTATGACATGCTTAGGGTTTCTGATAGCCGAAGTAGAGTTTCTGACCAATCACCAAACTACAACTATTGGAATTAATGCAATGATCATATTTGTGGTGATCTGTGTTATCAGATGTCAAATCACTCTTGACTGGCAGTGTCGAGTGATCCCCGATATCGTCATCGCAAATGTGTTTTTGAAGTCTTTGGTGCTTGTTTCGGGCGATAGTGAGATGGGGGTCAGGTTTAATAATTTTAACACTATTTCCTATAATAGGACATCTTTCTTTGGATTATTATTATTTTTTATTATTCAATTTAACTTTTTAATAGTAAATACAATTTATTTATTTTACTTTTAGATTTTCAATATTTTTTAATTTTTTAATAAGAAAAATATATATATATATGAAAGATATAGAAACTTTATATTTTATTAGTTGTATTCAATTTTAATTAGAAATTATCAATCTAATTTTTGTAAGTATAACATTAGTTTAATTTTTTTTGATAAGTTACTTGTGTCTTAACATGGTCCATACCATAAATAAAATAATATATTTTTGCAACATTAAGTATACACTTTTTAATGAGTTGAGAATTTTTTCCACTATTGTCAAACCCAAAGTTTTCTTCCAAGTTCACCAAGAAATGATTCAACCAATTATTTTAAGTAAATTGAAGTCATCAATTCTATATACTTCAAATCTTAAAAAGTTCAAGTTCTTATTTTGTTTAGATATTTGAGAGGTGTCAAATGTTGAATAGTAGGATATGCTAATTAAAGTCTATTTATTTTGAGTTACATATTTTTCGAGGCAGACTATCCTATCAAGTAATTGACAAAGAATACTTTGTCCATGTGAGAGAGTGAAATGGAGGAACAAACAAATAATATTCGTTTGGACTATGAATACCTTTAGAATTTTGGAGTCTCAAATGTTTCTTCCAACCAACAAATGTTAGAAATATAATTCTTCTAAACAACAAGAAATTAATACATTGAACAACAAAGATTAATTCTTCCAAAGAATATTCTTCCAAGAAGCATTATATTGGAATGTGCTTTCTATGTAGATCATGCATCATTTGGGTACACATTGGATACTAAGTCACCAAAGGTTGATGTTAATGCTACAAGTTTTAAGACATGTTAATGCTACAAGGTCATGTTTATTAGTTAAGTTCCAAATTAATTGTTATGAGTATTTAATAAGAACTCATTAGAATAGGTTATTTTAATGTGTAATATCATTTCATGTTCATTTGAATTTCATATAATATGGATTTGGCAACCCTAACCCTATTCTCATTTTTCTCAATATATAATTTCATAACATAAAGGGAGAGATGTGATTTTTAATTATCTTCATTCTTGAAAATAGTATCCTCCTTTTTTCTTGTTTCATGTGGTTTAGCTTGGGCACATAGCATTGATCCTTGCTACAAGTGGTATCAGAGCTTGGATGTTTACCCCTCCTACAACCAAGCTTAGAGAACCATTGCATTCCCCTTATTTTCTCCTCCACAAATTTATGTGTGGAGTTGAATAAGAGCATGAGGATGTTGCACGAGGTTTCATAAAACCTCCATAGATTTTCATTTTATGGTAGATATTAGCTTGTATCTCTATTTGTAGGTATTTAAAATCTATATTTGATCAAGTTTGATGACCTCCGTGTAAACTAACCATGTTCATTTTTACACAGCCATGCATTATCCAAAATCTAGATCTAATTGAGTTCAATGGCCTTTGTGTAAACTAATTGTGTTTATTTTTTATACAGTCATACAATATCTAAAATTTGAATTTGACTGAGTTTGGCAGTATCTATGTAAACTAATCGTGTTCATTTTTGCACAACCATACAATATCCAAAATTTTAATCTGATAGAGTTTAGCGGCCTATGTAAATTGATCATGTTTTTTTTTACACAACCATACAGTCAGATTGGTCTTTATGTAAACTAACTGTATTTTTTTATATAGTATGGAAGGCTTCTAGCCTCTCCATTATACTTATATAAGTGGCTTACATTATTTTCCACATTTCTTTTGGCTAACTTATAGCCTTCATTTGTAAAAGTGATTCCACTTAGATGGTGAGAAAGGTCTAGTGGATCACACCTAACATACGTACTACCAAATTAGCATTCCATCTACACTCCAAGTTTATTTTTAGTTTTTATTTGATTTCTTTCATTGCAAATCAATTTACATATTTGCATCATACCTAAAGGAATACATTTGATAACTCATTCCACAACCTAACCTCGTGATAGGGTACCACTTCCTTGGTGGTGGGAAATCCATATTAAAGTCCTTATGAGTCAAAGCTAGACTAGACTTAACGAGAATACATAATTAAGGGAGCTAGTCATACCTAAAAACCTTTGGAAAGGAATCATCCTTTTTATTATGCTCAAAAAACTAAAAAATCTTAATCAAGATTAAAATTAATTCGATCCAATATCCATCATAGTTGTGGAATAGAGCACATACTTCTCTTTAGAGAGTATATTGTTGATCATAGTAAACTGGTTGAGGACTGTTAGTACTTGGGATCCATCATGGCTTAGATTTCATCATCAAGCATATGTATGTGGATGTCCAGGTGAAGGCCTTAATTTGAGATAAGCTCATTATACCTCTACAACTTTTAGTACCTCACCTACTTGCATTCATAATATTGAGATTACTAGTTTTGTACATCCCACACTTTGGTATTCAATTGTGTAATCTAGTATTGGAAATATTGACCTACACATTCATCTATTGGAGATATTAGCTTTTACATTCATCTAAAGTATTTTAGTTTAGGTTACACACTTTTTTTTAGTACTTTAGATTTAGACACATAATCATCCTATGTATCAGGACTTATAGCCACTTACTTGTGCAAATTCATCATTTGTAAAAGAGATTCCACTTGGATGATGAGCAATATCTAGTGGATTACATTCATTCATTGTCATCATTTGCACTATTATTTACTAGAACATTTTTCCTCAATCATATGTTCCTTGTTCACACCTTAATGTACCTCTTTTAGGTCTTTGTAGTGTCACAGGTTACAATGACTTCCAACTTCATATAAAATATTGGATGTACCCTCAAAGGTGAAGATAATTGGGATCAATGGTTGAAAAGACTTAGGATAGCTACAAATTTTGAGAACCTATGGTGCAAACATCTAGACGCAAATCCCATGCCACCTATAGATATTTTTCCTCTAAAATAATGGTAGATAGATGGTGATTGAATTCGTTTCGGTATCCTACTTGTTAGATAATATCACCTTCATAATTTTATTATGAATCCAAGCATGACACTGTTGGTTTTGGAGCCTGATTCTATTTCTAATTCAAAAGTCTTATTTTCAGCCACACTTGGACCCACTCCATAAAGAGGGGGTGCAAAGCCTCCCCTACTAGTATTTTTGGGGGGGGACTAGGGGGTAGTGCCCTTGAAGCCAAAAATATATGTACTTTTCTCTTTGTAAATCTAGACCATTCATTATTAGTTCATAGATCGAACAATGGATTTTATGTTGGCATTTTTACCCTAAAATTGTAACTCTATTTTATAAAGAGGATTTCAAGCAACGATGATAATAGATGTGTAATAGACGGTTATAGAATGAAGAGGATATTACAATGGTTGTGTTGTAGGTTGTATCCCTTCATCTTTTTTAGATTGAATAAAAAGGTCTGGTTATTTTCTCTATGGACATAGCCCATATTGGGTGAATCATGTATATCTATATCTCTCTTGTATTCTATTTTTCTATGTTATATTATGCATTTATATTTATTGCTCATATTATTATTCCTAAAAGACACAATCAGTTCTTGAAGTCTTCAAGAAAAACTTTGACACCAAATTTTACCTAGAATTTATTTATCTTATCCTAAAGATGAATCAAACAAATATAGAAAAAGGATACTCTAGTTCCACCATCAACCTCCTTCACCCTTTTAAATATATCATTAATAAAAACTTCAAAAAATAATGTATCACATGGGCTCCCCTCATTCATTCATGTCTTCATATTTTAGACTACAAGAACTTGCTTGCTAGTTTATCAGCTAGTCGAACCTTACAAACTCTCAACCTTGAAGCCTTAGTAGAAATTTCATTAAACTTTATAAAAACCTTTGAAATAAACTTCACCAATTTTTTCCTTGACAACTCAACCTTTCAAACAACCAAGGTAACAGAAGTCATGGTTGAGGTCATGGTCAAGGAAAAGGTAATGGACAAGGATAAGGTTATAAAAATGGTCAACATGAACACTCATAATATTAAATTAGTCAAGGACAATACATTCAAGGATAGAAAAAATACCTAGTACCTCTTAAGGAATTGGTAACTTAAATATCTTGTGCAAATGTTGTAATAGAAAAGGGTATTATACCATTGATTACTGAACTGCCACACTAGTAGTTTCAAAAGTATAGTGTATATAATATAAATGAAGATGACTCTGATCCAAACATCTTCCAAAGTACTCAATTTATGCATACCCATATCATTAGAACATATGCACCTATATCACCATTTGTTGACCATCCTAAAATATTCATTGAGGCACATTTAGAATATTCTAGCTATGATATTTATCATCACACATCGTAACCTATTTGAGTTACCCACAACATAGTATCCACCAGTAGTTTGTGGATCATGGATACTAGAGCCATGCAACACATGATTTTCAACAAGGAATTATTTGAATAATTCAACTTAGAAGTATTTGGTGTAGTTCACATGGCTAAAAACTCCTCTCACCTAGTTGAAGGAGCTAGAATTGTTTAATTTAAACTTCCTAAATTACCTAATTTTTGGCTACTTGATATTCTCTACATACCTTCTTTGAAGTAAAATCTATTATCACTAACCACACTCATTTTTTGTGGATTTTATCAGAGTGTCATTACCAAAGATAAAAATCTTGGAGTCATTCATCCACCCTCCAAAATAGTGGTCGTTATCAATTCCTTAGATAGAAAACTTATCAAATTTACTAGACATCCTACCTCTAAATTTTATATTATCAAAGCTGACATGGCATTTAATGCCACCTTGACTCCTAATAAACTTTCTATTGATGCATTATGGCATACTCACATGGGTCATGTTAAACTTGATTGATTGAGATAAATGGAGCCCACCATAAAGGGACTACCACACTTCTCTTCCCCCATTAAATGTGAAGCATGCATCATTTTCAAATCCTCTTGATAGACTTTTCCAAAGAGTTAGTGGAATTCCACATAAAAGTTAGAGCTAGTTCACTCAAATATTTATGGATCAATGCCTATTCCGTCATTAAAAAGAAAAAGGTATTGCATCCTCTTCATCGGTGACTTCTCAAAGAAGCTATGGATCAGTTTTTTAGAGAAGTATAAAGAATTTTAATTCTTCAAAGCATTCAAGGCTCACATATAATGAGAATTAGGTTGTAGAATCAAAACCTTCAAGAGTGACAATGTCGATGAGTACACCTTAAATGAATTCACATAGTACTTGTCCTCACATGGGATCAAACATCAATTGATAATACTAGGCACACCTCAATAAAATGGTATTATCGAGTGCATGAATAGGATAATTATGAACATGGCTCATGCCCTTATTATCTACAAAAATGTGCCTCCATATATTTGGTTTGAAGCCACATAGACTACTATGCATGTACTCAACATCGTGGGTCCCTCAAAACCTGACTTGTCACCTCATGAAAAATGGATTGGACACCACCCACTGTCTACCACTTTAAAATATTTAGCTCTATCTATCATGCACATATTTTTCTAGAGCATAAAAAAAAGCTCAAGATATTAAAGGTATATTTTTTGGATACCCTATGGATCAAAAGGGATACAAGGTATTCATTCCTTCACACCAAAAAGTGATTGTGACACGTGATGTTGTGTTTGCAAAAACTAAAGAACAATTTGTTACATTGGATACTAGGGGACACAATATTTAGCCTAGATCAAAATATGCTAACATATATGATGTTTACATTCTAGACTTTGTGGGGGAGACATTGAAAAGTTACTCAAAATTTTGGAATCTACAAATCAACCTGCAAGTCTAGAGGAACCAAGTTGTGATACTGAGTAGATATCTATATCTTTTGCACCTTTTTCCCCTTCACATAGTAATGTTGATTGTAATAAAAGTATTATTTCACATCCATATCTGTCATCATCATCCATACCTAATAATCCATTCCAGGATCATGACAAAAACTTTGAGGTAGGTGATACATCCACACTGCTCCCCACACAAGGAATTTGTGAAGCTTGCTAGCTCTTAAAAGACATCAAACTAGATAAAATAGAAAAAATGGGCATAATATATACCCTTAGAGAAAGAGTGCATAAATAATTACTTGTTTAACTAGAACATACAAAATTGCACCTCACTTTGAATAGTGAACCTCCCACATACCAAGAAGCTTTCAAACACACAGCTTGCAGACATGTAATGAACCAAGAGTATAAATATATGATTAAAAGTAGTACTTGAGATTTAGTCAATCTACCACTTGGAAGAAAGGTAGTTCAAAAACAATGGGTGTACAAAAACAAGTATAAATTAGATGACACCCTTGAGAAACACAAGGTGAGATTTGTGGCTAAAGGCTTCATGAAAAATCAAGGTATTGACTACACTAAGGTATTTACACCTACCACAAAATGGCCCAAAATTAGGACTCTTGTAGCCATAGTTGCATAGCAAGGTTGGAATATTCATAAATTAGATGTAAAGAATGCTTTTTTGAATGGAAAATTGGATGACTAATATGCATGGTACATCTAGAAGCTTTTGATATTGCAAGACAGGAGCACAAGGTATGTAGACTCAAAAATTATTTATATGGATTGAAGCAAGCCCCTTGTTCTTGGTTCAGCAAGCTATTAGATCAAATGAAGCAACTTGAATTTGAAGTGTGTGATTACCAAGACATTTATGCAATATTTTTCATCAAGCACAACAAAGATAAACTAACATATCTCATAGTATTTGTGGATGACATGCTTCTAGTAGGTAATTGTGAACACATAATAAACATAGTGAAAAAATACCTTGTAGAGACTTTTGATATATATGATCTAGGATTGATGAAATTATATTTGGGCATAGAAGTAACTCAAGAAAATGGCTAAATATTATTGATCCAAGAAAAATACATCAACGATCTATTGTAGAAGTTTCAACTCAAATATGGATGCCCTATGACAACACTAATGGAATCAAATCTAAAACTCACCACGTATGATGACACACCATAGGTAGATGCAACACTCTATAGAAGGTTGGTTGGTAGTCTCATATATGTTACTAAAACAAGATCTAACATCACTTATATAGTGGGGATTCTAGAAATGTACATGACCAAGCCAAAGGCGAGTGATTAGCAAGCAATAACAAGGGTGTTGGGGTACCTAAATATAACCGATAGTTATGGCCTATTGTATGAAAAGAATACATATTTCAAACTCATCACATATCCAAAATTAGAATTTATAGGATATAAAGACACTGGGAGATCAACATTTGGGTACTTGATGTTTCTTGGCTTAGCACCAATTTCATGGAGATCAAAGTGATAAAAGACTATAACAGATTCTTCAAAAAAAGTTGAATATATTATTGTAGAAGATACAAACAAAGAATTTGTATGGTTGAGAAATTTGTTACACACTCTCGATATCACTCAAAAAGGTCCTACAAGACTACATGTGGATAATCAATCAATAAGACATATGGAAAAAATCTTGTGTTCCATGATAGAACTAAACACATCAGTACAAAAATCCATAGGATCTGAGAACATGTTCAATATGGTATAATACAAATGCACTACTACCCAATAGTAGATCATATTGTCGACATCTTCACCAAGCCACTCCAGAGGGTGAATTTTGAATAGTTCATATAGTAGATAGGCTTGAGAACATCCATATTCCTCGATAATGGAGATGCAACAAGATCAAAAATACTAATGCTTATTCATAGAACCACCTACATATGGGTGAAAAGTATTGGTTTGTTTCTACTTTATCCCATTTGTAAAAACCCCTTGTGGCTGCAAAAGTATAAGGGTTGTACTAGTTTTGGGAAATTGAAACCTATGAAAATATAAAAGGGCATGGGGGATGACCAAACGGTATATGGACACCCAACAAATTAGAGTTGCATTTCATGGACAATTGGATAATCAGCTAGAAAAATAGCCACCTCAGCCACTCAAATGAAATGAAATGACCTTCTAATATTAAGGGGGAATTGAAGACATGCTAATGCTACAAGGTCATGTTTATTAGTTAGGTTCCAAATTAATTGTTATGAGGCTTTAATAAGACATCATTAGAATAGGTTATTTTAATGCATAATATCATTTCATTTTCATTTGAATTTCATGTAATATGGATTTGGGAACCCTAACCCTAATATCATTTTTTTCAATATATAATTCCATAACACAAAGGAAGAGATGTGATTTTTCATTCTCTCCATTGTCAAAAATATTCTCCTCCTTTTTCTTGTTTCATGTGGTTGAGCTTGGGCACATAGCATTGATCCTTGCTACACAATGAATATTGAGTCACCAAAGTTTTATGTCAATACCACAAGTCAAACAAAACATTAGTACATTTTCGATTATTAACTATCTAAAACAACATTTCTTTGATCATTGTCTCTCCTATTTTGAGTCCACTAAAATAGAGAAACCTTTGTTAGATAATTGATATCAGATAATCATTTTTGGAGATTTATTCTCTACATAATTTTCTCATAGATTTGTATTCCATAATGCATTGGGACTATTTATTATTCTTTAGTACAATTTGTAACTACTGCCTTGTTAATTTTTACTATAGATTTGGAACATGGTCCCTTTAGCTATTTTTGCAAACATAGAGTTTTTTGCTTTACCAAGGTCCATTTTTTTCGCCTTAGCACCCATCCAGAGAAATATATGACTTATGTGATCAAGCTTTATAAGCATCACCTTAGATATATCTAGAACTGATGACACATAGATGGTGATAAATTATAACCCTAACTTGATTAAGGTAATACACCCTCCTAATGATAGCCACGTTTTTCACATTTATCAATTGTACCCTTGATTTTATCTATCAACCATACCCAATCCTCTTTTTGTCTACCAATGTTTATTCACCCCCAAATATAATTGAGAGTAAGGTTTTCCAAAAACCAAGTCTATCTAGTACTAGGGTCTCCTATGGAATAAAATTAATTTGAATTTATCATTATTCACCATCTGGCCTATTTCCTTGGTAAATTAGTTCAAGATTTGCTTTATTCTAGTTGCTTATTTAACTATTGCTTTTCCTAACAATGTGGTATTATCAACAAATTATAGATGTATTATTAGGATAACTCTATTAGCAACTGAAACTCTGTACAATCTCTTATTATATTTATTCTTATTCAATGCTCTCCCTAGACATTCAGATAGAATAATGAATAGGTATGTGGAGAGAGGATCCCCTTGATGTTGAGAATACCTTTATTGGGTATCCATTGATGCTAATTGAGTATGATATCTATGATATGAAAAATTTAATCTAGTTTTCCCACTATTTAGAAAACCCAAATTTTTACATAACCTAGATTATGAAGTGTCAATCCACTCTATCATAGGCTTTAGATAAGTCTATTCAGATGAACATAGTGGGGTTTTATTGTGTTTCCATATAATGTATTGCTTCTTGGGAAAGCACTATCTCATCCACTATTTGTATACCCTCTATTAATCCACTGTGTTTTGGTTATATTACTTTATACATAAGTGATTTTAGCCTCTTAGCCATGACCTTGGTGATAATATTCAATAAAACATTACATAATGGTATTTGCTAGTATCTGCTTATATTTTTTACTTCTCTTACCTTTGGTATTAGTGTTATATAAGTTATTTTTTATTTCATTGGATTTTATCACCTATTTAATCACCTCCAAAATGTATTCCTACATAATATCCCAAAATTCTTGTTAGCATTCAATATGAAATCCATCTAGTCTTGGAGTTTTCTCCTTTTGCATTTTGAACACAACCTCTTGCAATTCTTGCATTGTTACTTATGCACCTAGCATATAATTTTCTTCTCTTGTAATAAGTGTTGGTGTCTCTTGTAGTATTTCTTGTTGGTATTCTAGATCTATTGTCTCACCCATGAACAAATTTGCAAAATAGTTCATTACTATTGAGTTCATGCCCTCCCATGTATAAATCAGCTCCCATTCTTCATTTTTCATAGAAGGGATGAAGTTGTATGTCCTCTGGGCTAAAAGGGACTTGTTAAAGAATCCTTTGTCTCTATCTCCTTCTCTTAACCACTTGATTCTATATTTTTTTTTCCACAATAGCTCCTCCTTTCTTTTACATTCCTCCTTTTGGTTTATGAAATCCAATTATGTTTTGGCCCTACTTTCTAGGAGCCCCTCCTTTATTATTTGATCATTAAGCTCATAAAGTCATTTACTATCAAAATTCTAGCTCTTAATTTTATTTTTGATATACTATATTCATTTGCTAAAATAAAATATTTGTGTGTCATGTCTCAATTTTCCTTCCTACCACCATTGTTGCTTTCATGGTTTAAAAATTTATCTTTGAGCCACATGATTTGGAACTAGAAGGATGTTTATTTTGGATTATTTTTCTAGATTTCTATCATTACAAGACAATGATTCAACCCTACATTATTTAATATTTTTACCTTCAAGATATGTCCTTGTATCAAGAGATTTTTTGATACCAAGAACTTGTCTAGTCATTCCAAAATGTAAACTAGGCCTAGTCTCCTATTGGATCAAGTCATCAAACAATTATTCGGTTTGACATCTATAAGGTTTAGGTGTCCCATATACTCACTCATGATATTTTTACCTCCATATAGGGCCTTGTTTCCTCCTACCTTCTCTTCTACAGAGATAATGGTGTTGAAATCTCCCCATCAATATCCATGTTCCAAAAAAATGTGAAGAGATATAGAATATATCCCTCTATAGCTTCCTCTTTTCTTTCATGATACTTGGGGCATATACATTTATATAGAGAATTTATTGGTGATATTATCTATTTTTTACTACCAGATCAATCAATCCATTGCTACCAATTGTATAGAGTACCACTAGTTCTTTGGGGTCCTAAAAGCATGTTACTCTCCCTTAATTTCATTAGGAACTCAAGGATACTACTTTATTGGGTTACCATATCCTTATTTTTATTATATCCATTTCCTCTAAATATACCTTTGTCTCTTAGAGGAATTCTGTTTGTGGCTAGTTTATCTAAATCATTATTTTTATCTCATTTTGTTTAGGACTTCTGTTCAGTACTATAATATTCTATGTAATGAATTTCATTAGTAACAAGGGTTAAAATATGTTTAAGAACCACAACCTTACCTTCCTCAATTAAATTTTGACCTTTTTTCACCATGTGATGTTGGTTGGAATTTCTTCCCACCTTTTGATTTGTGTCCACCTTCATCTTTTTACTACATTCTTGGTTCACCCCAATAGCTTTTGATGTCTATGTACAAGGTACCAGTGCATTATGGTGGTTTCATATAATGAAGTGTTTTTTCTATTTATTTTATTTTCTTCTTTATAATTTATCTAGTAGATCATTGTCATATTGTTTATTTCTTCCTTATTACTACTTTACCCCATCAATTTTGTTTCCATTTATATTTTAACTTCTTGTATATTTGTTTCTCCTTATACTTCCTCAAACAATATTTCTAGGATCTTTGTTTTAACTCCATGTTCTTCTCCATATAGAAGGTCATCCATGGATAGGCTTATGAACATGTTTGTTGAAAGCACTTATCCTTAGTTATAGGTTTCAATTGTGTATTTTTTTTTTTATGTTTAGAATCCCGCCTTTTCCTTATCTTCTTTCTTTTGCTTATAATATTTATGTGGGCAATCCTTAGCTAGACGACCATTTTAATTTTAAATTTTACATCTAAAAGGGATATTCTCATAGTCCACCTATTATTCCTATGTATCATCCCCAAATTTTAATAAGATCATTTTTGGGAGGGGTTTTTTAAAATCTATCAAAACACATATTTATGCATAAATAAATTATTCAAACATCTAAGTGCTATCGATTATCATCATAAAATTTCCTAGGGTGTTACCAATTCTAGCTAGGACTTTTGGGTCCCAAAATTCCACTAGGAGACCAAAAAAGTCTAACCCATATGGGTCTAGTTGATGCCATTTCCTCCTTCACTTTAAATTTTGTATGCTAGGGTTTCATAAAGAGACCTAATTTTCCAAAGAACCATGGCCCTACTTGAAATATGTCCTCTCTATCCTCTTTTATAGCCACCATGACTATAAAATACCCATTGGGATAGTAAAAAATTTTAAATTCACCTTTGGTTATCCATTGTTTGGCATCTCATAGCTTGAAAGTTGATAGATTTGGATGAAAATCCATAAATCAATAAATTAGATCCCTTCTTTCCATGGCATTTATACCATCTTGTATATAATTTAGTTCCAATTTTATTATTGGGAACCCATCTACTACTGTCATGCATACCACTTCCATTTTTCTTGGATCCATATTTAGCATCCTCAATGTTCTTCTTGGTATTCTTGGATTGTTAATGCATCTTACTTGGGATTTGCCTCCTTGGAGGGAATCTTTGAAGCTTATTTTTTGGGGTATCTCTCCATTATCTTTCTCTTTCATAGGTGTTACTATGGTTGATACTTTTGAGTGAGCTTTGGTATTAGGCTTGGAGAGCTTTAATTCCATTTCGACTTTTTGTATGATCTTCCTTTTCCTTTGACCTAGGTACTTGGTCTATTTTTCCCTTGGGGATGTTTCTTTACTAGTTGGAATTTTCCCCACTAGTCTGTGTTGTAAACTATAAATAACATGGTCCTCTATGAAAATAGTTTTGTTGATTTGTAATCACTTTCCCTAGATATTGATGATATAACTACATAAGATTGGTATCATTTCAATCCCTTTTTGTTTGCATCTAGAATTTCTTAGCAAAAATATTTCTCATGTCAATTTCTCCTCTCATCATCCCACCATCATTCTGTGGTATTTTCAATTTTGACTTCTCCTTGGGCCTTTGTTGATTTCTTTTTTCCATAATGTATATGACCTTTGCACTCACTTCACCTACCCCGAGGCTTTTAAATGTAATTATGGTGGCACTATATCTTGGATGTTGTTAATATTATGTTTATATTTATTTTTAGTATTAGATAGAGGCTCTTTATATGTAAATATTTTTTTGACAAATAAATATATTTAATAATATTTAATTATTATTTTTATTGATGATATATTTTTATATGTTATTAGTTGATGGGAAAAAATTAAGTTACACTTTAAATGAAAAGTTGAACAATTTTCTCCACTTTAAATTTGAATGGTGAAAAAGAAATACAATTTTTGTGTGAAAGAAAATTTAATATTTGGAGTACTATAAACATTATAATTTTAAATCCTAATCCTAAGAAAATATATATTACAAATAATTTCAAACTATAAGCATCATTTTTACAAGAGTTCTTCTAGTAGAAATGTATATCTTCCAAATAGAAGTAGTTGCTATAGTTTGTATTTTAGTATATTTTAAATACATTGTATAGATGGATGTGAATATATGACATCCATTTATAATAGAAGAGGATATAAACAAGTGAAATAAATCATGAATAAAAAAAAAGAACAAGTAGATGAAAAATAGAATATGAATTTAGATGAACTCCCAATTATTAACAAAGGAATAAAGTCATTTGTTAAGAAAAACGTAACGCAACTATGTGGGAATAAAAGTTAGAAAAAAATAGATAACATTACCTTATTTAATTCACTCCTAAGTACAATCACCAATTGAAGGACTATATGGAAAAAATATCAATTGAACAACATAAAAAATCATGGCCCAACCAATGACCAACTGAAATCAATATAGTTATGAAATACGCATATGCAATGGGCATACAAAGTAAAGGAAGGAGAGAATATATACCTTTTGTATATCATGCATACCAACTAAGGGCCAACTCAAATAAATATAGTTGTGAAATAGGTATATCCAATAGGTGTAAAGAGTAATGGGAGGAGAGAATATATACCTTTTGTACATCATGGGTAGTTTTTTCAATGAGTTCACATAGGTTTTTTTTTAGGGATATTGGTACCCTCATACTGAGTGGGGCTTGAACCTTAGACCTCTCAAAGAGAGGCCAAATATCTTACCACTGTAGTAAGCTTGCAACTATTGTACATCATGGTTAGATGAGATAGAAGAACATTTTATTTTTTAATACGAGGCATCTAGCCATGTGGATACTCAAGCATTGGAATCATTACAAGAATTGGTTGTGAAGGAGAAATTTGAACAAGTAGCATAATTTATCATTGAAATCAGTAACAAAATATTAATTTTATAAAAAGAAAAATAATTGGATTGTATTTTAGGTTTTGCTATGGCTATTGCTTCTAAGGTTTTCATCCTAAAGGATGTCTTTTGCCTAATGGATGTTAAAAATATTCTATCATATTCGAGTGTTAGGACCCCATCCTAACCATACTATGTAATTACCCCTTCCTACATGGAGATACCATCTTAATGATATTATATAATGTTTTTAATGTGTATGTGGCATTTGAGGTATCTAGACAAGTGGGACCGTATAACATAATTGTTATAAAAATGTAACTAAGTGTTTGGTATAATATTCTAGCTTAGGTGGACACATATGTGAAATCAACCCTTGATCATTATAGTTATGGTTACAAAAAGTATATAAAAAGGAAAGGGGACATAGATAAAGGTATTTCATATTTTTTTATATCTAAAATTTACCTTTAAGGAGGTTTCCTACTCAAAGAGGCATATGATTGTGTAATGTGTTCTTTCTTTCTATAATATAATCTATTGTATTTTCGAATCATCTTGAAATATTGTTAATTTCAAGATCATGTTCTATTATTATTACAATATTGTGTAGATGTGTTTTTTTTTTTCTACAAGGTTCATAACATTGAAAAGCTAAAGTGGTATCCATTTACAACAATCATGATAGAATATTTTTTTTATCAACTAAAAGAGGGGATTTTGAGAGGATTTCCAAACCTTAATACATATGGAGTAGAGAAATATTAAGGAAAGAAACTATATCTTTCTTAACATAGAACACAAACAAAAAAGAAATTATTTCTTTGAATTTCATTAATGAAGGCAATCGCCACCTGAAGCTATCCCACCAGTGCTTGGTGCTTTTCATCAAGCATATCTATGAATAGTTGAATACTAGGGAAATTATGAATCGAGGGAGGAGGTATCTCCATTGCAACATTAGAATATTACGATCAATTAAATATTTTTTGTGTAGGGATACGTTACTCCAGCTCCAATGTATCCACTAGAACTGGTGAATCTTTAATTTTTGAAACTTTCTTAGATAAACACTTTGAGAACTGCACCTAGTCACCCTTGAACATGTTATAGGATAATTTTAATTTCTTTTATGATCCCACATAATTCCATTTAGAATAATAATAATATATCATAAACTCCTCATCATCTGACTCAGAGGACTCGCCAAAGGATTTGGAAGTCGTTAGCAGAGACTTGAGGGTTGAGGGATTTTTTTTGGAATTTTGTTTCACCCAAGACCTCTTCCATATAAATTTCTTTTGAATTCACCAGATGTTAAAATTTTAACAAATTCAAACATTGGTGGATTGGATCGAGATCTTTTCTTCCTCTAACATCTCATAGATATTTTTCTAGAGAGTGAAAGAGAAATGAAGGTACATTCATCAACCACTTCTTTCTTAGCTAGTTGAGGAACATCATATGGTATTTGTGAATGACCTTCCTATTTTATCATGATAGAATATTTTCCACTTACTAAAATGGGGATATCATTTGGAAAACCAAAAAAAAATATAACTATTCTTATTTTGAGTTTGGACAAGTTGAGGGAGAGCATTGGCTTGATGAAGAAAAAGTAAACCCTCTTACAAGCAAATATTACAAATGAAATTAAGAAAACTAATGATATTAGAGATGAAAAGTATAAAATATTATCTATTCTCTATTTAAGTAGGAAGAAACTTTTAGAACAACAACTTGAGCATGTAGGATATTTCTAGTTAAGAATATTTGAAGATTTGATCATGTTGGAATCATCACAATCAACAATGGATATTTCTCAAGCAATTAAATATGCATGTGGAACAACTAAAGTAATGAATAGAACTACTATTGTTGAATACATAGATAAGATGATGGATAATATCATGGATCTCATAGGGAAACTGATGAAAATCCATGAAATTGTTTCTATACCCATGGATGTGATTATAGATTTTGATGATGATGAACATCAAGCTAAACTGGAGGAAATATAAATGGAATTTGATGGAGGAGTTATGGAGCTACTAAGAGGTAGCTTGTAGATAGTAGAGATGGAGTTTTGGTAGTTTTTAAAAGGATGCTATTTTTTGGAATATTTATAGTTACAAAGAAAAATGAAGAAGATATTAAAAATGAAAATTAAGAATGTACCATGTGTAGATGTTAGAGCTGAAATTTAGTAATTTTAAGAAGAAGGATCCTAAATTTTGGAAAATTTATATTTACAAATAAAATTGAAAAAGATTCAAAAAATTAAAATCAAGGATTTAGACAAAAAAGCATGTAGGTTTCTAGCTATATCAACTAAATTGATATGAGAATTAAATCTATTTATAAAATATCAAGCTCTAAAGGAGAGAGTAGAGGGTGGTGGAATTTGGTACAACCCATTTTTCTCTAACTAAAAAACTTATAATTTATTTATTCTTCAAGTTTAAAAGTATTTGTATAGTATGCATGTTTTCATGTTAAGCTTCACTTGATTTCTAGGCATTGAAAATGCTGATTTCCTAAATCAAATAATGATTATAATTCACTTTAATGTTTTTCATAACATTAAATTTTCTTCATATAAACTATTTATTACAATTATTGTCATTGCACTTTTGCATGAGGAGGACAACTAATAGTTCAAATCTAGTAAAGCACACTATGATATTGCAAAGTTAAAAAAAAAATTACTCCACCAAGATGAAGTGTATAGATAGTAGAAATGAAGTTTTGGTATTCTAGAGGCTAAAGAAAATTTCAAGAAGAATAATGCTTAACTTTGAAATATTTGTATTCACAAAGAAATTGAATAAGATCTTGAAAATGAAAATAAATAATTCAAAAATTTTATGAAAAAGGATATAGATATCTAGCTACAATAACTCAATTGAGATGAGAATTGAAATTATTTACAAAATATTAGGTTCTAAAGGAGAAATTTGTGATTTATGAAGGTTATGGGACTCAAGTACAACCCCTTTTTCTCTATCAAAAAATTTATTATTTAACTATTTTATAGTTTATATTTAATTTTTCATTGTATTTTTATTTGGATGTAGTCAAAAAGATTTTTTTTATTAGATAAAAGAAAGGGTTTTGAGAGGATCCCCAAACCTTAATACATATTGAGCAAAGAAATATCAAGGAAATAAACCATATATTTCTTGACATAGAACACAAAACAAAAATAAAGCAAACGGTCCTCTAAAAGGTATACCCAAATAATGCATCAATTTTAGGTACAAAAAACCAAATAAAACTAATAGGAAAGCAAAAAAGCCTTACAGAAAAATTCCATGACCTGTAGGTGGAGACATAGATCTCCTAATCACTAATGAGCCATTGAGTCCTTATGTTGATTAACCTTTCCCTAAATATCATTGATGAAGGTGATCACCACCTGAAGTGATCCTAGCAATGTCTGGTGCTTCTCGTCAACCACATCCATGAATGGTTGAAAACTAGGGGAATTAGGAATCAATATGGGAGGCATATCCATTGCAACATATAAATCCTATGATCCTTTAAACATTTTTTGTGTTGGGATACTTTCCTCTGAATTTGATGTATCCACAAGAACCGGTGAATTCTCAATTTTTAAAACTTTCTCGGATAGATGCTTTGAGCACCATGCTTGGCCAAACCTATATTTGCTACGAGAAAATTTCAATTTCTTTGACAACCCACCTATTTCACTTTCAAATAATAAGGAGGGTTATAAACTCCCCATCATCTACTCATAGGACTTGCTAGAAGATTCATATGTCGTTAGCAGAGGCTTGAGGATTGGGGTAATTTTTTGAAATTTAATTTTACCCAAGACCTCTTCCATAGCAATTCCTTTTGAATTCACCACATGTTAAAATATTCAAAAAATAAAACCTTGGTTGATTGGATCAAGAACTTTTCCACCTCTGACATCTCATAGATATTTTACTAGAGAGTGAAATAGAAATGAAGGTACATTCATCAGTCGCTTCCTCCTCATCTGGTTCAATAAAATTATATGGTAGTTACAAATGACCTTCATGTTCAAGTCTAAGGTGAAGTAAACCATTATTACCAAAAGGAACTGGTTCTAAGGGGTCTTGATGCCCTTGGAATCATAGCCATTTTGAATTCTCGATAGATATTCCCCTACACCTACAAAAAATCCATACTCCCACTTGAGAGAGTGCTTAGGGTGTTTATGAAAACCTTCATCGATTGTAACCTAGTCAACTCACCAATGAGGTCAACTAAGAGAAGGATTTCAACCCCTTTTGCTTGGATCCACCCCTTGCTCTAGGAGTGAGCCAAAGTTATTGATAGGGCCCTATGATTCCCATGAAAGAATTGGAGATAATCTAGGAGACCACATTTATGCATGATTTTTCCTACTTCCTCATTGACCTCTAGCACTCTTGTCTCAATTAGAATCTTCATTTTCTTATGAGAAGACTTCTGAGCCATCAAAAACTACAACACTACCAAATAAGAGAACAAGGTCACCCTCCTCACCATATTTTAAACTAAATTATGCTTTCTTTAAATCAAATGAGCTCATCTAGAGGACTACATAATACCAAGCCTTGAACTTCAGTGAGGTATTGAATGATAAGTAATGTGGTACCACATATAAGGATATTGACTTTCTATGCAATATTGCTAAAAAAACTTGAACCATAGATTCCAAAAGACTAATAAAACTTTGATTTTACCAACAAAGCCCACTATCCAAGTGATAATGAGATTTCTCTTTCTCTACAGATGCCATTAGTAGAAATGAGAGTTTCCACTTGAGGTATAATTTCCATTTCTATCATCAAATCCAATGGAGGTAGACACCCTTGGAAAATGGCTTACAACAAGGCAATACCATAATAGAAAGTCATGGTAAAAAATATACCCTTGGGATGAGTAGAGAATCTTACCATAGTCCAAGAGAATAACATCTAGTTGTAGCACAAAGAGGATCCCACGTCAACCATCTGCTCTCAATCGTCTGCATGAGAAATTATTGTGATCAACCTCATCCACCAAGAAAAAATCCTAGACCATCTTGGTCAATCTAGCTCAATGGGTTTGAATCCACACAAAAATTTAAAATGAGTGGAATAGCTCCAATAAAAAACCCAATTACAACACATATGGCTTGGAAAAACTGACCAAATATAATAGGAAATGGGTATTCCCATCCACCTAGTTGTTATACTGGGTAGGATATAGCAGAGACTGAACACATTGAGAGTCATTTCCCCCCAACCCCAAAACCCCAAAATCTAAAACTCATCCTTTATCATACATAAGTAAGTTTTAGAGATTCTAAGATAGATTGGTTGTATAGATAGAGAGGCCTTGTTGAGAAATGTCAAGATTCATCATCAGGTCTTCTACATTGTTCCCTTCCAAAAAAATATGTTAAATTATCCTCTAATTTCAAACCCAAAATTCTATTAGCTTCAACAATTAAATTATCTATCTTTCAGGAAGGAGGGTTGGTGGACATACTTAAATTGATTATATTTAGGGAATCTCCTTTTATTGTAACCTTTTGGAATTCTAGAGAATCATCCAATATGAGACCTTGGAGCAAAGCTCTAGCTTCCACAAAGTGGGAGGTTTGAACTGCTAGGAATTTTGCAATGGCCCCAATACACTCCCTTTTATAATTCTTGATAACACCTCCTACTGCTGCCAAATCCAGATTCTCTTTTGAAGCACCATGAAAGTTAAGTTTGATCCAACCGATTGGAGTATGGGATCACTTAACCTCGTATATCTTGGATGGTGGTAGCAGATGTAAATACTAAAATTTTATAGGGAAACCTAACTTGATATCACCACTGCTTCATCAGGCATTCTCCCATTAATATTAAATAAATAGGAAGACATTTTCCATAGAATTATCAATTTCCCTTAAGAAGAAAAAATTTGGATCTCAATTGGAATTTTTGAAGGCCTTCTAATTCCTTTCCCACAAAATGCTCCAAAATAGGTGAGGGGGTAGTAAAATCCATAACTTGTTCAAGTGAGGAGACCTAAAAGGAGAACACCACTGCACACATAAATTAATAATAGAAATCAGAATAAACCCATTGAATATTCAAAATGTAGAGAACGTGTTCCAACATTGTAGTAGAGTGTTACCAAGAATTAAAGGAAAGAGTTATCCATCCCCTGTTGTTCTTGATATTCCTCATATAAATAAATCTATCTAGCTTATGTCACATTAAAGTGCTTAATTAGAATACCTATCTTGATTATTTTTGTCAATGCACTAATTCCAATCTTCAATATCAACTTGTAATTTCTATAAATATTATATGTGGTTGAATTACCACAATATTTTACCCTACTTAGTTAGCACTTTCTACACACCCATTCTACCGTATTGTCCCTTATCACATAGGCTTAATTATAAGTGGAGTTGAAGGTCTATAGATCTAGCACTAAGGTTTCTATTATTTTTCTTAGCATTCAAAGGTTGATGTTTTAGTTCATAATGATTTTTACATAAAGACTCTTTCTCTCTTATTGTGACTTTTATAAATGTTTAAAAATACCTAAATATTTATGCTATACATGTAAGATAACTAGTGAGGTTTGTATAAGTATCTTTCCCAACCATGTTCAAATTTAAAATCTCATGAATTTTTCTCTTGCATGATTAGTGGAAAAAAATTAATGTAATATCAAATTCTTTGAATAGGTTATCTTTGTATTTATATCACATAGAATGTATAAGGTGTAGTTTCATGAAGATTTTTTAATATTAGGTGTTGGAAATCCTAGGTTTTATGATCATATCATTTTAAAGGTCTAGGTGTTATGTAAATAAATCTTTCTAGAAGTTGTTCTTATGTTGATATTTAATAGCAATTAGGTTATTTGCATGCTCATGATAGTCAGTTGGTTCTTGATCACTAATAGGTTAAGGAAGACAAAAATCAATAGTGGTATAATTAAAAATATTTTTTGTGAAGATGAAATCTAATGGGCTCTGTGTAGATGATATTCTAAAGTACATGAATATGTACATATTCATAATAAGGACATCATAAAATTAGGGAACCACCTTCAAATAAATTTCAATGATATTCCTTAGTTGATTTATCTAGGAGTATAATAAAATAACATTGGTGTTATTCTTTGTTTTGTTAATGGATGCTTTATGACTATCTTCATGCTCTTATGCTTAGATCTATTTACCAAAAGGGGAGCACCTTTGTTTGGACTATGTATTATTAAATTTAATTCAACCTTCTAATAGTAAATACAATTTAGTTATTTTATTTCTAATAGCAAACATTCTTTACTTATTCCAATAAGAAAAATATATATGTGAAAGGATTAAAAACCCTATATTTAGCTACTTATATTCAATTTTGATTAGAAATAATCAATCAATTTCATGTAATACAATAAAAAATTAACCATTTTTGATAAGTTACATGTGCCTCAATATTGTAGACACCATAAATAAAATAAAATATTTTTACAACATTCATTATCCATTTTTAAACGAGTTGAAATTTGTTTCCACCATTGTTAAACCCAAATTTTTTGCAAATTCTTCTTCACCAAAGTTTCAATTTCATCAAGAAATGATTCAGACACTTATTTCAATTAAATTAAAATAATCAATTATGTATTAGTTCCAATATTAACTCTTTCAAGTACATTTATTTCAAATCAAATATTTTTGAAAGTGGGCTTTACTCTCAAGTATTTGATCAAAACACTTTTTCCATGTGAGAAAGTACAATAGAGGAATCAAGAAATAATATTTCTTGGAATATTAATACCTTGAGAGCTTTGGAGTCTCACATGCTTCTTCCAACCAACAAAGGCTAAAAATATAATTCTTTTAAACAACAATAATTTAATATTCTAAGCGACATCCAAATATTATTCTTATATGAAGCATATAAAATAATTATTCCATATAGAAAAATGTTAAATAATTACTCAAAAATTATTTGTATTCTAAATAGTTATAGCTACCTAATAATTATTCCAAATATCTATAAGTTAATAATTATAGACCAAAGGTGATTATTTTAAACTACACATATTGTTATAAGCATCTACAAGCAACCATTATGCACATGTTTAAACATCCACCCTCTCCAAATATCATTTTCCTAAAAAAATTATCGTTTCATTTTTTGTAATAGCTAGTGAATCACCTAACCATAAAAATAGTTAGTCGTCTTAACTAAATATGAATCTTATGAAAGAAATTCTTGCATATGATCTATCCTAAAAATCTTCATTCCATTACATGATAGGATAGTTTATGTTAGATAGAATATATATATATATATATATATATATATATATATATATATATACATATATATATATATATATATATATATATATATATATATGTATATATATATATATATATATATATATATATATATATATATATATATATATATATATATATATGTGTGTGTGTGTGTGTGTGTGTGTGTTTATGAATTGGATTAATATATATATAAATTGGAATACGCCCACAATCTGGTATCAGAGCCGAAGGGCCAGGGGTGCAAAAATTGGGGCACGGATCCCGAGGTGAGAAGGGAGTAGTCAGCAGGAAGCTGTTCGAGGTGGCAGTTACTGGCGTAGCACGCATCCCGAGGCGGACATGATAGCAGATAGAGAGTGTGGCATGCGAACCGAGAATGGATGCGGCACAGCTGGAAGCAGACAGCTGAGGCAGACGGGCTTGGCAAAGTGCATGTAGTTCGAGGAACTGACATGGTAGGTACGTGATTCGAGGCAGACATGGAAGGACACATGGTAGTGGCACATGGATCGAGGTGGTGACACAGCTGGCAGCAAGGAGGGCGGTCATTGGTTAAAGCAACGGCAAAAAGAGGCGACGTCGATTGCCCGAAGGCAATCGATTTTTCATAGTCGCGTTGGGGTTTTTAAACCCCAAATTTCCCCACACACGGTGAATGTGGGATATTAAGTTCAATTTTTTTTTTAAAAAAATCATCGCCGCTTGATATTATAGAGGCTCTCGTGCCTCTATTGTCTCAACTGACAGCCGTGGGCTAGCGGTTAAAACCTTCCGCCAACAAAGGAGAAGACCCGGGGTCGAATCCCACCGGGTTAGGAAAATCAAAGTTTTTTTTTTGTGGTTATCGCCACGAAGGAGCCTTAAGAGGGAGAGCGGGCGGATTTGTTTTCAGAGGAGCCACGCGGTGTAGTGGCAAAGGTGCTCGTTAGCTTGCATGAGGTCACGAGTTCAAAACCCGTCGGAGTGCATTTCATAAAAGGTTTTAAAAAAAAGTTTTATTAATTTTTTTTATTAAAGTTGCTTTTAAATTGAATTTAATTTTCAAATAAATGCTTTTAATTATTTTATTAATATAGTTATTTTTAATTTATTAAAAGCATTATTGATTATTAAATTTAAAAAAAAGGGCTTTATAAAAAATTTGAAAACTTTTTTTTGAGAAAAAATTGTGAAAAGTGGAAAGTGAAAATTTGCATATTGTGAACCTGGAAAAGTGACGGGAAGTCTTCCGGAACGCCCGTTTAGCACCTCCCAAAATTTTTGGACTCCCCGTGGAACCCCGTTCAAGGTTAAATATTTGTTTTGTAATAGCCTCGATGGCTGTAAAAGGGTGAAAATTTTAACCTCAGAGGCTCTAATGAAGTTGTTTTTTGCATTGATGAGTAGATGATCAGATCAATCGGATGCTATCATGCCCTTTGTTCTCTTTTACAAAGAGAGAACGCCGAATGGTTTGACGAAAAATTTTGGAGATATGGTTTGCATACAGTTTTCAATCAATTAGAAAACGCGGTCATAGCCCATCAAAGACATCCGGATTCTGGTTACGAAGCTGACTCAGAAGACAACATATTCGGACAACGAGTGGAGGAGTCCGATTCAGTTGAAGTCATACCTAAGGAACAATCCAGCGATAGTTATACACCTGCAGTGCCCGAAATAGAATCGAGTGAGAGCTATACACCACGCTCTCCTGATCCAGAACCAGTAGAAGAAGAAGAAGAGGAAGAAGAACCAGAAGAAGAAGAAGATCCAATAGAATTGGAACCTAAAACTGAAGAACCAACCAACCCTCAGATCAGTGACAGTGCTTCTCTTCAAATATTGGAACCACCTGAGCCAGCTGCCCCTGAAATCATCCTCATCAGTGATAACGAGGATTCCATTGCCGATAATTTTGGGCAGCCAGTACTGGGAGATCCACAACAAGAAGAACAAGAAATCAGTGAGAAAATTAAAAAAGCTAAATTTGATTTGAACTTGTAATTACTCTGCTTTGTTATTACTTATATTAGTCAAATCAAAGTTTAGTTTCAAGTAGTAAAATGGCCTCAAATACAAGTCTCCCAATTCCTGAGTTTAATGGTAGTGATTATGAATACTGGTCGATTAAGATGAAAACTTTGTTAATAGGCAAAGGTTTATGGGATATTGTAACAGAAGGGTATATAGAACCCACAACTGCTGAATGGGCAGCTTTGAGTGCTACAGATAAAAAAACTAGAAAAGAAGCCCAAAAAAATAATTCCTCTGCCCTGTACTATTTACAAGCAGCCCTAGATAAAAGTATCTTTCCTAGAATAGCATCCTGTGTCATAGCTCAAGATGCTTGGAAAGTTTTGAAAGAAATCTTTCAAGGTAGTGATCAAGTAAAATAGGTTAGACTTCAAACACTGAAGAGAGATTTTGAAAATCTCAGAATGCAGGAAAATGAGAAAGTAGGAGACTACTGCGTGCGAGTTAAAGCCGTAGTAGATAAAATGGTCACTCTAGGTGAAGATATTAAGCCTGAGGTTATGGTGAAGAAAGTGTTGCGAACACTTCTTCCGAAGTGGAATCATGTAGCAATCATTATTGAAGAGTCAAAATATTTGACCACTCTTTCTTTTGAAGCACTAATTGGTTCTCTTCTTTCACATGAAGAAATATTGCAGGACACTCCTTCCACCAGCCATGGAGGAGATGATAAAGCCTTCGCTTCACAAGAAGGAAGAGGTAGAGGTCATGGCAGAGGTCAGCACAGAGGAAGAGGCAAGAATAGTCCACGAGGTGGAACCCCAAGTAGAGGAGGATCTTCAAACAGAGGTGGAGGTCAGAATAGAGGTGGACAACAGAATAGAGGAAAGCATCCAGGCCAAGGAAAAGGAAATGACAAGTCAAAGCAAGTTTGCTACAATTGTGGCAAACCTGGCCATTATGCTCATGACTGTTGGTCAAAGCAGCCTTCACAAGGGAGCAGCAAGCAACCAGAGCAATCAGTATGGCAATTTTGGAGAAGAGGAAGGGACCACAAATCTCTTTCTCTCATATGGCCAGTCAGATCAGAACCTAAATGACACCTAGATTTTGGACACTGGGTGTTCAAATCATATGAGTGGCAAAGAAGAACTCTTTGCTACCCTGGATTCTTCCTACAAATCCAGCATCAAGTTGGGGGACAACAAGTCATTGGCAGTTGAAGGCATTGGAGCCATGGCGGTTCCAACTAAAGAAGGTGTTAAGCAAGTAAGTGATATCTATTACACACCTCATCTCCAACACAATATTTTAAGTGTTGGTCAAATGTTAGAAAAGAACTACAAGTTACTTTTTGATGAGGGTAAATGCACCATTTTTGATAAAAATAATAGTAATAGAATCATTACACAAGTGCCAATGACAAAGAACAGGTTATTCCCTTTAAATTTTGGTCAGTCAGGGGGAGATCAATTAGCAAATGTTGCTATTTCAAATCTAAGTGTGTTGTGGCACTTGAGATACGGTCATCTGAATTCAGCTAGTTTGAAGATGTTAACCTCTCAAGCAATGGTGACCGGACTTCCTAAAGTTCAGGACAATAAGGAAGTCTGCGAAGGTTGTGCTTTGGGCAAGCATGCCAGGGCCAAATTTCCATGAGGGCAAGCATGGCGGGCCAGTTATCCACTCCAACTAGTGCATTCGGACATCTGTGGTCCAATGCAGACCAAGAGCATTGGTAACAACTCTTACTTTCTTCTATTCATTGATGATTTTTCAAGAATGTGCTGGATATATTTTCTAAAGCATAAAGATGAAGCATTTGATTGCTTTGTAGATTTTAAAACAAGAGTTGAAAATGAGAGTGGATATTTTGTTAAGTGTTTGAGATCAGATAAAGGAGGAGAATACTCCTCTAATGAATTTTTGAATTTTTGTAAAGAACATGGAATAAAAAGGCAGTTCACTATTGCCTACACTCCACAACAGAATGGTGTGGCTGAGAGAAAGAACCGCACCATTGTAGAGATGGCAAGATCTATGCTTCAGATGAAGCATTTGAGTAATATGTATTGGGCAGATGCAGCCAGGACCAGTGTGTATATTTTGAATAGGAGCCCTACTTCAAGTTTGAAAGGGAAAACTCCTTACCAAGCATGGTATGGTAAGAAACCAAATGTCAAGCATTTTCGAGTGTTTGGTTCACTAGCATATTCTCATATTCCTGATGAGCTAAGAAAAAAACTTGATCCAAAGAGTCAGGCATGCATATTTGTAGGGTACTGTGAGAACACAAAAGCTTACAGACTCTACAATCCCAGGACTCGAAAGATTGTGCTTTCCAGGGATGTGATTTTTGATGAAGGGGGAGAATGGGGTAAGCCCCAAATATTCAGTGATGATGAATCCAATGATGCAGTTTCTAAACAGGTGCAACAACAGTCACCGTAGAAAGGTAAGAAGTCTCCTCCAACAAGCCCAAGTTCATCTTCGAGTTCAACTTCTTCACCAAGTCCTTCTCCTCAAAGGTCGGTCAGTTCCTCACCAATGGATATTGATTCTCCATCCAGAGGTAAGAGAACACTCCAAGCATCATCCATCTTATCGGATGTTGGATAAAAACTTTCAAAGAAGATATACTAGAAGTCAAGCTAGTGAAATGAGTTCAGTCTTGCAAAGACTTGAAAATATGCATTTGTATGGTGATGATGACTCCCAAGAACCTCGGGGAGATATAGTTAACTATGCCTTGTTAACTAGTGCACAACTTGAACCTTCTAGTTATGAGAAGGCATGTACTCAAAAAATTTGGCAAGATGCCATGAAAGAGGAGATAACCTCTATAAAAAACAATGACACTTGGGAGCTGGTAAAGCTTCCTAAAGGAAAGAAATGTGTTGGATGCAAATGGGTCTTCAAGACCAAGTTCAATGTTGATGGAAGTATTGAAAGGCACAAAGCAAGATTGGTTGCAAAAGGATTTACACAGAAATATGGAATTGATTATGAAGAGACTTTTGCTCCTGTAGCCAGACAGGAGACTATCAGAACAGTTCTTGCCTTAGCTGCACATAAGGGATGGAAAGTCCAACACATGGATGTAAAGAGTGCATTTCTCAATGGTTACTTGACAGAAGAAGTGTATGTTGAGCAACCATAGGGATTTGAAGAGAAATACAAGGAACATCTTGTTTACAAACTGAAGAAGGCACTTTATGGCCTCAAGCAGGCACCAAGAGCTTGGTACTCACGCATTGATGGGTACTTTAAAGATTATGGGTTCATCAGAAGCAAAAATGAACCCACGCTCTACTACCTAAATCAAGGTAATGACATCCTCATAGTTTGCTTGTATGTGGATGATCTCATATTCATGGGTAGTAATGAAAAAGTGAATATGGAGTTCAAACACTCCATGATGAAGTAGTTTGAGATGAAGGATCTTGGCTTAATGCACTACTTCCTTGGAATGGAGGTTCATCAGTCAGATACAGGGATCTTCATCTGTCAACATAAGTATGCTTGGGACATGATCAAGAAGTTTGCTATGGAGCATTGCAAACCAGTTGCAACTCCAGTTGGACATGGGATCCAATTAAGCAAAGATGATGGAGCACCAAAAGTTGACGTGACCACTTTCAGAAGCATGGTTGGGAGTTTGATGTTTCTCGCCAACACCAGACCCGATATTCAGTATGTTGTTTCTCTTGTCTCTCGATTTATGGCTAGCCCTTCTGAGCTGCATTTGCAGGCAACTAAGAGAATTCTCAGATATGTGAAGGGTACATTGGATTTTGGAATCCAGTACCATAAATGTACCACTATCAAGCTTGTAGGCTTCAGTGATAGTGATTGGGGTAGCAACATTGATGACAGGAAATCAACTTCAGGGAACTATTTTAGTCTGGGATCAGGACTAATAACATGGAGTTCCAAAAAGCAAACTATGGTAGCTTTGTCTTCTACAGAAGTTGAGTATGTAGCAGTCACCTATGCTAGTACTCAAGCCTTGTGGTTAAGAAAAGTGTTGGAAGAGATAGGAGAGCAGCAAAGTGGTCCGACCAGAATCTACTATGACAACATCAGTGCCATTCAGTTGGCATACAATCCAATCCACCATAGCAGAATGAAACATTTTGATATGAAGTATCACTTCATCCGAGACATGGTGGATCAAGAAATTGTTGAGCTTAAATTTTGTCGCACTTTGGAGAATGTTGCAGACATCTTCACCAAAGGGATGGCTAAAGCTCAATTTATAAAGCTGAGAGACTGTATAGTCAGTCCTCTCAACTTTAAGGGGGAGAGTGTTGCAAGTGTGAACATGACCACGTTCTAAGTGGCTTAGAAAAACCTTGCAAGTATGAACGCCTTGTAAAATGTCGGCAAAAATATTTTGTCGGCAAGATTTTCTTTTGTTTCTCAAATTTTTTCTTTCCCCTTCTTTTCGCTTCTTCCGCCACTTATTCCTCCACCCTCCATTTTTTCCTTATCCTTGAAAGCACGAGATTTCAAAAGTTTTGAAAGGAAAACTATTGCGATGCATCCAAAATCAAACTAACGCTAAAGTCCTAAAATGTGAAAAGCATGAAATGAAATAAATGAATTGAAATGAGATAAACGAAAGTACAAAAAAGCACAGCCCTTTTATTTAACTCTCTTAATCTCGGTTACAAAGACGCCTCCTCCCTTTTAGGGGCTAGGAGCATTAAATGAATTTTTAGTTACAATTATGACTTGGTTTTCCTCCTTCTGCATGCCCACATTTGAAATGGGTGGGCCAGAGTGTTTCCGCCACTGGTGTTGATGAATCCTTGATCCTTTCTGCTTCTCCTACATTCAAAGAAACAACAAAATTGTTAGTAGCACCTATGACAAAAGATGAAGTGTTTGACCTTAAAAACCAATGGAGGATGCATGCATAAGATTAACTAAATCAGTGAATAAAATGACTCTAAGTAACCTGCAATTTTGACAGAGACCAAAAAACATTACCAGAGGGCCACTGCCATAAAAACAGTTGGTGAAACTCCGTTGATTTGAGTTCGACTGTAATTCATCCCTGATCAGGACGAATTCTACTATAATTCATCCCCAGGTAGGACGAATTCACCTGTGACAAAGCACCGTGGTGATGCTGCTCAAATGTCACGTCTTGGGATCTCCAAAATACCTACAAACATGGGGGTTAGCTAATTAGGGTAATTTTGGGATGACCCAGATGGTCGGATTTCTCCAATTTGACCTCCATCAACGAGAATTTGACGTCGCTACCTGCAAGTTAGTGGGGACAACAAAAGCGACAAAACATGATGAAATCTGATCAAAACATTATGAAATCAAATTTATAAACTATCTAGATAGCATAAAATGGAATGGAATATAAAAAAATGATAAAATAACAAATTAAAATAAAACTTAGAAAGTGTGGGGCGCCCAAGCGGGCCGCCCACCGTTAGAACTTGATTTCAGCACCAATCCACTTGGGATGGGCCCAAAATATTTTGTAATGGGTTGTCGATGAATTGGTAGATCAATGTGGTCAAATGTCGGGTTTTGGGTCTAGATCCACACTTCCAAAAGCCACCCAATAACCTCTCTTGTGAAAGAGATCAAGGATGTGGAAGAGGTGAATCAAAAAGGATGCAATGTGGTGTTCAATTTGGTAGCACTTCGTTGCTTGAAAATGCTTCTAACTTGTCTCCTCTTGGGTGGGAAAGTCCACCATTTTATAGACCCAGGGGGTCTCTTTGGAGGGGCATGCAGGGGCGCCATGTGGCAGCCATGCCTTCTCAAGAGGGAGGAGACTCCTCCATGACTTGGGCTTCCATGATTGCCCTTGTGACAGTCCTCTAACGCCCACTATGCCCACCTACACACGCATGCAAGGCAGAAGGCAATAATTGATTGTCTTTGGCTGCCACTTGGTGCCATTCTTCTTTTTTCCCATTGAACCTGGAATTCGTCCCGACCCAGGATGAATTCAGAATTCGTCCTTGGGTGAGATGAATCCAAATTTGAATTCATCCCTAGGTGGGATGAATACTGAGCAAAGTGCCTAAATGTGCCAAATTGCCTTCTGACCTTACAAAATTGCTACAAAAGTGGTTAGGACCACTTTTTAACCTCTGAGGGCTGCCCTGGGGGCTGTGTGTATCAAAGCGATCAGTGTTTGCAGTCACATAATCGGATTGGTGCTGTTTTGGTGTCTACAATCCCTCCTATCCCTTCTCCCCTTATTCCTCCAACGTCCCGTCCTCATCTCTCCACCATTCCACCACCTCATCCCCTATATATATATATATATGTGTGTGTGTGTGTGTGTGTGTGTGTGTGTGTGTGTGTGTGTGTGTGTGTGTGTGTGTGTGTGTGTGTGTGTGTGTTATGAATTGGATTAATATATATAAAATTTGAAATACGCCCACAATTATAACCTTATTTTATAATTATCTCTTACCTAATATGGGAACACATTCTTAATAGTATTATGTAATATATTGTATTATGTTTGTGGCATTTGAGGCACCTAGACAAGTGGGACCATTTTATGTAACCATTATAAAGAATATAATTATTTTGTTTGGTAGATGATTTTAGCTTGGGTGGCCACTTGCATTTGAAGCTAACCCCTAAGCACTATAGTTAGGGTTACAAAGTGTATTTGAAAATATAAGGGAGCATAGATGAAGTATACCTCATACTTTATTTCAAATCTCTACTTCTAAGGATGTTACCTCCTTGAAGAGGATTACAATATTGTTAATTTTGAGGTTACCTACTTCTCATTTTCTATAATATAATCTATTGTTTTCCATTTGATCTTGCAATATTATTAATTTTGATTTGTGTTTCCTATTATTATTATAATATTATGTTGATGTGTTTTTATTTTAATACAAGGTTCATAACAAGTGGTATCATAGAATTTTCTAGGGTTGCATTTTGTTGTAGTACAAGTAGCTCGTGTCCTACCATTTTGACTTGTATATAAATTTTTCATGTTTTTATTTTCCTATAAAGAAAAAATCAAGCCATTTCCTTTCCTTTGATTTAGTTTAATATGTTAGAAACCCTTTTTCTATGGTTTTAAAATATCATGGAGAAGTTGTTATTGGCTAAGCTATATTACCCATAAAACATCTAGTGAAATGAGGGGTGATCAAGCTCTAATACCCAAGCCTTAGATAACACTTGTATATATAATTGAGCTCCCATGTATATTTGGGTATATTGGTAGACCCCCCTAGGATTAAGAGAAACCTTTAGCCCTAGGAATATTTTCAACCATTTATTTTCCATAGTGCATCGAGCACAACACTCAGAAACATCATGCTCTCATATTTTCAGAGATGTGGGTAGTGTGTTCAAGGGTATGTGTGGAATTGTCCTTATGTAGTGGCTTAAAATATTGGCCTGGGAAATATCATTCATCATTTCAATATAAAAAAGGGCTATGGATAGTACATACACCCTAGCTTAGAGTACCCTATTTATATTTATCTTGAATTCCAAAAAACCTATGATATAAATAGAGCATATTGAGGAGAATACACTGTCACATAATTGACTAAACAAAAATAGAGAAAATAAAAACTAGTGGTAATAATACTAGTCATGACATAGTTAGTTAGTAATAATCTAGATAGATTTTGGTTGTGTAGTCATGAATTACAAAGCGAGTAACAATCAGATATCAGTCAAAATAGTGCATACATAGTTGGTCATGTAGTTACCAATTATAAAGTCAATAATAGTTAAGATAGAGTCATACAAAACAATTATCAGTATTACAAATTTAGACATAATAGTTGTCAATAATGAGCATTGTAGAACCTGCTAAAGGGGTGTTTGGAAAAAAGTCAATTTTTAGAGTGAACTAAGACTCTAGGATAAAAATAAACACTTGAAGACAACACTTAAAAAAAAATATTGTTGTGGGATATAACTCATTGTGATCATCTTGTCAATCTAATCAATTTGGTATATAGCATCCATGTATTTTATCTAGGGTGTCAAAAAATATCAATGTGAGAGCTATCCCATTGTATTCATCTATTTGAGCTGAAAATTTATATATATAGCACCCAAACACTTTTTCTAGCCCATTACTAAAAATAGTAACTCCTAAAATAATATTTTTATTTTTATTAAGTTAGTGGAAGTGTTCTAAATCACACATATATGGTTGAAGGAACTATAGGAACAATGAAGTATTTAGAAGAAATCCAATTTATGGAGCAATTAAATCATGCATTTAGTAACCTACAAATAATAATGTCCCACATTGAACAAGAAGTTTCAAAGGTGAAATATCACATGCAAGTTATGAAAATTGAGTAGATTAAATCCAAATTAGTTATTTAATAAATATTTCTAGAGGTTGAAGAGCGATTAGAGGAATCCTTAAAGGTATTCAAGCACTTAACAGTAAAGTACTAAGTGGTAGTTCAATCAATGAGGAGAAAGAACCCCATCATACTCTTTATGACACATACACCTTTTATGATGCCCAAATTAGATTTTCCCAAGTTTAATGGAAAAGATAGTAATGGTTGGTTGTTCTGGGATGATAAATTCTTCAAACTTCATAATGTTACCTAATATTTGTGGGTCACCATGGAATATTTTAATTTTGAATCTGAGGCCATATAAAGGTATCAAATGTTACAAAATATAACTCCTAACCTTTATTTCAAATAATTTGATTCCCAATTTCTCACTCACTTTGGTACTAGTGAATATAAGTTTAAAGGAGTGTTATTAAAATGGAGATACACTTCTACTAACTAGGACTATCAAACCTAGTTTGATAAATTGGCTAATAGGACAAAAGGTATGAGTGAAGGAATTTTATAGAGTTGTTTTATTAGTGGGATGAAATATGATATTAAAGCATAAGTAAATATGTTTAAACCATAATATATGATGCAATAGGATTAGAAATACTAGCAAAGAAAAACTTATATCCCAGAGGTAGTCATGTAAACTTTCACAGGCCAAACCTATATTTCCATTCAAGTTCATGTTAAACACTAGCAATAAATCTACCCCAATAAAGTGATTACTATGGAGGAAATGGGTGCTCATAAAGCATAAGGCTTGTTTTATAATTATGATGAGAAATATTTTCTAGGGCATAAATGCATACAAAATAAGTTGTTTTTTTTGGATGTGGATGAATCAATAGGGAATGAAAAAACTGATGAAGAAGTAGAATTGAAAGAGAAACAACCTCAAGATGAGGGTGAAATATAGGAAGAACCATATGTAGATATATATATAACCATGCACTTGAAATAATCTTGGCCCTTAAAATAGTTAAGGTAGTAGGATTATATAAAATGCAATTCATTACCATCAAGCATTACTCATAATTTCATTAATTCCTGACTAGCCAAGCAAGCAAATTGTTACATACATGCTTTCAAATCCTTTGATGTAATGCTATAAAATGGAGGAAAATTACCTTGTAAGGGTAAATTTTGTTATGTTAAGTTTAATATAGGAGACTATAAACTATAAACTAATATGTTTGCTCTTGAACTTGGAGGATGTGATGTTATGCTAGGAGCACAATGGCTAGGTACCTTGGGAATAATATCTTGGAACTTTTATAAATTATGGATGCATTTCTCATAGAATATGAAGTCCTACTTTACGGTTCACCAACAATAGATCCACAAGGTTATCAATTCAAGTTGTATAAATTTATTAAAAAATACTCATGTGGATAGTAGCTCAACTATTTGCAATTCAATCGTAAAATTTAGATGCAAATTAGCCCTAAGATGATTTATAACTCATTTTAAATAACCATAATGTATTTTTTGTAGAATAAATATAAGTACCTCCACATAATTTGCATGATCATGAAATATTGTTGGTACCAAGTATCTTGGAACCCAACATAAAACCCTACCATCACCCCTATGCACTTAAGTCAAAATTTGAGAAGTTGGTATAATAATTAGTGAAAGCAGGGGTTTTTTGGTCTAATAATAATCATTATTTTTTGGTGTTGTTGGTTAGAAATAAATATGGATCATGGTGGTTGTGTATATATTTTTGTGACCTCAATAATATCATCATTAAGGACAAATTTCCTATCTCACTGATCAATGAATTATTGGATGAGTTACATAGTGTAATTTTTTTCTCCAAGATGGAGCTTCACTTGGGCTATCATTAGATAAGGCTCATGGAGGAAGATATTTTCCAGATAGAATTTGAAAATCATGAGGGCCATTATGAATTTTTTGTCATGTTACTTGGACTAACTAATGCACCATCAACATTTCAAAGCCTCATGAATAATGTTTTCCACCAATTCCTTTGGAAGTTTATTTTGGTTTTCTTTGATGACATTCTCATATACAGTCGCTCTTGGACTAAGCATTTACAACATCTACATCAAAATTTGAAATTATTATGAGACCATAATTTATTTATCAAACAAGCCAAATGTTCCTTTGGCATGCAGGAGGTCAAATACTTGAGGTATATTGTTTGATATGAGGAAGTCAAGGTTGACCCTAATAAATTAGAAGCCATCCAAAATTGGTGTAAGCCATAAAATATCAAGGCACTTCATGGTTTTTTGGAGGTCATTTGCTATTACTACTTATTTGTATATAAATATAGAAAAATAGTAGCTCCCTTAATTGCCATGTTAAAAAGAATTCATTTTAGTGGTCGGATCTAGTAGAACATGCATTTGTAGATATTAATAGGGTAATGATTTCAACCACAATGTTTGATAGACATAATTTTTCTAAACCATTTATAATTTAAAGTGATGCTTTGGGTCATGGAATTGGGGTTGTATTAATACAAGAAGGGCAAATCTTACCTTTAATAAGTAAGGCACTATCAGGAAAAAGTCTAGAAAAATCTATATATGAGAAAGAAATGATGGCTATCTTCCATGTTAATTTTTAGCAATCATATCTCATTGGAAGAAATTTATCTATCAAAACAAACCACCTGCGTCTAAAATATTTTCTAGAACAAAGGATATCTACTCTAGCACAACAAAAATAGATTTCAAAATTATTGGGGTATGACTATGACATCATGTATAAGAAATGGAAATAGAATATTGTAGTAGATGCCCTTTATCATTAGTTTCATAACCAATTTATAGCATGTGCATTTTCCTCCCTATTTCCTCAATGGATCTCTCAATTTCAAGAAGAATCAACCAAGGACCATTATTTATAGACCTTATAGGAAAAAATACAAAAGGATCATAATTCACGTGCCAAATACTCATGGGATGGAAATTTTTTGTGATACAAGGTCTCATTGTGGTCCCCAAAACCTCATCACTCCATGAGGCTATTATGAGGAAGATGCATGCTTTACCTATTGTAAGCCATTTTGGATTCTTGAAGACATAGAAGAGAGATAAAAGGTCATTATATATGAAGGGAATGGAAACAAATATTCAAAATTTTGTGGTTGAATGTGAAACTTGCCAATATATTAAAGGAAAAAATAGTTTGCATCCAAGGCACTCTACAATTATTTCCAACCCTAACCAATGTATGGACTGATATCTACATGTATTTTATTGAATGAATTCCTCAATATAAAGGGAAATTGGTCATTTTTATGGTGGTGGATCATCTCTCAAATCATGCTCATTTTTATTCCATTTCCCATCCTTACCATACCTCAACCATTGCTCAAATCTTCATGGATTATATTTTCAAACACCATGGTATTCCCAAACCTATAGTATCTAATCATGACCCCATATTTCCTATTTTATTTTGATAAGAACTATTTAATTTGCATGGAATGCAATGGTGAATGAGCTTAGCCTACCATCTATAGATGGATGGGCAAAGTAAAATTATCAACAAGTGCTTAGAAATCTACCTTCATTGTTTTACCTTTGAGTACCCAACCCAATGGGCTAAGTGGTTGCCTTTGGATGAATGGTGGTACAACACTTCCTTTCACACATATTCCAAAATAAATTCTTTTGAGGTAATGTATGGGTACCAACCTCCACCCCCCTCATCATATGTTCTTATAATTTTCAAAGTTCAATTAGTGGATGCAACCCTTTAGGAACATGCCCAACTCTTGCAATAGTTAAATGATAACTTGATTTTGGGTCAAAATTAGATGTGACAATAGACTAACTAACACCATTTTGATCGTAACTTCAATGTAGGTGATATGGTCTTTCTTCAACTTCAACCTTACAAACAATATTACATGAATATTTGAGTTGATTAAAAATGAGTAGGTCAATTTTATGGACCCTATCATATCTTGTAGAAAATTGAACATATGGCGTACAAGCTTGCATTAACACCTTCTTCTAGGATCCATCTAGTTTTCCATATTTATTGTGTCAAGAAGGTACTCAACAATAACATTAAAATTCATTCAACACTCCCTAAGTTAGATGATGAAGGCTCAATCATCATGAAGCTTAACAACACTCTCGACCAAAGAACCCACACTCTTTGTAACCACACCATCAATAAATTTTTGGTCTAATGGTAGGGTTTATGACTATAATATACTTCATGGGAGCCTCTATAGTAGTTACAATAGTATTTTCTTCATCTACAACTTTGAGGAAAAATATTTTTGAAGGGGAAGAGCATGTTAGGACCCTATCCTAACCCTATTTTGTAATTATCTCATCGAATGTGGGAACTCCTTCTTAATATTTTTATTTAATATTTTTTATTATGTATGTTTTATTTAAGGTTCCTAGAGATGCCTTTAAGGGAATCACTTTAAAAGTAAGAGAAACAATTCAACTTGTGTCAATAAATCCATGATATCAAGGACATGTTCAAGCTTTACCATGTTAATTATAATGTGAAATGTATTGATAAGAAGGGTTAAGCACATTGGTGTAAGGATAGGGTATAAAGAGGTCATGGAATCCTTCCTCACTTTAGTATATTTTCTACTTCATGTTTTCCAAAGGGTTGAACTAGTAAGGTTATCTCACAAACTTATTCATCTAAGTGAATTGCAAAATATTTTCTTTTTGGTCCTTTCTTTACACTTTTTGTATAATATTTGAGTGAGAGGATTGTTTTTTTTTATTTCTATAAAATATTATAAATTATAACATAATTAATAATCAACCCATGTATACTAGGAATGAAATTATTCATCTTATTAAATTGATTGATAATGTGCTTCTCAAATATTGTAAATATTATTTTCATTATTTTTTTAGTATTAAATATAGGTTTTATATATGTCATTTTTTTCTCTATATTTTGTATTTAATAATATTTAGTTATTATATGTGTTTGTGATATAAATTATATGTTCTTTTTTTATAGACAATTTTTGAATTTACACTCTAAATGAAAATTTAAACAATTTTCTCCACTTTAAATTTGAATGGTGAAAAAGTAATATGTTTTTTTTTATGTGAAAGGAATTTTAACTTTATTTGTTGAAAAGTATTGTTATATTATTTAAAAGCATAATAGGAGTACATTATTCACAAAAAAATATATTGCATTTAAGCACACATCAATAAGCCTATGCCATGGGCCTAGCCTAGTAACAAACAATGATCTAGAAACTATAAACTAATAACCAAAGAAAACCAAAAATAAAAGGTGAACCTACTAGAGATTAAGTAGCAATAGGCATAACATAAATATAATAGATGATATTTATATGTTGGATTATCCCACCTAGCCTATGGGTCAAGCTACTTAGAAATGGATTACCTTCTAGACTAGTCACTTACGTGAGGTTATTTTGTCTACTCCCTTGGAGTATTCTTTACCATTATTAGTCTTGGTATAAAATATGCCTAAGTGGATGAGATGTGCCCTCAAGATCTTAGCCAATATTGGATGGATCAAAATTAGGTGTCTCTAATTCAACCTTTCGAGTAGGCTATCTCCTATGGTCCTAGATATTATAACTAAAATGGGATTGTAGACTAAAGTAAGGAATGCAAAAGGTTAGAAGCTAAGCTAAAAGTGGTGTGGATTTAGCAACATCAAGAGACATAGTGCATGAGAGTCTCACAATTTGAATTAAACTAAACCGCATAACATACCAACTTCCTTTCCTTATGATAAAATAATTAATCATAATGAACTCTAAGCATTATTAAGCATTCCAAAATAATGAACAATAAATCTAGGGATAAATCCATAAAGTAGAATAATTATAATGGAATTATCCATTCATAACTTTAACATAAGTGCTTAGTGACCTAGTTGACATACATTGCAAATAATTTAGCAAGAAGTTAGAAAACAATCCAATATTCATTCAAAATTCATATAGCCTCCATCATATAGATATGCAATTGTAAATTCTAAAGGATTGACCATTTGAATGGCTTACATTCTAATATATATAGTTTTACAAATGTAATTAGTTAATCTAACATCATTGCTTTAAGAGTGGATTATAGGCTTGATAGCTTGCTACACCATGTGTGTGTCTTCTCCAGATTATTCTATTACAATTGATCTGGCATTGTTGTATTTATGTGGCTTACCCTTGGTCCATCTTAGGGAGTGTTGACTATTGTGTCCTATCTAGTGCACTAGATCTTCTGATAGGTTTGTTCTATTTTAGTCCCACTATCACCTTAGCCATAGTATTAAAAGTGTCAGCTAGGAGATATTGAGGCTATTAAAATCCTATGATAGTGGATTTTTCTTGTTGGGAGTATGTTTAGGCACTCTAGCTAGGTTTAGTGCATGTTTCATGTTCTTTTTTTGTTGGATGTCTCTTTCATATCTACTACATGCTTCATTGGACATTGGATATTTTTTTTATCTCTACCAAATTTATATGCACCCTAGGCTAAATTCAAAACTCAGAATATCTAGAACTTCTTTGATATTTTAGCTGGATGAAGTACTTTATCGAATATCGAGTGCCAAATGGATTCCATGTCTTATATTTTTTTGTTGTATTATTTCTTTTGTTATGTTAGATTTTTATGACATGTTTGTTTATGTAAGCACTTAAAATTATTTGGTACTACATTTTCCCTATAGCTTAAGTTTATTGTACTCAACAGACTTTTATACTATGCCAGATCTTAAACTTTCATTCATACTTAGCCAAAATTTGGTTCAACATGTTAGATGCTTCTTCATGTTATGTTAGACTTTTTATTCTACCCTACTAACATCATCATCATTATCTGCTTGACTTGCTTCATTTCTTTACCTTTTGCTTCAATGCAAGATGCCAAATTTTTATTGTCTTATAGTTGATATCAGCATCTCAAATTTCTAGCTAGCCCTTTTACTTTGTCAAAATTTTAGTCCAAACTACCTTACCCTTAGTTTTTGGGTATCATATATTTTCATGCTTGTTGCTGACATCGTCACCTTATAATTTCTAATAGCTTTATACACTTAGAAAAATTTTACATCATGTATGCATTTGTTATCCTCCTTTAGTTCGACAATTATCTTAGGTGTTCCTGAAAACCTCTCTTAGAAAAAATGACAATGTATTTTATTAACAAAATTCATCTCCCTCTATATATATAGATGTGGGTGAGGAAATTTATGCATATTATTGGCACCTCACAAGGGGGGTTTCTACTCCATCAGATCCATAAAGCCTTATCCACTTGGGCAATGGAGTAAAAATAAAACAAAAAGTCTAAATAATTTTTTTTTTTTCACAAGGGTCAACCTTCTAAATCCTTCCTATTTTTAGAGTCTCAATTGTACCACTAGATTGCTTTCACCCTTCCAATGTTGTTTTGCATGTTTCCCCTTGTTGATTAGTTGCTTGAGTTGTTGAAGGCACTACTAGCAGCTAGAATAGCCTACATATTTTAGCCCATGCATTTTGAGAAGGGACATGTATTACATTGAATTAATGGAGGATATTTTACATCTAAAAATAGCGGTCACAGGAAGGATCCTTACATATTTGTGCCAACTATTTAGTATTTTATAGCAGATAAGAGATCCTATGCAAAAATATAATAATTTGATCTATAGTTAGAGGCTCAGGCAATGTGTCAACCTCACATTCATTATTCAATTGCTAGTCTAAAAGTTGACTCAGTTCCTTTTCATTATATAATTTCCCATTTTCATCCCAAAACCATATAAAGCTAATATTGGTGACTTCCTAAACTGTCAACTTTATCTTGTTAGTTCTTACTTTGAGGGCGCTAATTAGTTTTTCTCCCTCTATGATTAGTTAGCTTCCAAATAAGTTAGTTCTTACTTGTTGCACTTTATCGATAAGCTTGTCTTTACCTCTAATAAATTTTTCCGTAGTATCTTGGATAAATTTTACAATATTTGCCATCCTTTTCATCAATGGAAAAGCTCTCATTGAAAAAATTTTGATCTTGATCCAATATTGGCTCCTAAACTACATTAGCATGTCTTTGGATATCACTTGGCCCTGAAGATTATCTATTTCCTTATCCAATTTTGTTTGAACTATTGCTAAAATTTCTTTCTAGCCTTGGAGCTTTGACTTATATTCTTGTAATACCTTTTTGTGTGCATGCATTATAATGCTTCCTTTCCACAAATGTTCTTCCCATGTCTGGATATTTTTTCCTCTCTATTATATTTGTTCTTAAGTGATAAATTTATTTATTATGTGTTTTAGCTCTAGAATACATTCTTGAGACTATCTTTTCTCAACTTTAGATCTAGATATTTGATATTTTTTTGTAGCCACAAGTTTTACATCTATCTGGTTTCTTTTAAGGAAAAAAGTATCCACTTCAGTGCACAAATCTTAAAGTGTATCAATTTTAGAAATTTCTAAGATATTATTCTTTTGCATCTTAATATGATAGTCCTATGTTTTTATCTCTATAATTGGATTTTTGGCTTTGGGATATGCAACCATCTTGATCCATTATCCAACAATTGGATCTACTCCATCATATGTTTGGGTGGTTTCCAACTCTATCCTATCCTATGGTTTTACTACTCTACCCATATTTGAGTGTTCGTATCAATGCCTTGAATTATTGAAAATGCTTCTATAAATGGATGTTTTGTGGTAGGGGAAGGTATGAATGTAGATTGGAAATGTGAGAAAATCATGGATGAAGGGTTTAATGCTATAGCGGTGGTATTTTTTTGGAAATATTGAGTTGTCATTGATGTCAAAGGCAGAAATATCTTCAAGGATGAAATGTTGATATCAAAGGCAAAAATATCTTCAAGGTTGAAATGATGAGTTGACATTGAATTTCAAGGCAGATATCTTCAAGGGTGCTTTAATATTTAAATGAAATATTTAAATATTAAAATGGGAGGTTTATATTTAAATCAAAGGATTTAAATATAATTTAAATATATAAAGGTTTAAATATTATAATGATGGTCTGACTTAAGCACACCATGCAAAACGAATTAAATTTCAAATATTCAAATGTTGGACCAAGGCCTTAGGCATGAAAGACAAAAGCATATTAATAAGGCTATTAATTCACATTGGTATGGAGTAATTCAATTCAATTAATCCATCATGGTGAGTGCGAGTAGTGTAGTAGAAGTAGGGAGGATAGGAGCGTAAATTCAATGATAGCAATATTATATCCATATATTATGTTGTGCTTCTTTGGTTTTATCCACTAGGATAGCCTAGTCGAATGCCTAGCTCATGTGGAGCACTACTATGTAGAAGGTACAAGGGTCGAATCCCCTTGACACCTATTTTGCTATGGATTTTGTTGTTTGATGTAGCATAAATATGAAGTCAAATATCATATTTTTCCCCTTTGGTTTTATCTATTGGGGTAGCCCAGTTGGACACCTAGATCGTGTGGAGCACTGTAGTACTGAAGGTTAAAGGGTTGAATCTCTTTTATGTCCATTTTGTTTAAGATTTTAAGACAATGCAACAAAGGAGATAAATATTTTCTTGCACCCTTCGTTTCACCTATTTAGGTATCTCAGTTGACCACAAACATGTGTTAGGGTGCTGCACTTCTAGATATCAGGAGATCGAATTTCATCCGTGACTATGCAAGATATTTATAAAGTTTAGTTTTTATTAAATTTAATAAAAGGGGAGATATAAGCATTATGGTGTTAGTATAAATATTCATTTTTACAATTTAGTAAAAAGGAGATATAAGGGTCATGATGTTAGAATAAAGGGATATGATATTTTTTGCAAATTAATAAAAGGGAGATATAAGGGTCATGTTGTTAGAATAAAGCTTTATTTTGTAAATTTTAAAAGGGAGATATAAGGAGTTATTTTTAAGCTTTATTGTGTAGGTTTTTAAAAGAAATGATAAGGGTTTAAAGTGATTGATTTTATATTTAAATAAATAAGGCAAAAAGAGAATTATTGACCAAATTTGAAAAGCACATGCAAGAGGAATATCATCATTATTGATGCAGATTTGGAGGGCATAGATTTAAAACAAGTAAAGTATTCAAAGAATAAAGTAAGAGGATTAAGTGCACATATTCATCCAAGCACTCAATTGGAAAGGAAGAACATTTCATCCATTTCAAGAGGAAGAAAAGGTGCACATGATAGTGGAAGAAGAGCAAGGTATTAGCCTCTCCAAGTCAACACACAAGTAAGTTATCTAAGCTAGACTTGAGCTACCTTTATATGTAATAAATGTTAGATATGTGGAAACGAAATACCTAATGAATGTGAAGAACATATTGGTCATGTGAAGCTTACTACATTAGTGCATATCATTCTCTATATGTTCATGAAGATAAAATAATTCTAGGTAGAATATGTCTGAATTGCTTTTAGTAGTAGAAAGCAAACTAAGGAAAATATGAAGAACTTGATGCCATTATCAAGCAGGTTTTGGAACATATTTGAGAAGGTTTTGTAAGGAGGTTTTGGAGCAAATTTAAGTAGATTTTGTAAGCAGGTTTTAGAGAATATTTTGTGAGCATGTTTTGGAGCAAATTTGAGAAGATTTTGTGAGAAATTTTTGGAACAGAACTTGAGCAAGGGGATTGGTGTCTCCTGTGGATTGTTGTCCATGAACATGAGCAAGGGGATTGGTGCCTCCTATGTATTGGTGTCCATGAACTTGAGCAGGGGATTGGTATTTCTTGTGGATTGGTGTCCATAAACTTGAGCAAGGGGATTTGTATCTCTTGTGGATTGGTGTCCATGAACTTGAGCAAGGAGATTGGTGTCTCCTTTGGATTGGTATCCAAAATATTGTGCAATGGGATTGGTATCTCCTATGTATTGGTGTACATAAACTTGAGCAAGGGGATTGGTGTCTCCTATGGATTGATGTCCACAAACTTGTATAGGGGATAGGTGTCTCCTGTGGATTGGTGTCAACAAACTTTTATAGGGTATTGGTGTCTCCTGTGGGTTGGTGCCCATAAAATGTATTGAAGAAGTTTATAAGCAATATTTTTTTGTGATTTTCTCTCGATAGGGTGTTTTCACATAAAATATGAGTCTCTTATGTGTATGGTGATTTGTTCATTGTTTCATTATTGCATTGATATTATTTGAGGTTATTCCCTTGGAAAGAAAATAGAAAATGTTTATATTATATTGTTAAACCCCCCTCTCAGTATAAGCTTGTGTTCTTCAATTTGTATCAGAGTGGATTCGTTCATGAAAGCCTAAAATATTGAAGAAATATCTTACAAGAACACACATGACTAGCCATGAATATTTTTTGTCAAATAGGGCACCACTATTTGATAGGACTAACTATTATTTTTGGAGCATAATAATGCAAACTTATTTTATGGCACATGGCTATGATATATGGCAATCCATTGAGGATGGGTTCACACCACCTACAACTCCTCCCATGGATAGAGATGGTAAGAAACTATTTGAAAATAATGTTAGTGCAATGAATGCAATATTAAGCAGATTCTATGAATTAGAATTTGTGAAATTCATGCGATGTACCTCAACAAAAGAAATATGAGAAAAGTTACAAAGAACATATGAAGGAGATGATAAGGTTAAAATGGCAAAACTTCAAACCCACAAGAGGAAGTTTGAAGACTTAAATATGAAATATGAGGAAGATATTTCTAAGTATCTACTCCAAGTTGATGAGGTTTTCAACACCATTCGTGGACTTGGAGAAAATATTGAAGACTCTATGATTGTTTGGAAAATCTTAAGGTCGCTTCCCATGAGGTTTGATGCAAAGGTTTCAGCCATAGAATAAATGAAGGCTCTTAAAACCTTAAGCATGTATGAGCTACATGGAATTCTCATAGCCTATGAGATGAGGATAGAAAAATATCAAACATCCAAATGGGAAGCAACATTTAAATCTTCAAATAAGACAAATAATAAGGAAACAATATCAAGTGAAGAATGAAGCAGTGGATAAGAAGCTAACTTTGTAGGAAGGAATAAGAAGGGTCCAAGAAAACATAAAGGTATGTATTCTATAAAATATTTTAATTGTGGTAAGCTTGGTCACTATGCATCTAATTTCCCACAACCTAGCATTAGTAGCAATGAATAAGAAAATGAATATAAGAAAAATAAAGAAATAAAAATAGGTATGGTCAAAACAAGCATGATAAGAAGATCTTTCAAAGACACAAGACGATTTTTTATGTTTAATAAGCAAGTAGTTCTTCCAACAATAGTGATGAAGTTCTCTCAAATAGTAAAAGAGAATAAATCCTATTTTTGGCCATAGAAGAGAGAATATGCTCTGGTTTTCAAAGACCAGGAAGAAGAAAAAGATTCAAAAAATGAAGAAGAAGCCATGGTTTACATAGAAGAGGAACTTTTTTTTGCTCTTGAAGAGTTGAACATGTCTAGAAAGATGAACTCAAGATTGAAGGTTCAAGTACAAGAGGATGATAATACAAAGGCCAAGTTGTCACAAGAAATAATTGACCTAAAACTTAAAGTTGAAGTGGCAAAGCAAATTGAATAAGGTATGGTTGAGCAGTTAAAGGCAAAAGAGTTGGAATATGAAAAATTGGAACATGAGGTTGTCTCTTTTAGGAAGTAAGTGGAAGATTATAATGATAAGCTACACATGTTTGGGAAAAGCACAAAAATATTTGGTGATATTATCATAACACAAATATCTTCAACTATAAATATTGTACTTTGTTTTGAAGAAGGTCAAAGAAAACAAAAGGGGAAGTCAAGCTCAAAAAGAAAAGAGGCATCAAAGAAAATTATTAAAGAGGAACCTAATACCTATGCTGATGTGTTGAGAAGTGGAAGCATCAAGGAAGATGAAAACAAAGCTTCATTAAGGAACAAAGTCCATCACAAAAATAACAATGAGAGAACCATGCAACAATATCCTCCAAGGTAATCAAACAAGTTTCAATATTTCTTCCATGGTCATTGTTTCTCATGTAACCAATTTGGTCATAAAGCTATAAATTGCAAGGTCCGTGCTATGAATTATTTTGGCTTCACCAAGAGAAATTTCAATTTATTTGTACCTCTCATGGACTACAACATCATATTCTACAAATGTAATAATTTTGGGTATACAACTAGATGGTGTAGAATAGTGTTACCTAAACTTCCAAAGTCAAGCAAGAAGGAGGATGGTCAAAATGTTCAAAAGGGAATGACCTCAAAATTTTGGAGAAAGAAAATAGAACAATAATGGGAGCATAGTAATTTGGGAGTTTTACTCCCATATCATAATTGAACATCTCAACAAGAGCAGGTAGAAAGGGGGTGGTGTTAAGAGAATTATTCTTTAGCCCCAAGGATCCTTTACCATGGATGTCAAAGGGGGAGAATTTTAGTAAGCACAAGTATTTTGGAATTTTAGTAAGGTGGAGTAGCTTTTCAGGGGGAACAACTTATGATCCTGTTCAGTAAAATTTAGTTTCTTTGTAGGGTTGCTATCAATGACAAAGGGGGAGATCGTTGGAAATATTGAGTTGTCATTGATGTCAAAAGCAAAAATATATTCAAGAATGAAATATTGATATCAAAGGCAAACATATTTTCAAGGTTTAAATGATGAGTTGATGTTGAAGTTCAAGGCATATATCTTCAAGGGTGCTTTAATATTTAAATGAAATATTAAAATATTAAAATGGGAGGTTTATATTTAAATCAAAGAATTTAAATATAGTTTAAATATATACAGGTTTAAATATTAAAATGATGGGCTGACTTAAGCGCACCATGCAAAAGGAATTAAATTTCAAATATTTAAATGTTGGACTGATGCCTTGGGTGTGAAGGACAAAAGCATATTAATAATGCCATTAATTCACTTTGGCAAGGAGTAATGCAATTCGATTAATCCATCATGGTGAGTGATAGCAGTGTAGTAGGAGGGAGAAGAAGAGCACAAATTTGGTGGTATAAATACAATAAAGGATCCATATATTTAGTTGTGCTTATTTGGTTTTATCTATTGGTGTAGCCCTCTCGATTACCTAGCTCAAGTGGATCATTGTTGTGCTAAAGGTACAAGGGTCGAATCCCCTCGACACCTATTTTCTATGTTTTTTTTTGTTCAACGTAGCACAAATATGAATTCAAATATCATATTGTGCTCCTTTGATTTTATCCACTTGGGTATCCTAGTTGGCTTCCTATCTTGTGTGGAGTGCGGCAATGCAAAAGGTTAAAGGTTCAAATCTCTTTGATGCCCATTTTTTTTGAAGAGTTTGATACAACTCAATGGAGATATATATTTTCTTGCACCTTTTGGTTTCATCTGCTACAGTAGCTCAGTTGACCACGATCCCGTGTTAGGGCATTACGCTTCTAGAGATCAGGGGATTGAATCCCATCCACGACTATGCAAGGTATTTATAAAGTTTATTTTTTATTAAATTTAATAAAAGGGGAGATATAAGGTTTATGTTGTTAGTATAAAGCTTCATTTTTACAATTTAGTAAAAGGGAGATATAAGGGTCATGATGTTAGTATAAAGGGATAATGTTTGCAAATTAATAAAAGGGAGATATAAGGGTAATGCTGTTAGAATAAAGCTTTATTTTGTAAGTTTTAAAAGGGAGATATTATAAGTTATTTTAAGTTTTATTGTGTAGGTTTTTAAAGGAAATAATAAGAATTTAAAGTGATTGATTTGATATTTAAATCAAGAAGAAAAAAGAGAATTATCGACCAAATTTGAAATACACATGAAAGAGGAAGATCATCATTATTGAGGTAGATTTGGAGGGCACATATTTGGAACAAGTCAAGGATTCAAAGAATAGAGTAAGTGGGTTAAGCGCACATATTCACCCAGGTATTCAATTGACAAGGAAGAACATTTCATGCATTTCAAGAGGAAGAAAAGGTGCACATGATAGTGGAAGAAGAGCAAGGTATTAGCATCTCCAAGTCAACACACAAGTAAGATATCTAAGCTATATATGAGCTACCTTTAAATTTAATAAATGTGAGATATGTAGAAATTAAAGACCTAATACATGTGAAGAACATATTGGTCATTTGAAGCTTACTACAGTAGTGCATATCATTATTTATATGTTCATGAAGATAAAAGAATTATGGGTAAAATATGTCTAAATTGCTTTTAGTAGTAAAAAGCAAACTGAGGTAAAGGTGAAGAACTTTATGCCATTATCAAGAAGTATTTGGAAAATATTTGAGCAAGTTTTGGAGTAGATTTGAGTAGGTTTTGTAAGAAGGTTTTGGAGAATATTTGAGAATATTTTGTGAGCAGGTTTTGGAGAAAATTTGAGCTTATTTTGTGAGCATATTTTGGAGCAAAACTTGAGCAAGAGGATTGGTGTCTCCTGTGGATTGGTTTCCATGACCTTTAACAAGGGGGTTTTTGTCTCCTTTGGATTGGTGTCCATGAACTTGAGCAAAGGGATTGGTGTCTCTTGTTGATTGGTATCCATGGACTTGAGCAAGGGGATTTCCTGTGGATTGGTGTCCATGAACTTGAGCAAGGGTATTGGTGTCTCCTATGGATTAGTGTCCACAAAATTGAGCAAGGGGATTGGTGTCTCCTATGGATTTATTTCCATGAACTTGAGCAAGGGGATTGGTGTCTCTCGTGGATTGGTGTCCATAAAATTGTATAGGGGATTAGTGTTTCCTATGGATTGGTGTCCATAAACTTGTATAGGGGATCGGTGTCTCCTATAGGTTGGTGCCCACAAAATTTATTGAAGAAATTTGTAATCAATATTTTGTTGTGATTTTCTCCCAAGAGGGTGTTTCCATGTAAAATATTTGTCTCTTATGTGTATGGTGATTTGTGCATTGTTTCATTATTGCATTGATATTATTGCTTTGGAAAGAAAAGAGAAATTTTTTATCTTATACTTTTCACCCCCCCTCTCAGTATAAGCTTGTGTTATTCATATTTAAAGGGGTTTGCATATATACATTGGTTGGGGCTACTTGTACCTTTTGTACATGGGGTGTGGTAATTATTGTTGACAACATACTATGCAGTGTAATTGCTTCATTAGTAGGGGTATATGGTGGGGGTGGTTGTTCAAGTGAAGGCTATCAAGGAGGTTGAAAAATTTTAGCCAAAGTAGAAGGGGAAAGAGATATACCTATTCCTCTTATTTTTAGCACAGGATCCTAGACTATTGCATTGAATATCATAATTTGGGTCTCAGTTCTCAATTCTTCTTTCTATAGTTGATATCTCTTGGTTGGTGTTATTACCTCCTTCTCAGTGCTTATATGTGCTTTTTGCTTTATCTTTTCATTGGGACTCTTATGTTTGTCCTATTGTCAAGGCTTGTATTTTTATGGGCTTGTTGCACCAACTATTTTTCTTGTGAATGCTTCCTTTTGAAATACTTTATCTTATGTACTCTACATTATTGGTTCTTTCTCACTAGATGTTGATGTTATCTCAATTACCAAAATATTTGTAGTCACATCAGTATTTTTGGCTTGTATTCTTTATTTTATTTATAGAGGTATATTTTTTGAGTTTGCATACTCCTTTGAGTCCTTGTAACCTACCAAAGAACCCGCTTGTTGGGGATTTGGCTGAGAAACTACTTTTTCTTGATATACATATTCCTCCAAATCCCTTAGTATTATTAGATATGGATATATTTATTCCTTTTGTTCATTAATCCACTTTTCATATTCGGTATTGAATTCATTTTCAAACAACTTATTAGAAGTGTGCTTTTATGTTTATGATTTTCACAACATGATACCCACCATTCTGTAATATTGTTATCATTCCAATATAGATCATCTTTAATTTTATCTATGAGTCTTTGTTTATCCATGGATATTTATTCCTTTTCAGGTCATAAAATCGTTTGAACTCATAGCATTTTATCCATGGAGGTCTTTCTTACATTTCATATATATTGAATTCCATAGCCTCATACTTATCATTGTTTTTTAATTTTTCAATTGATGGTTATGTAAAGTGGTCAAATTCTAGTGGTTTATTGTTTTAGTTATGTTAATTTTACTTTTAACTTACCCTTCGGGTCATATTACCACATATGAGGCATGATTGGAAATTGGAGGGCAATAAGCATATCATCCAAAAAAATTGTTTAACCCTTTTTTGTCTTACTATATCTTCAAACCTAAAAGGTGCAAGCCTTCTTGGACCTAGATCCAAAACCTCCATATGCTTCATCTATCTACTTGTATAACTCCATATCAAATACCCAGTCTATGATGTAGTATGACAATAGATAAGGTGTTCCAAAAAAACCATATACTTTGACTATGATGTCATCCAAAAAATACGAGTCCCCTATTTCTCATTTCTTAGCTCTTAGCTTATCTATGGCTTCAGAGCTAAGGTGAGGCATTTGACCATAGATGGACACTAATGTAGGTCCTAGAAGCCTTTTTATAAATTATATATATTAAGAGTTTTCCCTAAGGATTGGGTTCCAATAAACTGTTAGAATATTATTATAATGTGCACTATGCCTACACTTGATAGTTTGACACTTGTATTTTGTTAGGTGTTCTTATGTCTTTAGTTTGAGTTGGAGTTGTGTCTTCTGCTTTGACACTTGGAGTGGATATTATGACACTTGTCATATCTCCCTCGTAGGCTTTATACCTATATATTGTAACACAACTTGTAAATATATTATGCCTTATTTTTCAGTCCCAACATTTGGTATCAGAGCAATGAGATCCACCTGTGGGATATGGAGTCAGGGAGTATGCTCTCCACTCATTGAGTGGATCAGAAACTAGAAGCTCCCTATTTTTTTTCTGGTTTTAGTTTCCCTACTTCTAATCCATGAAAGTTTTCAAAGGACAATCCTCGCAATCCGAGGACATGCCTCATAAGTTTTTTTTGGGATTTGATTGAATATTTGTTTTGCTGAAAGCAGAGATGATGATTTGAGGATTCGTTTTTGTGACAAAGCTGTGACGCGGCCTATAAGCTATTGCCTGGATCTGATTTTTATGACATTGTGATCTTGCATTTCTATTTTCATAGGAGTACTGTGATCCATTGCAAATTGATAGAATCGCTTCAATCGTTGCCACACCGACGAAACTATTGAAGAAACACGGATTTGAATTCATCACACAGTGACATTTTTTGTTTTAGTTGACAGGGTTCTGAATCCGCATCCATCATGGCTATTATTTTACAATAGTGGCCTTGATTTATATTTAAATGTAGTTTGGTGAAACTTCTGAAGCAGGCCCTATCCGTCATTTGGTTTTATAAGCAGTGAAATATTTTTATTCTGAGTAGCGGATACACAACCAACATTGGAGGGTGTGAAGTGATTGAAGCATGGATAACAAAGTTACAAGGTAAAAAATCTAAGTTTGTTGCAGCATTGCACAAATTATCTCACTCCACTTGGTCTCCCTCTACCACATCAATTTCTTCAAGAGAGAAGGTGTTGATGCCCGCCCTGCACAGTGTTGATTTGTACCAATCACTCAATTTATGAAGCCATTTTCCTTTACTGGTGTGAAACTGCTTAGATTGTATACTTCTTGTTGAAATATTTTTATTAGAGAAGCAAGGAGGAGAATATTTTTTATACGCAACTACCCGACGGTAGTCCACATGTTTTTTAGGCAGGGTTTCGACTGTGATTTCGATACAGGTCAAAGTCTAATTTTTTGACTGTTATAGACTAAAATTTCTAAAACATCTACAGACAAAGAAAATGTTAGAAAAATAAACCCATATTTCATGCCTGTGCCCAACTGCGCTCCGAACCTTGGGTGAAATCGGACTGCGCTCCAGACATGGGCGAAGTCAGACTGTGCTGCCACAGTCCAGGATCCCGACAAAAGTGTGACATGACGTCACACCTGACAGATCCGATCTCTGCAAGAGTTAATGCCCAGTCGGTGTTTGTCAGAAACCCTAGATGAGGGTCGGTCCGAGGATAACCCTTATCCAGAGCTATTAGAGGATAAACCTTATCCTCCTCTCCCCACGGCTATAAAATGGCAGTTCATGTCATCAGACAAAAATGAGTAGAAGCAGAGCGGGTGTGATAGAAGTTCGTGAAAGTGAGCAGAGAAAGAAAGCAGAGCGATTCAGTGAGCAGTGTGGCTCAGCTAAGAAATGTTTGAGCTACAGACTTGACATTTCCCCTATTTAGTTTATCCTGTAGCATAGACTGCAGATGTTATTTCATCGATTGAGGAATTCTGTAACCCTAGTTTCATATGAATAAAGTTTGTTTTTGTCTGTGGCATCTTTAGGGTTTGTAGTTATTTATTTGCTAATGTTTTTTGTTCTCTGTTTCAGCATTTCTCTCCTCTCATATGGGTCTTGCCAAGCCGAGAAAACCCAGCAGCAGCCGTGGAAGACAAAGAAGTTCGTCACCATGTAAATTTTGTCGTCAAGAGAAGTTGGTCGTCGAGCACGGTGAAGTTTGTTGCCCAGTGAAGTTCGTCAGTCGACGAAGTTTACACTTCGTTGTCGACCAGTGACTTTCGCCCAATGTCATCTGAAGTTTGCACTTCGCTACGACTTTCGCACTTCAATAGTTGAAGGTGCGAATTTTGCACTTGCTACGACTGTCGCACTTCGACAGCTAAAGGTGTGAAGTTCGCACTTCGCTACAACTATCACACTTCGACAGCTGAAGGTGCAAAGTTCACACTTCACTGTGACTATCGCACTTTGACAGATGAAGGTGCGAAGTTCACACTTTGCTACGACTGTCACACTTCGGTAGTTGAAGGTGTGAAGTTCATCAGTGAAGTCCGTCTTCCTCCCTGCGCCTAGCGTTGTGTGAGATTCGACACCTGACGATTGTGAAAAAGAGAAATAAAATTCCTTCAAATTGGTATCAGAGCTGATAGTGCCATGACACGGAGATATAAGCATGGCTTTCGAGAGAAACTCACTATAGTTGTAGATCCCACGATTTAACAGTAAGAACTACAATTACTGGAGCATCCAGATGAAGATCCTATTTGGATCTCAAGAGCTATGGGAGTTAGTTGAGAACGGCTACCCAGAACCGGCAGATGCAGTAGCACTGGCCGCCCTCTCTCAAGCAGACATGGATCTATTGAGAGAGCACAAGAAGAAGGACCAGAAGACCCTCTTCTACATCATGCAAGTGGTTGAGGAGACCATCTTCCCATGGATTGCATCAACCACCAAGGCCAAGCAGGCTTGGGAAACCTTGGCAAGTTCGTATCAGGGCACCGACAAAGTGAAGTTGGTGAAACTACAGATGCTTAGGAGAGAGTTTGAGAACCTGCAGATGAGCGAGTCCGAGTCGATGAGTGACTTCTTCACCCGGATGATGGACATTATCAACCAAATGTGGTTGAACGAAGAAAATGTCCAGAGCCAAAGAATCATGGAGAATATTCTCAGAAGTCTTCCTGTGAAGTTCGACTCGATTGTGATAGCAATCGAAGAGTCGAGGGATTTGACAACCCTCTCGACAAACGAACTCATGGATTCCCTGTAGATCCATGAACAGAGGTTGAGCTGCTCAACTCAGTCTTATTTTGAGCAAGCTTTCAAAGCGCAAGTCTCAGTCTGAGACAGCGGTAGACAAGGCTCCCACAATGATGCTTCTAGTTCTCAAGGAGGAAGAGGCAGAAGCAGGCATGGGAGAAGGAACAAGCAAGGAGGGAGATAAAACCCTTAATATGTTGAGCCAAGTTGCAACTTTCATCAGTAAGGAGGAAGAGGCACTGGCAAAAATCAGCAAAATGGATCTTAGCAAAAGAAGGACATGTCAAAGGTCCAATGCTACTACTGCAACAAGTTCAGCCATTATGCCACTCAGTGTAGAAAGAATATGGCGAACAAGAATCAGCAACAAGCCCATTATTCGAAGGAACCTAAAAATGTGGCAGGAGGAAATGTGATGCTGACTTGTAGTATTGAAGAGGAGAGCAAGAAAAACATCTGGTATCTTGACAGTGGTTGCAGCAACCACATGACTGGGAACAGGGAGATGTTCTCACAACTGGATGAAATAGTCCAGTCCGAAGTCAATATGGGGAACAACATCAAAGTTCCTGTGATGGGGAAAGGAAAGATCCTCATCCGAACCCGGCATGGTGATAGAAAAACAATTCAAGATGTTTTTTATGTGCCTGGGTTGAAGCATAATCTGCTAAGTGTTGGACAGCTTGTGCAAAAGGGGCACACTGTACTGTTCAAATATGGTGTCTATTCCATCAGATACAAAGTCCATGGACAAATCACAACAATGTCCATGATGAAAAACAAAATTTTTCCGTTGCAGATTTAGAATGAATCTTTGATGTCTCTGAGTGTAGTTGAGAAGGATGCTACCTGGCTGTGGCATCTCAGATTCTGTCACTTGAGTTTTAGTGGCCTGAATCTGTTGCACAAGAAGCAGATGGTGAAGGGTTTACCCCTTATAGAGCAACCAAATCAATTTTGTGAAGGTTTCCTGGTCGGCAAGCAGCACAGGGATGCATTCCCTGTAGGACAGTCTTGGAGAGCATCATGGCCTTTGGAGCTGGTGCACTCAGACATCTGTGGTCCCATGCAGACCACCTCATATGCCGAAAATAAGTATTTCTTAACCTTCATTGATGACTTCAGTCGAAAGACTTGGATTTATCCAATCAAGTTGAAGTCAGAGGCGTTTGCAAGGTTTAAGGAGTTCAAGGCTCTGGTTGAGAAATAGAGTGGTCATTATGTGAAGACTCTCAGAACTGATGGAGGTGGAGAGTACATCTCCAATGAATTCCATAACTTTTGCAAGCAGCATGGAATTTAGAGGTAGTTCACTGCCAGATATACACCACAGCAGAATGGTGTAGCCGAGAGGAAGAATAGAACAATCATGGAGATGGCACGAAGCATGCTGAAGGCAAAAAGTTTGCCACATGAGTTCTGGGCAGAAGATGTAAGTTGTGCAGTTTATCTACTGAACCGGTGTCCCACCAAGAGTGTGAGGGACAAAATTCCAGAGGAATCCTGGAGCAAGTTGAATCCAAGTGTGGCTCATTTGCGATTTTTTGGGTGCATAGCATATGCACATGTTCCAGATGAGAAAAGACAGAAGCTAGATGACAAAGCTGAAAAGTGCATCTTCACAGGGTAAAGCAAACCAGCAAAGGCATACAGGCTATACAATCCTGTGACAAAGAAACTTGTCATCATCCGAGACGTGAAGTTCTTGGAGGATGAAGTCTAGAACAAGAAGTCAAAGACTGGTCAGTCTGAACCAGCAACTATTGAATCTGTAGACTTGGAGGAAGACAGTGTCCAACCACCTATGCCTTCAAGCAACAACAGTGGTGCCAGCATTAGCACACCCTCATCATCCCGATCACCTCCACTTGCAAGCAGAATTCAAAACCTGAGGACTCCTGCAAAGACTCGGAGCTTGCAAAACATCTATGAGGTAACCCGTAATCAGTTAGATGAAGATTATTCTAATTTTTCTCTCTTTACTGAATGTGATCCAGTGGATTTTGAAGAGGCAAGTCAGAATCAAAAATGGGTGAATGCGATGGATGAGGAGATAGCATCCATTGATAAAAATGAGACATGGCAGCTAACAGATCTTCCAGCATGAAAGAAGACCATTGGGGTCAAGTGGGTATATAAAACAAAGTTTAATGCCCAAGGAGAAGTTGACAGGCATAAGGCTAGATTAGTGGTGAAAGGCTACAAGAAAAAGTCAGGAGTTGACTATCATGAGGTGTATGCACCTGTAGCCCGACTTGACACAGATCGAATGATTCTGGCACTAGCAGCTTAAAAAGGATGGAGTGTGTACCAGATGGATGTCAAGTCTGCCTTCCTCAATGAAGTGTTGGAAGAAGAGGTCTACATAGACCAGCCGCTCGGTTATGAAATACAAGGGCAAGAAGGCAAAGTCCTGAAACTGATGAAGGCCCTGTATGGGTTGAAGCAAGCACCCAGGGCATGGTACAGCCATATTGATGGCTATTTTCAGGAGAATGGGTTTTAGAAATGCCCATATGAGCACTCCCTATACATGAAGACAAATGCAGCAGGTGAGCTCATCATCGTCTACCTGTATGTAGACGATCTGATATATACTGGCAATAGCAACAACCTATTTGTGCAGTTCAGAACAGCCATGAAGTCTGAGTTTGAAATGATTGACATGGGGCTGATGAAATTTTTTCTCGACATTGAAGTTGACCAATCAACATATGGCATCTTCATTTCTCAGTGCAAGTATGCAAAGGATGTCCTGAAGAACTTCAATATGGAGGACAGCAAACCTGCCATCACACCTATAGCCACAGGTTTGAAGCTGAGCAAGTTGGATACAAGGAGGTCTATAGATCCAACCTTGTTCAAGAGGCTAGTTGGCAGTCTGATGTACTTGACTACAACTTAGCCAGATCTGATGTTCGGATTCAGTCTGATCAGTCGTTTCATGGAGACTTCAAAGGACACACACTGGCAAGCAGGCAAGAGGATCTTGCGCTATGTCAGCAGGACGTGAAACCATGGCCTATTTTATGCTAGATGAGACCAATTAGAACTGGTGGGCTACATAGACAGTGACTGGGCTGGTAGTACCGATGATTGAAAGAGCACCTCCAGGTATGCTTTCCATCTCGAATTAATGGCAGTCTCATGGGCATCCAAGAAGCAACCCATTGTTGCGTTGTCCATAGCCGAAGCAGAATATGTTGCCGCCATGACATCCGCATGCCAGGCAGTATGGCTGCGAAGAGTTCTGAGTGAACTGTACAATCCTCCAAAAGGCGCGACAACAATTTTTTGTGATAACAATTCAGCCATTGCACTATCAAAGGATCCCGTGTTCCATGGCCGGACGAAGCACATTGATATTCGTTATCACTTCATCAGAGAGTTGGTGAAGTCCAGAGAAATTCATCTGTAGTTTTGCAGATCCAAGGAGCAGTTGGCAGATATTTTCATGAATCCTTTGAAGGAGGAAGACCTCAGCAGATTGCGAGAGCAGCTTGGAGTCAAAGTGCTTGTGAAATCAGGTTTAAAGGAGGGTGTTAGAAAAATAAACCCAAATTTCATGCCTGTGCCCAACTGCGCTGCGAACCTTGGGCGAAATCGGACTGCGCTCTAGACATGGGCGAAGTCGGACTGCATTGTCGTAGTCTGGGATCCTGGAAAAAGTGTGACATGACGTCACACCTGACAGATCCGATCTCTGCAGGAGTTAATGCCCAGTCGATGTTTGTCAAAAACCCTAGATGAGGGTCGATCTGAGGATAACCCTTATCCAAAGTTGTCAGAGGATAAACCTTATCCTCCTCTCCCCACAGCTATAAAAGTGCAGTTCGTGTCATCAGACAAAAATGAGTAGAAGCAGAGCGGGTGTGAGAGAATTTTATGAAAGTGAGCAGAGAAAGAAAGCAGAGCGATTCAGTGAGCAGTGTGGCTCAGCTGAGAAATGTCCGAGCTGTAGACTCGACATTTCCCCTATTTAGTTTATCCTGCAGCATAGACTGCAGATGTTGTTATTTCCTCGGTTGAGGAATTCTGTAACCCTAGTTTCATCTGAATAAAGTTTTTTTTTTCTGTGGCATCTTTATGGTTTGCAGTTGTTTATTTTCTAACATTTGTTGTTCTTTGTTTTGACGTTTCTCTCCTCTCATACGGGTCTTGCCAAGCCGGGAAAACCCAGCAGCAGTCATGGAAGACAAATAAGTTCATCACCGTGTGAAGTTTGTCGTCGAGCGAAGTTGGTCGCTGAGCATGAGGAAGTTTGTTGCCCAGCGAAGTTCATCAACCGACGAAGTTTGCACTTCATTGCCGACCAGCGACTTTCACCCTGCGTTGTCTGAAGTACGCACTTTGCTGTGACTGTCACACTTTGGTAGTTGAAGGTGCAAAGTTCGCACTTGCTATGACTATCGCACTTCGATAGCTGAAGGTGCGAAGATCGCACTTCGCTACGACTATCGCACTTCGGCAGCTGAAGGTGCAAAGTTCACACTTCGCTGTGATTGTCGCACTTCGACAGCTGAAGGTGCGAAGTTCGCACTTCGTTGTGACTATCGCACTTCGGCAGTTGAAGGTGCAAATTTTGTCAGTGAAGTCCGTCTTCCTCCCTGCGCCCAGCGTTGTGCGAGATTCGGAACCTGACGATTGTAGAAAAGAGAAATAAAATTCCTTTAGAAAAGAGGGGTTTCTTAAAAATTTCCCTTGGTATTTTTTGGCAAAAAAACTTTGCGACAACGAAGTGTGGAGATCCTAGTAGCCCAGAACATCACAGCATTATTCAGATTTGATAGCCCATTTTCTCAACACTTGATTTGTTTCTTCCTCATTGGCATTTCCTAATCTATTTTTGTAGATGTTGTAGAGGACACGATGGTCTGACGCCAAGCCGAAAGTTTTACATTGATCCAGTGCAGTTCAAAAGGGAGACTAGGCGGTAAAATTTACAGATATAAATGTTGACAAAGGGGACCCCCATCGCTACTCTTTCATCCTAATTTTGCATCGTGTTCCAATTTAGCTTGATCTATGTCGAAGGAATTGATGATTGTGGAGGGCAGGCACTCTTCATCTAGTAGTGTGACACCTATGGAGCAGCATGTATTTGTATGAGTAGCTAAACAACATGTCAGATTTATTTAAGGGGTAAAATTTTAAAAAATTTCTACTCTTAATTTTTTTTTAATACGAAGACATCAACTCCGAGCCTTCCATGATGTGGTTCAAAATTGAAAAATAAAATATCTAAAAGGGAGAAATACGTATTTTTTTATATATGTTGTAATATTTAGCTTATATATCCAAATTAAAAGTCCTTACATTAGGTCCTAGGTGTAGACCAATTGGTTCATCCAAACCCCATAAGGGGGTGGAGGTCCAAGGTTCAAATCTCGGGCCTCATCGGACTGAACGCTTGTCCCTTTCCTTGTGCTTTCAGTAGCGTAAAAGTTTTAAAATGATTGTGGCATGGCAGTTATAGGGGCAGACTGCATGAATATCTGTGTGGTGGCTTTTAGGGTGGACAACGCAGAATACTGTGGTGGTCATAAAATATGGATAGCCTGCCCAGATTCGTGGCGGCTACCGATTCCACCATGTTAAAAAAAAAAAATCCTCACATCCTCATAAGAATAGTTGGCATAGTGGTAGAAAAATATTATAAAACTCCAAAGTTAAACATTATTTTTTAGAGCACAACTCGGATGGGTGACCATTTGGGAAGTCCCAGAGCTACACAAAGGTCAATGTATTTTTCCATTTTGAGGAGTTAATTTGCATCCGACTATAGGCTTATATATAGTCATTGGAAAGAGTTTTGCGAGGGGAATCCATTGGTACCATTTTTTTTAGATTTGAGATTATTATTAACTCAACTGAATGTTGACTCAAAGTTGATATTGTAAAATAGAGTGCATTTTCAATTGCATCTGACACTCTTAAGTAAAAAATATGGTAAACTTGAAAGGGGATCAACTCTAAATATTTTGGAGGACATTAGGTATATTGAGGGACACCCTTTAGGTATGTTCCATGTATCGACTACTCAAATACTTATAGTCTCCCTCACGTAAGGGTGGGTATATTGAGAAGTTCGGTATAAAGGTCTTGCAAAATTCCAATTCTTACTCTATTTAGATAGAAAAGGGCACTTGTGTTCAAGTTAAGCCTCCCACTGTTGGAATATCTTAAAGATTCAAAGTGGAAAAACTAGGTGAACCCTCCTCTAGATTTTTAGTGGTGTACCCTAGATTTTGTTTAGGGCTCTAATTTGGCATTTATGGTTCTTATTTCATCCTTTTTTGAGATCCTTTTTCTTTTGATCCTTTTCTAAATCATGGCTACTACAAATCTATTAAGTGGACTCACAAAGAAAATTGAAGGAGCACAAAATTTTACAAATTGGAAGTATGAGATGGAATCTATATTAATTATGAATGACATGTGGGATTTTGTGAGAGATAGGAATGATGATGAATACCAACTCACTGCACCTACAAATCCTAAATAAAAAGCACAATTTGAAAAGAATTCTAATATAGCTTTAAGTCTAATAAAGCTAGCTATAGTAATTCAATGTAGAGAAATTGTAAGGGTTGCAGAAACACCTAAACAAGCATGGGATGCTCTCAATAGATTGTTTGATAGGCCAAGTCAAGATAATATTTTGTATCTCAAATAAAAATTGCACAATCTATGTATGAAGGTCTCACTTACTAATCATCTTATGGAAGTGAAGTCTATTAAGAATGATTTCTTAGCTGCTAGAAAAAATCTAGATGATAATGAGTTAATTACTATAATTTTGCATGGTATTACTTCAAAATTCCACTCTTATGCTACAATGTTAGATCTAAGTGGCAAAACAATAAATTCCACACTTGAAGATATTGAAATTCTACTTAAGAAACATGAGCAAGCCCTAATCAAAGATGAAGAAATTGAAGCCACATTAGAAACTTTTGCCACCAAGGCATCTTTACAACCTAAACAAAACAAGGGTCAAAATTAGTAGAATCAAAATTAGAGGGGTAGACAGCACCAAAGATACCCATAGTATCAGCAGTAGCCACGTCAGTAGTACCAATAGTAACCATATTAGTACTACCAGTAGTAGCCACGTCAACAACAATCCTAGCAATAGATAAATCAGTAGTACCAGTAGCATCCAAGATGGCAAAAAAGACCTCAATGGAGTCAAAATAATAATCAAGTGTGTGAATATTGTGTAGAATGGAATCATAATGTTGCTAATTGCTATCAGAGGCAAAGAGATCAAGGGGGTCCACAAAATAATAATCTCAACACATTATATCTAGAAAAGAAGGTTCATTTTGAAGATAAAGAATGTTGGTATATTGATTCTGGATCAGCAAAGCACATGATAGGAAGGCAAGATTGGTTGACCAAGGTTCAACCTACTTCAAATTAATTCGTTAATTTTGGTGATGAAAGTTCTCTTCCCATTGAAGGTGTTGGGGAGGCACCACTTACTTTGCATTATGGGAATAAGGTTCTTGCAACAGATGTTTTGTATATACCTAGTATTAAAAGGATTCTTCTTTCTATTGTGCAGCTTACAGATAAGGGCTATACTTTCTATTTTGAAAAATACAAATGCTACATTCAAGAACCCAATGGCATTTTCAAGGCCATGGAATTCAAAAAGGATGATGTTTACTACCTCCTTACAAAATCTGTAACACAAACATCTTTGCATCCAACAACTACTTTTTCTTTGGAGTACATGTGGCATGAAATATTGGGGCATTTAAATTTTAAGAATCTTAAAATTATGGTAAGGAAATGATTAGTTAAAGGACTTCCACATATTAATGAGTCAAAATGTTTTTGTGAGCTGTGTAATAACCAAACACCGTAGACAACCTTTTGAATCAGGAAAGGCTTGGAGAGCCAATATACCTTTGCAATTGGTTCATTCAGACATTTGTGGGCCAATGTATGTTCAATCTTATACTGGGGCTAAATACTACATCACTTTAATTTATGATTACAGTAGAAATGTATGGATCTACCTAATTCAATATAAGTGGCAAACCCTTGATAAGTTCAAAGAATTCATGGCACTTGTTGAGAGATAAAGTAGCTATCAAATATCCACCTTAATATTAGATAATGGTGGAGAATATATCTCTAATGAATTCTTCAAATTTTTAAAGTACCATGGGATAAGGAGGCAATTCACAACCCCTTATACCCTACAACAAAATGGAGTAGCTGATAGGATGAATCAAACAATCACAAATAGGTCAAAATCAATGTTACATGCTGCTACATTGCCTAACTCATTTTGGGGAGATGCTTTTTTTATTGTTGCATACTTGACTAATAGGTCATATACAAAGGCCTTACATGAAATAAAATCTAAAGAAGCATGGAGTGGAAGGACACTCTATGTGGGCCATTTTAGATTCTTTGGATGTGATGCCTATGCTTATATTCCTCATAAGAAAAGGAAGAAGTTTGATGATAAAAGCCAAAAATGCATCTTTGTTGGCTATAGTGATAGTGTCAGTGCATATAAGTTATATGAGCCTATTTCCAAGAGAATAATTCTATCTAGATATGTTACCTCTCATGAGTATCCCCCATATAATCCTCCTAAGACCCCCACTTTAGAATTAAGTAATGAAACCATTGCTCCCTTAATGCATACAATTTCATATAGTCCTTCCCTTTCACTCACAAATCAAGAAATTCCTCCACATGAAGAACTTCCCATAAATGATTAATGTCCTCCATCACCTCCTCAATATAATGATCAAGCCACATTATCCAATCCTTTACCTAAATGGGTTCAAGCCATCATAGATGAAGCCCAAAGTCATTTGCCCACTTATACAGGAAAAAGGCCTTCAACTCTAAGACACCAAGTGAATTATGCCCTCATGGCCAAAGTACGTAGCCAACCTTAACCTTCTAATATAAAATAATCACTTGGTTATCCAAAATGGGTTCTTGCCATGGATCAAGAATTGGATTCCATTGAGAGGAATCATACTTGGGAGTTGGTTGATTTACCCCAAGGCAAATATACCATTGGAACAAAATGGGTATACAAGGTAAAATACAAAGCATATGGCTCATTAGATCGCTACAAGGCTCACCTAGTAGCTCAAGGTTACAAGCAACAAGAGGGAATTGATTATGAGGAGACTTTTTCTCATGTGGCAAAGATGACTACAATCAGGATAGTTATTGCTAGGGCAGCTCAAAAGCATTGGCCTATATATCAAATGGATGTCAAAAGTGTATTTCTCAATGGTCACTTGAAGGAGGAAGTGTATGTGAAATAAACACCAGGGTACATAGTTGAAGGCCAATAAAATAAAGTCCTTAGATTGAAGAAAGCTCTATGTGGGTTGAAGCAAGCACCCAGAGCTTGGTATGCGAAGATTGACTCTTATTTTCTCAACCTTGGTTTCACTAGATCTATAGCAAAATCTACTCTCTATGTGAAACATTGGAGGAATCGCATCATTTTTGTGGCATTGTATGTGTATGATCTTCTCATTGCAGGTGATGACATAGAAGGAATAAGGTTGCTCAAGGAGGACTTATGCAAGAATTTTGAGATGACATATTTAGGCCTCCTCCACTATTACTTAGGCATAGAGGTATGACAATAACCTAGTAAGATTTTTATCTCATAGGATAAATACATTCAGTCTATTTTGGAGAGGTTTCACATGGAGGAGTGTAAGCCCTCCCTCACTCCCATGGAAAAAAGGTTGAAATTGGTTAATAATTATGATGAATAAAGGGTTGATGGTACCCTTTATAGGCAACTAGTTGGAAGTTTGATCTACTTAACTTCAACTAGACCTAATATTACCTATTCAGTTGGCTTTATTTATAGATTCATGCAAGATCCTAAAAAAAACCACTGGATAGCAACTAAGACGATTGTAAGATTACTCAAGGCCACACCTCATCATGGCCTCATGTATATATCATGTGATAATTTTTCATTGATTGGCTACACATATTAATATTGGGCTAGTTGTCCTGAAACTAGAAGATCCACATCAGGTTATTGCTTTCAATTGGACCAAGGCTCTATTTCATGGAGCACAAAGAATTAGAACACAGTATCATTATATTCAGCAGAGGCTAAATATAGAGCAGCAGTTGAGGCAACTAAGGAGGCAATTTGGTTGAGGTAATTACTTTAGGACATTGGGCTATTCATACATGGTTCAACATATATATTGTGACAATCAAAGTACCATCAAGATGACCAAGAATCCAGTTTTCCATGCCAGAACAAAGCACATTGAGATCCATCATCACTTAATCATATAAACACATGGAGTATGTACCAACTTAATATCAAGTGGCTGACATCTTCACCAAGTCACTTGGGCAAGACAAGTTTTCTCAGTTTAGAAAATTACTCTATCTATGTAATAGAAGTCAACATTAAGGGGGAATGTTATCTAATGTTGACTTTATTTTTTTCTATAGTTAGGATAGTGCACATTAATGGGGTATGTTAGAATATTTTTATAATGTGCACTATACCTACACTTGATAGTTTGACACTTGTCTTCTACCAGGTTTTCTTATATCTTCAGTTTGAGTTGGAGTTGTCTTCTGCTTTGACACATGCAGTGGAGATTATGACACTTGTCATATCTCCCTCATAGGATTTATGCCTATATATTGTAACACAACTTGTAAATATATTGTGCCTTATTTTTTAGTCCCAACATCAACTATTGAGCATAGTTTATCATTGTCTATTCGAGTCATTTTAATGCTATACAAATTTGGGGGCACATAAAAGAGAAAAAACCATGCTAAAAGTGATGGGTAGCAAAATTTATCACTTTATTTTGTCTTAAGTGTAAATAGGTGATTATGTATTTGAAAACTTAGAAAATGTGCCCATTCAAAAAATATTAGGTTACTACACCTATCATAGTTGTGTGCATTAGTGACTACTTATTCAATAGATATTTGCCAGTCATATACAAACTCATCAAAATCTAACCCTGGAATTAAAACCAATATGGACAAGACTATTTATAGAGTATCTCTAAAACTTCTAATATTTAGAGGATTTTTTACAAAATCCTTTGTAAATTTTCCTATAGACTTAGCTAGCCAAGACTTGAAAGTCTCTTTATCTAAATAACTCCTTTGTTCATCTATATCAATGGGCTTAAGTCTTGTACTTGGTTGCACTCCTACTATAAATGATTTTTTGATTCCCTTATTTGTGATGGTGAATATATTCTCCTTTTACATGTTGTACATCATCATTGTCTTTGGATCATAAAATTTTACAACTACTTTGATGAGCTCAGGGTATGGGTGGATGAATATGGACATATATTATTAGGTTTATTTAGTGACATTTTTTCTTTCATCTTTGATCCTTCTTTAAAGCTATTCCACTTTGATTTTATTGTAATAATTGGGTCATGGATATTTTTTAGGTCATATTGCATATATTTTGTAGTCTTTTGTATTTTTTTCACTCTTACCTTGCACCATTTTTTACTAGTCAATTATTTTGTGAATGTAGGTACAAGCAACAGTATAGCCTTCCATTTTCATGGAGTATTTTAGCAATTATATAGTATCTCACTCCAAACAAATGCTTCAATGCATATTATCTCATTTTGACCTTGTTTATATATGCTTCTAGTGAATTATCATTGTTGATTTAATGTCAAATATTATGTTTTATTAGCTTCTACAACCATATATTTTCTTATAACTATAATCTCATGTAAGAATTTATTGTGCATGTCCTTTTTTCAAGGTTGCCAACACTTTTTTCCTATGATATTGTTGAGAATTTAAAATGTGGTGGTTGCTAGAAATAATCTTTAACCAGTCAAATTTATTTTATTTACAAGTGCTACTACCACTATGGCCACTACACAATTATTTATGTGTCATTATTTACATATGTACACATCGTCAACACACTCTTCTATACATAATGTTCTAAATATTGGTCATTCACTAGAATTGGAAAAATACTACCATCCATATCTTGAAGGCCATATTCATTTAATTCCTTCCTTCCCAATATTAGATATCGACTAGATCATAATGATTCCAGTTTTTCATGCTTTCCTAGTTTTGCATGATCTAAATCCTAGTTGAGCACTATGTCACTATATTTATAGGATTGTGATGATAACCTTTTATCAAACCACTGCTTAATATCTAATTGGTGCTAACAAAACTATTATAGGACTTTTTTTTCCTCTCACAACAATAATTTTGACATTTTTTTCTCAATTGGATCAAAATCCTCTAATTTTAATTGGTCTATGAATTTCAAGATAGGAAACTCAAGGTTGATTAGCAACACAACTTCTTTTCCATAAACCATAGTGTATGGTGTGGTCTTAAAAGCTTTATTGATTATGATTTTATCCATCAATAATGTTTGGTTTAGCATTAAATTCTAGCTCTTTTCATTGTCACCAATATTTGTTAGATTTTGAAGCTAGATACTTAATGAAAAATCAACTACAAGATATAAAATGACAATGCAATATTTTTTTGATAATATGGATGAAGGGGTTTTGAAAGATGCCCCAAATATTTTACAAAGGTGGATCAACCAACCAACTGGATACAAGGAATATAGAGATCAACATAGCAAACCAAAAAGGATCCATGAAATAGATAAACAAAAAAGCTACATAATAGTCGAGCAGGACAAACCCAAACTAAAACCATCAACACACTAGAGATTTTACTATCAATAGCTAGAACCCCAAAAAATATATCATGTCTCATGCAGGAGACTATACCTATCAAAAAAATGTAGTCAATTGAAAACCCCCATAAAGGATATCCAATAACAATAGCTATTTGTGGTATGAATTCTTCTATAATTTAATTTTAAAACTTGACCACTATATAGGTACAGACTCTTGCATTTAGAAAATTTTCCTAGGTGATACCTTCTACCATAGATAAAATCCATTTGAAAACACAAATTATCTCCTTAATATTTCATTGCTATTTTATTTAATCCATCTGGGAAATCCTCCTACAAAATTGTGCATCTTTCTTGTAGAAGTCCCAAGTTTGCTAAATAAATCTATCGATCTATTTTCCTCCTTGTAAACATGCTTAATCTCAACCACTTCAAGGGTTAAAATAAATTTTTAGGTTTCAATAATTTCATTCACGATCATCCAAGAAGGGAGCTAAATACCTTTGATCATATTAATGATATTGAGGGAATCCCCTTCAATAATTACCTTCTTGCCATTAAAAATTTCCAATTGAAAAACCCCTTGAGAATCATACCTCCATAAAATGATTGGTTTGACGATCTAAATTTTTAGCGAAAGACAACAAAATCCTATCATCAAAGTCTTTAACCAATCCCTCTACACTAACTGGTCCCAAATTTCCTTTATAGGCCCCATTGAAATTTAGCTTCAACCATCCAAGAGGAGGAGGTTCCAAAATAGTAGTCTATTTGGTAGGAGCTTCAAATCAATGATTGGGAGACTAATGTCTAAATCCAAGAACTGAATCCACCACCAACTCCCCAATGAAAATTACCTTATATAAAGGAATTGCATCCACAATTTCAATAATGCTAGCAACAACCCAAAGTTCCATGAACTCAACCATATGGGAGATATTTTTAAAGGTTCTAGAATTTCTCTCCTTCCAAATACGCCACCAAATATGAGGTAAACCAAAGGACAAAAAATCTTGAATATGTGGAGAAAAAAGAGATCTCCATTGAATGATCAAGTTAGAAAAAAACTTTGAAAAAACCTAAACCACATCAACGGTCCTCAGGAATTGGGAGAAGACAAATTGAGAAAAAGTACAATCACACAATAGGTGCACATGTGATTCTTCAGCACTACCATATAGGTAGCATATGTTCAGGATAATCAATCCCCTTTTCTACAAATTATCCAATGTAAGGAACTTCCCTTGAGCTACCAACCAAAATAAATCATTAAATTTGGTCGTAATACCCTTCAACTAGATATTACTAACGGGAAACCAAGTATCAAATGGAACATCTAACAACATGTAGGTTAACTTAATAGAAAAGGAATCATCCTTCTCAACCCCCCACACTAATCTATTTGGCCTATCCTAGTTAGGAATAACCATCCACTTTAGGATGGCTATCAGAGCTATTAACACAATTTATTATTCCAATAAAATCCCTATAAGAACAAAATATTTCCAGCATTTTCTATCATTAATAGAGATAATGAAGTCACATACCTTTGACCCAAAAGCTTAGCTTGTGATTGGTTCCACTAGACTCAAGTGAGGGTATGATTCTAATGGTTTGTCAACTGCCCAAGTATCTTTCCAAAAATCAATGCTCTTCCCATTACCTAGCACCCATATTCCTCCCTTTATGATATCAGAGTGGTTGTTAACAATGTTGCGCTAGAATGCTGAGCCAAGGGCAGGACTTGGGTATGCAAGAAAATTACTAGTGTTACCTAAATATTTGGTTGAAAATATTTTAACCCAATTAATATTATCTTTTTGAACCAATCTCCAACCCTATTTAGCTATTAGTGTTTTGTTTAAAATTTTCATTCTTATTAAGCCCATACCTCCCAACTCTTTCCTACTGCACACCTGATCCCATGACACAAGTGATAATTTTTTTTCTCCTCAAAACTAGACCAAAGAAAGGATTGCTAAATTTATTCAATTTTATAAATAATATTTCTCAGAATCCAAAAGAGAGGAAGGAAGTACAATAGTATGCTCTGAAGAGTAGACTTAACTATCATAATTTTACCTACTTGGCTCAAAAATACCCCTTTCCATCCCGTCAATTTTCTTTAAACTCTTTCTATAACCAGTTTCCATAGATAAGTCTTAATACCCCCTTTGAACATTTGAAATCCTAGATAAATAGAAGGAAGGTAGCCAATCTCACATCCCAAGATCTCAAAAATTTTCATTTGCCTACTAGGAGGAGTATTCAGGAAGAACACCTTACATTTCCTCAAACTCACTTTCTATCCAAGAGCTCTTTCATAGTCTTGTAGGATCTACTTGATAGCTCTAGCCCAAGGGATTGAATCTAAAAAGGATAATAATGTGTTATAAGAAAATTGATGGTGTGAGATCAGGTCAATGGTAGTTGTAGGTTTGATTTCTACCATTGTGGAATTCACCTTCAAATATCTTCCCAAATACCTAGTAAATAAAATAAATAGATACAAAGACATAGGATCCCCCTAAAAAATGCCTCTAAAGCTATTAAAGTAACCAACTAATGATTCATTAACTAATATTGAGAATTTTACTAATGATATACAAGCTTTGACCAATCTATTCTAGCAATACTTGAAACCAAATTTCCCTACAACTCTAAGAAGAAAGTTCCATGAGACCCAATCATATGCTTTATTCATAACTAGTTTGAGGAAAGTTCCTGAACTTCTGGTTTTGTCTATAGAATGAATCAACACATGCACTGCAATAACACCATCCAAAATTTTTCTACTTGCTATGAATCCACTTTGAGGATGGTCAATAATTGTTGTAAGGTATGCTTTGAGCATGTTCACCATATTTTTAGTGAGAATTTTAAAAAGCGTATTATAGACGCTAATGGACCTAAAATCATAGTAATATTTAGTACCCACCAACTTTGAGATAAGAACTATAAATATTGAGTTTACATCAGCTAGAATTAAATTATACTCCTTAATTTAACTCATAGCTAAATAGATGTCACCACCAATGATGTGCCAAAACCTCTAAAATAAAATAGGATAAAACTCATCTAGCCATGAAGCTTTCAGACCACCCATAGAGAAGATAGCGGCCATAATTTCCTCATCCCAATAGGAAGCATAGAGGTATTTATTCATATCATCTAAAACTAGGATGAGGATATGGTGCAACAACCTCTCTTTAGCTTGAAGATCCCTATTATCTCTAGATTAGATGAGGATTTTGAAAAACTCAACCACTTCTTTCCTTATTTCTTTAATATCCTTCGAGATAACACCATCTGATTTCATAATTTATGTAACTCTATTATTGCTCCTATGCCTTAAGATGGATGTGTGAAAGACTTTTGTGTTCCTATCACATTCATGTAGCCAAAGGGATCTTGATTTTTTATGCCATCAAATTTCTTCATCTGCTAGCACGTTATGAAAATTTGCTAACAATTTTCTTTCCCTGCGTCTATCTCCTTCAATCACCTCTCTTAACTCCAAATTTAATTCAACTTCATTTAACTATTCAACCAACTCTTTTTCCTTTGGAACACATTCCAAAAAATATACTTGTTCCAAATTTAAGATTAGATTTAACAAATTTGAGCTTTGAAACCACTTGATAAATAAGAGGGCCTAAAAAACCTTGACACTACCATTCCAAAATTTTAGATTCTAAGCCCTGATGTTGTAGCTACATTACCTCAAACCTAAAGAGTCTAGAAAAAAACTAGAGTTTGGGACTTTTTCAAACATGATTCGATTATGATCAACCCAACTTTGGTGAGAGATCAAAGGGACGCATCTCCAAACATTGGAAGACTTTCCTTGGAGACTAACACCCTATCCAGCCTAATATGAATATTCTTATTTTCTAGATACCTGTTACTCCAAGTGTATTTAGACCCCTTCAAATCCACATCCATAAGCTCCTAATTATTAATAAATGCATAAAAATCCTCCATACTTTTAGAACCAAAATTACTACCACCGTTTTTATCCAAAGGGTATAAGGGGGTATTGAAGTCCCTAGTGACAATCCAAGCTTTTGTTTTGAAAATGTCTCTCATGGATCTCAGATATTACCATATTATATTCTTGTTAGGGGTCATATTAGGGGTATAAATATTAGACATAATCCATATCTAACCATAGTTATTACTACAAAATAGAATATTAATCACTCTATCAAAAATAAATAGAATGGATCCATCCAGTTTCTTAGGGTCCCATAGACAAAGAAGACCCCCAGAATATCCATTAGCATAATTTGTTGCAAAACCCACTTTCTTCCAAACTAATTTTTTAATTGCCTTTGCATTAGAACTATCCATATTAGTTTATTTAATATATATAACATCAAGTCCTACCTCTCTTCAGAGTGTCACTTAAATTTGTTGCTTGAAGGGTCCATTTTGACCTCTAATATTCCACAATAACAACTTCATATTCAATATTTGGATCCATTATTCCCACTTAGAGAACCGAGGGAGCTACAAAATGTGTCAAGTTTTAGTTTTTTACCTTTGCTATCCTTATATTTCTCAAAATTCAATTGGTATTGACATTCATCAACAATTTCTGACTCTACCTCATGGATCCTCAATGCTTTGTTAGAGGGTTTCCTTACCTATGATTACCTCCAACATCCATATAAATATTTTTGGGTACTTCTAGTTTTGGATTTGGAATTGGTTGTGCCTAAAGATCATATGCCTGAGTACAATGATTTTCAACTCAAGCATGTTTGGTTACTCTTGACCAAGTCCTCATTAAGCTTCTAGGGGGAGCAAAGTTCTACTATTGGATTCTCAGTGAGTAATATTTGATAGGAGTTATGAAGGAACTTCGAAGGGATTAAAGTCTCCATCACCAAGTCTTCTAGGAGAACTTGGTCTAGAATTCTACCACTATATGGGTTCATATTTTGGACCATCACTTTGCTAGACTCTTTAATATCCACCATAGGGACTTGGTCCATTATCCTTTCCTCTAGTTTGGGTTCTTCCAAATTCAATTCATTATAGATTGGTTTAGAAGGGGCCCCTTGAGGAGGATCGTTGGGTGAAGGGTTTGAAATGAGTTATTTGCATTTTGAAATAGTATCATAAGGATTATCGATAGAAATCATCAAGCTAGTAAGAAATTTTCTTGGGCCACACCATTCTCTTCTAAGGGATCTAGGGGCCACTTTCTTCTACTTCAAATATGGGCACATAGGTTTATTTTCATACTCAATAGATTGGTGCCTACTGCATGAGTCCAAGACTATTTCCATTGAGGTTGTCAATTCAGATTCATGATTGTCCATAACACACATGCAGGTGTATATCATTTTCAATCGAGCTTTAGTATATGGATTGAAAGTGACTAGGTCTCCAATACCTCGAGCAATGCCTCACAATACTTCCTCATGCCAAAAATGACTAGGAAGACCTATCAATCTCACCTAGATTGCTTCATAGTTGATAATTTGGGTTTGTGGATCAAAATTAGTGCCCCAACTTCTTATTAAAAGGTTTCTCCTACTGTAGAACCATGGTCCCCATAAGAATTCAGTTTATATCAAAAGGATTATTTAGTTTGATCTACAAAAAACCTCTAGGGGGCCTATGAGCTACATATTTCCTTGAGTGAGCCATTTGGAAGTATCCTAATTTTGAATTGAATCCATGTTAAGATGAGAGTAGACAAACTTGCCAATGAGAGAAATTGATTCCAAGGAGACAAAGGAGATCATGAAAGACTCTAGAATTTTCAACACTCCTTAGTTCAGGTTAAGAGGATATGAGGCAACTAAGGGGATAAATGAAACAATTAGAGAAGAAAAAATTATATTTTTGTGAACCTTATTTTCAAAATATGATTTTAGTTATCTAAGAAGTGGGTCAGGTTTGGGGTTTAGCTTTGTCGTCCATGACTCCTACTGGTCCTATCACATCATCATCAGAAGCAAGCTTGCATTGATAGCCATGACCTTAATTGGAAAGCAAGTTTTTACCCCCTTAAGATTTAAAATTTTATTGAGCACTAGAAATACCATAGATTGCATCCATCACATCCATCACATGTTGCTATTACTCAAAACTACCCTATCACTTCTCCATTGTAGCATTGCTACACTCAGATTCACTACATTAGCACTATTACACCTGGCTTCACTACCCTAGCACTACTACACTCAACTTCAGTACCCTAGCACTACTACACTTAGTGTTGATGCCCTAGCTCTACAATTATATTTTTATTTTCAATAAAATTGCACTTGGTTTTGCTACCCTAGCATTGCTACACTTGACTTTGCTATCCTAGCACTGTTGCACTCAACTTCTCTACCCTATAAATATTACACTCAGCTTCATTGCCCTAGAACTATTACACTTGCCTTTGCTACCCTAGCACTTATGCACTTGCCTTCACTGCCCTTGCTCTACAATGATGTTTTTTTATTTTTAATAAAATTGCACTTGACTTTGCTACCCTAGCACTACTGTACTCGGCTTTGCTACCCTAGCACTGTTACACTCAACTTCACTACCCTAGAAATTCTACACTTAGCTTCGCTACCCTAGCACTACTGCACTCACCTTCGTTGCCCTAGCTTTGCAATGATGATTTGTATTTTTAATAAAATTAAACTCAACTTCGATACCCTAAAACTATTGCACTTGGCTTTGCTAACCTAGAATTATTGCACTCGGCTTCACTACCCTAGCACTAATGCACTCAAGTTCATTATCCTATCATTGTTGCACTCATATTTGCTACCCTAGCTTTGCAATGATTGATGTTTAAAATTTTTAAGCCAAGGATAATGGCAATATGCTAAGCATGTAAAACTTATAAGAAACTTCTATAACTACTCATAAAAAAACCATTAATGAAATCTCACAAAAATATTACATTGATATAAAATGGTCTTAAACTCCCTATATCTCTTACATGCTCTACATTGTATCTACTATTCCTCTACACTATTCTCACTATCTTCACACTCTCTCACTCACACATAAAAGGCCTATATATAATGATATATAAATATTTGCCTTCCATATTCCTATGACACTTTATATTTCTATTCTAAGGACTCCTGTACACATGGAAAATATGCACATTTACATCATTGCACATTCTAATAATATTTGTGTATTTATTACATTGCATAAAGTAAATACTCAAATCCTAATCTAAAGAAACTCTCTGTATTTAAATATGTACACAAGGTGATACATTGGCATGTACCATAAAAAGTAATATATTCCAACACCCCCTATATTATATTGAAGACTTTAGTCTTTAATATGGATCTTCATATTGCTTATTTAGTTCACTATGATCTATCTTCTAGAAATTGATATTTGGATTTAGTTTGAAAGTATTTTCTTCCATATTCATATTTTCCTTTTTGTCATGCTTCTTCTTCTTGTTTCTTCTTATTCTTCTTCATTTATACACCTTTACTAGTGAAATATATTCAACATGGTGAGTTAGTATATCATCACAATATTATTGACCAGGATTCAAAATTCCATTGATAATATGTTCATATTTTTTATGTTTCATCCTTTGAAATAATTCAAAAGTAATTAGTTATAGATATCTCATTAAACATTCTTCTAAAGTAAGTATAACTATATTTTGAGCATTCCACCAAGCTTTGAAAAGTACTTCATGAAGAAAACTAATTAATGTCATAAAATTTTCTTCTTTTTCTTCCTTGAGAAATAAAGAAAATCATTCTTTTAAACTAGTAGACAAATGCTTGTATCCATAAAAAGTATCTATTAGGTTTTGAGAATAAAACTTTAGTTCATGAAATAGTTCTTCATCATTAAATGTATTTTTCACTATTTCATCCATTCTTCTTCGAAATATAATTCCTTATTCCTTGTTAGTATTTAAATGATAGTCTAGGAACACTTTTCAATTTTCAACCTTTCAAGAAATTATGTTGTAAGTCTTATATCTCCCTATCTTTTTATCTTCTAAATTTTGAGTTGAATTTGAGTATACTACTTTTTTAATTCTTCAACTTTTGAGTATACTTCAAAAATCAAATCCCTAGGTAGAATTATTTTTAACTTCCTAGTATTTTGAACATAAAATAACTTTTTATAAAGTAATTATCTCTTTAAATATTTCTTTGATTTGAATCCCTTTTGTCTCCCTAATATTCAACTTCAAGATAAGCACTTTATTTCTCCCTATAGAAAGCTAAAGATAGTTTTGATGCAATTTCAATTGATAATATTTTCTTTAAGATCTTTAAGTTGGATTCCTTATGTCCCTTTAATTTGAATAAGAGACTAATATCAAAAGTAATTTTCCAACTTTCAAACAACTCTAGGTTGTGATTCTTATACCTTTCAATAGTAAAATTTCTAAATTTTGAAAATCTAAATTGGTGTTGAACTCCTTATAACCCCCTAATTGGAAATTTAGAAAACAAAAATATTTACAAATTCGATGTTTTAATTTTTGTATAGAAATCCTTATTCCTCCAAGTTAAATAATTTGCAAATATTTTAATGCAATATGAATTTCAAAATAAAATATTTTCAAATTGCTTCTTACTTATAATATCTTCTAAGGCATTCAATACTTCTTCTAATGTTACCACCTTATTTCTCCTATTCTTCAAATAACATTGACTATAGTTAATTAATCTTGACTTCAAAATTATTATGCCCTATATCTCATTAAAATTTTCAAAGGTTTAATTTAAATATTTCGTACCTTCTTGAATATGGTGCGTAGACTTTGTCTTGTTCTCTTTACTTTCCAACCTGCACCTTTAATATGCTTTTCCTTCACTTTACAATTAATTCTCCTTCATGCATAATATTCAAGACTTTGACTCTTCAATGCATCTTCCTCTTCCTTCTTACAATGCTTATACAATAATTTTTATGCGATTAGCTCAATCGTTATACTTTATTAGTAGATATCTAACCCGTGCCTTATTGTATGTAAGAAGGCATTATAAACATGGTGGTTGGTACTTATTTTCACCTGGACATTTGGAATTTGAGTTGGTGCTTCTTCTAGGGTGCTTGAATGCACCTTGGTGGTTGTTATTTCTTTTCTTGAGAGACAAGTGTCTTTAAACTCATTCAACTTTTATAACGCTTGGCGATGAGCATTATAAACTCCTTTCTTCTTGGTAACGTTCGATATTCCTCTACACCTGAGTTGTATCATAATTAAAAATGATTTAATTTCCTTGGTGCTCTATCTATCACATGCCAAGTGGCAAGCAATAACCTTATTCTTTTAACTTGCATACCATATGAGTGCATTGATTCTCCAACACCTTTCCTTTCTATGTAACACTTAGTAATGAGTAATATTCAACTATTTTTGGTACTCCTTCTATTTCAATAGGTATACATTATGTTGGGTGCTACTCAATTATTTCAACTTATTCTTGCATTGGATAGCAAGCGTTATATCAAGAAATATCCTCCAAACAATGCAAATATTGACTAGCTCTTCACTATCCTCTTTTCAATGACCTTGTATGGAGTATATGCAACCCTTCAAATTCCTATTTTATTTTGATGTAGAAGAGATATTTCTAATGTTAGCTCTTCCAATGGTGGTTTACTTAACTTCACCAATGCTTCTCAAGTGGTGGTGCTCTTCCTTAGATTTGCTCTCAATCGGGTGGTGATGATTCTTTGCATTGTATAATCATGCTCTTCCTTGTATCTAATAATAAATGACTTGGTAATAGTTCTTATTTGAACTCAGTTACTCTTCCATGAATCCTAAAACTCTTTCAAGATTCGGTGGTGCTTATTCTCAACCAATCTCCTACACCTTCTACTATTTTGCATTTGGTGTCTTTAGACACTCTAAAATCTTACCATTTTATTACTTAATTTGGTTCTCTTTTGTTGTATTGTGTGGGCTTTCAAATCACAACATTCATTTTTAATATTTCTTCCTCCTTATTTCTCCTTTTAAATCTATCTTTTGTTGTTTGTATTTGGTAGGTTCAATGATGAAAATGATGTCTCCTTCCTTGGCTTGGAGACACTTAACTTAAACTACCTTTTTGTCCTTAACATACCTTTGATATGGTGCTCTGAAAAAAATATATTTATAATTTACAACAATTATCCTTCTTCAAATGTTATACAAATATATTTATAATTTACAGCAATTATCCTTCTTCAAATGCTTCCCAATAATATGATTTTGTGGCTTCAATTTTTCTCTAAGGTATTTTCGCTCGAAATCCAAAATTTAAAGTTATTAGTGCTACCCTCTTGCTGTCCAAGACTTCTTCCAATTTGCAGCTTTGTGACTACTCCAATTTGTTGCTCGATCTTGCTTCTCAGAAGGCTTCAAATGCTATAAAAAAATTATGAATTCTTCTCCTTTCATTTTATATCCAAAAAATAGTCTCTAATTCTACTTTAGTTTGTTGTCAAGCCTTCCTTCAATTGGCTATTTAAGGGCACTTAAAAAATTGTCCAAATTTTCTCCAAATTGCAGCTATATGTCACCTTCAATTTGTTTTCTAGTGACATCAAGTTTTTCTATAAAAATAATAATCTTCTTATTTGTAATGGAAGTCATAAAATTTCCTAATTTTGGTGGCTTCTTCTAGCTCCTTTCTCCTCCTTACCTCCTTTTGGATTTTATCTTCAAAAGTGACCTCTATCACTGGTCTCTTCCTCAAGAATTTGAATGTCATCAGATCTTCAAGAATCCTTTCTAAAATTTGACAATATTTATCAAAACCTTTTTCCTTTTGGTATTTTTTTTATATGGTGATAATTGTACCAAAGTATTCTTTTTAGGAGCTACTCCTTCTTGCAATATTCTACCTTGATCTTTCTTCAAATCTTATCCAATGGCCACTTCTTCAATTTTCAATAGGGATTCTCTAGTCTTCTTCTTCTTTCTCCTTCCAAGTTTACTTGAGACCTCTTCTCTTGGGTCTTCAAAATTTTCAGCTTCTCAAATATTTAATAGGAATTTTCTTAGTCCTCTTCTATCTTCAATCTTCTATCTTCCAAATCTGTAATTTATTCAATGAGATCTCCTCTTGGATCTCTTATTTCTCAAATATATATATATATATATATATATATATATATATATATATATATATATATATATATATGAGTATAATAGACCTATATTTAATAAATAAAATAATTATAAGCATAATAAATTTTTTTAAAATTAAAAGAGAGGGTTTTGATAGGGACCCACAACCTAGGATGAGGTTTTTGAGAGGATCCCATAACCAATACAATAATATTATATCAAAGGCTAAGAAGAACAAATTCCACACCAAAAGCACAAATAGAAACCCCATAGAGGGAGCCAACAGCTCCTAAAGGAGACTAAAATTACAAAGATATAATAATAAAAGACCACAGGTGTCAGAAACACCACAAAAAATCCCCCTAAAAATAAGGATTTGAAATTTAAAAAATGAAAAACCTGCTCCACCCATATTTAAAAAATAAATCAAGTGAGCCCTAGAAAACCGCTCTTTATAGTGCTTCCAAGCTGCAAAACCATGCAGGAGCCAAAATCAGAGTCTAGGCGAGAGAACCGTAAAACCAAAAATAATATTGTAAAATATTGCCACCAACTAGGAAAAAACTAGAGCGTAGAAGAAGTATTGAATCTTGAAACTTACACTCTGTCAGTTAATGGATCCAACTGTAAGATTCTGAATAACTAGATAGCAATTAACTCACCTCTACTATAGAACATAGGCCTACAACATAAAACCAGCCTTCCAACCCAAAGGCCCAAGCCACCAAAAATAACTTAAAAATAGGAACAAAAAATCTGCCATGATAGTGTGCACATCCTAGAGAAACCACCCAACTAGATATTGTAGAAAGTAGAGCCACCCAACATTGAACCAGAATCCATAAAAAACTTCCAGGAAAATCAGACCCAAAACTAGAAGCATGAATCATGTGATAACTTCATTCTGTACTAGCATTTCTAGGATAAAAACCAACTAGGGATAAGTTTCATACCCATCGAAAACCACCCTCAAAACCTCACAAATTAGGATTTTCTAAGGGAAAAAATAAAATCCTAAATCCATATGAATGACTTCCAAAGCACATGAGGATGGAACACCAATATTCACCTCTGCCATAGGATAGAGGCCAGCACTAGACCACCTACCTTCCAATGAATTCTTAGGAAACAAACACCCTTACAAGATAAAAAGCCTATTAGAACAACATCCAAAGAGAAACAAGAGTTTTACCACACCAGCTCAAACACACAGTTCTTGAAGCTCATCCAACCACCCGTTGGTAAAACTGAGAATGAAAAAATTATCTCCAACCCAAAAACCCTAAGCCTCTAAAATAGTACAAAAATATCCATCTAAAAATAGCATAGGGGAGAATCACTAGAACCAATCAGAAAGTTGTCAATGCCCTAAATCCAAGGGTTTAGAGAGAGAAACTAGGTTTTAATAGGATCCCAAAATCAAGGATTATGGTTTTGAAAGGACCCAAAACCTTTAAGCCTATGTGATTATACCCCATAAAAACATAAAAAAGCTTAACCTCCAACCCCAATGGGTTCGATCCCCATAGGAACATAGAATAACATCTTTCCCCCTAAAGGAGAAACCCCAAAGTAGAAATAAGGTTAAAAAAATACCCTTGGACAATCAACATCAAGGCACTTCCAACCCAAGCCATCACTCCACCAAAACCCATAGGACAATGCACTAAAAGGGATAGGGAGCACCTTGACTACCACCTCAGGGCCAACACTGATAGGGGAAAGAAAGCCCTACAGTCCTCCTCCAAATTTTTAGGTTCACACCAGGACTCTCAACTACCAAACTCAAACCTCCCACTCTCCTTTAGCATAAGAGTATCGATAGAAAATAAGACTTCCAGATCTGTTGGAGAAAATTGAACCTTTAGAGAAAAATCAACATAAATACATTTAGGTAGTTCTCATGAAGTAGCGAATATTGTTTCAATCTCAAATGATGAAAAGTGTGAATCCAAGGAGAAAATATTTTCACCATCTCCATTCACGAGCCTGGATTCCTCATCAATGAGATCTAGAACCTTGGCTAGTATCGTGCCCATGCCAAAATTCAAAATCACTTCTCTCGTAGGTCTGCTCATTCTCAATTATAAACATAATATTAACAACATCTAAGAAGCACAATATCAACAATTTTAATAAGATAAATAATTCCATTCTCATTATTTATAGGTTGATTACTAATAGATTTGTAGATCCTCTATGGCACTCTCTTACATGGAGAAATATGCAATTCAAATGAAATGGATCTTAATAAGTATATATTGCTATTGAAAATTTAGAAACACCAAAAAAACTAAATAAAATAAGAACTTAAACTAGCTAAGATTTGAAATATACCGAATTGATGACTTTACTTTACTAGAAATAATTACCCAAATCATTTCTTGGTGAACTTGAGGTGAACTTGAACATTGGTGAAGAATATTCGACAAAAACTCTCGGTTTCATAGAGGTGGAAAAAGTTTTCAACTCACTAAAAGATGCTTAATTAATGTTGCAAAAATAATTTATTTTATTTATGGTGTGGACCATATTGAAAAACAAGTAATTTAGAAAAAATGGTTGATCAATATGGTCACGAGCCTGGATTCCTCAGCAATGAGATCTAGAACCTTGGCTAGTATTGCGCCCATGCCAAAATTTAAAATCTCATTCTCAATTATAAACATAATATTAACAACATATAAGAAGCACAATATCAACAAGTTTAATAATATAAATAATTTCATTCTCATTATTTATAGGTTGATTATTAATAGATTTATAGATCCTCTATGGTACTCTTTTACATGGAGAAATATGTGATTCAAATGAAATGGATATTAATAAGTATATATTGCTATTGAAAATTTAGAAACACTAAAAAATCTAAATAAAATAAGAGCTTAAACTAGCTAATATTTGAACTATACCAAATTGATGACTTTACTTTACTAGAAATAATTACCCAAATCATTTCTTGGTGAACTTGAACATTGGTGAAGAATATTCGACAAAAACTCTCGGTTTCATAGTGGTGGAAAAAATTTTCAACTCACTAAAATATGCTCAATTAATGTTGCAAAAATAAGTTATTTTATTTATGGTGTGGACCATATTGACAAACAAGTAAGTTATAAAAAATGGTTGATCAATATGGTATTTACATGAATTGGATTGATTATTTCTAATCAAAATTGAATATAAGTAGCTAAATATAGGAAACTTCTACAATAATAAAAATTGATCACTTGTACAATATGTAATATTGATGGATCATCCAAGAATAGGAATTTCATGGTTGGAGAGATTCCAAATCTATAAGAAATTATGACTACATTTGACCAACAATCAAATCTTCAACCTGTATTTCTAATCCAATGTTCGTAAGGCATTCATATTCAAAAAAAATATTATTTTTTGATTCCTCTATTGCACTCTTTCACATGGAAAAAATATTTTTTTTTGTCTAAAACATGAGAGTGCATTCCACTTTACAATATTTTCTATTAAAATGAAATGGAATTTAAATAGTATATCTTGCTATTGAAAATTCAGAAACAATAAAAAATCTAAATAAAATAATAACATGAACTATTGAAAATTTGAACTACATTAAATTGATGACTTTAATTTATTCAAAATAATTACCCGAATATTTTATTGGTGAACTTCAAACATTAGTAAAGAAGAATTGATGAAAACTTTGGGTTTGACAATGGTGGAAAAAGTTTTCAAATCATTAAAAAATGGTAATTAATGTTGCAAAAATATCTTACTTTCTCTATGGCATGGACCACAATAAGGTACAAGTAACTTATCAAAACATGATTAATTAATATTGTATATACATTAGTTGCATTGATTATTTCTAATCAAAATTGAATATAAGTAGTTAATATAGGGTTTCTAGATCTTTTCAAATATTTATTTTTCTTATTGAAATTTTTAAAGAATAGTAAGGATTTGGAAGTAAATGGAACAAATTGCATTGACTTTATCTTAAGGTGGCTCCGTAATTTTAGGATGTCCTTATTGTATATATGTACATCTTTATATACTTTAGCATATCAGCTACAAATAGTTTGTTTAGTTTTATCTTAGAAAGAATGGTTTTCATTCCCACCACTATTGAATTTTTTTTTCCTTAACCTATTATATATCAAGAACCAACTGAATATCATCTAAATGCTAATAAATATCAACAAGAGTGCAACCTCTAGAGTGATTTATTTACATAACACTAAGACCTATAAAATCATATTATCATAAATCCTAGGCTTTCCAATGACTAATATAAAACATCTTCATGAAACCACACCTTATAGCACCTATTTGATATAAATATAAAGGCAACCTATTTAAAGGATATGATATTACATTAATTATTTTCCACTAGTTGTGAAAGAGAAATATCCATGATCCTTTTAGTTTGAACATGTATGAAAAGGATATTTCAACAAACCTCATTAGTCGTCTTATGGGTATAGAATAAATATTTAGGCCAAAATATAGAGATAAATTTTTTTAATGCTATATCTATACACTTGGGACTCCATTTATCCTAAATTCTATGTGATAAGAAAAACATATGGTAGAATGTATGCATAGAACATCTTAAGTAGAGTAAAAATGTTGTGGTCATTCAACCCCATATAATATTAAAAAATTACAAGTCAACATTAAATATGACATCAACCAATGTTACCATAGGAAGGATTCAATTCTTACCATATTAATTATAGTATATATCTTTTGAAATATAATTTGTATTATTATAGTATTTTGAATGTATGTTATTATTCAATTATTAATCTTAAACAAATAAGATAAATGTATTTATGAAACTATATATTTTACTTCAAAATAGTAATTCTGATAAAAAATATTAGTCTCACATATTTTATGTATTTGTGAGATGAAGCAACTACTTACAATTATATTTATTAAAAAAAGTAATTGATCCTATATTCCTTTCGTAACCTAGACTTCATAGTTGTTAAGCAGTTTCATAAGTTCTATGAAAGAGAACAACGTTGTATTCTAAGTGTTGATATTATTCTCACAAATAAGGCCTTTTAGAAAGAAGCAAAATCCTTTTCAAAATGTAGGTAAATTCTAAATAAAAAAGGGTGTCCCACTTTACTTAGTGTATGGATGAGAATCAGTGTGTTGAGAGTCGTATTTAAGACATGCATTCTAGTTAAGTGTTTTAATATGAAACAAGCTAAATAGAATTATTTTTATGAAGAATATTATGGAGCACAGAGGATGGCTCTCTTTTCTTTAATTTTTTGTAACACTCTCTACACAAGTTGTTTTTCTCCCTTATTTTAAACTAAATGGAAATTTATTGAATTTTTAGTTGATGTACACCGAAAGTAGTTTGTAGCACAATGGTAGTCATTGACCTAATTGTAAACATGATATTGTACTTCATGAAGGATTACAACATTGACATATATAATGATTACATACATAGTATATATTTTCAATGGTATAACCAAACTATCTACCCTCATCAAAGCATTCATTTTTGACTTGTACTTTAGACTATTTTGGTTGTTTTCATCGACTATATCCTATTGTTAATCAAGCATAAAAATGATAATACAATGTGAGATTATTAATTTTATTTCATAAAAATTATGGATATATGTCTATTTTTATATTTGTAGATAATAATTTTGGTCATATTGAACACCATCATTATATTATTTTACTTCCCTCCATGTAAATTCCTAGCAGGAACCTGCTTATGCCTTCCAAAGAATACTTTACAATGGTAAAATATGCTTTATTACATAAGTGGGATTTAACAGAGAGGACTGCCATTGATATGGCTCCATATTTCTTAGATTATGTAAGCCTAAACATATATCCAAATCAAATAAACCTTAATGTCTAAATGTTTTATAATTAATACTATATCTTTTAAGTGGCTTATAAAATATCATAGTGTTACCTTAATGTCCATATTTTTTATAATTAATACTATATATTTTAAGTGACTTATAAAATATCATATTGTTACTATCTTCTTATCTATATAATGCCAATATAACACAAAATTATGTAATCATGTAAAAAAAATTAAAATCTATCCTCTTGGGGACAACACAGTGGTAAGGTCTTTGGCCTCTCTTTGGGAGGTCCAATGTTCAAACCATGGTGTGTGTAATTTCATGTGGTTTGCGCTTTTTGGGTATTATGTACATCATGGGTAATCCCAGATTCAATCATTATGGTGTAAGTCATATGTGTTAAACAAAACAAAACAAAAACTAAAATATTTCAACTCACTACTTGCAAATGAAAATACAATGAAAATCTAAATATAAATTAAAAAATATTCAAATAATATTTTGTTTTTTATTATAGAAAAAAGGTTGTATACATGACCCAAACCTTGGCATATCATAACTCTCTCCTTTAAAGCTTGAAATTTTCAAACCTTGGCATATCATAACTCTCTCCTTTAAAGCTTGAAAATTTATAAACAAATTCAATTCTCATCAAAATTGAATTTTTATAGTTAGTTGCCTACATATTTTTGCCTAAAAATTTTGAATTCTTGATTTTTATTTTATGGAATTTTTTTCATGTTTCTTGGTAAATATAAACAATTCTAAAATTAACATCCTTTTTCTTGATATTATTTATTTTCACTTTATGGATCTTTTTTATTTGTAAATATAAATATTATCCTTCTTTTTCACATTTCCTTGTAACTGCCTTAAAGGATCTAGATTGTTAGTTTTCTTCTTAAAGCATAAAATGTTCAAATAATATAAAATAACTATAGATTATATTTTTACCTACATATATAAAATTATTAAAATTTTAGATTCAACTATTCCATATATAGATCTTATAAATATGTGCTATTTATCTAATATTCAAGATAAAACTAATTTTAATACAAATGTTAATATATTTATGAAAGCTAAAGTAAATAAGAAATAGTAAGTTAGGTAAATTCTTGAGAAAGTTACCCATAAAATTAAGAAGAAATATTATTCAAAATATATTATTTATATTATAGTAATATGGATTTTTTTGGTACTATGTGTTTTTAAGGGATACCACAACCACTACACTCAAAACGCCACCTGGGCAACACAAACCAAAACTAAACCCCACCAGACACCGAAGGGCAGACCAAAAAAAGACTGCACAAAATTAACCCAAGGACACATAAGAAGAGGAGAACTGAGATAGTTCTATCCCATCCTACCCATCTCTTGAGCAATAAAAGTAGCCAGATGAGAAATATCCTCAGAGTAATCCAGCGCTGACTTCAATGAACTCCATATCTTTTTCTGATTAATATCAATAAGATTCAAATTATGAAAGACTCACTTTTTCTCCTTAGAGATCTCTGGGACATAAACCTCCTCGATTGGCTTCTCCCAATGGTAGTCGCGTAGAAGGACATCACAGTCAGGGGTGGGAGAGAGGGTAGGAGCCATCTTCCTCACCTACTTTGTTGTGCAAGCATTTAGATTTATGAGTATCACTTCCCACATCAAAACAAGTGGACTTCAAGTCCACATACACAAGCTTATCAATAGTTACCTTGGGATACAAATCAAACCTTATAGAGGGGTCATTCAAGGAAGTTCGATTACCACCTTCATAAGCCTTACCATGAATCCCTTTAGTAGAAACCTGAATCTTTCTAGAAACCTTATAAAAACTCAAGATAAAGGTAAACAAGTAAATGTCATCACTGCACTTAGAATCATCATTTGAAACCACCTTAGAGTCACCAACAGCAGGACGGGGAGAATTCGTGCATTACTTGAGGATATCATCAGCCACCAAACCATGCTCCAAAGTAGCCCGTTCAAACACAAGTAGGGCTAGGCCTTGATGAATGGGGACATGACCATGGCCACCTTGCACATTCACAAAAGACTTATTCAAATATTGAAAAAGAAACAAAATAATATTCATGCAAATATGATGATGTAAATGGTTTAAAAACATAGCATGAAAACTCCTAATAATTTCATAAGAGGAATCTAAGCTAAAATAATCCGAAGGTAATTGAAGCAGGTTCCAGTCAGGACTTACTCAACTTATGTTTAGGAGAAAATGTTTTTGCCTTTCCCATTAGGATGCGAAACCAATCACTCCCAAACGTAGGTAGAAGATAAGAAACACAACTGACCAAGCTCAAACTAGCAAGAAGATACAAGAGAAGGAGTCCCCATAGCGGACCAAGGTACAAAAACATGATCGCCTCCACAAAATTCAAACATAAAAAAATGGAGTTGGAACTCATCAACGAGGGAAGCCTATGCATATCGGGACTTGAAACGAAGAAAGAAAGGCCATACTAGGGAAAGAAAGCCAAAACCAAAGTGAGGAGATGCAAAACCAACCCACTCATAGGGTAATATGACATAGAAAACAAAAACCACCAAGGATGATCCTAAGAAGCCAAGGAAAGAACTAGAAAACCAAACAAACAATCCCTCCTCGGCTCATACCAGAAGTCGTCAACACAACAAGGCCTCTAACAAGTGTAAAGATAAACAAAAAAGGTAAACCAAGATAATACCACAAAGACACTCTTTGAAAGAATAAAGGAAGGCAAAAAGGGGGATCCCAACACCCTCAGGGTAAAATTATCAGATCACTCCCAGCCATAGAAAATAGGAACTATCGATATCCCATGGAAAAACAAAAAGGAAACACTGAGGTGAAGGCATAATAACATAGGCGTACTTAGAGAAGGTTCAAGAAACCAATGCACTTCCAGAGAGGCCCACCCACCAAAAACATGAGGGAGCATTGAAAAGAAGAATTTCAAATTTTGAAATTTCAAAAATAGGAGGGGAAGGATTTCCTAACACCATAAAGAGAACATCGAACTGAGGAAGCCCGATAGGACAACATGAAAGCCAGGAGTAAAGGCTCTCTGTCATCAGGATAGCAAAAATCAAACTCCAACACCAATAGAAAGCAATGAAAGGCAATTGTTGGTGAGGCATCATCTGAGAGGCATTAAATTTTATCTTCATTAATAAGGTGGATGCTATCGGGTAGAAAATTTATACGCCAAATTGTCAAGCCTTGATGGGATACACCTAGATTTGCAAGTGAGTCGGTATCCATGCTCCCTTCCCTATACTCATGCTTGAGAAGCATATCTTCCAAATATGATAGGTGGGCCCTGGATTCATCGATTAAATTAGAGATATGCCAGCTAGGACGACAATCTCCCTTGAGCATGTTTATAACATTCAATGAATCCCCTTCAATAATTACCTTACGGATGCCAAGATCTTTGAGCATTTGAATTCCAAAAAAAGAGGTATGTACTTCAACAAAGTGTAAAAATTGGATACCAATATCCTCTGCAAAGGTGAGGATCGCATTACCAAGGTAATCACAAATAATACCCCCTACACAATATTAGAAAATTTCATTAAAACTTCTCTTTATAGTTCTTCCAAGTTGCAAAACCATCTAGGAGCCAAAATCGAAGCCCTGACGAGAGCATCATAAAACCAAAATTAGGATTATCGTATCTTACCACCAACTAGACAAACACCAGAGTGCAAAATAAGGAATGAAGATTGAAACTCTTACTCCATACATTAATGGGTCCAATTATAAGCTCCCAAAAACCTGGCCAATAATAAACTCACCTCTACCACAGAATAGAGGCCTGCAACAGAATACCAACATTCCAACCCGAAGGCCTAAACCTCCACAAACAACTTAAAAATAGGAATAAAAAATCCATCGTAATAGTGCATACCTCCTAGAGAAACCACCCAACCGGATATTGGATAAAGTAGAGAAAATCCACCTAGCATTGAAGTAGAAGCCATGAAAAACACCTTGGAGGTTTGTCCCAGTGTTGCACCTTTTACTTTCTTTGAGCTGCAAGCTTACCGCAATGGTAAATTTCATGGGTCTCATTTAGGAGACCCAATTTCAAACCCCATTTCATATAAGGGTACTCAAACACCTCATAAAAATCCATGTAAACTTAAATTTTAAAGGTTCAATGTGTAGACCAATTGGTTCGACCAAAATCCATAATGGGGGTGGAGGTCCAAGGTTCAAATCTTGGGTCTCATAAAACTGAACGCTTATCCCTTTCTTGGTGATTTTAGTAGCATAAAATATTTAAAATTATTATGGCATGGTGGTTATAAGGATGGACTGTACGAAGGACTATGTGTCATATTTTATGGTACACAACACAAAATACTATAGCGGCTATAAAATATGGAAAACCTGCCCAGATTCATAGCGGCTACCGATTCCACCATGTAAATTAAAAAATAAAAAATAATACTACCATGAATTTGGAAAAAACCAGTGCAGAAGAAGGATTGAAGCTTGAAACTCCCGCTCTGTGGAAATTTCTTAAAGTTTTAGTTTTGATGTATGAGATAAGTAGTTTGTAGCATAATAGAATTCATTGACCTAATTGCAAACATCATCTTGTACTTCATGAAGGAGTACAAAATTGAAATATATAATGATGATATACGTAGTAGGTATTTTCAATGGCATAACCAATCTATCTACCCTCATCAAAGCATTCATTTTTTACTTGTACTTCAGACTATTTTGATTTTTTTCGTCAACTATATTCTATCATTAATTAAGCATAAAAATGATAATACAATGTGAGATTATTAATTTTCTTTCATGATAATTGTGGACATATATCTTTTTTTGACATTTGCAGATAATGATTTTGGTCATATTGAACACCATAATTATCTTATTTTGCTTCCCTCCATGTAATATCCTAGCAGGAACCCGCATGACCCTTCCAAATAATAGTTTGCAATGGTAAAATAGGATTTATTGTATAAGTGGAATTTGACAGAGAGGACGGCCATTGATATGGCTCCATATTTCTTAGATTTCATAAGCATAAACAAAGATCCAAATAAAAGAAAACTTAATGTATATATTTTTTATAGTTAATACTATATCTTTTAAGTGACTTATAAAATCTTATATTGTTACCTATCTTCTTATCTATATAACACCAACATAAAACAAAATTATGTAATTATGTAACAAAAACCAAAATATGGGTTTTGGTTTCTGGTCTGGAATTTTTTAGGTTTTTGAAAAGCATATTTTACGATGCTTTGGGTGAAAGTACAGTGGCTTTGACCACCTTGTTACTGAGTATCCACCACCTTGGTGGTACATTATCTATTAAATGCCCTCTAGGCAAACAACGACTTCAACCCCTATCGAGGTTGTTGGATTTAAAAATGGTGTAATGCAAGATGAGGAAATTCATCCCAAAGGTATTTCATGAGGTAACACCCATATCCCTGATGTTGTCATTTTGTTAGAGGATTTTAACAAGTCATAGATGGCTAGAGCAACATACTCTTATCAGGTATTTTCTGGGATGTATTCCCAATGAATATCTAATCTGCAACTGGACTCAACATTATTGGACTACTTATGGTATAGAGGTTGAAGGAATCCAAAATTTGATAAAAGAGTTTTTTTGTTTTGTTTTCCTGATTCTGTGCATGCTCAGGTTGTGTTTGACCATGGACCTTGGTATGTTCATAACTCCTTGCTATTGTTCCAACCCTGGACCCAAGATTTCTACATCGAGGATGGTGCTTCTATTGAGGTTCCTATTTGGGCCAAACTTCTCGGTCTTCCAATTTCCATTTGACTTTTCTTGGAAACCATTGTTGCTTCATTAGACCCCTTTGTCTACATTAAGCATTCAAAATTATTTGATGTCTACCCCTACAGAAAGGTGTGTGTGAAAGTTTATTTGTCCAAGGACCTTAAGGACCATCTCATCGTGAACATTGGTGAAGCCTCATTTGTTCAGAAGCTGGTCTACATTAACCTGTCGAACACCTATTACCGCTGCTAGTTGATAGCTCACAAGATTAAATATTACCCTTTAATGGAGGGGTATTTCAAGAATAACAAGGTCATGGATAACGTTCCAAACCCTGTGCCTATGATACCATCTTAGGGAACTCAAGGAGCTTAGGGGAATACGAGAAATGGTTCCCAGGAGTCTTGGATCACTATTTCCAAGAAAACTTGCCCAGTTAAGAAATTTGTTAATCTGACAGGGCAGGTTCTTGCCCCTCTACTGCATACACAAAAAAAGTTGAACATGTAGATAGTAGTCCTTGAGAACCTCCAAGGGACTTCTACTTTGACAAAGAACATCGTGCTTAAACATAAACTCCTTGAGGTAGCAAAAGCGATAAGGTATCGTAGACCTACTCGTGATCCTTCAGTGCAAAAACAAGACAAACGACCATTCAACATGTTTCTAAATGGTAATCATGATCGATTCTTCTCCAAGCCTTACTCCTTGATTAGGGAGATATGTGATTTCAAGGATATCAATAGTGATATGCACATAGATTGTTCTCCATGCTTTTTTATCCTGGAATATTAGAGGGTTGACGGACCCAGTCCATAAATATTTGGTCTAAAGTGATATTGAAAATATCTCACTAGTACGGTAGGTTTAATATCCTTTATTTACAAGAAGTCAAAATTTTTTATTTTAATTTACAGTGTTCTTATTCATTTATTTGGCATGGTAGACAGTTTTTTCCACTATTCATTCTATGGGATGAGGAAGAGTTGTCACCTTCATGGCACCTACATGGCAGTCCCATCTAGCCACATGGGAGATCGATCCCTCTAATCAAGCCATGTAGACCCTTTTTTAAATTGAAGGACATTCCTTCAAAATTCTCAATGTTTACACCTCCAATCATGCTCTCAAGATATGTGCTCTATGGTGGTGGTTGGATTTATCATTATCACCATCAGTCTAGTTGCTCTGTGGTGACTTCAATATGATTGATAAAGCTAATGATAAATTTGGCCGAATCCCTATGCAGTGGTGCACTATAGAAAGAGAATCCTAGTTTTTTATGAAGAATAAATTGGGTCTTGTGGACCCCAATGCATGTTCTTCCAAAAAAATTTAGAACTTGCTTTGGTTTACTTGGTCCAATTTTCAAAGTGAATATGATAGAGTTTTGAAAAGGCTTGACAGAGCAATGCTTACTGATCATTATGGGCTCAAATTTTAGAAAATTATACAGTCTGCCCCTTTGGTGGCTACCATTCCATGCACCATTGTTTCAAATCATGTTCCCATTATCTTCAATATTTTTCAAACTAGCACTTGGTCAAAAAGTTGCACTCTCAGCTTTTTATGAATATCGCTTTCCTGCAACATCCGACCTCGAAAGTACATATTTTTCAAGCTTATAATCTTGTTTCTCACACTATAAAGAACACGGGTTGAATTAAACGGTGGAGTGGTGCCATTTATTGTACAACTACCATTCTCAGAGATCTTAGGGCCAAGCCTGCTAAGTTGCATAAGTAGTCCAATTTGGATTTGAAGAATAAGCTTTCCAAAGCTTCAGTTCGGCTTGATGCCTCCCCCCTAAGTATCTCTCTACAATACCATGTTGTAACTCTTAGGCATGAGCTTAAAAATTCTAAGCTTTATGAGTCTAGAGGTTCTCAAATTAGAGCTCGAATGCACTGGTTGAAAGTTGGAGACAGGATCTCAAAAGAATTTTTTCAACGTCTTAGACTGCCCAGACAAGCAGTTCAATTTAAAGCCATTGTGGACAATGGTGAGCATATTATAGAGCTATATTACATTGCCAAAGTGTTTTTTAACCATTACCGATAGGTTTTTTTCTACTTAACCTCTCTTTCCTGAGTGACAACAAGCTCTTGAGAAATATTGCTTAGTTGTACCAAAATATTATCAAACTTCTAGAAAGAATATTGTGAAAGACCTATTTCCTTAGAGGACTTAGTTGATGCTCTATCCTACATAGCTAACGATAAAGCACTAGGTTTGGATGGTTTTCCCTATGAATTCTATAAAGTGTTGTGGTACCTGGTTGACCCAAACCTTCTGCATGTATATCAGGAAGCCATGGGCATTAGTTCCTTAGGATCTATTATTAATAAAGGCAATATCAAATTCATCCCCAAGCTTGGAGATCTTGAAATTATCATAAACTGGAGACCTATTAAATTTTTGAATGTAAGCTACAAAATTATTGTTAAAGCCCTTGCTCTTCAGTTTTAGCCTCTACTTCTTATCATTGTAATACCTAAGCAAACAAGGTTTATTCATAATAGGTATATTCTCGATAATGTCATTACAATCAGGGAAAGCATGAAATGGGCTAGGGAGTCTCAGAAAGAGGTCTTGTTTATCAAACTTGACTTTCAAAAAGTATACGATAGAATTGAATGGAATTTCATCCTATTTATGCTTAAATACCTTAGGTTTGGTCCTTGCTTTGTTAATTCTATGCAAATGTTGTTCAAACATGCTTCAACAGTTCTCACACTAAATGGAGTTCAAACTAAGAATATAGGCATTTTTAGGTCTGTTAGATAGGGGTGTTCTCTTGCACCCCTCCCTCTACATGCTTGCTACTGAAGCTTTTGGCTATCTTATTGCCAACAAAGCCTTGTAAGGGCTAGTTACTCTTCCAAGAAATCAAGGGTAACTAATCAATGGTCATTTTTCTAATGATTCATTCTTAACCATCCTTGAAGATAGAAAATCCATCACATAGGCTCTTTCTTGCTTGGATTCATTTTGCATGGCTTTTGGTTCCAAAATTCAATGGATTTCATAGAGTTGCATGGGAATTTTGTTGCCTCCCTAAGCTCTTGGGAGGTGTGGGATTTTTCAATTGCCATCGCCAAGTTTTGGCTATAAGTTCTAAGTGGATTATATGAGCTCTTAAAGGCTTTGAATCTTGGAAAGTTCTAATCCGACACTATGTTGCAATAGGGTTACCATTTGGAAAAAAAGTTTGGAAGGGAATGGATCTATCATCTATCCTTGTGGTATCTATTCCCATAAAAATCTCTAGGTCATTCGTGATTCAAAGCATTTGGTGGTCTTGGGAGGCTATCAAACCTTGGTTACAGTGGAAAGGAGTTGGATGCCAATGTGGGGCCACTGTAGCTGCTTTGAATATCTGGTGGTCCCATGTTATTTAGTTTTAGGGGCAACCACTCGCAAAAGTGCAATGGATTCATGCTAAAAGAAATTTAAAAAGAAGTTGTGTCAATTTTAGATTTTTTCTATAGATAAATCAGAGGTTGAATCCCTTGGGAACCTTTTAAATAAAGATATGCCTTAAAGCCTAAAGATAAATATACCTATGACATTGTTACCAATTGTACCCCATTTTCCCTTTGGTCGAAGCTTGGATAGGTTGTCCAAAGAACTTGGTGGAAAGAATGGAAATGGTATAAATATGTGCCTCTGTTCAACTACATGACTAATCTCGGCTATAGTTGGGATATTTTTTGCCAATGGTAATGAAGCTCAATGAGCATTGGGATCTTTTCTCTTCCAAATCTAGATGGCGTGCAAGATTTTAGATTACTTGGGTCAGCTATATTTATCCCAAGTAGACTATATTTACCTGGAGTATGTTATTCCATGGTATCCCACTGGGCCAAAGGCTTTTACACTTAGGTGTTGATAATCCCACATGTCATTTTTATGAGGAGAATGAGTCTACCATACATTTTTTTGGGATTGCAAAAAGTCTAAAATGGCATGGGGGTGGATGGAATATTTTTTCAGGTCATTCTTGCCTTATCCTCTAATGTGGCTTCACAATTTATTGTGGGATCCCCCTAATTTTTCTTAGATTTTATTAAATTTTTGGAACATATTTCGAATTAGCATTCTGTTTCATCTTTGGAAAGCCAAAAATGAGATAGTTTTTACAGATAAAATTCCCTCTATAATTTTTTCTCTTTTAGATAAGCTTATGGTCTTCCATGATGCTTGGTTATAAATTCAAGTTTAAGCCACCAAGGTAGCAATGGAGATCAAGCACCTGTAGGATCTGTCATGGTAGTGTGATCTCCCACCCTGGAGAGATGGGATCAACCAACCTCCAAGGCTCGCGCTCAGCTGCTTAAAATAAGTGAGCCTTGGTCACCAAACCGTAGCACTTCTTAGTGGTTTGATGCTTAGGGAGCTCACCCATGTTCTCCTTGCCAAGGTGATGGATGGGGGCCTCACTCACCCTCTCCCTACCAAGATGATGGTTGGAACGGAGGCAATGATGCATGTTATAATGGTTGGAGCATAGGCATTAATTATGGTACAAATGCAAATATAGGATGGATTGTTCCCACTCAACCTACAGTTAATGAGACTTTCGGTATATCCAACCTATTTAGAATACCACGAGGTTTATGACACACGTCCAAGTCCAGGCTAGAGCACTTCACTTTGCAATAACGTTTGGAACCAAAATGAGGAGGCCAAGGTGATAGATCCTATAGATGAGGGGGTGCAAAACAATTAAGGGTTGTTGTTTTGATTCACTTTATGTTTTTGATCAATGTGTTTTGATTTAATTCTTTAGTCATTCCCACTAGTCGATGGTTTTTTGATGATGGTACTTTGAACTTTGTCCTAGCTTCCATGTAGCCAATTGATTTACGTATGGGGTGGGATGTATCCGTCTACCTACCCTTTTGTATGATTAGTTCTTTATTATTTATATAGTTATTTTTCCTTAAAAAAACTAAAATATATCCCGATGGGGACAATGTAGTGGTAAGGGCTTTTGTCTCTCCTAGGAAGATCCAATGTTCAAACCATAGCATGTGTAATTTCATGTGGTTTGAGCTTTGGGTCTTTTGTACATCATGGGTAATCCTACATTCAAGCATTATGGTGTAAGTCATGTGTGTTAAAAAAAAACTAAAATATTTTGACTCACTACTTGCAAATGAAAATACAATAAAAATCTAAATATAAATTAAAAACTAGTCATGTAATATTTTATTTTTATTAGAGAAAACATGTTGTACACATGTCCCCAAACCTTGGCATATCACAAATCTCTCCTTTAAAGCTTGATAATTTATAAACAAATTTAACTCTCATCTTAATTGAATTTTTTTAGTTAGTTGTCTACTTTTTTTTGCCTAAAAAGTTTGAATTCTTGTTTTTTATTTTATAAATGTATTTTCAAGTTTCTTTGTAAATATAAACAATTCAAATATTAACATTATTTTTCTTGATATTTTTTATTTTCATTTTATGGATCTTCTTTATTTTTTTTAAATATAAATATTATCCTTCTCTTTGACATTTTGAAATATAAATAAAAATATTTGCTTGTAAGAGGGCTTCTTTTTTTCTCCATCACGTCAAGGCTCTCCCTCGGCTTGTCCAGGTTTGAAATAAGAATAGGCATCACTGGGGAATATTGGAACCATACTTAAATATGTTTTCTTTTTCTAAAAATATTTTAAAGAAAGGATAAAATTGGTTACTATTCTTGTCACAACACTAGTAAAAGTATTGGCCTTTCAAACAAAAAATTGATTGTGTGTTTAAGTTGTAATTAGGAACACATTGGTTTTGCAACTTTCTATGAATTTTTAATCATTTAATTTATATTATCATTTTATATTTTAGCAATAAGCTATAAAATAAAAATATGCATATTTTCCCTTTATCCTTACTTGTACATTGGTTATATTAGAGATATAATATTATTTTTGACAAGTGTATTATACTATATGGTATTATTGTAAATTGATACCACTTGAACTTCTCGAATAGAATAGAATTTTTTTTTACATCCATAAGACAAAATACATCCTTTAGAACAACAACCTTAGAAACAAAAATCTTTGCAAATCCTTAAATATAACCTAAACTTTTTACATTTTGTAACATTAATAATTTATTAATTTCTCCTTCGCAAAAAACTGTTATAATGATTCCAGTGCTTGAGGATCCTTATAGCTAGATGGTTCACATTCAAAAGAAAAATGGTCTTTTATCTCAATTACCCAAAATGTACTATGTACTATATATATATATATATATATATATATATATATATATATATATATATATATATATCATTCCACTACTCTTTATAACCTATTTTATGACTATATTACATTGAGTTGGTCCTTACCTGGTACCCATGATGTACAAAAGGTAATTATTATTTCCACCTATTGCATATGCCTATTTCACAACTATATTGAATTTAGTTAGTCTTCATTTGGGCCGTGAGCATTTATGTCATCCAATTAATGTTTTCTCTCATTTAGGCCTTCGGGTGTTGATTGTACATAAGAGTAAATGGAAGAAAAATATGTTCTTTGTTTCTTCCTAAATTTCATTCCCACATAGCTATTTCAAAATTTTCATAACAAATACCTTTATTTCTTTGCTAATAATGGGATATTTATCCAAGTGCATATTCCATTTCTTCATCTACTTGTTTTTTTTCATTCATGATTTCTTTCATTTGTTTGCATCCTCTCCTATTAGAAATGTATATCATATATTTGCATCCATATGTACAATATTTCTAGGATATAGTAACACACAAACCATAACAACCAACTATATTAGAAAGATACATAATGTTTGTTTACATGATGCTTATATTTTGATTGTTTTATAAGCTATTTTTTCTTAGGACTAGGGTTCATAATTATAATGTTTATAGTGCTTCAAATTTTAATTTTTATTCACAAAAAAAAATCATATTTCTTTTTCACCATTCAAATTTAAAGTATAGAAAACTGATGACTTTTTATTTAGAGTGTAATTGTCCATAAAAAATAACATATAAAATATATTGTAAGAAAATATGATAACTAAATAATAGACCTATATTTAATAAATAAAATAATTATAAACATAACATTCTTTTTTATAATTAAAAGAGAGGGTTTTGAGAGGGACCCACAACCTAGGATGAAGGCTTTGAGAGGATCCCACAACCAATACAACAATCTTTGATTTTAGGCTAACAAGAAAAACTTTCAGACCAAAGGCACCAATCGACATCCCATAGAGGGGGTCAACAACTCCCAACAGAGACTAAAATTGCAAATATATAACAATAAAAGCCCACAGGTGGTAGAAACACCACAACGAAACCCCCCCAAAAATAAGTATTTGAAATATAAAAAATAAAAAACTTGCTCCACCTAGATTTGACAAATAAGGCCAGCAAGCCCTAGAAAACTGGTCATGGAAACCAAATTCCAATGCTAGGAACTAGAGAGCAAAATATTTCCATGTTCAAAAGCACAAGATTAGAAAATTTCATTAAAAATGCTCTTTAGAGTGCTTCCAAGGTGGAAAACCACCCAAGAGCCAAATTCAGAAACCTGACTAGAGCATCGTAAAACCAAAAGTAGGATTGTTGAATCTTGCCACCAACTAATAGATCCAAATGCAGGCTCCCAAACACCTGGCTAGTAATAAACTCACCTCTACCACAAAATAAATGCCTACAATAGAAAGCTAGCCTTCCAACCCAAAAGCCTAAGCCTCTAGAAAGAACTTAAAAATAGGAATCGAAAATCCACCATGATAGCGCATGCCTCCTAGAGAAACCACCCAACCAAAGATTTGAGAAAGTAGAGAAAATCAACCTAGTATTGAAGTAGAAGTGATGAAATACATCCAAGAATTTTGTCCCAATGTTGCACCCTTTTTTTTCTTTGAGCTACAAGCATACCGTAATGGTAAAGTTCATGGGTTTCATTTAGGAGACCCAAGTTCAAACCCCACTTTGTACAATGGGAGTGGGACCCCTCATAAAATCTCATGTAAACTTAAATTTTAAAGATTCAAGGTGTAGACCAATTGGTTTGACCAAACTCCATAAGAGGGGTAGAGGTCAAAGGTTCAAATCTCAAGCCTCATCGAACTGAACTCTTGTCCCTTTCTTGATGCTTTTTAGTAGCATAAAAATTTTAAAATTATTATGGCATGGTGGTTATAAGGGCAGACTGTGTGAAGAACTGTGTCGTATTTTAGGGCAGACAACACAAAATACTATGATGGTCATAAAATATGGACAACCTGCCCGTATTCATGGTAGATATCGATTCCACCATGTAAATTCAAGAACAAAAAATTATCCTATCATGAACTAGGAAAATAAAAAGTGCAAAAGAAGGATTAAAGCTTGAACTCTCACTCCATTAGTTAATGGATCCAACTGCAGGCTCCTGAACATTTGGCCAACAATAAAATCACCTCTACCACAGAAAAAATGACTATAATAGAAAACCATCCTTCCAACCCAAAGGTCCAAGCCACTAGAAACAACTTTAAAATAGGAACCATAAATCCACCATGATAACATGCACCTCCTGGAGAAACCACCCAACCAAATATTGGAGAAAGCAAAGAGAAAACACCCAACATTGAAGTAGAAGCAATAAAAAACACCTAGGTGAATCAGACCCAAAACTAGAATCATGAATCATGTGATAACTTCACTCTGCACTAGCACTTCTAGGATAAAAACTGACTAGGGATGAGCCCCATCCCCACTGAAAACCCCCTCAAAACCCCACAAATCACAAATGTTAATATATTTATGAAAGCTAAAGTAAATAAGAAATAATAACTTTAATGAATTCTTGAGGAAAGCCTCAAGTGACCCATAAAATTAAGAAGAAAAATTATTCAAACTATTTAATTATATTATAGTAATATGAATTTTAAACATTTAAAAAAAACATATAATTATATAGGAAACAAAAGACAACATTAATTTATAAATTTGTAAAACAGAAAATTGATTTATTGATTATCTTTCCTAAAACTATTAAAGATTCAATAATCTTTAAAAAAATACATAAATATCAATTAAGAAACAACACAAAAATAATTAAATGTTCATATCAATTGTTTAATTACCAAAATAAATTTAAACAGAATTGCAGAATAAAAAATCAAGCTTAAAATTATTCTTGTTTTACTTCCCTGCATCCCTTCCCTGTCTCTATCCCAAATTCTTGATCTTGTCCTAACTTCCTTGTCACCTCCTTTTCTCATCCTCCATGGCAAGAAGGTGTTGCAGACGGTCTCCTTGGGGAAGAAGATCACTTTTCCAATGTTTTACCCCTTTCCTTACCCTGTGGTGGGATTTTACTTTGGTGTCTGGGTCTTGGGATGGTTTTAGGTTCTTCCCCGGTACTTTCCCTAGGTTGTTTGGGTTATTTAGGTTTTTCCCATGAATTTCCCTATTTTTTCCATTTTTTTAGGTGTCTTCTTGACATTTGCCCTTGGAGGATATTCAACTGTAGAATTTTGGGTTTGAGGAAATGTGGCTTCATGAGTAGTTTTTCACAACATTCTTTTGGTTTGGAAGGATACCACATGCTTTCTACTATGACTCTGCTCTTTGGGATTGATGTAGTGGGTCCAGCGAGATTTTAGTTTCTTTCATGGCCTACAAGGAGGGGCCTCTATTTTCTTTGTTGTTGTGTCCCTGTAGGACTTCCTTATATATTATCCTAAAGCTGTTTGTTGGTGGTGTTGAAGGTTGTCTGGGATTTTTGGCTGCTTCCTTTCTGTTTGGGATCTCTTGTCTATAGTTGGGCTTCCTTGTGACTCCTTCCTCTTGGGTTCCCGTGGAACTTTCTAGTTTATTTCCTTCAGTGTGATGTTTTGCTATTGCTACTTCCTCTACTGTGCTGGCATTTTTGGAGGCTTCCTTTTTAGTGCATGAGGACTCCATGGCTTGTGGAGCTCCTCTTAATGTTGATCCATTTTTGTACCACTTTTCAAGCTATTGATCTATTGCATGAGGATTTCGTGGCTTGTGGAATCCTTAATTTGATGTTCCACCTTTCAGGATCTCAAGGGATTCAGTTTTTTTTAGTTTGTGTGATCCTTTGCCATCCTTGGTTTATTCCCATCCTTATTTGGGTGAGATTTACAATTTTCTTTGTTCCTCTACTCCACCTGTTAGTGCAGGGTGGGTTTTCTTCTTCAGGCTGGTTTTTCCCTATGTGGGAAGTTGTTTTTTAATCGGTTTCTAGTTTCCCATGGGTGGTTTCTGGTTTTCCCACCCTTGGGATGTTTCAAATTTTAATTTTGGCTTATGTTTCTTTTTCTTGCCTATGGGAAGTTTCAAAATATTTTTTGGTGGGTTGGGCGGTTTGGCGCTTTTCTCTTTCTCCTCTCCCGCCTAGCAAGCTATTCAAAATTTACCGCGTGCATTTTTCCTTATTTATTTTTCGGGATGCTTTCCTACATTTATTCCTTAGTGCTCTCCTCAGATTCTTCTTGGTTATGTTCCTCTGTGATTTCCTCAATGCTTTCCTAATTTTATTCCTTTTGGATTCCCTCAATCCTATAATTTCTTGTCAAATTTTGATGTAATCATGTTTTGGGATCCTTGATAAAATCCCATTTTTAATTTAACTTACCAAAAAAAAACCTAATTAGAACCGATTAATACTGATTAAATAATAGAGAATAACTTGAAAATTTTCTTCCTCTTCAAATAGAGAATAATTGATCCTTTATTCTTTGCATCTCTAAACTCCTTGGCTTTATTAATTTTGTCTGCAATCTTAGCTTGTAATAAGGCTTCTTTTTTCTCCATCACGTCAAGGCTCTCCCTTAGCTTGTCCAGGCTCGAAATAAGAATAGGTATCGCTGCTTTTTTGGGTTTTCTAGATGAGTTCGCCATAATTATATCTATTTTTCAGTAAGAGTGGATGAAGGTCTTCACTCAATTATTATTCTAGTCTTTTCTAATGGTAAAGTGATATGAATCTATGGGCCTTCCAAATATGAGTGCCTAAGAGAGGACGTTCAAACAGAGAATGTTGTATGCAAGCACTGAGAAATGGACTAACTCTAGTTCCAATGGCTCCATATTAATATTATCTTCCACTTATTTCTATAAAGGTCCACCTAGCTGACGCACATTTATTTTCATAATGTTTTAAAGCAATGAGTTTATTTTGGAAATTAGGATATGAGAAAACACGAATATTGGAACCATACTTAAATACGTTTTCTTTTTCTAAAAGATTTTTAAAGGATGGATAAATTGGTTACTATTGTTCTAGGGGATAGAGCAACAATTTAAGCTTCATTTTTAGGAGGTTCAAGGTTCAAACCGTGGCGTGGGTGAGTGTGTGAGAGGGTGAGTGTGTTCATATAAAAAAATTGGTTACTATTTTTGTCACAGCATTAAATTGGTAAAAGTATTGGGCTTTCAAAAAAAATTTGATTGTGTGGTTCAAGTTGTAATTAGGAACACATTGGTTTTGCAATTTTTATGAAATTTTAACCATTTAAATTATATTATCATTTTATATTTTAGCATTAAGTTATAAAATAAAAATATATATATTTTCTCTTTATATTTATTTGTCTTTATCCTTACTTGTACATTGGTTCTGTTAGAGATATAATATTATTTTTGACAAGTGCATTATATTATATGATATTGGTGTAAATTGATACCACTTGAATTTTTTGAATAGAATATAAGGATTTTTTTACATCCATGAGACAAAAGACATCCTTCAGAACAAGAACCTTAGAAACAACAATCTTTGCAAACCTTTAAATATATATTAAACTTTTTACATTTTGGAAAATTAATAATTTATTGATTTCTCCTTCACAAACAACTCTTATAATGAATCCACTTCTTGAGGATCCTTATAGCTAGATGGTTCACATTCAAAATAAAAAATGGTATTTTATCTCAATTACCCACAATGTACTACTCTTTATAGCCTATTTTATGACTATTTCTCATTAAACTACTCTTTATAGCCTATTTTATGACTATATTGATTTGAGTTTATCCTTACCTAGTACCCATGATGTACAAAAAGTAATTATTCTTTCCACCTATTGCATATGCCTATTTCACAACTATATTTATTTGAGTTAGTCTTCATTTGGGCCATGAGCATTTATGTCATCCAATTGGTGTTTTCTCCCATGTAGGCCTTCATGTGTTGATTGTACATAGGATTAAATGAAACAAGAAGATGTTCTTTGTTTCTTCCTTATTCCATTCCCACATAGCCATTTTAAATTTTTCATAACAAGTACTTTTATTTCTTTGCTAATAATGGGATATTTATCCAAATGCATATTCCATTTCTTCATCTACTTGTTGTTTGTTTTCATTCATGCTTTCTTTCATTTGTTTGCATCCTCTCCTATTAGAAATGTATATCATATATTTCCATCCATATGTACAATGTTTCTAAGATATAGTAAAACACAAACCATAACAACCAACTACATTCGAAATATACATAATATTTGTTTACATGATGTATCCATAACCATCCAACCAGATATTAGAGAAAGTAGAGAAAATCCACCCAAAATTGAAGCAGAAGCCATCAAAAACACCCACACAGTTTATCCGAGTGTTACACCCTTTTCTTTCATTGATCTACAAGCTTACCGTAATGTTAAAGTTCATGGGTTTTATTTAAGAGACCCAATTTCAAACCCCACTTTGTACAAGGGGATTGGGACCCCTAATAAAAATCCATGTAAACTTAAATTTTAAAGGTTCAAGGTGTAGATCAATTGGTTCGACCAAACTACATAAGGGGGGTGGAGGTCCAAGGTTCAAATATAGGATGTCATTGGACTGAACACTTGTCCTTGTCTTGGTGATTTTATTGGCCAACAATAAAATCACCTCTACCACAGAACAAAGGCATGCAATAGAAAAATAACCTTAAAAACCAAAGGCCCAAGCCACCAGAAACAAATTAAAAATAGGAACCAGAAGAATACCATGATAGCGTGCACCTCTTGGAGAAACCACCCAACTAGATATTGGGAAAAGTAGAGAAAAACACCCATAATTGAAGCAAAAGCCATGAAAAACACCTAGGTGAATCAGAACCGAAAGTAGAAGCATGAATCATGTGATAATTTCACTCTACAATATCACTTCTAGGATAAAAACCAATTGGGGATGAGCCCCATCCGCATCAAAAATCATCCTCAAACCCCACAAACTAGGATTATCTAAGGGAAAAATTCAATCCCTAAATCCAGATGAATGACTTCCAAAGTACACAGGGATGAAACACGAATACTCACCTCTACCATAGGATAGGCTAGGACCAGACCACCAACCTTACAATGAAGGCTCAGGAAACAAACACCCTTGCCATTGTAAAGAGGCCTATTAGAACAACATCCAAAGCAAAAACTAGATATTTACCACACCATCTAAGACACATAGTTCCTGAAGCTCACCCAACTACCGGTTGGGAAAATAGAGAATGAAAACATTCTCCTCCATCTCAAAAACCTTAAGCCTATGAAACATCACAAAAATATCCATCTAAAAATATCACAGGAGAGAATTAAAATTGAATATAAGTAGTTAAATATAGGATTTATAGATCCTTTCAAATATATATTTTTCTTATTAAAATTCTTGAAGAATAGTAAGGATTTGGAAGTAAAATAAACAAATTGTATTTACAATTACAAGGTTTAGTTGAATCTAAAAATACATAATCCAAATTAAGGTGCCCCATGAGGGAAACAAATCTAAGTGTAAGAACATAAATATAGTCATAAAACATCCAATAATGGAAGAAAAAAAAAACAACAATGCTATTTCATTTTGCTTGCATATGAGTCAACTAAGGAAAACATTGACTTTATCTTAAGGTGGCTCCCTAATTTTAGCATGTCCTTATTGTATATATGTACATATTTATATACTTTAGAATATCATCTACAAATAGATTGTTTGATTTTATCATAGCAAGAATGGATTTCAATCCCACCACTATTGACTTTTGTTCTCCTTAACCTATTATTTAATAAGAACCAACAGACTATCATGAGCATGCAACTCGTCTAAATTCTAATAAATATCAACAAGAGTGCAACCACTAAAATGATTTATTTACATAACACTAAAACCTATAAAATTATATTATCATAAATCCTAGTATTTCCAATGATTAATATTAAATAATATTCATGAAACCACACCTTATAGCACCTATTTGATATAAATATAAACAAATCCGATTTAAAGGACCTGATATTACATTAATTATTTTCTACTAGTCGTGCAAGAGAAATATCTATGATAGTTTTAATTTGAACATGTATGAAAAATATATTTTAATTTGTAAAAAATAAATATTTAGGTCAAAATATAGAGATACAAATTTATAATGCTACTCTCTACTCTTGGGACTCCAGTTATCATTAAGTCTTTGTGATAACGAAAAATATTGTAGAAAGTATGCATAGGACATCTTAATTAAGTAGAGTAAAAATATTGTGGTCATTCAACTACATATAATCTTTTAAAAAATTGCAAGTCAACATTCAAGATAACATCAACCAATGTTACCACAAGAAGGAGTCAATTATTACCATATTAGTTATAGTATATATCTTTTGAAATAATTATTTGTATTATTATAGTATTTTGAATGTTTGTTGTTCTTCAATTATTAAGCTTAAACAAATAAGACAAATGTATTTATAAAATTATATATTTTACTTCAAAATAGTCATTATGATAAAAATATTCCCCTCACATTATATTTTATATTATTAAACATTTTGTAACCTAGGTTTCATAGTTGTTAAGTTGTTTCATAAGTTCTATGAAAGAAACCTAGGTTTCATAGTTGTTAAGTTGTTTCATAAGTTCTATGAAAGAGAACAAGGTGGTATTCTTAGTGTTGATATTATTCTCTCAAATAAGGCCTTTTAGCAAGAAGCAAAATCCTCTAAAAAATATAGGTGAATTCTACATTAAAAAGGGTGTCCCACTTTAGTTAGTGTATGGATGAGAATCAGTGTTGACAATAATAGTCAAGATATGGTTTCTAGTCAAGTGCTCTAAGATGACACAAGCTAGATAAAATTCTTTCTATGAGGAATGTTATAGAGCACAGAGGATGGTTCTCTTTCCTTTCATTTTTGGTAACACTCTTTACACAAGTTTTTTTCCTCCCTTATTTTAACGTTTTTGTTTTGATGTACCAGGAAAGGAGTTTGTAGCACAATAGCATTCATTGACCTAATTGCAAACACCATCTTGTACTTCATGAAGGAGTACAACATTGAAAAATATAATGATGACATACGTAGTAGATATTGTCAATGGCATAACCAATCTATCTACCCTCATCAAAGCATTCATTTTGACTTATACTTTAGATATTTTTATTGTTGTCATCAACTATATTCTATCATTAATTAAGCATAAGAATGATAATATAATTTAAGATTATTAATTTTATTTTATGATAATAGTGGTATATATATATATATATATATATATATATATATATATATATATATATATATATATTTGACATTTGTAGATAATTATTTTCATATTTAACACCATCATTATCTTATTTTCCTTCCCTCCATTTAATATCCTAGCAGGAACCCGCCTCACCCTTCCAAAGAATAGTTTACAATGGTAAAATAGGCTTTATTACATAAGTGGGATTTGACAGAGAGGACTGCCATCCATATGACTCCATATTTCTTAGATTACATAAACATAAACAAAGAACTTAATGTATATATTTTTTATAATTAACACTATATCTTTTAAGTGACTTATAAAAGCTCATATTGTTACCTATCTTCTTATCTATATAATACCAACATAACACAAAATTATGTAATCATGTAACCAAAACTAAAATATATCATGGTGGGGACAATATAGTGGTAAGGGATTTGTCCTCTCTTTGGGAGGTCCAATTTTCAAACCATAGCATGTGTAATTTCATGTGGTTTGAGCTTTGGGTCTTGTGTACATCATGGGTAATCCTACATTCAAGCATTATGGTGTAAAAGCATTATGGTGTAAGTCGTGTGTGTTAAAAAAAAACTAAAATATTTCAACGCACTACTTGCAAATGAAAATACAATGAAAATCTAAATATAAATTAAAAAATAGTTGAGTAATATTTTGTTTTTACTAGACAAAACATGTTGTATACACATGTTCTCAAACCTTGGCATGTCTCAAATCTCTCCTTTAAAGCTTGATAATTTATAAACAAATTCAATTCTCATATTAATTGAATTGTTATAGTTAGTTGCCTACATCTTTTTACCTAAAAAGTTTGAATTCTTGTTTTTTATTTTATAAATATTTTTTCAAGTTTCTTTGTAAATATATACAATTCAAATATTAACATCATTTTTCTTGATATTTTTTATTTTTATTTTATGAATCTTCTTTATTTTTTTAAATATAAATATTATCCTTCTTTTTTTGACATTTTTTTACAGCTGTCTTAGAAGATCAAGATTGTTAATTTTCTTCTTAAAGCATAAAATATTCAAATAATATAAAATAACTATAAATTATATTTTTACCTGCATGTTTAAAATTATTCAACTATTTTATATATAAATGTTATAAATATATACTACTTATTTAATTTTTTAAAGCTAAAACTAATTTTAATACAAATGTTAATATATTTATAAAATAAAAAAATAATAATAATACCTTAAATGAATTCTTGAAAAGGCTTAAAGTGACCTAAAATTTTGAGAAGAAAGATTATTCAAACTATAGATTTTAAACAACTTTTAAAAAGCATATAATTATAAAAGAAACAAAAGAGCACATTAATTTATAAATTTTAAAAACACAAAATAGATTTATTGATTATCTTTCCTAAAACTATTAAAGCTTCAATCATCCTTAAAAACACATATATATCAATTAAAAAACCAACAAAAAATATAATTAAATGATCATATCAATTATGTAATTACCAAAATAAATTTAAACAAAGTTGTAGAATAAAAAACTCAAGCTTAAAATTCTCATTAAAAAAACACTTAATTAAAACCGATTAACATTGGTTAAAGACATCGAGACGAAGGTGAACAAATGTTCTCCTATTTTATACCTGCGAAGACAGATGTCAGTGTAGTTATTCAAATGACATTCTTGCCCATGGGCTATTTTGCAGTGCCTTACCATCCTTTGTCGCTGGTGTTCACCTCCACGGTGTTTTCATCTTCCATTCACTTGAAGGCTCCTCAAATTCTCAAGTCCCCATCATGATTCTCCTTTGTTTAACTGCAATGCACCACGACTGCTAGAACCTGCACAGTGGAACACAACAGAACACAAGCGTTCTTAAATACGCAATTCACAATAATAAACTTTGCAAGAGTTAATGGATAATTTTTTTTTTTTTTATTTGCTGGTATTACATCCAGTTGAGACATTTCTTTCCCCCTTTCACCAACCCTATCGAAACAAAAACAAACAATTTGTAAACGTGGTTGCACAAGAGGCAACCGGTTGGCCTTTGACCTCCACGATGGTTCAGTTTGTGGGTATTGTCGGATGCTGGGTTTTGGCTTTTTTTTTTCTTTTTTTAAAGGTTTAATGTTCAAACCATGACATGTGTAATTTTATGTGGTTTGAGCTTTGAGTTTTATGTACATTATGAGTAATCTAGCACTCAAGCATTAGGGTGTAAGTCATATGCATTTAAAAAAATTAAAAAATTTCAACTAACTATTTGCAAATTAAAATACAATAAAAATCTAAATATAAATTAAAAAATATTGAAGTAATATTTTGTTTTTATTAAAGAAAACAGGTTGTATACATGTCCCAAACCTTTGTCATATTGCAACTTTTTCCTTTAAAGCTTGAGAATTTATAAACAAATTTAATTTTCATCTTAATTTAATTGTTATAGACTTATATAGTTAGTTGTCTACATCTTTTTGCCTAAAAAGTTTGAATTCTTGATTTTTATTTTATGAATATTTGTTTCTTTATAAATATAAACAATTTTAAAATTAACATTTTTTTTCTTGATATTTTTTAATTTCAATTTTTTTTAATATAAATATTATTTTTCTTTTTAACATTTTCCTACAATTACTTTAAAGGATTTAGATTGTTAATTTTCTTCTTAAAATATAAAATATTCAAATAATATAAAATAACTATAGATTATATTTTTACTTATATATTTAAAATTTTAAATTCAACTATTTCATATATATAAATATTATAAATATGCACCACTTATCTAATATTTTAAAGTCAAACCAAATTTTAATACAAATGTTAATATATTTATGAAAGCTAGAATAAATAAAAAATAGCAACTTAGGTGAATTCTTGAAAAAGGCCTCTAGTGACCCAAGATTATTCAAAGTATATTATATATATTGCAGTAATGTATATTTTAAACATCTTTAAAAGCATATTATTATAAAAGCAAAAAAAGACCACATTAATTTATAAATTTTAAAAAGAGAAAATAGATTTTTTTTTTTAAACGGTTAAAGCTTCAATAATGTTTAAAAAAACAAATATCAATTAAAAACCAACACATAAATAATTAAATTATCATATCAATTATTTAATTACTAAATTAAATTTAAACAAAGTTGAGAAAATAGATTATCTTTCCTAAAACTCTTAAAGATTCAATCATCCTTAAAAAAAATGCATAAATATCAATTAAAAAAACCAACACATAAATAATTAAATCATCATATCAATTATTTAATTATAAAAAAAAATTAAACCAATGGTGGTGAGTGTGGAATTTTCCCCATGTGTGGTTTCCATTGGCTGTTTTCCCTCATGGGCCCCATGTTAATTCTAGGGTCCATTATTCGCTCCTCCCGTACTGCCTAGTCTCATAATTTCTCAAATAAAAAATTATTAAAAATTAACTTGAGCAACACTGCGAGAGTCTTGAGCCATTATCCCACATTTATCCCACAATGGCCCTCATGGTGGTATATAAAGCACAACACCCACATAGAGCTTTGCAAATCGAGAAGCAGACTTTTGGGTTAAATGCCCAAGTGGAAGCATGTGAACCATGACCCAACCCCTCAAACGAGCGAATCATGGCCCAACAATATGCTCCATCCTCTCCCATGGGAGCATCGCTCAATGGTGGTGAGTGTGGAATTTTCCCCATGTGTGGTTTCCATTGGTTGTTTTCCCTCATGGGCCCCATGTTAATTCTAGGGTCCATTATTCGCTCCTCCCATACTGCCTAGTCTCATAATTTCTCAAATAAAAAATTATTAAAAAATTAACTTGAGCAATGTTGTGAGAGTCTTGAGCCATTATCCCATATTTATTCCATAATGGCCCTCATGGTGGTATATAAAGCACAACACCCACATAGAGCTTTGCAAATTGGGAAGCAGAATTTTGGGTTAAATGCCCAAGTGGATGCACGTGAACCATGACCCAGCCCCTCAAACGAGTGAATCATGGCCCAACAATATGCTCCATCCTCTCCCGTGGGAGCATCGCTCAATGGTGGTGAGTGTGGAATTTTCCCCATGTGTGGTTTCCATTGGTTGTTTTCCCTCATGGGCCCCATGTTAATTCTAGGGTCCATTATTCGCTCCTCCCGTACTGCCTAGTCTCATAATTTCTCAAATAAAAAATTATTAAAAATTAACTTGAGCAACGCTATGAGAGTCTTGAGCCATTATCCCACATTTATCCCATAATGGCCCTCATGGTGGTATATAAAGCACAACACCCACATAGAGCTTTGCAAATCGAGAAGCAGGCTTTTGGGTTAAATGCCCAAGTGGAAGCACGTGAACCATGACCCAACCCCTCAAACGAGTGAATCATGGCCCAACAATATGCTCCATCCTCTCCCATGGGAGCATCGCTCAATGGTGGTGAGTGTGGAATTTTCCCCATGTGTGGTTTCCATTGGTTGTTTTCCCTCATGGGCCCCAAGTTAATTCTAGGGTCCATTATTCGCTCCTCCCGTACTACCTAGTCTCATAATTTCTCAAATAAAAAATTATTAAAAATTAACTTGAGCAACGTTGTGAGAGTCTTGAGCCATTATCCCATATTTATCCCATAATGGCCCTCATGGTGGTATATAAAGCACAACACCCACATAGAGCTTTGCAAATCGGGAAGCAGGATTTTGGGTTAAATGCCCAAGTGGAAGCACGTGAACCATGACCCAACCCCTCAAACGAGTGAATCATGGCCCAACAATATGCTCCATCCTCTCCCATGGGAGCATCGCTCAATGGTGGTGAGTGTGGAATTTTCCCCATGTGTGGTTTCCATTGGTTATTTTCCCTCATGGGCCCCAAGTTAATTCTAGGGTCCATTATTCACTCCTCCCTACTACCTAGTCTCATAATTTCTCAAATAAAAAATTATTAAAAAATTAACTTGAGCAACGCTACGAGAGTCTTGAGCCATTATCCCACATTTATCCCATAATGGCCCTCATGGTGGTATATAAAGCACAACACCCACATAGAGCTTTGCAAATCGAGAAGCAAGATTTTGGGTTAAATGCCCAAGTGGAAGCACGTGAACCATGACCCAGCCCCTCAAACGAGTGAATCATGGCCCAACAATATGCTCCATCCTCTCCCATGGGAGCATCGCTCAATGGTGGTGAGTGTGGAATTTTCCCCATGTGTGGTTTCCATTGGCTGTTTTCCCTCATGGGCCCCATGTTAATTCTAGGGTCCATTATTCGCTCCTCCCATACTACCTAGTCTCATAATTTCTCAAATAAAAAATTATTAAAAATTAACTTGAGCAACGCTACGAGAGTCTTGAGCCATTATCCCACATTTATCCCATAATGGCCCTCATGGTGGTATATAAAGCACAACACCCACATAGAGCTTTGCAAATTGAGAAGTAGGATTTTGGGTGAAATGCCCAAGTGGATGCACATGAACCATGACCCAACCCCTCAAACGAGCGAATCATGGCCCAACAATATGCTCCATCCTCTCCCGTGGGAGCATCGCTCAATGGTGGTGAGTGTGGAATTTTCCCCATGTGTGGTTTCCATTGGCTATTTTCCCTCATGGGCCCCAAGTTAATTCTAGGGTCCATTATTCGCTCCTCCCATACTACCCAGTCTCATAATTTCTCAAATAAAAAATTATTAAAAAAATAACTTGAGCAACGCTATGAGAGTCTTGAGCCATTATCCCACATTTATCCCACAATGGCCCTCATGGTGGTATATAAAGCACAACACCCACATAGAGCTTTACAAAATCGGGAAGCAGGATTTTGGGTTAAATGCCCAAGTGGAAGCACGTGAACCATGACCCAACCCCTCAAACGAGCGAATCATGGCCCAACAATATGCTCCATCCTCTCCCATGGGAGCATCGCTCAATGGTGGTGAGTGTGGAATTTTCCCCATGTGTGGTTTCCATTGGTTATTTTCCCTCATGGGCCCCAAGTTAATTCTAGGGTCCATTATTCGCTCCTCATACTACCTAGTCTCATAATTTCTCAAATAAAAAATTATTAAAAAATTAACTTGAGCAACGCTACGAGAGTCTTGAGCCATTATCCCACATTTATCCCATAATGGCCCTCATGGTGGTATATAAAGCACAACACCCACATAGAGCTTTGCAAATCAGGAAGCAGGATTTTGGGTTAAATGCCCAAGTGGAAGCACGTGAACCATGACCCAACCCCTCAAACGAGCGAATCATGGCCCAACAATATGCTCCATCCTCTCCCATGGGAGCATCGCTCAATGGTGGTGAGTGTGGAATTTTCCCCATGTGTGGTTTCCATTGGTTTTTTCCCTCATGGGCCCCAAGTTAATTCTAGGGTCCATTATTCGCTCCTCCCATACTACCCAATCTCATAATTTATCAAATAAAAAATTATTAAAAATTAACTTGAGCAACGTCACGAGAGTCTTGAGCCATTATCCCACATTTATCCCATAATGGCCCTCATGGTGGTATATAAAGCACAACACCCACATAGAGCTTTGCAAATCGGGAAGTAGGATTTTGGGTTAAATGCCCAAGTGGAAGCACGTGAACCATGACCCAACCCCTCAAACGAGTGAATCATGGCCCAACAATATGCTCCATCCTCTCCCATGGGAGCATCGCTCAATGGTGGTGAGTGTGGAATTTTCCCCATGTGTGGTTTCCATTGGTTATTTTCCCTCATGGGCCCCATGTTAATTCTAGGGTCCATTATTCGCTCCTCCCTACTACCCAATCTCATAATTTATCAAATAAAAAATTATTAAAAATTAACTTGAGCAACGCTGTGAGAGTCTTGAGCCATTATCCCATATTTATCCCATAATGGCCCTCATGGTGGTATATAAAGCACAACACCCACATAGAGCTTTGCAAATCGAGAAGCAGGATTTTGGGTTAAATGCCCAAGTGGAAGCACGTGAACCATGACCCAACCCCTCAAACGAGCGAATCATGGCCCAACAATATGCTCCATCCTCTCCCATGGGAGCATCGCTCAATGGTGGTGAGTGTGGAATTTTCCCCATGTGTGGTTTCCATTGGTTATTTTCCCTCATGGGCCCCAAGTTAATTCTAGGGTCCATTATTCGCTCCTCCCATACTACCTAGTCTCATAATTTCTCAAATAAAAAATTATTAAAAAATTAACTTGAGCAACACTACGAGAGTCTTGAGCCATTATCCCACATTTATCCCATAATGGCCCTCATGGTGGTATATAAAGCACAACACCCACATAGAGCTTTGCAAATTGGGAAGCAGGATTTTGGGTGAAATGCCCAAGTGGAAGCACGTGAACCATGACCCAGACCCTCAAACGAGCGAATCATGGCCCAACAATATGCTCCATCCTCTCCCATGGGAGCATCGCTCAATGGTGGTGAGTGTGGAATTTTCCCCATGTGTGGTTTCCATTGGTTATTTTCCCTCATGGGCCCCAAGTTAATTCTAGGGTCCATTATTCGCTCCTCCCATACTACCCAGTCTCATAATTTATCAAATAAAAAATTATTAAAAAATTAACTTGAGCAACGTTGCGAGAGTCTTGAGCCATTATCCCACATTTATCCCACAATGGCCCTCATGGTGGTATATAAAGCACAACACCCACATAGAGCTTTGCAAATCGGGAAGCAGGATTTTGGGTTAAATTCCCAAGTGGAAGCACGTGAACCATGACCCAACCCCTCAAACGAGTGAATCATGGCCCAACAATATGCTCCATCCTCTCCCATGGGAGCATCGCTCAATGGTGGTGAGTGTGGAATTTTCCCCATGTGTGGTTTCCATTGGTTATTTTCCCTCATGGGCCCCAAGTTAATTCTAGGGTCCATTATTCGCTCCTCCCATACTACCTAGTCTCATAATTTATCAAATAAAAAATTATTAAAAAATTAACTTGAGCAACGTTTTGAGAGTCTTGAGCCATTATCCCACATTTATCCCACAATGGCCCTCATGGTGGTATATAAAGCACAACACCCACATAGAGCTTTGCAAATAGGAAGCAAGCTTTTGGGTTAAATGCCCAAGTGGAAGCACGTGAACCATGACCCAACCCCTCAAACGAGTGAATCATGGCCCAACAATATGCTCCATCCTCTCCCATGGGAGCATCGCTCAATGGTGGTGAGTGTGGAATTTTCCCCATGTGTGGTTTCCATTGGTTATTTTCCCTCATGGGCCCCAAGTTAATTCTAGGGTCCATTATTCGCTCCTCTCCTACTACCTAGTCTCATAATTTATCAAATAAAAAATTATTAAAAAATTAACTTGAGCAACGTTACGAGAGTCTTGAGCCATTATCCCACATTTATCCCATAATGGCCCTCATGGTGGTATATAAAGCACAACACCCACATAGAGCTTTGCAAATCGGGGAAGGAGGATTTTGGGTTAAATGCCCAAGTGGATGCACGTGAACCATGACCCACCCCTCAAACGAGCGAATCATGGCCCAACAATATGCTCCATCCTCTCCCATGGGAGCATCGCTCAATGGTGGTGAGTGTGGAATTTTCCCCATGTGTGGTTTCCATTGGTTATTTTCCCTCATGGGCCCCAAGTTAATTCTAGGGTCCATTATTCGCTCCTCCCATACTACCTAGTCTCATAATTTATCAAATAAAAAATTATTAAAAAATTAACTTGAGCAACGCTGCAAGAGTCTTGAGCCATTATCCCACATTTATCCCATAATGGCCCTCATGGTGGTATATAAAGCACAACACCCACATAGAGCTTTGCAAATCAGGAAGCAAGATTTTGGGTTAAATGCCCAAGTGGAAGCATGTGAACCATGACCCAACCCCTCAAACGAGTGAATCATGGCCCAACAATATGCTCCATCCTCTCCCATGGGAGCATCGCTCAATGGTGGTGAGTGTGGAATTTTCCCCATGTGTGGTTTCCATTGGCTATTTTCCCTCATGGGCCCCAAGTTAATTCTAGGGTCCATTATTCGCTCCTCCCATACTACCCAGTCTCATAATTTCTCAAATAAAAAATTATTAAAAATTAACTTGAGCAACGCTACGAGAGTCTTGAGCCATTATCCCACATTTATCCCACAATGGCCCTCATGGTGGTATATAAAGCACAACACCCACATAGAGCTTTGCAAATGGGAAGCAGGATTTTGGGTTAAATGCCCAAGTGGAAGCACGTGAACCATGACCCAACCCCTCAAACGAGTGAATCATGGCCCAACAATATGCTCCATCCTCTCCCATGGGAGCATCGCTCAATGGTGGTGAGTGTGGAATTTTCCCCATGTGTGGTTTCCATTGGTTATTTTCCCTCATGGGCCCCAAGTTAATTCTAGGGTCCATTATTCGCTCCTCCCTACTTCCCAGTCTCATAATTTATCAAATAAAAAATTATTAAAAAATTAACTTGAGCAACGCTGCGAGAGTCTTGAGCCATTATCCCACATTTATCCCACAATGGCCCTCATGGTGGTATATAAAGCACAACACCCACATAGAGCTTTGCAAATTGAGAAGCAGGATTTTGGGTTAAATGCCCAAGTGGATGCACGTGAACCATGACCCAACCCCTCAAACGAGCGAATCATGGCCCAACAATATGCTCCATCCTCTCCCATGGGAGCATCGCTCAATGGTGGTGAGTGTGGAATTTTCCCCATGTGTGGTTTCCATTGGCTATTTTCCCTCATGGGCCCCAAGTTAATTCTAGGGTCCATTATTCGCTCCTCCCTATTGCCTAGTCTCATAATTTATCAAATAAAAAATTATTAAAAATTAACTTGAGCAACGTTACGAGAGTCTTGAGCCATTATCCCACATTTATCCCACAATGGCCCTCATGGTGGTATATAAAGCACAACACCCACATAGAGCTTTGCAAATCGGGAAGCAGGATTTTGGGTTAAATGCCCAAGTGGATGCATGTGAACCATGACCCAGCCCCTCAAACGAGCGAATCATGGCCCAACAATATGCTCCATCCTCTCCCATGGGAGCATCGCTCAATGGTGGTGAGTGTGGAATTTTCTCCATGTGTGGTTTCCATTGGTTATTTTCCCTCATGGGCCCCAAGTTAATTCTAGGGTCCATTATTCGCTCCTCCCATACTGCCCAGTCTCATAATTTATCAAATAAAAAATTATTAAAAATTAACTTGAGCAACGTTACGAGAGTCTTGAGCCATTATCCCATATTTATTCCACAATGGCCCTCATGGTGGTATATAAAGCACAACACCCACATAGAGCTTTGCAAATCGGGAAGTAGGATTTTGGGTTAAATGCCCAAGTGGAAGCATGTGAACCATGACCCAACCCCTCAAACGAGCGAATCATGGCCCAACAATATGCTCCATCCTCTCCCATGGGAGCATCGCTCAATGGTGGTGAGTGTGGAATTTTCTCCATGTGTGGTTTCCATTGGCTATTTTCCCTCATGGGCCCCAAGTTAATTCTAGGGTCCATTATTCGCTCCTCCCATACTACCCAATCTCATAATTTATCAAATAAAAAATTATTAAAAAATTAACTTGAGCAACGCTGCGAGAGTCTTGAGCCATTATCCCACATTTATTCCACAATGGCCCTCATGGTGGTATATAAAGCACAACACCCACATAGAGCTTTGCAAATCGAGAAGCAAAATTTTGGGTTAAATGCCCAAGTGGATGCACGTGAACCATGACCCAACCCCTCAAACGAGCGAATCATGGCCCAACAATATGCTCCATCCTCTCCCATGGGAGCATCGCTCAATGGTGGTGAGTGTGGAATTTTCCCCATGTGTGGTTTCCATTGGCTATTTTCCCTCATGGGCCCCAAGTTAATTCTAGGGTCCATTATTCGCTCCTCCCATACTACCTAGTCTCATAATTTCTCAAATAAAAAATTATTAAAAATTAACTTGAGCAACGCTACGAGAGTCTTGAGCCATTATCCCACATTTATCCCACAATGGCCCTCATGGTGGTATATAAAGCACAACACCCACATAGAGCTTTGCAAATTGGGAAGTAAGATTTTGGGTTAAATGCCCAAGTGGAAGCACGTGAACCATGACCCAACCCCTCAAACGAGTGAATCATGGCCCAACAATATGCTCCATCCTCTCCCATGGGAGCATCGCTCAATGGTGGTGAGTGTGGAATTTTCCCCATGTGTGGTTTCCATTGGTTATTTTCCCTCATGGGCCCCAAGTTAATTCTAGGGTCCATTATTCGCTCCTCCCATACTACCTAGTCTCATAATTTATCAAATAAAAAATTATTAAAAATTAACTTGAGCAACGTTGCGAGAGTCTTGAGCCATTATCCCACATTTATTCCATAATGGCCCTCATGGTGGTATATAAAGCACAACACCCACATAGAGCTTTGCAAATCGGGAAGCAGGATTTTGGGTTAAATGCCCAAGTGGATGCACACGAACCATGACCCAACCCCTCAAACGAGTGAATCATGGCCCAACAATATGCTCCATCCTCTCCCATGGGAGCATCGCTCAATGGTGGTGAGTGTGGAATTTTCCCCATGTGTGGTTTCCATTGGTTATTTTCCCTCATGGGCCCCAAGTTAATTCTAGGGTCCATTATTCACTCCTCCCATACTATCCAGTCTCATAATTTCTCAAATAAAAAATTATTAAAAAATAACTTGAGCAACGCTGCGAGAGTCTTGAGCCATTATCCCATATTTATCCCACAATGGCCCTCATGGTGGTATATAAAGCACAACACCCACATAGAGCTTTGCAAATCGGGAAGTAGGATTTTGGGTTAAATGCCCAAGTGGATGCACATGAACCATGACCCAACCCCTCAAACGAGCGAATCATGGCCCAACAATATGCTCCATCCTCTCCCATGGGAGCATCGCTCAATGGTGGTGAGTGTGGAATTTTCCCCATGTGTGGTTTCCATTGGTTGTTTTCCCTCATGGGCCCCAAGTTAATTCTAGGGTCCATTATTCGCTCCTCCCTACTACCTAGTCTCATAATTTATCAAATAAAAAATTATTAAAAATTAACTTGAGCAACGCTGCGAGAGTCTTGAGCCATTATCCCACATTTATTCCACAATGGCCCTCATGGTGGTATATAAAGCACAACACCCACATAGAGCTTTGCAAATCGAGAAGCAGGATTTTGGGTTAAATGCCCAAGTGGATGCACGTGAACCATGACCCAAGCCCCTCAAACGAGTGAATCATGGCCCAACAATATGCTCCATCCTCTCCCATGGGAGCATCGCTCAATGGTGGTGAGTGTGGAATTTTCCCCATGTGTGGTTTCCATTGGTTATTTTCCCTCATGGGCCCCAAGTTAATTCTAGGGTCCATTATTCGCTCCTCTCATACTACCTAGTCTCATAATTTATCAAATAAAAAATTATTAAAAATTAACTTGAGCAATGTTACGAGAGTCTTGAGCCATTATCCCACATTTATCCCATAATGGCCCTCATGGTGGTATATAAAGCACAACACCCACATAGAGCTTTGCAAATCGAGAAGCAGGATTTTGGGTTAAATGCCCAAGTGGAAGCACGTGAACCATGACCCAACCCCTCAAACGAGCGAATCATGGCCCAACAATATGCTCCATCCTCTCCCATGGGAGCATCGCTCAATGGTGGTGAGTGTGGAATTTTCCCCATGTGTGGTTTCCATTGGTTATTTTCCCTCATGGGCCCCAAGTTAATTCTAGGGTCCATTATTCGCTCCTCCCATACTACCTAATCTCATAATTTCTCAAATAAAAAATTATTAAAAAATTAACTTGAGCAACGCTGCGAGAGTCTTGAGCCATTATCCCACATTTATTCCACAATGGCCCTCATGGTGGTATATAAAGCACAACACCCACATAGAGCTTTGCAAATCGGGAAGCAGGATTTTGGGTTAAATGCCCAAGTGGATGCATGTGAACCATGACCCAACCCCTCAAACGAGTGAATCATGGCCCAACAATATGCTCCATCCTCTCCCATGGGAGCATCGCTCAATGGTGGTGAGTGTGGAATTTTCCTCCATGTGTGGTTTCCATTGGTTATTTTCCCTCATGGGCCCCAAGTTAATTCTAGGGTCCATTATTCGCTCCTCCCATACTACCCAATCTCATAATTTATCAAATAAAAAATTATTAAAAATTAACTTGAGCAACGCTGCGAGAGTCTTGAGCCATTATCCCATATTTATTCCACAATGGCCCTCATGGTGGTATATAAAGCACAACACCCACATAGAGCTTTGCAAATCGGGAAGCAGGATTTTGGGTTAAATGCCCAAGTGGATGCACGTGAAACATGACCCAACCCCTCAAACGAGCGAATCATGGCCCAACAATATGCTCCATCCTCTCCCATGGGAGCATCGCTCAATGGTGGTGAGTGTGGAATTTTCCCCATGTGTGGTTTCCATTGGTTATTTTCCTCATGGGCCCCAAGTTAATTCTAGGGTCCATTATTCGCTCCTCTCCTACTGCCTACTCTCATAATTTCTCAAATAAAAAATTATTAAAAAATTAACTTGAGCAACGCTATGAGAGTCTTGAGCCATTATCCCACATTTATTCCACAATGGCCCTCATGGTGGTATATAAAGCACAACACCCACATAGAGCTTTGCAAATCGGGAAGCAGAATTTTGGGTTAAATGCCCAAGTGGATGCACGTGAACCATGACCCAACCCCTCAAACGAGCGAATCATGGCCCAACAATATGCTCCATCCTCTCCCATGGGAGCATCGCTCAATGGTGGTGAGTGTGGAATTTTCCCCATGTGTGGTTTCCATTGGTTATTTTCCCTCATGGGCCCCAAGTTAATTCTAGGGTCCATTATTCGCTCCTCTCGTACTACCTAGTCTCATAATTTATCAAATAAAAAATTATTAAAAATTAACTTGAGCAACGCTGCGAGAGTCTTGAGCCATTATCCCACATTTATTCCATAATGGCCCTCATGGTGGTATATAAAGCACAACACCCACATAGAGCTTTGCAAATTGGGAAGCAGGATTTTGGGTTAAATGCCCAAGTGGATGCACGTGAACCATGACCCAACCCCTCAAACGAGTGAATCATGGCCCAACAATATGCTCCATCCTCTCCCATGGGAGCATCGCTCAATGGTGGTGAGTGTGGAATTTTCCCCATGTGTGGTTTCCATTGGTTATTTTCCCTCATGGGCCCCATGTTAATTCTAGGGTCCATTATTCGCTCCTCCCGTACTACCCAGTCTCATAATTTATCAAATAAAAAATTATTAAAAAATTTAACTTGAGCAACGCTACGAGAGTCTTGAGCCATTATCCCACATTTATCCCACAATGGCCCTCATGGTGGTATATAAAGCACAACACCCACATAGAGCTTTGCAAATTGAGAAGTAGGATTTTGGGTTAAATGCCCAAGTGGATGCACGTGAACCATGACCCAACCCCTCAAACGAGTGAATCATGGCCCAACAATATGCTCCATCCTCTCCCATGGGAGCATCGCTCAATGGTGGTGAGTGTGGAATTTTCCCCATGTGTGGTTTCCATTGGTTATTTTCCCTCATGGGCCCAAGTTAATTCTAGGGTCCATTATTCGCTCCTCCCTACTACCAGTCTCATAATTTCTCAAATAAAAAATTATTAAAAATTAACTTGAGCAACGCTGTAGGAGTCTTGAGCCATTATCCCACATTTATCCCACAATGGCCCTCATGGTGGTATATAAAGCACAACACCCACATAGAGCTTTGCAAATCGAGAAGCAAGATTTTGGGTTAAATGCCCAAGTGGATGCACATGAACCATGACCCAACCCCTCAAACGAGCGAATCATGGCCCAACAATATGCTCCATCCTCTCCCATGGGAGCATCGCTCAATGGTGGTGAGTGTGGAATTTTCCCCATGTGTGGTTTCCATTGGCTATTTTCCCTCATGGGCCCCAAGTTAATTCTAGGGTCCATTATTCGCTCCTCCCATACTACCTAGTCTCATAATTTCTCAAATAAAAAATTATTAAAAATTAACTTGAGCAACGTTGCGAGAGTCTTGAGCCATTATCCCACATTTATCCCACAATGGCCCTCATGGTGGTATATAAAGCACAACACCCACATAGAGCTTTGCAAATCGGGAAGCAGGATTTTGGGTTAAATGCCCAAGTGGATGCACGTGAACCATGACCCAACCCCTCAAACGAGTGAATCATGGCCCAACAATATGCTCCATCCTCTCCCGTGGGAGCATCGCTCAATGGTGGTGAGTGTGGAATTTTCCCCATGTGTGGTTTCCATTGGTTATTTTCCCTCATGGGCCCCAAGTTAATTCTAGGGTCCATTATTCACTCCTCCCATACTTCCTAGTCTCATAATTTATCAAATAAAAATTTATTAAAAATTAACTTGAGCAACACTGTGAGAGTCTTGAGCCATTATCCCATATTTATTCCACAATGGCCCTCATGGTGGTATATAAAGCACAACACCCACATAGAGCTTTGCAAATTGGGAAGTAGGCTTTTGGGTTAAATTCCCAAGTGGATGCACGTGAACCATGACCCAACCCCTCAAACGAGCGAATCATGGCCCAACAATATGCTCCATCCTCTCCCATGGGAGCATCGCTCAATGGTGGTGAGTGTGGAATTTTCCCCATGTGTGGTTTCCATTGGTTATTTTCCCTCATGGGCCCCAAGTTAATTCTAGGGTCCATTATTCGCTCCTCCCTACTACCCAGTCTCATAATTTATCAAATAAAAAATTATTAAAAATTAACTTGAGCAACGCTGCGAGAGTCTTGAGCCATTATCCCACATTTATCCCACAATGGCCCTCATGGTGGTATATAAAGCACAACACCCACATAGAGCTTTGCAAATCGAGAAGAATTTTGGGTGAAATGCCCAAGTGGAAGCACATGAACCATGACCCAACCCCTCAAACGAGCGAATCATGGCCCAACAATATGCTCCATCCTCTCCCGTGGGAGCATCGCTCAATGGTGGTGAGTGTGGAATTTTCCCCATGTGTGGTTTCCATTGGCTATTTTCCCTCATGGGCCCCAAGTTAATTCTAGGGTCCATTATTCGCTCCTCCCATACTACCAGTCTCATAATTTATCAAATAAAAAATTATTAAAAATTAACTTGAGCAACAATGCGAGAGTCTTGAGCCATTATCCCACATTTATTCCACAATGGCCCTCATGGTGGTATATAAAGCACAACACCCACATAGAGCTTTGCAAATTGGGAAGTAGGATTTTGGGTTAAATGCCCAAGTGGAAGCATGTGAACCATGACCCAGCCCCTCAAACGAGTGAATCATGGCCCAACAATATGCTCCATCCTCTCCCGTGGGAGCATCGCTCAATGGTGGTGAGTGTGGAATTTTCCTCCATGTGTGGTTTCCATTGGTTATTTTCCCTCATGGGCCCCAAGTTAATTCTAGGGTCCATTATTCGCTCCTCCCATACTACCAAGTCTCATAATTTCTCAAATAAAAAATTATTAAAAATTAACTTGAGCAACATTGCGAGAGTCTTGAGCCATTATCCCACATTTATCCCATAATGGCCCTCATGGTGGTATATAAAGCACAACACCCACATAGAGCTTTGCAAATCGGGAAGCAGGATTTTGGGTTAAATGCCCAAGTGGAAGCATGCGAACCATGACCCAACCCCTCAAACGAGCGAATCATGGCCCAACAATATGCTCCATCCTCTCCCATGGGAGCATCGCTCAATGGTGGTGAGTGTGGAATTTTCCCCATGTGTGGTTTCCATTGGTTATTTTCCCTCATGGGCCCCAAGTTAATTCTAGGGTCCATTATTCGCTCCTCCCTACTATCCAGTCTCATAATTTCTCAAATAAAAAAATTAATAAAAAATTAACTTGAGCAACGCTGCGAGAGTCTTGAGCCATTATCCCACATTTATTCCACAATGGCCCTCATGGTGGTATATAAAGCACAACACCCACATAGAGCTTTGCAAATCGAGAAGTAGGATTTTGGGTTAAATGCCCAAGTGGATGCACGTGAACCATGACCCAACCCCTCAAACGAGCGAATCATGGCCCAAAAATATGCTCCATCCTCTCCCATGGGAGCATCGCTCAATGGTGGTGAGTGTGGAATTTTCCCCATGTGTGGTTTCCATTGGTTATTTTCCCTCATGGGCCCCAAGTTAATTCTAGGGTCCATTATTCGCTCCTCTACTACTCCTAGTCTCATAATTTATCAAATAAAAAATTATTAAAAAATTAACTTGAGCAACGTTGCGAGAGTCTTGAGCCATTATCCCACATTTATCCCATAATGGCCCTCATGGTGGTATATAAAGCACAACACCCACATAGAGCTTTGCAAATCGAGAAGCAAGATTTTGGGTTAAATGCCCAAGTGGAAGCACGTGAACCATGACCCAACCCCTCAAACGAGTGAATCATGGCCCAACAATATGCTCCATCCTCTCCCATGGGAGCATCGCTCAATGGTGGTGAGTGTGGAATTTTCCCCATGTGTGGTTTCCATTGGTTATTTTCCCTCATGGGCCCCAAGTTAATTCTAGGGTCCATTATTCGCTCCTCCCATACTACCCAGTCTCATAATTTATCAAATAAAAAATTATTAAAAATTAACTTGAGCAACGCTGCGAGAGTCTTGAGCCATTATCCCACATTTATTCCACAATGGCCCTCATGGTGGTATATAAAGCACAACACCCACATAGAGCTTTGCAAATCGGGAAGCAAGATTTTGGGTTAAATGCCCAAGTGGATGCACGTGAACCATGACCCAACCCCTCAAACGAGTGAATCATGGCCCAACAATATGCTCCATCCTCTCCCATGGGAGCATCGCTCAATGGTGGTGAGTGTGGAATTTTCCCCATGTGTGGTTTCCATTGGTTGTTTTCCCTCATGGGCCCCAAGTTAATTCTAGGGTCCATTATTCGCTCCTCCCATACTACCTAGTCTCATAATTTATCAAATAAAAAATTATTAAAAATTAACTTGAGCAACGCTACGAGAGTCTTGAGCCATTATCCCACATTTATTCCACAATGGCCCTCATGGTGGTATATAAAGCACAACACCCACATAGAGCTTTGCAAATCGGGAAGCAGGATTTTGGGTTAAATGCCCAAGTGGAAGCACGTGAACCATGACCCAAGCCCCTCAAACGAGTGAATCATGGCCCAACAATATGCTCCATCCTCTCCCATGGGAGCATCGCTCAATGGTGGTGAGTGTGGAATTTTCCCCATGTGTGGTTTCCATTGGATGTTTTCCCTCATGGGCCCCATGTTAATTCTAGGGTCCATTATTCGCTCCTCCTGTACTACCCAGTCTCATAATTTATCAAATAAAAAATTATTAAAAATTAACTTGAGCAACGCTGCGAGAGTCTTGAGCCATTATCCCACATTTATTCCACAATGGCCCTCATGGTGGTATATAAAGCACAACACCCACATAGAGCTTTACAAATCGGGAAGTAGGATTTTGGGTTAAATGCCCAAGTGGATGCACGTGAACCATGACCCAACCCCTCAAACGAGCGAATCATGGCCCAACAATATGCTCCATCCTCTCCCATGGGAGCATCGCTCAATGGTGGTGAGTGTGGAATTTTCCCCATGTGTGGTTTCCATTGGTTATTTTCCCTCATGGGCCCCAAGTTAATTCTAGGGTCCATTATTCGCTCCTCCCTACTACCTAGTCTCATAATTTATCAAATAAAAAATTATTAAAAAATTAACTTGAGCAACGTTGAGAGTCTTGAGCCATTATCCCACATTTATTCCACAATGGCCCTCATGGTGGTATATAAAGCACAACACCCACATAGAGCTTTGCAAATCGGGAAGTAGGATTTTGGGTTAAATGCCCAAGTGGATGCATGTGAACCATGACCCAACCCCTCAAACGAGCGAATCATGGCCCAACAATATGCTCCATCCTCTCCCATGGGAGCATCGCTCAATGGTGGTGAGTGTGGAATTTTCCCCATGTGTGGTTTCCATTGGTTGTTTTCCCTCATGGGCCCCAAGTTAATTCTAGGGTCCATTATTCGCTCCTCCCATACTACCCAGTCTCATAATTTATCAAATAAAAAATTTAAAAATTAACTTGAGCAACGCTGCGAGAGTCTTGAGCCATTATCCCACATTTATTCCACAATGGCCCTCATGGTGGTATATAAAGCACAACACCCACATAGAGCTTTGCAAATCGGGAAGCAGGCTTTTGGGTTAAATGCCCAAGTGGATGCACGTGAAACATGACCCAACCCCTCAAACGAGCGAATCATGGCCCAACAATATGCTCCATCCTCTCCCATGGGAGCATCGCTCAATGGTGGTGAGTGTGGAATTTTCCCCATGTGTGGTTTCCATTGGTTATTTTCCCTCATGGGCCCCAAGTTAATTCTAGGGTCCATTATTCGCTCCTCCCATACTACCCAGTCTCATAATTTATCAAATAAAAAATTATTAAAAATTAACTTGAGCAACGCTACGAGAGTCTTGAGCCATTATCCCACATTTATCCCACAATGGCCCTCATGGTGGTATATAAAGCACAACACCCACATAGAGCTTTGCAAATTGGGAAGCAAGATTTTGGGTTAAATGCCCAAGTGGAAGCACGTGAACCATGACCCAACCCCTCAAACGAGTGAATCATGGCCCAACAATATGCTCCATCCTCTCCCATGGGAGCATCGCTCAATGGTGGTGAGTGTGGAATTTTCCCCATGTGTGGTTTCCATTGGTTGTTTTCCCTCATGGGCCCCAAGTTAATTCTAGGGTCCATTATTCGCTCCTCCCATACTACCTAGTCTCATAATTTCTCAAATAAAAAATTATTAAAAAATTAACTTGAGCAACGTTGCGAGAGTCTTGAGCCATTATCCCACATTTATCCCACAATGGCCCTCATGGTGGTATATAAAGCACAACACCCACATAGAGCTTTGCAAATCGGGAAGTAGGATTTTGGGTTAAATGCCCAAGTGGATGCACGTGAACCATGACCCAACCCCTCAAACGAGCGAATCATGGCCCAACAATATGCTCCATCCTCTCCCATGGGAGCATCGCTCAATGGTGGTGAGTGTGGAATTTTCCCCATGTGTGGTTTCCATTGGTTATTTTCCCTCATGGGCCCCAAGTTAATTCTAGGGTCCATTATTCGCTCCTCCCATACTACCCAGTCTCATAATTTATCAAATAAAAAATTATTAAAAATTAACTTGAGCAACGCTATGAGAGTCTTGAGCCATTATCCCACATTTATCCCACAATGGCCCTCATGGTGGTATATAAAGCACAACACCCACATAGAGCTTTGCAAATTGGGAAGCAGGATTTTGGGTGAAATGCCCAAGTGGAAGCACGTGAACCATGACCCAACCCCTCAAACGAGTGAATCATGGCCCAACAATATGCTCCATCCTCTCCCATGGGAGCATCGCTCAATGGTGGTGAGTGTGGAATTTTCCCCATGTGTGGTTTCCATTGGTTGTTTTCCCTCATGGGCCCCAAGTTAATTCTAGGGTCCATTATTCGCTCCTCCCATACTACCTAGTCTCATAATTTCTCAAATAAAAAATTATTAAAAATTAACTTGAGCAACGTTGTGAGAGTCTTGAGCCATTATCCCACATTTATTCCATAATGGCCCTCATGGTGGTATATAAAGCACAACACCCACATAGAGCTTTGCAAATCGGGAAGAAGGATTTTGGGTTAAATGCCCAAGTGGAAGCACGTGAACCATGACCCAACCCCTCAAACGAGCGAATCATGGCCCAACAATATGCTCCATCCTCTCCCATGGGAGCATCGCTCAATGGTGGTGAGTGTGGAATTTTCCCCATGTGTGGTTTCCATTGGATGTTTTCCCTCATGGGCCCCATGTTAATTCTAGGGTCCATTATTCGCTCCTCCCATACTACCTAATCTCATAATTTCTCAAATAAAAAATTATTAAAAATTAACTTGAGCAACGCTACGAGAGTCTTGAGCCATTATCCCACATTTATTCCACAATGGCCCTCATGGTGGTATATAAAGCACAACACCCACATAGAGCTTTGCAAATCGGGAAGCAAGTTTTGGGTTAAATGCCCAAGTGGATGCACGTGAACCATGACCCAGCCCCTCAAACGAGTGAATCATGGCCCAACAATATGCTCCATCCTCTCCCATGGGAGCATCGCTCAATGGTGGTGAGTGTGGAATTTTCCCCATGTGTGGTTTCCATTGGTTATTTTCCCTCATGGGCCCCAAGTTAATTCTAGGGTCCATTATTCGCTCCTCCCATACTACCTAGTCTCATAATTTATCAAATAAAAAATTATTAAAAAATTAACTTGAGCAACGTTACGAGAGTCTTGAGCCATTATCCCACATTTATCCCACAATGGCCCTCATGGTGGTATATAAAGCACAACACCCACATAGAGCTTTGCAAATCGGGAAGCAAGATTTTGGGTTAAATGCCCAAGTGGAAGCACGTGAACCATGACCCAACCCCTCAAACGAGTGAATCATGGCCCAACAATATGCTCCATCCTCTCCCATGGGAGCATCGCTCAATGGTGGTGAGTGTGGAATTTTCCCCATGTGTGGTTTCCATTGGTTATTTTCCCTCATGGGCCCCAAGTTAATTCTAGGGTCCATTATTCGCTCCTCCCATACTACCCAATCTCATAATTTCTCAAATAAAAAATTATTAAAAATTAACTTGAGCAACGCTGCGAGAGTCTTGAGCCATTATCCCACATTTATTCCATAATGGCCCTCATGGTGGTATATAAAGCACAACACCCACATAGAGCTTTGCAAATTGGGAAGCAGGATTTTGGGTTAAATGCCCAAGTGGATGCATGTGAACCATGACCCAACCCCTCAAACGAGCGAATCATGGCCCAACAATATGCTCCATCCTCTCCCGTGGGAGCATCGCTCAATGGTGGTGAGTGTGGAATTTTCCCCATGTGTGGTTTCCATTGGTTGTTTTCCCTCATGGGCCCCATGTTAATTCTAGGGTCCATTATTCGCTCCTCCCGTACTGCCTAGTCTCATAATTTCTCAAATAAAAAATTATTAAAAATTAACTTGAGCAACGCTGTGAGAGTCTTGAGCCATTATCCCATATTTATTCCATAATGGCCCTCATGGTGGTATATAAAGCACAACACCCACATAGAGCTTTGCAAATCGGGAAGTAGGATTTTGGGTTAAATGCCCAAGTGGATGCACGTGAACCATGACCCAACCCCTCAAACGAGCGAATCATGGCCCAACAATATGCTCCATCCTCTCCCGTGGGAGCATCGCTCAATGGTGGTGAGTGTGGAATTTTCCCCATGTGTGGTTTCCATTGGTTGTTTTCCCTCATGGGCCCCATGTTAATTCTAGGGTCCATTATTCGCTCCTCCCGTACTGCCCAGTCTCATAATTTCTCAAATAAAAAATTAATTAAAATTATCATTAAAAAAATGCTTAATTAAAACTGATTAACATCGGTTAAAGACATCGAGACGAAGCTGAGCAAATTTTTTTCTCCTATTTTATAATTGTGAAGATAGATGCCATTGTAGGGCCATCGTATCCTTCTGTTTTATTGTCTCTACAAACATTCCAATGGATTATCTGGGCATAGAAATACCACCACCTCTACTACTACTCTTACTCTTATGAGGGCCAAGCATGTTCGGGTGTAGCTTGCCTAGAATCGAAACTGGATTTTGAGGTAAATTTACTTGTGGATCCATAGCTTCTCCTTTGACTTCCATTTTCTCCAATTCTACCTGAAGTTCATCGTCATCAAAAGTTGGAGTTGCACCCATGGGTCTAGATACAGCTTCCTGGATTTTCATGAGTTTCTCAATGGGATCCATGATCTTGTCCATTATCTTATCCATGCCTTCAATGGTGTTGGCTCTGTTCATCGCTTTCATCGTTTCACATGCATCTTTAATTGCCTGAGCAATGTCCGTTGTTTATTGTGATGATTCCAACATGATCAACCGATCACAAATTCTTAAAAGTGAAAGCACGAGATTTCGAAAGTTTTGAAAGGAAAACTATTACGATGCATTCAAAATCAAAATAAACGCTTAAGTCCTAAGATATGAAATACATAAAACGAAAGAGAGAAATTGAAATGAGATACAAGAAATCAGAGAAATCACAGCCCTTTTATTTAACTCTCTTAATCTCGGTTACAAAGACGCCTCCTCTCTTTTCAGGGGCTAGGAGCGTTAAATGGATTTTGGTTACAATCGTGACTTAGTATTCCTCCTTCCGCATGTCCACGTTTGAAATGGGAGGGCCAAAGTGTTGATTTCGCTTGCGTTGATGAATCCTTGATTCTTGTTGCTCCTCCTGTGTTCAAAGAAACAACAAAGGTGTTAGTAGCACCTGCTGCAAATATGAAACATTTGTTCTCTAAAATTAATCACAGATGCATGCAAAAGATTAGCTAAACTGGTGAATGAGATGAATCCAAATGACCTGCACATTTGACAGAGACCAGGAAACATTACCAGAGGGCCACTGCCATCGAAATAGTTAGCCAATTTGCATTCAACTGAAATTCATCCCTGGCCAGGACGAATTCTACTGTAATTCGTCCCCGGGTAGGACGAATTTGACTGTGATAAAATGCCGAAGTGATGTTGTCCAAATGTCGCACCTCGAGATCTCCAAGATACCTGCAAACATGGGGGTTAGCTAATTGGGGGCATTTTGGGATGACCCAGATGGTCGGATTCTCCCAATTTGGCCTCCATCCATGGGAATTCGATGTCGTTACCTGCAAGTTAGTGAGGGCCACAAAATCGACAAAGCATGATAATATTTAATCAAAATCTTATGGAATCGAAATCATAAACTACCTAAACAGCATAACATGTAATGGAAGATAAACAAGTGATAACATAATAGATTAAAATGAAACTTAGAAAATGCGGGGCACCCAAGCGGGCCGCCCACCATTAGAACTTGATTTCGGCACCAATCCACTTGGGATGGGCCCAAAATCTCTTATGATGGGTTGTCGGCAAATTGGTAGATTACTGTGGTCAAATGTCGGGTTTGGGTCCGGATCCACACTTCCAAAAGCCACCCAATAACCTCTCTTGTGAAAGAGATTAAGGATGTGGAAGAGGTGAATCGAAAAAGGGTGCAATGAGGTTTTCAATTTGGTAGCACTATGTTGCTTGAAAATGCCTCCAACTTGTCTCCTCTTGGGTGGGAAATTCCACCATTTTATAGACCCAAGGGGTCTTTTTAGAGGGGCATGCAGGGATGCCATGTGGTGACCATGCCTTCCCAAGAGGGAGGAGACTCCTCCCTGACTTGGGCTTCCATGACTGCCCTTGTTATAGTCCTCCAACAGCCAATCTACCCACCTACACGCGCATGCAAGGCAGGAGTCATAAATTGACAGTCTTCGGCTACCACTTGGTGCCATTCTTCTTTTTGTCCATTAAACCTGGAATTCATCCTGACCAAAGACGAATTCAGAATTTGTCCCTAGGTGAGACGAATCCTAGTTAGAATTCGTCCTTGGGTGGGACGAATACTGAGCAAAGTGCCTAAATGTGCCAAATTGCCTTTTGACCTTCCAAAATTGCTACAAAAGTGGTTAGGACCACTGTTTAACCTCTGAGGGCTGCCCTGGTGGCTGTGTGTGTCAAAGCGATCAGTGTTTGCAGTCACATAATCGGATTGGTGTTGTTTTGGTGTCTACAGATGCCCCTTTTTGGGATGTGCTATGCATGGCGCAGCGCCAAGCAAAAATAGATAACCAAAGCACTAATGATTAGGGTTTCTTGGTAACCTAACCAACTTTTGATGCCCCAAGTATGGAAATGGCATGCATTCTTGAATCCTTGCTTCTGACGAGCTAAGGAATTTTATTTCAAGTATTAACCTATTTTGGTGAGGTGTGACTTGAACTTGGACATTGATCAATCATGAATAGGCAAAGCACGCAACCTTTTGTCCACAGGGGAACCTTGTGTTCATGCTTCGGGAATGCCAAGTGTTTGATCAATTTGTGATTATTGCTTGTTTTTTGCCCCAAGCAAAAGCGTAATTGTATTTTTCAATGATTCTTTGAATGCATGCCATTTTCCTTAACTGGGTGTGTGCTTGTTGATTGGTGACTAAGTGTGACTACCCCCTTAAGCGACGAATCGATGAGGGAATGACCTTCGTGAGAAAAGCGACGAGTCGCTTGACCCAATATGACTTGTGCAATGGTGCCTTCAAAGATTTAGCATTAAGCATGTGCAATTTTTTTGACATTTGGACCTATTTTTGGTGGGTGGTAACCCTTTTGGTGATGCCATAATGGGGTGAAATCATCGAAAACCCGTCTTTCCGTGGAGCGGTCCGGCTATGGTAGCCTTCTTGGGGAATTAGGAGAGTGACAATTTGAGCCCCGACATCGATTTTCTATGCCAAGAGGTTAAGTGCAAGAGCACTCTTGTCTGGCAATGCTTATTGCTTTGTTTTTGTGTTGCATTTTTGTTGTTTTGTTGTTTTTTATTGTTTTGTGATGCCCTTTGGGATTAAAATTGGTGAAAATCCGACCTCCCATGGAGCGGTCCGGCTATGGTAGCCTTCTTAGGGAGTAGGATAGTGACAATGTAAACCCCGACATCAATTTTGTAATGCCAAGAGTGTAAAAACAAAAGCGCACTTTCTCCCCTCCTTTTTTTTTTTTTTTTTTTTTGTGTTGCATTTTTTTGTTGTTTTTGTTGTTTTTGAGTGGGCTTTGACCCTTTTATGACGTCATTTGGGGGTGAAATTGTCGAAAATTCGTCTTCCCATGGAGCGGTCCAGCTATGGTAGCCTTCTTAGGGAGTAGGATAGCGACAATGTAGACCCCGACATCAGTTTTCTATGCCATTGAATGTCAGGCGCAAAGGTGCCTTTGTTCGGCACTTTTATTGCTATTGTTTGTGGATATTTGTTGTTTTTGTTGTTTTGATTGCTTTGTGTATATGTCATTATTTTACATTATGCACAATGATTGATGTTTATGGATGCATGCTTATGGTAATGGATGTATATGGTATGATAAATGCAAATGTTTTTGATATATATGTGATATGCAAAATATAATGGATGAAATGAATTTGTGTTGTTTGGTTAGGGCACCATAGACTGTTTAGGACTTTGTGATTTTGTTTTTATGCGATTTTTGTGGTAGATGACTTTGTATGTATGCATGTGGTTTTTTTTTTTTTGTATTTTCGGATGGTATTGTAAAGATGAAAAGTAGTGCAGTTGGTTTAGAAATGTAGCTAAGGTTTTTTGAGACTCGGACGGTTTTAACTCACTAGTCACGACTGTACTTTATCTTGCAAGACTTTTGAACAAGGTATGAATCAGACTTGTTTTTGACCAAGTTATTTCACATCCCTGTGTGTGCAATTGAGTTCATTTATGTGGTATTTGTTAGGAAACCGCTAGTGCCGGATGGGCTTTCAACCGAACTCGTATCGAGGATCACCTAATTAGCTCCACTAACTCCTTTATTGTATTTAGTCAGATTAATCTGCGGTGATATCTAGGATACCATAATCTAGCTCATCCACATGAAAACATTGATCCGTACACGAGTTAATGTGACAGATATATCGTCATGCAGGAAGTTTACCACCAGTGACAGATAGGCTATCAACCAAATCGGTACTGAGGCTTGCCTCATGACCTTCTGAATGCTGAGAGTTCTAGGGATTCAAGTTTGACTCCCTTCTTTTCTTCAATTGTATTGGGATACTTGCTCGTTTTTAGTGATAAAATCACTGTTTATTTTTGTTTTATTTGTTTTTCTTTTGAGCAAGGGATTTGGATATGGAGTGACGAGAATCATTATTGTTTGTGCCTTTTGATGTGTGCACTTTGGGATATCAAATTTTGGAGTTTTGACATGTGCAAATTTTTGATGTTTTGCAACTATTGAGAACTTTGGGATTCTTGGGCAATTGGGTAGGGAGGATGCTTGTCCTTTTGCCAACTCTCAGCATTCTTAGGGTCATTCGCACAGGGGGATGAGCAAGATAACCATTCACTTATGGTGACCTGGATTACTGTGCAGGTGTCATCTTTCGTTCACACAAATTGGGAATTTTTATGTGTTTTAATTTGTGTTGGGATGCTACGTAACAAGGTGTGATTCAAGTAGAACTCTACCTTCGTAAAATATTTTTTATTGTGTATAGTTTTTGCTAGAAATTTAACGACATCTAAATGATGAAAAGTCTAGATACATTAAATGACAACCTTACTTATGATATGGTGACTCTATGTATGGTGTTGTTTTTGCGATATTGTATGGAAAATGTGAAAAGTGGTATGCTTGCTAAGTAATGACAATCCATGGTGCCTTTGACTTCTATGATCAACAAATGTGCGATATATGTATGCAATGGTTAATGCAGCTATTATGTAGTGCTTTGATTGATGAAGTATGCATAAGAATGAGATGCAGATTTCCTTTTGATATTTTGATGGTTTTTATTATTTTTGAATTTTCTTGATGGTGACCAAGGGATTTCAAGAATCCTTTGGGGCCTTTTTAGGGTGACCAAGTGATTGTGATAATCCTTGGAGCTTTTGGGGTGACCAAGTGATTGCGATAATCCTTGGAGATTTTGGGGTGACCAAGCGATTGTGATAATCCTTGGAGCTTTTGGGGTGACCAAGCGATTGCGATAATCCTTGGAGCTTTTGGGGTGACCAAGCGATTGCGATAATCCTTGGAGCTTTTGGGGTGACCAAGCGATTGTGATAATCCTTGGAGCTTTTGGGGTGACCAAGTGATTGCGATAATCCTTGGAGCTTTTTGGGTGACCAAGTGATTTCGAGAATCCTTTGGGGCCTTTTTGGGGTGACCAAGCGATTGCAATAATCCTTGGAGCTTTTGGGGTGACCAAGCGATTGTGATAATCCTTGGAGCTTTTGGGGTGACCAAGTGATTGCGATAATCCTTAGAGCTTTTGGGTTTTGACCAAGCGATTGCGATAATCCTTGGAGCTTTTGGGGTTTTGACCAAGCGATTGCGATAATCCTTGGAGCTTTTTGGGATGACCAAGCGATTGCGATAATCCTTGGAGCTTTTGGGTTTGACCAAGTGATTGCGGTAATCCTTGGAGCTTTTGGCTTGCTCTTCAGGGGATAGATGTACCCCCAGCTTGATGATATTTGTGCTCCGAATCTGGCTTTGGAGGTATTGGCATGAATGGATCGGCCCTATGCATGGATAGGAGGACAGGGTCTACCCTCTGCACTAATATTGCTATGGGGTCTCTGGGCGGAAGTTGATCTTTGTGTGCCCAAAGTGGTGGATTCAACAGTTGGTTCCACTGTGCTGGGTTAACGCGCCACTCATGCCTTGGCCTTATGTTTAGCTGTTGAAGTGCATCATCAATATCCATGGGGTGTTGATGTTGTCGCATGTGATTGTTCTAGGCCATCTGTGAAATTTGGTTTTCCACCTAGAGGGTGATGAGAGGTCTCATTTGATATTGAGTTTGGGCACCATGGGTGCAATTGGTGTAAGCCATTCATAACCCTGTCTAGCTCTGTAGCTGAGAAAGGAACTGCTCTTATACCAAGTCCAATATTTCTACCAGGGTTTCTAGGATCTGACACCTAATTTTTGCCATAAGGAGAAATGTGTATGGTCCAGAATAGCATCATACATATACTTGTCAGCATTGGATAAGAAGAACCTCCTTTTAAAATCATTCCAAGGAATCTAGCCTCTGTTTTCCCTGGAGTAAAAATTTACAATGGCAGTAATGCCTCGCTTAAAAAAAATTGGCATGGACCTAGGGAACTTGACCCAATGACTTACCTTGAAGCTTGAATACAGGGGACCACCAAACATTGAGAATATTAATGGAAAGGTCTTTATGTGAATGGACCCCCTTCCAAAAAATCCAAGGGTTTAATTGTTTCCAAGCCTTCCATATGCTTTTGATGACAAAGGAGCCAGGGATTTTAATGAAAATTAGGGCCAGTACTAGAGAGGACAAATCCATTCCTACCTAGACTCGACGGTTGAGGGGAAGCCCAACTGAGATGCAATATCTGATAAAAACTTTCAGTGCTTTAGGTTCTTTGAGAGCTCGCACAATCCATTTAGCACAAAGGGCTAACCATTGATGCTTACAGTACAACAAACCCATACTCCCTGCTTGTCGTGGGAGACAACAAATATCCCAAGCCACTCTATGAAAGACCTTCTGCTCAGACCCACTAGACCATAGAAAATCTTACAGTATTTTTTCAAGCCGTTTGTAACAAGCTTGGAAAGGGACCCAGCAAGATGAGTAATAAACATGCATGGATGCCAACACTTTTAAGAAAATTTGAAATTTTCCAGCAAGAGACAGCTTCTTAGCATTCCAATATTCTAGCTTGCTTTCTACTTTGTTGATGACATAAGACAATAATTGAGACAGAGAGCCTTGAAAGAGAAAAGGAATACCCACAAATTTAAATACTTCTCCAGGCTAAATTCAACTCCACTGTATATGCTGAAGCCAGTGGGGATGAGGCTGTAGGGATTGCTTGTAACATGAGGTTTTCCTCCATTGGATATTATACCTAAAAACTTTGCAAAAATATCAAGACAATATGGATATTCAAAAAGGGATTGTTCATCCTCATTCATAGTAAGAAAGAAATCATCAAAAAAATGGTCATTAATGAGTTGACCAGCATTCCTAGGAAGGGAAATACCCCGAATCAACCCAAGAAGCACGATGAGACAAAATATAACCAAATGCTTCTACTGCTAAAATGAATAGCGATGGGGCCAAAGGACAGCCCTGCCTTACTGACCTATGCAAGCCAATAACATCAATTTGAAACTTGTTGATAGAAAGCACAGCTGATGCATCCTAAAAAAGAATTTTAATAGAGGAAATAAACTGTGAACCAAATCCAAGAGATTCCAACATGGAAAGAATGAAAATCCACTCAATTCGATCATAAGCCTTTTCAAATTCAAGCTTGAGGAAGAGGGTCTACTGACTGGACCTGTGATCCCATTCCATCCCTTACCAAATAGCAAGAGTATTTTCCAAAATATACTGATTCTAGATAAAGCTAGTTTGCTTAGGCCTCACAATAGAGAGAAGCAAGGGCCTAATCTGTAAATCAAGCACTTTGCCAATGATCTTATAGCTGACATTAAGCAAAGTTATTGGCCTCCAATTTGTAATGATTTTTGGATCCTCAAAATTTGGGATAAACTTGATATTACCCTTATTGATAATAGCACCTAAGGAGCCAAATTGCAGGGCTTCTAAATATACTTTATGAAAGTCAAGATCAACAAACTCTGAGTATTTTTTATAAATTTGTAGGAAAATCCATCAAGCCCTGGGGCCTTCGCATATGCCATTTGAAATAGGGCATATGCAATATCCTGCTCTAATAGGGGTCATTCACATTCATTATGTTGCACTAGGGAGAGGTAAGTTGGGATAACCTCTTTGTAACATTGAAGGGCTAATTCTCGTTCATGGGTGTACAACTGAGCAGCAAAAATATGAGAATAATATCATGTAAATTTAACTGCTATCTCAAGAAAAGAGGTGGTGCAAACCCCATTAACCACTAAAGCTTTGAATTGAGTGGAGTGAGATGGAGTTCGAAGCCTATGAAAAAACTCTTTAGAAATACGGTCACCCACTTTGAGCCAATGTTGTCTATATTTAATCTGAGTCCCTCTAGCCTCGTACACTTCAACCACTTTGAGCTAATACTAAAGCTAAGCAACATGGGCTTGAATTGCAGAGTCAAAAGGAGAGGCCTCAAGATGGAAGGTTTCATGTGCAAGCTCTTTACATAGAGCGTTATTAGACCGACGATGCAGCTGCACCACCTTCTTCCCCAAGCTTTTGAGTAGAGCAGTGGTATGAAAAATAGCATCATTCCACCACTCAATCCATCCTAAATCTCCATTGGGTCTGGGTACAATGTTCCAGATAATTTGGATGTGACAAACAGTGGTTTCATGTTGTAAGAAAGAAGTGTTAAGAAAAAATTGAGCATGAGTAGGCCATTGATAGGTGGAGGAAACATGAACAGAGAAAATTATGGGGGAATTATCGTATGAGACCATACCAGGAATGGTTTCAACAAAAGGGACTGAAGGGAGCCAATGAGAAAAATAAAACTCACATTGGTCTGACAACATAGCCCTGTCCAACATTTTTAAAAATCTTGTAGGACCTAACTGAAAATTAGACCACGTAAACCACAAATGCTTGGGAAACTAACCCATAGAGAAATAACCATTGGGATCGAAGACCCTTAGTTTATTTTTCTTAATATACCAAACATGTCGCCCTCCTGAGGCCCACCTATTGGGGAGCTGACCTATTTTATCATAAGGTTTTTCAACCATATTGAAATCATCACACATCAACTAGATCGTGGAAGGTAAGGACAAAACACACCATATCCACAATGCACATCTATCTTGGACCTCATTATAGGTCTAAATATTAATAATCCTAAAGGAAAGATTGCCAAATTTGAGCAGAATCTAAATTGCATGGTGAGAGGGGTCATAATCCCATGTGACAAAATTGCTTGCCCACCTATTATTAAGCAAAATGACAGCACCTCCACTGTCGTGATTGTGGCTGGTAGCATACATCTTACTACCAGGCCATAACATATAACAAGTAGATTGTAAATTGAAACTTACCACTTTGACTTCTTGTAAACACATAAAATTTAGATGACCATAGAGACTAGAACAGGTAGTGATCTCATCTTGAACCATGTAGCAACGAACGAGATCCATCAACCCATGCACATTCCAAGAAATAAACAACTTTAAAAAGATTCAAGTTGCATACCCTCCCTGGCCTCAGTCGCATTATCCAAAAATAGGTGATAGGGGCTATTCTTGAAGGTATCCATGGTGGTGGAGGAGAGAGAAGTTTACTACCTCTTGTCTAAATGAGCAAGCCACTCACCTCACAGGGGGCTATGGGATCACCATCCTAAATTCTAAGAGAAACTTCCTTCAACCCCTGCCTCATATGGATAACCCAAGGGCACAGTGGACCAAATCCCATCATCATGGTATATAGACTCAACAACCAGAGGAGGAGAGTGGACATGGGTTGACTCCATAATCAATGACTGCATGGGAGGCTTAGGCGCTAGGGCTTGAGCATATGTGGCCACTATGTGCCCCACCTGAGCAGGATTTCTACCATTCCCTTTCTTATGTGAAACCTTTGTCCATTCACCATATTTTTATGGAGGATGCGGGGTAGTGGGAGATAATACAACACCAGTTTTCGGGGTAGCCGCCTTGGCCTTAAATTTTTTAGCCATCAAGGGGCAATCCTTAATGTGGTGGGAGGTTGATTGGCAGCGATAACATGTATTAGGGAGGTTGATATACACCACCACTAATGAATACAGGTATAACCAACCTGAATGTTGATATACTCCTATAGGGTTTTAGCGAGGTCATCCTTGATACACATTCTCCTGCTAGGGCGAACCAACATGAACTGAGATGGTTTATCATAGACAAATTCACCAAGGGTGGATACCAAGTTTTTTATAAAGGTCCAACATGCAATGGGAAGGTCTGGGAGTTCTACCCAAATAGGCACGATCAAGGAAACATAATTAGAAAATGTGAAATCCCAACTCCATGTCTAAAAAGTGAGCAGTGAACTATTAATGGAACTAGAACCCTTATTGAGGACCTTCTAGGCTTGGTCAGGACTACCAAATTGGAAATGAAAAAATCCTTAGAGATATTTTGGATATGGTCAACTTGAATCTCATACGGATGCCAATACTGCTCAATACAGTTCCTAAGGACATGCTCAGTGGAAATATGACCCAAAAAATACCCTATAAGAGTATTATTTTTAAATCAAGAACATGCCTGATTGAATTCATGCATAGGAATCACAAAATAAAGTTCAAAAATACCTCATGGTACACCTTGGGAACAAATTTCTTGGGTCGTTTGTTCACCTCCAAAGCCATTCATCTCACTGTCAACTTCAGACGAAGTCAGAGGAGGAGAAGCCGACATAATAACACCCACGGAGCAAGCGCAATATGAAGGCCGACACAAGCTCCCAGAGAATGAACAAAAACTACCAAAAACCCTAGGACAACATAATGGTCATGCTATTCACATAGGACATCTTAGTTAAGTAAAGTAAAAATGGTGTGGTCATTCAACCACTTCTCCTTCCAGGTGGCGGTGATTTCTTAGCTTCTTTCTTTTTGAATGCATATTTGACACTATTTTGGCAGTTGTTATCTAGTAGTTTGTGGATAGTTTCTGACACTCTTGTATACTCTTAACCATAGTGGTTAGTGTATTGGTTTACGGGGTGTGCTAATCCGACCCACCCTTTTTTGTATGATTAGACATTATTTATTAATATAATGGATTTTTCATCCAAAGAAAAATTTACAAATCAACATTCAAGATAACATCAATTAATGTTATCATAGGAAAGATTCAATTCTTACCATATTAATTATAGTATATATCTTTTGAAATAATGATTTGTATTATTATAGTATTTTGAATGCTTTTTATTCTTCAATTATTAAGCTTAATCAAATAAGACAAATGTATTTATGAAAATATATATTTTACTTCCAAATAGTTATTATGATGAAAAAATATTCCTCTCACATTATATTTTACATTATTAAGGCTTTTGTAACCTAGGCTTCATAGTTGTTAAGAAGTTTCATAAGTTCTTTGAAAGAGAACAAGGTGGTCTTCCAAGTGTTGATATTATTCTCACAAATAAGGCCTTTTAGCAAGAAGCAAAATCCTCTATAAAATGCAGGTAAATTCTAAATAAAAAAAGGTGTCCCACTTTAGTTAGTGTATGGATGAGAATTAGTGTGTTGAGAGTAATAGTTAAGTACTTTAAGATAACACAAACTAGATATAATTTTTTCTATGAGGAATATTATAGAGCACAGAGAATAGCTTTCTTTCCTTTCATTTTTGGTAACACTCTCTACACATATTGTTTTCCTCCCAGTAGGAACCCGCCTAACCCTTCCAAAGAATAGTTTACAATGGTAAAATAGGCTTTATTTCATAAGTGGGATTTGATAGAGATGACTGTCATTGATATCCTGGTGGGAACAACGTAGTGGTAAGGGATTTGGCCTCTCTTTGGGAGGTCCAATTTTCAAACCATGGTGTGTGCAATTTCATGTGGTCCCCACAATATAGTGGTAAGGGCTTTGGCCTCTCTTTGGGAGGTCCAATGTTAAAACCATAGCATGTGTAATTTAATGTGGTTTGAGCTTTGTATCTTGTGTACATCATGGGTAATCCTTCATTCTAGCATTATGGTGTAAGTCGTGTGTTAAAAAAAAACAAAAATATTTCAACTCACTTCTTGCAATTGAAAATACAAACTCACTAATTGCAAATGAAAATACAACGAAAATCTAAATATCAATTAAAAAAAAGTCAAGTAATATTTTTTTACTAGAGAAAACAGGTTGTACACATGTCCCTAAACCTTTGCATGAGAATTTATAAACAAATTCAATTCTTATATTAATTGAATTGTTATAGTTTGTTGCCTACATCATTTTCCCTGAAAAAGTTTGAATTCTTGTTTTTTATTTTATAAATATTTTTTTAAGTTTCTTTGTAAATATAAATAATTGAAATATTAACATTCTTTTCTTGATATTTTTTATTTTCATTTTATTAATCTTCTTTATTTTATTTTTTGTAAATATAAATATTATCCTTCTTTCTCGTATTTTCTTGCAGCTGCCTTAAAGAATCTAGATTGTTAGTTTTCTTCTTTAAGCATAAAATATTAAAATAATATAAAATAACTATAGATTATATTTTTACCTGCATATTTAAAATTATTTAACTATTCCATATAAGAATGTTATAAATATGTGCTACTTATCTAATATTTTAAAGCCAAAACTAATTTTAATACAAATATTAATATATTTATTAAGGCTAAAGTAAATAAAAAATAGTAACTTAGTGAATTCTTTATAAATTATTTAACTATTTCATATATGAATGTTATAAATATGTACTACTTATCTAATATTTTAAAGCCAAAACTAATTTTAATATAAATATTGATATATTTATTAAAGCTAAAGTAAATAAGAAATAGTAACTTAGTGAATTCTTGAGAAAGGCCTCAAGTAACCCATAAAATTAAGAACAAATATTATTCAAACTATATTAATTATATTACAGTAATGTCGACTTTAAACATCTTTTAAAGAATATAGAATTATAGAAGAAACAAAAGACCACATTAATTTATAAATTTTAAAAACAGAGATTTATTGATTGTCTTTCTTCAACCATCGTTGAAAAACGCATAAATATCAATTAAAAAAACAATACAAAAATAATTAAATGATCATATCAATTATTTAATTACCAAAACAAATTTAAATAATAACAAGCTTAAAATTATCATTAAAAAAACACTTAATTAAAACCGATTAACACTGGTTAAAGACATCGAGACGAAGATGAACAAATGTTCTTCTCAAATTTTATACTTGTGAAGACAGATGTCAGTGTAGGGCCATCCTATACTTCTGTTTGACTGTCTCTACAAACGTTCCAATGGATTCTATGGGCATAGAAATACCACCACTACTACTCTTCTGAGGGCCAAGCATGTTGGGTTGCAGCTTGCCTAGCATTGGAACTATATTTTGAGGTAACTTTATTTGTGGATCCATAGCTTCTCCTTCAACTTCCATTTTCATTTCCTCCAATTCATCCTGAAGTTCATCGTCATCAAAATTTGCAATTGCACCTATTTTTTTTTGGTATAAGGTAGAGGTGGTTATAAGGTCCACAAACCTTTTACAAAGTCAAAATGGGCTGGTTCTAGCATCAAGCCCGTATAATCAAAATACAAAATGGATCTTTCTAAGACTCACATTAAGCCATACTTAGAGTCCACGGTCCTATACTTGTCGCTTGACTATTCAGGATAAAACAAAAACCAAACAACACCTAGCACTTACTAACACTAGGTTGTTGTCATCGTACACTTGTCACCTCCCGAGGCCCCAACAAATGGGATGCCTTTTCCGCCTAATTCCATACTGTCGGATTACTCATCATCAGCCCCTCCGATCTCCCGATGCTCTAACGGGTTTGATCTTAGCTCTTCTCTAGCGACCAACACCAATAGTTCTTGAGGGAAGTTATCCTTCCAAATTTGCATCTCCCCAACGAAGCCGCAATATTTGCCATTAGATCCGCCGCTCTGGTTCCCTTCTCTCGAAGGTGTGTTGGATTCGGGCATTAACCAAATGAGATTTATGAATCCTTGCTTCTAGGATAAGCTCCAATATGGTCCAAGTGGGGTCTTTATCCTCCTTAATTGCCTTGATTATATTAAGCGAATCCCCTTCAAAGATAACTTCCTTATAACCCTCAAGTCCGGCAATTCTCATTGCTCGCATGCGAGCTCGGGCTTCGCAAAATGATTTGTTTGAGTTCCCAAAGGCTCTGCAAAGGCAAGGACCACTTTTCCTTCCTCATTTCTCAAAACTCCTCCCGCTCCTGCAGCCCCCGAATTTCCTTTAGCTGCCCCGTCAAAATTAAACTTAACCCACTTTTGTGTGGGGGGTATCCACTTGACACCATCCCGTGGGTTGGTTGTAATGTCTAGGTCTGGAAGTTCCTCTCCCCAGTTCCGCAAAATCCTCCTTTCCCTTAGAGACATGGTCTCATTTTTGAAGAAGAAAGTTTTCCAGTTTTCTTTCAAAGCTCTATTATTTTATTGCCACATAACCTGGGGATCTTTCTTACGTCCTTTAAATACTCTCTTATTTCTCTCATTCCATATCCCCCATAAAAAATGGGGTAAGTCGAGCTTCAGAGCCAAGTCAAAAGCTTTGCCCGGAAGGGGGAAGCCCATCGTATGCGAAGTCGGACATGCTATTTGGACAGACCCAATCTATATGAAATTTGGACAGGATCATTTGGAAGATCGTACAAGAAAAATCACAAGTTAGAAATATATGACTTACGGATTCTATCGCTTTCTCACACAAGATACATCGATTGATGAATTGGAAACCTCTCCTTTGCAGATTATCCGTTGTCGGGATCTTATTTTGAACTGCCAACCAAAAGAAGAAAGCTATTTTTGGGGTTAAATTATTTAACCAAATAACGAAGTCGGAGTCCGACCATTGAATCCCGAGTGGATTAACTTATAGGCAGTTTTCTTGAATAGATCCCACTTGTAGTTTTGCCCCAAATCGCCTTGTCTCTTCCTCCCCCGGGAATGATCGGGAACACCCTTAAAGCATCATTGAGTTTGGTTAGGGCCACCTTCTCTTGCTCGAACAGATTATGAACTGTGATTTTCTTCCAAGAAGAAGTTTCTGTGCTACGACAATAAAATCCCCTACTTTTCCTCCCATTTCCTTCGAAAGTTTATGTTGGAGGACTTGAAGGTCTAAGTTATCTTTCAGAGGGGCCTCTTCCAACCACGGGTCTTTCCAAAAGTCCACTTGTCTTCCATTACCAATTCTCCATCCGATGCCTTTCCCGACTACCTCCCGACATTCGAGCAAACAATTCCAAAAATAGGATCCTCTAGGAAGATTATCGACTTTCGGGAAGTCCCGATTATTTCGATATATTTTGCCTTAAGAAGTTTTACCCATCCCAATTGATCATTATTGATAAATCTCCATACCGTTTGCCAATCGAGCTTGATTCAATTCTTTCATTCTCTTTAACCCCGAGCCCCCACGATCCTTGCTTGCACACACCGATTCCATGCTACCAATGAAATTCTCTTTCTCTCCTCTCGAACTCGACCACAAGAAGTTGCGTTGAATTAGCTCCAATGTAGCTCGGACCTTTGCGAGGCATTCTAAATAGAGACATGCGATAGAATTGGAATGCTCGTAAAGTAGTTTGAACTAATAAGGCTTTTCTGCGCAGAGTCGAGAAGGCTGCCCTTCCACCCTGCTAACTTTTTGGAGATCCTGTCAATGATCGAGTTCCACAAAGTAGCCTTCATTCTTCCTTCGAACATAGGCATGCCTAGATAAGTTCTTGGTAGAAGCTCCTTTCCACAACCGAAGAGGTTAGCTATTCTTTCCTCCCTCCCACCAGGCGTGTTAAAGAAATAGATGCTACTCTTCTTATAGTTTATGTACTGTCCTGCTTCGGTCTCATACTTGGTTAGAATTCTCTTCAACTTCCTAGCTTGAGGCACCGAGGCTTTGGACACAATGATTGTATCATCCACAAGCTGTTGGTGAGACACCGGCCTCGCTTGTTGAGGCTGGTTTAAAACCTTCCAATTGACCATCCGCCACCATTGCTGAAATGTTCCTACCCAATGCTTCCGCTAAAATAATAAACAAGTATGGAGACAAAGGATCTCCTTGTCGCAACCCCCTTTCACTCTTAAAGTAACCGGAGGGTGACCCATTCACCATGACAGAAAATCTTGTAGTAGAGATACAACTAAAAATCAACTTAATCCATTGGGGACAGAAACCAAACTTACCCAAAATCTTGGTGAGGAACCGCCATGAGACCCGGTCGTAGGCTTTATTCATATCAAGCTTTAGTAACATACCCGCTTCCTTACTAGTCACCATTGAATGAATAACCTCATGAATTGTGATGATACCATCCAATATTTGTCGCCCTTTCACAAAGCCACCTTGGTTCATATCAATGATGAAAGGAAGGATAACCTTCGACCTATTGGCGATTGTTTTTGTGAGAATCTTCATCGAGTGTTACATAAACCGATAGGGCGAAAGCTGGAAAATTCCATTGCTCCCACTAGTTTAGGGATGAGGACTAAAAAAGTAGCATTAACTCCTTCTCGGGATTTCCATGTCCTTTTGAGCCTCAATTATAGCTTCCACTACATCATTGCCTAGGATATCCCAAAACTTACGGGAAGAAAGCTGCGGGGAAGCCATCCGGTCTTGGGGAGCTGTTACCATCCATGTCAAAAACGACCTTCTTGATTTCCTCCTTTGTGAAAGGACTAAGTAAGAATCCATTAAGATTATCAGTTACGAGGGGTGGAATGGCTGCCAACAGAGAGTCCTCTTCTTCAATAGTCGGATTTACATCTTCTAGCAACGATTTAAAGTACTCAACCGCTTCCCTCCTTATGTCTTCCATATCTTTGGTGTTAGACCCATCGGCCATCTTGATCTCCTTAATTTTGTTAGTACTCCCGTGGCGAAGAGTAGAGACATGGAAGAACTTTGTATTTCGGTCACCCTCCTTTAACCAACGCGGTCTGGATTTCTGCCTCCAAAAGGTTTCTTCAAATCCTAGCATCGTGTGGTATTCGGCTACACGACTCCCTCTCCTGGTTTCTCAGATCCTCCGTAAGCTGCTCTGACTTCAACTTCTCCTGTAGTTCATTGATCTTGTCTTTTAGTTCTGCCTTTTTAACAAAAATATTGCCAAAGGAAGTTTTGTTCCACTCTCTAATGTTAGCCTTCACATTCCTTAGTTTACATGCCACTTGGGCCAGTTTCGAACCATTATACTTTTTGTCCCACCATTGGGCAACCGGATCCTTGAGATCCTGATGTTGGAACCACATAAGTTCGAATCGAAAGGGTCTGATGTATCTTTTCTTAGAGTCCTCCCCTGTTTCCCATAGAATTGGGTTGTGATCAGACCCGATTCTTGGGAGTGCCGTTAATGAAGAGTCCCCAAACCTCTCCAGGCATTCTTGAGAAAGAAGAAACCTATCTAATCTTATCTGAATTTGGTTTTCCTTCAATCTTTTGTTAGACCATGTATAGGAGAATCTACGCGAGTCCACATCCATCGGCTCATGTTGCTCAACAAAATCTCTAAACTCGTAGATATCGACAGTTATTCTTTGAGAGCCCCCCAATTTATCTACGGGATTAAGGTAGCAATTGAAATCCCCCGCCACAATCCAAGGGTAGTTGGGGACCGTCTCCCTCAATTCAGCTAGTTGACTCCAAAGAACCCTTCTCGGTCCTCGTCTAAGCTGGAGCATATACATTCGTTAAGATCCACTCTTCCTGCGTGGTTTTATCCACACATAAGAGACAAATAAACCAACTAGACATCGGAATCACTCTACTATCAATCACATTTTTGTTCCACATAACCCGTAACCCTCCTGCTGTTCCAGGGGCCTCTTGGCCTACTACTTCGACTTCTCGCCAAGTCCTATTCTTAAAAGGAATAACTCTACTCTCCTCCATTTTAGTTTCTTGCGAGTAAAATCATATCCGGTTTGTGTTCTTGTCTAAGAGCATACAAAGCTCTTATTTTTGCGGGATTACTCCCACGAATATTCCATGAAAGAATCTTCATTTATGGGCTTTGGATCCTCGATCCTTTGCCCCAAAGAGCAATCTCGCTTGAGTGCCATCGGCCACTCCTCGCTTGCTTCTTTCTGCCTTAAGGCAGCATTGCTAGGTTTCCCTCTTCCTACCGAACCATATCCCCATACATCCGCTCTAGGTTGAAGTTCCTTAGGATTCACTTGGCTTCTAGTAACCATCTTGGGTAGGTCAATCTTGGTATTTGGGGTAACAATCTGCTTTCCGAGTTAAGCTGGTCTTTTTGACGGTGGAGATGATTCCGTGCTCTTAGCTTCTTGATTAGTAGATTCTTTTTTCCCTGCTTTGGGGTTACACCGATCTTGGTGGTTCACCTCTTCCTCCCGAGTATCCTTGCTCGTATTATTAGTTTCCTGCTCCTTCCTCCGATTTTTCTCCTCTAAATCCTTCTCTTGAGTCTCCTCTACCTCGGATTCCACTTCTTGGCTGTCCATCCGATCTCCCTTCAAATGATTTAATGCATCAAAAGCTGTTCTCCATCGGGATGTTGATCTCCTTGGAATTTCTTCCCATAAATTCCTCTGCAGTACATGGGACCACTTCCACCGAGCCTCCATAGGCCTCCCGTATCACCCAATCAAACTTACTTTCCCCCGGGCGTTGATCTATGGGGTTCTTTCCTTTGTTATTTGGCTCTGAGGCTTGCTGTATCATCTTAGGAGCAGGTTGAGCTTGAGGGTTCCCATCAAAGGGACCAGCTCCCCTGTGAGAGGGTTTTGGGGCATAGGAATTTTTGGGAGGAGGGTTAAAATGTTGCCTCTTGCTTACAATAGGGCGAACAGGGTCTCTGATATTCGGATTTTGAGCTCCACGTCCTTGAGGCCCGAGGTTGGGTAGGAATGGAGATCTGCGGGGGAGGGATATTATTCCGGGTTTGAGGATCGGTATTTTGGAGTGGGGGCTGGTTCTTGGAAATGCGAGTGGATACCCCGGTGCCCTACCTTCCCACAAACACTACACTTAAAAGACATATTTTCATATTCAAATACCTGAGTATGAAGGCCAAACATAGACGACAAAATAATGGATTTAGGGAGCTCTTTACTCGGGTCCGCCAACACACACATGCGAGCGGACATGAGTCTTGTTTTGCTCAAGGTTGCGGGATCAATAGCTATTAGTTCTCCAATCTCTGTAGCTATCCCGGCCAATATTTGTTCGTTCCGAGAAGCGGAGGTAATCCTGGCATCTTAACCCAAATAGGAGCCAAATCCAAAGACTCGAGTCCGGGGGTTGAAATCGGGGGACCAACGCTTTAGATACAAGCCCCTTTTCCCAAAAAACCAAGGACCTCCTTGGAGAGTCCTTTCCATGTCCTGTTCACATTGAAATGTCACCAAAAGAAAACTCTTGGGTAAAGCCTTAATCATCATACCGGCCCTTGGCTGCCATTTTTGGATGGCCCATCTCCTTATGACTTCCATGTCCGGCCTCACCCCCATAAATTTAGCCACCAAAGATGTTCCGCCCTCCATAGCCACATGCTTGAGCTAAGGAATCCGGGACGTGCAACCTACCATTGACAGATTTTAGATTAAAACAAGAGTCGGATAATTTTTGCTTACCGCGAAGAGCATTAAGATATGAAGGTCTCCGGTTGCCAGGTTTCTCTTTGTCTCCTTCTTGGTTCTTCCTTTGATCCTGACGCATAGAGTCCTGGTCCCCCTCAGAGAAATCTTCAACCGCATCCGCCCAACGCCCTTGGACCGGTTCCAAAAGAACTTCCTTGTCCACATCCTCCGCCTGGGGGCCTGCTATCTCGCCAGAGCCCCCACCTGCCGCGTCTGCTGATCTGCCCTCCGAAGTCCCACACCTAGGGTTTGATGCCCCTAGACCTCTCGCTCCTCCTCCTTGCTGCTCCATCCGTCCGATCATGGAAAAAAAAGTTACAACTATATCAACAATTGCACCTATTGGTCTGATATGGATTCCTGGATTTCCATGAATTTCTCAATGGGATTCACAATCTCGTCTATTGTCTTATCCATGCCTTTAATTGCGGTAGCTCTGTTCATTGCTTTCATCATTTCACATGCATATTTCACTGCTTGAGCAGTGTTCGTTGTGATGATTCCATTTGCAATCCATTTGGAGAAATCACAAAACCCAAGTACACCAATTCTTCTTTCATGAAACTACACATCTTCAAATTGACCGACAACTTATCTTCCTTCAGTCTCCGTAAGACCAATCTCAAATGTGTCAAATGCTCTTCCTTACTGTTACTGAATATCAAAATATCGTCCAAATAAACCACAAAATTACCAAGAAATTTCTTAAGCACTTCATTCATTAACCGCATAAAGATACCAGGTGTATTTGTCGATCTGAATGGCATGACTAGCCACTCATACAATCCATCCTTCATTGTGAATGTAATTTTCCACTCATCCCCTTCCTTGATTTGAATCTGATGATAATCACTCTTCAAATTTATCTTTGTGAAGTACTTTGCTTCACTCAAACAATCCATAAAATCATCCATATGTGGAAATTTAAATCTATACTTTATGGTTATCTTATTAATAGTCCTTGAATTTGTGCACATTCACCATTCTTCATTTTTATTTGGTGCTGGTACATTTGGTATTCAACATGGGCTCAAACTCTCTCTAATCAATCCCTTGTCCAATAGCTCCTGGACTTGTATATTTATTTCGTCGTTCTCCATGGGTGTAGATCTATATGTTGCCTTATTTGGTAAACTTGGTCCTGGTATCAAATCGATGTGATGACTAATACTCCTCATCAGGGGTAATCCATCTGACAATTATTTTGACAATATTTTTGCATATTCTTCTAATAGATCCTTGACTTCACTTGCAATCTTATCCTCTTTGTTTACTGTCCCGTCCATTGTAGTTTTGAAATTTAATACTAAACACACTTCTTCCTTACTATTTATTTTATAAATTATTTTCCAAAAATCAAACATACCTTTGGATCATTGTCTTCCCTTTCATCATTGTCCTTCAAGGGACCCAACACATACTTCTTGCCATCCTTCATAATTGTGTAGGTGTTTTCCCTACCATCATGTACAACCTTTATATCAAATTACCATGGTCTTCCCAATAATACATGGCAAACATCCATAGGCATAATATCACACATGACCTCATCTCTATAAGATCCAATTTGGAATTTTACCCAACATTGTTCACTGACTAAAATCTGGTGTCCTTTTTGCAACCAAGAGATCTTGTACGGACTAGGGTGTTCTATCTGACACAATCTTAGCTTCTCTACCATTTTATTGGACACAATGTTGTCCATACTCCCACTGTACATTGCAACATTTACCCCATAATTTGCACATTATTCTAAAAATACTTCTCCTCTGAGCAAGTCCAAATTATCTATTTTTTTATTTTAGAAGAACTCTTTTCATCACAAGAGATTCTCCTTGTTCTGGATCTTCCATGTGTCTTTGGAAGCAACACTTTCCTCATATGCTACTGCAACATGATTTCTAATATCCTTTCCTTTAATACCACTTTCTTGTGCATTTGGACATTCAAATTCTCGATGACCATCTTCACTACACCTATAACACCCTCAAGAGAATCCTTTATCTCAACCCCTACCAAAACTACCTCTTCCTCTTGAGGAATCTCCTCCTCCTCTAGTATGGACAAATTCATTATGAGAAGTACTAGCTTCTTCTTCATGGTTTTTGTTGTCCTCTTCCATATATTGCTTGTCCTCATCCTCATGAGGACAACCTTGTTCCTCTCTGATCATTTTATTATCATCAAAACAAATTCTCTTCAGCCTTCAAGGCATATTGGTAAGATTCCTCTACCGTACTTATCTTTATCATGCTAAATTCATCTTGTATGGATAATCATAGTCCATTGATGTACTTTGAGACCCTCTCCTCATCACCATCCGCATGGCTAGCCCAAATGGTGAGCTTATATAATTCATGTGTGTAATCTTTCATAGTCATTTCCTTTTATCTCAAATTCTACAACTTCTCAAAAATACCTAATTGGTAATCTAATGGGACGAATTTGGATTTCAACCTAGTGACCATTTTCCCCCATGTCTTTATCTTATCCTTTTCTTTTCTTTTTCTTTCAATTTTTACATGGTCCCACCACAAGGCGCGTGCCCTTTCAAATTTGTACAAGCAAATTTTACTTTCTTTGGGTCTACAATAGATTTAAAATCAAATTATTTTTTCATCTCTGCAATCCAATCAATGAGTTCCTTAGCATTTAAATTTCCATCATAAGATGGGGTTTCTAATTTTAGTTTTTACCCGTGTTAGCAATCGCTTATATCAACCTTTATCCAAGCTCTCCTTCTTCTTCATTGCAAACTTCTACTTGGTTTGCTCCCTCTTCTTCCTCTTCTTCACTATCACTCACATATTTGACTTGGGTGCCCCTCCTTTGGGTATTTTCCAATGCATCCAATCAAGTAATGATTCCTCTCATCATCTCCACCAAATATAAAGTTCGAGGCCCTTGTGGTCTCCCTCTTCCTCGTTGCACCATTTCTCTTTGGACACATATCACCCCTTGCTCCTCAGATATATTTTGTCTCTGATACTAAATGATGCAAAAGCCACTACCACAAAACAATCATACAACTAGGAAATTGTTCACTATGAGCAAATCGTACAATCCCACAACAACTTGTACACTTCAAATGGTAAATAATACAAATCTAAAAATCGTACCAATCCAAAAATCATACAAGTTTGACTGACTGTATAAGCCTCGCAAAGCATAAATTTTTGGCAAATCGTACAAGTCTGGTAAATCATATGATCCAACAGTAAATCATTCAATTAAGTAGAAATCATACAATCATTCACTTCAGGAAGGGGTTCCATTCAGGAATAAAATGTACAATTGTTTAACCCTAATAACTAAAATCACCTGATAATCTCTCAATCCAAATCGTACAAGTCAATTGATCAATCACATAACTTAGGCAACTTGTCAACATAGTTTTCATGGGATGCTTGTAAGATTGTAACCCTAATCGCACGATATCCCTCGTGTAAGTGGATGAATCTTGATTCTATAACAAAAAAAAATTTGCACTTTGAACACACTTTCACACACAATTCTCAATGATATCATTCAATATAATCCTCGAATATCATCAAATCGTATGGTTTTTTTTCCATACATTGTATCTAACCAAATGGCTCTTTGGTATTTTCATGATCCCACTATTCTTTATTATTGGTATATATCTTTACAAAAACTTGTATTCTAAACATTCTAAAATCTTCTTAGAATCTAGCTCTAGCTCCACAGTTCTTCTTTGGATTGCAACTCACGAGAGGTTTCTATGGAACCTGTGCAAGAGGGAAACAATAGACAACAACAATCCTGAATATAAAATCCCCAACAACAAGCCTTACAAGGGTTAATGGAGAATGAAAATAGTTTTTTTAATATTTGTTTGAATTACAAATTCTATATGATACCTCCCTTCATGTTAATAGGATTTTTAGTCTGGTACAGTGATTTCCCAGAGGACCTTCTACATTGTATCAATGAAGAGAAATCTTTATGATTATCAGAAGGTGGGTCAGATTTTGAAAAAATGCTCCTGAGTAACGTTCTCTTTGAGCATGCAGAGGTCATTGGATTTTATGTTTTTGATTCCCAATAGTCCTTGCTTTGTAGACCGTATTAGGTGATGCAAGTTTAGTCTACCTTTAATGATCCAATTTAAATTTTTGTTGTTTCTTATGGTGCTTAGAGGGGAGATTTGTTGCTCTTCATAATCCTCATTCTCTTGTCATGTCATTTCTTAGTGGTTTGCTAAGCTATCCTTTCATCCAAAATTTGATTCATGTTTTGTGGTGGGCTTTTATCCTCTCTATCTTGGAAGCCTCTTATTTTTTGTGTTGGTAACCTAAGAGAGATATGGGTGCTCATTTTCCCTTTGGTGATGAGGGTAGCTCATGCAAAGTAGTTAGCCTAGATTTTTTGGTTTTTTATTCTCATAATATGAACCAGTGGATGGAAGAGAAGAAAATTCTACTTTGTTTTCACTATTAGGTTACCTTATCTAGTATGGGAAATCAAAGGTTCTTTAGAGTCCATATGATGGTGATTGCGGGGCTGCTTTGGCATCATTTGTTGCTTGCTGCCAAGATTTGGTGTTGCGGTTCTATTCTAAAATGGATTGGGTTGACCATCATTATATTAGGCTCTATTTCATCGAACTACTTATTCTATAAAGTTGTAAGTAATTTTTAGAGTAAGGTGAATGGGGTTTGAGTTCTGTTGAGTGTAGGGTTGGTGATCAAGTCTAGTTTCTCATGGTAAAGCTAAGATATCAAGTCCTAAATCTTGTGATCCCAATATCTATATGGAACCTGCATTAATATTAGTTGATGAGGAGGTTAAATTAATTTTATTGAACATAGGTCTTTTAAATTGTATTCAAAAATTCCATGGCCATAAACCAATCCTATCAAAATGGATGGCCCTCACTTGGAATTATGGGTGGGTGATAGTTGGTAACTAATCCTTTGAAGTTTCAACTAAGCTGATCAGCTAGACCATGGGTTGCTGATCAGCTAGACCACGGGTCTTCCTTTGGATGGGGATTGCCATAATAGAGAGAAGCATTCGTTGCTTAAGGAGATAAGTTTTATTGTATGTATATGAATTTCTCCCTAGAATGCAGAATGGCTATAGTGCAAAGGCCCTTTTCTTGCTCTAGGATAAGGTAGCTAGAGTGATAATGGATTACTTAACTTTGGATTCTATGTATTATGTGATCCATAGTTTCTATGTTATGTTTCTAAACCATCTTCAAAGGTATATTTGGATAAACATTCCATTATTATTATTCCAGTCTATGAAGAAGTCCATGTTGGACATTCAAGGTGGTAGAGTCCAAATTCCTATCCACCAAGGTCTTGCACTATTGGTATTTGAACAGTTTTTTATTGATCACATATTGGGTTGACCATCGTTATATTAGGCTTTGTTTCATTATACCAGTTAGTCTGTAACTTTATAAGTAATTTTTTTAGTAAGGTGAAAGGGGTCTCATTTATGTTGAGTGTAGGATCGGTGAGTCGGGTCTGGCTACTCATGGGTAACGCTAAGATGTCAAGTCCTAAATCTTGCCATGCCAAGCTCCACATGGAACCTACCTCAATGTCTATTGATGAGGAGGTTAAACTGATTTTACCGAATGTAGGTCTTTTGAATTATATTCCAAAATTCCATGGCCATAATTATGTTGACATATTTCTCTCTAGAATGCAAAATGGATTTAGTACGAAGACCCTTTCGCCTTGGGATAGAGTGGCCAGAGTTATAATGGATTAATTCACTTCAGATTCAATGTATGATGTGATCCAAATTTTCCATGCTATGTTTCTAAACCATCTTCAAAGGGAGCTTTGGATGAACATTCCATTATTTTTAGTATTATTTTCTTAGGACTATGATTCATAATTATAATGTAATGCTCCAAATTTTAAATTTCATTCACAAAAAAAAAATCATATTTCTTTTTCACCATTCAAATTTGAAGTCTAGAAAATTGATAACTTTTTATTTAGAGTGTAACTTAAAATTTTGTCCATCAAATAATAACATATAAAATATATTGTAAGAAAATATATTAACTAAATAATAGACCTATATTTAATAAATAAAATAATTATAAACATAATATATATTTTTTTTATATAATTAAAAGAGAGGGTTTTGATGGGGACCCACAACCTAGGATGAGGGTTTTGAGAGGATTCAACAACCAATACAACAATCTCTGATCTGAGGCTAACAAGAATAGCTTTCAGGTCAAATGCACTAATTAACACCCCATAGAGGGGGTCAAGAGCTCCCAATGGAGACTAATATTACAAAGATATAACAATAAAATCCCATAGGTGGTATAAACACCACAACAAAGCCCCCCTCCCAAAATAAGTATTTAAAATTTAAAAAATAAAAACTTGCTCCGCCCATATTTGATAAATAAAGCAAGTGGGCCCTAGAAAACTGATCATGGAAACCAAATTCCAAATTCTAGGAAATGGAAAGCAAAATATTACCATGTTTAGAAGAACAAGATTAGAAAATTTCATTAAAAGCACTCATTTTAGTACTTCCAAGCTGCAAAACCACCCAAAAGCCAAAATTGAAGCCCTGACAAGAGCATCGTAAAACCAAAAGTAGTATTATCAAATCTTGCCACATACTAGATAAAATCCAGAGAGCAGAAGGAATGAAGATTGAAAATCTTGCTCCATCACTTAATGGATCCAACTTCAAGCTCCCAAACACCTAGCCAGTAATAAACTCACCTCTACCATAGAATAGAGGTCTACAACAAAAAACTAGCCTTCCAACCCGAAGGCCCAAGCCTCTAGAAACAACTTTAAAATAGGAATTGAAAATCCACCATGATAGCGCATGCCTCCTAGATAAATCACCCAACCAGAGACTGGATAAAGCAGATAAAATCCACCTAGTATTGAAGCAGAAGCTATGAAAAACACTTAGGTGGTTTGTCCCAGTGTTGCACCATATTCTTTCTTTGATCTGCAAGCTTACCGAAATGGTAAAGTTCATGGGTTTCATTTAGGAGACCCAAGTTCAAACCCCACTTTGTACAAGGGTACTGGGACACCTCATAAAAATGCATGTAAACTAGAATTTTAAAGGTTGGAGGTGTAGAACAATTGGTTCAGCCAAACTCCATAAGGGGGGTGGAGGTCTAAGGTTCAAATCTCGGGACTCATCAGACTGAACACTTATCTCTTTCTTGGTGCTTTCAACGGTATAAAAAGTTTAGAATTATTATGACATGGTGGTTATAAGGGTGGACTACATGAATAACTATGTCTCATATTTTAGGGCAGACAACGTAGAATACTATGGTGGCCATAAAAGTTGGATAGCCTACCCAAATTCATCGTGGCTACAGATTCCACCATGTGAATTCAAAAAGAAAAAATAATTCTGCCATGAACTAGGCAAAAACCAGAGTGTAGAAGAAGGATTGAATTTTGAAACTCCCACTCTATCTATTAATGGATCCAACTTTAAGCTACTGAATAGTTGGCCAAAAATAAACTTACCTCTACCATAGAATAAAGACATACAATAGAAAAATAGCCTTCCAATCTGAAGGCCCAAGCCATCAGAAATAACTTAAAAATAGGAACTAGAAATCCATGGTGATAGCATGCAGCTCTTGGAAAAACCATCCAACTAGAGATTGGAGAAAGTAGAGAAAAAACACCCAACATTGAAGCAGAAGCCATTAAAAACACCTAGGCAGATCATACCTAAAACTAGAAGCATGAATCATGTGATAACCTCACTCTACACTAACACTTATAGGATAAAAATATACTAGGTATGAGCCCCATCCCCACTGAAAACCACCCTTAAAACCCCACAAATCGATATTCTCTAAGGGAAAAATAGAATCCCTAAATCCAGACGAATGACTTCCAAACCACATAGGGATGGAACACCAATACTCACCTCTACCATAGGATAGATGCTAGCACCATACCACAAACCTTTCAACAAAGGCTCAGGTAACAAACACCTTTATCCTTGGAAAGAGGCCTACCAGAACAACATCCAAAGTAGAAACCAGATATTTACCACACCAGCTCAGACACACAATTCCTGAAGCTCACCCAACCATTGGTTGGGAAAACAGAGAATGAAAACATTTCCCTCCAACTCAAAAACCTTGAGTCTATGAAACAACACAAAAATCTCCATCTAAAAATAGCACAGGGGAGAATCAAAATTGAATATAAGTAGTTAAATATAGAGTTTTTAGATCCTTTCAAATATTTATTTTTCTTATTAAAATTTTTGAAGAATAGTAAGGATTTGGAAGTAAAATAAACAAATTACATTTACTATTACAAGGTTTACTTGAATAAAAAAATACATCATCCAAATGAAGGTGCCCCCATGAGGGAAATAAATCTAAGTGTAAGAACATAAATATAGTCATAAAACATCCAATAATGGAAAAAAACAACAATGTTATTTCATTTTGCTTGCAATGAGTCAACTAAGGAAAGCATCGACTTTATCTTAAGGTGGTTCCCTAATTTTAGGATGTCCTTATTGTATATATGTACATATTTATATACGTTAGAGTATCATCTATAAATAGCTTGTTTGATTTTATCTTAGCAAGAATGGATTTCAATCCCACCACTCTTGACTTTTGTTTTCCTTAACCTATTATTTATCAAGAACCAACTCACTATCATGAGCATGCAACTCATCTAAATTCTAATAAGTATAAACAAGAGTGCAACCTCTAGAATGATTTATTTACATAACACTAAGACCTATAAAATGATATTATCATAAAGCCTAGACTTTCCAATAACTAATATTAAATAATCTTCATGAAACCACACCTTATAGCACCTATTTGATATTAATACAAAGATAGCCTATTTAAAGGACTTGATATTACATTAATTATTTTTCACTAGTTGTGCAAGATAAATATCCATGATAGTTTAAATTTGAACATGTATGGAAAATGTATTTGAACAAACATCACTAGTGGTATTACAAGTGCAAAAAATATTTAGGCCAAAATATAGAGATAAAAAATTTCAATGCTAGCTCTCTACACTTGGGACTCCACTTATCATTAATTATGTGTGATAAAAAAAAATATGGTAGAAAGTATGCATAAGACATATTAATTAAGTAAAGTAAAAACTTTGTGGTCATTCAACCACATATAATCTTTAAAAAATTACAAGTCAACATTCGAGATAATGTTACCATAGGAAGGATTCAATTCTTACCATATTAATTATAGTATATATATTTTGAAATAACGATTTGTATTATTATAGTATTTTGAATGTTTGTTATTCTTCAATTATTAAGCTTAAACAAACAAGACAAATGTATTTATGAAATTATATATTTTACTTCAAAATAGTCATTATGATAAAAAAAATATTCTTCTCATGTTATATTTTAAATTATTAAGCCATTTGTAACCTAAGATTTATATTTTTTAAGTAGTTTCATAAGTTGACAAAGAACAAGGTGGTCTTATAAGTGTTGATATTATTCTCACAAATAAGGCCTATTAGTAAGAAGTAAAATCCTCTATAAAATGTAGGTGAATTCTACATAAAGAGGGTGTCCCACTTTAGTTAGTGTATGGATGAGAATTAGTGTGTTGAGAGTAATAGTTAAGTTCTCTAAGATGACACAAGTTAGATAGAATTCTTTCTATGAGAAATGTTATAGACCATAGAGGATGGCTCTCTTTCCTTTCATTTTTGGTAACACTTTCTATACAAGTTGTTTTCCTCCTAGAAGGAACCCGCCTGACCCTTCCAAAGAATAGTTTGCAATGGTAAAATAAGCTTTATTGCATAAGTGGGTTTGACAGAGAGAATTGCCATTGATATGGCTTCATATTTCTTAGATTACATAAGCGTAAACAGATAAAGAAAACTTAATGTATATTTTTTTTATAATTAATACTATATATTTTAAGTGACTTATAAAATCTCATATTTTTACCTATCTTCTTATCTATATAATACCAACATAACACAAAATTATGTAATCATGTAACCAAAACTAAACTATCCTGGTGGGGACAAGGTAGTGGTAAGGGCTTTGGCCTCTCTTTGGGAGGTCCAATATTCAAACCATAGCATGTGGAATTTCATGTGGTTTGAGCTTTGGGTCTTGTGTACATCATGTGTAATCCTACATTCTAGTATTATGGTGTAAGTCGTGTGTTAAATAAAAATAAAATTATTTCAACTCACTACTTGCAAATGATAATCTAAATATAAATTAAAAAATAGTCCAGTAATATTTTTTTACTAGAGAAAATAGGTTGTACACATGTTCCCTGGTGTATAGAAACTCTCTCCTTTAAAACTTGATAATTTATAAACAAATTCAATTCCCATATTAATTGGATTGTTATAGCTAGTTGCTTGCATATTTTTACCTAAAAAGTTTGAATTCTTATTTTTTATTTTATAAATTCAAGTTTCCTTGTAATTTTAAAAAATTCAAATATTAACATTCTTTTTCTTGATATTTTTTATTTTCATTTTATGAATCTTCTTTATTTTTATTTTGTAAATATAAATATTATCCTTCTTTTTAATATTTTCTTGTAGCTGTCTTAAAGATCTAGATTGTTAGTTTTCTTTTTAAAACATAAAATATTAAAAATAATATAAAATAATTATAAATTATATTTTTACTTATATATTTAAAATTATTCAATTATTCCATATATGGATGTTATAAATATATGCTACTTATCTAATATTTTAAAACTAATTTTAATACAGATGTTAATATATTTGTTAAAACTAAAGTAAATAAAAAATAGTAACTTAGTAAATTCTTGAGAAATGCCTGAAGTAACCCATAAAATTAAGAGGAAAGATTTCAAACTATAAAAATTATATTATAGTAATGTAGATTTTAAACATCTTTTTAAAAGCATATAATTATAAAAGAAACAAAAGACCACATTAATTTATAAGTTTAAAAAACAGAAAATAAATTTATTGATTATCTTTCTTAAAACTATTAAAGCTTCAATCATCCTTAAAAAATGCATAAATATCAACTAGAAAACCAACACAAAAAATAATAAAATGATCATATCAATTATTTAATTACCAAAATAAATTTAAACAAAGTCTTAGTATAAAAAATCAAGCTCAAAATTTTCATTAAAAAAACACTTAATTAAAACCGATTAACACTCATTAAAGACATCGAGACGGAGGAGAACAAATGTTCTTCTCCTATTTTATACTTGTGAAGATAGATGTCAGTGTAGGGCCATCCTATCCTTCTGTTTGACTGTCTCTACAAACGTTCCAATGGATTCTCTACGCATAGAAATACCACTACTACTCTGGGCATAGAAAGGTACCAATTGACACCCCATAGATGGGGCCAAGATCTCCCAACGGTGATTGAAATTACAGAGATATAACAATAAAACCCATAGGTTGTAGAAATACCAAAAAAAACCTCAAAAAATAAGTATTTGAAATTTAAAAAACAAAAAACTTGTTCCACCCAGATTTGACAAATAAAGCAAGCGGATCATGGAAACCAAATTCCAAATGCTAGGAACTGGAAAGCAGAATCTTACCACGTTCAGAAGCACAAGATTAGAAAATTTTATTAAAATTGTTCTTTATAGTGCTTCCAAGCTAAAAAACTACCTAGAAGCCAAAATCGGAGGGCTGACGAGAGCATCGTAAAACCAAAAGGAGGATTACCGAATCTTACCACCAACTAGGCAAACACCAAAGCACAAAAGAAGGAATGAATCGTGAAACTCTTGCTCTATCCATTAATGGATCCAACTATAATCTCCCAAATACCTGGTCAACAATAAACTCACCTCTACCACAAAACAAAGGCCTGCAACAGAAAACCAACCTTCCAACCCGAAGGTCCAAACCTCTAAAAAAACATAAAAATAGGAATTGAAAATCCACAATAATAACGCATATCTCCTAAAGAAAATCCACCCAGCATTGAAGTAGAAGCCATGAAAAACACCCAGAATATTTGTCTAAGTGTTGCACCATTTTCTTTCTTTGAGTTGCAAGCTTACCGCAATGGTAAATTTCATGGGTCTCATTTATGAGACCCAAGTTCAAACCCCACTTCATACAAGGGGACTAGGACCCCTCATTAAAATCCATGTAAAACTTTAATTTTAAAGGTTTGAGGTGTAGACAAATTGGTAAGATAAGGTCATAAAACATGTGTAAGATAAAGTCAATGTTTTCCTTAGTTGACTCATCTGCAAGCATAAAGGTTTGAGGTGTAGAAAAAATATTTTCCTTAGTTGACTCATCTGCAAACATAAATATTTAGGCCAAAATATAAATATAAAAATTTTCAATGCTAGCTCTCTACACTTGGGACTTCACTTATCATTAAGCCTCTGTGATAAGGAAAAATATGACAGAAAGTATGCATAGGACATCTTAATTAAGTATAGTAAAAATGTTGTGGTCATTCAACCACATATAATATTTAAAAAATTATAAGTCAACATTCAAGATAACATCAACCAATGTTACCATAGGAAGGATTCAATTCTTACCATATTAATTATATTATATATCTTTTGAAATAATGATTTGTATTATTATAGTATTTTGAATGTTTTTTATTCTTAAATTATTAGGCTTAAACAAATAAGGTAAATGTATTTATGAAATTATATATTTTACTTCAAAATAGTCATTATGATAAAAAATATTCCCCTCACATTATATTTTATATTATTAAGCCTTTTGTAACCTAGGCTTCATAGTTGTTAAGTAGTTGCATAAGTTTTATGAAAGAGAACAAGGTGATCTTCTAAGTGTTTATATTATTCTCTTAGATAAGGCCTTTTAGGAAGAAGCAAAATCCTCTATAAAATGTAGGTGAATTCTACATAAAAAAGGGTGTCCCACTTTAGTTAGTGTATGGATGAGAATCAGTGTTGACAGTAATAGCTAAGACATGCTTTCTAGTTAAGTGCTCTAATATGACACAAGCTAGATGGAATTATTTTTATGAGGAATGTTATAGAGCACAAAGGATGGCTCTCTTTCCTTTCATTTTTGGTAACACTCTTTACACAAGTTGTTTTCCTCCCTTCTTTTAACCTAAGTGGAAATTTCTTGAAGTTTTAGTTTTGATGTACGAGGAAAGTAGTTTGTAGCACAATAACATTCATTGACCTAATTGCAAACATCATCTTGTACTTCATGAAGGAGTACAACATTGAAATATATAATGATGACATACGTAGTAGATATTTTCAATGGCATAACCAATCTATCTACCCTCATAAAAGAATTCATTTTTACTTGTACTTTAGACTATTTTGATTGTTTTTGTCAACTATATTCTATTATTAATTAAGCATAAAAATTATAATACAATGTGAGATTATTAATTTTATTTCATGATAATTGTGGACATATGTCTATTTTTTACATTTGTAGATAATGATTTTGGTCATATTGAACACCATCATTATCTTATTTTACTTCCCTCCATGTAAGATCCTAGTAGGAACCCGCTTGACCCTTCCAAAGAATAGTTTGCAATAGTAAAATAGGCTTTATTTCATAAGTGGGATTTGACAAAGAGGACTACCATTGATATGGCTCCATATTTCTTATATTACATAAGCATAAACAAATATCCAAATCAAATAAAACTTAATGTATATATTTTTTATAATTAATACTATATCTTTTAAGTGACTTATAAAATATCATATTTTTACTTATCTTCTTATCTATGTAATACCAACATAACACAAAATTATGTAATTATGTAACCAAAACTAAAATATAGATTTTGGTTTTTGGTCTGGAATTTTTTAGGTTTTCGAAAAGTAGATTTTACTGTGCTTTGGGTGAAAGTACAATGGCTTTGACCACCTCATTACTGAGTATCCACCACCTTGGTGGTACTCTCTCTATTAAATATCCTTTGGGAACATAGCGGGTTTGATCCCTATCAAAGCTACTAGATTCAATAATGGCGCAATGCAAGGAGCCAAGGAAATTTATCTTGAAGGTATTTCATGAGGTAAAACCCTTGTCCCTAGGGTTTTCATTTCATTAGAGGATTTTAACAAGTCATGTATATTGGTTAGAGCAGCATACTCTTATCGAGTATTTTTTGGGACGTATTCCTAATGAATCGCTAATCTACAACTAGACTTAGCATTATTGGACTACTTATGGTATTAAGGTCAAAGGAATCCAGAATTTGACAAAAGAGTTTTTTTTTTTCATTTCCCTGATCCTATGCATGCTCAGGCTATGTTCGATTGTGGACCCTGGTATATTTGTATCTCCATGCTATTGTTCCAACCCTAGACCCAAGATTTTTAGGTCGAGGATGGTGCTTCCCTTGAGGTTCCTGTTTGGGTCAAACTTATCGGTCTTTCGACTACTCTTTGGTATTTCTTGGAAACCAGTGTTGCTTTGTTAGGCTCCATTGTATGCATTGAGCATCTAAAATTCTTTGGTGTTTACCCCTACAGAAGGGTGTGTGTGAAATTTGATTTGTCCAAGGACCTTAAAGACCATCTCACCATGAACATTATTGAAGCCTCATTTGTTCAAAAGTTGGTCTACATTAACCTATCAAACACCTATTACCGCTGCTATTCGGTAGCTCACAAGATTAAATATTACCCCTTAATCGAGGGGTATTTCAAGAATAAAAAGGTTGTGGCTAATGTTTCTTGTCCAGTTAAGCAATTTTTTAAGTTGGCAGGGCAATTTCTTGCCCCTCTGTTGCATGCACAAAAAAAGTCGGACATGTAGATAGTAGTCCCTAAGAACCTCCAAGGGCCTTCTGCTTTGGCGAAGAACATTGTGCTTAAAAAAAAACTCCTTGAGGTGGTATGAGTGAGGTCTCGTAGCCCTAGTTGTGATCCTTCAGTATAAAAACAAGATAAACATCCATTCACCATGTTTCTAAATGGTAATAATGATCGATTCCTCTCCAAACCCTACTCCTCGTTTAGGGAGATATGTGCTTTCGAGGATATCGACAGTGATATGCACCTAGATTGTTCTAAATGATTTTTTTGTCCTAGAATATAAGAGGGTTGTTGGACCCAGTCCACAAATATTTGGTCCGAAGTCATATTGAAATTATTTCTCACTAGTATGATAGGTTTGCATGGCTTTTGGTTCCAACATTCAATGGATTTCACAGAGTTGCATGGGAATTTTGCTACCTCCATAAGAGCTCAGGAGGTGTGGGGTTGTTTAATTACCATCAACAAGGTCTAGCTATGAGCACTAAATGGGGTTGTTTAATTACCATCACCAAGTTCTAATTTGGCATTGTGTTGCAACAAGGTTACTGTTTGGAAAAATAGTTTGGAAGGGAATGGATCTATCATCCATCCTTGTGGCCCTTGTTCCCATTAAAATCTATGGTTCATTCATGATTCATAGTATTTGGTGGACCTGGAAGGCTATCAAGCCTTGGTTATAGTGGAAAGGATTTGGATGCCAATGTGGGGCCATTGTAGCTACTTTGAATATATGGTGGTCCCTTGTTATTCAGTTTTAGGGGTAGCCACTAGCCAAAGTGCAATGGATCCATTCTAAAAAAAATTAAAAGGGAGTTGTGTCCATTTTAGATTTTTTTTGAAGATAAATCAAAGTTTGGATCCCTTGGGAACCTTTTACACAAAGGTATGCCTTAAATCCTAAAGATAAATATACCTATGACATAATTACCAGTTGTACCCTATTTTCCCTGTAGCCGAAGTTTGGATAGGTTGTCGAACGACCTTCGTGGAAAGAATGGAAATGGTTTAAAGATATGCCTTTGTTCAACTACATGATTAAGCTCAGCTATAGTTAGCTTTCACCTAATATTCCAATGGTAACAAAGCTCAATGAGCATTGGGATATTTTCTCCTCCAAATCTAGATGGCGTGCAAGATTTCAGATTACTTGGGCCAGTTATATTGATCCCAAGCAGGATATCTTTAGCTAGAGTATGTTATTTCATGGTATCTTGTTGGGCCAAAGGCTTTGGCACTTGGGTGTTGATAATACCACATGTCCTTTCTGTGGGGAGAATGATTCTACCATACATATTTTTTGGGATTGCAAAAATATAAATGGCATCGGTGTGGATGGAATATTTTTTCAGGTCGTTCTTGCCTTATTCTCTAATGTGGTTTAACAATTTTTTGGGGGATCCCCCTAATTTTTCTCAGCCTTTGTTAGAGTGTAAGAACACTTAAACATTTTCTTTATTATGCTTGCAGATGAGTCAACTAAGGGAAACATTGACTTTATCTTAGGGTGGCTCCTTAATTTTAGGATGTCCTTAATGTATATATATACATATTTATATACGTTAGAGTATCATCTATAAATAGCTTGTTTGATTTTATCTTAGCAAGAATGGATTTCAATCCCACCACTCTTGACTTTTGTTTTCCTTAATCTATTATTTATCAAGAACCAACTAACTATCATGAGCATGCAACTCGTCTAAATTCTAATAAATATCAACAAGAGTGCAACCTCTAGAATGATTTATTTACATAACATTAAGACCTATAAAATCAGATTATCATAAAGCCTTGGCTTTCCAATGACTAATATTAAACAATCTTCATGAAACCACACCTTATAGAACCTATTTGATATAAATATAAAGACAACCTATTTAAAGGACCTGATATTACATTAATTATTTTCACTAGTCGTGCAAGAGAAATATCCATGATAGTTTTAATTTGAACATGTATGGAAAATATATTTCAAGAAACCTCACTAGTCATATTACGGGTACAAAATAATTATTTAGGCCAAAATATAAATATAAAAATTTTCAATGCTAGCTCTCTACACTTGGGACTTCACTTATCATTAAGCCTCTGTGATAAGGAAAAATATGACAGAAAGTATGCATAGGACATCTTAATTAAGTATAGTAAAAATGTTGTGGTCATTCAACCACATATAATATTTAAAAAATTATAAGTCAACATTCAAGATAACATCAACCAATGTTACCATAGGAAGGATTCAATTCTTACCATATTAATTATATTATATATCTTTTGAAATAATGATTTGTATTATTATAGTATTTTGAATAATTTTTATTCTTAAATTATTAAGCTTAAACAAATAAGGTAAATGTATTTATGAAATTATATATTTTACTTCAAAATAGTTATTATGATAAAAAATATTCCCCTCACATTATATTTTATATTATTAAGCCTTTTGTAACCTAGGCTTCATAGTTGTTAAGTAGTTGCATAAGTTTTATGAAAGAGAACAAGGTGATCTTCTAAGTGTTTATATTATTCTCTCAAATAAGGCCTTTTAGGAAGAAGCAAAATCCTCTATAAAATGTAGGTGAATTCTACATAAAAAAGGGTGTCCCACTTTAGTTAGTGTATGGATGAGAATCAGTGTTGATAGTAATAGCTAAGACATGCTTTCTAGTTAAGTGCTCTAATATGACACAAGCTAGATGGAATTATTTTTATGAGGAATGTTATAGAGCACAGAGGATTGCTCTCTTTCCTTTCATTTTTGGTAACACTCTTTACACAAGTTGTTTTCCTCCCTTCTTTTAACCTAAGTGGAAATTTCTTGAATTTTTAGTTTTGATGTACGAGGAAAGTAGTTTGTAGCACAATAACATTCATTGACCTAATTGCAAACATCATCTTGTACTTCATGAAGGAGTACAACATTGAAATATATAATGATGACATACGTAGTAGATATTTTCAATGGCATAACCAATCTATCTACCCTCATAAAATAATTCATTTTTACTTGTACTTTAGACTATTTTGATTGTTTTTGTCAACTATATTCTATCATTAATTAAGCATAAAAATTATAATACAATGTGAGATTATTGATTTTATTTCATGATAATTGTGGACATATGTCTATTTTTTACATTTGTAGATAATGATTTTGGTCATATTGAACACCATAATTATCTTATTTTACTTCCCTCCATGTAAGATCCTAGTAGGAACCCGCTTGACCCTTCCAAAGAATAGTTTGCAATAGTAAAATAGGCTTTATTTCATAAGTGGGATTTGACAAAGAGGACTGCCATTGATATGGCTCCATATTTCTTATATTACATAAGCATAAACAAATATCCAAATCAAATAAAACTTAATGTATATATTTTTTATAATTAATACTATATCTTTTAAGTGACTTATAAAATATCATATTTTTACTTATCTTCTTATCTATATAATACCAACATAACACAAAATTATGTAATTATGTAACCAAAACTAAAATATAGATTTTGGTTTTTGGTCTGGAATTTTTTAGGTTTTCGAAAAGTAGATTTTACTGTGCTTTGGGTGAAAGTACAATGTCTTTGACCACCTCATTACTGAGTATCCACCACCTTGGTGGTACTGTCTCTATTAAATATCCTTTGGGCACATAGCGGGTTCGATCCCTATCGAAGCTACTGGATTCAATAATGGCGCAATGCAAGGAGCCAAGGAAATTTATCTTGAAGGTATTTCATGAGGTAAAACCCCTGTCCCTAGGGTTTTCATTTCATTAGAGGATTTTAACAAGTCATGTATATTGGTTAGAGCAGCATACTCTTATCGAGTATTTTTTGGGAAGTATTCCTAATGAATCGCTAATCTACAACTGGACAAAGCATTATTGGACTACTTATGGTATTAAGGTCAAAGGAATCCAAAATTTGACAAAAGAGTTTTTTTTTTCATTTCCCTGATCCTATGCATGCTCAGGCTATGTTCGATCGATGACCCTGGTATATTTGTATCTCCTTGCTATTGTTCCAACCCTAGACCCAAGATTTTTACGTCGAGGACGGTGCTTCCCTTGAGGTTCCTGTTTGGGTCAAACTTATCGGTCTTTCGACTACTCTTTGGTATTTCTTGGAAACCAGTGTTGCTTTGTTAGGCTCTTTTGTATGCATTGAGCATCTAAAATTCTTTGGTGTTTACCCCTACAGAAGGGTGTGTGTGAAATCCGATTTGTCCAAGGACCTTAAGGACCATCTCACCATGAACATTATTGAAGCCTCATTTGTTCAAAAGTTGGTCTACGTTAACCTATCAAACACCTATTATCTCTGCTAGTCGGTAGCTCACAAGATTAAATACTGCCCCTTAATCGAGGGGTATTTCAAGAATAAAAAGGTTGTGGCTAATGTTTCTTGTCTAGTTAAACAATTTTTTAAGTTGGCAGTGCAATTTCTTGCCCCTCTGTTGCATGCACAAAAAAAGTCGGACATGCAGATAGTAGTCCCTAAGAACCTCCAAGGGCCTTCTACTTTGGCGGAGAACGTTGTGCTTAAAAAAAAACTCCTTGAGGTGGTATGAGTGAGGTCTCGTAGCCCTAGTTGTGATACTTCAGTATAAATACAAGATAAACAGCCATTCACCATGTTTCTAAATGGTAATCATGATTGATTCCTCTCCAAACCCTACTCCTCGCTTAGGGAGATAGGTGCTTTCGAGGATATCGACAGTGATATGGACCTAGATTGTTCTCAATGATTTTTTTGTCCTAGAATATAAGAGGGTTGTTGGACCCAGTCCACAAATATTTGGTCCGAAGTCATATTGAAATTATTTCTCACTAGTATGATAGGTTTGCATGGCTTTTGGTTCCAATATTCAATGGATTTCACAGAGTTGCATGGGAATTTTGCTACCTCCATAAGAGCTCAGGAGGTGTGGGGTTGTTTAATTACCATCAACAAGGTCTGGCTATGAGCACTAAATGGGGTTGTTTAATTACCATCACCAAGTTCTAATTTGGCATTGTGTTGCAATAGGGTTACCGTTTGGAAAAATAGTTTGGAAGGGAATGGATCTATCATCCATCCTTGTGGCCCTTGTTCCCATTAAAATCTATGGGTCATTCATGATTCATAGTATTTGGTGGACCTGGGAGGCTATCAAGCCTTGGTTATAGTGGAAATAATTTGGATGCCAATGTGGGGCCATTGTAGCTACTTTGAATATATGGTGGTCCCTTGTTATTCAGTTTTAGGGGTAGCCACTAGCCAAAGTGCAATGGATCCATTCTAAAAAAAATTAAAAGGGAGTTGTGTCCATTTTAGATTTTTTTTGAAGATAAATCAAAGGTTGGATCCCTTGGGAACCTTTTAAACAAAGGTATGCCTTAAATCTTAAAGATAAATATACCTATGACACAATTACTAGTTGTACCCTATTTTCCCTCTAGCCGAAGTTTGGACAGGTTGTCCAACGACCTTCGTGGAAAGAATGGAAATGGTTTAAAGATGTGCCTTTGTTCAACTACATTATTAAGCTCAGCTATAGTTAGCTTTCACCTAATATTCCAATGGTAACGAAGCTCAATGAGCATTGGGATATTTTCTCCTCTAAATCTATATGGCGTGCAAGATTTCATATTACTTAGGCCAGTTATATTGATCCCAAGCAGGATTTCTTTACCTGAAGTATGTTATTTCATGGTATCTTGTTGGGCCAAAGGCTTTGGAACTTGGGTGTTGATTATCTCACATGTCATTTCTGTGGGGAGAATGAGTCTACCATACATATTTTTTGGGATTGCAAAAATATAAATGACATCGGTGTGGATGGAATATTTTTTTAGGTAGCTCTTGCCTTATTCTCTAATGTGGTTTCACAATTTTTTGGGGGATCCCCCTAATTTTTCTCAGCCTTTGTTAGAGTGTAAGAACACTTAAACATTTTCTTTATTATGCTTGCAGATGAGTCAACTAAGGAAAACATTGACTTTATCTTAGGGTGGCTCCTTAATTTTAGGATGTCCTTATTGTATATATGTACATATTTATATGCGTTAGAGTATCATCTATAAATAGCTTGTTTGATTTTATCTTAGCAAGCATGGATTTCAATCCCACCACTCTTGACTTTTGTTTTCCTTAGTCTATTATTTATCAAGAACAAACTAACTATCATGAGCATGCAACTCGTCTAAATTCTAATAAATATCAACAAGAGTGCAACCTCTAAAATGATTTATTTACATAACACTAAGACCTATAAAATCAGATTATCATAAAACCTTGGCTTTCCAATGACTAATATTAAACAATTTTCATGAAACCACACCTTATAGAACCTATTTGATATAAATATAAATACAAACTATTTAAAGGACCTGATATTACATTAATTATTTTCACTAGTCGTGCAAGAGAAATATCCATGATAGTTTTAATTTGAACATGTATGGAAAATATATTTCAAGAAACCTCACTAGTCATATTACGGGTACAAAATAAATATTTAGGCCAAAATATAAATATAAAAAATTTCAGTGCTAGCTCTCTACACTTGGGACTTCACTTATCATTAAGCCTCTGTGATAAGGAAAAATATGACAGAAAGTATGCATAGGACATCTTAATTAAGTATAGTAAAAATGTTGTGGTCATTCAACCACATATAATATTTAAAAAATTATAAGTCAACATTCAAGATAACATCAACCAATGTTACCATAGGAAGGATTCAATTCTTACCATTTTAATTATATTATATATCTTTTGAAATAATGATTTGTATTATTATAGTATTTTGAATGTTTTTTATTCTTAAATTATTAGGCTTAAACAAATAAGGTAAATGTATTTATGAAATTATATATTTTACTTCAAAATAGTCATTATGATAAAAAATATTCCCATCACATTATATTTTATATTATTAAGCCTTTTGTAACCTAGGCTTCATAGTTGTTAAGTAGTTGCATAAGTTTTATGAAAGAGAACAAGGTGATCTTCTAAGTGTTTATATTATTCTCTTAGATAAGGCCTTTTAGGAAGAAGCAAAATCCTCTATAAAATGTAGGTGAATTCTATATAAAAAAGGGTGTCCCACTTTAGTTAGTGTATGGATGAGAATCAGTGTTGATAGTAATAGCTAAGACATGCTTTCTAGTTAAGTGCTCTAATATGACACAAGCTAGATGGAATTATTTTTACGAGGAATGTTATAGAGCACAGAGGATGGCTCTCTTTCCTTTCATTTTTGGTAACACTCTTTACACAAGTTGTTGTCCTCCCTTCTTTTAACCTAAGTGGAAATTTCTTTAAGTTTTAGTTTTGATGTACGAGAAAAGTAGTTTGTAGCACAATAACATTTGTTGACCTAATTGCAAACATCATCTTGTACTTCATGAAGGAGTACAACATTGAAATATATAATGATGACATACGTAGTAGATATTTTCAATGGCATAACCAATCTATCTACCCTCATAAAAGAATTCATTTTTACTTGTACTTTAGACTATTTTGATTGTTTTTGTCAACTATATTCTATCATTAATTAAGCATAAAAATTATAATACAATGTGAGATTATTAATTTTATTTCATGATAATTGTGGACATATGTCTATTTTTTACATTTGTAGATAATGATTTTGGTCATATTTAACACCATCATTATCTTATTTTACTTCCCTCCATGTAAGATCCTAGTAGGAACCCGCTTGACCCTTCCAAAGAATAGTTTGCAATAGTAAAATAGGCTTTATTTCATAAGTGGGATTTGACAAAGAGGACTACCATTGATATGGCTCCATATTTCTTATATTACATAAGCATAAACAAATATCCAAATCAAATAAAACTTAATGTATATATTTTTTATAATTAATACTATATCTTTTAAGTGACTTATAAAATATCATATTTTTACCTATCTTCTTATCTATATAATACCAACATAACACAAAATTATGTAATTATGCAACCAAAACTAAAATTTAGATTTTGGTTTTTGGTCTAGATTTTTTTAGGTTTTCGAAAAGTAGATTTTACTGTGCTTTGTGTGAAAGTACAATGGCTTTGACCACATCATTACTGAGTATCCACCACCTTGGTGGTACTCTCTCTATTAAATATCCTTTGGGCACATAATGGGTTCGATCCCTATCGAAGTTACTGGATTCAATAATGGCGCAATGTAAGGAGCCAAGGAAATTTATCCTAATGGTATTTCATGAGGTAAAACCCCTGTCCCTAGGGTTTTCATTTCATTAGAGGATTTCAACAAGTCATGTATATTGGTTAGAGCAGCATACTCTTATCGAGTATTTTTTGGGACGTATTCCTAAAGAATCGCTAATCTACAACTAGACTTAGCATTATTGGACTGCTTATGGTATTAAGGTCAAAGGAATCCAAAATTTGACAAAAGAGTTTTTTTTTCATTTCCCTGATCCTATGCATGCTCAGGCTATGTTCGATCATGGACCCTGTTATATCTGTATCTCCCTTCTATTATTCCAACCCTAGACCCAAGATTTTTACGTCGAGGACGGTGCTTCCCTTGAGGTTCCTGTTTGGGTCAAACTTATCGGTCTTCCGACTGCTCTTTGGTATTTCTTGGAAACCAGTGTTGCTTTGTTAGGCTCCTTTGTATGCATTGAGCATCTAAAATTCTTTGGTGTTTACCCCTACAGAAGGGTGTGTGTGAAATCTGATTTGTCCAAGGACCTTAAGGACCATCTCACCATGAACATTATTGAAGTCTCATTTGTTCAAAAGTTGGTCTACATTAACCTGTCAAACACCTATTACCACTGCTAGTCGGTAGCTCAAAAGATTAAATACTGCCCCCTAATCAGGGGGTATTTCAAGAATAACAAGGTTGTGGCTAATGTTTCTTGTCCAGTTAAGCAATTTTTTAAGTTGACAGGGCAATTTCTTGCCCCTCTGTTGCATGCACAAAAAAGTTTGGACATGTAGATAGTAGTCCCTAAGAACCTCCAAGGGCCTTCCGCTTTGGCGGAGAATGTTGTGCTTAAAAAAAAACTCCTTGAGGTGGTATGAGTGAGGTCTCGTAGCCCTAGTCGTGATCCTTCAGTATAAAAACAAGATAAACAGCCATTCAACATGTTTCTAGATGGTAATCATGATCGATTCCTCTCCAACCCCTACTCCTCGCTTGGGGAGATAGGTGCTTCTGAGGATATCGACAGTGATATGCACCTAGATTGTTCTCAATGATTTTTTTGTCCTAGAATATAAGAGGGTTTTTGGACCCAGTCCACAAATATTTGGTCCAAAGTGATATTGAAAGTATTTCTCACTAGTATGATAGGTTTGCATGGCTTTTGGTTCCAACATTCAATGGATTTCACAGAGTTGCATGGAAAGTTTGCTACCTCCATAAGAGCTCGGGAGGTGTGGGGTTGTTTAATTACCATCAACAAGGTATGGCTATGAGCACTAAATGGGGATGTTTAATTACCATCACCAAGTTCTAATTTGGCATTGTGTTGCAACAGGGTTACCGTTTGGAAAAATAGTTTGGAAGGGAATGGATCTATCATCCATCCTTGTGGCCCTTTTTCCCATTAAAATCTATGGGTCATTCATGATTCATAGTATTTGGTGGACCTGGGAGGCTATCAAGCCTTGGTTATAGTGGAAAGGATTTGGATGCCAATGTGGGGCCATTGTAGCTACTTTGAATATATGGTGGTCCCTTGTTATTCAGTTTCAGGGGTAGCCACTAGCCAAAGTGCAATAGATCCATTCTAAAAAACAATTAAAAGGGAGTTGTGTCCATTTTAGATTTTTTTTGAAGATAAATTAAAGGTTGGATCCCTTGGTAACCTTTTAAACAAAGGTATGCCTTAAAGCCTAAAGATAAATATACCTATGACACAATTACCAGTTGTACCCTATTTTCCCTCTAGCTGAAGTTTGGACAGGTTGTCCAATGACCTTCGTGGAAAGAATGGAAATGGTTTAAAGATATGCCTTTGTTCAACTACATGATTAAGCTCAGCTATAGTTAGCTTTCACCTAATATTCCAATGGTAACGAAGCTCAATGAGCATTGGGATATTTTCTCCTCTAAATCTATATGGTGTGCAAGATTTTAGATTACTTAGGCCAGTTATAGTGATCCCAAGCAAGATATCTTTACCTGGAGTATGTTATTTCATTGTATCTTGTTGGGCCAAAGGCTTTGGCACTTGGGTGTTGATAATTCCACATTTCCTTTCTATGGGGAGAATGAGTCTACCATACATATTTTTTGGGATTGCAAAAATATAAATGGCATCAGTGTGGATGGAATATTTTTTTAGGTCGTTCTTGCCTTATTCTCTAATGTGGTTTCACAATTTGTTGGGGGATCCCCCTAATTTTTCTCTGCCTTTGTTAGAGTTTTGGAACATATTTTAAATTAGAATTTTGTTTCATATTTGGAAAGCTAAAAATGAGATAGTTTTTACAAATAAAATTCCCTCTGTAATTTTTTCTCTTTCAGATAAGCTTATGGTCTTCCATGATGCTTGGTTACAGATTCAAGTTCAAGTTGCCAAGGTAGCAATGGAGATCAAGCACCTACAGGATCTAATTGGTTATTGGGATAATGATCCATGAACTATGAGTATAGTTACCAAGAGCCTGAATAGGTAAACAATTCTAGGTCCTAGCAGCGAGGTTGCCCACCCCAAGATAGCTGGTACTGGTCAGCCTCTAGGGCTCGTGCTCAACCACTCAAAATAAGTGAGCCTTGGTCACCAAACCCTAGAACTTATTAGCATTTCGATGCTTGGGGAGCACACCCATGTTCTCCTCGCTAAGGTGATGGTTGGGGCCCCATCCACCCTCTCTCTGCCAAGATGACCATTGAAACAATGACAATGATGCATATTGTAACAGTTGGAGCATGGGCATTGATGATGGTACAAATACAAATACAAGATGGATTGTTCCCTCAAACTATAGTTAATGAGGTGTCGGCATATCCAACCTGCTTGGAATACCATAAGGTTTATGACATGCAACCAGGTCTATGCTGGAGCACTTCACTTCACAGTAACGTCTGGAACCACAATGAGGAGTTCGAGGTGACAGATCCTCTAGATGAGGGGGTGCAAAACAATTAAGGGTTGTTGTTTTGATTCACTTTATGTTTTTGATCAATGTGTTTTGATTTAATGCTTTAGACATTCCCACCAGTCAATGGTTGTTTGGCGATGGTACTTTGAACTTTGTCCTGGCTACCATGTAGTCAGTTGATTTGCATATGGGATGGGACGTGTCTATCCGCCCACCCTTTTGTATGATTATCCCTTTATTCTTAATATAGTTATTTTTCCTTTAAAAAAAACTAAAATATATCCTAGTGGGGACAACATAGTGGTAAGAGCTTTCACCTCTCTTTGGGAGGTCCAATGTTCAAACCATAGCATGTGTAATTTCATGTGCTTTGATATTTAGGTCTTGTGTACATCATGGGAAATCTTGCATTCTAGTATTATGGTGTAAGTCGTGTGTGTTAAATAAAAAACTAAAAATATTTCAACTCACTAATTGCAAATGAAAATCTAAATATAAATTAAAAAATAGATGAGTAATATTTTTTTTACTAGAGAAAACTGTTGTACACATGTCCCCAAACCTTGGCATATCGCAACTCTCTCCTTTAAAACTTGAGAATTTATAAAAAAATTCAATTCTCATATTAATTGAATTGTTATGGTTAGTTGCCTACATCTTTTTGCCTAAAAGTTTTAATTCTTGTCTTTTATTTTATAAATGTTTGAAACGATAGGTGCTTTCAAGGATATCGATAGTGATATGCACCTATATTGTTCTCAATGCTTTTTAATCTTGGAATATCAGAGGATTGATGGACCCAATCCGTAAATATTTTATCTGAAGTGAGATTGAAAATATTTCTCGCTAGTACGGTAGGTTTGATATCCTTTATTTACAAGAAGTCAATTTTTTTATTTTAATTTGCAGTGTGCTTGTTTGTTTATTTGGCGTGGTAGCCAGTGTTTTCCACTAATCATTCTATGGGATGAGGAGGAGCTATCACCTTCATGGCAGCTACATGGCAGTTCCATCTAGTCACATTGGGGGTCGATCCCTCTAATCAGGTCGTGTAGACCCTTTTTGAAATTGAAGGACATTCCTTCAAAATTTTCAATGTTTACGCCTCCAATCATGCTCTCGAGACATGTGCTCTATGGTGGTAGTTGGATTTATCATTATTTCCAGTAGTCTAGATGCTTTGTGGTGACTTCAATATGATTGAGAAAGCTAATGATAAATTTGGTCGACTCCCTATGCGGTGGTGCACTGGGGAAAGAGAAGCCTGGTTTTTTATGAAGAATAAATTGGGTCTTGTGGACCCCAATGCTTGTTCTTCTTCCAAAAATTTCTAGAACTCGCTTTGGTTTACTTGGTCCAATTTTCAAAGTGAAGATGATAGAGTTTTTAAAATTCTCAACAGAGCAATGCTTATTTTAGAACATTATACAGTCTATCCCTTTGGTAGCTACCATTCCATGCACCATTATTTTAGATCATGTGTCCATTATCTTCAATATTTCTTCAAACCAACACCTTGTCAAAAAGTTGCATTCTCAACTTTTTATGAATATCGCTTTCCTGCAACATTCGACCTCGAAATAACACATTGTTCGAGCTTGGAACTTGGTTCCTCGCATTATAGGGAACATGAGTTGAATTGAACGATGGAGTGGTGCCATTGCTCGTATAACTACCATTCTCAGATCTCTTAGGGTCAAGCTTGCTAAGTTGTGTAAGTAGTATAATTTGGCTCTGAAGAATGAGCTTTCCAAAGCTTCAGTTCGGCTTGATGCCTCCCCCCTAAGTATCTCTCTACAATAGCATGTTGCAACTCTTAGGCATGAGCTTAAAATTTTTGAGATTTATGAGGCTAGAGGTGCTCAAATCAGACCTCGAATGCACTGGTTGAAATTTGGAGACAGTGTCTCAAAATAATTCTTTCAATGCCTTCGACCGCCTATACAAGTGGTTCAATTCAAATCCATTGTTAACAATGGTGAGCATCTTATAGAGCTATATGACATTGCCAAAGTGTTTGTTAACCATTACTAGTAGGTTTTTTTCTACTTAGCCTCTCTCTCTCTTGAGAGACAACAATATCTTGAGAAATATTGCTTGGTTGTGCCAAAAAAATTATCAAACTTCCATAAAGAAGACTATGAAAAACCTATTTCCTTAGAGGATTTATCTGATGCTCCATCCTGCATAGCTAACGATAAAGCACTAGGTCTATATGGTTTTCCCTGTGAATTCTATAAATTATTATGGGACTTGGTTGACCCAAATCATCTGCATGTATATCAGGAAGCCATGGCCACTAGCTCCTTAGGCTCCATTATTAATAAAGGCAGTATCAAATTCATCCCCAAGATTAGAGATCCTAAGATTATCATAAATTAGAGACCTATTAAATTTTTGAATGTAAGCTACAAAATTATTGTTAAGGCCCTTGCTCTTCAGCTTCGGCCTCTACTTCTTCTCATTGTGATAACTAAGCAAACAGGGTTTATTCGTAATCGGTATATTCTCGATAAGGTCATTACAATTTGGGAAAGCATAGAATGGGCTAGGGAGTCTCAGAAAGAGGTCCTGTTTATCAAAATTGACTTTGAAAAAGTATACAATAGAATTGAATGGAATTTCATCCTATTAATGCTCAAAGTCCTTGGGTTTGGTCCTTGCTTTGTTAATTCTGTGCAAATATTGTTCAAACATGCTTCAACGGTTCTCACACTAAATGGAGTTAAAACTGAGAATATAGGCATTTTTGGGTCTGTTAGATAGGGGTGTCCTCTTGCCTCCTCCCTCTACGTGCTTGCTACTGAAGCTTTTGGCTATCTTCTTGCCAAAAAATCATTGCAAGGGCTAGTTAAGGGAATCTCTCTCCCAAGAAATCAAGGGCAACTAATCAATGGTCATTTTGTTGATGATTCATTCTTAACCATCCTTGAAGATAGACAATCCATCACACAGGCTCTTTCTTGCTTGGATTATTTTTGCATGGCTTTTGGTTCCAACATTCAATGGATTTTACAGAGTTGCATGGGAATTTTGTTGCCTCCCTAAGAGCTTGGGAGGTGTGGGGTTTTTCAATTACCATCGCTAAGGTCTGGCTCTAAGTGCTAAGTGGATTATATGAGCTCTTAAAGGCTTTGAATCTTGGAAAGTTCTAATCTAACACTATGTTGCAACAAGGTTACCATTTGGAAAAAAAAATTGGAAGGGAATGGATCTATCGTCTATCCTTGTGGCCTCTATTCCAATAAAAATCTCTAAGTCATTCATGATTCATAGTATTTGGTGGGCTTGGGAGGCTATCAAACCTTGGTTACAATGGAAATTAGTTGGATGCCAATGTGGGGCCACTGTAGCTGCTTTGAATATCTGGTGGTCCCCTGTTATTCAGTTTTAGGGGAACCACTAGCCAAAGTGCAATGGATTCATGCTAAAAAAACAATTAAAAAGAAAGTCTCCATTTTAGATTTTTTTTGCATATAAATCAGAGGTTGGATCCCTTGAGAACCTTTTAAATAAAGAGAGTATCAATCTCTTTCTTCCATCTTCTTCTTTTGAGGTTTAAATATAAAACCTCCTGCAAGCACTAAACAAGACTGCTAAATTCTTCCTTTGAGGTATTACATCAGAAATATCCTACAAGCACTACCCAAAGTCCCAATTTCCTTTGTCTGAGGCTTCATATAAGAAACCTCCTACAAGCACTAAGCAAAGTTTCAATCTTTTTCCTTTGAGGCTTCACATAAGAAACCCCCTGCAAGCACTGCATAGAGTGCCAATATATTTGGAGCCCCTTTCTCACCCCTACAATTACTACACAAAGTATCAATTTCTTTGGAGCCCTCTTTCTGCCCTCCTCCATGTTCCACATTCACTTCTTATTTATAAGCATAAAAAAAACAATGACTTGCTAGCTACACATGACAACCAAGCATTATTATCCATCCTTATCCAGTCTTAGCTGTCAACTACAAGTTTATCCTATATTCAAAAATAAAAATAGAAAACTCAAACTACTTTTTTCTTTACTTGGTTGGCTCTTGCCAGCTAGATGCTCCTATATCATACTCATCAGGTAGCAACAAAAATGTGATCTCCTACTCATAGAGCTTGATCCCAATGATATTCTAGCTTTGATACCAAAATGATGCAATGGCAAAGAGGGGGTCAATTAAATAACAACCTCTCCTAGCTTCTCATACATCATCTTGCCAACATGTAAAAAATGATTAACATAAATCTGATCTATGTCATGATAATACATAGTAAAGAAAATAATGAACACAGAATATTTTTTTTTTTATGTTTGTTTAAACATCCACAAAACCACATTACAATTGTGGTCATAGTTACCACACATCTGCAAGCACTCCGTAGAGTACTAATCTCCTTCTTAAATTTTCTTCTTTTGAGGTTTAAATAGCAAACCTCCTGCAAGAACTAAACAAGAGTGTAAAATTCTTTCTTTGAGGCTTTACATCAGAAACCTCCTACAAGCACTATCCGAAGTACCAATTTCCTTTGTTTAGGGCTTCATATAAGAAACCTCCTGCAAGCACTACACATAGTGCCAATCTCTTTCCTCTAAGGCTTCACATAAGAAACCCCGTGCAAGCACTACACAAAGTGCTAATCTCTTTGGAGCCCCTTTCCCACCCCTGCAAGTACTACACAAACTACTAATTTCTTTGGAGCCCTCTTGCTCCCCTCCTCCGTGCTCCACATTCACTTCTTATTTATAATCATAAAAAATAATGACTTGTTGGCTACGCATGTCAACCAAGCATTCTTATCCAGTCTTAGTTGTCAACTACAGGTTTGTCCAATCTTCAAAATTAAAAATAGAAAACTCCAACTACTTTTTGCTTTGTTTGGTTAGATCTTTCTAGTTGGATGTTCCTACATCATACTCACTAGGTAGCAACAAAAATGTGAGCTTCTGCATATGGATCTCGACCCCAATGATCTTTTAGCTCTAATACCAAAATGATGCAGTGGTGGAGAGGGGGTAAATTAAATAACAACCTCTCTAAGATGCTCACACATCATCTTGCCAATATGCACAAAAATATTAACATAAATTTGATTTGCATGATCAGAATACACCATAAATAAAATAATGAACATAGAATATTATTTTTTCTTATTTTTATGTCTATTTAAACATCCATAAAACCACATTACAATGGTGTACATAGTTGCCACACATTCTGCAAGCACTTCGTTGAGTACCAATCTCCTTCTTCTATATTCTTCTTCTGAGGTTTAAATAGCAAACCTCCTGTAAGCACTAAATAAGAATGTCAAATTCTTCCTTTGAGGCTTTACATCAGAAACCTCCTGCAAGCACTACTTGGAGTACCAATTTCCATTTTTTGAGGCTTCATATAAGAAACATCCTACAAGCACTGCATAGAGTACCAATCTCTTTCTTCTGAGGCTTCACATAAGAAACCCCCTACAAGCACTACACGGAGTGCCAATATCTTTGGAGCCCCTTGTTCACCCCCTGTAAGTATTGCAAAGAGTATCAATTTATTTGGATCCCTCTTGCTCCCCTTCTTCACACTCTACATTCACTTCTTATTTATAAGCATAAAAAACAATAACTTACTGGCTACGCATGACAACCAAGCATTCTTATCCATCCTTGTCTAGTCTTAGCTATCAACTGCAGGTTTATCCAATCTTCAAAAATAAAAATAGAAAACTCCAACTACTTTTTGCTTTGCTTGGTTGGCTCTTACCAGCTGGATGCTCCTACATTAGGATCCCACAACCAATACAAAAATCTCCAATTGAAGGCTAACAAGAAAATATTCCAGGCCAAAGGTACCAACCGACACCCCACATAGGGGGTCAACAACTCTCAACGGAGAATAAAATTACAAATATGTAATAATAAAATCCCATAGGTGGTAGAAACACCACAACAAAGCCCCTCCAAAAAGAAAGATTTAAAATTTTAAAATTGAAAAACCTGCTCCACCCATATTTGACAAATAAAGCAAGTGGGCGCTAGAAAATAGATCATGGAAATCAAAACCCAAAGTCTAGGAATTAGAATGTAAAATCCTACCATGATCCAAAAGCACAAGATTAAAAAATTTCATTAAAACTGCTCTTTACAATGATTCCAAGTTGCAAAAGTACCTGGGAGCCAAAATTGGAGCCCAAACAAGAGCACTACAAAAACAAAAGCAGGATGGCAAAATCCTCCCACCAACTAGGAAAAAACTAGAGTGTACAAGAAGGATTAAAGCTTGAAACTCCTACTCTATCCATTATTGAATCCAACTGGAGGCTCCCGAATAGCTGGAAAATAATAAACTCACCTCTACCACAGAATATAGTCCTACAATAGAAAACTAGCCTTCCAAGTTGAAGGTCAAAACCACCAAAAATAACTTAAAAATAGGAACTAAAAATCCATCATGATAGCATGCACCTCGTGGAGAAACCACCCAACCAAAAATTGGGGAAAGCAGATAAAATCCACCCAACATTGAAGCATAAGCCATGAAAAATAGCTAAGTAGATCAGACTCAAAACTAGAAGCATGCATCATGTGATAACTTCACTTTGCACTAGCACTTCTAGGATAAAAAAAATAGGGACGAGCCACATCCCTATAGAAAACCATCCTCAAAACCCCATAAACTAAGATTCTCTAAGGTAAAAAAGAAAACCCTGAATCTAGATGAATTAATTCCAAAGCACACAGGGATGGAACACCAATACTCACCTCTACCGTAGGACATAGGCCAACACCATACCACCAACCTTCCAATGAATATTTAGGAAAAAAAAACCCTTGTCCCTAGATATAGGCCTTCCAAAACAACATCCATAGCATAAACTAGAGATTTACCACACCAGCTCAAACACACAGTTCCTAAAGCTCATCCAACCACCAGTTGATAAAATAGAGAATAAAAATATTCCCCTCCAACTCAAAAACCTTGAGCCTATGAAATAGCACAAAAGTCTTCATCTAAAAACAACACAAGGAAGAATCACCAAAACCAATGGGAAAAATCTCATTGCCCTGAAGCCAAGGGCTTAGAGAGAGCAACTAGGTTTTAAGAGGATCCTAGAACCAAGGAGCAATATTTTGAAAGGACCCAAAACCTTTAAGCCTATGGTATTATACCCCATAGGTACACACATAAGGCCACGTCCAACCCCAATGGGTTCGAGCCCCATAGGAACATAGAAGAACAAATTTCCTCCTGAAGAGGAAACCCCAAAGTATAAATAAGGTCAATGAAAGACCCTCAACCAATCAACAGTGATGTGCTTCCAACCCAGGCCATCACTCCACCAAAAACCATCGAACAACGCACTTAAAGGGATAGCGAGCACCTCGACCACCACCTCAGGACCAAAACTGATAGGCAAAAATAAATTTTATAGTCCTCATTATTTTTAGGTTCACACCAGGACTCAGAACTACCAAACTCAAACCTCCCACTCTCCTTTAGCATAGGATTCCAGGTAGAAAATAGGACTTCCAGCTCCACTGGAGAAAATTGAGCCTACAAAAAAAATCAACATAAATACATTTAGGAGGTTCCCATGAAGCAGTGAAGAGGGTTTCAATCTCAAAGGGTGAAAAGCATGAATTCAGGGAGAAAATTTTTTCACCGTCTCCATTCATGAGCCTGGATTCCTTAGTAATGGGATCCAAAGCCTCAGTTGGTCTCATGCCTATGTCAAAATTCAAAATTGCTTCTCATAGCTATACCCATTCTCAATTATAAACATAATATTAACAACATATAAGAAGCACAATATCAACAAATTTAGTACAATGAATAATTTCATCCCCATTATTTATAGCTTTCTAGATCCTCTATGGCACTCTCTTACATGGAGAAATCTATGATTTAAATGAAATGGACCTTAATCAGTATATATTGCTATTGAACGCTTAGAAACACTAAAAAATCTAAATAAAATAAGAACTTAAACTGCTAAGATTTGAACTATACCAAATTAATGACTTTAATTTACTATTAATAATTGCCCAAATAATTTCTTGGTGAACTATAATATTCAAAACAAACTATGGGTTTCATAGTGGTGGAAAAAGTTTTCAACTCACTAAAAGATGCTCAATTAATGTTGCAAAAATAAGTTATTTTATTTATGGTGTGGACCATATTGACAAACAAGTAACTTATAAAAAATGGTTGATCAATATGGTATTAACATGAATTGGATTGATTATTTCTAATCAAAATTGAATATAAGTCGCTAAATATAGAATTCCTTCTACAATAATAGAAATTGGGCACTTGTACAATGTGCAATGTGGATGGAGCACCCAAGAATAGGAATTTCATGGCTAGAGAGATTCCAAATCTATAAGAAACTATGACTACATTTGGCCAACGATCAAATCTTCAACTTGTAGTTAGATAAGATTTTAGTTGTGAAAGATCATCAAATTCTTCTAGCTATTTTACTTCATACAATTAGCCATGTCTAAAATTACTAAGCTACTACAAGCTTTTTGTTTTATTGGTTGAATTAATGCTCAACTAATTATTTTTATAGATATGATAATAACATAAAGCCTCCATCCATGTAATGGAATTGATATTTTTAGGTTAGATCCTACTCAACAAATCCTTTATTTATGCAAATTAAATTCAAATAAAAAGGTTGATTGTTTTCATGGTCAAATGATTCACTAGCTATTACAAAATATAAAATAATAATTGTTTGAAAGGATTCAATTTGTAGATGGCAGTTGTTTGTACATGTGCATAATGGTTTCTTGGAGGTTGTCATTCTATTATGTGTAGTTTAAAATAATCATCTTAGGCCTATAATTATTTGTAAGAAGCATTAACTTCTATGTGCTTGGAAAAATTATTAGGTACCCATAAAAATGTAGAAGGAAAAAAAACATTGATGAATAATTTAATGTTTTGCTATATGAAATATGATTTTTGGAATAATATTCTTTCAAAGAATTAATCTTTTTTGTTTAGTGTATTAGTTTCCTATTTTTTAGAATAATTAATTTCTAGAATTTGTTGGGAGAATTATGAGACTCCAAAGTTCTTAAGGCATTCATAATCCAAACAAATATTATTTTTTGATTCCCTTATTACACTCTCTCACATGTAAAAAAATGTTTTTTTGTCAAAAACGCCTTTACAAGATTTTTTGTTCAAATGAAATGAATTTAAATAGTATATCTTGCTATTGAAAATTTAGAAACACTTAAAAATCTAAACAAAATAAGAACATGAACTATTTAAAATTGGAACTACATTAAATTGATGACTTTAACTTATTAGAAATAATTGCCAGAATCCTTTATTGGTGAACTTAAAACATTGGTAAATAAGAATTGATGAAAAATTTGGGTTTGACAATGGTGAAAAAAATTTCAACTCATTTAAAAATGGTGATTAATGTTGCAAAAATATCTTACTTTCTCTATGGCATGGACCACAATAAGACACAAGTAACTTATCATTATATAGGTAATTTAATATTGTATATACATGAGTTGGATTGATTATTTCTAGTCAAATTTGAATATAAGTAGTTAAATACAAGGTTTCTATATCCTTTCAAATATTTATTTTTCTTATTGAAAATTTTGAAGAATAGTAAGGCTTTGGAAGTAAAATAAAAGAAATTGCATTTACTATTAGAAGGTTTAGTTGAATCTAAAAATAGATAATCCAGACCCCATGAGGGAAATAACTTTAAGTGTAAGAGCATAAATATTGTCATAAAACATCCAATAATGGAAAAAAAATAACAATGTTATTTAATTCTACTTGCAGATGAGTCAACTAAGGAAAGCATTGACTTTATTTAAAGGTGGATCCCTAATTTTAATATGTCCTTATTGTATACCTATACATATTTATATACTTTAGAATATCATCTACAAATAGCTTATTTTATTTTATCTTAGAAATAATAGATTTTATTTGTGCCCCTATTGACTTATGTTTTTCTTAACCTATTATTTATCAAGAACCAATTGACTATCATGAGCATGCAACTCGTCTAAATTCTAATAAATACAAAAACGAGTGCAACCTCTAGAATTATTTGTTTACATAACACTAAGACCTATAAAATCATAAAGCCTAGGATTTACAACTACTAATATTAAACAATCTTCATGAAACCACACCTTATAGCACCTATTTGATATAAATATAAAGGAAGCCTATTAAAAGGACCTGAAATTACATTAATTATTTTCCACTAGTTGTGCAAGAGAAATATTCATGATAGTTTCAATTTGAACATGTATGGAAAATATATTTCAACAAACCTCACTAGTCGTCTTACATGTACAAAATAAATATTTAGGCCAAAATATAGAGATATAATTTTTTAATGGTATCTCTACACTTGGGACTCCACTTATTATTAAGCCTATGTGATAAGGAAAAATATGGTAGAAAGTATGCATGGAACATCTTTACTAAGAAGAGTAAAAATGTTGTGGTCATTCAACCACATATAATCTTTAAATAATTACAAGTCAATATTAAATATAACATCAACTAATGTTACCATAGGAAGGATTCAATTCTTACCATATTAATTATAGTATATATTTTTTGAAATAATTATTTGTGTTATTATTGTATTTTGAATGTATGCTATTCTTTAATTATTAATATAAACAAATAAGATAAATATATTTATGAAACTATATATTTAACTTCAAAATAGTCATTATGATAAAAAATAAATTCCTCTCACATTATATGTTCATATTTTATGTATTTGAGAGATGACGAATCTACTTACAATTATATTTATTAAAAAAACTAACAAGGAGTTTCATAAGTTCTATGAAAGAGAACAAGGTGGTCTTCTAAGTGTTGATATTATTCTCACGAATAAGGACTTTTAGTAAGAAGCAAAATCCTCTATAAAATGTAGGTGAATTCTACATAAAAAAGGTGTCCCACTTTAGTTAGTGTATGGATAAGAATCAATGTGTTAAGACATGCATTCTAGTTAAGTTCTCTAAGATGACACAAGCTAGATAGAATTATTTCTATGAGGAATGTTATAAAGAATAGAGGATGGCTCTATTTCCTTTCATTTTTGGTAACACTCTCTACACAAGTGTTTTTCCTCCCTTCTTTTAACCTAAGTGGAAATTTCTTGAATTTTTAGTTTTGATGTACTAGGAAAGTAGTTTGTAGCACAATAGCATTCATTGACCTAATTGCGAACATCATCTTCTACTTCATGAAGGAGTACAACATTGAAATATATAATTATGATATACGTAGTAGATATTTTCAATGACATAACCAATCTATCTACTCTCATCAAAGCATTCATTTTTGACTTGTACTTTAAACTATTTTGATTGTTTTTGTCAACTATATTTTATCATTAATTAAGCATAAAAATGATAATACAATGTGAGATTATTAATTTTATTTCATGATAATTGTGGACATATATCTATTTTTAACATTTGTAGATAATGATTTTGGTCATATTGAACACCATCATTATCTTATTTTTCTTCCCTCCATGTAAATTCCTTGCAGGAACCCGGGTGATCCTTCCAAAGAATACTTTACAATGGTAAAATATTATTTATTGCATAAGTAAGATTTAACACAGAGGACTGTTATTGATATGGCTTCATCTTTGTTAGATTACATAAGCATAAACAAAGATCCAAATCAAAGAAAACTTAATGTCTTTATTTTTTTTACAATTAATACTATATCTTTTAAGTGACTTATAAAAGCTCATCTTCTTATCTATATAATACCAACATAACACAAAATTATGTAATCATGTAACCAAAACTAAAATCTATCCTGGAGGGGATAATGCAGTGGTAAGGTCTTTGGCCTCTCTTTGGGAGGTCCAATCTTCAAACCATGGCATGTGTAATTTCATGTGGTTTGAGCTTTGGATCTTGTGTACATCATGGGTAATCCTGCATGCAAACATTATGGGGTAAGTCATATGTGTTAAAAAAAACTAAAATATTTTATGAAAACATTATGGGGTAAGTCATATGTGTTAAAAAAACTAAAATATTTCAACTTACTACTTCAACTGAAAATCTAAATATAAATTTAAAAATAATAATATTTTCCTGGTTTGTGGTTACCCTTGTCTTCGTTTCTCATGTGGTGTCTGATGTGTTAGTTGGTGTTTTTTCCTTGACCTTCGTGGGTGGTGGTGCTTCAGTTTGTGCTTGCCTTGGATTGGGGTTTTGTGAGTCCCCTGTTCCAATTTTGGTGGAAACTTGATGGTCGGGTGGTGGTCTGCTTCGTGCCCTTGCTTCTTTGGAGGGTAAAGCTTGGTTTTTTTGTGGAGGCGGTGCCCTTGCTTCTTTGAAGGGCAAAGCTTAGTTTTTTGGTGGATGCAGTGTTCTCCCTCTGGAGGGTTCCTTATTTTGCTTTCCTATGGGGTTGGAGCCTATAGGTATCGAGGTTTATTTTTTTTGTTTTCCTGTGGGGTTTCGATCTACAGGCTTTTAGGTGTTGGTTTTATTAGAGGTTTCTAGGACCCAGGTTTTCCCTGTGGTCTGGTATGTTGATGGTAGTCTCTGAGTGGTGTTCAGAATTTTTGAGACCATCAATGTTGGTTTTTGTATTCTCTTCAATTTTATGGAGCTTCTTCTTAGTCTGGTTGGGTGTTTTCATTGTTGGATCTTGTGTGGCTTCCATGTTTAGTTCAAGTGGAGCTACCATGGTGTATGTATGCAGATATGTCTATTCTGCCAATGGTTTGTTTAAAAGTTTCATAAGGTTTGTTCCGCGCCCTTCTCTCCTCTGGGTCCAGATCTGAGTGTTGTTGGGGTTTTTTCTCCTATTTATGGTTTAGTGGCCCTAGCTCGGTGGTGTTTTTGGTCACTTAAACCAATTCTTTTGGTGGTTTTTTGGGATCCTCTAAAGTGGATTTTAGTTGATGTTGGTTCGTTGTTGCTTCTGAATCTGATTTGAATTTCTCCTTTCGCTGTTGGTTTCTGTTGGAGTGAGCTACTGGTTTTCATTGTGTAGGAGTGGTTGTTGCTTCTGGTATTTGGTTTTGATTTCTATTTTTGCTGCTATTTTTTGTTGTGTTGGAGCGGGTTGCTCGTTTTCGCTATGTTGGAATGGGCTGCTCGTTTTCACTGTGTTGGAGCAGGCAACTGGTTTTTGTTGTGTTGGAGTGGTTTTCTCCACTGTTTAGTTTGAGCGGGCTTGTTTGTTTAAATTTCAAGATTATTTTATGGGTGGTTTTGGAACTGGTGTGGTTTCCTTTTAATTTCCTTTGTGTGGGTTCTAATTTGTTATCTGCCTATAGTTTATTCACTTTAATGTTTCATTGGTAATTGGGTGGATGAGGCCCATTTTTTGGTTGGACTGTGTCCTCGAATTTTCCGTTGTCAAGGTTCACTTGTTCCTTGGTGGGATGGGTGGGCTTTTTAAATTTTAAAGTTTCGGTTGTCAAGGTTCACTTGTTCCTTGGTGGGATGGGTGGGCTTTTTTAATTTTAAAATTTAAAATTGTCTCTCACTCGAGAAGTGATGTGCGTGTGGGTTTCAATTTCTTTTTTATTTTTCCCCCACCTCTTAGTTTATTTGGTACCTTGTATGTCATTGTTGTATTTTATTGGTTGGTGTTGTTGGTTGTTTATCCTCTTCGGGGTGGATGGTTGTTAGTCTCCTTTTGGAGATAGTTTGTTGGGTTGTGTTCATTTTTCTCTCCCTTTGAAAGTTGTTGTTTAAGGTTGTGGGATTCCTTTCAAAACCCTCATTGTAAAAATATTAGTTTTTACTAGAGAAAACAGGTTGTACACATGTCCCCAAACCTTGGCATATGGCAACTCTCCTTTAAATCTTATCTTGACAATTTATAAACAAATTCAATTCTCATCTTAATTGAATTGTTATAGTTAGTTGCCTGCATTTTTTTGCCTAAAAATTTTGAATTCTTGATTTTTATTTTATGAATGTTTTTTCAAATTTCTTTTTAAATATAAACAATTCTAAAATTTACATCATTTTTCTTAAAATTTTATATTTTTATTTTGTGAATCTTCCTTATTTTATTTTTTAAAATATAAATATTATATCTGCTCATGTAAAGGATTTGGAGAGCAAGTGGATAGTTAAAACTCTCTAGTTATGGAGAGGCCTAGGTTCAAATCTCTCCCCTCAAATATAAATATTATCCTTCTTTTTTGACATTTTCTTGAAATTACCTTATAAAATCTAAATTTAAAATATAAAATATTCAAATGATATAAAATAACTATAAATTATATTTTTACCTATATATTTAAAATTACTAAATGTTTAGATTCAACTATTCCAGATATAAAATAACTATAAATTATATTTTTACTATATATTTAAAATTACTAAATGTTTAGATTCAACTATTCCATATATAGATGTTATAAATATGCACTACTTATCTAATATTTTAAAGCTAAAACTAATTTTAATACATATTTATGAAAGCTAAAGTAAATAAGAAGTAGTAAGTGAATTCTTGAAAAAGACCTCGAGTGACCCATAAAATTAAGAAGAAAGATAATTCAACTCATATTATTTATATTAGAGTAATGTAGATTTTAAACCGAAAAAATCAAGCTTAAAATTATCATTAAAAAAAACACTTAATTAAAACCGATTAACATTGGTTAAAGACATCAAGACGAAGGTGAACAAATGTTCTTCTCCTATTTTATAATTGTGAAGACAGATGTCAGTGTAGGGCCATCCTATCCTTCTGTTTGACTGTCTCTACAAACGTTCCAATGGATTCTCTAGGCATAGAAATACCACCACCACTACTGCTACTACTCTTCTGAGGGCCAAGCATTTTGGGTTGCAGCTGCCTAGAATTGGAACTGGGTTTTGAGGTAACTTTATTTGTGGATCCACAGCTTCCCTTCGACTTTCATTTCCATTTCCTCCAATTCGGCCTGAAGTTCATTGTCGTCAAAATCTGCAGTTGCACCAATTGGTCTGGATAAGGCTTCCTGGATTTCCATGAGTTTCTCAATGGGATCCACGATCTCGTCCATTGTCTTATCCACGCCTTCAATGGCGGTAGCTCTGTTCATTGCTTATTGATGTACAAAAGGTAATTATTCTTTCCACATATTGGATATGCCTATTTCACAACTATGTTTATTTGAGTTAGTCTTTGGCCATGAGCATCTATGTCATCCATTTGATGTTTTCTCCCATGTAGGCCTTCAGTTGTGCATAGGAGTAAATAGAACAAGATAATGTTCTTTGATTCTTCTTAAATTTCATTCGCACATACCTACTTTAAAAAATTTATAAGAAATGCCTTTATTTTTATTTTATTTTTTTATTTTTTAAAAAATAATGAAGCATTTATTCAAGTGCATATTCTATTTTTTCATTTACTTGTTTTTTTCCATTCATACTTTCTTTCATTTATTTGTATCCTTTCCTATTAGAAATGTATATCTATATGTACAATGTTTCTAAGATATAGTAAAACACAAACCATAACAACCAAAAGATACATAATGTTTGTTTACATGATGTTTATATTTTGATTACTTTATAAGCTATATTTTCTTAGGATTAGGGTTCAGAATTATAATATTTATAGTGCTCCAAATTTTAAATTTTATTCACACAAAAAATATCATATGTTTTTACACCATTTAAATTTGAAGTACAAAAAAATTGTTGACTTTTGATTTAGAGTGTAACTTCAAATTTTGTCCATCAAATAATAACATATAAAATATATTGTAAGAAAATATAATAACTAATATATATATATATATTGATGAGGAAAGCTGCTTTGTTGGAATTTTTTTGAGACCTATCTGGTGGGCTCTGCGGGGATGGCAGCAGTTTCTGGAGGAGGTATGAACAAATGGAGGAATGTAGTGATGGCATCAGGTCCGTCACAGAGCGTGCATGCTAGGGCTGGTATTTCTTTTAAAAATGATTGGAAGGAACAGGATTTCCCATTGCATGCCAGGAATCGCTTATTAAAGAACAATGGATGTTTGGAACGATGTGAGCCAGGCCGGTTCTAGTGGTTCAACCAGACTCGATGGCAGAAGATGTGGAGTATTTAACCAAACATGCGCTTATTGGTAAATTTATGGGCATCCAAATTTCTCTTCCCTTTGTGGAGGCTTGGGTTAGGAAGACTTGGAACCCTAAAGGTGATGTGGAGGTGATGCTGAGTGCAAACAACTATTTTATGGTGGTTTTTTCTTGTCTTGCAAATCGTAACAAAGCATTTGAAGGAGGTCCCTATTTCTGTAACCAAGCGGGACTCTTTCTTAAACCCTGGCATGTGGGTTTCAACCCATCAGAGGAGCCACCATCACGGGTTCCGGTGTGGGTTTGGCTTCTGTGGCTTCCCTTGGAATTTTGGAGAAATGACATCTTGCATATGATTGCCCTTCCACTTGGGAAGCCGGTTGGGCCGTCAGGATAGACGCTGGATAAAAGGGTAATCTTTGTTGCCCGTATCTGTGTTGAAATTGATTTAAACAATCCTATTCCAGATTCTATTGAAATACAATTCAGATCAACCGCATGGGTTCAAAAACTTGACTATGAAGCTCTTCCATTTCGTTGCCGAATTTGCCATGAATATGGCCACTTACAAAGAAAATGCCCTAAGTTTGTCCTACCTGTGGCTTCAAATTTTGGGCCCTCTCAAGTCTGTACAAAATATGGATAAAGGAAAAGCCCCGATAAAGGAGGGGGATTAGGATAAGGAAGGCTTTGTTACGATAAAACCTTGAAACAAAGGAAGAAAGGCAAAAAGAGACATTAAGGATAACCAACCAGATGCTCAGCTCAATCATTTTGAAATTCTAGAGAATCTTGATCAGTGCATGGAGATACCTGAAACATCTCTACCTATTATAGATATAACAGGACCAAATTAGTTGTCTCTTCATGAGGTGGAACCAAGGGAACCAGATATAGGGGGTTTAAATAAAGAACAAAGGGCTTTGGTTCCGAGTATAGGTGATATGGTTGGCCCTAGCCCTGGAAGTGAAGTTATCTTAGAAAATGGTACAGATTTAGATGTGCCCTCTCCTACCCAGGCACTGATGCAGTCATCCATGGACTATAAAACTCCTACGGTGCTGGGATTGCAGCATAAAATAATTAAAAAAAATGCTTCAGATAAGAATATGAAGGTGGGTCGAAAGAAAGACCAGGATAAAATTAAGTTAGTGGCGGAGACTTTGGTAGAGTCAGGTTTGGTGAGAACATTGGAATCCCATTTTTATAACCCCCAAAAATGATTATACTTTCATGGAATGTAAGGGGGTTGAACAACATCCCCAGACAAAAAGTTGTTCGTGATTTGATTCGTGTTCATTCTCCGGATGTGGTTTTTATTTAGGACAGAGTATTGATAACTGGGAGAGTCTCCCGTCTGGGGATTATCAACACCTACGGGAGTTGATCCATAAGGATGTTCAGACTTAATGTGGTTTTTTTTTTTTTGATTTTCTTTGGGAGTTGACCTTGTCTGGTGATTTAGCCTGTCTTGTTGCTTATTTGAGTCCTAGGTGGGGGCTCAGCTGTACTTTGTATTCCAAACTTTTTATCAATAAATTTTTACCCCTTTATTTAAATATATATATATATATGAATATGAGTATGAGTATAATAGACCTATATTTAATAAATAAAAAGACTATAAATATAATATTTTTTTATAATTAAAAGAGAGGGTTTTGAGAGGGACCCACAACATACGATGAGGGTTTTGAGAGGATCTAATGTAGTGAGGGAGATGGGATCGATTAAATAATAGCCTCTCCTGGCTGCTCACACATCATCTTACCAACATGTACAAAAATATTAACATAAATATGATCTGTGTGATCAAAATACATCCTAAAGAAAATAATGAACACAGTTTATTAATTTATCTTATTTTTATGTTTGTTTAAATATCCACAAAACCACATTGCAATTGTGGCCACAGTTGCCATACACCTGCAAGCACTCTCTAGAGTATCAATCTCTTTCTTCCATCTTCTTCTTTTGAGGTTTAAATAGCAAACCTCCTGCAAGAACTAAACAAGAGTGTTAAAATCTTCATTTGAGGTATTACATCATAAACCTCCTACAAGCACTACCCAAAGTGCCAATTTCCTTTGTCTGAGACTTCATGTAAGAAACCTCCTACAAGCACTCCATAGAGTTTCATTCTCTTTCCTTTGAGGCTTCACATAAGAAACCCCCTACAAGCACTACATAATGTTCCAATCTCTTTGGAGCCCCTTGCTCACCCCCTGCAATTACTACATAGAGTGCCAATTTCTTTGAAGCCCTCTTGCTCCCCTCCTCCACGCTCCACATCCACTTCTTATTTATAAGCATAAAAAAAACAATGACTTGCTAGCTACAAATGACAACCAAGCATTCTTATCCATCCTTATCCAGTCTTAGTTGTCAACTACATGTTTATCCAGTCTTCAAAAATAGAAAACTCCAACTACTTTTTCCTTTGCTTGGTTGGCTCTTGCCAGTTGGATGCTCTTGCATCATACTCATTGGGTAGCAAGAAAAATGTGAGCTCCTGCTCACAGAGCTTAACCCCAATGATCTTCTAGCTTTGATACCAAAATAATGCAGTGGCAAAGAGGGGGTCAATTAAATAACAACCTCTCCTAGCTGCTCATACATCATCTTGTCAACATGCACAAAAAGATTAACATAAATCTGATCTATGTGATCAGAATACATAGTAAAGAAAACAATGAACACAAAACATTAATTTTTTTTTATGTTTGTTTAAACATCCACAAAACCACATTACAATGGTGGCCATAGTTGCCACACATCTACAAGCACTCCGCAGAGTACTAATTTCCTTATTCCATCTTCTTATTCCGAGGTTTAAATAGTAAACCTCCTGCAAGCACTAAACAAGAGTGTTAAATTCTTTCTTTAAGGCTTTACATCAAAAACCTCCTATAAGCACTATCAGAAATACTAATTTCCTTTCTTTAAAGTTTCATATAAGAAATTTCTTGCAAACACTACACAAAGTGCCAATCTCTTTGGAACCCTTGCTAAAGTAAATAAGAAACAGTAACTTTAACTAAATTCTTGAAAAATGCCTCGAATGACTCATAAAATTAAGAAGAAAGATAATTCAACTCATATTATTTATATTATAGTAATGTAGATTTTAAACCGAAAAAATCAAGCTTAAAATTATTATAAAAAAAACACTTAATTAAAACCGATTAACATTGGTTAAAAACATCGAGACGAAGGTGAACAAATGTTCTTCTCCTATTTTATAATTGTGAAGACAGATGTCAGTGTAGGGCCATTCTATCGTTCTGTTTGACTGTCTCTACAAACGTTCCAATGGATTCTCTGGGCATAGAAATACCACCACCTCTACTACTACTCTTACTCTTATGAGGGCCAAGCATTTTGGGTTGCAGCTTGCCTAGAATTGGAACTGGGTTTTTAGGTAACTTTATTTGTGGATCCACAGCTTCTCCTTCGACTTCCATTTCCATTTCCTCCAATTCGGCCTGAAGTTCATCGTTGTCAAAATCTGCAGTTGCACCCATGGGTCTGGATACGGCTTCCTGGATTTCCATGAGTTTCTCAATGGGATCCACGATCTCGTCCATTGTCTTATCCACGCCTTCAATGGCGGTAGCTCTGTTCATTGCTTTCATCGTTGCACATGCATCTTTCATTGCCTGAGCAGTGTCGACTGTTGATTGTGATGATTCCAACATGATCAACTGATCACATATTCTTAACTGGAAATCTCGCACACGTTCAAGTTGCTCTTTGAAAAGTTTCTTCCTCTTCAAACAGAGAATAGCTTATCTTTTATTCTTTGCGTCTCTAAACTCCTTGGCTTTCTTAATTTCGTCTGCAATCTTTGCTTGTAAGAGCGCTTCTTTTTTCTCCATCATGTGAAGGCTCTCCCTCAGCTTGTCCAGGCTCGAAATAAGAATATGCGTCGCTGCTTGTTTGGGTTTTCCGGACGAGTTCCCCATCTTTATATCTGTTTTTCAGTAAGAGTGAACGAAGGTCTTCACGCAGTTATTATTCTAGCCTTTTCTAACGGTAAAGTGATGTGAATCGACGGGCCTTTCGAGTGCTCAAGAGAGGACGTTCAAACAGAGAATGTTGTATGCAAACACTGAGAAATGGACTGACTCCAGTTCCAATGACTCCATATTAATATTATCGTCCACTTATTTCAATAAAGGTCCAACTAGCCGTCGTACATAATGTTTTAAAGCAATGAATTTGTTTTGGGAATTGGGATCCGACAAAACAGGAATATTGGAACCATACTTAAAAATGTTTTCTTTTTCTAAAAGATCTTTAAAGGAAGACTTTTAAAGGAAGGATAAAATAGGTTACTATTCTTGTTCAGCAAGGAAAGACTTTTAAAGGAAGGATAAAATTGGTTACTATTCTTGTCACAGCATTAAATTGGTAAAAGTTTTAGGCTTTACTAATGGGGATTCATGTTTCTAGGAAGGTGGCCTTCAATATGTAAAGTATGTTTTTGTTGTCGTTATTCATGGGTCCAGCCCATGATGTGGTATCCTTATCTGTTTATCAGATAAGAGTTTTTTTTTTGCTGTTATTTGTTGTCATCCTTATCCCGTGGAGGATAAAAGTGGATAAGAGGAAAGTGTTCGAGAAGATACTCTCCAGCGATTACTCTGTTTTATTTCTTGCTTTAGTTTTTCTGTTTTTTACCACTGCTGGTGAATATTAGTTTTTTTTGCTTTTTACCACTGCTGGTGAAGATTAGCTTTTCTGTTTTTTACCACCATTGGTGAAGATTAAAACGTTGGGCAGAGAGGTCTATAAATTAAGTGTAATTTGTATGCATGATATACAAGAGTGATAACAAGAGATGAGACTTTGTTTTGACAGAGAGTTGTAATATGTAATCGTTGATTTGTCTTCTCAAGAAAGGATCTAATCTTTTGTGGACGTAGGCACAATTGTCGAACCACGGTATCTATTGCATCATCTTGTTTATGAATTCTCTTATGTTATTATTGCTGCAGTGTATATTTTCTATGTCTGGTTAATTTTCATTGTAGAGTATATTTCATTCTTCATTTTCTTTCCAATGACCCAACAACTGGTATCAGAGCCAGCTTGGTTCACTTGTGTGTGGATCAAAGATGGAGGCAAAAACCTCTACTTGGATGGTTAGCTTAGATGGCAACAACTGGTTAATATGAAAAGCCAAGATGGAATATTTTCTCTATTCGATGGACCTCAACCTATTGATTGAAGTAGACCAAAAGCCATACAACATATCCGTTGAGGATTGGACAAAGATGGACAGAAAAGTAACTGCTTGCATCCGTCAATGGTTGGATGATATTGTGTTTCACCATGTGGCGATAGAAACCAGTGCAAACCCTTTATGGAAGAAACTACATGACTTGTATGAGAGAAATATAGCCAAAAACAAGGTGTTTCTAATCAAAAATATGGTAAACTTAAAGTTTAAAGAAAATGGGTTTGTTGCAGAGCACCTAAACGAGATGCAGAGCATTGTAAATCAGCTAGTAGCTATGAAGATGATGTTGGATGATGAGCTGCAAGCACTATTGTTGTTAAGCTCACTACCGAATAGCTAGGAGACTCTTGTTGTATCCTTGAGCAACTCGGAACCCAATGGAGTTGTTACCATGAGTCAAGTTATAAGCAGTTTGTTGAATGAAGAAGTGAAGATAAAATCCTCAAATTCCTCCCACTCATAGGCATTGGTTGCTGAAGAATGGGGAAGACCAAAGAACTGAGGAGATAATAATCGAGGCAAATAAAAAGGGAGATTCAAACCAAGAAAAGGAATAACCTGCTACTACTGCAAGAAGCCTAGGCACATGAAGAGGGAGTGTAGGAAGCTTAAAAGAGATCAAAAGGAAGGGAAATCTGGTGATGAAAATAAAGAACATCAAGAAACCACTGTAGTTGCATCCAGTGATGTCCTAATATTCTCAATGTGTGGTGAATACTGTATTAGTGAAGCATGTGGAGATTCAAACTGGGTGGTTGACTCAAGATCATCCTTCCATGCCACTTCACATAGCAATTTCTTTATCACGTACAAATCAGGAGACTTTGGTTCGGTAAGAATGGGAAATAATATAGTGTCTAAAATTGTTGGAATGGGTGATGTTTGTACCACAACCAATGTTGGTTATAAGTTGGTCCTCAAGGATGTGAGGCATGTTCCAGATCTCAGGTTGAATCTCATCTCAACTAGAAATCTTGATGATGAAGGGTATGAGACACAGTTTGGTAATGGATTATGGAAGCTAAAAAAGAGCTCTTTGGTTGTGGCAAGAGGAAAGAAGTGTTGCTCTCTATAGGACCAAAGCCCAGTTATCCAAAGGCGAGGTGAACGCTATTTCTGATGAATCTCTATCTGGTCTGTGGCATTGACGACTCGGTCACATAAGTTAAAAAGGTTTGGAGACTTTGGTGAAGAGGAATTATCTTCCAAATCTCAAAGGTACATCATTGGCTTCGTGTGATCATTGTTTTGTAGGAAAACATCATAGAGTTTCTTTTTCACATGCTAAGGCCAAACAAAAATTTGAGATTCTTGATCTAGTTTATTTTGATATATGTGTCCCTATGAGCATGAAAACTCTTGGTGGTGCTTTGTACTTTGTTACTTTTATTGATGATGCATCCAGGAAAGTTTGGAGCTTTATCATGCAGAGCAAAGATCAAGTGTTTGAAATATTTCAAAGGTTTCATGTTATGGTTGAAATGCAGACCTCCAAGTCCTTGAAATTACTTCATATAGATAATGGTGGAGAGTACACCTCAAATAGATTTGAGGAATATTGTGCAAAGCATGGGATAAGACATGAGAAGACTGTCCCTTACACGCCACAACACAATGGTGTTGTAGAAAGGATGAACTGCACCATATTTGAAAATATTAGAAGCAAGCTTTCTTCAGCTAAGTTATCAAAGGAGTTTTGGGGTGAAGCCATGAGTACAGCTTGCTATTTGATAAATTTATCTCCTTTAGCTCCATTGGAAGACGATGTTCCAGAAAGAGTGTGGACCAAAAAGGAGGTATCTTATTCACAATTGAAAGTCTTTGGATGCAAGGCTTTCATACATGTACCTAAGAAGTATCGAAGCAAGCTAGATGACAAAGCAATCCAGTGTATATTTCTGGGTTATGGAGGTGATGATTTTGGGTATAGGTTATGGGATCCCAAGGCCAAGAAGTTGCATAGAAGCCGAGATGTGGTTTTTCATGAAAACTAAACATATTCTGATTTTGACAAAGAAGAACAACCAAAGAGAGTTGTATATGAGCTACCAAAAACACAAGATCCTTTACCCATCCATGAAAATGAAGGGTAGCAAGCTCAATATGAAGAAGATTGAGTTTGGGGTGATGAGGATCAATAAGCATATGATGATGATGCACATGGTAATGATGATGTGCATGGTGATGTTGAGCAGGGGGAGCAGCCTCCTCAAGAAGAACCACCTATTCTGATAAGGTCACAAAGAGAAAGGACAGCCTCAACAAAATATCCTTCATCATAGTATATCACACTCACTGAAAGTGGTGAACCATAATGCTTTAAAGAAGCTATGATGCATGAGAAAAAAGAATAATGGAAGAAAGCTATGAAAGAAGAACTTAATTCCTTGCATAAGAAAAAAACTTATGATTTAGTTGAGCTACCAAAAGGGCGAAAAGCCTTAAATAACAAGTGGGTGTTTAGGCTGAAAAATGATATGAGATATAAGGCAAGGTTGGTAGTGAAAGGTTTCGAGCAGAAAAATGGTGTTTATTTTGATGAAAATTTTTCTCATGTTGTGAAGATACCTTCTATTCGTACTGTCCTAGGCCTAGCTGCTATTCTAGACTTAGAGATTGAGTAGTTGGATGTCAAAACAACTTTCTTACATGGAGATCTAAAAGAAGAACTATATATGGAGCAACCGGAAGGTTTCCTAGTAAAGGGCAAGGAACACATAGTATGCAAGTTGAAGAAGAGCTTATATAGCTTAAAAAAAGTACCAAGACAATGGTATAAAAATTTCAACTCTTTTATGATGAATCAAGGCTTCATTATAACCACTGCAGACCACTGTGTTTACTTCAAAAAATATTCATAGTCTTCCTTCATTATTCTTTTGTTGTATGTTGATCATATGCTTATCATTGGTCAAGATGCTAATCTGATTGACAGGTTGAAGAAGGAGCTAAACAAGGTCTTTGAAATGAAGGACCTAAGGGCTGTAAACCAAATTTTGGGTATGACAATCAAGCGTGATAGAAGGAACAAGAAGATATGGCTATCACAAGAAAAGTATGTTGAGAAGATACTTGAAATATTTAATATGAAAAATGCACAACCTGTGATTACGCCATTAGCTAGTCACTTCAAGTTGAGTGTCAAGTCATCTCCAACCAGCAATGAGGAAAATAAAGAAATGGAAAATATCCCCTATGCATCAGTTGTAGGGAGCTTAATGTATGCTACAGTGTGTACAAGTCCCGACATAGCACATTCTACTAGTGTAGTTAGCAGATATCTTGCAAATCCAGACAAGCAACATTGGGAAGCTATAAAATGGATCCTAAGGTATCTAAGAGGCACCTCTAAAGTTTGCCTATGTTTTGGCAACTCACCACCTATGGTGGAAGGCTATACAGATGCAGATATGGCAAGAGATGTTGATAGCAGAAAGTCTACTTCTGGTTACTTGTTTACTTTTATAGGAGGAGCCATCTCTTGGCAATCAAGGCTGTAAAAATGTGTTGAAATTTTGACTATAGAGACAGAGTACATTACTTCCACAAAATCCTGTAAGGAGATGCTATGGTTGAAATGTTTTCTTATGGAGTTGGGTTTGCAACAAAATGAGTACGTGATTAAGTGTGACAGTAAAAGCACCATTTATCTGAGCAAGAATGCTACATTCCACTACAAAACCAATCACATTGATGTGTGATATCATTGGATTAGAGATGTCCTTGAAAATGGTTTGGTGAATATTAACAAAATTCATACTGATCGAAATCCGTCAAACATGATGACGAAGATAGTGAGAAAATGAAAGCATAAATTATGTAAATATTTGGTAGGAATGAATTCCATGTAAGCCTCAAGTATGGGGGAGCCCTCCTCATGGGTCTATAGGGGGAGATTGTTGTCCTTATCCATGGGTCCAACCCATGACGTGGTATCCTTATTTGTTCACCAGATAAGAGTTTTTTTTTTGTTGTTATTTGTTGTCATCCTTATCCCATGGAGGATAAAAGTGGATAATAGGAAAGTGTTCGAGAAGATACTCTCCAACGATTACTCTGCTTTATTTTTAGCTTTAGTTTTTCTGCTTTTTACCACTGCTGGTGAATATTAGTTTTTTTGCTTTTTATCACTGTTGGTGAAGATTAGATTTTCTATTTTTTACCACCATTGGTGAAGATTAAAATGTTGGGCAAAGAGTTCTATAAATTAAGTGTAATATGTATGCATGATATACAAGAGTGATAACAAGATATGAGACTCTGTTTTGATAGAGAGTTGTAATATGTAATCATTGATTTGTCTTCTCAAGAAAGGATCTAATATTTTGTGGATGTAGGCACAATTGTCGAACCACTGTATTTGTTGTGTCATATTGTTTATGAATTCTCTTATGTTATTAATGTTGCAGTGTATATTTTTTGTGTCTTGTTAATTTTCATTGCAGAGTATATTTCATTCTTCATTTTCTTTCCAAAGACTCAATAGTTTTTAACAACCAAACAAAAAAATCAAGGAAACAAACAAAAGAAATTGATTGTGTGGTTCAAGTTGTAATTAGGAACATTTTGCAACTGATTATGAATTTTTAATCATTTAAATTATATTATCATTTGATAATTTAGCATCAAGCTATAAAATAAAATATATACATTTTTATTTTAATTTTAATAGTTTTTTTCTTTCCTTTTTTCCTTTATCTTTACTTGTATATTAGTTATGTTAGAGATATAATATTATTTTGACAATTGTATTATACTATATTGTAAATTGTTACCACTAATAAAATAGAAGATCTAAACTTTTGATATTTTGTAACTTTAATAATTTATTAATTTCTCCTTCACAAACAACTCTTATAATAATTCCACTGCTTGAAGATCCTCATAGCTTGATGGTTTATATTCAAAAGAAAAAATGATCCTTTATCTCAACTACCCACAATGTGCAATATATATATATATATATATATATTCTCATTCCACTACTTTTTATAGCCTATTCGATGACTATATTTATTTGACTTGGTCCTTACTTGGTACCCATGATGTACAAAAGGTAATTATTCTTTCCACCTATTGCATATGCCTATTTCACAACTATATTGATTTGAGTTAGTCATCAGTTAAGCCATGAGCATTTATGTCATCCAATTGATGTTTTCTCCCATGTAGACCTTTAGGGTGCTGATTGCACATAGGAGTAAATGGAACAAGATAATGTTCTTTGTTTCTTCCTAAATTTCATTACCACATAGCTATGAATTTTTCATAACAAAAACCTTTATTTCTTTGTTGATAATGGGGTATTCATCCAAATGCATATTCCATTTATTCATCTACTTGTTTTTTGTTTTCATTCATGCTTTATTTCATTTGTTTGCATCGTCTCTATTACAAAATGTATATCATATATTTACATCCATATGTGCAATATTTCTAAGATATAGTAAAATGCAAACCATAACAACCAACTATATTAGGAAGATACATAATGTTTTTTTACATGATGTTTAAATTTTAATTATTTTATAAGCTATATTTTCTTAGGACTAGGATTTAGAATTATAATGTTTATAATGTTCGTTAAATTTCATTCACACACAAAAAAATCATATTTCTTTTTCACCATTCAAATTTGAAGTATAGAAAATTATTAATTTTTACTGATAAGGTAGACAAAGAAGTTTTGAAAGGATCTCCAAACCTTAACAAAAATTAATACTAACCTCCATGCACCTTAGGAGGTAAAGATAGACTAGCCCAAAAACATCAAACTAGATGTCAAGAACTACAAATAACAAACCAACCCAAACCAATACCAAAAATAAGGTATCTACATCCCAGCAGGGGAACCAACTAGGAATGCAGGTCAAAACAAATAGAACAAAGATAGCAGGTCTAAAGAAATAGAACAAAAACTTAAGTAGGCACACAGGCCATATCAACATAAAATATAAAAAGGCATGCAAGCCTCAAGTCTAGAATAAAATTGAAGAAAATAAAAACCACCCAACATCAAAATTTAGTTCCACTAGGACCAATGTCATTCTCTTCCTTGGCGTTATCACCAATAGGCACTTGTTATCCCATGAAGATCAAAACTTCCTTAGTGCAGGATATTAACGTTTGCATAGAATCAATAATTGAGAGCTACAGCTTTAGTATCATCGATTTGAGAGCCTTCAAATTATAACCACTTGATTGGGAGCCAAGATTCTAAAACCACTTTGCACCTACCACTTCTAGAATCAACTTTGACTTCTTAGTTGAGGAAGGAAAATCCTTTGAGTCAAAATCCTCATAAACATTGGGTTCTTACCAGCATTTCCCCGCTTCACCACCAACCTCTTTGATATTCTATTTCCCTCATCACAACCACCAGGACCTCTCAGAGTACAATCTATGAAATTTACCAAACTTGGGGTAATCAGAGTGATAGCCATAGTCTCATAGAGTGAGGTATCTGAGTCCTGAAGATCGAAGATGATGAATAGCCCAGCATAGGAACCAGAGCATTAATCAAAGCATTAAGAATATTATACCTATAAAGGTCCCTCTGCTTCAAAAAATAATTTGAGCAACCCTTAATGTAGCAAGTCTGAAGCCACCCCATTCTTTACCTTCGAAACCATCCTTGATAAAGACTAGAAAAGAAATGATGGAATATCCAATATTTTCTTACGATGTAGATGGTTAAGAATCATGAAATGGCAGCTCCTTAGGATAGAATATTCTCATATAAGGTAAAATATTGCATAAACATAATATTAACAACATCTAAGAAGCACAATATCAAAAAATTTAATAAGATGAATAATTTCATTCACATTATATATAGGTTGATTATTAATAGCTTTCTCGATCCTCTATAAAACTCTCTTACATGGTGAAATTTGTGATTCAAATGAAATGGACCTTAATTAGTATATATTGCTATTGAACATTTAGAAACACTAAAAAATATAAATAAAATAATAACATAAACTAGCTAAGATTTGAACTATATCAAATTGATGACTTTAATTTACTAGAAATAATTGCCCAAATAATTTCTTGATGAACTTGAAATATTGGTGAAGAATATTCGACAAAAACTCTAGTATCTAGAAGCCAAGAATTACAAATAGTAAACCAACCCAAGCCAAATATAGAAATAAAGTATTTACATCCCACGTAGGGTAACCAACAAAGCACGCAGGCCAAAACAAACATAACAGAGATAAGCAAGCACGTAGGCCTAAACAAATAGAATAGAAACTTAAGTAGGCACATAGACCAAACCAATAAAAAAATTAAAAAGGCATGCATGTCCCAAGTCTAGAACAAAATTGGAGAAAAGAAAAACCACCCAACATTAGAACTTAGTCTCACTGAGATCAATGTCATTCTCCTCCTTGGCATTATTACCAATAGGCACTTACCATTTTATGTGGACCAAAACTTCCTTAGCACAGGAAATCGATGTCTTCAGAATCAATCATCAAACTTTGTAGCTTTAGGATTATTGAGTTGAGAGCCTTTGAATTATAACCACTTGATTGAAAGACAAATATCTAAAATTGCTTTGCACCTCCCACTTTCAAAATCAACTTCGACTTCTTAGTTGGGGGAGGAAAATCCTCCGAGTTATAATACTCCACAAACATTGGATTCTTACCAATATTTACCCGCTTCACCACCAACCTCTTTGATCTCCTCGTTCTCTTATCACTACCACTAGGACCTCTTAGAGTAGAATCCATGAAATCCACCAAAATTGGGGTAATTAGAGTGGCATCCATAGCTTCCTAGAGTGAGGTCTCTGAGTCCCCAAAGATCAAATATGTTGGATAGCCCACCATAGGGACCTGTTGGAGCAAAATCTGCCTTTGGTTACATTTACGCCCAAGACCTTGCCAACATTGAAAGACCAGGTTAGAGCGGACTCTATCTGGTTCAATATCCATAAGGGGCTAGTTCCTTTGTTTCTTTTGAGAAAAGGGAGGAAACACAGAAGGTACAAAAAGAGCGATAAATATAGCTAATGCTAGAGAGTTGAGATAGCATAGATTAAGCAACAACAATAACTATTACAGCCTTTTTGTAGAAATAACAAACAAGATCAAACATAGAGACAAAACCCCTTGGTGTATCTTAAGAAATACCTCATAAATGAAGTTATATTGCAGATATTTAACAAAATGATAATGCGAAGATTCAAATTAAGATTCAATGCATATCACATTCAGAATAGATTTAAGTACCAATGATTAACACATACATACTTGATTGTTCATACACAAGTGGATAAAGAACCAGAACTTTGATCTTTATTAACTTTCAAAAGTCTGAGTACATAGCCTTGTAAATGCCTAAGAGCTGACCATTTGTTTTAGTCACTCATTCTATATATAAGAGTTTTACGTAATAGAAAACTAAAAGTTATTACAAAGAAAATCAAAGAGTGATGGAGCCTCTAACTGAAAGAGGTTAAGATATTCTTGTTATATGGATCTTTATCTTATCCTTCAAACTTCGTGGTCTCTATGGCTATCAAAATGTCATACCATCGTGACTCTAGGTCTTAGACTGCTCCACGACCATCAAAATATTATACCATCATGACTCTAGGCCTTAGACTGCTCCACGACCATCAAAATATCGTGCCATCATGACTCTAGGCCTTAGACTGCTCCACGGCCATCAAAATGTTGTGCCATCATGAATCTAGGCCTTAGACTGCTCCACGACCATCAAAATGTCATGCCATCATGACTCTAGGCCTTAGACTGCTCCACAACCATCAAAATGTTGTGCCATCGTGACTCTAGGCCTTAGACTGCTCCATGACCATCAAAATATTGCGCCATCATGACTCTAGGCCTTAGACTGCTCCACGGCCATAAAAATATCATGCCATTGTGACTTTAGGTCTTAGACTACTCCACAACCATCAAAATGTTGTGCCATCATGACTATAGGCCTTAGACTACTCCACGACTATAAAAATTTCATGCCATCATGACTCTAGGTCTTAGACTGCTCCACGACCACTAAAATATTGCGCCATCATGACTCTAGGCCTTAGACTACTCCACGACCATAAAAATATCTCTCTATCATGACTCTAGGCCTTATACTGCTCCACGACCATCAAAATATCATGCCACCATGACTCTAGGCCTTAGACTATTCCATGGTCATCAAAAAGCAGCGCCAACGTGACCCTTTTCTTTAGCTTAGTACTTAGCGAGATTCTTCCTTCTTTTTTTGCATGTGGTCATTTTGGACAATAGGACCAGAACATTAAGAATATTATTCCCATCAAGATCCCGTTGGTTCACTTCATAATCAAAAATTAATTTAAGTAGTCCTTGATGCAACAGGTCCAAAACCACCCCTCCTTTACCTTCAAAATTATCCTTGATAAATACTGGAAAATAAATGATGAAATATTTATCATTTTCTTATGACATAGATGGTTAAGAATAATGAAATGGTAGCTCCTCAAGATAGCCAGATTCTCATCTAAGGTAAAATACTGCATAAATATATATTAACAACATCTAAGAAGCACAATATCAACAAATTTAATAAGATAAATAATTTTATTTCCATTGTTTATAGGTTGATTATTAATAGCTTTCTATATCCTCTATGGCACTCTCATACATGGAGAAATATGTGATTCAAATGAATTGGACCTTAATTAGTATATATTGCTATTGAACATTTAAAAACACTAAAAAATCTAAATAAAATAAAAACTTAAACTAGCTAAGATTTGAACTATACCAAATTTATGACTTTAATTTACTAGAAATAATTGCCCAAATCATTTCTTGGTAAACTTGAAACATTGGTGAAGAATACTATTTACTGATAAGATTTTAGTTTTGTGAAATATCATCGAATTTTTCTAGCTATTTTACTTCATACAATCAACCATGTCTAAAATTACTTAGCTACTACAAGCTTTTGGTTTATTGGTTGAATTCATGCTCAACTAATTATATTTATAGATATGAGGCTCGGTTAGAAGGGTTGTTGGGATTTTTGTTGATTGTTATGGGTATGGTTTCTCTAATATGGGGAGTATGGTGAAATGGTCCCCCCTGTAAGAGGTTGCTTAAAATTAAATTTTGAAAACACCTCTAAAAGTAATCCTGGCATTGTTAGAACCAGTGGAGTTATTAGAGACAGTAAGGGAGAGTTGGTAGTGGCGTATGTAAAAAAATTATTATCCTAAACCTCTCAGTTTACAGAAGTTAGAGTCGTATTCCAAGGTGTGTTATAATTGAAGGACCTAGGGTTATCGAACATGGTCATTGAAGGAGATTCAATTAACATGATTATCATGCTCAATGGTTCTTTCAACCTAGCTAGAAGGTGGTGAATCTGATGGAAGAAGCAATATCAAATATTTAGAGTATAAGTCAAGTCTCAATTACTCACGTGTTGAGGGAGGGTAATTCTATCACTGACTTTATGGCAAATCTTGGGATGTCTCATCCAACATTTTTGGTCTGGCATATAGATTTCCCAAAGGACCTTCTACATCATATCAATGAATAGAAATATTTATGATTGTCAAAAGGTGGATCAGTTTTTGAAAAGGAGGCTCCTAAGTAATGTTTACTTTGAGCATGCAAAGATCATCATATTTTAGGGACTTTTTGATTTCCAATGGTCCTTACTTTTCAAACCACGTCAAGTGATGGGGTTTCAATCTACCTTTAATGCCCCAAATTCAATTTTTTTTTGTTTCTTGTGGAGCTTAGAGGGGACAGTTGTTGCTCTTCATAATTATCATTATCTTGGCATGTTGTTCCTTAGTGGTTTGTTAAGCTGACCTTTCATCTAGAATTTGATTCATATTTTGTGGTGGGCCCTTATCCTATTTATCTTGGAAGCCTCTTCTTTGTTGTGCTAGCAACTTGAAGGAGAAGTGGGTGCTCAATTTCTCTTTGGCAATGAGGGTGGCCCATGCGAATAAGTTGGCCTGGACTTTTTGGTTTCTACTCTCACAATATGGAAAAATGGGCAAACGAGAAGAAAAATTTACTTTTTTTTTACTGATGGGTTACCTTATTCAATATTGGAAATCAAAGGTTCTTTGGATTCCATATGATGATGAAAGTTGGGCTTATTTGGTATCATTTGTTGCTCACTCCCAAGATTTTGTGTTACAATCCTATTCTAGAATGGATTGGATTGACCATAGTTATATTAGGCTCTATTCCATCAGACTACTTAGTTGTAACTTTTTTAGTAATTTTTTGAGTAAGGTAAAAGGGGTCTCAATTTTTTTTAGTGTAGAGTCAGTGAGATGGGTATGCTTGCTCATCGGTAAAGCTAGGATATCAAGTCTTAAATCTCACCATACCAAGCTCCATGTGGAACCTGCCTCAATGTGAATTGATGAGGACATTAAATTGATTTTACTGAATAGAGGTCTTCTAAATTATATTAAAAAATTCCATGGCCATAATCCAATCCTATCGAAATGTATGACCCTCACTTGGAATGATGGGTGGGTGATAGTTGGTAACTTGTCCTTTGAAGTGTTGATTGAGCTGATGAGTTGGACCACATATTTTCCTTTGGATGGGGATTGCCATAATAGAGAGAAGCATTCGTTGCTTAAGGAGATAATTTTTTTTGGATGTTGATGAATTTATCTCTAGAATGAAAAATAGGTTTAGTGTGAAGGCCCTTTCCCCTGGGATAGGGTGGCCAAAGTAATAATGAATTAATTCACTCTAGATTCTATGCATCATGTGATCTGTAGTTTTCATGCTATGTTTCTAAACCATATTTAAAGGTACCTCTAGATGAACATTCCATTATTTTTATTCCAGTCTATGAAAAATTCTATGTTAGACATTCAAGGTGGTAGAGACCATATTCCTATTCCAGTATATGAAGAATTCCATGTTGAACAGTTTTTCTCGTTGATCGTGGTTTGGTTGTGGAAGAAATCCTAAGATCAATTGTTGATCAACCTGTTCAATTAAAAAAGAGTTAGGAGGATTGAGTTATGGCAGTGAGGACTTGTATTCCTTTTCCTTGGGCTTTAGGGATGACAAAATATCTAGTAAAATTCAAGTTTTAACAAGATGAGTTAGAGGGAAGGCATCTCATTGCAAAGGCCAGAGAAATGACTTTTTGAAGCTTTCTACCAAGGAGAATCAGATCAATATTAGGTTGGGTGGTGAACCATATTTCAACATGGTTGGAGGAGGTATCATAAGGAAGTTTAATTATTTGTTGGGTTAGAAACTTTCTAAGTAGGAGTATATACCTATTTACCTTCATTCTGACTTTGAACTTTTTCCAAGAGAATTTTAAAAAGAAAAATTGATGAAGGAGTACAACATTAAAATATATAATGATGATATACGTAGTAGATATTTTCAATGGCATAACCAATCTATCTACCCTCATCAAAGCATTCATTTTTGACTTGTACTTTAGATAATTTTGATTGTTTTCATCGATTATATTCTATCATTAATTAAGCATAAAAATAAATTTACAATATGAGATTATTAATTTTATTTCATGACAATTTTGGAAATATATATCTATTTTTGACATTTGTAGATAATGATTTTGGTCATATTGAACACCATAATTATCTTATTTTTCTTCCCTCCATGTAAATTCCTAGTAGGAACCCGCCTGAACCTTCCAAAGAATACTTTACAATGGTAAAATATGCTTTATTACATAAGTGAGATTTAACAGAGAATATTGTCATTGATATGGCTCCATCTTTCTTAGATTACATAAGCATAAACAACGATCCAAATTAAAAAAAAAAAAAAAACTTAATGTCTATATTTTTTATAATTAATACTATATCTTTTAAGTGACTTAAAAAATCTCATATCGTTACCTATCTTCTTATCTCTATAGTATTAACATAACATAAAATTATGTAATCATGTAACCAAAACTAAAATCTATCTTGGTGGAGACACCCTAGTGGTAAGGGCTTTGGCCTCTCTTTGGGAGGTCCAATGTTCAAACCATGGCATGTGTAATTGTATGTGGTTTTAGCTTTGGGTCTTGTGTACATCATGGGTACTCTTCCACTCAAACATTATGGTGTAAGTTGTATGTGTTAAAAAAAAACCTAATATATTTCAACTCACTCTTACAAATGAAAATCTAAATATAAATTAAAAATAATCAAGCAATATTTAGTTTTACTAGAAAAAAAATGGTTGCACACATATCCCCAAACCTTGGCATATGGCAGCTCTCACCTTTAAAGCTTGAGAATTTATAAACAAATTAAATTCTTATCTTAATTGAAATGTTATAGTTAGTTGCCTACATATTTTTGCCTAAAAAGTTTGAATTCTTGATTTTTATTTTATGGATGTTTTTTCAAGTTTCTTTGTAAATATTAACAATTCTAAAATTAACATTCTTGGAATTTTATATTTTTTTATTTTGTGGATCATCCTTTTTTTATTTTTTTAAATATAAATATTATCCTTCCTTTTAACATTTTCTTGTAGGAGGTCTCTTCTTAAAACATAAAATATTCAAATAATATAAAATAACTATAAATTATATTTTTATTTACATATTTAAAATTATTAAAATTTTAGACTCAACTATTCCATATATAAATATTATATATGGACTACTTATTTAATATTTTAAAACTAATTTTAATACAAATACTAGTATATTTATAAAAATTAAAGTAAATAAGAAAGAGTAGCTTAGGTGAATTCTTGAAAAAGGCCTGGAGTAACCCATAAAATTAAGAAGAAATATTATTCAAACCACTAATAAGGCAGATTTTAAACATCTTTAAAAACATATAATTATAGAAGAAAGAAAAGACCACATTAATTAATTTATAAATTTTAAAAAAAGAAAATAGATTTATTGATTATCTTTCCTAAAATTCGTAAAGCTACAATCATCCTTAAAAAAACAAATAAATATCAATTAAAAAAACAGCACAAAATAATTAAATTATCATATCAATTATTTAATTACAAAAATAAATTTAAACAAAATTGTGGAATAAAAAATTAAGCTTAAAATTATTATTAAAAAAACACTTAATTAAAACCCATTAACACTGGTTAAAGACATTGAGACGAAGGTAAACAAATGTTCTTCTCCTATTTTTTAATTGTGAAGACAAATGTCAGTGTAGGCCATCCTATCCTTCTGTTTGACTGTCTCTACAAACGTCCCAATGGATTCTCTGGCCATAGAAATACCACCACCTCTACTACAAATCTTATGAGGGCCAAGCATTGCCTAGCAATGGAACGGGGTTTTTGAGGTAACTTTATTTGTGGATCCACAGCTTCTCCTTCGACTTCCATTTCCATTTCCTCCAATTCGGCCTGAAGTTCATCGTTGTCAGAATCTGCAGTTGCACCCATGGGTCTGGATACGGCTTCCTGGATTTCCATGAGTTTCTCAATGGGATCCACGATCTCGTCCATTGTCTTATCCACGCCTTCAATGGTGGTAGCTCTGTTCATTGTTTATTGATGTACAATATATATATTATTCCACTATGTACAATATATATATATCATTCCACTACTTTATGACTATATTGATTTGAGTTGGTCCTTACCTCACGCCCATGATGTACAAAAGGTAATTATTCTTATTATTCTTTCCACCTATTGCATATGCCTATTTCACAACTATATTGATTTGAGTTAGTTTTTAGTATGACCATGACCATGTATGCCATCTAATTGATATTTTCTCCATGTAGGCCCATGATGTACAAAAGGTAATTATTCTTTCCACCTATTGCATATGCCTATTTCACAACTATATTGATTTGAGTTAGTCTTTAGTTTGGTCATGAGAATGTATGTCATCCAATTGATATTTTCTCCCATGTAGGCCTTTAGGATTGTGCATAGGAGTAAATAGAATAAGATAATGTTCTTTGTTTCTTCTTAAATTTCATTCCCACATAGTTACTTTAGATTTTTCATAACAAATGCCTTTATTTCTTTGCTAATAATGGGACATTCATCCAAGTGCATATTCCATTTTTTCATCTACTTGTTGTTTTTTTCATTCATACTTTTTTTTTTGCATCCTCTCCTATTATAAATGTATATTATATATTTGCATCAATATGTGCAATGTTTCTAAAATATAGTAAAACACAAACCATAACAACCTACTATATTTAGAAGATACATGATGTTTATATTTTGATTATTTTACAACTATATTTTCTTAGGACTAGGGTTAGAATTATAATTTTTATAGTGCTCCAAATGTTAAATTTCATTCACACAAAAAAAATCATATTTCTTTTTCACCATTCAAATTTGAAGTATAGAAAATTGTTGACTTTTCATTTAGAGTGTAACTTCAAATTTTATCCATCAAATAATAACATATAAAATATATTGTAAGAAAATATAATAACTAAATAATATAATTAATATATATATGAGTATAATAAACATATATTTAATAAATAAATGAATTATAAACATAATATTTTTTTGATAGTTAAAATAGAGGGTTTTGAAAGGGACCTACAACCTAGGATGAGGGTTTTGAGATAATCCCACAACCAATACAACAATATCTGACCAGAGGCTAATAGGAACAACTTTTAGGCGAAAGGCACGAACTGACATACCATAGAGGGGGTCAACAGCTCCAAACGAAGACTAAAATTACAAAGATATAATAATAAAATCCCATAAGTGGCATAAACACCACAACAAAGCCCCCCCAAAAAGAAGGATTTGAAATTTAAAAAATGGAAAACCCGCTCCACCCAAATTTTACAAATAAATCAAGCGGGCCCTAGAAAATCAATCATGGAAATCATATTTCAAATACCAAGAACTAGAAAGTAGAATCCTACCATGATCATAAGCACAAGATTAGAAAAATTCATTAAAACCATTATTTACAGTGCTTCTAATCTGCAAAACCACCCAAGAGCCAAAATCAAAGCCAAAGCAAGAGCACCGTAAAACCAAAAGTAGGATTACAGAATTATACCATCAACTAGGAAAAAACCAGAGCACAAAAGAAGTATTGAAGCTTGAAACTCACACTCTATATATTAATGGATCCAACTGCATGCTCCCATGTAGATGACCAGTAATAAACTCAACTCTACCATAAAATAGAGGCCTACAATAGAAAACCAATATTCCAACCCAAAGGCCTAAGCCACCAAAAACAACTCAAAAATAGGAACAAAAAATCCACCATGATAGTGCGCACCTCCTGGAGAAATCACCCAACCAGATATTGGGGAAAGAAAAAAAAAATTGACCCATCATTGAAGCAAAAGCCAAGGAAAACACTCAACGGTTTATCTTGATGTTGCACCCTTTTCTTTATTTGAGTTGTAAGCTTACCATAGCAGTAAATTTCATGGGTTTCATTCAGGAGAACCAATTTCAAACTCCACTTGGTACAAGGGGATAGGGACACCTCATAAAAATACATGTAAACTTAAATTTTAAAGGTTTGAGTTGTAGATCAGTTGGTTCAACCAAACTTCATAAGAGGCCAGAGGTCCAAGGTTTAAATCTTGGGTCTCATTAATCTGAACGCTTGTCCCTTTTCTAGTGATTTTAGTGATGTAAAATGTTAAAAATGATTACGACATGGTGGTTATAGGGCTGGACTACATGAAGAACTATGTGGCAACTTTTAGGATGGACAGTGCAGAATACTATGGTGGCCATAAAAGCTAGATAACCTACTCAGATTCATGACGGCTATCGATTCCACCATGTAAATTTAAAAACAAATCCTACCACCAACTAGGCAAAAACTAGAGCATAGAATACGGATTGAAGCTTGAAACTCTCGATCTATCTATTAATGGATCCAACTTTAGGCTCTTGAATAGCTGGCCAGTAATAAAGTCACCTATACCATAGAATAGAGACCTATAATAGAAATTTGGCCTTCCAACCTGAAGGTCCAAGCCACCAAAAACAACTTAGAAATAGGAACCAAGAATCCATCATGATAGCATGCACTTCTTGAAGAAACCACCCAACCAAATATTGAGGAAAGTAGAAGAAATCCAACAAAAATTGAAGCAGAAGCCATGAAAAACCCCCAATTAAATCAGAATCAAAACTAGAAGCATGAATCATGTGATAACTTCACTTTGTACTAGCACTTATAGGATAAAAAAATTGGGGATGAGCCACATACCCATTGAAAACCACCCTCAAAACCCCATAAATTAGGATTCTCTAATAAAAATGAAAACCCTGAGTCCATACGAATGAATTCCAAAGCACACAGGGATGGAACACCAGTAATCACCTTTACCATAGAACAAAGGCTAGCACTAGACCACCAAACTTACAATGAAGGCTCTGACATAAAAAACCCTTACCCTGGATGGAGGCCTACCATAACAACATCTAGAGTATAAACTAGATATTTACCACACTAGCTCAGACACAGTTCCTAAATCTCACCCAACCATGGGTTGGAGAAATAGAGAATGAAAATATTTCCCTCCAACTCAAAAATACTGAGCTTTTGAAATAGCACAAAAATATCCATGTAAAATAGCAAAGGGTAGAATCACCAGTATCAAGGGAAAGCTCTCAATACCTTAAAGCTAAGAGTTCAGAGAGAGAAACTAGATTTTAAGAGGATTCCAAAACCAAAGAGTAAGGTTTTGAAAGGACCAAAAACCTTTAATCCTATGGTATTAGATCCCATAGGTACACACAAGATCCCAACCTCTAACTCCAATGTGTTCGAGCCCCATAGGAACATAAAAGAATAGCTTTCCCCCCAAAGGGAAAACCCTAAAGCAAAAATAAGGGTAAACAAAGACTCTCGACCAATCAAAAGTAAGGCGCTTACAACCTAGGCCATCACTCCACCAAAAACCATCAAAACATAATGAAAATGATAGGGAGCACCTCGACCACCACCTTAGGACCAACACTGATAGGGGAAAATAAAGCTTTGTAGTCCTCCTATAGATTTTTAGGTTCGCACTATGACTCTAAACTACCACACTCAAACCTCCCACTCTCCTTTAGTACAAAAGTCCTAGAAACAAATATGACTTCTAGCTCCACTCGAGAAAATGTAGCCTCGAAATAAAAATCAACATAAATACATTTAGGAGGTTCCCATGAAGCAGCGAAGATGGTTTCAATCTCAAAGGGAAAAAAGCATGAATCAAAGAAAAATATATTTTGGTCTTGCATCCATACCAAAATTCAAAATTACTTCTCTCAATTGTACCCATTCTCAATTATAAACATAATATTAACATCTAAAAAGCACAATATTAGCAAATTTAATAAGATGAATAATTTTATTCCATTATTTATAAGGTTATTATTAATAGCTTTCAAGATCCTCAATGGCACTCTCTTACATGTAGACATATGTGATTCAAATGAAATGGTCCTTTATTAGTATATATTGTTATTGAACATTTAGAAACACTAAAAAATCTAAATAAAATAAGAACTTAAACTAGCTAAGATTTGAACTATACCAAATTAATTACTTTAATTTACTAGAAATAATTGTCCAAATAATTTCTTGGTGAACTTGAAATACTAGTGAAGAATATTCGACAAAAACTCTGAGTTTCATAGTGGTGGAAAAAATTTTCAACTCACCAAAAGATGCACAATTGATGTTGCAAAAATAAGTTATTTTATTTATGGTGTCAACCATTTTTTTTGGTAAATTAAAATATTGTATTACTGAAAGGGTTTTAAGGATCCCTTAACCTTGATACAAAAGTAGCAAGAAAATATAAAATGAGATGAAGGACTCACCTTTGACCTCCTACAAACCTTAGACTATCAAGAGCTACAAGTGAGGATGCAGCCTCGGGCTTAAGGACCCAGATACAACAAAATAGACTAAAAAATGAGGTCGCAGCCTCATATTTGAGGATACTGAGACATAGGATAGGACCTAAAATATGAGAACTATACCTGAAGAAGTAAAGGCCTCCACGTAGGGAAGGCATAAAACCAAAAAATGACCTAATAGTCGAAAGAGACCAGGCTCCACGCAGGGTAGCCTTAGAAACAAAAAACATGGATAAAAGGAAATTAGTCCTCATCTGAGGTCTTATCCTCATCCTTAGTATCCTCCTTTTTAGTATCCTTAGGATCCTATTTAATAGTAAACTTCTCCACTTTGAACCCTCCATCAACCTCCTAGCTGATTTGCCCACCAAAAAATAGTTTCAACAAACCTTCCTGGATGTCTATCATAGAATTAACCATCGCATTCATCATAGCAGTGGTGGATGAGATGATGAACTCTTTTAGGCACTTGGTGTCATCTTCATTTTCCTCTTCCTCATTCTTGATCTCAATGACATTGCACTTAGCTTCCAAGTTTTGAAACTGCGTAAACTTCCTAACAGGTTCCTCCATGCTATCAAAGCTAATGCTCTTCTTGGCCCTCAAAACTATGACATCCTCAATGACTTTTCTCTTTTTCTCAGCAAGGGTGAGGCAAGCCGAGGACCCTGTAGGCTTAGCAGGGCTAGGAATAATAGGATTGGGGTTGGGACTGTTAGCCAGGACGTAGGTGTAGATGACCTTGTACAAACCTTGATGGTGAGGAAGGTCATGGCTCTTCTTATTCCTGCAAGAGGTAATGGATTTGTTCATGGAATTGAATAAGAAAAGGGGAATGTTGAGAGGATTAATGTCCCAAAAATGGTTTATGAAATCCAACCATATTGACAAACAAGTAACTTATAAAAAATGGTTGATCAATATGGTATTTACATGAATTGGATTGATTATTTAATACGATAAATATAGGATTCCTTCTACAATAATAGAAATTGGTCACATGTACAATATGCAATGTGAATGGACCATCCAAGAATAAGAATTTCATAGCTGCAAATATTCCAAATCTATAAGAAACTATGACTATATTTGACCAACAATCAAATATTCAACCTATAGTTACTATTTACAGATAATATTTTAGTTGTGAAATATTATCTAATTCTTCTAACTATTTTACTTCATACAATTAGCCATGTCTAAAATTACTAAGTTACTACAAGCTTTTGGTTTTATTGGTTGAACTAATGCTCAACTAATTATATTTATAGATATGATAATAACATGAATCCTCGAGCCATGTAATGGAATTGAGATTTTTAGGTTAAATCCTTCTCAAAAAATTATTTATTCATACGATTTAAATTTAAATAACAAGGATGATTGTTTTCGTGATCAAATGATTCATTAGCTATTACAAAATATAAAATAACAATTTTTTTTTTTTGAAAGGATTTTATTTGGAGATGGTGGTTCTTTGTACATGTGCATAATGGTTCCTTAGAGATGGTCTATTATGTGTAGTTTAAAATAATCACCTTAGGCCTATAATTAAGTGTAAGAATCATTAACTTCCAATGCTTGGAAAAATTATTAGGTACCCATAAATATTTAGAAGGAAAAAAAAAAAATTGATGAATAAAGCTTGCTTCGAAGACAAAGTAATGTGAACGAAGACAAAGTAATGTGAACAAATATCCCACCTTCCCACCTCGAAAACAAAGACGGTATGGCTGAGACTTCAACCTCGGTATATTGAGCCTATATATTCACATTGCAATTGGAAGTCACAGTAGCCTCTAAGGGTGAGGAAGAGCACTAGTTTTTTATTTTTGCCGGTCATTTTCTTTCGTCGGAAATGAAAATCATAACGATCACCATTCTTCTGTTAGCCCTTTTTTTAACTCCTTCCCATGAGCTCAATCAGAGTGGGGTGTTAACAAAATTCCTCAGGGCTAAAACATCTCGTGTTAATAACACACAGGAATGGTCACCTCCACTAATAAGATCTTCTTCGAGGTTGTATGGGTTTCAGAAGGGATCGCAAGAGGAGGTTGTATGGGTTTCAGAAGGTATTGCAAGAGGAGGATCGGATAACGGCTCTGCCAGGGCAACCATCAAACGTGATGTTCGCACAGTATTCGGGATACGTCACCGTCGATTCAAATGCCGGCAGAGCTCTTTTTTACTATTTTGCCGAAGCCACATCAAACCCTTCCACCAAGCCTTTGCTTCTCTGGCTTAATGGAGGTAATGTTTCACATTAATTTATTCAATAATAGCTATAATAATTATCTTATCGTAACTCAGAACCATGTTGAGTTGGAGCTATGACCGAATTGGGACCTTTCCGTGTCAAACCTGATAACAAGACGCTTTATACTAACCCCTACGCCTGGAACAACGGTCTTCTTTATACTGTTCTCTGTTTGTAATTTCGCATACAAAGGCATGTACATTCCTATTTAAATACATTCACTCAAATATAACATCTTTGCCTTATGAATGGAGTGAATGCAGGTACAATTAATATCTGTTTGTAATTTCGCATACAAAGGCATGTTATATTTACAAGCTCATCTACTAATGTAATGTTATATATCTGTTTCCAATATATAAGAGAATGAGAGCAGCAGGATTGAGAATACTCGTTTACAGGTATGGAAAAATAGTTAGTTTTGCGAAAGGTTGTTTTTGACATGGGATTTAAATCATGATTAACGAGCTAATAAGTTTTGGTTGCAGCGGAGACGTATATTTTGGTTGTCTTTGACATGGGATTTAAATCATGATTAACGAGCTAAATAAATAATTATGTTTTTCGACGTATATTTTGATTCAATTAGGTTTTCTCTACCACATATTCTAAATATGTTGAAGATTATTTCTAATGTATCCTTCTTTAAAAACTTTGACGTGCTCTATTTTTTTTTAAATGCAATTCCTTTACATTATTTTATAATATTATAAAAATTAATTTAAAAAATTAATTAATTTTTTAATGTGAAAACAAAAATAATATTCTTCTTAAAATATATAATGCATCCTTACACTCTTGTACATGATATAAATAAAAGATGATAACTTTCATACTTTTATTGAATAATTGTGTTGCTCACAATAGAATGTTACTAATAATTAAATGTTCACACAAGAACATTATCAATTGTAATAAAAGAATTAGATCAAAAGCATTGTTTAGTACATTTTTTTTTTTACGATGGTAGTTTAGATTTTTTTTTACTTTAAAGTTTATATTGAAATATCCAATCAAGAAATTAATAAATAATATTTTTAGTTAGTCTTTAACATAAAATAAGATGTATAATAATAATTATTGTAATGTTTTGCTATAGATGTTTAATTATTTTACTTTTTCTTCAATTTATGCATTATGTGTAATTATTTATAATAATTAGTTTTAAAATATTTTTTAGTTTAATTAAAGATTAATTTTTTATTTTTAATATCATTTTTTAATTTTTAATATAAAAAATTGTATATACATGTAATATAAAATATAATTACCTAAAATATAAGTATATAACTCTAAAAATTTAATAATATTTTTATCTTTTATGTGAATGTTCTTGTTTGTTTTTTTTTTTAAATAAGTTATGTGTGGTTTCTATTGGGTCCATTCTTATAAAAATAATAAAATATTATTTTTGTTATAAACCCCTCTTCTCATTATTAAAAATTATTCACTAATATGCAGAAATATCAAACATGCATCCACAAATAAATTCTACAATAACAATTCACACAATAAAATAGAGATAGATAATACCCTTGAGGTAGAGCAACACCAAGAATACTTTTTAAGGAAGGAATCACTTCACAAGATCTCTATCTCCATGACCCAAGACTCCTATCAATAATACTTTATATATGACTTTTACAATTTGGGGTACATCTCTCTTTATACAAGAATGTGACAGTTCACCTTTAATGAGTTACAAAGAGCATAATATTTTTTATTTATTTTGAAGAGTTTGAAAATAAAAGGTATATTAGAGGCTACACTTCTCATGAATTGAACTTGGATCTTCGTTAAAAGAGCATAATATTATAACATGACACTATGTTATATATTCTTAAAATTTTATGTCTGATTCATGTCATAATATAATATTATATTATATCTCCACATTCATATACTTAGGTACCTAAAATTCCACCCCCTTATAAAAAAATTTCATACTTGAAACAAGAGAAAAAATAAATAATATAATCTTCTATGAAAAGATAAGAATTGGTACTAATCTTGATCATCCATCCATAGAAGTGAAATCATGATTGATGGTCGTCTACGATTATGCCAATTTTTTTTTTTGGTACTATTAAAAAAAGAGGGTTTTAATGGGATCCCAAAATTACTACAAAGAAAGCCACGAGGGCAACACAAACAGAACAAACCTTGGAAAAAACCAGAGGTAAACCAGAAGGAAAGACAAAAACCAAAGCACAAGGCATCAAAGGAAGGAGAACTGAGATAGTTCTAAACCAACTTATGAACACCTTGAGTTACATTAGCTGCCAAGCTAGAAACAGTTTTAGTTAAGTCGAGGGTAAATTTCAATGTCAATGAGAAACACCGAGAAGGGGCCTCATAGCTAAATTCCACTCCTTCATAGAGAACGTGATGACCTCCATCCTAGGCAAAAGAATAAAACAACTCACGAGAGCCACCAATGAAATCTGAAAGTCAACAATGCCAAACATCTTCTCACTATGCTATGAAATAACAACAAAACTATCCTAAGACAGGACAAAAAAGAATACATAAAATTTCCAAACTGACCCATAAAACCCATGAAAAAGACAATCCCAATGGGAACCAGACCATGAAAAACCTTTCGAATGCCAACCCAAAGCAAGAAGAGGGATCCACCACAAAGAAATCATAAGCCATCTGAGAAAGAAGAGAAAAGCAAGACAATAAAGCCCAACTGTCCAAGCAAGGGAAAAGGAAGGGACAAGTGTAAGGCGCTCTCCAGAAAGGCCTAACAATAAGAATTTTTCCAAATGCCACCTCAAACCACCCTTGGAAAGACCACCAACATCTTCAATATAGAAAGTATCGACACTCGGCACAAACCACAAAAATCCCTTAAAAAAAGGACTGACTAACATAGTAGCACAAGCCCAGGTTCACGAAAGTTCCATCATCAAAAACCAAATCCCAACATTTATAAAAATTTGGATAAGGATCTGGGAAAATGAAATACATATATCCACCTGGATTCGACATCCCAAAGTAACATTATATTATGGAAACTCCCCCTGGAAAGGAAAGGACAAAGAGCCCCCCAAGAACAATAAACGTCCACTGACGATACATCACCCAAAAAGAGCCACCATCAATAAAATGGATAAAGAGACCAAGAAGACCCAGAATTTGAATAACAACACCACTAGATTGGACCATTCATCAATCCACATAATGCTTGCCACCTTACAACATTAATGGGAGTAATGAGCAAATCACCTAAAATGAACCACCAAATCCTACAAGGAGACTAACTGGTGCAATATTCAAATTTTGAAACGTAGATCTCCCCATTACTGCAAAATTAATCGGAGCTACCAAACTCCAATTCCCACAAAACTGATTCAAAATTTGAATTTGAATTTTTTAAATTGCCAAGAGAAGACGGTTCATTTGGCACGACACTAATTTCTTGAAGTACTCACTAGAAATCTCTTGGCTAAGAGTCTCGTCTAATAAACTCTTCTCTATCATCATCCCAATCATGAAAATTAGTCAGAACGGTAGTAAAAACCCAGGGAACATCCTACCATAATTACAACTTCTCATCATTAACAAGTTTGATCAACTCCTTAGGAAAGTTAGAGCACCACACCTTGAGGCCCTGACTACCAACAACCACATTTTCCAAACAATCGATCATCGTGTTTCCTTCCCTATACACATGGATGATAGAGAATTCCTCGAAAGAAGATAGGTGGGCTCTGGATTCATCAATAAAATTTGAGAAATGCCAACCTTATCTACAAAATCCTTTCAGTAAATTCACAGTAATTAGCGAATCACCCTCAATAATGACCTTGTGGACTCCCAAATATTTTAATAATTGTATTCCCCAAAAAGAAACTCTACATTCTACAAAATGAGAATACTGCTCTCCCAAGTCCTCGATATAAGCCAGAACAACATCACCGAAATGATCTCTTATAATTCCACCCACACTACCTTGCCTGGGTTTCCTTTAGACGCTCCATAAAAGTTAAGTTTTAACCACCTCAGAGGAGGTGGGGTCCACTTCACCATATTGTAAATATTGGGCACCGATGGTGGTCTCAGATCTGGCAAAAATCCAAAGCAAGTTCCATGGAAAAGTCAGGATGGTCCCTGGGGATAGATGGAAGAGACTCCTTCAAGGTAGAGGACACGTTTTCACCTACTTTCCAAAGGATTTTATGACACAAATGGGCCAGGTCACCCTCTTTGTTTTTGAAAACTCGTACATTGCGTTCCTTCCACACTCCCCATAGAAGATGGGGCAACAAGAATTTCCAAAAACATTTCATGTGTGGTGAACAAAAAGGAGATGACCATTGATTGACCAAGTCAAGAATAGAATTTGGTAATATCCAAGTTAACCCAATTTGTTGAAGATAAAAATAAAAGACGTTATGAAACACCCTACATTTGAGAAACAAATGGGACGTAGACTCCCAATCCTGCTTGCATAAAAAACAACAATTGAGAAAATTGAATCCACGCTTATGAAGATTGTCAATTGTTAGAATTTTATTCTACACAACAAGCCAATAAAAAATATTAATTTTGGGAGTAAGATTCTTCATCCAGATTTTAGACTAGGGTCAAACTCCATCTCGATGAGGACAAAGAATAGAGCAAGCAGATTTAACAGATATGTTTCCCTCACTATCCCCATTCCACACCAACCTACTCCCACTTCCTCATTTCACAGCACATAACGACGAAGCTCCAAAAAAATTGAGTCCCAAACCTGATGGTCCTGATTAGTTCTGATAAAGGAGGGGTTGTCAACCAAATCCTCAAATTATTCTGAACAAGGATGAAATCCTCTACTTTAAAATAATCGGCTTCCTTGGAAAGTGCACAGACTTCATTAAAATGTTGCTCCTCCACCAAGGGACGATCTCTTAGCCACGATTCATCCCAAAATAAAACTGATATGCCGTTTCCAATCACCCAAGAACTATTGGATTTAATAAACTATTGGATTATGCCAAAAAAAATTGTACCACTTGAATATCCGTAATTATTACTTAGGTTCCATGTCTATCCATCTTAGCTCTTTTAATTCTCTTTGTCCTCTCTCCATGATTGTTACCTCTTATGGTGATGTAAATGGTGGAATGCTCCAACCTTAGCCCTATGTTCTAATTTTTGTGCCTTTACTTTTGGTTTATCATTTGCTTTTGCTTCTTTGATTATTATCTCCTTTTTAGACTCAATTTTATGTTATTTTACTTTTTCTTCAACAACCTCTTATTTTTCTTAGATCCTTACCTATTATACTAAGAAATATCTTGTACTGTTATATTTTTTTCTTGTACTAAATCTTCATAAAAAAAATTTGTACATCAATGTTAGCAGTATCCTATGAATGCAATCAAGGATAACCAAGAAAAATATTCATGTCATCCATATCAGTAGCATAAAAATCTAAATGTAAAACATATTTATCCATGGTAAGCTTCAAATCTTAAAATTATCAAATATTCTTACTCTCAAGTTGTATGTCTTTAGTTTTCTTTGCTTGAATTTGTAACCTCATAGCCAAAGACATATTAATAAAATTATATTTGCTATTATGGTTAATGGATACAATAAATTTTTTATTTTGAATGCATCCATGAACTCTCAAAATAGAATTTTAACATTAAAATAAATCTTTTTGACCATTGTTTGACCCTGACGTAAAAGGTGTAGTTTCTTTAGCCTACATATTATTATATTTTTCCTCCAATCCCATTTACTAAAAATGTAATATCAAATTCTTTCCATGTGTATGAAAAATTATAGGCACTATCAAAGTCCATAAACCAAGATAAAGTTTCCCCTTGTAAATAAATAAAAAAATCACATCTCCATAACAATTTAGAAGAATTTAAAGACTTCAAAAATTTTGACCATTCCTTAGAATCAATATCACCTCCTCTAGTGAATATCAGCGAATCTGTGACTTCAACCCAAAACAAAATTCTCAAAGTAGCTAGGGTTTTAAATAATTAATTTTCTAATATTTACCATAGAATCAATATCACCTCCTCTAGTGAATATCAATATCACCTCCTCTAGTGAATATCAGCGAATCTATGACATCAACCAATATTACCATAGGAAGGATTCAATTCTTACCATATTAATTATAGTATATATCTTTTGAAATAATGATTTGTATTATTATAGTATTTTGAATGTTTGTTATTCTTCAATTATTAAGCTTAAAAAAATAAGACAAATGTATTTATGAAATTATATATTTTACTTCAAAATAGTCATTATGATAAAAAATATTTCCCTCACATATTATTTTATATTATTAAGTCTTTTGTAACCTAGGCTTCATAGTTGTTAAGTAGTTTTATAAGTTCTATGAAAGAGAACAAGGTGGTCTTCTAAGTGTTGATATTATTCTCACAAATAAGGCATTTTAGCAAGAATCAAAATCCTTTATAAAATGTAGGTGGATTCTACATAAAAAAGGGTGTCCCACTTTAGTTAGTGTATGGATGAGAATCAGTATTGGCAGTAATAGTTAAGACATGATTTCTAGTTAAGTGCTCTAAGATGACACAAGCTAGATAGAATTATTTCTATGAGGAATGTTATAGAGCACAAAGGATGACTCTCTTTCCTTTTATTTTTGGTAACACTCTACATAAGTTTTTTTCCTCCCTTATTTTAACCTAAGTGGAAATTTCTTGAAGTTTTAGTTTTGATGCACGAGAAAAGTAGTTTTTAGCACAATGGAAGTAATTGACCTAATTGCAAACATCATTTTGTCCTTCTTGAAGGAGTAGAACATTGAAATATATAATGATGAAATACGTAGCATATATTTTCAATGGCATAACCAATCCATATAACCTGATCAAGGCATTCATTTTTTACTTGTACTTTAGACTATTTTGATTGTTTTTTTCAACTATATTCTATCATTAATTAAGCATAAAAATGATAATACAATGCGAGATTATTAATTTTATTTTATGACAATTGTGGACATATGTCTATTTTTATATTTGTAGATAATTATTTTGGTCATATTGAACACCATCATTATCTTATTTTAACTCCATCCATGTAAGATCCTAGTACGAACCCACCTGACCCTTCACAAGAATAGTTTACAATGGTAAAATAGGCTTTATTGCATAAGTGGGATTTGACAAATAGGACTGCCATTGATATGGCTCCATATTTCTTAGATTACATAAGCATAAACAGAGATCCAAACCAAATAAAACTTAATGTATATATTTTTATAATTAATACTTTATATTTTAAGTGACTTATAAAAGCTCATATTGTTACCTATCTTCTTATCTATATAATACCAACATAACACAAAATTATGTAATCATGTAATCAAAACTAATATATATCTTGGTGGGGACAATGTAGTGGTAAGGGCTTTGGCCTCTCTTTGGGAGGCCCAATTTTCAAACCATAGCGTGTGTAATTTCATGTGGTTTGAGCTTTGGGTCTTGTGTGCATCATGGGTAATCTTGCATTCAAGCATTATGGTGTAAGTCGTGTGTGTTAAAAAAAAACTAAAACATTTCAACTCGCTAATTGCAAATGAAAATTCAATGAAAATCTAAATATAAATTAAAAAATAGTCAAGTAATATTTTGTTGTTACTAGAGAAAATAGGTTGTACACATTTCCCCAAACCTTGGCATATCACAATTCTCTCCTTTAAAGCTTGGTAATTTATAAACAAATTCAATTATTATCTTAATTGAATTGTTATAGTTAGTTGCCTACATATTTTCACCTAAAAAGTTTGAATTCTTGTTTTTTATTTTACAATTATTTTTTAAGTTTCTTTGTAAATATAAACAATTCAAATATTTACATCCTTTTTCTTGATATTTTTTATTTTTATTTTATAGATATTGTTTATTTGTTTTGTAAATATAAATAGTATGCTTATTTTTTGACATTTTCTCGCAGCTGCCTTAGAGGATCTAGATTCTTAGTTTTCTTCTTAAAACATAAAATATTCAAATAATATAAAATAATTATAAGTTATATTTTTACCTACATATTAAATTTTTTTGGTAATATTAAGAAAAAAGAGGGTTTTGAAAGGGGTCCCTAAACCTTGTACAACAAAACACACATCAAAAACACAAACTGAATCAACACACAAAAAAAGAGGGACCAAACAAAGCCAGAGAACCCGAGATGACCAGTGAATGAACCGAGATGGTTTTACATCACAAAGTCAATCTAGGTAATAATTCCACCGGACATCTGATCTGCCTCTTTAGAATAATCTAGCACCATCTTCATATAACTCCACACAAGCACATTGTTTAATCTCCAACAAACGGAGACTGTGAAGAATGACACTTTTTTTAATAGTGGAATTACCCTGAGAATACATATCATTAACAGACTTGTCTTTGGTCATAGTTCTGGGAAGGACTTCAACCATGTCGTCCACTACGTTCATCTTAGAGATAGGGGAATACTGCTTCAAAGTACTCTTTTTCCGCTCAAACGAGTAGACTTACGAACCCCAACTCTCCCCTTGCAATCACCATCATAAGTACTCACCTCAATCGGATTAGAAACAGGGGGAACCAAAGGGATGTCCCCCCAACATCAGAGGCCTTCCTCAAAGTAGAGCCCCACATGCCCTTGATAGAATCAAAGCCCTTCACATACATTTTCCCTGACCTAGAGACCAAATATGAAGGGCGCTCCAACTCATCCTTAGAACTGGTGCCATCATCCGATAACAACAAAGGATCACTATGCACCAGAATGGGAATGGAGTTCAGGGAGTTAATAATTTCATATGTAGCCACCCCCACTTCCAACACGACACATTCAAACAAGAGAAGCACCAACCCCTGATGCAAAGGTACCTTACCTTTACCATTCTAAAAATTATTCAACTATTTGTGGGTTCGCCTACTTGAATTCCTGACCTATTTGTGGCTTGAGTGTTTTTAGGGCTATTATATCGACAATAGGGGACTTTATCTCCTTTTATAGAGTTTTGTTGTCTCACTCTCATCGGTAGTTTGTGAGGATGTGTTTAATGGTTGATATTGAGAAAGAGCTCCCTAGTGTTGTGGAGCTTATATCTCACCTGGGCACTTGGTCACAATTTGTTGTTTATGAAAACAAGCCTCAGGCTTGTCAATATTGTGGTTTGGGTGGGCACCACCAAATTTTTTGCTCCTAGAAGAAATAGGTTAACCCTTTTGTGTCTCATGAGGCTTATGGTCTTAATAATGAGAAGGGGAATGAGTGGATAACCCCACCAAGAGAAATAGATTTTGGCAAAAAAAAAGCCACCTTTTGATTTGAAAGGAAAAAGTGTTCTCTCTTCCCAACCATCCAATCCTTCTGGTGGTGGGCCTTCGGTTGCTTCTCCAAAATCTATAACTCGTCATCCATCTAGGGAGTAGCCTCTCCAGAGTAATTTGTAAGTGGTGTTGTCTACAGATCTTGTTGAAGCTGGAAATTATATCCAACTTTCAAATTCTTTCCAAGGCCTTGATCTGATTAGGCTTGAATATTATTAGGAGGTTCCTGGTTAGGATTCATCTCCCTCTAAATTTGTCCCCCCTCCTAAATATTCGGTGGTGTCCTCCATTGGTGGTATCTCTAGATCGAGTGATTTCCCTAAGCATGTTATTGATAAAGGCTCTCTAGGTCCCAAAACGAGAAGCCAACGTAAAAAAACTCTTGGTTTTGGGTTGGCTAGGAAAGTTGGAAGACCCTCGATGAATGTGGGGAGGAAAAGGGCCATGGAGGAGGCTATGGTCAATGGTGATCAAGCTCATATTGTAGTGGAGGAAGAAAATGGTGATAGAAATCTCAAGCTTAATGGTTTTAAATCCCCACAGCTGGGGGGATTGGTAAAAAAATCTCCTTTTAATTTTTAATGAAGGTGTGTTCTTGGAACACTAGAGGGTTTAATAGTGCCTCTAAAAAATGTTTTCATGCTTAGTTAAGGAGGGAGAAATCTCCAAATTTCTTGTGTATCCAGGAGTCCAATTTGGAAGCTACTACCTAGGAGGAAGTTCATAAAGTAGTATTTTGAAGCCTCTGGTTCTACTGGTGGCCTTCTCTTTTTTTAGGAATCATCCAATTTTTATGGCCATGCTATTTCTTCTTCTAGAAGGGTTATTAACATTATTTTTTGGTTCAAGTCTTCCCAAAGGTGGTGGGTTATGTCAAATATTTATGCCCCAAATGCCTGTTAAAATTTCCCAAGAGTAGAACTGCAAAGCATTACAAGATTTGAAGAAACAAAAATAGAACTGATTGATTATTCCATGGATCAACTTTGTATAAATAACAAAGTTGATCATTGAGAGTCGTTGGATTACAACAACTCATCAAATCTGATGTAGACTATAACTGAGAGTTCACCTGACTCATGAAGGAGTGGAAACTCAAGTAAGTCTATCCTAGTAGAACTTAAGAGAATAATTACTTATTCTAACACCCCCCTTAAGTGATACTAGGGGTGTATTGTGCAAATGAGTCCCCGAAAACAGAGCCTGATGAGGTACTCATGTACAATGTTTTCTTTTCTGAAGAGATGGTAAAAACCATCTGCCAAAAAAAAAAGGAAGAGGCATGTCTTCGGTTTGTGAAGATTGTCCTCTTAATACAGAAAGAGGTGAGTCCCAACAACATGGCCTGATGAGGTACTCATTTACAATTTTTATGAGAGATGGTGAAAAAACCACATGGGAAAAACCATCTGCTATGAAATAAAGAGGCATGTCTTCGGATGGCGAAGATTGTCCTTAATAACAAAAAAAAATATGAGTCCCAACAACATGGCCTGATGAGGTACTCATTTACAATATATATGAGAGATGGTAAAAAAACCACATGGGAAAAAACCATCCTCCAAAGAATACAATAATAAAAGGAGAGGTTAAAGACCTATGTTTCAATGTAGTTGTAATACTCCAAGTTTCTCTCGCAATTGTATGTAACACGGAGAAGGAAATGACTTGGTGAAGATGTCTGCAACTTGATTTTCAGTTGGAATATAGTCCAAGTATATGTCCCCATTCTGAATATGTTGTCGAATGAAGTGCATGTGTATTTCAATGTGCTTGGTGCATTGATGCTCAACTGGATTGCATGCAATATGTATTATGCTCTGATTGTCACACCAAAGAGTAAAAGGTTTGTCATGGGAAAAACCAAATTCTCTTAGAATCTGACGAAGCCAAAGAGCTTCCTGACTTGCTAAAACTGTTGCCCTGTATTCTACCTCTGTAGATGATAAGGCCACTACTTGTTGTTTTTTGCATAACCAAGCAATTGGTGAAGAACCAAGACAAAAGACATAGCCAGAAGTTGAACATATATCTTCTACTGAACCTGCCCAATCTGAATCCATGTAGCCAATGATATCCATGGATTTTCCCTCATATAAGAGCCCAAAGTGAGTAGTTCCTTGCAAGTAGTGGAGGATTCTTTTTGCTGCTTGCCAGTGACTGAAATGAGGTTGATGAGAGAATCTAGATATTAAGCCAACAACATATGAGATATCTGGATGAGTATGAGTAAGGTATAACAGACTCCCTACAAGTTGATGGTATAGAGTTGCATCACAAAGAGGGGATGTGCAGGAAGTACTTAGATTGACTCCAGATTGAAAAGGTGTAGGAGAAGGTTTGCAATCTATCATTTTAAACCTTTGAAGAAGATCTAGAGTGTATTTTTGTTGACATAATGAAATTCCTGCATCTATTTGATTTATTTGGATCCCAAGGAAGTAATGAGCTAGACCCAGATCAACCATATCAAATTTTTTTAGAGAGGGAGTCTTTTATAGTCTGAATGTGAGTGAAGTCACTACCAATGAGTAGTAGATCATCAACATATAGAACAAGTATGGTGATTTTTCCTTCATCTCTCCAAATGTAGACTATGTTATCAGACTCACAATGCGAAAAACCTGAGGAAAGAAGGAAGGAGTCCATTTTTTCATACCAAGCTCTAGGAGCTTGTTTGAGGCCATAGAGAGACTTCTTTAGCCTACAAACAAGAGAGGAGTCTTGAGTGAAACCAGCAGGTTGTTCCATGAATATCTCTTCCTTTAAGTCCCCATGTAAGAAAGCACTTTTTACATCCATTTGAAAGACAGGCCACTTTTGGGAAGCAGCCAGAGCAAGAACCAGTCTAACAGAATCCATTTTGGCAACTGGTGCAAAGGTTTCAACATAATCAATTCCTTCAATTTGAGAGAAACCTTTGGCTACTAGGTGAGCCTTGTGTTTGTCAATTTCTCCATTAGGCCCATATTTTGTTCTGTAAATCCATTTACAATGAACTAATTTCCTTCCTTTAGGTAGGGGAACTAAATCCCAAGTTTTATTTTTGATTAAGGAAGAGAATTCATTTTCCATGGCATCATCCCATTCTTTAATACCAGTTGCTTCTTTGAAGGATTGAGGATCAGAGGAAATAGACTGACAGACAAGACCAGTGCCTATGGAGTTGGTTAATCTGGATGATGGAAGATTTTGGATGTAAGGAGTAGCTTCTTTAACAATGGTGTGGGCCCATTTTGGCATAGTGGAAGGAGTAGAAGGAGTGGAAAGACTTTGAGTTGGAGTTATAGGTTCCTCATATTGATCATCAATCTCTAAATTAATCTCTAAAGTTGGTTCTTCATTATATTGAGGTTCTACTATAGGAGAAGGCTCAATAGAGGAAGAGGATGGTTGAGGATATTTCTGAGGGAATGTTTCATCAAATTGGACATTCCTATGAAAAAATACCTCATGAGTTGTGGGATCAAGGAGCCTGTATGCTTTCATTTCCTCACAATAACCAACAAAGATGAGCTTTTTGCTTTTCTTATCTAGAGCCTTCCTTTTCTTCTTTGGGATGTGTGCCCAAGTTGTACACCCAAAAATATTGAAGAAGGAGACATCTAGTTTTGAGCCAGTCCATGCTTCTTCAGGAGTTAAATGGTCAAGAGCTTTATGAGGTGTGCGGTTTTGAATATAGTTTGCACAGTTAATAGCTTCTACCCAAAAAACTTTTGGAAGATCTCTTGAATGGAGCATACAGTTTGCCATTTCCTTCAATGTTCAGTTTTTCCTCTCTGCAATGCCATTTTGCTGTAGATTATGGGAGACAGAATGTTGATGAATGATGCCATGACTTGATAGAAATATTGAGAACTCATTACTACAGTATTCCCCCCATTATCTGTGCGAATTTGCTTGATGTTGCAAGAGGCCTGATTTTCAACTAAGGCTTTGAAGATTTTGAAGTGGGATAGAACATCACTTTTGTATTTTAGGAAGTAGACCCAAGTTCTTCTGGAAAATTCATCAATGAAGGTTAGAGCATATTTTTCTCCTTTGAAAGAAGGCTCTGGGAAAAACATCAAGTCACTATGGATTAACTCTAGAGGGGATGAGGCTTTTAGAGAACCACTTGGGTGGAAAGGATCTTGATGTTGCTTTCCAAGAGCACATCCTAGACATACTCCATCAATAGAAGAGACTTGAGGTAAATATGTTACCATTTCATGGGTGTTCAATTTCTTTAGGTAGTTATAACTGAGATGACCAAACCTTTCATGCCAAATTTTGCTTTCAAGATCTCCATGAGCCACAAAATAGGAGGCCCCTTCTAGATTTTTGAATCCTTTGAAGTGAAATAGGTGAGTGTTGTGATCAATATCTCCTTTGGCTATAAGAGAGTGGGGGTCTTGAAAGTCTCTTATCTCAACTCCTATTGGAGAGAAGAGAACAATTTTCCCCTTTCCAAAAGTACAAATATGATAGACGGAGAGGAGGTTTGTTGCAATGTTTGGAACATAGAGAACATTATTGATAGAGCCACCATCAATGGATATGTCACCCTTTCCTTTGACTAGGATAAAGGAAGAGTCACCAACTTCTATGCTACATGTTGAACTTGAGGAGATAGAAGAGAATGACTCATCTGAAGTAGTCATGTGATGAGTTGCTCTAGAATCTAGTACCCAGTAATTAGAAGAAGTATTGGTGGTCTTCCCTTGAACATTTAGGGCTTTTCCTATCTGCTTTTTATTGTCTATATTTTGATCCTTCATAGTTGCCTCTAGTTGTTGTAATATTTTCCAGCATTTGTTTACAGAATGACCATTCTTTTTGTAGTGAGTACAAGTTATGGGACTTCTTTCTTTCTTTTTGAATTTTTCTTTAGTGGAGGTGGATGCTACTAAGGCTTTAGAGGAAGAGGAAGAGATCTCATACTTTGCAAGTTTTGTTTCTTCTCTAGTTAGTCTCTCACAAAATTCTTCTAAGGAGGGCATTTTGAAACTTGCACCAAGAGCATCTTTTGTAGATAGAAAGGTGGTTGCGAATATTTGAAATACACCATTTAATTTAGAAATAATTAGATAAATGCATTCTTCATATTTTTTATCCTTGCCACTACCTTTAAATTGAGTAAGGACTTCTTTAAATTTGGTGAGAAAGTCAACAATATTGCTAAAGTCTTCAGGAGATAATGTTGTTAATTCTACCTCTAATTGCATTGACCTTATTTGATCTACTTTTCCAAATAAGTTCTTTAGTTTCTCCCAAATTTCATAAGGAGTTTTACAATCCGTAATGTGAAACCATAAGCTTTCATTTACATTAGTGCTTATAATACCCATTGTTTCATACATTTTCCCTTTATGAACAAATATTTCATATTCTTTTTCAAATTCAGGTTGCTTCTCTTCTAGCAGGTGTGTGAGCCCTTTTTGAGAAATGAGATTTAATATTTTGGGTTTCCATGTATGATAGTTATGAGGGGTGAGAGGATCAATTATATTCATTGTATTCATTTTTCCAAAGAAATTTGAAGTGAACCAATAATCCCCCCCTTAACTTCAAATTAAAATAAGCTTTTAAAGGTTGAAACAAAAGCCTGAGAGTAATACCAATCTACTCAATTTACCCACCCTGACGAGAGGGAAACTATAAGTAAATGAGGAGGGTGATATTCCTTACTTAGGCTAATGAAGCAAAAAATATTAGGCCAGGCCTTTATACTTATTCTTCTCAGTACCCGCCCTTACGAGAGGGAAACTATAAGTAATGAGAGGAATGGTACGTGGAACTTAGGCTTTTGATTGAAATTTTTATCTACGAAACCATATATTATTTTTCTCAATAACCCACCCTTACGTGAGGGAAACTATAAGTTTTGAGAAGTGCAATACTTGGAATGTAGGTTATAATGGAGGTTGTTTAAAATATTTGATTTCTTTTATTATTATAGAAAGGAAATATTTATTATATTACTTTCTTAAAAACAAGGAATTGAAATGAAATGAAATTTATGATCAAATTTTTAAATAAACCATATAATTAGTTTATCATCCAAATATATTCCCTTATTTGATGAAGTATGAATTTTTCCTTAAAAAAATAATAAAATCAAATAGACAAATAAGAAGTTTTGACCAATATTAACAACCCCCCTTGAAGCCTATAACACAGGTGCATAAAAGGCACCCTTAAAACCCCCCAAGAAAATTTTATTAAAGAGGTTACAAACTTGTCTTTTTATTTTCTCTTTAGTGGCCAAAAACATAGGCACTAAAGAAGAAAAAGACAACAATATTGATTTGATAACTTATAATGTGAAGAACAGATCACTATTTGGTACTAGTTTTTAAAAAAACTAGTCGAATAGAAGATATTTTCTTCAAATAATGAAGAAGTTGGAGAGAGCTCTTGGGGCTTTGTCAGGGCCCAAAAATCGAACTTTACAAAAGATAAAAATTTTAATAGAGATAAGGTACTCCAAGACTTCTAAAAAATACCTGACTTGATCTGGATGTGTCATCGAAGGACTCGAAGGAGAACGTAACTCACAGTACCGAGTAATCAAATCTTAAAGAAATTCAAAAAATGAGGGAATCATCTACAAAAAAGAGAAAGGAGCGCTCCAAAATATCGCTCTATTTTCCAAGGTAGGACTCCCAAAAAATGGTTTTCGAACAACAAGGAAGACACTACGACTATTCTGCATGCTCTTCGAAAGGAGCATGATATACCTATGATATTACTGCATTCGAGAGGTAAAAAAGGAGATAATTATAAAAAATAATACCTTGTTTGCCTGAATCGCAATGCAACAGACGACTGGTAAGGAGTTTGAACTTTCGAATGGCACAGGGAGAGAGGAACGTCAAGCGGATGCCAAGCATTCACTGTACTTAAAAAAAGAATACAGATACGTGAAATAAGTAGCTCTAGAATCAATATTCACTCAACACAACTATAGCATATTCAAAAAAAAACTTGATGTTGAATAAAAGCTTTGGTTTAGAGAGCAATATTCACACAACTTATATAAATATTTGAATAAGAAAGTTGAAGCTCCTGATAACGGATAGAAAGTGAGCTTAGAGTTTAAGTGTAGAGAAAAAATCTTTGAGATTTGGCCTCCACTGAGCTCTAAGATCATTTCAAATGACCATTGAGGAAGATGAACGAAATCGCCATGCTCCAAGCTTTAGATTTATGCAATGTTGGAGAAGAGCTTGCCACGTATTATATTAAGATCTATTTTAATTAATGAGTCAAACATCTGACAATAAATACGTGAGGAGAGTAATTAAAAAAACTTTTGATCTGCTTCGGAACAAAGATTCGGGAGACAAAAAATATTTGAATGATCTCCACGAAAACGAATGCCGAAAAAGATCGTCGCTGCCCAACGACGCTCCGGTTGGCAGGCCCACACCGCGGTGCCTGACAGAGGGAGAACTCCATGCGCTTCCGTGACCAATGCAGGCAACCACCGACAAAACCAAAGGAAAGGAGAAATATATATATTGCCTTTGAAAAAATGGCAAAAAAGATTTCAAAAATTTTCCTATGAAGCAAATATCAACACTCTTTCTTTTAAAACATAAGGAGAATCTATTATGGTAAAATGAACTTGTGAAACAAAATTAGATAGAACCATAAATAGACTTTCAAAAAATTGTAGATAAAAGGAGAGCAATCTACAATAGATATGAAAATAAAACTCCTTATTAAAAAAAGATAAGAGATAAGAACCAGATTCAGAAACTTCCTTCAGGAGAGAATGCTAAGCAGAATCTATCCTGCTCTGGTACCATGTTAGAATTTCCCAAGAGTAGAACTGCAAAGCATTACAAGATTTGAAGAAACAAAAATAGAACTGATTGATTATTCCATGGATCAACTTTGTATAAATAACAAAGTTGATCATTGAGAGTCGTTGGATTACAACAAATCATCAAATCTGATGTAGACTATAACTGAGAGTTCACCTGACTCATGAAGGAGTGGAAACTCAAGTAAGTCTATCCTAGTAGAACTTAAGAGAATAATTACTTATTCTAAAAATGCCTATACTGATAGGTATAAATTTAGGCTTCTTTTGCTGGAGATGAGGGAAAATTTTCAACATGAATCATGGATAGTGGTTGATGATTTTAATTCTCCCTTGTTTCCTTCTAAGAATCATGGAGGTAATATTGTCGATGAGTAGAGTCTTGTTGGTTTTCGTGATTTTGTGAACCAAGTGAAACTTTGTGACATTGATATCAAAGGTGCTAAATTTATCTAGAGTAATCGTAGGGGAGGAAGTAGTCTTATTCTCAGTAGGCTTGATAGGTTTTTCATCTCAAATTCCTTCTTTGATCTTTTTGATGATGCTTCCTAATCCACTCTTCCCAAAATTGGTTCTAATCATAACCCTTTATGCTTGGAAATCCTTGAGGGCCTCTTGATCCTTCCTCGATCCTTCCTTTTGGAGTTCATGTGGTGCACTCACTCTATTTTTGAGGCTCGGTTGGTTGAGTGGTTGTAATATTCTGTTCCTGGGATAGGCATGTTCAAACTCTTGAAAATTTTGAATAAGCTTAGGTTGCATCTAAAAATTTGGAATAAATACTCTTTTTGGAATATTTTCTAGGAAAAGGAATGCTTGAAATCCTATCTATTATCGATTGAGGCTCTAATTGATTCCCAATGGTATTTTGATCTTCTACTCTCGGAAGAAAAATCTTCTCTTTGTGTCGTCCACAATTTATAGGTTGAAGAAGAACTTTTTTGGAAATAAAAATCTATAGAGCTTTGGTTAAAGGAAGGAGACCATAATTCATGTTTTTCTAGTCTTACACTCTATGGCATACGGGGTGGAATAGAATTAGGGAAATTATTAAATTTTATGGTATTCATACTACAGATCTGTTAGACATCACAGAAGAAGCGATGGGTTTTTTTGGTTCCTTGTTATGCTCTTATCCTTATCGTGATCAATATACGAAGAACTGAATGTTGGAGGCCATTCTGTACCTAGTGTTTGAAGATATGAATGCTACTCTCCTAGCCCCCTTTTCTGATGATGAGATTTAGTTTGTGCTCAATTCAATGGACCCTCTCAAAGCCCCCAGTCCAGACAGTTTCCCACCAATTTTTTTTAGAAATTTTGGCATATCTGCGAGAAGGATGTCTGTAATATGATCTACCATTCCTAACATTCCTTGGTCTTTCCAAAAGCTTTGAATTCAATCTTTCTTTCTCTCATTTCTAAGAAGTATGCCATGACTTATTTCAATGACTTCAAGCCTATTAGTTTATGTAACATGATTTATAAAAAAAATTCTAAAGCAATGGCTAATAGACTGAAGCCCCTTCTCCCTATTCTTATAGATCATGCTCAGAGTGGTTTTGTTCCTGGGAGACAAATTTTGGATGATGCCATTGTTATTCATGAGCTCTTACACTCTGTGCATAAAAGTGATAGGGTTGCATTCTTTCTTAAGATGGATGTTAATAAGGCATATGATTGTGTGTCCTGGCCATTTTTATTTAGTGTCTTGAGAAAGTTTGGTTTTGTGATTCTTGGGTTAAACTAGTGGAGGCTTCAATTTCCTCGACTTGGTTCTCAGTGTTGATTAATGGATCTCCTACTGGTTTCTTTAACTCGTGTCGGGGGATTCATCAAGGATACCCCATCTCCCCCTTCCTCTTCATCCTCATGGTAAAATATCTTAGTCGATCTATAGGTAGACATAGTGTTTATTTTGGTCTAAGATCGGCCCTATATATTTACACGTTGCTCTCTTGTGTAGCATCGATTTTTCATGCTCGGGATGTGAATTCTATTCTAGATTGTTATGGGAGAGTTGCGGGTCAACTGATTAACTTTATTAAAAGTAGTATATTATTTTTAAATACCCTAAAGGCCCATCATCATAAGATTGTTTTTATTTTGGGTTGCAAGATTGCTTCCCTCCTAGCTACCTACCTTGGCCTTCCGTTATTTATTGGTCGACTGAAGGAATTATTCTGGACTACGGTGGTGGAGAGGGTTTAGAGGAAATTATCCTCCTGGAAATGTGCTCTCCTCAGTCAAGCGGGGAAGGTTGTTCTAGTCCAAAGCATGCTTTAGAGTATACCCATATATTTCATGTTCCTCTTCAATCTTTCGATAAAGGTGACATCGAAGTTTGATAGTATCTATAAGGCTTTCCTATGGGCTGGTCCAGAGATGAAAGATAAGGTCCACCTTATTTAGTGGGATCAAATATGTAAAAGGAAAAAGGATGGGGGATTAAATATTAAGAACACAACTATTATGAACAAGGTATTGGTTTCCAAACTTTCTTGGAAAGTTGTTTCTAATTTTGATTATCTTTGGTGTCAAATCCTCAAAGCTAAATACAATTTTCAGTAATTTCTTTTGGATCTTCTCCCTACTGGTAGTTCTACCTTTTGGAATAGTTTAATTAATTCCAGGGACTTCATCAAAGATAATTGTTGTTGGGTGATTGACAATGGAAGGACTATTTATTTTTGGGATGACCCTTGGCTCATAAATCACCCTCTTGCTGAGGATCCTCACTTTTGAGATGTTTGCATGACTTCCAAAGTGGTGGGATTCTTCAAGGTTATTGATTTTGTAACTCCTTAGAATGGGCGTAAATGTTGGTCTCCTTCTCCCCCATTCCTCAAAAATGCCCAAGATTGACTGATGTGGTATTCTCTCTTGATATAAATGCGGTGGTATGTCATGTGGCATTAGAAGGTGGAAGCTTATTCTCTTCTTTGTCCCCAGGGAGATGACAATTTTCCTTGCTCTAAGATATGGCTTAAAAATTTAACCCTGAAGATTAATATTTTCTTCTAGTTGGCAGTGCAGAATAAGGTTTTTACAATTGATAACTTTCATAAGAGGGACTTCAATTTGTTGAATCATTGTTTTCTATGCAATAAATATTGGGAATAAACTTCTCACTTTTTTCTAAAGTGTAAGGTATTTTAGGATATTTTGTATATTATTCTTCAATGCATTGGTGTTTCATGGACTCTGTCGGATTCTATTAGCAATTTGATTCAGCAATGGTCATTGCCCTTTTCTTCCCCCCATCTCAAATATTTTTGGAAATATTTTTTACCTCATCTTCTTTGGGGCATGTGGAAGGAGCAGAACGTGAGGGTTTTTAAAAAATTCTGAGAGTGATATATTTCATGTGAGCCGAAAAATAATATGGAGGGTGGCAGAGAATGTGCTAGCGGCCATCTTCATGTCCTTCCATGCCTCATGACCATCCTAATTTTTTTTTCAAATATAATATTGGTTTTCATTCAAAATTAAGACCCCCACCAGCTCCTAATTTAAGAGCTACCAGTTGCTGGACCCCGCCCCTTCCAGGCTGGTTCAAGCTTAATTTTAATGATGCATCGAAGGGTAATATGAGCTCAGCTGAGATTGGGGCATAATTTGTGACTGCTATGGTGAAGTGATCCTGACCTTCATGGAGGATATTGCAATCCAATCTTCACATATTATTGAAGCTCATGCATGCTTTCTAGGAATTTTTATGGTCAAGGATCTAGGCATCTAGAGGGTAGTTATTAAGGGAGATTCCTTTAATGTTATAAATATTCTCAAAGAGTATTTCCATCCCAGTTGGTGTATCTCTAATTTAATTGATGAATCCAGAGCCCATTTGATGTCTTTGGAGGAGGTATTAATTAAGCATGATTATAGGGAAGGGAATGTGGTGGCCGAATCCTTAGCAAATCTGGGTGTATCTCGTCAAAGTTTTACAATTTAGAGTACCAATTTTCCATTTAAAATCCTCCGCCTTGCTAATAAAGTCAAATTTTAATGTCTATCATATGGTACTTCGCTATGAAATGTTATTGCCAGTTCTTGATTTGTTTTGGAGTATGTTTGTTGTTGGCCTAGTGGAAAATAGCTTTACTTTTGGCACCTACGTTGTCCTCTTGGGTTCTCTTGGTTTGATGCTTGCCTATGGTGGTGTCAGGAGGACCTCCACCCCTTATGGCTTTTCATAATTGGATCAAATCAATCATCGGTTCCTCTATAGTGGTACTAAGGAGAAAATAAAATGGGCCTTGATGAAATGGGATACGTTATGCCTTCTTAGGAATGAAGGGGGGTTAGTATTTTGGTTTGCTATTAATAACAATGAGGCTTTAGCTGCTAAACTATATTGGAGGATTTTGCATAACCCCAATGTTCTTTGGTCCAACAAATTTTGTGCTAAATATGTTGAGAACAAAAGTCTTGAAGACATTGTTTGTTATCAATTATCTTCCAAAGGTTCCCCCATTTTAGCAATTCTTAAGACTAGTGAGGATTTGATTAAGCATAAGTTATTTTTTATCATTCATAATTATCAATAGGTAAATTTTAGTTACAGATTCTTAGGATGGTCACCAACCTTTGATAACTTAGTTTTCATATTAGAGGCCTTGGATGGAGGAGCTTCATCGAGATAGCTGGATAAAGGTAGCTAATTATTATCGATACCATACGGGTAACTTAAAGGTTGGTAGATATTGGATCCCTATTGAATATTGACCTATTAAAATGCTAGAAATGAAAAGAAGAGAAATCCAAAACATCCTTCATATAATATATCTCTCTTGGGCGCATGATAAAGACTATTTTGGATAGAACAACACTACTAAGGATGAGTATTCAATTTCTCAAGGTTATTTGGTATTATGCTATAATAATCCCAACCAATCATATGATATATTTACTTAGTTGTGGGCTCAAAATATCTAGCCTAAGGTGAGGTTCTTTACATGAATTTTATTGCATCATGGAGTGCTTACTAATGAACAACTTATGAAACATAGTTTTCATGGCCTATTTAGATGTGAAATGTGTGGAGAGAATATGGAAACTCTCAACCAACTTTTTATTGAGTGTACATTAGCCTTTGAGCTATGGAGGAGAATTACCATCTTACTTGGCTTACAGTTATCCATTTTTTTTTACTTTTGAATGACTTTAGAGGGATTGGCCTAATCAGGAGGTTGTTGATGATTTTATTAGGTAACTAGTTTGGATGGGTTCTACCATTCTACATTGGAATATCTAGAAGGAAATAAAAAACCATATTTTCAATCAAGAAATGAAGTACATGTACTATATTTATCAAAAGACCATTGTCAACTTAGTTGAATCAATCCAACAACTCCTTAATCACCCCTAGAATTCCCACCAAATATGGGATCAAGTTATTCAAATATTAAAGTTTAACTCTTTCAAGGACAACTAGCGTAAAAGGAATGTGAGTAATCAAAATATGTATAGAACAAGAAATTGGTAACCTCCTTCCAAGTATTTTGAAAAATTTAATACTGATGGAGCCTTGAGGGGAACCCTGGAAAAGTTAGTGTAGGAGGAATTGGTAGACTTTTAGATGGCTTCTTGGTTTTCACTTTTGCTAAAATTTTGGGTATCCTTTCAAATAACCTTGATGAGAGGTATGGGATCCTTAGAAACCTTCTATAACAACCCAAGTCTACTCACCTGGTTGTACCAAAAATATAAGTCAAGCATTTCCTCAAGGTAATATTTTTTCAGTTTCAAACAACAATTTTATTCATAAGAGGTCTCTTAGGTTCATAGCATATTTGTTCACCCAATAAATCAATAGTATTATTTTAAAATAGTAGAGGTATATCAAACCATTTTTGGGTTTAGGACTACTGCAAACAACCACCCAATTGGATGAGATTGGCCACATCCCGTAGAGGTGTTATTCTGTGGAATCAACTCATCTTATTTATCAACCTTTGGTTCTAGCATGCAGATTGATCAATGGTTGGGGTTATCCTTTAGGGCCAATAACACCTATAGGGGAGCACTTTATTTCCCCATCCCTTAGCATTGGTGAACCCATGATCTAACTGATCGACTTGTTCTAAATCCATGACCTAATTGGTCAACTTGTTGAATATTAATTAATCCATGACCTATCTAGTTGACTTATCCATTATTTGTAAATTCATGACCTAATTGGTCGACTTATTAAAATATTTATATGCAAGGGATAAATGTACATATACCTCCATGACTAACTGATTACCCCCTACTTGGAATCAATTACTGCCATGTCAATACTCTGAACTTGGACTTCATCACACATGCCCATTGTGACATAAATATTTGTCTCATACCAAACATTATGACTAAACCAACTAAGTCAAATGAACATGGTACTTATCATAGTACTACCCAGATAGAAACCTAGATATGGAATCCCATACTGCCCCTCATTACAAGTTCTGATCGAGTCATTATCCAAACCAATTTTGTCAGATTATAGTTTCTCCAAGACTTGCTCTATCCAATATTCATACCTTAGCAGCATTGGATGTATTCATTTAGTCATACATTTTTGATGACCTTTTCAATTTTTTTTTAGATTCTCAATTAGTTTGCTCATCCTTCTCGATGAGTTAGACCAAGAATTTAGCTGCAATTATAGCTAGCATTCATCACTAAGACTCTAAATAGGATCCAATAAAAGGATTCACATAATTTATTATATATCCTTGGGTGTTCTTTCTCATAATCCAAACATTCCTATCTTTATTTCCTTATCCAAGAGTTCATATCCTAACTAGAGGTATCATTGTAGTAAATAACCATACTACTTAACTATTTTGTTATTACCCAATATCTAAGTTGAGATCTATACTGCAACCAAGTCCTTATTTGTAAGGATTACTTCTATATTTAACTTGGTTCTCAAGTTACATCTTCCCAAGTCTATGGGTTCAAAAGTCTTATAGCCATATTTTCCAACAAAGCTATGGGTAGTTATACTTCATTTGTTTTAATCCAATGTTTTGGGCTTGCTATAAAATATCTACCCAACTTACATACTAATTTCCTCATCAATCATCTCTAATTTTTATTCTCAAAATTAAAAAACAAAAAAAATTCTAACTCAAATCCATGCCATGGTCACATGGACTCATAACCGACACATTATTTCCCTAGAATAAATATTCAAAAGCAATAATCAATACTTTCTTTGGCTTACATAAACAATAATTGTTTTTTACCTTCTTAGACAAAAATAAAAATAAAAAGTACATTAATTCCCATTGTTCTCTCTTTCTAAAATTCCTATTAATTAGTATATTAATGTCAAACATATTGCCTAGACCATTCTACCCGAGTTTTCATTGTTGACTTCTAGATATCACTTCATCTAAGTGATACTCCTCTAGAAATTTATAGTGGTCACCAGTTGATTTATTTGGTCCACTATCTCACCAAATTCATGTGCAAGGTTACTATAAACCCTAATATTTTGATTTGCATGCCTATTGTGAATTGTTTCATATTTGTTTCTATTTTTTTTAGGTTTCCATCATTTTGTTTTACTTGCATTTCATATCATATTAGCTTGGGGGCAATCACTTATTCCCAAATCCTAGGTTTCAAAGTTGCATTCTTGTTCATTTCATTGTGTCCATTATGTTTCCATTTCATTTACTATTTTATTCTATCATATTTTGTTATGTTTATTTCAAATGTCAAAGCTCATTTTATTTTCAACAAACAACTACAAGGACCCATTTATTGCACCTCCAAGATCAGTCTTACAACGGCCTAAGCAGGCCCCCAAATGCTAACCATATTTTCTAGAGTTTTGTGAAGCTATTTTACAAATTTGAAGCTATGGTATCTGGACACAAGATAAAGCTTGGATCAAATATTGGATTAGATAAGTGTGCTACATAAAGTTAGGTTGTGTGTTGTTTTTCTTTGTTATTTCTATTCATAACTTAGGTTATAAATAAAAGGAAAAAATATTTGATTACTTTCTAGGCATTTAAAAGGAGAAAAATATAGTTTTTCATCTAGGGTTTAATCTTGTTTGTGCATTCCCTTGATCCCTTGCTCAAAGAAAATATTTCATTTTTTGCAACCTAGGGTTTGATATCATTTAATCAAAAAATTATATTAGGATAATTTTCTTTGTGACTAGGTTGATATCATTTTTTGCAACCTAGGGTTTGATATCATTTAGTCTTCTTTGTGACTAGGTTGAATTGAAAATAATTGGGCGACCATTCCTTTGTTTCCTTTTCGAATAATTTTCTCCATTCGATGCGAGATGACGATTTGGGAAGGTCCTAATTTCAGGCCTTGGATAATATAGGTTTGGTTCTTTGCTGTGAATTTCATCCATAGTTCATCAAATTCCCATTGGACTACGCCCAAGGTTCGTAACCATTGTATGCCTAGTACAATGTCGCACCCACCTAGGGGTAGGACGTACATGTCGCCTTTCATGTTATAAACCCCCATAGTTTTATATTTCTTCATTTTCCTTTGCATGCAATTTTTTTGTCATTTCCAATCATCAAGTTATTGCAAGGGTATATAAAACAATTTTCTTATTTAGCCACCTTTGGATCGATAAAATTATGCATGCCACCAGAATCTAGGAGCATGGTAAGGCTTTGTTTCTTAAAATACCCTTTTACTTGCATTGTTTGAGGGGCAAAAATCCCAGCAAGGGCATTGAAGGAAACCTTTGGTGCATTTTCTTCATCACTTTCAAGTGTGTTGGATAATACCTCTACTTCGATTTCAGGTTCCTCTTCAGTAGAATTCCCTTCCTCTATGGAATCTAGAATATATAATTTTTGTGAGGCACATTTATGATTTCTATCAAATTTCTCATCGCAATGGTAGCAAAGACCCTTAGCTTATCTTTCCTTCATTTCCTCGAAACTCAGACGCTTAATTGGTAGAGCGGGGTTAATTTTGGGGGCTATGTAGGAGTTTTGGGTTCGTCCATTTTGCATTGGTTTGGGGTTGGTATAAGTGTTTGATGGTTTCCCCCAAGTTGGTTTTGTGAACCGATTCCATACCTTAATTTTATCCTCCGCTAATTTTGCCAAGCCGATGGTCTCTAACATGTTTGTAGGGTTATACATTTGCACCTCTATTCAAATTTCTTCTTTTAATCTACTGACAAAACATTCTTGAAAGAAGGCAGCGTCTAATCCGGATGTTCAATTAGCTAGCCTTTCAAATTCTACTTGGTATTCGCTTATCGAAGTGGTTTGGCATAATTTAGTGAGGGCCCCTATAAAGCTTTGAAACTTGCTAGGGCCGAATCGCACTAATAGATTCTATGTAAAGGTTGACCACGTCGGAGTACCGTTAGTTTTCTCGAACCATTGGTACCATTGGATGGCGTCGTTTTCCAAGTGGAAGGAGGTGATATGCACTTTTTGCATTTCTAGAATTTGATTTAGTGAGAAATATTGATCTACTCGATAGATCCAGTTTGTAGGGTCTCCTCATTCAAATTTTGGGAAGTCTAATTTGGTCGTCCATGGTAGAATGGAAGTTTGTGGACCTCCTAATATTGCTCGGTTTGATGACCTGTGGTTGGGTGAATTTGCATGTGTTGTTGCCTAATTTTGATTGATGGCATCAAGTTTAACATCCATTGCAAATATTTTCTCGAAGAGTTCTCTTGTTGTACGGGTATTCTCCTCTCTTTCCTGTTGAACTTCTTCAGCGAGCCTTTCGTGTTTCTCATGAATGGAATCCAATGATCGTCGTCCTTCAGCCATTGTGGTTGGTGTAGGTAACGATCAATATGACTTGGTACAGGTGAGCAAAAAATAAAAAATAAAAAATTAATTTTAATTTTTTTCCTTTGCGTTTCGGACGTCGAAAACCTTGATGTTGCGTTGAAGATTTTAGCTTTTTCAAAACAACCACCGGTCACCACGTGAAAGGTCAATTAATTTGGGTGTAAGACAACTTAATTCGTACCTTAGGAGAAGGTTTAATTTTTTGCGAGGATTTTGACATAGATCCATGAAGCGTGAATGTTGTTTGCATCCTCGCGAATGTGGACTGGCTGAAATGTGTGGTGGGAAAAAATTTTAATGGTGAATTTTCTCCTTGATCTAGTTCTGATCCAGATGGTATGAAACTAAATGGTGTGGGAAGCAGGATCATTTTTTATATTGAATCGATTTTTGATTGTAAGGTACAAAACCCACAATAGACTTAATTTATATATTTTTTCGATGATGCCTTATTATCATATTTGGATTGCATTTAAATACCTAGTCTAATAGTTGTAAGAGTGAAGGGTTGTGACCCTAAAATATAATTAATAAATAATATAAGTATTAAGGTATGTTAGGAGGGTCCTAACAGTTAGTCATTGTATTCTTGCATCTTGTGTGCTTTGCATTAATCTTTCATTTCCATAGTTTAGCATAGAAAGTCTAAACATATGTAGCCACACATTAAATTTTTCCTCCTCGGATTTTGAGGGAGTCCTAAAACCATTCCTGGTGAACCCGTTTTCTGTATCCCTGAGTGTAGAGTTATAACACACCTCCATGGTCACCTCGGCTCCCAGCAGATCTAACCGAGAATCATACAAGATAGGACAATTTTTTCCCTCTACAATATATAACTTTTAAATAAATATAACATGACATTTAATGGGTAGTTACAAACTTACTATAGTGCTAAGGGCTTTAGCCTCTCTTTGAGAGATCCAAGGTTCAAATCCCACTCAATATAAGAGGATCTAAACCCCTCATAAAACTCATTAAAAAACATATTATTTAATGAAAAAAATAAATTTTAAGTTTTCAATAAAAAAAAAATTAAAATATAACCTTAACAAAGTATAATTTTACAAATATATTGTAATTAATTTAAATTAAAAATTAACTTAACTAGCAAAATTGAAAGACAAAGACATCTATATAGATCAATAGACATTTTTATTCTAATATTAATATAGAAATGTTAAATTACTGAAATTGATGTTCAAAATCTGCCATTCTATAACCTTCTAATTAACTTATCATTTTAATTTATTGTTAGACATAAAATAGTAATTTTTTTTAATTATTAAAATACAATTAAGAAAGTAATTTATCAGCAGTAATTAAAGGTCATAATTAAAAAGTATATATATAAAACAACATAAAAAGCATTGCAGTATATAAAACAACATAAAAAGTATTGAGACTGCTATAAGCATTAATACCTGAGAACTTGCGTATGAATTTAGTTTGAGTAGAGCATTACCTTAGTTTAGTTTTTTAAAGAGGTTGAAAAACTAAATATTTTAAATTACTTTTTTATAAATTAAATTTAAGTTTTTTTAAGAAAACTTTTGATAAAACAATCATTTAGCTTAAAACACATGAGTCGTGACGGTACAATCATTTCTCTGATATTGCCAGGTTTATTATATAAAATGAGATAATGAGCTGATAATATTTTTATGCACCAATTCGATTTGGATTTTGTCAACCGCTGAGCGAACCCCATTTTCTTACTTGATATACAATATATATTCCTCTTTAGAAACACCGGAAGAAATAACTGAGTGAAAAACAGACAGAGATAGAGATGGGGAACTTGTGTGGAAGGCCCGAACAGCACACCAGGCAAATTAAAAAATCGGTTGAGGACAGTCTCAGGGAGAGGCTTGAGATCATAAAGGGAAAAGAAGCCGTTTTCCAATCAAGGATTGCTGCGGAGATTAGGAAAGCCAAAGAATTCAGGGAGGCAAATAATAAGAATTCAGCAATTGTATGTATGAAGAGGAAGAAAGTTTTAGAACGACAACTGGAGCTTCTACGAGATTCACGGTTGAGAATAGGTGGTCAGCTGATCATGCTGGAAGGAAGACGGTGAACAGGAAGAGACACTGCCCATTAATGGATGCCTTTCCCGCTCTCCCTCAAGCATTCGTGTGGTAAGTTGGGATGATTATTATTGCACTTACTTCTAAGAGAGCATATTACTAATTCCTTGTTTCAGTTTTATTTTCATTGCTTGTATGTGGGTGAAAAAGTTTATTTTTTTAACATTAAGATCAATTCCTAATCTAGTAATCCCAACTCAACATTATATTTATATATATATATATATATTTATATTTATATTTATATTTATATTGTCTAAAATATTATTTTTCAACATATCAAAAAAATGTAAAGAGAACATTGGTCCTCGTGATAATGGATTGTATATTTTTCAAAATATCATTATAGACTTCCTCATATTATGATTGCTAATATTTTCTTTTTATAAGTATTAATTTTTTATAATAGCATCAAAAGTTTGGTATTTCTATCATGTTTTTTAAGTCATCTCACCTTAGATTTTTAATATGAATGTGACTCCTTTATTCCCTTATAATAGTAATAAGTATTAATTTAACTATATATAAGCATATTCATCCATTTTATGGACATCTATTATTTTTTGTAAATTTATGATAGTAATAAGTATTAATTTAACTATATATAAGCATACTCGTCCATTTTATGGACATCCATTATCTTTTGTAAATTATTGAGATTGTAATGTTGTTTTTTGTTTTTAAATATATTACAAAATGTTATAATATTGTATATTTTTATCTACTGATTTATATACTTTATCTTTTAAAAAAAACTTATATATACATGATTCTTCAAATTTTGCTTCATCACACCACAAGATAATCATTTGGGAGATATGAAGCTCCTTAAGAAACATAAACTTAAAATAATATGGCTTTGGATGACCATTGCTAAGAAACTTTAGTGGTGTCACCATTGCTAAAAAAATTCTTCAAATGGATTGTTATTGGAATTGCTTATCAAACTAATAACTCTTTTCAAAATACTTATCAATAAGATTAGAATATGAGTATAGCTTCACTTACCTTAATTAGTTGGAATTGCTTACTCAAAAAGTGGATTCATATCTTAGGGAATCTATGGGTCTATCAACAAAGGCTCAATGGGAGCCTATGGAAAGGAGGTAATATTTTAAACCTTTGAAGTTGATTTTTTAGTTCTCAAAGTGAACCAAGAGAATAATAATACAAAAATCAAGTTTAAGGAAAATTTTGAGACCAAGTGGCTAGGTCCATACACCATCATCATCATGAAGATGGCTCAAGAACATACAACCTTACCATACATGATTGTAATTCCATTCATCTAAAAATGCATTATGACTAGAAGTTTATTTGATATTATTTGCTTTTATTACTCAAGCCAAATTACATCAATAATGATAGTTGTTTTCTTTGTTATGCATATTTTTTGTCTTCTCTTATATCTAGTTTGGTATTTTTAAATGGATAAGGGACCCATGAGGATATGCAAAGGATGATATTAGTTATGTTAGTTGTTTTCCTTTACTATGGACACAATGTAAGTGAATTCCTCTTGTTTTGTTGTCATGTACTATTTGTAAGGACATGCATGTCATATAATATGAGAATGGAAACATAATTTTGCTTGTAAAATATATGCTCTTTCCATGAGGTTAGGTCTCTTTAAGTAATGAGTGGATGCAATTAATATTTCTTATCCTTCTTCACTAAAACCATCCTCTCATTTCTAACTTATCTTTTAGGTCTCTCATTCTATGTTCCTTGTAACTAATATTGGGAAATAAAACAATTACCCTCCACTTAGGCTTAAGGAATCTAAATTTTTGAGTATGAAAACTATTTTGATTTTATATAGTATCTCAACTAGAAATTGAAAAAGGAATGATTCTAGTTAGGATTATGTGCTAGTGCTCATCATTGCCTTGTATTAAGTAAAATATACAAGACTAATTGATCATTCTCTTAGGTACAAGTGCTAATATCATGAATATGAAAATTAAGTTAAGATTTTTTCCGCCCCTTGATCTATATCTAACATCTATCTTCAATCTCAAGTCATCAACAAAGCACGAATCTAGTTAATATTATTTTTATTCTCTTTTTTTCTTAAAATTTTATGTCATTGAAATTACACTATCTTAAATACTTTAAACTCATCAAGATTATAACTACATATTTAAGATAAAAACTAGAAAAAACCATTCCTCTCTTATGTCCAAAACCTTGAGATTGATTGAAATATAGGCATCAAATAATCAACTTATAATCAAATCTTTGTTCTTAAATCATCCTCACTAACTTCAATTATCTCACTGGTAAGGGGTGATTCTAGTTAGAATTAGATCTATCTTCCATGTTGCAAATGTTGATGGTAGCAAATCCCTTTCCATTACCTCTTTTAATATGTATTCGCTCACATTTAGCTCCCTAAAATATATTTATTCTTTTTCTAGCATGTTTTGTACCATAGGAAAAATGAAAATTTTATTATTTTCTAGGATCCAAACAAGTAGAGAAACAATATGGCTATTTCTTGATCATACCATGTTTTTGTATAAATTTTAAGATGCAAATGGATAATTTGCATTTTATTTATTTAAATTCATCCTCAAACATAGTTTAGATTTGAAATCATGATTTCCATCCTAGTTCTTCAAGATCCTACCATATGATAAATTCTACAAGATTATCATGTGCTGATGGTGATACATCTCTTTTCTCAATATACATATTCATTAAGGTCACAATAATTTAGATACTATATATTAGTTCACAAGGTGGACCAAAGTGATTTCAATGAATTCTACAAACCAATAAGTAGACATCAAATCACTAGAAGTCCAAATCACTCAGATGTGGGCCATATCAAATTGATAGAGTCCAAGGTGCAAATGGTTTAAGGATGATTATAATAGATGTAAGATTGGTGTCCATATCTATCAATTGTAAATACCTAAGATTTCTTAAACCTAAAAATATCTATTATAATTATGTGCATAAATGTTTCTTTTTTTATTTCTTTCATTTTCCTATTTTCCTACTTCTATTTTCCCTTTCAAAAGAAAAATACATAAAATGAGAAAAATGAATAATAAAAAAAATATAAATGATAAAAAAATAAAAAATTCCCTCTCCTAGTTAGAGTGATAACCATGAAAAATGTGCTAAGAAATTTTCCTTCTTTCTTTTGTTACTTAAGTTAGGCATAAACATGTAAAATTTTTCCTAATATAATAATTCACTAAAACAAGTAGGAAATCCCAATTTTTGAAATTTATGATCTAGATCACCAAAAATTAGATGAGTTACCATAAGTTTTAAGCTACTCCCTAGTCAAAAGACAAGAAGAAAACTCTAATTTTCTATTTTAAAATTTGATAAATTATCGATTGTGCATCATAAATGAACAATGTTAGTAGCTGACACACATGTATATTAATATTTACTTTATATCTAGTTCTATTTGATCACTTCAATCATGAGACTTTCTAGTGGTAGATGCTATATAATTTTTAATAAGAAAAATAAAGCAAAGCCTGTGGATTACAAGAAAGAGTGTGGATATCGAACATGGTTTCCATGATTATGCATCCTTGTATGTACTTATGAAATTTACAAATAAAGTATCCTTGGGTATGAATATATGTGGTAGAGGTATTAGTAAATTAAAACTTGGATAAGGTATTCATTTAAATATGGAATAAATATGGAGATAATTATTATTCTTTTGTGTTATTTATACTTGTACTATGATGTGATGTCATGGAGATAATTCAAATTTATTCATTTCCTATAAAGATAAGTAAAATTATTATTGTTAGATTTGCTTAGTGAGTATTTTAAATTTTAAATTATATTTTGCAGGGTAATAAATTATAGAAATTGCATTATTGATGTCTTTAAACTTTTTTTGTTAACATGAAATTTGAAATTGATGTATTTAGTATAAGGGTTAATTTCGTTAAATTATGAGAATCACTTAGATGTCAGTAAAGTTTTCATTAAAAATAAATTACTTTAAATAGTATTTTTATTAATTTAGCATTAGTTTTTGGGGTGAATGAACTTACAATTGTCATTTTTAAAGAGACATTCAAAGGGACACATGTCAAGTCCTTATTAAAATAATTTTGTTTTCATTATAATAAACCAATATAACTCAAATGTCAAGGAGAAGGGGATTATTATTATCCATCCAAAAAAGGGAAACAATAATGGAACAACAAGAGGAAGGGAAATAAAATGAATGTAACTTACTATTTGGTAAAATATTTATTAGATAAGTGCTCTTTGTGACAACCCAGTCTAACACATTGATTGTAACAACTTGGTCTGACTTACAATTTTTAAATTTTAACAAACATTAACAAGGGATGAGGTTTGACTAGGGTAAAAAAAATTATTTTTGCACCCGTAATGTAATCAGTAGCATTGAATACCACTTTTGGTTATGATCGCTATAAATGACCCCCAAGTGGATGAGATTGGCTACATCTTGTAAGAGATTTCTTTAGTGGTTCTATCCCTCTCACCCTCTATCCTAGTATGAGAACCTAGAACCATGGCTTGGGGTTATCCTCTAAGGCCCATAACACTTAGAGGGTGGACACATAACTCCCCTCCCTTAACATGTTATTAAATTATAAAATATTAAGTCTAGTTTTACTAATCTATTACAAAAATAGCATGTAAGGGTGTTTAACATAGATGCTATAGTGCTTAATTGGTGACCACATATCTAGATTAATATATAGTACCATGGTAAAATTAGACTTTAAACGAAGAGCTCTTCTTTGCATGGAAGTAAAATGTGAAGGACACTTACCATTCAAAAGAAAATAAACAATATCAATATACCATTCATCTTGCGTGATATCCTCTACATTATATTGTTGACAAGAAATATGAGGATCAATCTTTGCAAGTGTTTTTGTCAAGCCTTGTCCCTGAACTAGCTTCATTGGATGGATATCAAGATCAAACTCCTGTAAGGTAGACATCCACTTTCCTTGTTTTTTTCCTAGTTCATTCTGCATCAACATAGTTTTCACAGCAGGGTCAGGTACAATGGCAAAAACTCTACTATGCAAAATGTAATGCCTAAACTTTTTGATAGTTTTGAACAAGGCATACACTTGTTTATCCAAAATGGTATATTTTAACTATGCATATTTCAAAGGTGAACTCATAAAAGCAATAGGGTTTTCAGAATTACCTTCACTTTTTTGAGTTAACACGCTGGCAAATGAATGATCAGATGCAAAAGTATAAATGAAGAATGGTTTCTTGTAATCAAGACTTACCAAAATAGGTGCATTAGAAATGGCATCTTTAACACTCTAAAAAGCAGTCCTAGCCTCACATGTCCAGCTAATATTAACATCCTTTTTTAACATATCATTCAATGGTTTGACAATTTCAGCAAATCCAGAAATGAATTTCCTAACAAAATTAATTTTTCCAAAGAATGATCTAAGCTCTTTCTTACTACCTAGAAGAGGAATCTTTTGAATTGCCTCTATTCTTGTAGGATCTATAGAAATTCCATTTTTTGATATTACATGTCCTAACAATTTCCCCTCAGTTACTCCAAAAATGCACTTTTTAGGATTAAGAGAGATTCCATGCTCTCTACATCTTTGAAGTACTTTCCTCAAATGAATAATATGATCTTCTCATTTCTTTGAGAAAATAGGGATATCATCTACATAAATGACTATGCATTTACCAATGAGGTCTCTGAAAGCATAGTCCATGGCACGCTAAAATGTAGCACCTACATTAAGCAAACCAAAAGGTATTCTCTTGTAAGAAAACATTCCCCATTTAGTAGTAAATGTAGTCTTCATTCTATCACGTGGGTCAATAAGAATCTGATTATATTTAGAATATCCATCAAGAAAAGACATCATTTCAGATCCATTAACCATTTGTAAAATGTGATCGATAGAAGGAAGAGGGTAGTTATCTTTCTACGAAGCTTTATTAAGGTTCCTGAAATCAATGCATAACCGAATCTCTCCAGTTTTCTTTCGAACAGGAACTATGTTTGCAACCCATGTGGAATGTCGGATAGGAAATATAATTTTTGCATCTAATAACTTTTTAACTTCCTTCTCTATGAGAGGTTCTAACAATGGGTTAACTGGTCGTTGTTTTTGTCTGGATGGTTTAGAATCAGGTTTCAAAGGAATAGTATGCATGATAATGTTTTGATTGTAAGTTTTTAGATCATCATAATTCCATGCAATACAATCCATATAATATTTAAGTGCATGTATTATTCCTTCTTTTTCATGATGTGTGCATGCTTTCCCAATAAGTACGTTATGTGGATCTTCGTTATTTCCAATATTAACTACATCATATGCATCATTTGGAAGTGAGATTTTGTCACACCTTTTGCTTTGGTAGTCAATATCAAAAAGCTTTTTGAGTGAGACAATACCTTTTGGGATAGCATTAGTTTTCTTTGTTACCTCATTTTCTTCATCTTCATCCTCTTGTAACCGTTGGTCCTCATCAATCACCTAGTTTTCAAAAACACCCGAGTTAGTTACAAAGTCGAATATGTGTCTATCACTTTCAAATACCTATAAATTTTTGACATTGTCAGGTATAGAAGGACAAGGAATCAATTCTATTGAAAACTTTTTCAATTTTCTTGTTATCGATGGGATTTAATGTACCTACTATGATTGCCAAAGAATCTACCATGCGATTACTCTTTCTAGAAATTAGAGAAATGTTAAAGGCTTCAAATTCATCTATTAAGTCTCTAACTCTATTTTTGTAGTGAATTAGCCTTTTGTCATGACATGTGTATTGCCCCTTTACTTGCCTAACAACTAACTTTGAATCCCCTAAAACTTTCAAACATTTAATGTTCCTATTCAGAGCTAATTGTAATCCAAGAATTAATGCTTCATACTCCGTTGTATTACATGTACATGGAAATTGTAATCTAAATGCAGCAAGAGAAGACCTACCTTTAGGGCTGATGAGTTCAACCCCAGCTCCACTACCCTGTTTGGATTTAGATCCATAAAATTTAAGTATCCAAACAAGATTGTCATCATTAAGTGGGCTACAAGATGGAATTTCAGTATTAGATCTATTTGTAACCAACTTAGTGTCCAATGTATAAACTCCCAACTCAGACTCATTATAAAGGATTTCATTTGTTTTGTTATATTCTGTGATCAAATCCTTGAGTCTGGGTTCTCTTTCAATTTAAATTTGATTGGCTACCCCTTTCCAAGGTAACCACATGTGTGAAAATTTCATGGCCATATAACCGTTCAAGTTTCTACTCTAGTCCCTACTCAACAACATACCATATTTGTCAAGAATATCAACAACATGAATATCAATGTATTGCTGAATTCTAGGTTTCGATGCAAGTTGAATATGAATATTTTCAAGCATGCCTACGATATTTACCTCAGACTTATCCAATTGTACCACAATTCTATTTGAAGGAATGGGCTTCAAACCCAATCTCTGACAAACACCATGAGGCATTACATTACCTGATGCACTTGAATCCATGAGGCAATTGTGTAAATTCCTTCCTACAATTATGATGGTTAACAGGAAAGGAGGAGCTTCTCCTTTATCCTTTTGCAATACCAAATGTGCCTCTGTAGTTTTCTTAACATCAATTTTACTTGGTCCACCCAAAGCCTTAATCAAAGAATCTTGTTGGTTTGTTAGTTGTGCAACTTCAAACAAAGTGATGTTAGCTTTTATTTTCTTTAAATCTTCAACAATATTATAAGTAATTTTATCAAGGTTTTGCACTTTTTATGGTGGTTTGGATGAATCAACCTGAGATGGAGGTGTAGGATTGTTATTTACCTTAGTATCTAGTGGAATAATGGAATTATTTGGAGGAGTAGAAGAAGTATTTGGGATCTTACTCTTACTTCTCAACTGGTAGTTGTGATTTCCCCTTTTAAACTGCCTAAAGGCCTGAACTTCTTCTTCTATGGGATCATCATCTTCCTCTTCTTCATCATCTATTGGATCAAAATTTTCAACAACTAAAGTAGTTCCCTTACCTTTGCTTGAACTGGCTTGATGAGAAGAGTCCTCATTAGGTACTAATTCCAAATCATCCATCTCTTTCTACAAAATATCTAAGGTCATCTTAAACTCTGGACATTCATTTTCATTGTGCTCTTTAGTGGAATGCACCCTACACCAGTTGTTCATAGCCAAATCTGAAATATTAACAATTGTATTAGTTTGACTTGAACTAGTAGATGCATTATTCTGATTAACCACATGGGTAGGTACACCCCCATTGTTTGGTCGTGTGTTCCACTGTTTCCTCTAAAAACTATAGTTTCTATTTTGTTGTGAGTTTTGTGGTACCTATTTTTGTAACTGAACCATATCACTACTTAGCTTCTGGACAACCCTTTGTAGGTATTTTACCTGAGAATTAGGTTCATCATTTTGTCCTACAGTAGGTTGATTGGTTGCGTTACTTGTAGTGGTAGTGGGATTTAAAAAACTTGGAAAATTTTAATTTGGAACAACATATTGATTTTGAATATTTTGATTTTGGAAGGTGTTTTGAGTTTGAAAATTTGGATTTTGAAATGGATTCAAACTCTGCATGGGTGTTGGGTTTAAGAATGTAGGCAAGGCCTAAGCATTCATTTCTGTGGCTCTATGGGTGGCGAATTGATTCTCTAAAAGCAATGGAGTGGTTGGATAGGTGGGCATGATAGGTGGATTGTATGGAAAATTGAAACTATTGAATGACATGGCATTCAACATAGGCATTTGTTGAGATAAATCTTGATTGATAATAGGCACTTGATTGTAAGCCCTTGGTTTTCCTATGGAAGGCAACTATCCTATCCCAAAACCTTGTGGCATCAACTATTGTTCTATAATCAAAGCCTCAGTGTATGCCATAGGAAGTGATTTGAGGAGTTCTCCTTACAAACATAGATGTCAAAGGGTCCAATACCCTAAAGTACATATGTATGGCAGCATCTGCCTAAAGAGTATAAGGAGCAACTAACCTGTTATACAACTTATGGAAATGAGTATTGAACAATCTCAAAGGTTCATTAGGCTCTCTCCTAGCTGATGCAAATTGATGATAGATTATAGCAGGATCTATGGGTAGCCTAAATTGATTCACAAAAGTTATTTCCAACTGAGCCCAAGACGTAATGGAATTGGCTGGAAAACTAATGTACCAATCATATGCCATTTCATCTAAGGTGAGAGGAAATATTCTGCAAGCAACATCCTCATGTTCAACTTGCAGTCTAATCATTGCATCTTTGTAAGCTTGAATATGCTCTTCAACAATTCTAATTCCATCATGTTTATACTTAGGTAAATACCTTTCTATATTTTTGGGAATATCATGGGCTACTCCAACAATGTTTAAAGGACTACTATGAGCACCTAACCAAGCTGCAACTCCTACAACTCCTACCATTGGAATTACAAGTGGGGGAACAAATGGGATGATGGGTAGTGATGAATCACTACTAGGTGGAATAACAATCGTCTGACTCTTAGACCTTCTGATTCTCCTTGTAGGAGAAATGCTATGGAAAATAGTCTCTTTCAAAGCCTTAGATCTTGTGATTATGACTTTTGGTTCCAACCTTAACAATGAAGACAACAAGTACTCATTAATAATGCATCAATTAAACCATAACAATAAGGAACATTCTCAAATTTGTAAAAGGTTAGCATCAATGCATCATCAATTAAAGAAATTTCCAATCAATAAATGTGAACAACCTTCAACAAAACTCGTTAGTCAAAGCCAATACCTTCAATTAGGCCCTCCTTCTAGCACCAATTATATTGAGTGATAATTTTTCCCAATTGCAAAATCATACTCACAATCAAGGTATTATCAGAAAATCCTCTCTTGTAAAGAAATTTAAAATTTCTCCAAGGTTCTTGTTTGCTTAATTGCTTAAAATGTGCTTGAATGCTTGTGAAAATATGAAAATGTGTTGAATACCTCATAGGTGCAAGTAACTATTAACAAGGGGCTTGTGGTTTGGTATTTGATTTGATTTGCAATGATCTTTGTTGTTCATGTAATTTTTGAAAATGTGACTTTATTGATCAACTATCTACTTTGAAATGACAATCCTTGAACGGTGATTTAATCCATTTTATCTCAAATTGTTAACAAATTTTATCTTCTTTTGTTAACCAATTTTATCTTCTTTTGTTAACAAATTTTATCTTCCTTTGTTAACAAATTTTATCTTCTTTTGTTAACAAATTTTATCTTCCTTTGTTAAGATTTGTTTGAGCATGAAATAAAATGACTAAAATCTAACTTTGCAATGTAGGAGCTTTGGAATATCACCTTAATTATTCATTTTAATGAAAATTTAGAATTTATTAAAATTTCCATTTTTACATAAAATGAAATTAATTTGATTGTTTGAAAAATGTGCAAAGTTTGAAATTTAGAATTTCCTTTAAAAATGTGAATTTGTGTAAAATTTGAAATTTTGAATTTCCTTTAAAAATGTGAATTTGTGTAAAATTAGAATTTGAAATGTAACTTTGGAATTGCCATGCTTCCTTTTGGGATTTTAAATTTTTTATTTATTTTTTTGTATTTTGTAATTGATGAGATTAAAAAAATGTAAAAGGGCTAGGGTTAGAGAAAATAAAATAAAAGACAAGTTTCCGTAACTTTAAAATTTCAAACCGAACCTGCATACATCAATATCCTGCATTAAACCAACATTAGTTTGACCCATCTTCACACAGTCCAACATTAATGTGGTGCAATATTCTAAGGGAAAAGGGCACAATATATTAAAAAAATAGATAAGTTTACCATCTGCATGCATAAAACTCACTAAAATTTCCAATATATTGCCAAAAGAAAGATTTTAAATGAAATACATTTGCAACATACTATGTTTCAATGGCTTCCAATGGTGAAATTTGGTGCAGTCCAACAACTTGGGAGGAGAGGTTTCTTCCACAAAATTATGTTTCCAACGTGCAATTCTGCCAAAAAATCTCTGACCTCCTTTCCTAAATTCGAATGGATATTTAAAAAAATTTCATACCCTTTCATTTCCTTTCCAAATTTTGCCTTCTTCTTGATTGGTTTCGTAACGTTTTATCCAAAAAAATCTTCGCTTTTGTATTTTGAATTTTATTCCCTTTGTAACCGACATGGAGTAATTATTTTTATTTGTTTTGAAATGCCTTTAGTAACACCTTCGTCGTCCACCAAACGCACAATCATCAACAAGAAAGGCTTTAAAATAAAAAAAAAAAAATTTCCTTTTTTTATTTCCTTCTCGTAATTTTTCTTCTACCTTCTTGTGTAGTGATGTGAAAAACCATTAATAATTTGTAAAATATATTATTCCATCCAAAGCTAGGGTGGCGTAGGTATTTTAGTCTTTAAATTGATTAATAAATACCTTGCTGCATGTGGTGAGTGACCTAGGCACCTCCTTTAATATTTGAAGGAAATACATCCATCCATATGGCCCATCCATTATTCTTACTAGATTGTATCATGTTCCTCATTTCTGCTAATGTGCTTTGAGATGGCATCACCCTTGGTGACTCCCCTCAACACTACAACAAGCTCTCTCAGTTGGTACATAAAGGAATAGTAGCTTTATCTTTGACATTTGGCTTCACAACAACATCTTATATCCTTGGGAAGTGCTTGGCTTTGCTGTGATGGAGGTAGCTTCTTTGTTGGTTGAAATTACTCCTCAAAACATAGTTACGCTCTCCTTCGCAAGTTGAACGGGTTGTTTCACAACTCAACATCTTCATAATTCGTTACTCAACATCCCTCTCTATAGTTTGGTGTATCTTAAACTACGGACATTTCCTCCTTAATGATAGTCCTGCAAAACTAGTTTCTATGTATCACCATCATATGTACAATAAATTGGTGACCACAGCATCCATGATCTAGATTCTCCCTCTCTTGTCAATGGATTTTGAAATTCTACTAAGTGATATAACTTTATCCGGCTCCTATTGGCAACTTTCATGGCTTTGTCAGTTTCAATGAATTCAGAAAACTAAAATTGCTGATGTGTCATGCTATCTTATAGAAGATTAAATAAATCCTCAATAACGCAATGTGAACAATGGATGTGGAAACATAAACGAAACTTTGACTTTAATCCCACATGAGGGATGCGATGACATTGACACTAATTCAAGAGAAATAATGCACACGTTAGAATTCGATCACCACATGATGATATAGACCCCACATCATCCTCACCTTCCACGTAGCCCATCTACTGTCCTTTGGCTATTAATCCTAGTCCACCATGGTCAGTGTTACCACATCAATAGTCCACCTACTGCGTCAATCTCAAAAACCGTATTGCCACACATCCATCGTGTCCAGGTTGTTTTTTGTGATCTAAGCCTAGGTCATTGCCATGTCATCCTCAAAAAATACCGTGTCCTCTCTTTATGACCATGTTGGTAAAAAAGTGATTCCACATCGAAGCCAAATTTCCTATACATAAAAAAACAAAAAAAAATAATATATTAAATCATATCATCACATAATCATAATAATATTAAATTGTATAAAAATAATAAGATTGGACAAGACTTGAACTTTAGTCTCCTTGTTTTTATTATTATTAACATAGATAAAAACTCTCTTTTTTGTTTTTATTATTATTCATTTTTTATTAATGCATGATTTAACAAAATTTGAACTTTATTCTATTTCTTAAATATGGAGGAGTTTAACCTATTGAGTTTTGTGATGATTTTCTTCTTCAAGGATTGAGACTTGAGTCTCCTAGGGTTTGACAATGAGCTCAATCACAACAATATCAAATGCTAAAATAATGATAATGGTGAACCTTTGTATTTTATTGACTTCTTTATGACATTGAAAATTCACCTTAATATATTCAAATCAACATTGTAACATCTGGTATAAATTTAATCAACAAACATTTCATGCAAACCAAAGTCACATGAAAATTTGAAGTGGGTCCCCAAAATTGGGGTGTGTTGTGCGACAACCAGAACACGGATATTTTTCAAAAAAGTTACCCTAATTCTATAATCTATAAAAAACACAATTCTCACTTTGTCAAAATCATCTCTCTAATATCACTTTTTAAGAACCTATACTCTCATTAACATATAATCATCCATAAATATAATAAATAATCTAATCCATAAAATAATATACACACAAAATACAAGATATGATAATACCCTTAAGGTAGGGTAACACCAATAATACTCCTTTAGGAAGGAATCACTATAAATCTACTCCATGAACCAAGACTATTATAGGAATGCTTGATGATCTCTAGCTAGGTAGATACTCCTGGGATCTCCTTGTTGTATTTCTAGGACCCTCGCAGGATCCTCTTGGGATTCCTGGGATGTGATATCCTATTTTTTTCATGTTTGTTATAGTTTGGTTGGTTAGACCCAAATTTTCTTTCCCTGGAAACCTCTGGTGGTGGTTGGTTTTTGAATGGCTTGGCTTGTGATTTAGATATGTGAAGCCTTTCTTGGTGGATCGTTCTAGTATTCAAGAGGATCATGTGCATTTTTACTATCTGTTGGGAAGGTTTCCTCCACTCAGCTTCGATGCTAGGCTTTCAAAAGGGGGCTCCCGATGTCTTGCTTTTCAATATTATTTGTAGCCTAGGGTCTACTTTTTGCATTCTTTTGGTATTTGGCATTAGGTCATGATTTTATCGTCTATAGTTGAGTGGCTCTTGTAGCTATTCTTGAGATGGGTTTCTTGGAGCAGGTTCAGGATCTTCTATTTTATTTCTTAGAAGATCCATTTGTTTTCCATTTTAGGCATTACCACTAGAACCTTTCTTTGCAGCTCCTTTTTGGTCTCAGGATGAAACCTACGCTTTCTCATGTAGTTGCATATGATGGTGTCTTCATTTTCTCCCTAGATGGAAAATTGATGGGACTGGTGATTATCTGGTATGGATAAATTTCTTATGGATCTCTTTTATAGTTTTTCTGGTCTTGAGGGGGACCCTGTGCATGCTTGCCTACTATAAAATTTAATATCCTGATGACAATCCCTATATGAGATTTCCCCTCCAGTCCTGAGGCATCATGGTGGATAGACTCATCTAGATTTTCTTACCTTTTTGCTATGCAATACATATCCATTACAACAAGATCTCATGGCCTATGGTGATATCTTTATGCTGCTAATCTAATTTACATACCTTTGGAAGGCTCCTCTTGTAGGCTTTTCTTGTTTCTTTTTCATGTGGGATTCATGTTTCTACTTTAAAGGGATTCCTATATTCTTTTTGTGAGGATTTTTGTTGTTCCATTTTTTATTTTGACGGTGGTTCAATTGGGGCTTGGGGCCCCCCTGTTCACTTTCTTTGCTATGAGATCTATTTTGGCTACATTATGGCTTTCCTTGTTTTGGTAGAAAAATATTGTTTAAGTTTCAGTTCATCTTGACTGCGTGATGGCTTTCCTTGGTGTTGGTAGGAAAACCTTTTTCAATTTTTATATCATTTTGGTTATGTGTTGGCTTTTCTTGGTCCTATCGGGAAATCCCTTTTCAATTTTTAGTTATAGTTATTGTTGGTCTTGCGGGGGTTTCTCCTTGGTTTAGTTGATCTTTTTTTACCTCCATAAGATTGTCTTCTCAATCTTGTACCTTTTTATGCTCATTTTGTGAATAAGGTTTTACGGCCCTTTCAAAATCCACTAATTATAGGAATGCTCGATCTGAATTGCTTGATTACAATGATAATATCCCTTCTTTATATACCCATCTTCCTAAACCCTCATCCCACTCATTATTATAATATAGTATTATAATATAATCAACCTTGGGCTATATAATGACCCATGCTAACTATCCATAATACCTACACACAATATAATATTATATTCCCATATTTATATCCCTAGGTACCTAACATTCCACCCACATTACAAATGCTTCATCCCCGAAACATTAAAAAATTAAATAATATGATTTGTTAAGCAATGTGAGCAATTGGTACCAATATTGATCATTCCTCCATCTAAGATAAATATTGATTAGTGGTGGTCTATGATGATGCTAAGTTGACCTTTTACCACTTGATTATCCATAATTTCTTTATTGTCTCCATACGTCTATTGTTCTACTCTAATATATCGAATGGTTGGTCCTATTGTACCTTGATGTTGTTGCATCACTCTAAAATCTAGAATCACTATGCCTTTTTTGCCAAACACTACCATACTTAATGCCCTTTTTATTCCATGTCATTCCATGATAATATTGATTCCCTAAGCCATACCTCCAAGATTATTATCATTGTTGGTGGTATGGGTGGTGACGTGCTACAACCTTATCCTAATGTTTTGTTACATTTGATTCTTTATAATTTGATTCTTCTCTTTTAAACTCTTCCTTATGTTTTCCTCCCTTATTCTCATATTTTGGTGCATCCTCGTGTGCTTCTAAAAGATCTTATTTGGAATTTGCTATTGTTTTTACTATGGACTCTACTACTACTACTTCTTCCATGGATTCTGCTACTATCACTTCTATAGATTCCACTATTGCTTATTCTATTGGTTCCTTGACTTGTTTCCCCTACCATAACTGTTTCCAGCTTCTCCTTGGATCCTTGCTCCTTATGTTGAGAAATATCCTATAGTGTTATCTTCTTTTTCTTGTACCATAACTACATAAACTTATTTTTCACATTAATGTTAACAATACCCAAGGAATCCAACCAAGGATAACCTAAAATAATATCCACATCATCCATCTTAATAGCATAAAAATCTGAATGTAAAACATATTTATCCATGGTGATCTTCAAATATTTAAAATAAATATCCTTACCCTCAAGCTTTATGTCTTTAATTTTTGTGGCTTGAACCTATAACCTTTTAGCTAAAGCAGTATTAACAAAATTATATGTGCTACTAGGGTTTATAAAAATAATATCATTTTTCCTTATAAATTCATCCATGAACCTATAAAATAGATTTTTTTATTCAAATAAATCCTTTGAACATTGTTTCGACTATCTATCACCAAAGTTGTGATTCCCTCACATTATACACTATCACCTTTATCTTTTCATTCTACCAATTTTTTGACAATTTTAAACTCTCTTTTTAATTCCTTTTGTTCATCCTAAATCCTAGCTATCCTTTTATCCCTTTTCTTAATTTCCATTTGCTTAAGAATGCAACTTCAAATTATTTTTGGTGTATGTACATTTTTGGTAATAATCAAAGTTTATATACCAAGATAAAGCTTCCCCTCACAAATAACCACAAAGCTTATATTTTTATACTTATTCATGAGAATTTAAAGACAAAAAATTTTACCATTCCCTAGCATCACTATCATCCTTTCTAATGAATGTTGGAAACTCCATGACCTCAACCCCAAAATAATTTTTTCAAAGCAACTAGGGTTTAATAAACTAGGATTTCTCAAAGTAAAATTTCTCAAATGTCATCTATTCCTTTATATAAACAATAATATCTACAGATTTTCTTCAAAATAAAATAAACTACAACTGATTTGTCTACTGCAACTAACAATTGTCTTCAATTTTTTTCTAAAAAATGGTGATTGAAAAATCATCGCCCTTGTTCCAAATGGTTGACTTCTTAGGATTGTATCTCTCTCAATATTGCTTAGATTACTTCATACAACCACTTAGTTTAAAGTAGTTTAAATTTTGAACAAAATGGCACAATAATAATTTGAATCAAACAATTTTATGCCAAGTTATACACCACATAAATTGAGATATTTTTCTAGAAAATATTTCTCTTGTTCCATATGACTAACTTCATAGGTTTGTATCTCTCTCAATACTACTTGGATTCCTTCATATGACCACTCTAAAGCTCTTCAAACTCTAAACAAAATGGCATAAGAATCATCTAAATTAGTGATAGGGAATTTTTAATTAAATATTAGTTTAAATTAAATTAATAGGTTTTAGATTTTTCTCCATAGATTTTATTCTCCTATAACTTGTTAATAACTTTTCAGAATTGCAACCTTTTATAATTCATTTGTGGATTGTTGCCTATGATTTTTGGTCTAGGAATAATTTTGATAAGGATTTCCTTGCCTATAAAAGTAGAAGAATATCAACAAAATTAGTAGAGAAGTATTATGGTAATCTTGTCTCATGTCATTTGGTATCAAAGCCCTATCTTGATCAGAGGACTTTGGGCATCATTCCATTTCTAATTTGGATTTGTTGCTTGGATTTTGCTTGGTTGCCTTTGGTCTAAGAAGGTGTGAAAAATGTGGTGGTCATGTTATATTCCCCTTCTTGTAGGTGCTAGTGCGTTTGCCAACACTTTCCCACTATTATTATGAGTGCAAGAGAGCATGTTATGTTTTTATTTGCTTATTATTGCTTTTTTTTTGTGTTGATATTTTGATAGAGTATATGCCTTGACCACATCCTTATTTTTTGCTTCTCATGGTCAGATCGACTTTAATAATTTACCATGCTCTTCCTATATCTAATGACTCCAACTAGATTCTCTTATCTTTGCCTTACACCTAGAGACTACATTATTTTTTTGGCTTTGGTTAGAATACATTTTTAGATTGAGGATGGTGTGATTTATAGTAGCATTGATGCTACCATTGGACCATAGCACCTCTCACCCACTATTGATGTTTACATATTTGTGTGCACCTATGTAGCACCTCCTACCCATTTTATTATTTGTATATTGTCGTGACTCCTTAGAAAAAATAAACTTGTAACTCAATCAATTAAGTATTTTTTACAAGAAGGCATTTCAATTGCTTCAAAGAAATAAGTTTATTAAGTTTTTAAACTCTTTAAGGAGCAATATCTAGTAACTAGCCTCTAAAGTCCATCAAATTTGGCATCAATGCACCGATGGGTTGATTGTACAAGTATTTTTTGGCCCTTAGCATCTAGTAGCTTGTGCCACCTTAGCCACACCATCATAACACATAATCCTTTATGGCCCCTATGCAGTTCCCTATGAAGTTTTTCTCTCTATATGACTTACCTATAAACTAGTAGAACAACCCTATGGAGTTTTGCTCCTCCTCCTTTACCAATGGTATATTACAATCAAGACGATAAATATTTACCTCTTTGCATGATGGGAATTGGATAAATTATTGTTGGAATATATTACATTATTTGGTACATGCTAATGTACCATCATAGGTACATGTTTAGATTAGAATTTTATCTTAGATTAGTATTTGAGTATTTACTTAATGCAATGTAATAAATGCACAAGTATTATTAGAATGTGCAATGATGTAAATGTGCATGTTGTCCATGTGTACATGAGTCTAGAATAGAAATATAGTGAGTCATAGGAATATGGAAGACCAAGAGTCATACTCCATTATATATTGACCTTTGTAGAGTCATTGAGTGAGTAAGAGTAGTAGAGTAGTATAGTTGAGTGATTGAGGAAGTTAGAGAGAATGAATGAGCACATTAGAGTAGTGCTCAAGTTAGTCACAATGTAGAGCATGAAGAATGGAGCATTTGAGGACTCCATATTTTGTATGAAGTTACAAATTTTATGAGATTTCATTAATGGCTATTTTATGAGTTATTTCAAAAGTTTCTCATGATATTTACTTGCATGCTAGTTTGTCATTATCATATATATAATATTGCATGCTTATTTCATTACTTGTGGTTGCATTTCCTTTAATTTTATAGCTTAAAAAGCTACATTGGTATTAGAGCACAAGGTATATTGATAGGAAATAGAGAGATTCACAAGAGAGATATTGAGAGGAGATAGAAAATCTCATTTTCATAATTTCTAAAATTGCACTTTGGATAGAATCTTTCCACTGAGTTGCAAAATAAATTTTGAATACTAGGACTTAGCATTGATTCGACTAGATTGATAAATCAACTATTTAAGATTCATTATCTATAGATTTAAAGAAATTTATATTACCATTTTCTAATACTTTGCTGCAGAGAAAGGAAGATTCAAAGAAAGTTGGGAAGCTTCCTACAAGAGCTAGGAAGAATATCTTCTTTGGAATCAATCCAGTACTTGAAGCAACAAGTTGAATATTGAATATTTTGGAGGCCTTAAGGAAAATTTCCCATTGTAAGAGTTGCATATTTCAAGAGAGAATATTGAGGAGACTCAAAAAATATCTTCATTGAAGATTGAATACTTCATATTGAAGAAGCTGAAGAGACCCAAAGAAGGTCCCATTGAAGAACTTCTAGATTTGTAAGATTGAATATAGAGAAGGATTGGAAAATTTCCTATTGCAAATTCTAGAATCAATGGATTTTGGAGATCCAAGAAAGAGATCTCATTGCAAAAATTCCATAGTTAAAATATTGAAGAGATAAAGGAAATATCTCATTGAAGTTTTGAGAAGAAGACTTAAGGAGCTGCATAATTTGAAGGCCAAGAGAAGAAGACCTCAAGCAAACTTGGAAGGAGAAAGAAGAAGGCTAGAAAATCCCTATTGAAGGAAGTTTAAGAAGTGGCCATTGGAGAATATTTCAAGATAGCTCAATATAGGAGATTGCAAGTAAGGAGAATTTCTTGATAAAGAAGGATTTGGGACAATTATCACCATCCGAAAACAAGCCCAAAAGAAATAAATATTTGGCAAGAATTTTGCCAAATTCTGGAAAGGATTTCCAAAGACCTCAAGACATTTATATTCTTGAGAAGAAGGTCAACAGAGAGGCCAATATTGAAGTCAAAATTCAACAAGGAGGTTGAAGGAGAAAGGAGCTAGAATAAGCCACCAAAGTTGAGAGGTTTGAAGATTACCTTTTAAGTATTTAAAGGCTAAATTTCAAGAAGGATTTTTTTGTTTTTTACGGCATAAATTGAAGAGGTAAATATAGTTACAAATTGGAGTTTCTTACCAAATTTTAGAAGTTAAATTCAATACATTAAATAGCATATCAAAGGAGAAATTAGCTGCATTAGAATCTAAAAATTTTAGATTTAAGGATAGTAAGAGGGTAGCAATTTGTTCAGCACTAGTAGCTACAAATTTTTAGAATTTAAGAGAGCAACTTGAAGGAGAGTTGAAGCTATAAACCTACATACTTGGGCAGAAAGATAAAGGAGTTATAAATCTACAAACTAGGATAGTTAAGGATCTGATTTGAATAGAAATAAGAGCAGCTTTAAAGCAGCAAAGTAATACAAATTGGAGCTGCAAATTTATCAAACCCAAAATAGTAAATTAGGTGATCCAAATTACCTATAAATCCATCACCATATGAAATCCAAAAGGTATGCAACATTGGTGTAAAGTTTCATTATTTGAACATTCAGATTCATTTTATTAACAAGTTTTAGAAGCACCACATTTAAGGGTTTAAAGTTGTAAGAGGAAGGTTTCAAGTTTATGTCTTAAAGGAAGTGTAAAATATAGTTTTTACAAGGAAAAAAACTTGCATAAAATAAAGAGTTTGATATATTTTAAAGGAAAATAAAATATCAACTTCCTACTATCTATTGAAAGCAAAGAAGATAATATTGCAAAGCAAGGATTGGATAAACTGAGCTATCCAAGAGGTATAGTATTGGCATGATCTAAGAAGATTGGAGTCATCGTAGGAAGGATCACCAAGCATTAACAAGGAGATGTAGTAGAAAAGTTTCCAAAGAGTAAAAAGCAACACCATTACCACGGCTAGGTAAGAGAAGTGCCACCACCATGTTCAAGAGGATAAGCACCATTTTATGAAAGCAAATGTGAAGTTTGAACACATAGGAGGGTGAGCATTTGAAAGGCATAAGCTAGTGTCTCATTAATCCACGTATAGCAGTAGGTAAGAACTCAAGAGTAGTGTCATTTACATAGAAAGGTATCAAGCAATTCTATCTCCAAGTAACAAGGTAAGAGCACCATCAAGAAGATGAGATCAACCATTGCCAAGACTGAGCAACCAGCAAATAGGTGGAAGAACCACCAGGGTAATGAAGAGAAGTCATCACCATCATCAAGGATGGATATCCAAAGTGCCACCACCATTTAGCCAAGGATAAATAAGTGGAAGAACCGCCAGTTCAAAAAATATGAGCCACTATCTTTAGCAATGAACGTTACCTAGAGCACCACCTTCATACAACCAAAAACAAAGTTTAGATAGAATTTCAACATTCAAATAGCATTAGTGACCACCATTAGGGTTACATAGAAACATATCTCAAATACTATTTAAAGGAGGATAATGTAGTGATTAGCATCATTTGATATAGTGCTTAAGTTATAGTCAGCATAACGCGTATAAGAGAAAGAGCAATAGAAGATGTTGGAGATTGTTCATTAAAGAGTGTTACATTGGAAGAAGTGTTGGATAATCTAGCAACCATATGTGATGGTTGCAACTTGCCATTTGGTACACTAACCATAGAATGCTAACTAACAAGAGGATAGTCTAAGCACCTATAAAGTGAAACAATCATTGCAAAATGAAGTTCAATAATAATGTGAACGTTATCAAGGAGGAGCAAGTAATAATGTCTATATTCAAGTGCTGTAGGCATAAAAGGACAAGTGTCATTAAAGATACAAGCATCAACTACCAAGAATTAGTTAGGTACCATAGTAGAAGCACAACTCCAATCAACACACAAGTAATGTGTCCCCAAGCACAACACCAACTCAATCACCAAGCATCATGACAATATTTATGTAATACCTTTCACTTGCATTAAAGGATACATTAGAGAGAACATAGTAAACATAGCACACAAATCATACACAACATATGTAGTTAGAACACAATGAAGAGGAGAAGGTTACATGCTAAAATTGGTGCATATTCAAAGAGTCAAGACATAATTCGAAGGACCAACAATGAGCTCAAAGAATAGAGATCAATCACATTCAATATGAGGAAGTAAAGCATCAGATATTAAGGTTTATGCATTACATATAAGTGAATATAAAGTAATAGTCAAAGCGTTGGATATTTGAGCATAAAGAGCATTGAATGTGCTGCATTGTAAGAAGAGCATCATGATAATGCAAGGTGCATAGTATAAAGCTAACAAGAGTAAGCCATTGGAAGCACTTTATTAAAGAGGTAACAAATATTCAATCTAACCTATAACCTTTGCAAAGGATAAAAGGTATTATATTGAGGGCAAGTTAATTATTGCTTTATACTCAAGGTTTTATAATTAAAAGGAGAAATAAGAAATAGTCTTACAACCTTAGTAGTATTATTAAATGCCTTAGAAGTTTTTAAAGAAGAAGTATTTATAAATATTATAAATCTACCTCATTCAAATTGCATTGAAATAAATTTACAAATAGTTAAACTTGGAGGTATAAGGATTACTACACAAAACTTGAATTACTTTATTTGCAAATACTTTAGTTTCTAAATTTTCAACTAGGGAGGTATAAGGAGTTCTACACCAAATTTAAACTATTAAAATTTAGAAACTATATCATTGAAAATTGAAGGAAGCAAAACATAGAATTGCTAGAGAATTGAAAGAACACATTGGAATTAGTCTCTTGCTAAATTTAAAGAGACATAAGAAGTCCAATTTTAAAGGTCTTGAAAAATAGTGAAGATCATCAAAATTGAAAGTGCATTAAAATATCTTTAGTTTTCTATTCTTAAAAAGGGAGAAATAAGGTGATTATCTTAAATAATAGTAGTTGAACATTAGGGAGATAAAAGGATTCAACTAAAAGGAAAACTAAGAAAGCCAAGCACTTTATCAAGATCATAGTACATTCAAAACACTTTAGAGATACAAAGTGATTAAGAAGAACTTATCAAATACTCAAAACTAGGGAGTCATAAGGTAAACAACTTCAAAGGATTTGAAAGATAAAATTTTCTATCAAGATCATTCTCAATACTAAAGAGCAAAAAAGAAATCTATTTATAAATTTGACCATTGAGTTCCCATATACTGCAATAATTGAAAAGATATTATCAATTACGAGAGATCCAAAAGGAATACTACTTAGAGATTTAAAATATTACAAATAATAAATTTCAATGCATGCTACAAAATTTGAAGAATTGAAAGATAATTCTTAATCATAAAACACTAGGGAGTCTTAAGGTAGTCACCTTCATCATTTTTCAAAAGTTGAAAGATTCCATTAAAACTATTCTCAATACCAAATACTAAGGAACAAAAGGATGTCTACTTCAAATAATACCATGAATAATGACATGGAAAACATCATTAGAAAGGAAATGGCAAGTGTCATAAAAATTGGAATCAAGAATTTACTCGCAAAGTCTAAAGAAAACTCAAATCTTACTTCAAAATTAATAAGAAAAATTTAAAACCCTGGAATATTATTTACATGCTAGAATCATTGAAGAAATTGGTAATAGAAAAGATAATATTCTAATACTTTAGACATTGGCAGTGTATTATATATGGCATTACTCACATACAAATATTACAAAGAAGAAAATATGGAGTAGAAGGAATTGATTGAATCACTTAAAGAGAAATAGATAAGTATTTCTTAGAGAATATATTTCATTCCTCATGCAATATTGATAGATCAAGTTCTTCTAACTCAAAATCTTAGCATGATGCTTTAAGTAATTGCTCAAAATATTATATACTAAAGAAGACTTGTTATGAGAAGGACAAAGGCAAAGAGGAAATATCTTTGAAAGAATATGATGATAGCATGACAGTTCATAATAGCACAAATACTGACTCTAATGATGAAGACAAAAAAGAAGAAGAGGAACTTGACAAAGGAGGCATACAGTGCAAAGTAAATTGAAGACAAGACAAAGACCATATTGAAGACTAAAGTCTTTAATACCAAAATAATGTAATATAGGGGGTGTTGGAATATATTGTATTATTTGATACATGCTAATGTACCATCATGGGTACATGTTTATATTAGAATTAGTGTTTGAGTATTTACTTAATGCAATGTAATAAATGCACAAGTATTATTAGAATGTGTAATTATGTAAATATGCATGTTGTCCATGTGTACATGAGTCTAGAATAGGAATATAGTGAGTCATAGGAATATGGAAGGCCAAGAGTCATACTCCATTATATATTGGCCTTTTTAGAGTGATTGTGAGGAAGAGTAGTAGAGTAGTATAGTTGAGTGATTGAGGAAGTTAGAGAGAATGCTTGAGCACATTAGAGTAGTGCTCAAGGTAGTCACAATGTAGAGCATGAAGAATGGAGCATTTGAGGACTCCATATTTTGTATGAAGTTATAATTTTATGAGCTTTCATTAATGGCTATTTTATGAGTTATTTCAAAATTTTCTCATGTTATTTACTTGCATACAAGTTTGCCATTATCATAGATATAGCATTGCATGCTTATTTCTTTACTTGTGGTTGCATTTCCTTTAAGTTTATAGATTCAAAATCTAACAATTATAATGTTCATGGCTACTTTCAATAATCTAAAAGCACATATCAAGTGGTATTGACCAACTTGGTGTCCCAAAGGGACTTCTCCCTAGGCTCCTTGTACTTCCTAAAGTGGTCCATGCATAGTTCCTCAAACTTTACCTTCATGATAGTCGAATAGAAGTCAATTCCCTTGCATAATAATCAATATCAATGGTGGTTTACACCATGGAGGAAAGGTTGTTATAAACATCCTCAATGTCCTATGGTTTAAATTGATGACATCATCAGTACACCTCTCCATTGGTTTTATGCACTTGTTAAAAGGAGCTTTTTCCTATTATCCAATGGCCACATCAATTTGGCAATGATATTTGTGCATCAGTTACCATTGCCTCTACAACCTCCATTATGAAATTCCTTCCTATGGATTTTAACATTGTAGAAATCATGTAGTTCTGCATGCCAATTCTATCCATCCTAAAAAATTCATGTTTTGTTGAAAACTAGACATCTCCTACCTATTTATCCAATCATCAAAGTCGATGTTTAATTTACTTCCTAATTGAAGATAACCTATTGACCACATGATACATTTAGCTCCAACTTACCAACACATAGTGAAATAATATTTACTTACACATGTCCCTTCATGCAACTTTTCTTGGAATATTATATTGTTCTAAAGGATATTTTGCTTGCCTTTCCAATTCATTATCTCGGAGGCAAAGAATATCATTTAAATTGTCTTGTTTTTCATTTATCAAATGTATGCTTAAAAATTTAGAGTCCCATATGTACTTTTAAAAAAATAGTATATTCCATAGAAAAATCCCCATCTTGGTTGTAAAAGAGAATGTTTTCCCTCCTTTTGCCTGATGAGACTCGGTTTGCTATTACTTTGAGACATCTATATTTTATCGAGTATAGGCTTATTTATACTTGTTGAAAAGAATTTTTCAAGGTCAATCAAGTGCCAACAATTTTTTTTAGTTTTGTGAAAGTTAATATGCCTAATAGTACCTCAAAGTCTCTCTTGTAAAATGAAATGCATTCTCAATAGTACCTGATACTTCTAAAACAAAATAATATTCTACTTTATCAATCTAGTCAAACACCTCCTTGGGATAGTCTAGTCAATCCATGGCTATCAATTTGGAAAAAAATATGGTTGAGTTAGCCTATGTAGTTATTTCTTTAGCTAAAAAATTCAATAACATACATGTCCAACCTCCATCACCAATTGCTAGAATGCACAACCTTGATCCTCGCTCTCATGAAAAATTTGAGTTCAATATTTATGATGGATCTATGAATCTTGAAGTTCTCAATAGCTAGATCCTATACATGGAAACTTGGTTTACCTATATTCAAATGTTTGATGATGACAAGGTCCTCTTTGCCAAGTTGAAACTTTCTAGAGTTGCTAAAGTATTGATTATTGAGTGACAAGATACACAAAATTCCATCCACACTTGGGATCAGTTGGTCACATCCTTGAAGGCTACATTCTATCCTTCTAACTATGATGATGATTTTCTCATCCAATAGATTTTCTTGAGGTAATAAAGCCATATATCTGCGTAGGATTATATTTATCAATTCAATCGCTTGTGCATCTTGCTTTATGTATAATACCCTATTGTAAAGTTTAAGAGTGCCCTTCAAACACACAAAATTTGATATTTGAAATATACTCCACTTACCACACTTGATGTAAAATTCAATCAATCTTGGCTTCCAAAGGAGAATCTTGATGCCTAGTCCCATGAACCTCAATTTTCCTTCTTAGTAGGTGCTTCTAGACCTTATCAATAGAATTTTTCCTATAAAAATAATTTATTCCCCTCTTCTTCTTCTCTCTCTCCTTCTTTGTCTTATCCTTCTATGGTTTCTCCTTATTTTGATATATCTTGTCATTATTATAAAAATAAGGGATAAAAATTTTAATTTTCCAAAAAAGAAAAAGAAAAATTTGCTTGTACAATCTCCTAATGAATAAACTCAAATTGTACCCATTAATACTAATGGAGACTACACCACCTATGTTGATCTAAAATATTGACTCAATAATATCACCTTCCTCAAATATCACTATTCTATAGGACAACATGATAATTTGTTTATCACTTGTGTTTAACTTATACACAACTTTGTTGTGGGTTGTATTATTAATAATGGATCATAGAAAAATTGAATGCAAAATCCATTTTCAATTAATTGCATCTACCTATGAACCCACATCCTCATCCATACTCACTTGGATGGAAGGACAATGACACCACCTCAAATATCACACACACTTGCACCCTATCTTTTGCTTTTGACCCTAATTTTATGGATACAATCACTTGTGATGTCACCCCTATAGATTGTTGTGGTTTGTTACTAAGTAAACCCTACCAATATGATAAAAAGATCTAGTATGATCTATACAACAACACCTACACTTTCTAGCATGAGTACAAAACCTTTCTCATATGATGCATTAATAACACCAAATATCTGGTTCAAAACAATCTCCATTAGACACAAAAAATTGCATTAGTTTTTAGCAGGCCATAGTATGAAGACACTCAAGCAAAAATCCTCCTATCCACTCAACATGCTACACCTTTTCAAGAAAATATTCATCGATCACCTATACCTACTTCTATTTTTGTTGTTCTTTCTCTTTATATTTTTGTTCTTACTCGTACTTCTCCTCCTCCAACTCTAGCTCTAGAATGTGTTCACATATTTCAACATCATACCCTTTCCACATTATAGGATTTTTAGATGCAAGAAGTATTTTTTCTATTGTATGGTGGTCATTTCAACAAGCCACACACATTGCCTACTTTACAACAATTTCAATATACCCAATGTTTTTAGCAACCATTATTCATGGACAAGCATCGCATTCAACCTGGAGGTATACTTTGAATATACTTGGGCACCCATCATCATGAAGATTCACCAGACCCACCTAGGTCCTTTCAGCTTTCACATTCAACTCACTAGTTATTTCATCAAGCTAGGTCTTGATCTCCCTCCCTTCTATACACATTGGAGTCTAATGCTTTTGTTGTTGGGGGGAATGACATTGAATTAATAATTAAATATTAGTTTTAATTAAAATAATAGGCTTTATATTTTTCTTTGTAGATTTTACTCTCCTTCAACTTATCAATAACTTGTTAGAGTTGTAGCTTTTGTAACCTTTTATAATCCATTTATGGTTCTTCCTTATAGTTTTCATCCTTGGAACAATTTTTTAAAGGCTTTTCTCACCTATAAAAGCATAATTATATCAATGAAATCAATAAACAAGTATTGTGCTAATCTCATCCTATATCAATCGGATAACTTTATGCAAAGATATGGCTCCCACAAAATAATATTTTTTCTAGAAATTTTTGCCCTAACTCTATAATCCACAAAGACACAATGCCCATGTTTCCATAATTATTACTCTCATACCACTTGTTAAGAACCTTTATTCTTATTTATAAAAATCATTCACCATATACTAAAATAACAAAACATCCATCCAGGGAGTGACGAAAGGGTGTGAAGATAGAAGAGAATATTATCAACAAGAGAAGACTAAGGGCAAGAGGAGATTTGTAGAAGAGGATATTACAAAATAACAAGATTACCAACAAAGAGAAGCAATTTGAAGATTACTAGCAAAGAGAAGTGATTTGAGTTTTAGTTGCAATATCTTGTTTACCAAAAAAATAATTTTCTAGCATTATTGCCATCATCATTGAGAAGAACCGCACTACCATCAAATTCATCCATGTTTATTCACAATAGAAAAAATAATAATCTATGTAACAATGTTGAACCCTTTGGAGGAGAAGCCTATAATGGATTAATTAAAAGTCGTAATAGATGGTTGCATTTTTTTATGTTAATTATATTACATTTAAATTTTTCTATTAGTGATAACATGGATTATAGGAGTTCAAAAAAATATAGAAATTTTTGAAAAACCCTAGTTCTTTTCCTTTCTAAAACCCTAGCTACTTTTAGAATTTTTCTAGGTTGAGATCATGGAGTTACCAATTTTCACTAGAAATGATGACATTGATGCTCAAGAATGGTGGATGAAGTTTAGATCTCTATATTCTTGTGAGATTTTTTGGAATTGCAAACTTTTTATCTTTTAAAAGAGGAAGCTCATGATTGGTGGGATGCTCTTTCTAAGGAAATGTATGCTACGAAAAGAACTTGGACATGGGATAAAATGGAGCATGTATTCTTAAGTCAATGGAACCTTTGTAAAAATATAGCTAGTTTGAAGTTCACCATTAAAGGATATGAAGAAGAAATAAAAATACTTTAAAAGGAACTGAAATAAATGATTAAAGAGGATATAATAGAAGGAAAATCTTAAGTACAACGTGTAATTTCATGGTCGCATTCAAAAGAAAAATTTTAAGAAGCAAGGATCCAAAGAGAAGCAGAAAGCAATTATGGTAAGGGAACAAGTTGAATAACCATTATAAAATGCAAAAGGTGAATTTACAATAGCAACAACAATACAGTCCATGGAAGAGGTAGCAACAAATTCCAAGGAATCCTTGTCAAAAGTGCATAAGGATACACCAAAATAAAGGTATAAGAGAGAATATTGTGAAGAAGAATTTAAAATATTAAAAAAAAAAATTGCTAAAGAATCAAAGGGAACAAAATGGTAGGTTAAGGTTGTAGTATATCAACACCCACAACACCTTGAACAACAACAATCTTGGGAGCATGGCTTAAGGCATCAATATTTTAGATATAGATGGAATCCAAAAGGAATCAATTATGGTAGTATTTAGAAACATAATATTTCTAGATTTCAAAGGGGTGTAGAAGCATCAAGGAACAATAGGACCAACCATTCAAAATATCATAGCAGAGTAGCAGAATCATAGAGCCAACAAAGCAATTATGAATATTCAACTAGCACAATGGCATCTTGTCATCATCAAAATCCATCACTAATTAGGATTTCACTTGGATGGATGGATGAACAAGATTGGAAATTCTCAAGAAAAAGGATGTTGAATATTTGTATTTAAAAAATTTGAAGATCCAAAAAAATTAATATCAAAAATTCAGACTTTGTGTGAAAAAATATGTAGGTATCTAGTTATAGCATCTCAATTAAGATGAGAATTAAATATGTTTGTAAACTCTCAAGCTTTATAGAAGAGAGTTGTGATTTATCAAGGGTAGGGGACTCGAGTACAACCCCTTTTTATCAAACAAAAAAAAACATCCATCCATAATTAATCATGCATAATAACATTTCATATAAATAGATACAAATATAGATAATACCCTTGAGGTAGGGCAACACCAATAATACTCTTTAAGGAAGGAATCACTTCAAATATACTCCACAAGCCAAGAATTGTTTTTGTTGTTGGAGAAAAAGAGGTTGTAATTGGGTCCCCCCACCCTTGACAAATCATAACTCTCTACTTTAGGACTTGAGAGTTTATGAATAGATTCAATTCTTGTCTCAATTGAGTTGTTATAGCTAGATACCTACATTTTCCATAATAAGTCTAAATTCTTGATTTTTATTTTTAGGATCTTCTTCAATTTTCTTTGTAAATACAATTATTCCAAAGATCAACATCCTTCTTTATATTTTTTGGAAACATCCTTCACAATACTAAAACTCCACCTCTATTGACTATGCACTACAACTTAGCAGAGTAATATTTTCAAATTTTTGTGCTACCATAGTTTGCTTTACTATTAAGGTAGATACTAGGGTAATTTAATTATTATCATAGTAATTTAGTTATTACCATTATTTCTTTTAACCATGAAGTTATTCATTGTTACGAATAACTTATGGTTAGTAGGTTAGCTTCGTTTTCGTAATTTGTTAGCATTGTTAGTTGTTAGCGATAAATAACATTTGTTAGCGATATCCTAGGAGTAGATAATATTCACATATTTCTATTTGTATTTAAAGGGTTTGATTATTGAATAATAAACTAATGGTTATGATTTGATTAATTTCACTCCAATACCTTCATTTACCAGTTCTAGACTATTAGTTTCCTTCCTAAAGCATAAGTGCAACCATAAGAACTATATTAAATAGTTTAAATTAAAACACATTAATGTTATAAAATATAACAAATATTACCAAAGGAAAACATTAAAGTAAATCTTAATCATTATTTGATTCAAATAGTCAATATTTTCTTGTCAACTTCAGCTAAACCTACTACTTCTTCTAGCTATGGAAAAGAGGATCTAATTTCACTATCCTCTATTAAAACTCCTCTATTGGCTAGCCTACCTACACATTTGTTCCCTTCCCTTAATGTATGTGTAAACCTAATTTCTTCAAAATCTATAGCAAAGTCTTGTATTTCCATAATGATCCCTTGTATGTTCTATGGAGCCTTTGCTTTCCTAAAAATTGTATTTATTACTATTAGTCAATTACCTTCAATTCATACTCTATTCAATTCCATTTGTTTTCATATTCTTAACCCTTCCAAAACCACCCAAGCTTCAGCTTCACTATTTATCTTAAATCCACTATTGAAAGCGTAATGTGATAAAATATCATCCCTATTATTTCTAATTATTCCTACTTGTACTACTAGTGCCCCATAAAAATTAAATTTGAAAAACTCCACTTTTTGTGGTTTCCACTTTATATTCTTTACCTTGCTTTTGTGTTTCCTATGCCTAACATAATAATTCTATTTGATGACTTTATTCCATCTATCAAGGCTCTCTATTTCAAGATTAGAGATTGGGTGAGTTAATAGGGTTGGTTTAGACTCCCCTATGGTTAAACAAATCTTACTTTTAATTACTTCTAAATTACTTTCCTTTACTTTAAATAATATTTTATTCCTTTCCAGCCATACAATCCAAAGTATTGTATTTTTTTAAGTATCTCAAATTATTTGTAACGCCTCACTTTTAATAATATTCTACCATTGCTTTAACCATTCTTCAATTTTACCATTCATAATTAAGAATTTATCAAACATACTAATAATCCATTGCCATAGTTCCTAGACTATTGAACAATGCTCCAAGATTTGGTCTATACTCCCCATTTTACATAGTACACATTGTGAGGGACCATAAAACCCCTTTTCATTAAGTGATCCCAGGATAAAAAATATCTATGACCTACTAGCCATACAAATATTTTAACTTTTGGAATGCTTGGGCCATCCCAAATATCTCTCCCTATTCTTGTAGTATTTATTATTTTTTGGTGCTTTATATATATCCATTTCTTGTTGTGTATTTGTCTAAGCTATTCAACTCCTAAATCGGCTTATCCTCAACTTCCCTCAAAATAATCACTATTGTTTTATTTCTATTCAATTACCTCCTAGTAACAATACCCAATATACATGTAAAAATATATATTTCCATGTATATCTTCCTTCTTGATCCCTGTACATTATGTTTGAAACTCTATCACCATATTTATCTTGAAGTAATCTCATCCATGGCTTAAAAATTGTATCTAGATCAAGTGATTTTTATCACACTAAGTATCTATCAAAATAGAAATTTTTCTCCAATTTCCACCACCCATGTTATAAATTTAATCACTAGATCAATTGAGTTTTCTAAACCATTCCATAGTGCAGAACCATCTGGTAGTGAGAATGTAGTAAATATTAAGCTTATGTCATTAGGATCAACATAATTACTTAGAAGAATTCTTGCCCATTGTCTTTGACTCTCTTTGTAAATCTCCAAATTATTGTTCCCCTTAGAGCTAATTTTACATCTATAAAATCTCTTAAACTCATACCTCCTCTAGTTTTATAATCACACACCTTGCTCCATTTTACCAAAGAAATTTTCCTTTCATCATGTAATCCTAACCACAAAAATGATCGTAAAATATAGATTAATTTTTTTTCTACTGAATTTGGCATAATATACAAGGATATATAATATGTTGGAATGGTCTGTAAGACCGCTTTAATTAGTTGCACTCTTCCTACTAACAATAACCATAAGCCTTTCCATGTCAGTGTTTTATTCTAAACTTTACTTATAACTAGATTCCACAATTTTATCCTCATTCTTTCCTTAAATAAGAGCATCCCTAGATATGTGGTTAGCAAATTTGCCTCCATTTGAAATAACCTACATATCCCTACTTTGATTCTATATGAAGTTTTTAAGAAGTAAATTTTGAATTTTGTCCTATTAAATTTATACCTTAATGCTCTTTCATATTCATTTAATAATTTATTCAAAGCTCTAGCCTCATTTTTCCTTTCCCTACCAAAAAGGGTTGTATCATCTACAAATTATGGTATAAGTTATTCAAAGCTCTAGCCCATATTTTTATGTCTTCTTCAAGTTCCTTCCAAATACCTCTACCATAATAATTAATAGATATAGTTATAGAGGATCTCCTTGTCTAAGACCCCTCTTAGCTTTAAATGATTTTATTACTAGCCCATTGACCAACATTAAATATTATATTGTAGTGACACAAGCTTTAATCCATTTAACCCATTTCTTCTCAATTCTAAAATTTTCTATTACTACAAAAATAAAATCCCATTTGGCCCTATCATACACTTTATTCATATCAATTTTTAAGATCATTACTCACTCTTTTATAGAAGTTGTTTAATCATTACTTCATGAGATACTATGATCCCATCTAGAATTTGTCTCCCTTTCACAAATCCTTCTTGTTCTTCTAAAATAATATTATCTAATATTAGTCTTAATTTAATTTCCATCACTTTAGAGATTATCGTATATGTCATATTACATAGGATTATGTGCCTAAATGAATCAAACAATTATACATCATTTTTTTTAGAATTAGGGTAGGATGTGATGAATTTATTTTATAAGGCATGTATTATTTTACCCTAGACTGTTCTACTATCACCAATAAATAATCCTTCATTATTTCCCAATTATGTTGATAGAATGTTGCAAAGATTTCATCTAAATCTAGGGATTTATCCTTATCAAAAGATAAAAGAGTTGAATGAACTTCTTCCAGAGGAATAGGCTCCATAAATTTGCTATTGTCTTCATCTGTTATAACTAAAGGTACTTCTTGGAGTAGTTTATCATTAAGAACTTCAATCTCCTTTGATCCTAGAATATTCTAATAAAAAAGCTTTACCTCCTTTCTGATTTCACTCTAGTCCTCAATCCAAACACCTTTTACTGATTTAATTCTACTCATTTTGGATGCCAATATTTGTACTATTTCCATTCTATGAAAAAAAATTGTGTTTTTATCTCCTTTTAACCCAGTCTGTCTTAATTTAATCTCCAAAATTACTCTTCCTCACTCAAAATATTATCATATTCACTAAGTAACTCCCATTCCTCCAAGCTTGGATTAATGTTCTCACCTTTTTGAAATTTTGAAATTTTCTCTTTTAATTCTTTCTTCTAAGAATTATTTCCAAAAGTGCTTTTGTTCCATTCTTTTAATCTAGATGTCACTAATTTAATTTAATTTGGAAGTGTATACAACCCACCATTTCATAAATAATTCTACATTTGTACTATCATATCACCAAATTGAGGATGATATACCCACATATGCTCATATTTAAAATATTATCTTTATTTAAATTCACTTACCACCATTTCAACTCTTATTGGCTAGTGATCTGAACCAATCCTTATCAAAGTATTAATTTTAGCATAAGTTCCTTCATCTAGTGTAACAACGCTACTTCATAGAACTCTTGTGGACAGTAAAATAATGTGTTGATATGAATTATTAATGGTATATTTTACTCTTTTATGTCTATATGATTACATTATTTTGGGCATAGAATATGGTATTGTTGATGCATTTATGGATGCAACATCAGGTACCTCTCTTCGATGGAAATATATGGGTAAACCATCTATAGTGAGAGATATGTTGGGGAAGTGATGATGATGACTTGGTCATCGATAGCTTAGAGTAACATGGAAAATTACTCTTCACATAAATGTATATCATATTATTTATTTTCATATCCACACCATTGGGATGAGACGTTGCTTGTACAACGAGCCTCCACAACAGGGTTGATGATAGCATTTAGACTATCTTAAAAAAAATACCTCCTTCTTGAGGATAAAAAAATGGTGTAGGCTATTTATATGATGTCATGCTTGTTTATGATTTGCATTATGGATGATAATGGCTATGTTTGATTAGTTTCATATTGCTTGAGTGGTAGCTTAGTAAATCAAGTATAATGTAAAGTTTCCATAATAATTGTATATCACCCTGGCATGGAAGTGGTTGTTATTTATTTAATGGTTATTTATTGCTTTATGTTGGGTGATCGAGCCACCTTGGAGGTTAAGGCACTTTGGTTTTACTAAAGGCTAGATTGAAACTACCAAGCTCTTCAAGTAGGATGGTGCACTCCTTGATGTTCGATGTGCTCCCATGCAACATTGTGGCCCTTCCTTTATAATCCCATGGAAGGCTATATGAATTGATTATTGGAGATTGAAGGAGGACTATAGTGGAAGCAGTGATGAGGAAGGAGGTATGGAAATGAGTAGTGGAGTTTTTGGGAATCTAAGTTTTAGGTGCTTCTTTTGCTTGTTTGAAAACTTATTTTACTGTTTGGTTTTGTTTGATATGCTATGCTTGGTTATGTTTGTTGTTTAAGTTCCTTCTACCCTATGCATTGTTGTTTTTGAAGTTTTGTATCTTGTGTGTTGTGTCTTGCATCACTTTAGTAGCTTGTGTGTTACCCCTTGCATCACCTTGATAGCCTTTGTGTTAGCACTTTACATCACCTTGGTAGTTTGTGTGTTTTAGCACCTTGTATTGCCCTGTTAGCTTGTATGTTAGTGTCTTGCATCACCCTGGTAGCATGTGTTTTAGCACCTTATATAGCCCTAGTAGCCTGTGTGTTAGCATCTTGTATCGCCTAGTTTATCTTATATGCTAGCACATGTACGTCACCTTGGTTATCCTGGTGATCATGTACCCTCTCTTATACACATAGGCTTGACTCTCTAATTTTTCAAGACTTTGTTTCTCCTATGTTTGAAGCTTTTTTTGCTTGGTTTGTGGACATCACAGTGAACTTTATTTTATGATTAATGCTTTTGTAACTTTAACATAGATTAAATCTGGATTTTAATTAAACCTCGAGTATTATGATTTAATCTATGTTCGAGTAAGATTTATGCATAATGCTTTGATATAGACTTAATCAATGCTTTGATTAAGCTTTATAATGGTTTGGTAAGCTTTTAAATAGATATTATCTATGTTTGATTAAGCTTTATATATGATGCTTTGGTAAGCTTTAATATAGTTTTGTCCTATTTTTAACTAAGCTTATGTTAATAGTCTAAATGCTTTCTTTAAGCTTTAATAGCATTATAGATGAGATCTATGTTTAAATAAGCTTGATGTCATTAACTAAAGGCCCTTGTTAAGTTGAAAAGAATAGGGCTTAGTCTATGTTTTAAGAAAGCTTATGCATGTTTATTGGAAAGCTCTTGTTCTATATTTTTTTTTGTTGGATAATAAGGGGTTGTATTCGGGTCCCCCACCATTGACAAATTAAAACTCTCTTATTTAGAGCTTGATATTTTACAAATAGATACAATTCTCATCTCAATTGAGATGTTATAGCTAGAAACCTACATCATTTTACATAAAATATCTGAATTCTTGATTTTTATTTTTTGAATCTTTTCAATTTTCTATATGAATACCAAAAATTAACATCTACTATCTATGCATTGCATCTTAGTAGAGTAATATTTTCAAAACATTGCACTATCATAGTCCAATTTACCAAATCTAGATTGCTAGTTTCCTTAAGTCATCCATTTTGACTATTTTTCTTTTGTAGCATAGGTTCTTCCTCCTGTAGAGTAGCAAGATCTGAGAATACATTTTTACACTTCAATATCCTAAGGTAATATCTAGTTGTAACACATTTTTTAGGATCTTAATTTTTAGAAAACTAATCATCATCGATTATTTCATAATTACCTTCAAGAATACCATCTGAGGTGCTAATATTTTCCATGGAACCATCTGGATGGTCTTTAGTAATTGTTTAGCTTTTATCAATTATTTTCTTCAAATTATCCTTTTGGATTTGAGTCTTCTATTGCTTGCTTGATTCTTGTTGTATAATTGGTGCCTCTTGAAGATGAGTTTATTTATTTTGAACCAAGATATTTGAAAGTTTTGAATCATTAACATGCAAGGCCTTCTCCACCATGAAGGAATCAAAGCATGATCAATTTTTCGGGCATCTCTTCTTCATGTGGCCATATTGTTGACAACCATAACATCTTAGGGAGAAGTTTTCATATTCAATATTTTAGATTCATTCCCTTTACTCGAGGAGATAGTAATGGATTGAGCTCTAGGAACTGAAACATCCATCTAAACGGCCAATCTTGCTTTACTCATATTAATATTACTAGATAAATTTTCCTCTGTTTTGGCATCCATATACTGGAATGCACCAATGGTATTACCAGTTTTGGTGAATATCTTCTCTCCCCAAAACTCCATAGGGTGAGCATAAATATTCACCCAGAATAGAAAGCCATTAAATTTTTATGTAAATGGGTTAAAACTAGGAGTCCAAGTTATTATATAGACACCCCTTTGTCCAAAAAACCAATTATATCTATAGTCCATTACCTCATATCTATCCACTAAATTAGAAAAGGAAACAAAAAAGAAATTTTTGGGTAGGAGATTTACTTGGAATTCTATACTCCATCGAAACTTAATGTAGCCTTTGAGCTCCTCCAAGCATTGTCTTTTGCCCTTGAGTTTGGATAAAATTGTTCAAGCTTTGTAATCAATCAGATCCAACCCAAATTCATCCTCCAAAATCTTGATAGAGGACAGAGTTTCATCCACCCGAGAACCCAAATATCCTTCAAAGATATTTCTTCTGATCGAAGAGGTTTTCTCATAGATTGAAGAGATGGTCTATGAAAACCTCTCCCTTCAACGCTTGAGTGCACCTAGGGTTTACACATGATGGATGGTTCATCCAACCTACATCACGGTTGTCGGTGCTTCTTATAATCCTTTAGTTTTCCATGAACTTCACCCTTTTCTATCTTCACATCTTCGTAGGAGCCTTCCTGCCTATGTCTATTTTTGTGCTTGTCGTAGCCTCTACATTCACCATAGCTCACCGCATGCTATCCATGTCCATTGTTGTGCTTGACATAGTCTATGTGTTTATCATAGCTGGCCATAGCCTCCACATTCACCATTTTTTTTAGCTCTTGTTCTATCTTATGTGGGTAGGTTTATGATTGTTTTTATGAGTTTCTCTTTGGTTGGAAAATGTTGCTTGCATGTTGGCTTGAAAGAGAAAATAAAATAATAATTCTTGAGACTTTTGTAAGTTAAAGGATTATTATTAAGAGAAGTATGGGATTCTCTTTGGTTGAATGTTTTGCTTATGCGTTGGTTTTGAAAGAGAAAATAAAATAATAATTCTTGAGACTTTTGTAAGTTAAAGGATTATTATTAAGAGAAGTATGGGATTCTATTTGGTTGAATGTTTTGCTTATGCATTGGTTTTGAAAGAGAAAATAAAATAATAATTCTTGAGACTTTTGTAAGTTAAAGGATTATTATTAAGAGAAGTATGGGATTCTCTTTGGTTGAATGTTTTTCTTATGCGTTGGTTTTGAAAGAGAAAATAAAATAATAATTCTTGAGACTTTTGTAAGTTAAAGGATTATTATTATACAGAGAAGTATGGGATTCTCTTGTGTGGATTGTATTGCATGTATAATAATTCTTGAGACCTAGGTGAGTTAAAGAATTATTATTTGGAGAAGTATGGGATTCTCCTTGGTTGATTGTTTATGTTTTTGCATGGTCTTTTGCATATTGGTTTTGGCATGATCCAGTTGCATTGCATTTAGAGTTGTTCTAATCCCTAAGTAAATCTCTCATGTTGTGGGTGGCTTGACCATCAAAGAAGTTGTGGAGACTTGATTAGCGGTGGATCCTGGATAGTTGTTTTCTTAAAATCTCTTCAAGAGTAATGTTGATGTAAATGAGCAAAGACTTGCATTTGCTTGAGTGATTTGTAAGAACTTGATTACTATTATAAATAAGGATTATATTGTTTCCTTTGTGTTGTGAGCCATGAAGTATTTGGTTAAGTAATCTTATGCCTTTAGCTAGCTTGAAGTTTGCTTGATTAAGGAATTAGATTAATGGTTAATCTCTTTAGCTCCTGAAATGATGGAATGTTTCCTTGAAGCCTTTTTTATAAGCATTGGAAATAAGTAATGTGGTTTAATTCTATCATGGTTTAGGTAGCTTTTGCTTATTTCTTTATATCAATGCATGGATGTGGCTTTTGTTAAGAGGAACTCTTAGATTATTTCTTCTAGCAATTCTTTTGATGGTTTATATCATGCTTCTTATTATTGAAATGTTTATCTAACCTTGGGGTGGGTTAGAATGTTCCTCTAAGTAAGCCATAAAGCCCAATCCTGGGATGAGTTACACAAAGGCAACAACCAGGTAGAAATGAGTCCTAGAAGGGGTTGCACACATGCAATAGCTAGGAACTCATAAACCTGGGAAAAGTTATGAGAAGACAATAGTCAGGGTACTTGTGAACCATTGTACCTTGAACATGTAGGTTTGGGTATGTCCCATCTAAATATTGGGAAAAACCATTCACAAGATAGTAGTGGTGATCCCTCAATCATGTAGGATCAGGTGATCATATCAGTTGTCATTGAAGTGGCAATGACCTTAGTTAGCCCGTAGAGGTGTGGTAACTAAGCACCAAGGCTCTACACTATTCAACCTACCTAAATGGATTTAGAGTCAAGATAGGGAATGAGCATCCCCCTTTAAGCATGTAGGTATTAAAGGATAATTCCTACATCATGGTCATAATACCCTATGCCAAGGAGGGTATGGGAAAAGTGGGGGGACCACTTTATGCATCCTTCTAAACATGTAGGTTTAGTAAGGTAAATCTAAAAAATATGATATTTGGTCACTCTTGTCCACTAAGTGTCATCTATAGTGACTTGGAACTCAAATATGGTGAAGCCTTGTATACTGAGTTAAACAAATTAGGGGTGTTCCCCTTGTGAGCCTTTGTTTGTAAGTGCTCTTTTAAAAAAAAATGGGTTGGTAGTTTTGGGTTGTCACATCTAGCCAATGATCTAAGAGTATGCATATATCTAATATTTTTACTATAAATTTCTAGCCTATCTTGTTGTTGGTCCATGCATAGTTGTTCTCTTTAAACTCAACCTCCCATTGATTATTGTTTTGACTACAAGCTAAGAAATCTCTCATAGTTTGGGTTATTTTCCTAATTCCTCCAAATTTTTCATCCAACTAGTAATGGCATTAAAATATACTCTAATCATGAATTAGGTTTATTGGTCATTACTTATCATAAAGACTTAAATACCACTCCATACTTCTAATCTACTTTATTGAGTTATAGGTCCATAGACATTGATAAGGATGAAACAAAAAGTTGCAAAGTAGCATGTGACTAATGAGGATATCCAACGCTTAGTTTTATGAATGGTTTTATAGGAGTTTCTAACTAGATTCCAACATGTTATAATTCCCTCTATATCTCTTGAATCCACAACATCCCATTCATGTCTTATCCATATTGATTTCGTAGTTTTGGCAACTTCTTCCTTTGTCATTTTAGTTTCCTGGATACAAATAATATCAATATTATTACTTAAATAGAGGTCCTTGATACACCTCTACTTTAAGGGGGCATTAGCACCCCTTATAATCCATAATATGATAATCATATCTTATTAGGGGCATTTATCCCCTCCTACGAATTACTAATGTTATTATGTTATTTGGTAAAGAGAATTTCAACCAACTAAGATTGTGTTCCTTTCTCTATGTTTGCTCTTGCTTCCCTGGATTTCGCTTAATAATTTGAAGTTTTTCCTCTTTTTACCTTGCCAATATTGGGAATAGGTATTATTATTATATTCCTCAATATTCTTTCACAACTTTCCTTTTATTAGGTTTATCCTCTCCTATTTCTTCCAAGGAATATTTTGACTTGTCATGCTCATTTTTTGGTATTTCCTTGTTAATGGTAGAGGTATTGACATCTAACACTATGTTATCTCTACCACTTTCCTTCTCTTGAATGGTGTGTTGAACTTTAAGAGTATCTTCAAAATATGATGAGGTACATTCCTTAGGTTAAATAGGAATGTTTATCCCTAAATTAGGATCATACTGAATAGAAGGTTCCTTGTTAATATTCTAATCATGTTGTATCATGTCATTTTAGCTCTAACTTGATTTTTCTTTATAGGCTAAAGACTCAAAAGAATTATTATTTCTTCCAATATTCTTATTTACTAGTATTCAATATATTTACTTTCATCTATTTAAAACTATTTTTTGGAAGTTGCAAACCATCCTCATCCATATCCATTTGTAAGTTTCTCTTATGATTTTCCACATATGTTTTTGTTGGACATTTTTCTAGAAAAACAATTCTAATGCTACCCTTGTTCTAAATGGTTATCTTCACATAGTTGTATCTCCCTTAATACTAGTTGGATTCTTTTGCATGACCATTCATTTCAAGCTCTTTAAATTCTACACAAAATGGCACAAGAATCATCTAAAATGGATAAATTTATGCAAAGATGTGGCTCTTGAAAGATGAGACACTTTTTGAAAAAAAATTACCCTATTGTCAAGCTCCATGAGACAACACTGTAACAAGAATACTTGATATGAATTGCTTGATTACGATGGCAATATCCCTTCTTTATATACCCATCTTCCTAAACCCTCATCCCACTCATTATTATAATATAATATTATAATATAATCAACCTTGGGTTATATGGAGCCCATGCCAACTATCCATAATACCATACACAATATAAAATTATATCCCCGTGTTTCTATCTCTAGGTAGAGGTGCATCATGTTGTTGAATATACCCCTAAATATTTATTTTTATTAGGTGTAAGAATTTCTCACCTAGGGTAACTCAAGGGTGAATTATTTCTATAAATAAAATTCGTGAATTCCATTGTAATCATCTTTTAGCCTTAAGAGAATCAGAGTTACATTTTGTGAGCCCCACATGGTGATTACTCTTTTATATTAGAATAATAAGAAATTTATGAGACTTTTTTCTTTCCATAATGGCACTACCCTCTTGGATTGTGCAATGCATGATGATTGCAATACTACATGTTTGTCCTCTTGTCATCCTTTGTTAATTCTAATACATACATATAGGATGCATTATTGTCATTTGACTTTATCATGTGTTTCTTAACCACACACTCTATTTGCTATGGTTTTAACCATATTTTACTTCCAATTTCTCACACCCTAAAATTTCAAATTTACTTTCGTTCATTTCAATTTTCACATTGTATTTATAGCTTGGATTGGTTAGATTTAGCAATAATATTAGGATTAGGCCTAAATTTAAGGTGTGAGAGGCACATTCCCTTTTCTTCTAAATTGTTGAAATGGAATTATGGGTGCATAAGAAGTTCAACCTTTCTATAATTCAATACGTCATCTAGCTAATTCCTTTGTTTTTCATTTTTTGTCAATTGGACTTTTAGTTTTTCAATCTATTTTTGTAGTTGGTCCTTGTTCGTTGTATCTTTATTCAATACCTCCATCTATTGTTGATGTTTATGATTTTTACCATAATTTTAGTCATGGTTTGTATGTTTACTTATGCATGATTTTTATAAGATTCAACCTCTATCATTACTTCAACATACTTCATAGTTGACCCTTATTATAACTGACGTATCAACTACAACTTTTGGTAAGGATCCATTTTGCTCAGGTCTAGCTTAAACATTCTAATGAAGTAGCCAAAAAAAATATTTTAGGGCTCGATGTGATCTACATTTAGGAGAAATTTAGTTATTTTAACCTTATTTCCACCCTTTTTTTGTTGGAAGCATAGGACCATCAATATCTTGTGAGCCAAATTATTTATTTTTACAATTTATTTCCTAGTTTTCCTCTTGGACTCCTTTTTTGAGTTGATTATATTCTTAATTTCTTTGCTTCATAAGTCATCAATTATTTTCCAAATAAATTATTGACTTGGTGCTATGGTAGCATGCTACTACTGGGTTATCCACTCAATTGGTAAAGCATATACAATCAACTTCATTATCATTCTAGGGAACCTTTGTTCTAAAACACTTACTAATAAAGGAATATGGAATTGACATGGTATATAATATAGATATAGTTTCTAATATTTAGATAGATATTCATGTTAGATGGTAGACAAGGGTGATATGAGTGGAGATGAAAGGGACTTGTGTAATATGATACCAATGGTTGGGTGGTGGTAATCTTGATGACAAAGGTTAAAGGAATGAAGTGATGGAAAATATCATAGTGTTTGTGAATTGGCCAAATATTAGAGGTGATGTGCCTCCAAGAGATCCAATAGTTGTAGTAATTAGTAGGTAGTAGAATAAATAGAAGGGACCTTTGAAGTAATAATAAAACAAATAGATGGAAATATAGAAGTGATATTAGACTAAGGGGATGGTGGAGAAGTTAAACAAGGATGGGAAGAGGGAGGAGGAGCATAGGTTAATGTAGGCTTTGAAGTCATAGCCTCCATTGTTATGGATCCATCTTTCAAATATTTGACCTTTCCTTCATCTCGATATTTTCTAATATTTATCCTATTGGGTCTTATTTCTTCACTAATTTGCACTTACAAACTATTCCTTGTATTGTATTTATGGCAAGTGCTAATATTGAGGAAGTTGTTATGGTTGCGATATCTAGTTGTAGTTAGTTGGCTTTTATAAAGTCTCTTTGGCCCTTTCTTGTGTCCCCTATCCTATGCACTATAGGATTATTTATCAAAGGGGCCTTGATGTACAAGAAAATCTAAGAAGCAAGTCTTGTATCTCATTCTTTGCCATACCAAAATTTTTCTTATTGTCTATCCCTAATATTAAAGTGCTCTTCTTCGATGGTTGATATTGTAATCATGGTCAAAATTATGTTTTTCTTAACATTGGAATAGAAGGTAAATTATGGGGTAGGATTCTTGTACCACTACCTAGGTGGGGATTTTAACTTTTCTAGTATATTTTTTAATCCATATTAGCCTCTTTCTTCATCACCTACCTTCTCTAATGTGAAAAAAAAAGTACTAATACCCTAAGGGGCTAGTTCTTCATTAAAAATATTTTCTAGATCATATGACTAGAAATCCTTTAGGAAGGTCACCCTAAAAATTTTCCATTCTTTCATTTATATAGTGGAAGAATTCACTAAATTTAGGTGTTACAGCCATAGTCTTGTTAGGATTCTTGTGCCACTACCTAGGTGGGTATTTTAGCTTTCTAGTATAGTTTTTTTCATCCATGTTAGTCTCTTTATTCATCGCTTACCTTCTCTAATGTGCAAAAAATGTAGTGATACCCTAAGATGCTAGTTCTTCATTTACAATATTTTCGAGGTCATATGACTAGAAATCCTTTAGGAAGGTCACCCTAAAATTTACCATTATTTCATTGATATAGTGGAAAAATCCCCTAAATTTGGGTGTTATAGCCAAAATAATCTTCTTTGTTTCATAGAATGTGGTATTTTCTACCCTTTGAAATATTTCATATCCATATAATCCAAATGTCACACCTATTCAAGGTTGAACAATAGTCAAGCAAGGACATGATAAATTCATAAGGCATTTAGAGAATCAAAAAACCCTAATAAATAACTCATGTTTACTCAATTGGAAATCATAGTGTAACTCTCCTATTTTTAGCAAGCCATAGCATTCTTCTCACAACCTAGGCATTTTTTATTTAAGCCCTTTATGATTGGATGGTATACCATGTTATAGAAACCATATCATGTTTCCCCTTAATCGTTATAGGATACATTTGTGTAGTCATAAAATAGAAATGGCTTGTTGTCTATGCCCATCTAACCTAATTGCAACTTTAGAGACCAATGCTTCTTCTAGTTCATAATCAACCAAACTAGATATGATGTAGAGTTGAATTTTTTGGTCTATCTAAAACCCATAAGTTGCCTATTAATTTGGTTAGATATGTATTTTGTGCATTCTATAATTTATGAGTACCATAGGTAATGATCCACAACATGTATAAGGGAAACATATTCTTTGTACACTAATTTTTCTATCATTGTCCTTGGTACCATTTATTTTCTTGATAGGCCATTTATGCATCATCCTTATATTGCTTGAATTTTTACGGTAGCTCAATATTATGGGCTTCTCAAGAGTCCTTCAACAAGGTATATAATAATGTACTCTATGTGTCAAGGTCAAATTTGTTGTAATAATTTTCTTGTGCCCAAGGATTTCATGTTACCCAATGCACTAGATCATCTTCAACATTTAACATTTTTTTATTTCATATTTTTTGATGAAGATGATCATTTCATTCTAATATTATGAGAAAACAATATTGTGGTTCATTTCATTCTTCTCTCCACATCAAGATAGTTTCAAAATTGGGGTACTAACTTCATTATAAGTCTCAATGTCCAAATCCTACTAATGCTACATGATTTATTATCGGGCTTCATATCATATCTTTGATTTGTTAGCTTTTTATGAGTATATAATATAGGAAATGCAACCACAAGATGCAAGATAAGCAAGCTATAATATCTATATGATAATGGCACTATAATATGCAGGAAAATAATGAGAGAAACTTCTACAATAACTCAAAAATATGCCATTAATGAAAGCTCACGAAAATAGTACAATGCAGTATAATGGAGGACATGAACACTCCATAAACTGATATGAAAGGACTACATTGTACCACACTACTAATCTATACTAACCACACTCTATATTATCTCCTCTCTACTTTCACTCACTATAAGGCCTTTATATAGGAAGATAGGTTCCTTGGCCCTCACTCTATCTTATGACTCATGTACATGTGGACTACATGCACATTTACATCATTACACATTCTAACACTTGTGCATTTATTACATGCTGAAGTAACTACATAACTTTACTCTAAGGTAAACCCCTACTCTAGTAATGTACCAAAGGTGGTACATTGATATGTACCCAATAATGTAATATATTCTCTAACACCCCCTTGTATTACATTATTTGGGTATTGAAGACTTTAGTCTTCAATATGGATCTTCGATCTGGTTTTGGAGTTTGTGTTCTCCTTCTCTGCTTTTTGTATCCTGTTCAAGCAAGTAGTTAGTGTCTTCATAAAATGATATCTTTTTTGTGAGAGCTTTAACTTCATGTTCATCAGTTGGTTCTTCTAGTTCTTTAATTTCTTGAATCCTTTGAGCTAGATGTCCTTTTTTATTCCCTTCTCGATATTCCAATTGAGGGTAATTGTATGGTCGCTAAAACTATTATTGACGAGGATTATTTTGAGCTTGATATTGCCTTGGTTGGAATGCCCTGTTTGGTTGGCTTCCATAGTTTGTCTGATTTCCCTAATTCTAGTTTTTGGGATTGAATCTACAGTAATTAGTGCTATGACCTTTTCTCCTGCATACATGACAATATTTGTTATTCCATGGTCTTCATCCTTTTGAGGATGAGGTAACATTTCCTTGTGGAGTATCTTTTGAAACCAATGCATTGTTAGTCATTTCATCCTTCATTGTATTTTCCACCTCATATTCTTGAAGAATGTTAACTAGCTCATCAAATGATATATCTTTACTTAGAACTTGTAACGATGTAACTAGATGTTTGTAGTTGTTTGGTAGAGCTCTCATGGTTACTTGAACAAGAAATTTATCTTTAACCTCTTCTCCTAAGGTTAATAATTTTCCTTTAATATCTGCTACCTTCCTTAGGAATAGTTCTACACTTTCACCACTATTCATTTTCAAGGAATGTAATTGAGTTTGAATATTTAGGATAGTAGCTTTATTTTTCCCTTCAAATATTTTTTCTAGGGTTTTCCAAGCTTTTGTAGATGTTCTTGTTGAACTGATGTAAGGTTGTATTTCATCTGTGATGGCAAAAGTTATTATCATTAATGCTTTTGCATCATTCTCTTCAAACTTCTGAATCTTTGTATCACCTGAATTAGGTTTAGTAGTTATTCCTTTGACAATTTCCCAAAGCTTCTCAACTATTAAAATTGCCCTCACTTTGTTTTTCCATGAGGAGTAATTTGGACCTTTAAGTAGTTGAGATTCTGTAAGGATAAATTTATTTGTTGTCATGATGATCCTTGTTGGCTACCTTATATCTCCCTAGTGGTTTAGAATATGCTATAAGCAAGTAATAGTTCACCTTTTGAGTTGATTTTGTAATATTTTGTAAATAATAATAATCAACTCCTATTTCACCTTATCTCTCCTAATGAACTATGTACTTATCAATTTGAAGTTCTCTATGGTTGGATTTATTTTTTCCCTTTAATATGAGTGTGAGACAAGTATAAGTAAATAATTCCAACTCTTTAAGCAATCAATGAACTTCCTTCTTTAGCCATTAATATCCAATAGTTTAATATTTCTAAATTCCAATAAACTATGTTTGATGTAGTATACCTTATAACTCCCTAATTTGGAATTTTTAGAAATTGATAATATTTGCAATAATAATAATTTGGTTTACTAAGTAGAAACCCTTATATCTCCTATGATATTTAATTGCAAATATAATTGTATTTCAACTAATGTGCTTTGAAATACTCTTAAGGATAAATTCCTTTGATTTGCTTTCCAATGTATTAAGGTTGATTGTTTCTCCACTATAAATGATAAACTCAACCTTATGATATACCCCTTATTACTCCTTTAATGAAAGCAATGTTAATCAAGGTGAAACCTTACCTTTATAATGTTGCAACTCCTAAATAGTAGGCATTGTATTGGTGGGTGTTGTATTCCTTCGATGGTGGATGTATGATAGTGATGGCAACGAGTCTTAAATGCTCCTTTGACTCCTCTTCAACTCCTTGGATACTCGCTCTTAATCGTACCTCAAATTTAATCTTAATCCCACTTAAATTCACCTTGACTCCTATGCATTCAATGCTCGCACTGGATGTGCTTCCTTCACTGTGTGACTTCGATCTTCTCGCTTCGGTATTCTCGCTTCGATCTATACGCATCTTTCAACCTAGGCTATTAATAGTGTAGCCTCCTTTACTTCACGTGTTACTAAACCTTCTACCTTCTTGATGCTCTTGACACTTGGTGCATACGTTGCTCGAACAAGTAGGTGGTAGATAGACATTATAGTCTTTTTGAGCGTTGGTTGATGAGTCTTCAATGCTCTCTCTTTGGATGAAATGATTACTACACCTTTCAACCTTTAAAATATGCCTTCAATGCTACCAAGATGAGTGTTCAATATTTTTTGAATGATTTCTCCCTACGCAGGCGTTAGTCGAGTTATGTAATGCTTCCTTTCATTATGCCAAATGGCACTTGCATGAGAGGACATCCTCAATGTCTCCTTATCCTTCAATATTTCTTCCCTAGTGGGTGCAAGTTGTTCAATATTAGCTTTAACGCTCTTCTCCTTCTTGCCAATGAGTGCAAGTTGTGCATTTTCCAATGAATCGATGATGATATCTTCTTCAAGGTTGGCTCCAGCTATGGCTCCAACATAACCCTTTTGGTTGATGATATGTCTTCAATCAATGGTCGCTCTTGATAGCTTCGATCACTCTCTTCCTAGTTGGTGATTCATCTCCAATCGATGGTAGCTTTCGATAGCTTTAGCTGGTAGTTTGTCCAAGCAATCGGTTGAGTAATGTATTTCTTGTCTACATTTTGTTTTAACATAGCTTGTACTTCACTCTCTTTAGTGTTGTTTGCCTAACAATGAGTGCTATGTATCCTTCGATGTTGTAGGTTTTCGATGTGGTAGTGGTCCTTTGCAATGGCGTTGCTCGCATGTAGCTAGTTGCACCGAGCTATGGTGTCTTCTAACACCTTGATGAGGTGAATATCGAACCCTATGGATGGCTCTTCACTCAAGCACCTTGAGTCGTGCTTCCCTTTGTAACAATGGATGTTGAGCCCCTTAGGATGGCTCCTCTATGAGCACTTTGGTTGTGCTTCTCCTCTACCAATGGTGGTCGCTTGTAGTTAGGATGATAGGCTACATAGAGTGTCTTTAAGACACTTAAATTTTGTCTCCCTTTGATGTAATAATAGAGACAAGTTTGGTGCTTGTATATCCCTATAATATGCTCCTTATTTGCACCTAAAACCTGAGACTCTCCTAGTCTCATTTTGTAGCTCTCTACTATTTTTGATGGTGGATTTCTTCTCCACACCTTGGAGGAATATAACCCTGTAAGGTGGCTTCTCTAGGCCACAATAAGTTTTTGGTTTTGTGCACCGAATAGTGTCTCTAGACACTTTGATATATGTTGATTTGTGCACTTTGGTTTTCCACTCTAGCTTAACAACCAATGCACATAATAATCCTTTGAGAGTAACTAGTTTGATGAATAACTAGAATAGTGCAATCAATCCTTAATGTACTAGTAATATCTCTAACTCAATGCACTTAAGGATAATAATAATTTCACCTTATTGCTCCTATAAATGAACCCTCAAAGTAATTTGAAATATGCACTTAATTTTCACTGCAACTTAAAATACTTAGTGCACCTTAAAACTCTTTAAGAAAGACTAGTATAGTGCAATATTGATCTCACCTTATTACTCCTTCAAATGAACCTTAAATCATGCACTAGTAATTGCTCCTAAATGCACTATAATATCTGTAACTTAATGTAGTCTTCTTTGTTGTAACTAGATAATAGGAAGATAATATTTTCTTTCTATCAAAATATATCTAACTCCTATTTTAATGTGTAGGTATAAACCTTAAAAGAAACTCTCTTCTACACTCCCTTGAAGACTTTAAAATGAATCCACTCCTTGCAAATTTTAAACTAATATGGTGCTTAACGAATCTTAATAAACCGAAAAGCTAAAGTTCAACTAATGAACCTTTTGCACCCAAGTTGCTTACCTTTAAGATCTCTGAAGATGGTGGATGTCTTAGTGATTCGATTCACCAAATTGTTACCCTTAACTGGATGAACTTGCAGCTCTTCTTGGTTGTCCAAAATAGCTCTCTAACTCACCTATTTGTAGCTCTGAAAACCCTCTAACTTGCTGCCTTGTGACTTCAATTCTCCTTCAAGATGCTCTCTGTAAATCTGAAGTTCTGTAGCTAGTAATGTTGTCCTAATTGCTGCCCTTTCATAGTCAATATCTCCACTAAAATGTTGTCCTTGAATCTCAAAAATTTGGTAGGGAATTCCCCCAAATCGTAGCTAAGTTTTTACTTCAAGAACCCTTCAATATTTTGCTGAAGATTTAGCAAACCCCTATCTTCGAATGAGCCTTCTAGCCTTCAAAGGCAATCTTCAAACCTCTCAAGTTTGGTAGTAATGTTTGGCTCCTTTCTCCTTCAACCTCCTTGTCAAATTCTAACTTCAATCAAGGCCTTCTTCTCAAGAATATAAAAGTCTTGAGGTCTTCACCAATCTCCTCTAAAATTTGGCAAACTTCTTGCCAAATCCTTCTCCTTTGGGCTTGTTGTCGGATGGCGATAATTGTCCCAAAATCTTCCTTTATCAGGAACTTCTCCTTGGTGGTAAATTTCTCCAATGAGTTCTCCTAGGAACTCCTTTAATGGCCTTCTTTGAATCTCCTTTAATGAGGCTCACCAAGCCTTCTCCTTGTTTCTCCTTGAGATCTCTTGTAGGTCTCTTCAGCTTCTCAAGCTGATTTCTTCTTCTCCTTCAGGGTGAAGTCTTCAATCTTCAATGGAGATCACCAATATCCTATATTCACTAGGACTCTTCTCTAGAGTCTCTTCAATATGTTATTTGTAGTCTTCAATGGAGATCACCAACCTCCAATCTTCTCTTAGACTCTTCTCTGGAGTCTCTTCCTTGAATCTGCAACAAGGCTCCTATGGCCTTTTCTTCTTCTGCACTTTGCAGGTCTGCAATCTCTAGCAATGGGACCTTTTCTTTAGGCCTCCAAATCTTTGTTCTTCTTATTCTTGCTTCTGGTGTTGGATTGATTCTAAATAAGATATTCTTCCTAGCTCTTTTGTAGGAAGCTTCACCACTTTCTTTGAATCTCCTTTTTCCTACAACAAAGTGTTAGGATTGTAATGGAAGAAATTCTAAATCTAGAGATGACGAATCTTCACTAGTTGATTTGTCAATCTAGTGGAATCCTTTTTGAGTCCTAGTCTTCACGAGTTTTCCTACAACCCTATGGAAAGACTCTAGCCAAATGCAATCTCAAAAATTATGTAAATGAGATTTCTGGATTTCTCTCAATCTCACTTGTGGCTCTTCCTATTTCCTATCGATCTACCATGTGCTCTGATACCACTGTTAGCTTTTGATGAGTATATGATATAGGAAATGCAACCACAAGATGCAAGATAAGCAAGCTATAATATCTATATGATAATGGCACTATAATATGTAGGAAAATAATGAGAGAAAATTCTGTAATAACTCAAAAATATGCCATTAATGAAAGCTTACAAAAATAGTACAATGCAGTATAATGGAGGACATGAACACTCCATAAACTGATATGAAAGGACTACATTGTATCACACTACTAATCTATACTAACCACACTCTATATTCTCTCCTCTCTCTTTCACTCACTATAAGACCTTTATATAGGAAGATAGGTTCCTTGGCCCTTACTCTATCTTATGACTCATGTACATGTGGACTACATGCACATTTACATCATTGCACATTCTAACACTTGTGCATTTATTACATGTTGAAGTAACTACATAACTTTACTCTAAGGTAAACCCCTACTCTAGTAATGTACCAAAGGTGGTACATTGATATGTACCCAATAATGTAATATATTCTATAACATGATTGATTTTTTTCTTATATTTAAGGAGTGCTTGAATTTTCCCTAAACCACCTTTAATAAGGGATTATCATACATATCTTTAGCCTTTATGGGATTCTTAGGGATTTTCCTCCTTTTAGTCCTTGAAGGGTTGGCTTGTTCAATTGATGCTTGGGTTGCTTAGACCTATGAGATTTGATCCTATGTATTGATAAGGACTATAATAGTTGTGGTTGAGGTATTACCAAATTTGACCTCTATTAAGGATCTGTTAGTAGTTGTTGCACTAGATCCCATGATTGAATACAGGGAAATAGGACCAATTTTTTCTAAATCTAAGCTTTAGAAGTGATTTTCTCATTTTCTCATTTAGGAGCAAATCGCTAGTTTGAATAAAGTACTAATTTGTTATTTCAATACTTAGTACATTTTTCTTTATTTCCAAAAATGATCAATTCACTTGGTCTATCCTAGTGAGTCACTAGTTTGGGACTTGGGCAAATTTTTGAAGTTGAGTTGGGGTGATTTGCTCTCATGGTAACGATTCACAACTCATAGTGTATACTTGCACACATAAAGATAAAATCAAAAAATTTCAACCCTTCAAAGGACCTAAAGCACAAATGCTTGGAAAGAATTGGAGGAAAGAGGCATGGTCAAGGTGGTATAAGTGATTGACTAGAGCGAATACAACCTTTCAATGCTTTTGAAGTAGTAAAATTAGATAGTGACCTAGAAGAAACTATAAGGATAACATCATGAAACCCTACCAATGTTACCCTAATGGGATTGAAGGCTTAAGTAACTCACTCATTTTCACCTCGAATGCTTCTTGCTCACTCCCCTATATAAAAATTGAAATTAAAATAAGGAAAAAAGGATTAAAAACCCTCCCCTACACACAATCAACCACCTTTACCCATGCATTTATTACACATGGAAAGTGGATAGCTACTTTTGAAAAAGTAGCAATTCACTTCTCTCCTTTTGAATTTATCACTTTAAAATTTGATTTAGGCATTTAGTGAGATTAATTTGCTCGTTTTGAGCGAATTGTCATTTCCATAAAATAGTGATTTGTTATTTTTTGAGTAAATTGCTACTTTTCTTTTACTTAGCAATTTTTTTTATAATTTTTGTTTAAAAATTTAAAGAAAAGGGTAGAAAAAGAAAGAAGAAGTGGGATGTTTGAGTGCTTTTTCCAAGTTTTCACTCAAAATTGGAAATTCTTTTATTCTTTTTACGTTTTTTTATCAAAATAAATTATATTTTTTTTTATCTTTTTATTTTAGAAAATTAAAAGCAAAAGCAATAACAAAAGATAGAAAAACTTTAACAATAAAAAGCACTGTACATATTTACAGTTGCCCTTTTTTTGGGTTTTCAAATGGGATTTAGATGCTACTCATTGACCAATATTGGCAACAATATTCCATCAAGTGTCATCAACCTATAAGCATTAGCTCCTATGGCTTCACCTATTTCATATGTCTGCTCTAGAGGGAGTCAAGCTTTATGTGTCTCTCAAGCTTTTATTTTTCTTCATACCCTTTGAAAACTAGATCTCCTTCCTTTAACTTTATTTTAATTGCTCTTTTATAAAACCACCTTTTATCTATTAATTGATCTCGGACTAACCTTTGGAAGTTTTTTTCTCTTTCTTCTTAAAATTATATTAGAACATTTAATTAATCTTGCATGTGGGTTATGTTAATGTATTCAAGCTCTAGTAGTTGAGACAATTAGAAGGAAGGGAGCTCTAAGGGGATGGGAAACATTGCTTATTTACCAAAATAAGTGTGTATGGGATGATCCTATAGAAGCTTTAAGTGTTAACCTTTTTGCACATACATCCCTTTTCAACTTTACATGTTAGTTCCTTTGTGATTAAGAAATAGTTTCTTAGAGGATCCTCACAATGTTTTTATTACTTGATTCTACTAAATCATTACCTTGGGGATAGTAGTTGCAAGAGAATTTTAATATAAATTCACATTCAAGTATAAAGTATCGAAGAATATTACATTATTTATTACATGTTAATGTACCTCCATGGTACCCATTGTACAATTATAAATATGTAAATATTAGATTAAGGTGTAAGTCAATAGTTTAGATGTGTGATTTATATTTTCCTTATGTATGTGTCTATACGTAGGATGTGCACAAGTTTTATGTAACAATGTGTGCAAGTATGTATAGTGAGAAAGTGTCCAAGTGTCATATAGTATGCAAATGTGGTGTGTAGGAAATTGCAAAGTATCATAAAGTGTGCAAGTAAATAAAGAGTCAAGAGTCATGTATACAAGTGGCAATATGTAAAGCCAAGATATATGAGAAGTTTGTCTTATGTGTGAAATAGGAAAGAATACGTCTTTTGGATATGTGAGGAGAGCAATAAACAAATATTCCAAGAGTCAACTTTCCAAGGTTATATTATGGAGATAAAGCTCCATGAAATGCATTTGAAAATCATCGAATAGTGTATGAGCATATTGAAGCTTGTATACAATTTGAGCATATTATTGTAATTTTTTCATGTTATTTCATGAATGATATTGGCCATTTATTGAATATTATTGTTTTTATTTACATGAATGTTACATTCATTGATTTTAGCCATTTATATTGAATGCTCAAATATTGAATCTTATATTTCATCCTAAATACTAGGACCTATGATAATCTATCTAAAAATCCAACATAAAGCACATTAATTTGACCCTTGTGAAGGTTGTGGCATTGTCTATCAATACACTTGAAAGCATCCTAAATATTATGATGATATCCTCTAAGAGTTTTATGATAGACTCCAGGTTTGCTACTTAATTGGTGTTGCTTCAATCCACCTAATGAGGTAATCAATAACAATTAAATACATCTATGGTTACTTGACAAAGGGATAATTTTTTACTAAAATCAAGATGATATTGTTTGGAGGGTTATTTTATGATTATCAACTTCAAAAGCATTGGATTTTTTCTTCTTTTAGTCATAAATATACAATAAGCTTTAAAGTCTTTTAGCCACTAAAAATGATCAATTAAGATAGTTGACCAATAGTATCATGCTTTTAAAATTTTATAGGTTGTGGTTTGTGCTAAATAGTGGTCACCTTCATCATGGTATTCCTTTATAATAGTCTTTATCATTTTTCTTCCACACATATTAACAATACCTATTGTATCTCTTTTAGAATAGAGCATCATTTATCTAGGTATAATGGGTTGTCTTATATTTAAATCTAGCTCTTTTATTTGGTGTTAATACTCCTAGGACTTGTCCCATAATCATGTACCTTTTGATGTCACCCATCCATCCTGCTTGACCTTGTTATTATTCTTCTAGTGCTATTTGTTCCTATCAAATTGACATAATAATATTTTAATATAAGGTTTATCATCTAACTATACCTTATCATATCTCTTTTAGAAGAGCATCATTTATCTAGGTATAATGGGTTGTCCTATATTTGAATCTCGCCTTTTTCTTTGGTGTTAATACTCCTGGGAATTATCCCATAATCATGTACCTTTTAATGTCACCAATCCATCCTTCTTGATCTTATTATTATTCTTCTAGGGCTATTTTTTCCTATCAGTTTGACATAATAAGATTTTAATATAAGGCTTGTCATCTAACTAGTTTTGTTGGCTTAATTTTTATGCTAAATTCTTGGATTTTGTTTATCCACCTTACTCTGTTTTCTCCCAATTTACTATAAAATGATGTTAAACTTACATCTAAGTGGAGTGCAACAATGATAGTATTTATTTAGAATAACTAATATCTAGATTTTTGGAGATCCTTCATCATGTAAAACACATAGTTTTCTATGAAAGTGTACCACACTGTATAATTATGAAGCATTTGTCTCATGAAATAAATGGGATGTTCACTTTCATTAGTACTAAATACATAATCTAAACCTTGCAAAATTTTGGGTTACTTAGGACTAGGGCCTTTGTGATAGCATATTTCAATCTTTGGAAAGCTTGTTTACCTTATTTGGTCCAATCAAAGGTGGAATCCTTTTTAAATACCTTAGTAATGGGTTGAATTAGCCCCATAAATTAGTTTATGAATTTTTCCATGAATTTAATTTTCCTAAGGAATGTATCTAATATCTTTGATTGATGAGAGTAAAGGAAACTTGCAAATTGCTTTGATTTGGTCAGGAATGATGGCAATACATTCTTTCAACACCATATGAATTAACAATTTTTCTTATTAAACCATGAAAATAGATTTATTATTATTTAAAAATATCTCATAATTTCTACACCTTTTGAAAACTAATTCCATATGTTTGTGTTTATTCCTTTATTTGGAAAATACAATCAGATCATTAAGGTATATGAGTATGATTTCATCTATCAATATAGCAAATAAAATATCCATAGCTCTTTGAAAAGTATTCCCTATGTTAGATAAGCTAAATGACCTTATTTTGTAAGTAGAAGTATCACACTTTATGGTAAAATTCATCTTGTTTTGGTCGTCATCTTTGACAAATATTTAATTGTATCCAAAGAAACCACTAATAAATTATAACTTTTGCAACCCTACCACCTTCTATATAATTTGATCAATCACTTTAAATAGGTAATTATATTTTAATTATGTTTTATTCAAATTTCTATAATCAACACAAAGTTGGATGTCTCCATTCTTCTTGCACATAGAGACTAGATTGGTCACCTATGTGGAATGCTTGATAGGAAAGATGATTTATGCTTATAGTAGCTTAAGAAGCTCTTTTTTATTACCACCTCAATTTTTGAGTTTTTAGGCATTTGTTTTTGGAAAAACAACCTAGCCCTAATTTCCATCTCAATGGTATTTTTGATAATGTTATTATCATATACCTTTACGCCCTAGTGACATCTTCATATTTGTTGCACAATTCTATGAAAAAATGGATCTCTTATTTAGTACAATGCTTTAAAGAAAGTAAATTTGTGACTTTTAATACTTCAACGGGACAGTATGAGGAAGTCTTTGAATTAATGATTACCTTTATAGAGATATAATTTAGATTAAGCAAGCTCTTTGGCATGATTAATCCTCCTGGCATGTTGGATTTCATAATATTTTCTAAAAATGAATGGAATCAACATATTATCCAATATTACTAAAATGGTGTACACATAATGTAATATATACAAATATAAGGGGGTTTCCATGGATGCCAAATAATATCACTAAAAGGAAATAGAATACACTCCAACTAATAATGAAAATGTTGGTATGAAGAGGTATTTATACCCAATTACAAGTTACCTTCAAGTCAAGGTTAAGGAAAAGATTTTTAGATTAATATTAAAATGCTATAAAATATACCATGTACAAGGTTTACTAGAACCTGGAGGACTTATATATACAATACAATAGAAATTTGGCCTTTGTCTCAAATGAAGCTTATCCATCACATATTCCAACATTCCCACTTAATTTGAATTGATGATATAAATAGAGACCCTTACTAGTCATCCCCCTTAATGAATATTCTTCCACACCATATAGCTCTCGCATGCACACAAAAGGAATCTCAAACATAATATTATTCAATATATTTGTTTCCTTATTTATTGATGGTACAAATATTAGATCAAGCATCCCATGGGTGTAAATTCATCTCACATAATATATCCAAATCTCAATGTTCTTAGTTCATTGATGAAACACTATATTATAGATAAGTTGGATAGTGCTCTAGTTATTGTGTTGAAGATTTATTCCATAGGACTAAATAATGCCCACCTACTCTAGAACCATAATCATCCATCAAAGGTTCTTTTCTCTCTCATTTGTAGCATAATATTCAACTACTATCAATGAGTTAAAAATAGTAAACTATTATCTATAACACCATGAAACAAGGCCAAACCCTATATAGAAAATGTTATATATAGTGGAGCATTACTCATCCAAATAATTGGCCCAATATGCATCCAAAAACCTATAAAAATCAAAGGTGAACCAATTAAACAATGGATAAAAACTTATATATACTTTTGATGTATTTGAGGATCCTATTTATCATGTTTCAATGACTCTCTTGAGGTGTCTATATATACCTAAAATAATATCTAATATCAAAGGTAATGTTAGATCATGTATGGGAAAGGTAGAGGAGACTTCCCATAATGGATTGACATAAAGTATCATCCATCAAAGGAGTTGTACAATAAACTAGAATCTTTAATTATAAAATAAAAGAAGTATGATCGCACTTACAATCCTCTATTCTAAAGTATTGAAGGGGATCCAAAGTATACTTGGGTTGTGAAATAATGATCCCATGAGTAGTTTGATTAATTTTAATGCCTGATAATTAGTGTTGGATCCTCTAATTTATCATCTCAAAGGAAGCACAAAGTCTTGATTTCATACCTTAAATTTATGTAAAAAAATTTCTTGTAATGATAAGATCATCCACATAGAGAAAAAACACCAAGTTCTCCCTATCCTAATTGTTGATATAAACATCATGTTCATCTTCACATTGTCAAAAACCATAACTGAGAAAAAAATAGTGGATTTTTTCATACCAAATATAAGGTGCCTAATTTAGTCCATGCAAGGAATGCCCACCACCTCTAGAATCATAATCATCCATCAAAGGTGCTTTGCTCCTTCATTTATAGCATAATATCCAACTACTGTCAAAGATAGAAATAATAGACTGTCATCTAGAACACCATGATACTAGGCCAAAACCTAGATAGAAAATGAAACCTATGGTGGAGATTTACTCATCCAAATCATTGATACAGTTTGCATCCAAAAATCCTATCAAAATCAGAGGTTAACTAATTGAATAATAAATGCTAACTTATATGCACCTTTGATGTATCTAAGGATCCTCAATCGTGTTCCAATAACTCTCTTGAGGTACTTATATGTACCTAAAATAATAGTTGATACCAAAGGTAATGTCAATTCATATATGATAAAGGACCATAAGGGATTGATATAAGTATCATCCATCGAAGGATTTGTACAATCAACTAGAAGCTTTAATCCTAAATTAAAATAAGTGTAATCACACTTACAATCCTCCATTCTAAAGTATTGAAGGGGATCCAAAGCATACTTAGGTTGTCAAATAATGATCCCATAAGCAATTTGATCAATTTGAATGCCTAATAAATAGTGTAGGAGCCCCAAATTTATCATCTTAAAGGAAGCACAAAGTTGTGATTTAATGTTCTAAATTAAGGCAAGAAATTTTCTTGTCATGAGAATATCATCCACATAGAGTATAATAACCAAGGTCCCCATCTTAATGTTTGATGTAAACATCATTTTCATTTTCACATTGTCAAAAACCATAACCGAGGAAAAAAAAAGTGGATATTTTCATACCAAATATAATATGCCTAATTAAGTCCATGCAAGGAATGCCTGCCTACTCTAGAATCATAATCATCTATCAAAGGTGATTCGGTCCCTCATTTGTAGCATAATATTCAGCTACTGTCAAAGAGAGAAATAGTAGACTATCATTTAGAACACCATGAAATGAGGTTGAAACCTAGATAGAAAATTAAAACATATGGTGGAGCATTACCCATAAAAATCATTGGCCCAATCTACATCCAAAACCCTATCAAAATTATAGGTGAATCAATCAAATAATGAATACCAACTTATATATACCTTTGATGTATATGAGGATCCTCTTGGTCATGTTCCAATGACTCTCTCAAGGCATCTATATGTACCTAAAATAATATTTGACACCAAATGCAAAGTATGGGAAAGGTAGAGGAGAACTCCCATAAGGAATAAATACAAAGTATCATCCAACAAAAAAGTTGCACAAACAACTAGAAGTTTTAATCCTAAAGTAAAAGAAGTTTTATCACACTTACAATCCTTCATCCTGAAGTATTTAATGGGATCCAAAGCATACTTGGATTATGAAATAATATTCCCATTAGTAGTTTTATCAATTTGAATGCCTAATAAATAGTGTAGGAGTACCAAATAATCTTAATGGAAGCATGAAGTCGCGATATTATGTCCTAAATTAAGGTAGAAAAGTTGCTTGTAATTAGAAGATCATCCACATAGAGTACAATAACCAATTTCTTCCATCCTAATATTTGATGTAAACATCATGTTCATCCTCACATAATTGAAAATCACAACTAAGGAAAAATGAGTGCTTCTTCTCATACCAACTATACAGTGCCTACTTTAGTCCATACAAGGACCTAGTTAACTAACATATCAAGGGAATGGTATCCTAAGCCCAAAATGAGGTGTTTGTCTCATTTAGATATCCTCCTAAAGCTCACCATGGATAAATACACTCTTTATGTCCAGCTTATTTATCTTCCAACCATAAGAAGTAACTATAGAAAGAATTATCCTAATAGAACCCATCATAGCAATTAGGGAAAATATCTCTAAATAGTCAACTTCCTCCTACTACGATAATCCTTTAGTAATAAGGTGTATCTTATGTTTTTCCACTTGATAATATTACCAATAATTTGTGCCTATGCTTTTCCACATGACCATGTAAAGTATACTAGGTCTTATAGACCCATTTGCACTAAACCACATTCTTCCCTTTAGGAAGAGGAACAAGCATCCATGTTTGGTTCTTCATCAAGGACTCATACCATGCAAGCATTGCATCTTTCAACTCGAATCATACCTTAGCTTGATAATATATGAGAGGGTCTCAAAATGAATAACTTTCAAGAGCAACTCTTAAGATGGGATATTCTAGCCACTCCATAGAAAGAATGATCTAAGCATCTCAAAAATATTTCTAAACCCACTTGGGTATTGGAAAATGTGGAAGATATAGGTACATCCTATGGAAAGGAAACATGAGAAGCCAAAATTGAAGAATCTAAATCAAACTAACCATTCACCTCATAATCCAATATTATAGCACAAGGAATGTGTCAAGCACATCATTTTCTAAATATGAGACTAAAGGTATTGAATGTGATATTGATCGAGGAGGGGTCAATTCTATAAGCATAGGTCCTTTAATATAAGATGAAGAGGAATCTCTAATAGGAACGAACCCCATAAGAAACTCTAGAGAATCTATTATATCAATTAAAGAAATAGTAGGAACTTCTATCAAAAACTTGGGTGGCAGATTGAATGGTGCCTAACCTCATAAAAAATACATCTCTTCAAATTAGAGTCTCCTATCTCTAAGATTTATGCCTTAGAGGTCTATAAATATCCCTAGATACATCTATGACTCTTTTATGCCTCCTTGTTCTAAATATTTTTGGGTATATGATCCAATGTTAACAACCCAAAGATATAAAACCAAGACACATTAGGTGTGTCATCTATCAACCTCTCAAGAGGTGGCATGCCCTAGATTGCTCTAGTAGGAACCATGTTAATAATTTATATTGCATAAGTAATGGTGTCATCCCAAAATTTGTGATACATCCCCTTGGCATGAATCACACAATGAGCCATATCCATGATTACCCATTTTTTCTCTAAGTTATCCTAATCTACTCTAGGGTATAGTGAATAGTCCTTTGGAATGCTATACCATGAAGAGACAAAAAATCATGAAAGGCATTGCTCATGTATCACCTCCTCTATTTAACTTGAGATACTTGATGTTCCTCTCTAGATGGTTCTCTATTAGTGCTTTGAATTACTTTAATGTATCAAAGGCCTTGTTCTTTGTATGAATAATATTTAACCACACATATTTAGAGAAATCATAAATAGAGAGAAGGAAGTACTTGTTCTTAGTGTTAGCTTTTGATGATGTATATTAAGGGAAATGCAATCACAAGATGTAAAATAAGTAAGCTATGATAAATATATGATAATGTCACTAAAATATGCGGGAAAATAATATGATAGACTTCCACAATAACTTAGTATTATGCCATTAATGAAAGTTCACGAAAATAGTACAATGCAATATAATGGAAGACTTGAACACTCTAGAATTTTTAATGAAGAACTACATTGTACCTACTCAATACTATAATCTAACTCTCTATAGAAACATTGTCTCATTATTTTTTACTTCACTCTATACCTTAAATGCCTATATATAGGAATATATATGCCTTGGCCTATACTCTACCCATGACTCTTCATCTACCTATCCTATGACTTTTGTACATGTGGACTATATGCACATTTACATCATTACACATTTTAACACTTGCGCATTTATTACTTGCTTGAAGTAACTACTCAAACCTTACTCTAAAGTAAACTCCTACTCTAGTTATGTACCCAAGGTGGTACATTGACATGTACCAAATAATGTAATATACTCTAACACCCCCCTGTATTACATTATTTGGGTATTGAATACTTTAGTCTTCAATATGGATCTTCATATTTTGGATATTCTTCAACTTGATCTAGTTCTTCTTCTTCATATTTAATATTAGAATCGGTCTTTTTTCTTTCTTCATTATAATATTTTTTTGTATCCTAATGAGTATTTTTATCTTGTTCTTTTTAGTCATGCTTTCTTTCCTCTTTCTTCTTCTTCATTTCTACATTATTAGTAGAGTAATATCTAATGCATGATGAGTTAGTCTATCATCACAATAATATTAACTAGGATTGCTAGTTTGTTTTATGTTTTGAATGACTTCAAAAATAATAAATGATACATATACCATCAAAAATTCTTCTGATGTGAATATAACTATTTTTTGTGTATTCCACCAAGCTCTAAAAAATACTTCATGAAGATAACCAATTAACATTACAAAATTTCCTTCTTTTGCTTCTTTGAGGAATAATGAGAATCTTTCCTTTTCACTAGTGGACAAATACTTGTATCCTTCAAAAGTATCTATTAAATTTTGAGAGTAAAATTCCACTTCATGAAATAGTTCCTCACTATTGAATGTATTCCTCACTATTTCATCCATGTTTCTTTTAAATTATTCTTTGAGGTAGAATTCCTTAGAGCTCCTTAAATTTTTAATAGACTTGTAGACCTTGTATCTCTTTTTATGAATTCTAGGCTAAATCAAATCTTGTAGTGTATGATTAATAAATAGAATTATTTTATCTCTTTAGTATTTTGAGAATACTTTTGATAGATCCTTTGTAGTAGTCTACCTTATGTCTCCCTAGTTTAGAGTATATGCTCAACCTTGCTAAGAACTTTTCAATTTTACAAGTTTTGTAAACTATCTAGCAAGTGTTTGAATGTACTATGAATATTGATAGTATGCTTAGTTTTCTTAGTTTAAGTTGAATTTCTTTTGTCTCCCTAATGTTCAACTTCACTTTCTTGCCTTATTTCTACCTAATAATTAGTAATTAGAAAGCTAAAGATGTACCTTCAATTTTTAATAAGGTTATTTTCCTTCAAGACCTCTTAGTTGGATTAAATTTAAAATGTAAGTTCTAACTTTAAAGCAATTATAGTTTTTCTTCTTTAATCCTTCAATTTTAATGTTTCATGTCACATCCCACCTTGACCGAACCCTTGTGCTTGGCAAATAAAAATGAAACTAATTCTTAGTTTGCGAAGGCATAGAAAATATTTGAATTTTTTAGGATTTTGAATATTGTGGTGATTTATTTAATGTTTCTTTGAAAATGCACCCTAGAAAAATAATAAATATTTGCAATGGAAAAAGGAAGTTTCCTTGTGAATTTAATTATTAAGAATGCTTTGCAAACTAGTATTGTGTTAGAATATTTTGGAGAAGTATTTTGCTTCTAAAAATGCCATTAAGAGCTATGAGGAAAATAATTTGTAACTTTAGAAAGGATTTAAAATTATTTTAGTCACTCTAAGTCTTCAAAAGCACTATTGCTACCCTTTGTTTACATCATGTCCTCAAGTCCTCAAAACACTATGCCACTACTTTGCATACATCACACCCCTAGTGGTTCTGACTACCCTCATGACCTCTCCAACAGGTCATTACCTAGACTTCCCTTCACCATTTGAGAAGGCACTCCCTGAATGCTATAAAAAGCCACCATGGATTAACAAAAGGGGGTATGTCAGGAAACATATGAATAAATATTGGTAGAAAAACTTGGGCTTAGGGATCATGCTCTTTACCTTTTGGTAAATAAGAAACCAATAAGTTTTAGAGACTTTTGGTCAAGATATTCATAGATGGGAGAGTAAGCAAGGAGGACTGGACAAAGAAATGTTTCAGGGAGCTTGAATTATTTATGTCATATTATACCTTATCTCTATGCCAATTTGTTTATGTAATATCTTAATCTGAATACACATTTGATTATTGACTCCAAATGCACATTTGATTATTGACTCTGAATGCACATTTGATTATTGATTTTGGAATACTCTGCATGCTTGAATGTGATGGAATCTATTGGATGTGATTGACCCCATTGATTTATTTCTATGGGCCATTAATATTTTATTATGATTGAAACTATTAGGGAAAAATATTAAGCCTTTAATTCATACATCTCATCCATGCATATTCTCCCATGAAATCCACACCCCCCTAAGCGATTGAATTTAAAATTATCTAAGCTACTAGTTGGGATTATAAATGGTCATTAATGACCTTGAGGTAGGTTGAGTATGGATTAATTAACCTAAGTGGAAAGCTATGAGTATCATAGGACTACCCTAAGTTGGAGTCTCCACCACTAGCAGTACCACCACTTGGTGGCTACTCTACTATCCACGCGCGAGATTTTTGGAACCCAAAATTACCAACGCCACATTACATGTGGTATTATAACTCCCAAAAGATAGAAATCCCTACATAAAGGCTAAATGTATGGCACTCTAAACTCAAACTTCAAAGGAGACAATGACACCATAAATGAATGGCCTTCACTCAGTCGATATCTCAACAGATTCGATTATTCAAAATGCCCACTCACTTAGGTATGCAGAAGATCACCAAGGCATTTCCAATTAGGGGTGAGATGATAGTTTGTTATATTTGAGCCTCACGGCGGTATCTTACCTTAGATTAATGGATCTCCCTCACATCACCTTCGGTCGATACAACCTATTGGGGTCAAAATAAGGTGGTAACCCTCTCGACATATTGTCTTGCTACTCAGAGAAAAATTTATATTTTTATTCACCAAAGAGATATTCATATTACATACCAAGGATGATGCAGTAGTAGTCACCAATAGATTCACCAAAGATATCTTCATATTACATGTATTTCCTAAAGTGATCATTTTTTATCGATATTCTAGGTTCACATATAATTTTTGGCAATCCCTCCATCGTGCAAGTGGCACTATACTAAACATAAGTCATGCTTATCATCCGAAGATAGACGAGTAGACAAAAATAGTCAACCAAGTCCTAGAAGACATGCTTCACATGTATTGTGTAGATAAAAAGTCTTGATGGAAAGACTTCCTACCTTTAGTAGAATTTGCCTACAACAATGGATACCATGCTTCTTTTAAATATGGATCCTTTTGAGGCTTTGTATGACTGAAGATCCAAAACACCATTATCATGGGATAATCCAGAGGATCGGGTCATTATTGGTCCAAATACACTCAAGGAAATGGAGGACAAATGAGGGTAATATGATAGAGGCTTAAGTAAGCTTCAAAGTGCCATAAGAGTTATACCAACTTGAAGAGGACTCCTCAAGAAATCTCTATGGTATATAGGGTATTCTTTAGGGTAAATCCTATGAAGAGTGCTATCAAGTCGACAAAACTAGATTCTATATATGTTGGACCATTCACCATCCTGGAAAGGATTAGACCTATTGCCTTCAAACTCGATTTTCCACCTAATTTGGCAAAGATCCATGATTCTTTCCATGTGTCCCTTCTTAGGAAGTATATTGATGATCCTAATCATGTGTTGGATGTCTCAAAGTTGTATATGGCAGATCCAATGTACATTGAGGTGAAACCAATAAGAATCCTTGAGTTTTTCTCAAAGACCATGAGGAAGTGAAACATAGATCAATGTAAGGTCTAGTGGGACCTATATTTAGAATGAAATGCCACCTGGAAAAGGGTGGAGGACATGAGGAATCACTTTCCTTATTTATTTGAGAAGAATGTGTAATATTGTTTCAGTTAGACTTTATTTGAGGCATATATAGATACTCTAATGGAGATGTTTATGCATTGATGATTGGTATGTATACACTAATCTATATCTCATCATCTTATGATGATATTTATGTTTATGCTTTGATCTTATCATGCAAAGCAATTATGGATAAATTATTTTCATGCAATTTATATGTTTTATTTCTTGAAGAATATGGTACTGTTGATATTTTGTTGCATCACAGGTCCAGGAGCTCTTGTAGGTGGAATATTTTGACCTTATTATAGGAAGGATTTGTTCAACCACCAGGAACAAGATACTAGAAAAAAGGAAAGGATGATGAAGACAACCCATGGATAACATGGATAACTACCCACATATAGGTATACTCATGACTGCACCATTGGGCGATGATGTTTGAGACTAGCATCCTGAATTTGATAGTTATAGTGAGCCTATCTTAAAAAGGCCATCCCTAGGATAAAAAAATGGTGTGGAATATTGAGATTGCATGGTTGCCTATGATTGCAATTTGGTAAAAGCATTATGGTTATTTGTTTCCTTTGCTATATTTTTCTTATGCATTAATATTTTATGGTTTGCTATGGTAACACAAGGGACTGTGTTTAGTCTAAGGGGGAGTATGTCATATCCCACCTTGGTCGAACCCTTATGCTTGGCAAAGAAAAATGAAACTAATGCTTAGTTTGTGAAGGCATAGAAAATATTTGAAATTTGTAGGATTTTGAATATTGTGGTGATTTATTTAATGTTTCTTTGAAAATGCACCCTAGAAAAATAATAAATATTTGCAATGGAAAAAGGGATTTTCCTTGTGAATTTAATTATTAAGTATGCTTTGCAAACTAGTGCTATGTTAAAATATTGTGGAGAAATGTTTTGCTTCTAAAAATGCCATTAAGAGCTATGAGTAAAAGAATTTGTACCCTCCATGCTCTAGAAAGAATTTAAAATTATTTTAGTCACTCTAAGTCTTCAAAAGCACTATTTATACACTTGTTTTGCATCATGTCCTTGAGTCCTCAAAACACTATGCCACTACTTTGCATACATCATACCCCTAGTGGCTCTGACTATCCTCATGACCTTTCCAAAAACTCATTACCTAGACCACCGTTCACCATTTGAGAAGGCACTCCCTAAATGCTATAAAAAGCCACCATGGGTTATCAAAAGGGGGTATTCTGGGAAAAATCCTAAATAAATATTGGTAGGAAAACTTGGGCTTAGGGATTATGCTCTTTACCTTTTGGTAAATTAGAAACCAAATAGCCCTAAGTTTTAGAGACTTTTGGTCAATATATTCATAGAGGGGAGAGTAAGCAAGGAGGACTGGATAGAGAAAGGTTTCAGGGAGCTTGAATTATTTAGGTCATATTATACCTTATCTCTATGCCAATTTGTTTGCATAATCTCTTAATCTGATGCACATTTGATTATTAACTTTGAATGCACATTTAATTATTGATTTTGGAATACTCTACATGCTCAAATGTGATGAAATCTATTGGATGTGATTGACCCCATTAAATTGTTTCTACGGGCCATTAATATTTCATTATGATTGAAACTATTAGGGAAATATTATTAAGCCTTTAATTCATACATCTTGTCCATGTGTATTCTCCCATGAAATCCACACCCCCCTAAGTTGTTAGATTTAATATTATCTAAGTTTTTGGTTTGGGATTATAAAATGGTCATTAATGACCTCAAGGTAGACCAAGTATGGCTTAATTAACCTAAGTAGAAAGCTAGGAGTATCACGGCACTACCCTAAGTCAGAGTCTTCACCACCAATGGTACCACCGCTTGGTGGCTACTCTACAATCCGTGCGTGATTGTTTTTTAATCCAAACTTATCCCTACCACATTACATGTGGGATTATAACTCCCAACAGATAGAAAGTCCTGCATAAAGGTTGACTGCCTCACACCCTGAACTTGAACTTCAAAGGGGATACTAACACCATAAATGAATGGTCTTCACTCAATCGATATTTTGAAAGATCTAATTATTCAAAATACCCACTCACTTAGATATGTAGAATATTACCAAGGCATTTCCAATTAGGGGTAAGATGATAGTTTATCAGAGTTGAGCATCGCTATGGTAGCTTACCTTGGATTAATGGATCTCCCTCACATCACCTTCAATCGATACAACCTAGTTGGATCAAAATAAGGTGGTAACCCTCTCTACGAATTGTATTGCTACCCAAAGAAAGAGTTGAATCTTTCCATAATCGTTGGATTCAATGATCGATGTTTGTTCGAACACAGGAAGAAAATCTATGATTCTATGATCATAACAGACTCCCTTTTATTCTATCTGGTATATGCTAGATGACTAGGCTAAACCTAAATTGAGTGAGTCTTCCACACCTTCCTGACCATGATGGTGGTAGTCGATGTCATGACCTATGGGTTGTAGTTCGAAACCATGAATAATTGGTGAAATACATAGCTCAAACTTACTCCATGTGGATTCACCTCATGGTAGGGTCTGTTAATGTTTTATAGCTAGTCATAGAAATAACCCTTTTGTGGACTTCATGTGTTGTATTATTCCACATGCTCCCCATAGGAGCATAGGAAGCCCTCATTTAGATGAAGTAATCCTTTTTTTATCGATCATAGTTTGTGGTCAGATGCTAGAGGTTTTTGGCTAGAAAATTTAGCCTTGGATGGGTTGACCATGTGGTGCAACCCTAGTTTGCTCTAATTGGTGGATTGTATGGCTCACTGGCAGTCGTTGTCTATTCACTGTTCAGCTTACTTTGGATAGTTAACTGTGGTTTACTATGAATAATTGGTTGTTCACCCGCCACTGCTAGATTGGTGGTCGACATGATATAAAATCCCTTTTGGAAAAAAAAAAAGGATATAACAAAATTTTACTATGAATAATTGATTGTTGTTTGATTATTTGTTTATTTAATTGTGGTTGTCATAATATGAAACCCTCTTTGGGAAGTAAGACATAATATACCAATGATGAAGGAATACACGTAACTCCTCTTTGTCCAACCAATTTAACCATTTAAAAGTTATAAGAAAATGACTCAATGATGCAGTTTGAGAATCTAAAGTGCAAGCTATATTAATAATTGATAAAGGTTATTATTGGATAAATCACAATAAATATTCCTGACAAAAACTACTATCTACAAGAAAATACTTGGACAAGTTTTGGGGAAATTTGTATAAAGTAGGTAATAGTCTTTTGGAAAGACTAAAGCAATACCTTTTGAAAACTATATTTTAACCATGATGAATGAAGGGTTAACCAAAAATGTATTGGCTAATGTTGTGTATCTATAGTGCTTCCTTAAAATAAATTAAGGACCAAGTGAGAAAACCTATAGTGTAATCTTGTGTGATAGATTATGAATGGAGTTGTGGTTAAACTTGAGTAATCTTGTTGATAGATTGCAAGAGAGATTGTAGCCAAAATAATGAAACTATAGTACGATCATTTTGATTGATATTAAATCAACTTGGTAGCCAAATTTGTGGGAAGACTATAGACTACGAATAAATTAGCAAACACATTTGTAAAATAACTATAGTATGAACATAATGATGTATTGTAGAACAAATTGAGTTTATAATCTCGTAGTATATTATAAGTAAATCCTTGGGAGGATTTGTAGATATACAATTAAATGATATTTCTATTTGAGGAAATATGAGTTACTTTCTATAAGTATGATTTGTTCAAATTTTATTTTTGTTTGAGGAAATATGAGTTACTTGCTACAAGTATGATTTGTTCAAATGCTATTTCTGTTTGAGGAAATATGAGTTACTTACTAAAGTATGATTTGTTTAAATGCTATTTTTGTTTGAGAAAATATGAGATACTTGTGAAAGTATGACTTGTTTAAATGTTATTTCTGTTTGGAAAATATGAGATACTTGTGAAAGTATGATTTGTTTAATGATATTTTTGTTTAAGGAAATATGAGATACTTGGGAAAGTATAAATTGTTTAAATGCTATTTTTGTTTGAGGAAATATGAAATGATTGTGAAATTATGATTTGTTTAAATGTTATTTCTATTGGAATAAATAAGAGATACTTGTGAAAGTATGATATGTTTAAATTATATATGCATGAAAGGGATAACATTTATAAATGAATGTATGGCATTCTTTTCAAAAGGACTAGAAATCATTGCTTGTAATAATATTGGCTTCAAAGGCATATCTTTGTGGAACATATATGATATGAAATGGGATTTTTAGTCTTAGGAAAGTATGGGATTTCCTTCCTTTGAATGATGGAATACTTTAGACAATTACATTATGTTGGATGTATTGTGTTTTGTTGCATTCACTTGGAAATATATTACATACTATTGCTTACCTATAATGCATTTGCATATACATGTAATGGGTTGCCCTGATCCTGAAACACCTACAATCTAGTATTGGTGGCTCGAATGGAGTCAAGCGAATATTGGAACTATTTGATTTCTATTGATCATGTATATATATATATATATGTTGTAACAAGGCCTCTTTAATAAAAGACCTCCATTATTGTAAAATGTATTTATTGAGATCAATTGTAATTTGATTATATCACTCCTTGAGAGGATTTGTATACAATGTAATACTTGACTTCAAGTAATCATAGAAGAAAATGTAGAGTTATCTCATGACATGAATTTATCTTATGATAAGATTTTTAAGAAAATAAGATTATACTGAGAGGGGGGTGAACAATATAAGACCACTTTTTACTTTTCTTTCCCAATCAATATTATGCAATGTATAGATAGAAATATCAACAACAATAATCAAAGTAATGCACAAAACACCATACACAATAGAGACACCACAATTTACATGGTTCACCCAATGTGGGCTACTCCAAAAAGAAAATATTTTACTAAAAATTTCTCAATCAATCTCTTTGGTATCCTTCCCTATTACAATGTTTATGTACCTCTGTCCAAAGGAGATATCAATCCCCTAAATCAATTTCATGGATCTCTATCCACAGGATAACTCCTTCTCCTCTATTCTGGTTGGTGATCCTCTAGAAGACTACTGACTCCACTACACTGGCTTATGGATCTCTCTCCACTGAAGACTCTTATCCCCACTCAGAAGACCTATATTCACTACCCTATTTGATGTATCTCTATCCACTAGAGACTACTTTACTCTTTGCCCTGTCACCTCTAAAGCTCTGTCTCAAATTTTCTCAATAGGTCCACTCAGAACCTACTCAAATTTGCTCAATAGGTCCACTCAGAACCTGCTCAATAGGTCCACTCAAAACCTTCTCAAATCTACTCAATAGGTCCACTCAGAACCTGCTCAAATATATTCAATAGGTCCACTCAGAACCTACTCAAAATTGCTCGATAGGTCCACTCAGAACCTACTCAAAACTGCTCAACAAGTCCACTCAAAACTTGCTCAACAAGCTCACTCAAAACTTATCCAAACCTGCTCAACAAGCTCACTCAGAACTTGTCCAAATATGGTCAAAAAGTCTACTTAGAACTTGCTCAATCTGCTCAACAAGTCCACTCATAACTTTCTCAAATCTGCTCAACAAGTCCACTCAGAAATTTCTCAATCTACTCAACAAGTCCACTCAGGACTTGTTCAAATCTGCTCAACAAGCTTACTCAGAACTTGTCCAAATCTACTCAATAAGCTCACATAGAACTTAACCAATCTCATAGAAACATAAAGTGAATTTTTAGAGACCCAATATGTTTCAACTCAATGCTCAAACACTTTCTCAACTCAAATAAGAATATAGGATAGTTTATTTTATGGAACTTGAACAAACACTTCACACACCCACTTGACTAGGCTCAACCAACTCTACTCAACCAATCACTCAAGAAACAACCCTTTCTTACAAACCCTATTCCAATCATATAAACATCAACTCAAAATATTTTCAATAATTCTTAACAACAAATCTCACATAACAATTATACTCATGCTCTTTTCAAACCCTATTTCAAGTTATTTGCATAACAACTTTCTTCAAAAACAATGCTTATAAATAAATATTCACATAACAATGATACTCATGTTCTTTTGTAAAACCCTAACTCAAGTTCTTCACAGAACCAATAGCTTCAACAACAATGCTTATAAAACAAGGTTTTAACAATAACTCTTTATTCTAGAAAACCTTGAAGCATTAACTCAAACACTATCAAAAATGAAAACCTAATCAAATCCTTTTCACTCCAAACTTTGTTTTCCATAAATTCAATCAATCAACTCAACTATGGAATAATGTGCTCATACCTTTTTCTTGATGATGAAGGGATCTCATAAATCTGCCACACTCACAATCACTTCTTTGCAAATCTCAAGGAAATGTTAGAAGATAATAATTTTCTCAATGAATCACAATACAAAATGATATCAAACAAAATACACCTTATCACTCCAACTTTAAAATAATATCCAACATCTTCATAATAATATATTTACAAATAAAATCGACACTATTAAAGTCTTACTCCTCCAATATGCAAATATAATAATTAAGACTTTATTTTAAAATAAAATCAAACTCCTTATAACTCCAAACTTTATTAAAAATAATTTCCAACAAACACCAATTTTCAACTAGCAACCCTTTTAACTCCCAACTTTAGGCAATATTAAAAATAATAAAAATTTAATTACATTTCCTTTGGAGGGATTTGAACCCTCAACGCAACCTATGACCAACGCCTTTTCCATGGCTCCAACAACCGCTCGAGCTAAGCACTTGCTTGGGGAGTAGAGAGCACAATGTGCTCAATGAACCTCCCTCTCTATGCCAAATAAAAATGTGCACCGTCCCTTGACACTTTCAACACAATTCAATCACTTCCATCATGTTTCGAACATAGGCCACTCGACGCCTCAACATTTTAGCCAATGCCTCCTTGCCACTAGGCCACACTGCCCAGTTGGCTCTCAAACTTTTGGTGCTTTCATTTTGTTCTCAATCGCTGTCACACAAAATATGAATTTGTTGTATTTTCTCACGAGCTCCTCTTCATTCAATTCACATACAAAATAATTTTCGAAGAAAGTATGATTAAAATACCTTTAAGGCATGTTATATATATTGCCTTTCATTCTTTATGCAAACACGTCAGCGCTTCTCCAATCTTATTCGACGCCGACGCTCGAATTAATTTATAAGTGATTTAAATTTATTTAAATTTAAATGTTATAAATTAATTTAATAAAACCTTTGGTTTTATTAGGGCCTTCTCTTATTGCACAACTTGGTATTAATGATATTTATTTATAAAATTTAAATTCCTTTTGAATTTAAATATTTTATAAAATAAATATTAGGCCTCCTTTTAACTTTGCAATAAGCCTCCTTAGGTTTTTATGAAACACATTTTAAACTAAGCTTCCATATAAAATTAAAATATTATGGAGCCCTTTTTCCTTTAACTTTTGCAATGATTCTCTTCATATTTGGTGTTATTTGAAGCTTCTTCCTAGATATCAAATGACAACCTTGACAACTTTGTTTCTTGATGAAGTCCTTGATATTAATGATGACTTCATCTGGTGACATCAATGACAACTTTGACTTAGGGACTCAAAATGTCCAAAAAATTTGAATCTTTAAATGTGAATTAAATATTATGTCTATTTAACATAGAGTAACATTCAAACTAGAAGGAATGTATGAAACATACATGACACTTAGAGATTAAACATGAGAGTGATTATAGAGGTAAACCTTGAAATTTATCTATATCGCGGATATTATAGTAGGCTAAAAACAAGTAAGGTAAAATGGTAGACATTCACAAGTCTATGCTGGTTTGTGTGATAACCCCCTTAACTTCATATGGTTGATATGGGAGAGTTTAAGCATTGCAATGATTGTTTCTATATCCTTAAGGAAGAGGCAACTAATCCTCAAGGCATATGCCTAATGTATGGGTTAAAAGAGACCTAACAGAGAAGCTAGTTTAATTTTTGATTTGAACTAGTAGGGAAAGAGGGTGTTCCTATTTGAGATAGGAGAATTCCCAATTGCAAGGTAAAGAAACCTTACTTGCAGGTCATTATAGGGGTTGGCCACTCCTATCTATAGGATAGACACTGACCATGTTGGACTCCTATGAAGTGCAACCTTGAACTTACTTGGAAACTTATCTATAAGCAACCCACATGAAGATACTTTTAATTATCTCATGAACTAGTGACAATGATAAATACTAAACAAAAAAAAAAATCCTAAGGTTGGTTGGTCCTAGAATAGATATTTTACGGTTCAATTTTTCTAACTTCCAAGAAACTAAAATTTGGTGTAGTATTCCTTATATCTCCCTAATTTGGAAATTTAGAAAGTAATAATATTTGCAAACTAGTATTTCAATTTTTCCAATGTTGAAAACCTTATATCTCCTAATTAATTATTTGCAAATATTTTAATGTTTGAACCTCATGCAATTTTGTAATATCTTTTAAGATATATTCCCTTTGCTTAAATTCCCTTCTAAATCACTAAGGTTGGTTCTTCAATGCAGTAATAAACTTCAACCTTATGTTAAGTACCTTATAACTCCTTAAGGAAAGCAAATATTTAATTATGTAAAGCTTTTACCTTCCTTGAAATGCACGTGTTGATTGGCCTCTGGTTTGGCTCTTCTATCCATGCTTTTGGCATTGTAATGCTAGTCTCCTATGTATGATTAAGAGTATTTATTGCTCATGGGTACCTTATGATAATATTCCTTCTCCTTAAATGTAGTTTGACTCTACTCAATGCTTGACTCCAATGCTCAATATTCATGCTTCCAATATTTACGCTCTTCTTCAACTTGGGTGCTTTAATATGCTTTGTCCCTTCTTGGAACACTGGCCACGTGGTGTGTACATTTCTTAGGCATGTAAATGGAGGTTACATTATTGATGAGCATTAGTTTAGGTGCCTTCAATGCTCTTATCCACATTCAAATGATGTGCAATGATTATTATTCCTCCAAACCTTTGAATGATGCTTTCAATGCTCAAGATGGGCGTTACTTCTATCCTGGATGCTCTCTTCTTGTGCATCTGTTATGAAGAATATTTCTGCATCTTCTTTTATTGTTCCAATTGGAACAAGATACCTTAGCTTGAGGTGGTAAGTAACACTTCTTTCCCATGCATGCAATTTCTTCCTCAACATCTACTATATCAATGATTCTTGCCAAAAATGCAAGTTGTTTGGTCTTGGATTCAACACTCTTTCTCCAATTAATGGTGGCACTTCTCTTCCACGAATTTGGCTCTAGCAAAGATGCTTCTAATATTCTCCAGCGTTGCTCTCTTAGCTAACGGTTCTTCTCCAATCGATGGTAGCTCATGGGTGCTTCAACGCTATCCTCTTAGATGGTGGTTCATCCAAGCTATTGCTTGGTTAATAAACTCTTTTTTGCACCTTAAGCTTTTATGTTGCTTCTTTATGCTTACAATGTATTATCCTTCTTATTTTATGTATATTTGCAATGGGTGCAATATCACTTTACGTAGGTTATTTTGATGTTGCAGGTTAATTCATTGATATTGCTTGTAGGCACTGGATTTTGGTGTCTTTAGACACATTGAAACTCAACTATTGGGCCCTTCATTAGCTCTCTTCCTTTGCTTTAAATTTTACTCCTTTAACTTGATGATATGGCCACTTTGTAGATGTAATATACTGGTTGTTTTAGTATCTTTGAGACACTCTCGCTTTGTCCTCTTTTTGCTATGTAGGACAAGAGAGATATGGTGCAATAATGTAATGCAAATAGTTAGAATAAAATTTCTTAACTTGCACTTATACTTTGAGATCTTTAAATATCCATTTTTTTATATTTCTCTCTTCCTTGATGAGGCGAGTACTTGTTCTACTCCTTGGTAGCAAATAGTGATTTTATATTGCCCTCCTTACTAGACAACTCTCTCCTATAATTTATTTGCTTGGTTAACTTTGAAATAATGAATCCAAGCTCTTAATCATGCAACTAAAATGCCCTTTTGAATGGCTTAACTTTGCACTAATTTTTAACTTAACTTGAATACTTAATGCACCTTTAATAACTAGTATGATGCAATAGTAATTTCTCCTTATTGCTCCTTTTAATGAACTCTTAATCTATGCAACCTTCACTTAAGAGTAATGTCTTCTTTGTTTTTAGTAAAATATAGGATGTTGATATTTTTATTTCTCTTGAAATATATCTAACTCCTATTTTTTATGTGCAGGTTTTATCCTTATAAGAAACTATCTTATGCACTCCCTTGAAGACTTAAATATGCAACTTAATCCTTACAACTTTTAAACTCTAATATGGTGCTCAATGAAACTTAATAATAACCAAGAAACTAATATTCAAGTAATGCACATTTTGCACCAAATTTTCTTACCTTAATAACCTCTGTAGATGATGGATATCTTGGTGATTTGAATCACCTAATTTTTTCCTTGTAATGGATGAAATCATAACTCTTCCTTGCTATCCAAAATAGCTATTTAGCTCACCTATTTGCAGCTTTAAAACTCCTCTAACTTTCTAACCAAAATTGTATTTTGGTGGATTTAATTATCCTTCATGATGCTCTCTTGTAATCTAAGACTTGGCAACTAGTAATGTTGCCCTTATTGTTGCCCTTTCACAGTCAATTTCACCTTTGAAATTTTATCCTTAAATCTCTCAAATTTTGTGGGAAACTCCTCCAAATCTTAACAGAGATTTATCAAGTAGAGACCTTCAATTTTATGTTGTAAAATCAGTAAACTTGTTTCTCCAAAATAATATTCAATCCTTCAATGGTATTCCCCAAATCTCTCATATTTGATGGTTTTTTTAACTCCTTTCTCCTTCAACCTCCTTGTCAAATTCTGATTTTGACCTTGGTCTATCTAGTGGCCTTCTTCTCAAGATTCTGAATGTCTTAAGATCTTTACTACTCTCCTCTAATATTTGGCAAACCCTTACCAGATTTTTCTCCTTTTGGGTTTGTTTTTGGATGGCAATAATTATCCCAAATTATTCTCCAATAAGTTCTCTAAAGTCTCCTTCAATGGTCTTCTCCTAATATCCTTCAATGGGGCTTTCCTAGTCTTCTCCTTATTTCTCCTTTGAAGTAGCTTGAGGCCTTCTCCTAGGGCCTTTAAATTTTGTAGCTTCTCTTCTAGTCTTCAAAACTTCAATGAGACCTTCCTTGATCTCTTTTATCTTAAACTATGGAAGTTTTACAATGAGATCTCTTTCTTGGATCTCTGAAATCTTCTACTTATAAAATATACAATAGGACCTTTGCTTGTCCTTCTCTATATTTAATCTTCCTAATATGGAAGTTCTTCAATGAGATCTCCTTTGGGTCTTCTTATTCAATCTAAAGTCTTCAATATTAAATGGAGATCTCTAATATCCAAACTTCTTTAGGACTCTTTTCCTTTAGTCTCTTCTTCCTTCAATGGGGTCTTATTTCTAGGACCTCTTGCTTGATTTGCAATCTTCAATGTGGCTTCTTTGACCTCTAGATATTTTCATAATCTCCAACTTGGATTCTTCAATCTACAAATCTTGCAATGGGACCTTTTTCCTTAGACCTCCAAATCTTCAATATCCAACTTGTTTCTTGAGGTACTGGATTGATTCCAAATAAGATATTATTCCTAGCTCTTGTAGGAATCTTCCCAACTTTCTTTGAATATCCTTTTCTTGCAATAAAGTATTAGGACTATAATGGAAGAAACTCTAGAGATAATCAATCTTCACTAGTTTATTTGTCAATCTAGTGGAATCAATGTTGAGTCCTAGTCTTCACGAGTTTTTCTACAACCCTATGGAAATACTCTAGCCAACAATTTTTATAAATTCTAAAAATGATATTTTTGAAATCCTTTCAATCTCTCTTGTGGATCTCTCTCTCTATTTCCTATTGATCTACCATGGTTCTGATACCAATATTACACTTTGATTATGTATATTAAAGGAAATGCAACCACAAGATGTAAAATAAGTAATCTATGATAAATATATGATAATGGCACTAAAATATGCAGGAAAATAATATGATAGACTTCCACAATGACTCAGTAATATGCCATTAATGAAAGCTCACAAAATTATATAATGCAATATAATGGAGGACTTGAACACTCCAAAAAATTTAATGAAAACTACATTGTACCTACTCACTACTATAATCTAAATCTCTATAGAAACATTGTCTCATTCTTTTTTACTTCACTCTATACCTTAAAGGCCTATATATAATAAGATATGTGCCTTGGCCTTTACTCTACCCATGACTCTTCATATACCTATCCTATGACTCATGTACATGTGGACTATATGCACATTTACATCATTGACACTTGTGCATTTATTACTTGCTTGAAGTAACTACTCAAACCTTACTCTAAATTAAACTCCTAATTTAGTTATGTACCAAAGGTGATACATTGAAATGTACCAAATAATGTAATATACTCTAACACATAGAAATCTAGGGTCTACCCATGGGTCTACATATATAACTATGTATGATTGGTGAGTAACATGTCTCATTATCCCTTTTGGAAATATTTCCCTGTGATGTTTTCCTAGAATACATTCCTCACATGTCCCACTCAAAGGGGAAATATGAGGAATCTCAATGATCATTTGATAATGACTCATGTATCTCAATGATCCATATCTAAGATGTCCAAGCTTATGATGTCATTGCTAACTCTAATCATTTACTTGAGACACCATGAACACAAAATATTTCTTTTAAGAGGAATAAATAGAAGGATTTAGTCTTATCCTAGTTTGTACATTTGATTTGATTCATCACAATAACTAGAAATAATTTTCTTGAATCCATTTTATATGTCCTTTATAACCCAACAATCAGGCCAAAATTCTACCTTTTTATTTGTGTAGATGATATTGTAGATAGAAAAATATTGGGGCCAATGCTAGGAATATGAAGAAATTCATTGAAAAATATCCAATATTAACTTGTACACAACCTACCACCTATAAATATGAATTATATCCAATGAAAATAATATTCTATGAATGCGATATATTGTAATTTTGTCTAATATGTTGAACAAAAAAATACATGAGTTTGTCCTATTTAACTATCACAAAATTATCACCTTATGCATAGCATTAACACCCCATTGTCTTTCTACTTCCTTAATATTCTTGATGTGAATTTGTTAAAATTTTACTGTTTCCTTCCTTCTCACAAAACTTAAAAATTGACATTTTGAAGAGCTTATTGTATTTATTTTCATTTTGGATTGGCTTCTTGTCATTTTGAGCTTTGATCACTTTTGTATGAGCATGATTGATGAAATAATACCTCTTATGCCTTTTGAGCTTGATTATGGAGAAGGTATTTAAACACCTCATCAATTAGTGATAAAGGATAAGTGGTTACATAGACATGAAGAATCTAAAAGACAACAACTATCTCATATATCTCTAAAACATTGTTTAAGAAATTGTTAAGTTTAATATTTGTCTCATTATCCTAAGTATTTTGTTCCTCCCTTGACACCTTTATAACATATAGCAATTTGGATGTCATCTTACAACTTCTTGAATGGATTGATATACTCATAAACTGCATCAAAGGAGTCCATAGTAAAAGTTGCAAGCTCTACCTCTAACTTACTATTTTATGTGGAATCAATGTGATCATACAACCCCTTAAATTTGCCAAGCAACACCTTAGGATTTGTAGTATTGCTAACATGAGTGTCATAGATCTTCTCAACATGGAGTGCTATCACACCAAGAGCCTCATCCTACTTATCCCTATGAAGTTATTTCCTCTCTTTAGAATCAATATCCTAAGGTTTCTCATTCACATATTTAGGAAACCCCTTGCTTTGTAACAAAGTTTTAATCTTGATTTTCCAAGTTGCATAGTTTGGACTATTCAACAAGGCACATGTTGATATATAACATTCCTACCAAAATATAAAAAAATTAATGTAATTATAACAAAAATAATGCTACCAATGTATATATATTTAAAAAATTATGTTATTTAAAAATAAACGAGCTCAAAACACTTCCATATGAAAATTTATGGCCCCCAAATATTTGGATCAAAAACTCAAACAAAATACCTCCAAAACTTTTGTACATTTGTAAAACAATAATACCTACAGTGAATGAGAGGCCATAACATGAGTGTTTAAAGGTATGTCAATTATACGATAACTGGTCCATGTATCAATGAATGAGGCAACAACACTTGTCACAATCTAGAAAACGGGGCTACTAACTAGGTGTTGACTATACAAGCCACTAGGTAGTGTACCAATAAATCAAACTACATGACTTATTCTCTAATTAAATCCACAACCTACAAACCACGCTATACCACTTATATCATTCTCATTAACTCTAGTATTTATGCTTTGTTAATTTTGTTGACTATCCAACTGCACAATCATTATGTTTGATGAGTTGGTAGAATGCAATTGGTTGAACCCCTTTTTATACTCTATATGTGGCAATGTATCTAACATATTGGTTGTTGACACATCAACCTCTACCATGTCATCACCTACCATATTATCATGTGCCACATCAATAAGTTCCATGTTAGCATGAGGTATCATATAGAATGCTACATTAATAAATCCCATATTAGTATGATTTATTATGCATAATGCCATGTCAATCAAGTGCCATGTTAGTATGAGTATCATAAAGAATACCACATCAATAAATCCCATATTAGTATTAGATATCATACATAATGCCATGTCAAGTACCATGTCATTATGTGTCATGTCATTAGGTGCCATATCATCAAGTGCCATGTCATTAGGTTTCATTTCATTAGGTATCATGTCATTGGATATTGTGTCATTAGTTGCCACACCATTATTAAATGCAATGTCATCAAGTTTTGCCATGTCATATCTACTTGCATCATCATATTTTTTGCCAATATCCTCATAGTTTATCAAAATAATGGGTGAGGTTCAAACCTTGGACCTTCAAGTCCCAACACCCTAAGGATGGATTTTCTAGATATTTGGACTAGGGCATCATTAAAAACTAAAGGCACCAAGCATAGAGATAATATTTCTCCTTTTAATAAATCTCTCCAACATGTCTTACCTATATGTGCATCACACAAGGATGTGCACATGTCTCCTCCATGAATTTTTACCTGTCCTTGCATGGAGTATTCTTAAAAATATTTCAAAATTTTAAATATGAATTATCAAACATGGAGTGAATTTAAAAATTTAAATGTAGTAAAACATGTACCTGGAGGCAAAATGGAAAAAGGTGTTAAATTGGGACCCATTTAAAATTTGTAAATAATTCAAAAACATTAACAATTTGTTTGTATCTATCAGGGTATTCCCTATATAATGTTTTATTTAATATAACCAATCAAGACATCATTTCACACCAATACAACACAAAAAAAATTGAACAATTTTAATAACTTTTTTAAGCAGCTAGGAGGTCTTTTCCATACATAAAATTTGGCACATGACTTCTCTCACATCAAGAGTTTGTAAAAAAGTGTTTAGCCTCTTCTTTTCTTCTTTTGTGATAGCCAAGCAATTTATCCTCTCCTCAATGTTGCTATTGGACACAAAATATCAAAAGATAAAAGGAGATGGATATTTTGAAACAATCTATAAAATTAAATGAGGTTGTTTGTAGAAAAACCTTGAGAGATTAAATCTTGAAACTAGGTCATTGATCTAATTACAAATCAAAAAATTAATTGAAAGGACTGAGTTCCAAGATAAGAAAAATAAACATATTGATGAGCATTTCTCCTGGATCAAATCTATTGCATCTATTGATATCCTCATAATTCATGTTCATCTAGGGTTTTTATCAAGAAACCCTTTTTACAAAATATCTATGAGTAATAAAAAAATTTCTAACTAATCCAAACATTGTTACCCTTTAAAGACAATGGTAGAATCTAATTTGTTAAAGACAAAAAATTGAGTAATGGAGATTCACACCCATTGTGATACCATGTTGGATTTCATAGTAGTTTATAGAAACTTATGGAATCAACACATCACCCAATATTATTGTAAATAAATACACAATATGCAATACATTAAATATAAAGGGGTGTTCATGGACATCAAATAATCTCACTAAAGTAAACTAGAATACACTCTAACCAACAACTAAATGGTTGGTATTAAGGGCTATTTATATCCATTTACAACTTACCTTTAGGTCAAGGTTAAGGAACTAAGCTTTAGCCTAAATATTAAAATATTACACAAATACATTTTACAAGGTTTACAAGGGCCCAAAGGAATTGTACATACGATACAATACAAACTTGGTTGTGGCCTCAAGTGCAACTTATCGACCATATATTTCAACATGAAAACTAATTGGTCTTTAGCTGAATAACTCCATCCTTGATGTCATCTTTGTGCTCATCCTTTTCTTCTAAATGTTGAGCCTCTTTGACAAGGAATTCTATAGTTTGTTCATTGTTATTAAATACTTGCCAATGGTTTTCATTGTTAATTATTATGGGCTTGAAGACTACTTCTATTTCTTTAGGCTTATTCCACATGTCTATTTGGTCAATTTTGGTGATCAAAATATAGCTCATATACTTTGGCATTTAGTTCCCTAGAAATCACTTTGAGCTTATAAGTATTGAAGATTTCTAATAGATATCAAAGTTTGTTCTTGTAAGATTTGAGATGTTTATTTTTGGTAATACATTCAAAGTTGATTTGGTTTATAACTATATTAGAGTCACCAAATATTTTAATGATTTTATTCCTACCTTCTTGGCATTTTGTAACCCATTTCACAACACTTCAAATTCAATTTTTAGTATAGTTAAACAAAAATCTACAAGTATAAGTTGGTTGTATACCTTGAGGATCAATTATATGAATACCAACACCTGCTTCATTCTTTGTATGTGCACCATTCAAATGCATCATCCTTGGACCCTTTGGATCTTAATCTTAGTTGCTTGTTAAACATGGGATTGTTTAAGGTTCTTTAGATACTAGGTAGTTCCCTAGATTAGTATCTTCATAATTCACTATTGAACCTTCTTTTTATAAAACTATCATTATCATGTCTACCTCAAAAATACTTCCTTCTTCAATTGATTCTTTATCTATAAATTTAGAGAGCTTGTTTCAATTTACCATGCCATTATCTTTAATCTTGTGCAAGAGGTAGTTACATGGAGTCTTATTTTCTATTATGATGATCTTGTCATCTTTAGGCACTGTCATATGAGTGCAATCCATGGGTAGGCACCCATATCTTTCTAGATTTTTGTTTATTCTTATAATAAGAGCATCCCAAAATATGGAGTACATTGACCACAATGACTTCTTCATCAACCACTATATTTTGATGTTTTACAACCACCATTCTCAAATCCTTTAGCAACCCTATAGCATTCACTCTTGTCCCATCCATCTAAATAGGATTTTTGGTAATTTTGTTGTATGAAGCCCCATTTATTCACATATAGATTTAGGCATCACAATCATGAATATTTCTAAATCTATGATGCAACTATTCGAGGTAATTTTCTATCTTCAATGTGACATAAAATGGTGGTAACTTCAATATTTTTGGCTTAGGACCATTGATATTTCTATTGCATTCACCTAAATATTTGAGGGATATTTTGCTATCAAGTTCTATTGTTTTATTTTATTGGGTTGTGTTTTTTTTTTGTGGATATCTTTGCTTTAGTGTAACTCCTCTCTTGCTCCTTAATATCTTCTTAGAGCAAAACCCTATATCCTAGTAAGGCTACAATATCCAACATACTAACTCTACGTAGCATCTTCTTCATTTCCTCAACAATAATGAATCTCACTTTAGTAGCGCTACTATTACTACATGATATGAATTTCACGTATTGTCATATCATGATTGTGCCTCCCTTGCTAGTCAAGGATGGGTATTTCATATAGTTTTTATCCTCCTTTTGTAATTTATCGTTTTCATTTTGCTTATCAGTTGTCATCATATATTTTGGGATTATTAATCTTTTTTCTTGTAAAATATTGACTAGCACAATTGTCATTGGCATATTATCATGGTCTCCTTTTGTGAAATAGGCCCCTTATCTTTTAGATGTATTTTCCCTCTTTAAAATTGTAGTGTCAGTATTTATTTCAACCTATTTTTTGGATACTTTTTATAATATTATGGATTTTTCAACAACTACTTTTTTTATATTTCTTGTTCTAAGCCTTTATTATTGATTGGCACATATGACATGATGCTTGAAGTGGAATCCATATTCATTATCTTCTCATATATCAAAGTTGACAAGTACCATGTTATTTGGGTTAGGAAATGTAAAATTTTATGTTGAACAAGGTTGAATGGTTCATATACTCATTGATTTATCATAGGTAGTTGATTTTTTGATTATACACCTTCATCTAAGCAGTCCTTAGAGCCGCAATGCATTTGATAGGATTATATCTATTGTTGTAGGGAATACATGATAAGGTGTTAAATCTTGAGTTCATGTTGACCATATTGTTCTACATATAATTCCCTGATTGAATGGCATTTTATCAAGGGATCTAATTGAAGAACGTAAGCTTTATACTGAGAGGGGGGGTGAACAGTATAAGACCACTTTTTACTTTTCTTTCCCAAATAGTATTAATCAATATAATCAATGGCAATATCAATAGCAATAACCAAAGCAATGCACAAATCATCACACACAATAGAGACACCAATTTTAACGTGGTTCACCCAATGTGGGCTACCTCCATAGAGAAAATATTTCTTCTAAATATTTCTCAAATAATCTCATGGGAATCCTTCCCAATTACAATGTTTATGGACCTCTGTCCAAAGGAGATGTTGATCCCCTAATCTCAAGTTCGTGGATCTCTTCCATAGGAGAACTCTTTCCCCTTCTGCTCTAGCTAGTGATCTTCTAGAAGACTCTGTCTCTCTGTTGCACTTACTGGTGGATCTCTCTCCACTTGAAGACTCCTCACTCAGATCTATCTTCAATTGTCCTGGTTGCTGGATCTCTATCCACTGAGACTCTATCCTCTATACTCTATCACCTCCAAAGCTCTATCAATAGGTTCACTCAGAACCTCCTCAAATCTGCTCAATAGGCTCACTCAGAACCTGCTCAAATCTGCTCAATAGGTTCACTCAGAACCTGCTCAAATCTGCTCAATAGGTTCACTCAGAACCTACTCAAATATGCTCAATAGGTCCACTCAGAACCTGCTCAAATATGCTCAATAAGTCCACTCAAACCTACTCAAATCTACTCAATAGGCTCACTCAAAACCTGCTCAAATATGCTCAATAGGCTCACTCAGAACTTGTCCAAATATGCTCAACAAGCTCACACAGAACTTGTCCAAATATGCTCAATAAGTCCTCTCTAGGACTTGCTCAAATCTGCATAGCAAGCTTTCACAAAAGCTTACACAAAATTAGTCCACAAGCCTTCTCAAAGACTTGACTCAATAATCAACTCAACAAAATCTCAACTCAATCTCATAGAAGCATAAAGAGAATTGTTAGAGACTCAATATGTTCTATACTCAAATCCCAATCTCAATCTCAAATAACTCAATCTCATAGAAGCATAAAGAGAATTGTTAGAGACTCAATATGTTCTATACTCAAATCCCAATCTCAACTCAAAGTCAATCTCAACTCAACTCAATATTAACTCAATCATCATAGAAGCATAAAGAGAATTGTTAGAGACTCAATATGTTCTATTCTCAAGTCTCAATCTCAACTCAATCAGAATATAGAATAGTTTGTTTCATGGAACTTGAACAACCACTTCATACAACCACTTGACTAGGCTCAATCAACTCTACTCAACCAATCACTTCAAGAAACAACTCTTTCTCACAAACCCTAGTCCAAGCATGAATCAACTAACTCAAAATATTTCCAACAATGCTCAACAACAAATCTTACATAACAATGATACTCATGTTCTTTTCTAACTCAAGTTCAAGTTCTTTGCATCACCCATTGGTGGCTTCAACAACAATGCTAATAAGACAAGGTTTTAATCACAACTCTCAATTCAGAAAACCTTGAAGCATAAACTCAAAGTACTTCACTCAACCAATGGTCTAAACAACAATGCTTATCAAACAAGGTTTAATCACAACTCACAATCCAGAAAACCTTGAAGCATTAACTCAACCACTTTCGAAAAGGAAACCACAATCAATCCTTTTCACTCCAATGATATTTCAAAAATCAACCACCCAAATAAAATCAATGGAGAGTATTACTCATACCTTTTTGATGCCTTATGAGTTGTCCACTAAATCTGTCACACTCAACACACTTTCTTTTTCAACTCTTAACAAGGGTTAGAGATCTTGAGTAATAACACAACAATAATATCCAAATAACACCTTATTACTCCTACTTTATTTTAACATCCACCAAAGTTCTTTTTTAAAAGAAAACCCTTACTCAAAATAACTTTCACTAAAAAGAACTTTATCAAAAACCCTTATTACTCCTAACAATTTCAAAAATCACAATTAAAAATAATTCACAACTCAAACAGCCACCATGACCTTATTCCCTAAGGTTACTCAACAAATCAACTAACGAAGCACCTTTACCCCTTATCACTCCACCTTAGGCAATCCAAACAAAATATTAATAAAAACCTTAATACCTGCCTCGAGGGGAATCGAACCCTCGTCTTGCCCCAACGCGAATGCCCTAGCCGCGGCCAAGCTGTCGCATGAGCTGCGGGCTCGTTGGTGAAAAAGAAGTGCCACCCGCTTCTTATCCTTCACCCTCTTCCGCCAAGCGAAAAGTATGCGCCTTGGGTGCCTCAATAGAACAAAGCCAAAAATGATGCTTGCGGGAATCGAACGCACAACCTCCTTGTCACCAACACCTTTGCACAATCCAAGCTGCCACTAGGCCACGCTGCCCAATGCATTTTGGGAAGTGGTCGTTGTCTCCCTTTAATGTTCGTTGCGTCACTTAAACGAAAAACACGAGCTCTTTTTCTTCGCAAATACCAAGCGCAAATATCAACGAGCAAGGATGAATGAATTAAAAAATTCAATGGCATATTTATATGCCTTCCCTTTGCTTTGGAAACGTCGGCCTTTTTGAAACTTCCTTCATGACGTCGGTGGATAAACTTTTAATTTTAATTTTAAAATTTAAATTTAAATTTTAAATAAATTAAAATTTAAACTAAATATTTAAAATTAAATATCTCCATCATCGGGGCACATTTTTCGATGAAACAAAAAGCCAACTTGGGTTTTAAGAAAAACCCATTTCAAATATGCCATCCATGGTTTTAAATAAAAACCTTTTGCAAAGCTTCCCTTGAAGCTCCTTTTGGAACCAAATGCCATGCATCCCTTCTTGAACCTTTGATCAAAAACCTTTGCTTCTCATGAAGCTCTTTGTGAAACACAAACATAGTGCTTACTTACATAGATCCTTTTGACATCAATGACAACTCTTAGCTTAGGGACTCAAAATGTCCAACAATCTCCCCCTTTGTCATTGATGGCAACCCATATCCTTTTACTAAAATCTGACCTTCTTTTTTGCTCCCCTGGGACTTTGCTCCCCCTAGCTCAAAGCTTTCTCAAATATCAAAATCTCTCCCTCTCCTCAATATACACAAATCTCTCCCCCTTTGTCATCAATGGCAAAGGGTCACCTTTGGGGCTCGGGGCTAAGAATGAGCCTCTTAGCTTAGCCCCTCCCCCACCTCCACATGAGGTGGTTAATTCTAGGGTGGGAGTATTTCTACTCCCCGAAAGCACTGCTCTTTACCTTTACCTTTCTCTCTTCCTTTCTAAGTTTTCTGAATCCTCTCACTATTTCTTTCCAAGTCATCATCCCTGTTCCTGTCATCACTTTATTCTTGTTTTCTTGTTCTCTTTTTCTTTTTTCTCATCCATGTTCTCTATTCTTTCATATTCCATGTTCATGCTTGCTTCTAGAATATTTTCTCTACACCATCTTGCTATGTGACCATCATTATTGCACTTATAACACTTAATGTTATTATTCCTTGGAGGTGCAACTATCTTAGGACTTCTCCTAGTGAAGCCATATCCTCTTCTATCATGAACCCTACAATTCATTGCCTTGTGACCAAACTCATTACATGAGTAGCAATATCCATGGAAAAGTTATCCTTTTCCATATTCCTATCTTTCATGTGTCCTGCACTGTGAAGCCATGTGCCCAAACCTGTGACATGAAAAACATCTTCCATTGAAGAAACCTTGCCTAGACCCCATTGGTCTCTTAGTCTCTTCTACCTATTTCATGTTCCATATGTTCCTTACTTGTGCATTGTTCCTTTCCTTGTTGAACTTTCTTTTTTCCCACCTTTCCCTGGGGCCCCCCCCCCCCTTTTTTTCTCCTCTTTCTCCCCCCCTCTTTTTTGGTTGTGTTTTCCCCCCCCTCTTCCTCCCCCTCCCTCTCTTCTTTAGAACTAAGTCTTGTTATGGTGACTGATGACTTTTGTGCATTGATAGTCCTTTCCAAGGTCTTTGAATTTTCCTCAAACTTGTGTAGCTTTTCCTTAGAACCTTTTACTTCCAACCTTAGTGAAACTATCTCATGCTCTAATCTTTCACACTCTAGATCTTTTATTTTTAATTTTTTGGCCATACCTTCTTCAATTTTTCTTGTCTCTTCAACTTTGATTTTGAAGTTAGTGAGTTCCTGTAGAAACCTTGCTTTTTCTTTCTCATATTCTTGAGCTTGATCCCTTAATCCTGAGTTCTCCTTTTTAGTTCTTCAAGAGTAATCATAAGCCTTTCACATTCTATCTCTTTTGCCTTTGACTGTTTAATCATACCTTCTTCAACTCTTCTTGCTTTTTCAACCTTATCTCTCAAGTCAGAGATATCCTGTAGAAGCTTTGTCTTACATTTCTCATCTTCTTGTATTTGAGCCTTCAATTCTAAATTCTCTCTTTTCAATTCAATAAGCTCCTTAAGAGTGGATTCCCATTTTTCTTTTTCTGAAGCATCTTCTTTTTCTTCTATTACTGAAAGTAGAGTTTCTTCTTCATACCTATTTTGATTGTCCCTGTTATCCTTTCTTGAACCAATCTCTAGGATTTCATTTTTGAGAATATCATCTTCATCTTCACTGCTACTAAACCCATTACAATATCTTGCATCATGGCCAAGTTGACCACAAACAAAACATTCTTGTGGACAATAAGTTGCATGGTGACCTGTGTTCCCACATCTGGTACAAAACTTTATCAGTCTGGATATTTCTCCATTACTTGATTCATCTATTGAATCTATTTCCATGTGTCCTCCCAACACAACAATATTAAACTCATCTTCCTTTTCTTTCATGACCATAGGTGTTCTTTTCTTCTTGTGTCTCATGCTTCTACTCTTGCCTTTCTTTGCCATTTGTGTTCTTGTAGGATCTTCCTTCAAGCTGTTAAACTTCTTTCGAAGGAACCGACTCTGATACCAATTGAAGAACACAAGCTTATACTGAGAGGGGGGTGAACAGTATAAGACCACTTTTTACTTTTCTTTCCCAAATAGTATTAATCAATATAATCAATGGCAATATCAATAGCAATAACCAAAGCAATGCACAAATCATCACACATAATAGAGACACCAATTTTAACGTGGTTCACCCAATGTGGGCTACCTCCATAGAGAAAATATTTCTTCTAAATATTTCTCAAATAATCTCATGGGAATCCTTCCCAATTACAATGTTTATGGACCTCTGTCCAAAGGAGATGATGATCCCCTAATCTCAAGTTCATGGATCTCTTCCATAGGAGAACTCTTTCCCCTTCTACTCTGGCTAGTGATCTTCTAGAAGACTCTGTCTCTCTACTGCACTGACTGGTGGATCTCTCTCCACTTGAAGACTCCTCACTCAGATCTATCTTCAATTGTCCTAGTTGTTGGATCTCTATCCACTGAGACTCTATCCTCTATACTCTATCACCTCCAAAGCTCTATCAATAGGTTCACTTAGAACCTCCTCAAATCTGCTCAATAGGTTCACTTAGAACCTGCTCAAATATGCTCAATAGGTTCACTCAGAACCTTCTCAAATATGCTCAATAGGTTCACTCAGAACCTGCTCAAATATTCTCAATAGCTCACTCAAACCACTCATCAAACCCACCAAAACCTACCAAATCTCAATAAGCTCACTCAAAACTTGCTCAAATATTCTCAATAAGCTCACTCATAACTTTCTCAAATCTTCTCAACAAGCTCACTCAGAACTTGTCCAAATCTGCTCAATAAGTCCTCTCTAGGACTTGCTCAAATATGCATAGCAAGCTTTCACAAAAGCTTACACAAAATCAGTCCACAAGCCTTCTCAAAGACTTGACTCAAATCTCAACAACTCAAAAAAAAAAAATATCAATCTCAATCAATATCTCAACTCAATCTCATAGAAGCATAAAGAGAATTGTTAGAGACTCAATATGTTCTATACTCAAATCCCAATCTCAATCTTAAATCAATCTCATAGAAGCATAAAGAGAATTGTTAGAGACTCAATATGTTCTATACTCAAATCCCAATCTCAACTCAAAGTAATCTCAAATCAGCTCAATCTTAACTCAATCTCATAGAAGCATAAAGAGAATTGTTAGAGACTCAATATGTTCTATTCTCAATTCTCAATCTCAACTCAATCAGAATATAGAATAGTTTGTTTCATGGAACTTGAACAACCACTTCATACAACCACTTGACTAGGCTCAATCAACTCTACTCAACCAATCACTTCAAGAAACAACTCTTTCTCACAAACCCTAGTCCAAGCATGAATCAACTAACTCAAAATATTTCCAACAATGCTCAACAACAAATCTTACATAACAATGATACTCATGTTCTTTTCTAACTCAAGTTCAAGTTCTTTGCATCACCCATTGGTTTCAACAACAATGCTAATAAGACAAGGTTTTAATCACAACTCTCAATTCAGAAAACCTTGAAGCATAAACTCAAAGTACTTCACTCAACCAATGGTCTAAACAACAATGCTTATCAAACAAGGTTTAATCACAACTCACAATCCAGAAAACCTTGAAGCATTAACTCAACCACTTTCAAAAAGGAAACCACAATCAATCCTTTTCACTCCAATGATATTTCAAAAATCAACCACCCAAATAAAATCAATGGAGAGTATTACTCATACCTTTTTGATGCCTTATGAGTTGTCCACTAAATCTGTCACACTCAACACACTTTCTTTTTCAACTCTTAACAAGGGTTAGAGATCTTGAGTAATAACACAACAATAATATCCAAATAACACCTTATTACTCCTACTTTATTTTAACATCCACCAAAGTTATTTTTAAAAGAAAACCCTTACTCAAAATAACTTTCACTAAAAAGAACTTTATCAAAAACCCTTATTACTCCTAACAATTTCAAAAATCACAATTAAAAATAATTCACAACTCAAACAACCACCATGACCTTATTCCCTAAGGTTACTCAACAAATCAACTAACGAAGCACCTTTACCCCTTATCACTCCACCTTAGGCAATCCAAACAAAATATTAATAAAAACCTTAATACCTGCCTCGAGGGGAATCGAACCCTCGTCTTGCCCCAACGTGAATGCCCTAGCCATGACCAAGCTGCCGCACGAGCTGTGGGCTCATTGGTGAAAAAGAAGCGCCACCCGCTTCTTATCCTTCACCCTCTTCCGCCAAGCGAAAAGTATGCACCTTGGGCGCCTCAACAGAACAAAGCCAAAAATGATGCTTGCAGGAATCGAATGCACAACCTCCTTGTCACCAACACCTTTGCACAATCCAAGCTGCCACTAGGCCACACTGCCCAATGCATTTTGGGAAGTGGTCGTTGTCTCCCTTTAATGTTCGTTGCATCACTTAAACGAAAAACACGAGCTCTTTTTCTTCGCAAATACCAAGCGCAAATATCAACGAGCAAGGATGAATGAATTAAAAAATTCAATGGCATATTTATATGCCTTCCCTTTGCTTTGGAAACGTCGGCCTTTTTGAAACTTCCTTCATGACGTCGGCGGATAAACTTTTAATTTTAATTTTAAAATTTTAATTTTAATTTTAAATAAATTAAAATTTAAACTAAATCTTTAAAATTAAATATCTCCATCACCGGGGCACCTTTTTCGATGAAACAAAAAGCCAACTTGGGTTTTAAGAAAAACCCATTTCAAATCTGCCATCCATGGTTTTAAATAAAAACCTTTTGCAAAGCTTCCCTTGAAGCTCCTTTTGGAACCAAATGCCATGCATCCCTTCTTGAACCTTTGATCAAAAACCTTTGCTTCTCATGAAGCTCTTTGTGAAACACAAACATAGTGCTTACTTACATAGATCCTTTTGACATCAATGACAACTCTTAGCTTAGGGACTCAAAATGTCCAACACTAATCCCTAATGAGGTATGAAGTCTTTCATTGTTGTCATCCATTGTGAGGCTACCAACCACTATTCTACATATTTTTCATGTTGGTATAATTTACTAGTACTTTCATCATTTCCATTATTTCACTCATCTAAATTTTTAATACATCGTCTTGATTTTTTGAATAAGGGGTGATATTAGAATTGTCTTGTGTTATAGTTAGTAGGAAAATAATTAATATTAGAAAGTTATAAACGAAAGGGTGTTCTACTTAGGGAAGTTCACCACATAAGGGGAATTTATCTATGGAGAAGTGGTCATGTTAGTATATGGTTGATATGCCTAAGAATTTTTTAATGGTGTCATAATAATAAGGGGTCCTTGCATTTGTATATTTTAGATTTGGATAATATGGATTGCATAGGTCATAGGTGGGGTAGGAGGTAACTTCCCAACTCTACTAAATGTATCTTTTATATGGGCTACTTCCTCAATTGCTACAACTAAAGTAACATGATAAGAAATGAAAACCATTAGTGCCAAAGCTGATTATAACTCTTTTATGTAAACTTCTAGAGCTTATTCATCATTAGACTGGATATTTGCAAAGACTAGATACAACACCCTCATGAATCTAATATTATAGTTAATAATATTTTTGAGGATGACTTTGCATAATATTTAATTGAAAAAGAAATAAATATGAATTGCCTCAATTACCATACCTCTTTATGAAGGTTTCCATGATGAATGCCTAATTAGCCATGGAATCATCATGCATAACTCCTATACCATAAATCTACTTTATCCCTTAATGAGTATATGAGTAAGAATCCCAATATATCTTCTTCTTGTATGTGTACCAACTTCAAGGTGGATAGCTAATTGAGATTATCCAAAGCCATTTTAATTCTAGTCTCATAAAAGGTAGGAATTATTTCATCATACTAGCAAGAATCGTGGAGTAGAAAATTAGGCTTAAAAGCCTTGATTTATCCAATCAGGAAGCTAATTTAGAGGTTTTACTAGTGTAGGTTCTTAGTAACATTGAGGAACTTTCCCATATTACATCTATGGTAGATATTACATTTTTCCTTAAGGAGGGGTTACATATGCTTGATAAGGGGGCATGTATTAGATCATTTTCTATTTTGGAAAATCCCATGGTTTTTCTTGGATGACATATTTATGATTAAAATTAAGGGTTTGAATTTTGCACAATTGATAAATTTTGGTAAGCTAGATTTGAATTTGGTATAGCTTAGGTATTAGGCATAGGAGGTGGATTTTATTAGCCATAGTATAGGTTTTGTTAGTTATATGAGGGTATAAACTATCACAAATTTTGCATCGCCTAACCACGTGGGAGCAAGATTTGATTCAAGGTAATACCTTGAATACCTTGCACTCCCATTTTACCAAGCAACATTTACAAATTTTATGTAATACCTAGGCCTAATACTAGTGGGTTTATTTATCTTTAAGAATTAATAACATTGGGTTTGGGTGAATTTAATCAACCTTGGGATATACTTTGACCTAGAGAAATAATTGTATTTGAAATGCTTGTTGACTTGACAAAGGTAAGGATTAAACATAACTTATTTTAGTATTACCTTGGAGACCTAATGATGTTGATAGTTGACCTACTCTTATTTCCATATTGGGTCCTATTTTCAAAGTGCTACTAGTTTTGGGATTCATTACAATTGTGGATTATCTTAATGGAGATCTACTAGTGGGTTATGATGCACTGGGTAAGGCTTGAAACATTGGGGGCACACTATAAAGGAAATTTTTATTATATTTGAGATGTCCAGCCTAGAAGAAGCTCAAGCTTGAGTAGTGCTAGGTATAATTGGGTCATGAAGTGGGAGTCTACTAAGATATCTTACTTTGGTTAGCCAAAAGTAATATGGGTATGTGGATGAAGAATTTTGACCTTTGTTGGTTGTGTTTATCATTAGTTCTTTTCACTCTGATGGCATTGGAATTTGTTCATTGATTTTGTTTCTCCACATGGCAATTATTTTTTTCTTCTCTTTTGTGCTCTTCCTTTGGTATGGAATGAGTTCAACTAGATGGAATTATTTACTGAATTGTTTTGTCTTTTAGTGCATAGTCATAATCATGGACTATGTCTCATTCATACCTACATGGATGGAAGTTTAAAGCTAGAAAAAGTAACTTGTTCAAAAAAAGTGAATCACTTCCTTTTGAAAAAGGGTGATTCACTTGGAAAAATTTGGAAACAAATTTAATAAAAAGGAACATAGTATATTTCTTTTTTTTTCGAGATGGGTGATTTGCCTTTTTTGAAACAGGTAATTCACTCCTTCAATACTTAAAATAAATTTTATTTTCTTAAAAGTTAGAGAATCGCTTAGTCAATAGGGAAAATTACTCATTTAGTAAAAGCTTGGAAGAATCCCTTCAAAATTGGCAAATCACTTTTTGCTAGTAGCAAATCATAATTTAAAGCCAAGGATGAAGTGAATAATCAATTTTGGTGAACTTATGTTCTTGATTCATGAAGAATTTGATTAACTTATTCAATTGGAATATGGAACTCTTAGAATTTTGTTGAATATTATAACAAAATTACCATTCCATTAAGCACCTATAATTTCACAAGAAATTTTTGAAATTTAGGTTCAATTAAATTTAAAAAAATTATAGAAGGGTCTAAGACTTGATTTCAATATGGAAATCAAGTTCTTGGTCTTACCAAACATGTGAGGAACCTATTGAATTTTCTAACTTCTAATTACACCTACAATTATATTTCAACAATTAGAAGGAGAAGCGTGATTCCTTTAACCTCTCGATTTAGGTAAGCTCCTCACTATACTTTCTAATCTAATCTAATTTAAACTACATACTAAAAATAAATTTCTAAGGTCTAAGTTTTAGACCAATTGGTGTGGTGAAACCTCATAAGGAGGACAGATGCCCAAGGTTCAAATCTCGAGCCTCATCAAACTAAACACTTGTCCCTTTCCTAGTGCTTTCAGTGGCGTAAAATATTTTAAATGAATGTGGCATGGCGGTTATAGGGGTGAAATACACAGAGTACTATGTGGCAGCTTCTAGGACAAACAACATGGAATACTATGGTGGCCATAGAGGTAAACAACATGCCTAGATCATTATGGTGGCTATCAATTCCACCATGTAAATAAATTTCAAAAACTAAATGTGTGAAGGTAGTAGTATAATTGATTAAATTAAATTACATAAAAATAAAATACGACTATAGCCTTAGCAAGGAGAGTGTGTGATCAATCAACACATGAATAAATCTAATAAAATTTATATGCTTATTTGTATATGAAATCAAAATCCTATAAGGAAAGGACTAGTATATGAAAGGGTAGTGCCACATTCACAATGCATCAACAATCCAAAAGAGTAGTGCCACAATTGGAAGTCAAATGTCCTACATAGTCTTTCTATTATTCCTAAAATTAGAGCAAAGCACAATGTGAAGTCCACAAAGTGTATCTTTGTGTTAGGACCCTATCCTAACACAACCATCATTATGTAACTTTCTAGTATAGATGTATTTTTCACTTTGGGTGCCTAGTGCATATGGGTCCATTATGATGTAATCGTGACTTTTATTATAAGCGAGAGTTAGTCATGATGTAACCATTACTTTTATTGCAAGTTGGAGTTATTAGCTAGGGTCACCTATTTCATGTGGATTGACCCTTGAGAATTAGAGTTAGGTAAATAAGAGTCTATATAAAGGCAAGGGTGTAAATGGAATGTATCATCTCATTTTTCTCAAATTGTATCAAAGCTCTACTTCTAAGGAGATTGCCCCCTTAAAGAGGCCTGCAATATATGTTCCTTGATTAATATAAGTTGTATTTTCTGTTGGTTATTTTTATAAGCACTTCTATCATTTTATTTTCACATTTCCATTAATTATTGCTTTGCTCCAGTGGATTATGCTTTATTTTTATAATACAGTTTCTAACAGGTGGTATAAAAGCTCTTTTTAGGGCCATGTTCCATAGTAGTAACAATAGTTACTATCCTTCCATCTATTTTTTTATTCTATAATTTTTTTGTTCTACTTATTTTCCATTAAAATTATAATGAAAAACCATAATTTTTTTAATTTTAGTGGATTAGGTTAGAACCCTTGTATCAAGGGTTTTAAAATATTATGAAGGAGCTATCATTTTTGGCTAAGCTAGATTGCACATAAAGTATCTAGTGAAGTGAGGAATGCTCAAACTCCAATCCACAAGCCTTGGACAACACCCATACATGGTTGTGATCTCCCATGTACACTTGGGTATATAGAGAGACCCCCTAGGAATAGGATAATGTTTTATCCATAGGATGATATTGACTATTTGAGTTGTGTGGTACACTTATAAGTAGTTATCCTTAGAAAGTTACTCTCATAGTACACTTTGAAATGGATAGTGTGGATATGGGTAAGGTGGAATCTTGCATAGTTAGAGCTCTAAGATATTAGGTTGCCACTAATCATGACCAAGATCATATATCAGATAGCCCATGAAACCAAACACATCTTGTCTTAGCATGTTTTTATTGAACTTGTTTTTAATCCTTTTCTAGTCAAAACCAAAATTATATTTGAACATACTATAGAGGATATTACTTCCATCACAAATTGATGATGCCAAAAATATCAAGTCTGATAGTACAAAGAATATACAATTGGAAATACAAAAAATATATTATAGCATTTAGTTTTCAGTTGTCACAATATTTAGTTGTCAGTTGCCATTCTGATAATAACCAAAGCAAAGCAGTTGGTAGTAACCTGAAAAGAGTATAAAAGAGTTGAAACTCATCATTTTGTGGTATAGTCCATTTTGATCCTCTATTTGAGTTAATTGTTTTGATATGTAACTCCCATAAGCTTTTTTGGAGACCCTAAGGTGTCTAAAAATGGTTGGAGGTACTAGAGTGGACCAAGAGCTAGTGCAACTAGGTGACCAGGTGAGACAAATAGAAAACCAACAACAAGAATTTCATAAACTATTAATCAAACTAAACAAATTGGATAAATTAGATGACCTTAAGAATCATATAATAGTCCTAGATGCCAAATATGAATCTATAATGGATAGGGGATCAAGGAGTCAAGAAAGCAGTTTGAGGGAAGAGCACAAAATACCTTGCCTAATAATACAAATTATAAAATACCCAAGCTAGAATTCCCAAAATTTTATGGTAAGTACCCAACCAGTTTGTTGTATCGAGCAAAACAATATTTTACTCTTCATGCCTGAACAAAGCACATTGAGATCCATAATAACTTCATTAGAGAAATGGTCTAAAATAACATCATACAAATGGATTATATACCTACTCAAGATCAAGTGGTTGACATCTTCACCAAGTCACTTGGACTTGATAAATTCTCCAAGTTTAGCAAAATGCTCTATGTATGTTGTAATGGAAGTCAACATTAAGGGGGGATGTATCTAATGTTGACTTACCTTTTTTTAGGAAAGTACACATTAAGGGGGATGTTAGAAATATTATAATGTGTACCTTTCCCCTTTTTACCCTTGACATGTGTGTGTTTTTCACATGACACATGTCATTTGGGTTTCATATGGTGACATGTGTCACCAGACTTCTCTTCCTCTTATATTATAAAAACTTTGTAATCCGTTACATTTTTTGAGGTTTTGAGTTTTATCTGCTCAGGATATTACCTATTATTTGCCTCTATGTATGTGTTTGATTTTGTTATATTAAGATAGAATAGAACCCTAGCATGTCAAAGGCTCATAATGGCATCATTCAACCTTGAACATGAAGAAAATCAAATGGTATGAATGGTTGGAGAATATGCATCCACACCTCACTTGGGCTATATTTGAGACCAAATTACTCGCTCATTTTGGACCTAGTGAGTATGATAATTACACTTGAGCCCTCACCAAATTAAAACTAACATCAATCATTTGTGACTATCAAATATAGTTTGAAAAGCTAGCAAACCACAAGATGGGATTTAGTGTCGAGTTTTTTCAAAGTTGTTTCATTGGTGTATTATATGAAGATATATTGTGTTTAAGTAAATATGTTTAAACCAAGAAGTATTATTGCAGCAACAGGTTTGGCTATACTGGAAGAAGATAAATCTATTACACAAATGCATACCTTCAGACCTCCACAAGCTCAAACATTGCTTCCATCTCGGACATCATCAAACCTAGTCAACAAACCACCCCCAATCAAATGTCTTACTTGAGAAGAAATGGACACATAGAGGGCATATAGACTATATTACAATTGTGATGATAAACATTCTCTAGGCCATAAGTGTGTATAATATAAATTGTATTTACTCGATGTGGGAAAACCTTCCATCAAAAAATCAAATTATGAAGAGGAGGAACATAAAGAAGAAGAGCAACCTAAAGAGATGAAACCAATAGAGGACCAGCCACCTAAGATCTTAGTACATACCTTAGCCAATATTTTCATTTTACAAAACATAAAAGTGGTAGGGTATTTCAAGGGTGATTGACTCATCATCCTCATTGATTTAAGTAGTACCCTCAATTTTATTGATTTGTGGGTAGTTAAAAAATTACACTATTACATATACTCTTGCAAATATTTTAAAGTCATGGTGGATAATAGGGGAACCCTACCATGTAAATAAAAATATAGAATTATAAAGGTATATGTGGGAAACTATAACCTTAGGGCACTTATATTTACCCTTTCCTTGCAAGGATGTGACATTGTGTTAGGAATTCAATGGCTTTGTACATTGGTCCTGATAGTGTGGTACTTTTTTGAGCTATGGATGTAGTTTATTGAGCATGGGAAGCAATACACTCTCTATGGTATGCTCGCAAGTCCTCCATAACTCATTATATCCCACTGAATGGAAAAGTTTTTGAAGTTGTTTTAAGGGGTGGTGGCATAAATATCTGCACTAAAAGCCTCAACCACCAATGATATATTTTAGATGATTGAATTATAGGAAATTGTTGATAAGCATGTAACTGTGTTTATAGAACTCCACGAGTTATGTAACACCCTTCCCTGGATAATATTATATGAATAATAAACTATGTATTGAGATAATTGTTTAATGGTATTGTTTATTTCATGAAGCTTATATATAATAGAATATTTGATTGGATATAGAATATGGTACTACTGATGTATCTATGGGTGCAGGATCAAGTACCTCTCTCTCTTGTTTGGTGGGACCATATGGGGGATCCACCTACAATGAGAGATACTTTGGTAAATGATGATGACTTATTCATTGGTAGCTTGGGGTAACAATGATGAATACCCTTCATGTAGAAGCATATGCATATTGTTTGTGATCACACCATTGGACTAGGATGTTGCTTAAGTAATGAGTCTCCTTAATTAGTTTGGTGATAGTGCTAGACTATCTTAAATCTAGACCACCTATTAAGGATAAAACAATGGTGTGAAAGCTTATGGGTTGCATTGCATTCTGCTTGTGCATGGTGAAGCATACTTGGTTTGAATCTATGTTTGGTTTCTTGAGTATTGTTAGATGAAATTATTACTTTGGTAAATATTTATAAAAGCATTAGTTTATAATTAAAATTAATATTTTGATTTATTAAGTGACTTTAATACTTTAGCCTTATGAAAGTATTTATTAAATTATTATTATTTAAACATTTAAAAACCATATAGCTAATATGAGTTTAGTTTTTCTCAAAATATAATAATTAAAATATGTGGTGATCACCTCACTTCAATTTCAAAAGAATCAAGGCTTTATAACTTTGAGTTGTGCACTCTCCTTTAGTGTCTAGGGTGGTGCACATAGGAAGGTAATGTCTTCTTGGAAATTTTTCTTTCGAATGTCTCCCTACAGAGCATGACCATGCTCATATCGTTTAATAGGATGGCAAGGGGATGGTAGTGAAGAGGTTGGTTTGTGGAAAAGAGTTGAGCAGAGCTAAAGGACAAAGGAAGTAGCAAGTTGAGCATTGACGCACTAAAGTAGTGGGGAGCGAGTACAAATCTAGGTGCTCCTTGGTTGCTTTATTTGTTATGATTGCATTGTTTTGATTTGCTTTGATCTCTATCTATGTTTATTGGGTTGTTCGAGATCATTTTGTTGTATATATGCTTTACCCTCTTGTGTGTTCCTAGCTTTCACTCTTGGGTTGCTAGTGTAGTTATTTCTCTCCTTGTTTTTCTTCTCGGAACACCAGCCCTTTCTTGTTGTTTTACACTCTTGTCATGTTCTTTTTTGAGTGATCTATGTGACCCTCAGCTAGTGCATCTGTTTGGTTGAATCTATCCTGGCTATGTTCACTTTGGTGTCTCTTTAGGTTTGTAGTAGAGCTTCTAAATTTGGATGGTCTACCTATTTAAGCTTTAACTACACTTAGAGCTTTCACTCTTGTGGTTCGAGTTGTTTGATGTGCTTGAGCATTGTTCGTGATTAACATATTTTGTCTTTGTTTGGATGTTTCCCCCTGTGGTTTGCTTGATTTTTGTTGTTTTCCTTGTGTTTATTACTAGAGGGTTACTTCATTAGATGTAGTTTCTCTGTTGTAAGCTTGTGATGTTATTTGTTGGATGTATTATGTTTTGCTTGATATTTTTATTGTTGGATCGAATGCACCTATTGTGTGGTGTTGTGTGGATAATATTAAGATTGCATTCTTTTGTGACCTTCTTTTGTATTTTTTTCGAGACTCTTTGTGCTTATAAATATCTTGGTTATGTTTAATGATACTTGTTACACCCCTCCTTGGCAAAATAATTTGTGAACCATGAACTATGTATTGATGTGTTTATGTAATGGCATAGTTTCTATCAGCATGATTTATTAATAGAATGATTACTTCCTTTAAAACATGGAATATGGTACTACTGATGTATCTGTGGGTGCAGGATCAAGTACCTTCTCCTTGGTGGGGCTATGGGTGAACCACCTACCATGAGGGATACCTAGGGAAATGATGATGATATGTTCATCGACAACTCAAGGTAGACATGGAAAATTTACCGTCATGTAGATTTATATCAATTTTTTGTTTTTCCACATTCGAACCCTTGGGCTAGGATATTGCTTACAATGAGCCTCCTCAACAAAGTTGGTGATAGCATAGACTATCATAAAAAGGGCCACCTACTTGGGGATAAAACATTGGTGTAGAATATGGTGGATGTGATGCCTTGTTTAATTAAGTTGCTTTGAGGGCAAGAAAGTTTGTTATGTTAGATTAGCAAACCTTCTTTTTAATATTCTTGTTTTCTTGCTTGGAAACTTAATTGAAAATTATTAAACCAAGAATTGTATGGTTTCTTTTATAAATATTTATATGTAAATATATATATTATGTTGTATGTTTATTTTGTTCTTACCAAGCACCAAAGCATTAAGTCACCTTGATGTTATTCATTCTGGTGTGTTATGCTCTCTAAGCCACCTTTGGAATATGGAGGGACTCTTCGGTTTTCCTCAAGAAACCCCATCCTCAAGCACGTGGAGTGTATTTCTCCTTGAGTGCTTAAAGAGACGTGCACCCATGAGATAGGGACCCTCTTTAAAAAATCAAGAGAAGAGGGTGTAAAGGGTAATGAACACTTGAAGAAAGAGAGGAGACAATAGCAGAAGGAGGCAATATGGAGCAACAAATGAATAAAGCTTTGGGAGGCAACAAATCATGTGGTACAGATGCTCTTCTTTTCTTTGTTTGTGTCTTTTTGGATGCTCTTAGATGTGGTGGAACCTTTCCTTTTTTTTTTTTTGATGTTCCTTTTATTGCTTTGGGTGGATGTTTATTTTGCTTGACCTCATCCTTGGTACCTTGTTCTTCCTTCTTTGCTAGATGCTTTCCTCGTGTATTTGCATGTTTTGGTTTTCCAATCGGTTACCTATGGAGGGTTGCCTAGTTTATGTTTTCCTTGTGGTGCTTGTATTTTGATTTTGTGGGTTAGGTTCACCCTACATTTTTGGAGGGAGTTTTTCTTATGTGGATCATTTTTCCTTCCTGTTCATAGTCATCAAACATCATTCCTTTGAAACCATGCTTTTTTGTTTGTGTTTTGAAGTTGAGTTGTCTTCGCACTCTTTGTTGTAGATATCATCGAGCTAACTTTTTATTGTGTTGTACTTCTTTCACTCTATGTGCTTGCCTACGAGGGTTTTGGATGGTTGAGTGCTTTGTTCTATCTTGGGAGTGGCTATTTGGTTGTGTTTAAGTTGCTGGAGGGTGACCAGTCACTTTTTTCCTCTCTTTCTCTTAATGCTTAACTTTATTTTATTTTATTGGTTAAAGCTTTATGTTGTAAGTTATGCCTCCTATAGTAGCGTTGAGTGGTAAGGTTGGACTTATGTCCACAAGGGGTTCTTGTATAGGATTGGCACTAGCATAGATTAAAGCCTCACTTTGCAAGTTTTGGAAGCTTGTGTTTGGTGTTGTTTGCAATTGAAGTTTATTTGTTTTTCAAATGAGAACTATATCTTTTTATTTTGTGTTTGAGGAAAAGATAAAGCTAGGAGAGGTAGCTCTTTAAGTTACTTTTATTTAGATGGTTATGTATAGCTATCTCTCAAGATTTTTATGGAGTCTCTTTAGATTGATATAGTACTTTGTATGGTGGATGATGTATTTGGGTTATTATTTATGATGCTTTGAAGTTCATGTTTGTTTAGAGTTGTGTTGATGTGAGTCAATATTAAAAGGGGCATACTTTTTTTGAAAGTTTTAATTAGGTACCTATACTTTAAAAAATAATTGTTGTAGGAAATTTTTAGTTGTTGAATGAGAAATATTTTATAATGATTCCTGAGATCTATGTAGATAAAGAGGTCATTATAAAGAGAAGTATGGGCTTCTCTTGGTTGGACTGGAATATTGTATTTTGTTTGTTAAATGAGAAATATTTTATAATGATTCTTGAGATCTATGTAGATAAAGGGGTCATTATAAAGAGAAGTATGGGCTTCTCTTGGTTGGACTAGAATATTGTATTTTATTTTTTAAATGAGAAATCTTTTATAATGATTCTTGAGATCTATGTAGATAAAGGGGTCATTATAAAGAGAAGTATGGGCTTCTCTTGGTTGGACTGGAATACTATTTTTTGTTTGTTGAACGAGAAATATTTTATAATGATTCCTGAGATCTATGTGGATTAAGGGATCATTATAAAGATAAGTATGGGCTTCTCTTGTTTGCTATGGTGATGTAACCTTGTTGGTTTGAAGAATGTTTGGTTTTATTTTATAATTGCTTATGTGCATGGTTGACTGCATAATAGCATAAGGCATGATTTAAGTTGCATTGCATCTAGAGTTGTTCTGATCCCTAAGTAAACTTCACCCTTGGTGGGTGGTTTTCCATTGAGAAGCTTGTGGACTTAGTTGATAGAAGATCTTGATTGGTGATTGGAAGTTCATCAAAATGTTATTGTTGTAAATAAGCAAAGGCTTGTTTTGCTTGAAAGACTTTGTAATCTTGACTCTTGTTTCCAAGGTTAACTGATGCTATTATTTGAAAAGAAGATCTACTTTAATCTCACTAATTTGGTGTTGCTTTAAAAATGGAGCTTTGGGTTTTATAATTGTTTAAGTTAAGCTTTTCAATGTTGATGTCAAAAATATTAATTTGGAGTTGAACTCCTGGGTAATATTTAGAGGTGGTTGTTATTTCAGGATGCATTATATTCTTTTTAGGTTATCTTGCTAATGCTATTTTGTTGTTGGAAAGATTTTGGGATATAAGTTTTGTTAAGAGCATAGCTTGGATTTATGGTTAAGAGGAAATTATTGTTACACTTTTCTCTTGAGATGATTAATGCAATATGTTTTGTTATGCTTTTCTCTTGAGATGATTAATGCAATATGTGTTTTATGCTTAATACTATGGTTTAGATTTTGGTGCTTACTTGTTATTCCTCTATCCTTGGGAGGGGTAGTTTTTCCTCTTGTAACCTTAGAAATCCAATCTTAGAAGGAGTTGTGAGAATGCAATAGCCAGGTAGCTGAGAGTTCTAGAAGGAGTTGCATGAATGCAATAGCTAGACCTTTAATGACTTTGGAAGAAGTTGTCTGTATACAATAGCCAAGGTACTTATGAATATAGTTCCATAATCAAATAGGATCAAGTCTGTGGGGAAAACCTATTTGCAAGACAACAGTGATGATGTCTTGATCACGTAGGATCAAGTCTATGGGAAAAACTTATTTGCAAGAAAATAGTGATGATGCCTTGATCACGTAGGATCAAGCAGTCATGTTAGTTGTCATTGAAGTGACAATAACCTTAGCCCACATAGCACCAAGGCTCTATGCCAAATAATTTATATAGGAGAAGCTAGAGTCAGGTTAAGGAATTGGTGTCCTCCCTTTTAGTTTTATGGGCCTATAAGGATAATCCCTACACTATGGTCACATGGTCCTATACCGAGAAGGATGTAGAAAAGGTGGAGGGACCACTAATGGTGTCCTAAACATGTAGGTTTGGTAAGGTGAACCCTAGAAGATACGAGAGTTGGCCTCTCTTGTCCACTGAGTGTCATCTACAGTGACTTGGAAAATCAAATGTGGTGAAGCTTTGTATGCTAAACTAAATTTTTAAGGATGATTTCCTTAAGAATTTGTATTTGTAAGTGCTCTACAAAAAAATGGATTGGTAGTTATGGGTTGTTACAATGCTAAAGTTTGTGTTAAATCAAGTATTCATTATAATAGTAGTATGGGATACTCTTTGTGCTTATAAAGAGCTTGGTTATATTTAATTATGCTTAAGAATCAAGTATTCATTATAAGAGTAGTATGGGATACTCTTTATGTTTATAAAGAACTTGGTTATATTTTATTATGCTTAAGTTTTGTGTTAAATTAAGTATTCTTTATAAGAGTAGTATGGGATACTCTTTGTGTTTATAAATATCATGGTTATATTTAATGATGCTTAAGTTTTGTGTTAAATTAAGCAATCATTATAAGAGTAGTATGGGATGCTCTTTATATTGGAAACTATTTATAATTTCTTAAAAGATTATGATAGTTTAGGAAATCTTAGTAAAGGACTCTTTTACTTAATTATTTTCAACATTATGGTTTGAATAAGAAAATATTATAATGATTCCTGATATTCATATGAATTAAGTAACTATTATATCAAGTGATGTGGGACCCTCTTGTATTGATATTTATTTATTAAATTTGATTTCTGAAGAGGAAACTTATGTTGTTATAATTTGGAACTGGTTGTAGTTAAAGAATCATGGATTTATGCACATTACTTTGAAAGATAAGCTAATAGAATGACCCTTGAGACTGTTGTGAGCTAAGGGATTATTATAAATTGAAGTATGAGGTTTTCTTCATGTAGCTCATTTACACTTATTCATGACTGTTTGCATAAAAAAAGGCATAGTTAAAGTTGCATGGAATATAAATTTGTCTTGATCATAAAGTATACTTCATCACAATATGGGTGGGATCCCTTATCTTGAAGAGGTTATTGATATGTGGATGGATCAAGGATTTGGAAGTGGATTCGTAGCTTTGAATGTTTAGATGTTTTGGAAATTTTTAGATGCATTGTAAAGATTGAGTTAAGCAAGTTGTTTTGCAAACTAGATCATTGTATAAACTAAATTATTATTTTTTAATGATATATTGGGTTTTTTACATTATGTGTTTTAAGAAATATTATTGGCTTATGATATTTAACATCTTTCAACTATGGATATGCATAGTTTAAGTTATCATGTTATGCATTGATGTTATTTGAAAGTATTTGAATTAAAAGTTATAGTCAAGTACTTGATTTATGCATAATTTGGTTTATGGTTAAGAGGAATCTTTGCTTGAGCATTTCTAATTGATAGAAATTATGTCTTGCTTTTATTATGCTTACTCTATGGGTTTTGTTATTTTGGCTATCTATCCTTTGGGTGGGTAGAATTTTCTCTAGTAAACAATAAGACACAATCCTGGATGGAGTTGCTTGAATGCAATACTCGACTATATATGAGTACTATAAGGAGTTGTGTGTATGAAATAGCTAGGAACTCATGAATAAAGAAGGATTTGTATGAATACAATAGATAGGGTACTTGTGAACCATTGCACCATGATCATGTAGGATTGGATGTGTCCCAAATAAATTGGGGGGTGATACATTCACAATTCAACAATGGTGATTCTTGGATCATGAAGGATCAGAGTTCATGCCAGTTATTGTCAAAGTGGCAATGACTTTAGTTAGCCCATGAAGGTGTGGTAACTAAGAACCAAGGATCTATTGTTGATTAACCTACCTAGATGGATTTATATTATGGTTTGAGAATAAGTGTCTCCCTTTAAGTGTTATGGACCTTAAAGAATAATCCCTATGTCATGGTTAAATGGTCCCTAGTTGATGATGGTATGGGAGGTGGGGGAATCACTTAATGAAATCCTTCTAAACATGTAGGTTTAGTAAGGTGAACCCTAGAAAATATAGGAGTTGGTCACTCCTATCCACTAAGTGTCATCTGTAGTGACTTAGAACTCAAATGTGGTGAAGCCTTGCATGCTGAAATAAATGAAAGGAAGGTTCCTTCCTTGTGAGCCTTTGTTGTAAGTGCTCTTTTCAAAAAAATTGGGTTGGTAGATTTGGGGTTGTTATTGGTAGTAGTATCTAGATCGTAGGGACTAGAAGCTTTTGTGGAGTGTGACTAGGTTGAGCCTTGACTTGATGTGCAACTTTGGGTAAGGCACCTTGCATGAAGGCAAGTGTGACCCTAAAATATTATCATGTGGGTGATAATAATTTATGTTAGTTCATGTGTAGAATGAAGCTAACAAAATGTAAGTACAATTGTGGGAGGATTATAACTTACCCCATTATTTTTATGGATAGATATGGCACATGTGTTGAGGCCCTCTCTAAAAGTGGATTTACTTATTTAGAAGGACACTGAAGTATGCTTTTCAAAAAGGCCTAGGTTTAAGAAAGACTCTGAAAAGGATAAAGGAAAAGTCTTAGCTATCCATAGAACTTTTGAAAATGAAGAGGGATCCAATAGGGATATTAATGAGGGCATGGCCACTGATGCACCCCTACTTCAATAACTACATAAGGAAATAAAGTAGTTGGAGTAATCAATAAGGTAAATTTACCACCAAACGGGACAACATAAGATGGTAGAGGAAATAATTACCAAAAAAGAAGGACAATGCAAGAAAACATTTCCCCAAGGTAGGGTGTTACATCTGCAGGGGTCCTCACTACACCAATAATTTCTCATGATGTTTTCAACTAGACAATAGGTTAGAAGAGTGGCAACATCAAAGTTATGCAACTACTGAGAATCCAAGCAAGCTAGCAACCCTATTGTTGCTAGATGGTAAGTTGTTTGATAAAGTTATTTTGTCTCTTCTTTATATGCATGGTGGAGCAACTATTAGTTTTACTTCCACTATCATTATTGGGGATATGCTAGAAATGCCTAGATTTTTGGCACAAGGGTGGAAGGTCAAGTATGGGTCTAGGCAAACCTACTCAATGGATCAATGCTTACCTATAGTAAAGATAACTCTACCTGAAGGGTCTACTATATGGAACTTGTATGTGGCACCCCTTCATACCTTTGACATTATCCTAGGAATGGATTGGTTGAAGGCTCATGGAGCCTTAATCAATTTTTAAGATAGGTGGATGGAATACAATGATAAGGATAAAAGGAGAGTAAGAGTTCAAAGTGGGTGAGGGTATTTTCAACCCCACTTACTTTTAGCTATGCAGTTAAATAAGGCTATCAAAAGAGGTAGCATGCTCTACATAGTGAAAATCAATGGTAAGACTAGAGAGAAAAGGGGATGAAGATATTTTTAGGAAACACCCAATTCTTCATGAGTTTTAGGATGTATTTCTTGAAGATATTTCTAGGTCTACCCCCTCGAAGGGAATTTGATTTTACTATTGAGTTAATGCCAGGAGCTAAACCTATTTCTAGGACACCTTATAGAATGACTCCAATTGAAATGCAGGAACTAAAGGTACAACTACAAGACCTATTGGATAAGGGTCTAATCAAACCAAGTGTGTCACCTTGGGGTGCTCCTATTTTATTTATGAAAAATAAGGATGGATCCTTGAGATTATGCATAGATTATAGAATGTTAAATAAGGTAATTGTGAAGAACAAGTATATGTTATGAAGAATAGATGATATATTTGATCAACTAAGAGGAGCTATTGTATTTTCAAAAATATATCTAATACCATAAGATAACCTTTAAGACCATATATGGGCACTATGAGTTAATAGTGCTATCATTTGGGCTGAGAAATGCATTAGCAACTTTTATGAATCTAATAAATAGTGTGTTCAAAAAATATCTAGATTGATTTGTTCTAGTATTCTTGGATGATATTTTGATTTACTCTCAGTCTAAAGAAGAACATGACCAACATCTCAAGTTGGTGTTGGAAGTACTGAGGGAGAATCAACTATATGGTAAACTATCCAAATGTAAGTTCTATACTTCACAAGTTTAATATTTAGGGTACATTATCTCAGTAGAAGGAATTGTTGTGGACCCAAAGAAGATTGAGGCCATACTAATTTGGCCTCCACCTACAAATGTGACTAAAGTTAGGAGTTTCATGGGACTCACAGGCTACTATAGACATTTTGTGAGAGCATACTCTAAAGTTACCTATGCAATCACCAATATTCAGAGAAAGGGGAAAGAGTTCAAATGGATGGATAAGTGTGAGGCCACATTTGAGGCTCTAAAAAATAAGTTGATAACAACATCGATTCTCAAGATCCTTGATCCACTTGGGAAGTTTACCATGTGCACTAATGCTTCTATAGAAGGTTTGGGAGGAGTATTATCTCAGGAAGAAGCCACAATGGCCTATGAGTCTAGAAAACTTAAGAAGCATGAGGTAAACTATACCACTCATGATCTAGAATTAGTAGCAGTTGTGCATGCCTTAAAGGCTTGGAGGCATTATTTGTTGGGTGGACCTTTTGAGCTAAGAATAAACCATCAAAGTCTAAAGTATATTTTTACCCAACCTATGTTGAATGTAATATAGAGAAGGTGGGTAGAATTCTTAGTGGAATATGACTTTGGTATTGAGTATATAAAAGGGAAAGAGAATAAGGTTGTAGATGCATTGAGTAGAATAAGGTATATAGCTACCTTAACCAGGAGCCATATTGACTTGATGGATAAGGTCAAGTAAATGCAACTATAGAAGCCATATTGTATGGAATTTTAGGATAAAATAGAAGGAATTCCTAAAGAGAGCAAGGGTTTCAACATAAAATATGGGCTTTTATGCTTCAAGGATCGGGTAGTCATACCCAAATCAGGTGATTTAAGGAGAATGATTATGCAAGAGGCACATAATTCTCCCTATTTTACCCATCCAAGAGGGTCAAAAATATGTGAAAATATGAAAAATATATTCTATTGGGCTAGGATGAAGCAAGACATCACTAAATTTATAGCAAGATGTTTAGAATTCCAGAAAGTGAAGGAAGAACATCATCACCTAGCGAGAAAATTGTACCCACATGAGATACCTACATAAAAATGGTAGGTAATCTCTATGGACTTTATTATGGGGCTACCTAAGAATAGGTTCCAACATGATGCTATCTTGGTAGTGGTTGATAAGTTGACCAAGGTTTCTCACTTCATACCGGGGAACATCAAGGATGATGCACCCATAGTGGCAAATAAGTTTTCCAAAGAAATTTTTAGACTACATGGGTTTCCTAAAGTAATCATATCTGACAAGGATTCTAGATTCACGTCAGAGTTTTGGTAGGCTCTTCATCATGTAGTGGGAACTAAGCTAAATATTAGTTTTGCATATCATCTTGAGATAGATGGTCATACCGAGAGGGTAAACTAGGTTTTAGAAGACATGTTGTGCATGTATTGCATGGATCAAAAGTCAAAATGGGAAGACTTCTTACATCTCGTGGAGTTTACCTATAATAATGGATACCATACATCATTGGGGATGTCCCCATTTGAAGCCTTGTATGGCAAGATATGTAGAACCCCTCTATCATGGGACAATCTAAAATATCAAGTAATGATTGGACCAAACACTATCCAAGAAATGGAGGAGTACCTTAGAGCAATTTAGCTTAGGCTCAAGGAAAAGGTTGATCACCAAAAGATCTATGCAGATCTAAAAATATCACTAAGATAATTCTTTGTAGGAGATAAAGTCTTCTTAAGGGTAAGACCCATGAAGAGTGCCATCAAGTCAACCAAGTTAGATCCTCACTATGTGGGGCCCTTTGAGATCATTGGGAAGATTAGCCCAATAGCCTATAGGCTTGCTTTGCCACCCAACCTATCAAAGATCCATGACACTTTTCACATATCCCTACTTAGGAAGTATGTTGCTGATCCTACTCACATGTGGAATATTTCTAACTTGTAGATGATAGATTTTGTAGCCATTGAGGTGCAGCTAGTTAAGATTCTAGGGTTTCGTTTCAAGATGTTAAGGAAACAAACCCTAGACCAATGTAAGGTCCAATGGGACTAGTACTCTAAAAATTATGCTACATGGAAAAATGTTGATATCATGAGGCAACAGTTTCCATATCTATTTGAATAGAATTTTGTATGCTTGCTTGCAGGAAACACAAGGGACTATGTTTAGCCCAAGGGGGGAGTATGTAACACCCCTCCCTAGCCAATCTTGTATGAACAATAAACTATGTATTGAGATAATTATTTAATGGCATTGTTTCTTTCATGAAGCTTATATAATAGAATATTTGGTTGGATATAGAATATGGTATTGTTGATGTATCTATGGGTGCAGGATCAGGTACCTCTCTCTCTTGCTTGGTGGGACCATATGGGGGATCCACCTACAATGAGAGATACTTTGGGAAATGATGATGATGACTTGTTCATTGGTAGCTCAAGGTAACAAGGATGAATACCCTTCATGTAGATGCATTTGCATATTGTTTGTTTGTGTTCACACCATTGGGCCAAGATATTGCTTGTGTAATGAGTCTCCTTAATTAGGTTGGTGATAGCACTAGACTATCTTAAATATGGACCACCTATTAAGGATAAAACAATGGTGTGAAAGCTTATGGGTTGCATTGCATTCTGCTTGTGCATGGTGAAGCATACTTGGTTTGAATCTATGCTTGAGTTGTTGAGTATTGATAGATGAAATTAATACTTTGGTAAATATTTATAAAAGCATTAGTTTATAATTAAAATTAATGTTTTGATTTATTAAGTGACTTTAATACTTTAGCCTTATGAAAGTATTAATTAAATTATTATTTAAACATTTTAAAATCATATAGTTAATATGAGTTTGGTTTTGCTTTAATATGTGGTGATCACCTTACTTCAGTTTCAAAAGAATTAAGGCTTTCCAATATTGGGTTGTGTGCTCTCCTTTAGTGGCAAGGTGGTGGCACGTAGGAAGGTAACACCTTCTTGGGCATTTTCCTTTTGAGCATCTCCCTATAGATCATGGCCATGCTCATATCCTTTAAGAGGATGGTGAGGGGATGGCAGTGAGGAGGTTGGTGGAGAAAAAGAGCAAAGCAAAGCGGAAGGATGGAGGAAGCATCAAGCTAAGCATCGATGTACAAAAGCAGTGGGGAGTAAGTGGAAAGCTAGGTGCTCCTTGGTTGCTTTATTTATTATGAGTATATTGTTTTAGTTTGCTTTGATCTCTACTTGTGTTTATTAGGTTGTTCAAGATCACCTTGTTGTTCTCTATGCTTACCTTCTTGTGCATTCATAGCTTTCACTCTTGGGTTGCTAGTGTAGTTCTTTCTCTCCTCATTTTTCTTCTTGGTTTGAACGCTAGCCCTTCCTTATTATTTTGCACTCTTGTCTTGTTCTTTGTTGAGTGATCTGTGTCACCCTCAACTAGAGCGCTCGATTGGTTGAATCAGTCTTGGCTACATGTTGCTTCAATGTCTCTTTAGGTCTGTTGTTGGAGATTTCACATTAGATGGTCTACCTATTGAAGCTTACACCATACCTAGAGCTTTTGTGCTTGTGGTCTGATGTCGTTTGTTGTGTCTAAGCATTATTCATGGTTGGCTTAATATATTTTTCTTTGTTGTTTCCCCTAAGTTTTGCTTGATACTTTGTTGTCATCCTAATATTTAGTTTCTTGAGGGTTACTCCTTTAGGTTTAGTTTCTCTTTTGTAAGCCTGTGATGTTCATTGTTGGATGGCTTACATTTTACTTGATGTTTTGATTGTTGGATTGGATGCATCTATTGTGTGTTTTTGTGTGGATGATGTTAGGGTTGTATTCTTTTGTAACCTTCTTTATTGTGCTTTCTAAGACTCTTTGTGTTTATAAAGATATTGGTTATATTTTATGGATGCTTAAGTTTTGTGTTAAATTAAGTATTCATTATAAGAGTAGTATGGGATACTCTTTGTGTTTATAAATAACTTGGTTATATTTAATGATGCTTAAGTTTTGTGTTAAATTAAGTATTCATTATAAGAGTAGTATGGGATACTATTTTTTTTATAAAGAAATTGGTTATATTTATTGGATGCTTAAGTCTTGTGTTAAATTAAGTATTCATTATAAGAGTAGTATGGGATACTCTTTGTGTTTATAGAATATATTGGTTATATTTAATGATGCTTAAGTTTTGTGTTAAATTAAGCAATCATTATAAGAGTAGTATGGGATGCTCTTTATATTGGAAACTATCTATGATTTCTTAAAAGCTTATGATAGTTTAGGGAATCTTAGTAAAGGAATTTATGTAACTCTTTTGCTTAAATGGTTTCCACATTATGGTTTGAATAAGGAAATGTTATAATGATTCCTGATATTCATATGGATTAAGGAATTATTATATAGAGGGACATGGGACCCTCTTGTATTGATATTGATTGATTAAAGTTGGATTCTAAAGAGGAAACTTATTTTGTTATGATTTGAGACTGATGGTAGTTAAAGAATCATGGATTTATGCACTTTACTTTGAAAGAGAAGTTAATATAATGACCCCTGAGACTCTTGTGAGTTAAGGGATTATTATAAAGTGAAGTATGAGATTTTCTTCTTGTAGCTTGTTTATGTTTATGCATGATTGTTTGCATAATAGAAAGGCATAGTTAAATTTGCATGGCATATAGAGTTATCCTGATCCCAAAGTATACTTCATCATAATATGGGTTGGATCCCTCATCTCGAAGAGGTTGTTGATATGTGGATGGCTCAAGGATTTGGAAGTGGCTTCATAGCTTTGAATGTTTAGATGTTTGGAAATTTTTAGAGGCATTGTAAAGATTGAGTTGTTCAAGTTGTTTTGTAAACTTGATCATTGTATAAACTAAAATATTATGTTGTTTAATGACATCTTGGGTTTTGTGCATTATGTGTTTTAAGCAATCTTATTGGCTAATGAGTATTGACATATTTTAACTATGGATATGTGTAGTTAAGTTATCATGTTATGCATTGATGTTATTTGAAAGTATTTGAATTAAAAGTTATAGTCAAGTACTTGATTTATGCATAATTTGGTTTATGGTTAAGAGGAATATTTGCTTGAGAATTTCTAATTGATAGAAATTATGTCTTGCTTTTATTATGCTTAATCTATGGGTTTTGCTACTTTGGTTATCTATCCTTGGGGTGGGTAGAATTTCCTCTTGTAAACCATAAGATCCAATCCTAGGAGGAGTTGCATGAATGCAATACTTAGGTAGATATGAGTCCTAGAAGGAGTTGTATGTATGCAATAGCTAGGAACTCATGAACCTAGAAGGAGTTGTATGAATACAATAGCTAGGGTACTTGTGAACCATTGCACCATGATCATGTAGGATTGGGTGTGTCCCAACTAAATTGGGGGGAGATACATTCACAAGTTAGTAGTGGTGATTCCTGGATCATGAAGGATCAAGAGTTCATGTCAGTTGTCGTCAAAGTGGCAATGACCTTAGTTAGCCCATAGAGGTGTGGTAACTAAGAATCAAGGATCTACGCTTGATTAACCTACCTAGATGGATTTAGAGTATGGTTCAGGAATAAGCATCCCCCTTTAAGTGTTATGGGTCTTAAAGGATAATCCCTATGCCATGGTTAAATGGTCCCTAGCCGATGATGGTATGGGAAAGGTGGGGAAACCACTTAATGACATCCTTCTAAATGTGCAGGTTTAGTAAGGTGAACCCCAAAAAATATGGGAGTTGGTCACTCCTATCCACTGAGTATCATCTGTAGTGACTTAGAACTCAAATGTGGTGAAGCCTTGCATGCTGAAATAAATGAAGGGAAGGTTCCTTCCTTGTGAGTCTTTGTTGTAAGTGCTCTTTTCAAAAAAAATGGGTTGGTAGATTTGGGGTTGTTACAAGTTACCACCATGGTGCACCTATGATCATGTCATCTAGCTTGTCCCTATAAGCTTACCACCCAACATTCCTCCCTATAGGTAACCATATGTACAAAAGACTAAGATTGAAAAGATGGTGTAGGAGTTGTTAGCAGCAAGGATCATTCGACCAAGTGTTATCCCATATTCCTCCCTAGTACTCCTAGTTTGTAAGAAATTCGAGTCTTGGAAAGTATGCATGGATTTTTGAGAGCTCAAAAAAGTTATTGTCAAGGACAAATTTCGCATTTTCATCATTAACGAGTTAATAAATGAACTCCATGGTGCTCGTTTCTTCTTAAAACTAGATCTGCATTAGGATATCATCAAATTAGATTGAGAGAAGAAGATATTCTAAAGACAACATTTTGAACTCATGATGGCCATTATGAATTTCTTGTCATACCTTTCGGTCTTATGAATATGCCTTCCACATTTTAGAGTCTCATGAACTCAATATTTCAACCATTCTTGCAAAAATTTATTTTGGTCTTTTTTATGATATTCTAACTTACAGTCACACATGGGTGGAACATTTGCAACATGTGGACCAGACTCTGCATTTGCTAACAGATAACCAATTATACATGAAATGGTCCAAATATTCTTTTAGAATGTAGAAAGTAGAATATCTAGGTCACATAGTTTCAAGGGAAGGGTTCAATATGGATCAAAAAAATTACTACCATACAAGAATAGCCCAAGCCACACACTTTTAAAATCCTTTGAGGTTTCTTAGGCCTCACCAGCTATTATCAAAAAATTTCTATAATTATGGAAATATTTCCTCTCCCTTGATAACTATGTTACATAAAAACTCATTTCTATGGTCATAACCAACTAACCATGCTTTCTTGTGACTCAAACAAGTTATTCTCTCTACTCTCATGTTGACAATACCCAATTTCTCCAAGCCTTTTATGGTTGAAAGTGAAGCATCAGGAAGTGGAATTGGTGTAGTTCTTATGCAAGGATGACCATTGACTTTTACTAGTAAAGCATTAATAGAAAAAAACCTTGGAAAATTGACCTATGAGAAGGTGATGATGGCAATCTTACATGTTGTCAACTAGTAGAGGCCTTATTTTATTAGGTAGTATTTTCCCATCAAAATGGATCACCACAGTCTTAAATATTTTCATGATTAGTGTATCTCTATGTTATAACAACAAAAATGGGTCACCAAACTACTTGAGTATGACTATAAAATAAATTATAATAAGGGAAAGAAAAATATAATTGTTGATGCACTATCTCGCTAGCATGAGGACTAAGGTATTGTTGGGATATCAATTGACATCAAGAAGAGCTCAAAAGTGTGACTATTATCTTCAGCATTTTGATTAGGTGTGCACCCGCTAATCACAGTCCAAACCTCAACATTGGATGGATTAAATATTGCTCTAATCCAACCTCTAAGGTAGGTTGGTATACCTTGTCAACTGATAAGGTGTTGACTCATTTAAGCTCAGTTAAATGTTTAAAATATAGGGATAGAAATGGGTTTAGGGTTAGAAAAGGTGATGATTAAACAGTGGTCGGATAAAGCTAATAGCATAGGCATCTACAGGAAAATCCTTGATAATCAATTTCTAGTGTCCCACACTTGCGATTAACAGCACTCAAAATAGGTAATCTTCATCAATTAGAGAAATAGAGACATACTTCAAGAAATCATTTCAAACATCTAAGATACTAATAATCCAAATAGAAGAATTAGATCAGTACCTAGACTAATAGAAAAGAACCTCTTGCAAGTATAGATTCAATCATGAAAGATTTCAAAGTGCTCTAAGCTAGCAATCCAATATCAACATAATAGACTAACCATAGCAGTAGTAGCAAAAATGCATTCACAACTTGAATCTCTCAAAAGATTATAGAAGACACCAGTCTGAGGCAAACATCCAAGTAATGTTCCTTCTATTGATTTGCATAAAGTATTTACATAGTAGGGCAAGCAAACACTCTAGATCTGACCCTAAAAAATGAGGGTTCGACCTCTATTTATAGTTTTACATTTTTGAAATATTAAATTAAAATGGAACATTACAAGGAAATTGAAATGACAGATCATCCAGGTGTTGAGGTGGCAGCCTCTTATTTGTCTTGGATGAAAGAAAAATCGGCATGATCTCATGCTTCTCTAAATATTGGCCTTTGCAACTTGCTAGACTTTCGATGTTTAGCTCCAGGTTGCACCAAAATATCATCCATACCATTCATTGCATTTGTAGATGCTATCCAGCCATAGATCTACAACTACCTTTATTTCTTGGTTCTTGATCTCTTCGATGCTTCACCTTCTGGTTCACTTTGATCGACCAATTCATGTTACAAAATTCTTGCTTTTATGTGCCTTGGAGAGCATTAAAACAAACAGACCATTGATCCACTCATGGATGACTGAGATCAATGCTTTAACATTATCGTTAGCTCCATGACATAGAATATTTTAGCCATGTCATAGCCCATGCCTTGAAATTCCAATGTGCCAGTTTAATCGATGCTAACCATGAGGTAGGACATTGTCCTGAGTCGCACGATACAAAATTTTTTCTGATCCACGTGGGGTAGAACCTTGCGCTGGCATGTGCCTTGAAATGCTTGTTTCTAAACTTTAACTCCTTTGACCATGGGCTAGAGCATTATTCTAAGTTGCGCGGTATAGAACCTATTATTATTAGCATGGGATAGAGCGGTGTTGTAATCCATGATTCGAAGAGTAGCGATATCATATTTGACCGATGTTGACCATGGGCTAGAACAATATTCTATGCCATGCGGGGTAGAATATTATTATGAACCACCGTACTTCATATGTACTATGGCCTGTGATCTTAAAATTGCTAAGTATGAACTTTGACTACTTTGACCATGGGGTAGAACATCATGCACTACACCGCTATCATGGGGTAGAACCAGCTCCTTCATGACTTAGAAAATTTTATAAAAGTTTTCTAAGGATGTGGCCATTTTGGGCCTACATTTTGGCACCTCCTGGGGGTTTTTCTCGCAAAGCTTGAGAACTCAGAGTCTTATCCATTGGGCATCAGGAGTCAAAAAATGATGAAAAGGAATAATAGTAGAGTAGCTAGATGAATGGAGGAAAATTCTCAAAAGAAGATATGTATGGAGTGAGGAAGAGAGTGTATGCAGTGGGAAGGTAGAGGAGATGGAGGAAAAGGGATAGACTTCAATATTCGGTGAGCTATGTTTCATAGAATGGCTTCTATGTGGCCATCACTCTCTAGAATATTTGTGAAGATACTCAGAGAATCATGGTTCACATGGAAATCATGCAGGAAACAATAAACTCTGTAACTCCTTTCATGAGCACAGTCTCAGTCTGGCTATATAAAACTATGTTTCCTTTTATAACCTCAACCAGACCAGACCTTTCCTTGCAAAAATATCTTCATGACCTTTTCGTGTTCCTTGTCACAACTTCATGCTTTATGACTATCCTTTGACAATGTTAGAGTCAAAACAATTTACAAAAAATACAAACATGAATACAAAAATGCTTAAGTCCACTTCTACCACAAGATTGTTTACTTTTATTCATTCTCTTGTTGATCTTGCACTTTGAGTTGTTCATCCTGTACCTCTTGGGTATCTTCAATAACCTTATCTGATTGACCCTTCTCCTCTTGGTGAGTTTCCTCCTCATTTATTTCTTGTTTCTCTTCTTCATTATCATCTTCTTGGTCCTCTTCAGCCTCTTCTTCTTCCTGTGAAGTCTCTTGTTTATCTTCAGGCTCTAGATCTACTCCAAACAACTGGATCATCTATTTCAGGGTCTGCAGTGCTTGGCTCCAAGCTGACTCAGTAGGATTGGTTGTTTCTTTGAGTCGCTTATGCACATACTCCAATTTAGAGGTTTCTTCATAAGACATAGAATTACCTCTGTTCACCAAGTCCTCCATTAGATCTTTGAGCCTAGTCAAGTTTTTGATCATCTGAGAGACCTGCTCTTGATCAATCGGATCTTCCCAAGCATCTATCTTAGACTCATCCTAGATTATTGAGGCTACATTATTTTGGATGTCTTCTTCTATTAACAAGGTCTTTTTTTCAACCCAAAGTCCTCCAAAACCATACTACATCATCTCTTGATGAATATCTACAATTTCTTGCAGTTTGCCCTCAATATTATCTGATAGTAACCAGCCCTTCTGGAGCAACTTATTCTTATCAATCACAATTCTAGTGGCCAATCTAGAAGTGTTCCATGCCTTATTTGGAATAGGCTTGGCAGCTTCACTGAATCTGCTCTCAGATAGTTTATATATTTGCTTCTCTGGTATCACCATAGGTTGTAGCTCCTTAGTGAAGTTATCCAAATCTTCCTTGGTGGCTTGTAGTAAATGGTTGGCATCATCCATGTAGTCAATTACAGGTTGGATTTCTGAACATTTCTCAAGGATTTCAGACCATATCTACTTCCTAACATTTTTTACTCCTTTTGAAAAGCCTACAGCTCTGGCCTTTTCAATCTAAAGTTGATGCCTCAAATCTTGTATTTCCTTGGCTTGGGCTTCATTATTTTTCTTTTGCTCCTCAAACTGGTCCTTGAATTTTATGGCCTCCTGATATTTATTCTGCCAACTTTTGACCTCATTTCTTATAGCCTTTTCCACCTTCTTCTGATTGTTGATTGTCTTCTCCAACTTCTCAATCTTTTCCTCCAATTTTCCACATTGCTCCTTATAAATGTCAGTCTTGACATAGAAAGTTTCAAGATGAGCCTTTGCTATAACCAATTCATCCTCCATTGGTAATTGATCAATATCCTCTATATGCTCCTCTAGTTGATAATCTTCTATAGTCATGTCCTCTTCTGGTTTGCTTACAAGAGGAGTGATGGACCTAGTTGTCCTTTGCCTTGTCACTGGATCAACGATCATGGTTTTTCTCCATCTAGCCATCTACTTTGAAGGCTTAGACAATTTCTCAGCCCAAAAATCTTGAATTTTTTTGTGAAACCTCCTTTCCTTTCTGCAAAGAGGCTATTGTGGGATAATTTTTAGAGGTAGGAGTAGCCATAAGGGAAGGGAAGAAAGACTCAGATGTTGATGAAAGGGGAGTGGTTGTGAGGATAGTGGAGTCTGTGCTTATTGTAAAAGTTGCAGCTGGGAAGGACATGGTGGTAGATGTTAGAATCATGGAATGAGCTGGGGGAGATGAAAGAGATTTCCCTTCTGATGTTACTAATGGCAACGAATTTGGGAGTGGAGATGAATGAATGGGTGATGATGTCACTAGAACTTTTGTTGAAGGTGGAGGAGATGGATTAGTTTGAGACTCTGTGATGACTAGTGAAGTGGGTGGTGAACTATGAGGGGGAGAAGGTACCTTCTATTCCAATTTCTCTTGAGAATGGGAAGGGGATCCTTTTGGGGAAGGAGAAGGAGAGGAAGGGATAGAAATCATACCTTCGCCTACCAAAGTAGTCTGTTGGAAAATATCATCTGTACTTTGATGTTGTGTCTGTTGCACTTGTTGCTCTACAACTGATACAGGGGTTTGTTCAATAGTTTGCTTTTGATCCATTCTTTGTTTCTTGCAGACTTCCTTCTGAGCCTCTCCTACTTCCTTAGCCTTTCTCTTAAAAACAATAGGAACTGTAGGCTTATCTTTCTTTGTATTCTCCTCATGTTGTGCTTCTTGTGATGCAACTTCAGAAACAGGGGATGACTTTACTGCAGCTGCAGTGGTGAATTTTATAGGGGTGAATACAAAATTGTCATCCTTTTCCTTTTCCTCTATGTCTGTTAGAGGAGGTTCTCCACCCAAGGCTAGATATTTCGACCTTTTCATTGCTTGAATATTTTTTGTATTTCCTGCTTCGTCCTTATCCAAGCCACCACCAGAGTAATGCATTTTGCTCATAATTTGAGCACCCACAAAATATTTCTATAATTGCTCTTGTGAAGGCTCAAATACCTTTTGGGCTTCCTCAGTTGTTGATGGAGCATCTATCACTACTTCTTGCACCTCTTCTTGTGAAGGTGGAGAAGGGGAATCTGATGATACTTGATTTTTCCTCTTTCCCTATACTCCTATTTTCTTGTAACTCAGCACCAAATTCTTAGTATTTTTAGCCTTCCAGGTTTTGATATGCTTCTCATATAGCTCAAAAAAATTAGTGTCTGCTTGATGGCCGAATCTAGCTTTTTTGCACCTATTTCAACTCTCATCTACCACCATTCCATAATTTTACCATTATCCCATTTATGTTTATTCTCCATTTCTTTAATCTTGGATTCTTTCAATTGGTGGCTTTTGTTCTTCTCAAGATCATAATCAACTAACTGCTCATAAAAATATCTCCATGGGGGAAGTTGTTCCATTTTACTGACATTCCATTCTAGTGGAGCATTTTCCTTGTTATTTCTACCCTTTTCAAAATGAGGCCTCGAAGTTTTCTCAAATTTGAGGGCCCTTTCTGCATTTAAGGAAATATTCCTTTGCAAGAACTTGTCATCAAGGTCATATCTCCATCTTTGTGGAATGTATAGAAGACCGAGTCTCTCCAAATATTGAGTAATTTGTTCATATTGACCCCTTTTGGTTATGGTTATATCATCTACATTGCGAGCATAAATCATAGTCCCCTTCCTTCCCTTACTAGTGTTGAAGTTGACGTTGATAAAGTTAGCTTACCTTAAATATTCTAGAGCCAATAACCTATTAGTAACAAAATGAGGTAGGAGAAAGGGTTTACCAGTGAAGTCGTAGAGTCTGATGATAGTTCCTTCTATAAGGATATACCAGTCTCCCTCTTCGACATTCTCTACTCGCAACAACTCCTTAGCAAGAGATGGAAGCCTAGGGCATTGTCCATACATGACTTTCAGAGTTGGCCCTAAAAATTCCATGTTGAATATGTAGTATGACTCTGTATTCCTCAAATGACTAGTCCAATGATAAACTGGAATAGGGTCTCCATTATCATTCTTATCCATAGTTGGAATCTAGGGCATCATGTGTCTTATGGTGCTATAGAACATCCATATCATATTTGAGCAATGCCGAAAGAAGGGTTCTCTAAATCTCTTTTCATACTAACCAATTGTTCATGCATTCTTTTAGAGAGATAGGTTGGCCAATCAAAATAAATTAGCTTGATGCCCTCTTCTTCTACCTTAGCTTTATACATTTTCTCATTGGATATGCAATAAACAGTGGCTATTTTCCAATCCCTTACATATCGATCAGAATCTAGACCCTCTAGGTAGGCCAACATAGTGAAAAGCTCTGGGTAAGCAAATTATTCAATAGTAATTGGGGTTTTTGGCAAAGTACTCCTAGACTTGATAGTTTTAAATTGGTTGTAAACCCACTTCCTAAAAGGCTCTCCTTCATGAGCACATCCTTGCAATGAGTAATACTTGGCTTGCTCTGATATGTCAAAGGGTTTAGGTCTTACAGGAGGGTCTACACCTATGGCAAACAAATCTAGGTAGGCTTTAGCGGTTATGTTGAACAAGGTTTTTCCCTTAGCCATATTTACTACTTTTGCCCTAGGATCATAAAACTTTACAATGGTAGCTATTAACTCAGGGTAGGGATGCATAGAATCATAGATATAAAATGATAAAAAGGAGTGGATAGCACAACTACCTTGAACTATCATGGGCTCACCCCTTTGGAACTTGTCATCGATGTCTCATCTGAGCTTAGTCCTTCTTATCCATGTCATCTTAGTGTCTACCACTACTTTCGCTTTATCTATATAATATTCTAGTTCAACAGTCACCTGGTGAACAGCTTCCTAAGCTACTTTTGGTGCCATTTCAAGAAAAATCACTGGAAATTTGATCTTCTTTGCTACTTGATAGCTTTATCTCACTACTTATTTAGCTCTCTTTGGTAATTCGACACTGCTTGCAAAATGAATGATAATTGAAATTTTAGTTTAAATACCCCTGCATGCATACCTTCCACCATTAATGTGATCGATGGACAACTACCCATTGCACACTTCTCAATTCAAAATATGGGTGGCTTGGCAATGAAAAACATCATGCTATTTGTTGATTGGTCATAGTGTAGTCACATGTTATAGCCCATGACTAACTTTGTCTTATCCTCTTCTAATAGTGTGGTGTGGAGCAGGGTTTGGGAGAGCACATTTTAATCTTTGGCCATCTTGCCTCTTATTTCAATAGCATGTTGTGAACCGCTAAACTACCTTTCTTTTTTTGTACAAAAAAATTTAGAAAAGAAAACAAAATTATAGTACAAATATATACATATTTTACATGAAATGAACTCTTACTCAAAGTAGAGTTTCAGATGGAATCCATTAACCAGAATTGGTTGAATGTTTCCATCTAGATCTTGGAGCTGAAAATAATTGCTCTCTTTAACTTCAACCACTTTGAAAGGACCATCCCAGAAAGAGTCAAATTTTTGGTGGTGGCCTGGTTTGGCTCTCTCTACATTCCACCTTAGAATGGAGTCACCCACTCTGAACTTCCTAAATTTAGCTTTAATTTTGAACCAACATTTAGTGTCAACTGAGTGCTTATAGAAATCTGCATATGCTTGAGTCCTTTTTTCTTCTATTTGAAGTAGATGGGTCAATCTAGTTTTAGTTGGAATTTTATCAGACTCTTCTTCTATATTCACCAAATTTAGAGCTGGTATCTCCAGGTGAATAGGTAGGACTACTTCTTTACCATACACCAATGCATAAGGAGTAGTCTTGATAGATTTCTTGATGGTAATCATGTCTGCCCATAGAGCTTGTTCTAAAAGTAGATGCCAACTCCTTTTGTTATCCTCTAGTGATATCTTCAGAATTCTAAGCAGATTTTTGTTAGTTGACTTAGCTAATCCATTCCCCTGAGGGTAGTAGTTAGAGGAGTTTTTTAAATTTATACCATATTTACTGGTAAACTCAATATATTTAGCTCCTATAAAATTTGGACCATTGTCACTTACTATAGCTTCAGGGATACCAAACCTTGTGATCAAGCTTTCCATGAATTTGATTACCACTTCCTGATATGATTTCTTCATGGGAATGGCTTCAACCCATCTGGTAAGATAATATATGGTAGTCAGGATATACTTATGTCCTACTGAGGAATTGGGATTTATTATTCCAATGAAGTCCAGTCCCCACTATTGAAAAGGCTCTTCTACTTGAATGGGTTTGAGGGGGAATGATGCATTTCTATTCCTTCCCACATACCTCTAGCATTCATCACATGCTCTTGTTATCTTGAAGGTGTCAGCAAAAATAGTAGGCCAATAATAGCCTACCCTGATGATTTTCATAGTTGTGACCCTTCCTAAAAAATGTCCTCCAGATAACCCTTCATGGAACTCTTTAATGACTTTTTGCTTTTGATCATATTTCAAGCATCTTAGGAGGACTCCATCAAGATTTCTTCTATATAATCCCTCTAGCAATAGGACATACTTCAAGTCTTGAAGCCTATATCTCCTCCTTTGTGATGGGTTAAGACCTTGAGGGCAAATTCCTATTTGAAAATATTTGGTCATCTGATCAACCCAATCTAAACCTTCTGATGGAAACTCTTCAATTTGATCTACTATTGGTGGTTGACAAGCTGACATTTGTTCTGCAACTACCTTTTTTGTTAACCCTTGACACAATGCTCTACCTCTGACTAGCTTAGTGGGATGGATTTCCACATCATACTCCTAGATTTTAGTAATCCAACCAGCTCTTTTGTCTCCCAGTTCTCCTTGTAAAATAAAACTCCTTACATCTGGGTGGACCACATACACAAGGGTTTTACTTTGAGCCAAGTATTGTCTAAACTTCTTCAATGACTTCATCACTACAAACACTTGTCTCTCAATAAAGTTGTATTTGATCTGGTACTCATGGAGGGTTTGACTCTAGAAAAATATGGGGTGTTCTTCTCCATCATCATTCTTCTGGGTAAGCACAGATGCATAGCTCTCCTCAACTCCATAAGCATACAAAATGAAATTCTTACTGAAATCAAGATTTACCAGAATTGGGGTAGTGGCAATAGCTTGTTTGATGGTTTCAAAGGCCTATTTCCTTGCTTTTGTCCACTTGAAATCTGCATTTTTCTTTAGCAACTCTGAAATAGGTTTTACTATTTGAGAAAAGTCTAAGATGAACTTCCTCACAAAGTTGATCTACCCAAAGAAATATTGCAAGGCCTTCTTATTCATAGGCAAGGGGAGAGCAAGAATTGACTTCACCCTATATGGGTCTATAGACATTCCTTCCTTAGAAACCACATGCCCTAGTAGCTTCCCTTCATGAACTACAAAAAATGACTTCTTTGGGTTGAGAGAGATACCAAATTCTCTACATTTCTCAAATACTTTCTCCAAGTGTTCTATATGAGCTTATTTCTTATGAGAGAACATAGTCATATCATCTAAGTAGATGAGAATAACCTTATTGATCAGCTCTCCAAAAGCATAATCCATAGCTCTCTAGAAAGTGGCCCTTGCATTGGATAGACCGAAGGGTATCCTTTGGTAAGAAAAAGTTCCCCATTTGGTGGTAAATGTTATCTTGAATTGATCTTCATATTTTACCCAGATCTAGTTGTATCCAGAGAAACCATCTAACAATGAGAACCTTTCTGCTCCTACAATAATCTATAGAATCTGGTCAATCTAAGGGAGAGGGTAGTGGTCCTTTAATGATGCCTAGTTGAGATTCCTAAAATCTACACATAGATGGATGTCTCCATTATTTTTTCTGATAGGGACCAAGTTAGCCACCCATGTGGAGTGCTTAATTGGGTATATAATCTTAGCCTTCAACAATTTGAGTAGCTCCTCTCTCATTATGGATTCAATCCTAGGATTTACAAGTCTTTGTTTCTATTTGAAAGGCTTTGCATCAGGCTCTAGCTCAATAGTATGTTGGATCACCTTTTTATCATATACCTTTAGATCTTCATATGACCAAGCCACAATGTCTTGGTATTTAAAGCACAGGGCTTTGATCTCCTCTACCTCTTCTAGAGAACAGCGGATACCAACTTTGAGCTTCTTTTCTTTCTCAATCTCAATCTCTTTATAGATTTTTTCATTGATCTCCATGGCTCTAGATTTTCTCCCATCTTCATTATCAAAGAGGCTTTCTAGGGTGACCAAACCCCTAGGGATATGATTATTCTTCAATTGGATGATATCTTGTTGATCTATCTCATTAGGAAGTTCCTCTTGAATAGTGGATAAGCAAGCTTCTCTTACCAAAAAATCAATGATCTGATCATCACTTTCAAAAACCTGCCAAAAAATCTATCTATCTGGTATTGTAGGCCTGAAAACTAGTTTGATCTTCCTATCTTTAGATGATCCCATATCTGAAGAAGGGCTAAAATTGGAACCTTTAACCACCAAGGAGTCAGCCAATATGTTCTATTTTTTGGGGATAAAATGAATGTTTAGGGCATCAAAGGATTCCATCAAATCCCATACCCTATTTTTGTATGCTCTCAGGTAATGGTGCTTACTATTGCATCTCTCTCTTACCTGATTGACTATCAACTCAGAGTCACCATATATATTTAGTATTTTGATACCCATGCTCTCATCTTGCATTAGACCTAAGCATAAAGCTTCATATTCTATAGCATTGTTAGTACAAGACCATGTCAATCTGTATGCAAAAATTTTTACACCCTCTGAGGGAGACTGCAAAACTACATCAACACCGACTCCATTTTTGCATCTAGCACCATCAAAATGCATAGTCCAAGTCTCTGTCTCTCTCAAGGATTGATTGGATATAGCAAGGATCTTTTTCTCTACTTCTAAAGAAATGTTGTATGTGCCCATTCCTATCCCAAACTGATTGTAATCTTCTCTGAATGGTAATTCATCCTCAACCTCTAACTCTTCAAAACTTTCTACTAGTTCAAACTCATCTAGGGGTGTGAGGTTGCACATATCTTCTTCAATATTCTCAATGTGATAGGACATAGGCTTTTCAAGTGTTATCCTTATCCTCTTTCCCTTGAAAGGGATTATCATGCTAGAGTAATCCAAGTACATGTAACCTCCTAACTTGGTAGTGAACTCTCTGGAAAGGCATAGGCCAAAATAAGGCTCTAGATCTACTACCATAATTTCTTGCACAATTGTAACCTCTGGGGCTCTATGCAGTCTCATTAGTACATATTTTATTACTCCAACTATCTTAACTGGTGTCCCATCCAACTACAAAACTCTGGGACAAGATCTAGTATATTCCATACCCATCTCTTCACAGACTACTTTGGGCATGACTGTGGTAGAGGCCCCTGAATCAATCATACAGTTGTGGACTATCCAACCCTCCATCCTCAAGGATATGTAAAAGGGAGGGGGTTTGTTCTTCATAGTAGTAGGAGATATTTTCTCCTTACCATAGGGCATGCTAAGTATGGTGGTAGTCTACTTTTCTTGGGAATTTTTACTCAAAGAAGCCTTAAGCAGATCTATTTGACCAGGGATGAAGAGAGTATCATAGAGACTAGCCTTAGAGGGGATTCTTTTCATCTCTTCCACAATGTTATATTCTAATTTTTCTGAAAGGGGTCTCTCATACTTCTTTTTTGGTTCACCATATTTCCTCTTGTACTATTGTGTAGCTTCAACCCTTTGTCTTTTAGTTATGGAAGGAAATCTCAGCTTTTCTTGTGCTTCACTTTTGGATCTCATCCTTTCTTTGTCATTCTCTTTGTCATATCTCTTGGGGAAATTGACTTCTCTCTCTTGGCTCTTAGGGAGTATGTCCCTCTTTTTAGCTACTTGGGGAATAGGAAATTGATCATTACTTTGCAGGGGAGGGTCTTTCTTCTTTTGAGAAGGGACCTAAAACTGACCCATCTTTTGTGGATCTACTTGCAATATCTTTTTACCTGATCTTGTCATGATAGAAATAGGTTCTTCTTCATCAAGATCTTGCCCAACCATGATCTGATCTGGTTGCCATAGCATATTAACTCTACCTTTTTGGTTCCTCTCTACATTTTCCATGGCCTATTGCACATGATGTTGGTACATAATGCATGACTCTGAATCATGAGGATCATTACATACAAGGCACCATACATTCACAAGACTAGTTTCAGAAGAATATTCTTGATCTTCTTGATTTACATTAACTTTGATCCTTGCACTATTGCTGGTACCAGGATTTTGATCTCTATTGACATAGGGGAATCTCCTTTGTTGAGACCTCTCTATCTCTCTTTTCTCCATTGAATTCATCTTGTTATTGAGTGTTTTCAAAGTACTCTAAATATCAAGCAACACAGTAGATTCCTGAGGTGTTTGAGATGGAAGTGGTGGAAAAGGAACTGAAGTAGATGGTATTTTAGGGGGTGTAATTAGAGCCATATGAGGAAGTGGGGATGACAAAGGAGGGGGGTCCATGTAAGAATATGTAGTTATCTGAATTTGGGTATGAGGAATATTAGAATAGTAGGGCATCACAATTTTTGGAGGTAACCTTCCTACATTAATGAGGATATTCTCAACTTGCACAATTGCATTGTAGACTTGAGGGAAGGTGTATATTCCTGACTATTGAGTTTGTAAACCTAGTTCTAACCCAAGGGCTCTGATATAGTACATAAAAGCAAGGGGAGCAGTTGGCCTAGCTTCAGGTGGAATCCTTTTCCAGGTTCTACTGAATCTTAGATTAAAGTCTGAAACTGATTCTTGTTGATGCTTTTGCATGGATGTGAACTGATTTAGGAGAGAAAAGGGATCAACAGACTCATTGAACTCTTCTACAAAGGGCTCTTCTAATTTATCCCATGAAGTAATGATATTGTCCTCTAAGGTTCTGAACCAATGTAGGATTTTCCCTCTAAAAGATAGGGCTAGAATTCTGACAATCACATCTTCATTTTTTATGTTATGAATTGCTGCTAGATTTAGGATATCTTGGCAATGCTCGTAAGCAGTTTGCTTGATCCATCATAAGTAGGTATAGATTTGGATACAACTTGAGGGATATCATGCATTTGGGTAAGTCTCAGGGGACCAATTGTATTCCAATTAGGGTATTTCTGTAGGGGTTGGTTTGGAGCCACATTCGCATTATTAGCCATATTTCCAGGTACTATTCTTGCTGGAGGTGGTCTTGGAGGTACTTCTGGGGGTGGTTCAGCTGGAGCTCCTCCTGATTGAAAATTTGAGGATAAATTTCTTATGATATTGGATCCTCTTAAAGGGAGCTCATAATAGATAAAAGGATTTGGATTGTTCTTCGCAGATGACCTAGTATTCATGAAAAATTATGAGCTATTGGAATGGCTTTTCTGGTTTCTTGCATTCAGGGAGTCACCAAGTGAATTTAATGTTCACCGCTTAATGAGGTCAAGACAATCCACTAAATCTTGATTCCTCTAGGAAAAGGTAAAAATGAAAATTTGGTGGGTTAGCTAATGTTCTTGTAAATAGGGTCCCATCGGGCATGCCAAAACTGTTGGGATCTGAATTGACATCAAGTAGAGCTCGAAACTATGACTATTATCTTCAGCATTTTGATTAGGCATGCACCCGCTAATCACAGTCCAAACCCCAACATTGGATGGATTAAATATTGCTCTAATCCAACCTCTAGAGTAGGTTGGTATACCTTGTCAACTGATAAGGTGTTGACTCATTTAAGCTCAGTTAAATGTTTAAAATATAGGGATAGAAATGGGTTTAGGGTTAGAAAAGGTGATGATTAAATAGTGGTTGGATAAAGCTAACAACATAGGCATCTATAGGAAAACCTTTGCCAATCAATTTCTAGTGTCCCACACTTGCGATTAACAACACTCAAAATAGGTAATCTTCATCAATTAGAGAAATAGAGACATACTTCAAGAAATCATTTCAAACATCTAAGATACTAATAATCCAAATAGCAAAATTAGATCAGTACCTAGACTAACAAAAAATAACCTCTTGCAAGTATAGATTCAATCATGAAATATTTCAAAGTGCTCTAAGCTAGCAATCCAATATCAACAGAATAGACTAACCATAGCAACAGTAGTAGAAATGCATTCACAGCTTGAATCTCTCAAAAGATTATAGAAAACACCAGCCTGAGGCAAACATCCAAGTAATGTTCCTTCTATTGATTTACAAAAAGTATTTACATAGTAGGACAAGCAAACACTCTAGAGCTGACCCTAAAAAATGAGGGTTCGACCTCTATTTATAGTTTTACATGTTTGAAATATTAAAATAAAATGGAACATTACAAGGAAATTGAAATGCTAGATCAGCCAAGTGCTGAGGTGGTAGCCTCTTATTTGTCTTGGATGAAAGAAGAAAATGTGTGATCTTGTGCTTCTCTACAACTTGGCCTCTACAACTTGTTGGAATTTCATGGTGTTTGGCTCCAGGCTGCACAAAACTATCATCCAGACCATTCATTGTTCTTGTAGATGCTATCCAGCCATAGATCTACAACTGCCTTTATTTCTTGGTTCTTGATCTCTTCGATGCTTCACCTTTTGGTTCACTTCGATCGACCAATTCATGTTACATAATTCTTGCTTTTATGTGCCTTGGAGAGCATTAAAACAAATAGATCGTTGATCCACTCATGGATGATTGAGATCAATGCTTTAACATTATCGTTAGCTTCGTGGCATAGAACAACATCTTAGCCATATCGTAGCTCATGCCTTGAAATTCCAATGTGCCAGTTTGACCGATGTTAACCATGAGGTAGGATATTGTGTGAGTTGCACAATACAAAACTTGTTTTGATCTGTGTGGGGTAGAACCTTGTGCTGGCCTGTACCTTGAAATGCTTATTTGTAAACTTTAACTCCTTTGACTATGGGCTAGAGCATTGTGCTGAGCCACGTGGTATAGAACCTATTATGATCTACATGGGGTGGAGCATGTTGTGAATCAAAATTTTAAAATCAGATATGCCAAGGCTGACTGAGTTGATCATAGGCTAGAATATTATTTTGTGTTGCATGGGATATAATATTATTGTGAACTACCGCTTCTTGAATGTGTTTTGGCCCATGATTTAAAAATTGTTAAGCATATATTTGACTGCTTTGATTGTAGGGTAGAACATCATGCACTGTGCCATTGCTGCAGGATAGAACCAGCTCTTCATAACTTAGAAGCTTTTACAAAAAATTCTAAGGATGTGGTCATTTTGGACCTACAGGTATGTTACGCACCATATCTACTCCACTTCCTCAATGGATCCACCAACTTCAAGAGGTGATCCAAGATCATACCTTGTAATTATTAACTTAGCAACTTCAAAATTATCCTAACTCTCAGCAAAAATGTACATGGAAAAGGAAACATTTGAGGTACTGAGGTCACCTTGTTATTATAATTAATTCAACACTCTACAAAACTATACTATAAGAAACACATCTTTCCCCAACTACAGGACATCCTAGGTTCTTAAAGATATATGAATGGGATAAATATGTATTTTTGGGGGTAAGGATGAAAAGAATTATTCATACGTTTGTGGTAAAATGTGATACTTGTAAACATATGAAGGGAGAAACTATAGGCACACTCTAGCCTCTACTTATTCTAGAGATCGTTTGGATAGACATTTCCATGGACTTTACTAAAGGTCTCCCAAATTTTGAAGGTATAATAATTATTCTTTTAGTGGTGGATTGTCTCTCTAAGTATGTTCATTTCTATCTTCTATCCCACAGTTACAAGATCTCAATGGTTACCCAAATATTCTTTGATCCATTTTTTGCCTTCATGGCATGGCTTGGTCCATCAATTTCAATCATGAACCCACCTTTACTAATCATTTTTATAAGAACTATTCAATCTAGATGACACAAAAATCAATATGAGCTCAGCATGTCATACTCAAATATATGAAAAACAAAATTTGTTAACAAGTGCATTGAAACAAATATATGTTGCTTTACATTTGAGCAATCGACTCAGTTGGTCAAATGGTGGTGTAATACTTCATATCACTCTACCACCAAGATGATATCATATGAAGCAATTTATGGACACCTTCCATCATCATTTTTGTCATACATTCTAGGTATTTCCAAGATTCATGTAGTGGATTTCACTCTTAGGGAACATGCACAACTCCTTCAACATCTCAAAGATAATCTGGCTATGGCATAGAATTGTATATTACAAGTTGCTTAACACTGCTTGAAGCATAATTTTAATGTTGGGGACATGGTGGTCCTATGCTTACATCCATACAAGCAATCATAATTGACACTCTACAATCATCAAAAGTAAGCTACTAAATTCTATGGACCATATAAGGTGTTATAGCAAATTGACCCTATGGCCTACAAACTCAAATTTCCAGCCTCCATCATACATCTAGTTTTCCATGTTCCCTATTTAAATAAGGTCATCGATGGTCATACACAGGTTCAATCAATGTTGCCCCAATTAGATGAATAAGGCTCAGTCATATTAGAACCCAAGAGTATTTTAAATCAATGGATGCACACACTTTGCAACCATACACTCACTAATGTTGTAGTACAATGGTGGGGATTGCAGATAAAATATACCACTTAAGATTCAATCCATCAACTCCAATAGTAGTTTTCGTACCTCGATATTTGAGGATAAAACTTCTTTAATTGGGAGGGTATGTTAAGACCTTATCCTAACACAACCATAATAATGCAATTGTCTAGTTTGGGTTTATGCTGCACCTAGGGAGCCTAGTGCATATGGGACCATTATGATGTAATTATTACTTTTATTATAAGCAAGAGTTAGTTATGATATAATCGTTACATTTATTTTAATTTGGAGTTATTAGCTCAAGTCCCCTCTTGCATGTAGACTCACCCTTGAGTATTAGGGTTAGAGTAAATAAGAGTCTATATAAAGGAAAGGGTTGAAATGAAATGTGTCATCTCATTTTTCTTAAATTGTATTGAAGCTCTAATTCCAAGGAGGTTGCCCCCTTAAAGAGACCTATGATATTTATTCCTTGATTAATATAAGTTGTATTCTCTCTCAGTTATATTTATAATCACTTCTGCTATTTCACATTCACATTTTCTATTAATTCATGCACTACTCTAGTGGATTTTACTTGATTATTATGATAAGGTTCCTAACACTCTGATTCCTTCAAAGGCCAACAGACTTTAAGAATGAATCCTAGGGATTTTATTTATAGAAAATCATTCACTTAGGAGTTACCTAAGGTAACAAATTTATGCTCCTAGTAAATCTACTAATTTAGGGTATCTTTACCAAAATGATACACCATAAAATATTACATTCATCTAATATTATCCCTAAACTACTTAGAATCCTTCTATCTCATATTTGGCATCATAAAATTACAAAATAACACTTTCTAATTTTTTGGCTCAATTTTTATGCTTCCATGTATGAATTGATCCAAAAATTAATGATTCGCTCATTAGGGGAGAAATGCACTACTTTATAATACATCAATTCACTCATTGAGAGTCCATAATATCTTCTGAGTGGATAACATGTTGAGAAAATCACAACTTGAGGAGAAAATTATAAATTTGGAGTTAATCTAATATCCTACATCCTAGGGGCCTAAAAAATATGTTTTGAATATTTTAATTGTTTGACATTAGTTCTTCAATCCTCCTATCATCGAGGATATAGAAATAGTTGGCATGCTACTACATTTCCCTATAGAGGCAATTACTATGGTTCATATTCTAGCTAAAAGAAATTGAATAGATGAATGCAAAAAAATGACCTGAAGTCGTGATAGAATAAGTTTTAAACAAAAGAAAAAAAATATGAATGAAGCAAAACAACAAGTGCATGAAGAAATGGAATATCAATCTAGATGAATATCCAATTAATTACAAAGACAATGATATTTTTTAAGGAAAATTTTAGAGCAACTATGTGGGAAAAGAAGTTAGGAAGAAATATATTGTTGAATTTATCCTTGCATATGGTCACCACCCAAATGACTATATAGGGGTAAACATGAATTGGGTAGAAAATATACCCATGACCCAACTATGCACTAACTCAAACTAACATAGATGTGAAAAAGCAAATGGAAGAGACCGAAAGAGAAATTTATTGTTTGTATATAAGGAACAATAAAGATAGAGAATCATTTTATTTTGGAATGCAAGGCACATAACAATATTTAAGCTAACTATGCTAACACTATAGCAAGGAAACCATTGCAAGAATTGTCCAAAGAGGAGAAAAGAGATAAAGTAGAATAATTAATCATTAAAGTCAATAGAAAAATATCAAATTTGCTAGAAGAAAAATGATTGGGTCAAATTTTGGAATTGGTAGCCATGGTTCTTTATAAAGTTCCTATCCCATAGGTTGTTTTCAGTCTCATAAACATTAAAAAGTTTCTATAATATTATATTCTATTCAAGGTTGGTTTGAATGGATTAGATATTTTTATAGTACTCAAATTATTCTCTTATGGATCTCCCACTAGATATTTTGAATCATCCCATGGACTCATATATGGTGACCTACTTTCTCAACGGGAAGTGGGGTCGACTCCCACTCTGGTTGGGAGCCCCCTATTTTAGTTTCCTTGCTTTCCCCTCCTCCAATCCTACGAAACTCGCAGGGATGATCTTCCTAGGATCTCCCTGCTACTTTTTTGGATCTGCATGAGATTATTCTGGGGTTTCTCAGGATGTTCTTTTCCATTTTCGTTGTGCTTGTTGTGACTTGGCGGTTAGTCCCAAATTTTATTTCCTTGGCTACCTCTAGCTGTGGATGGTTTTCATTTGGCTTGGATTATGAGCAGGGTCTTCGAAGTCTTTCCCAGAAGATCTTTTTGGTCTTGGGGGGTATGCTTTTTTGCTTTCTACAAGGAAGATTTTCTCTATTTTGCTCTAGTGCTAGGCTCATGAAAGAGATCTTTCGTTTTCCCAACTCCCTTTCTTGTTTGTTGCTTGGGATATTCCATTATATCCTTTATGGTGTTGGGATGGGGCCTTGGTTTTATTGTCTACATATTGGAAGATCTTGTGTCTATTTCGAGATGGACTCTTGGTGCAGGTTTGAGATTTTTTTTATATTTCTCAAAAGATCCTTTCGTGGTGGTACTGGTGGTAATTTGTTATGGGTGACTTCCTAATGGGATTTTCTGCAATCTCTTGGTCTTTGGAGGGGAACATTGTGCATGCCTACCTATTGTAGAAGTTTATCTCTCATGGTTGTCCCTATTTGTGATTGTCCCATCCAATTCTGAGTTACCTTGGTGGATAGTACTTCTTTGGGATTTTATGTATGTTGGCCTTACAACACATCTCCTTTGCAGTGAGATCTATTTTCCTGTGGTGATATCTCCATGTTGTTGATCCATCTTACAGGTTGGCTTTTCATTTATCTTGACTGAATGGTTGCTTTCTAGGGTTGTGACGAGAAGCCCTTTTTCTTTTTCCTCTACGTGGGATAGTTTCTAGGCAGGAAATTGCATCCATGTTCCTCATTCTAGATGGGTTTCTGAGCTGTTATACATCCCTGTTCCTCATTCTGGGTGGTATTCTAGGTTGTTCAGCATACCTGTTTCTCTAGGCAGGAAGCAATTTTTTGTTTTTGATCATGTTGGTTTCTCTACAAGAATTATTTTCTTGCTGAGTGGTTTCAGTTGTGATGGGTTTCTGGGTTCCCATGACCCTTTGGGCGGGATCCCATTTTTCAATTTTTTTGCTAGCTTTTCCTGTCTCGGGTCACCTGGGTAGGATTCTCCTTTCTGAATATTTATCGCCTATTTTTTGATTTCTTGAGCCCCTTTGGTTGGGATTTACCTTTTAAATTATTTTTTTGTTTATCTTGTTCTACTTGGGATGATCCCATGTCCTAGTATGTTTGGTCAAGATCCTCCCTCTAGGATTGGCTATTTTTTTGGATTTGTCAGGTTGGGATCTCCCTTGTGGACTCGCATTTATTTCTATTGGTTGGGGTTTGCTGACCTATTATTTTTTGTCTCCTGTTGTAAAAGGTTCTGGGGCCCCTTTCAAAACCCACTTTTCAATGCAATCTATCAAAAAATATATATGGTGACCCACTATCCCTTTATCTATTTATTACTCTTGTTGAGGCAATGAGAAGAGCTTTCTCAAAGGTAAAAATGGAAGGAAAAATCAAAGGTCCTTAAGTTACATCAAATCATCCTTTATAATCTCATCTCCAATTTGTTGATACTTTTCTTGATCTGTAAAGTGCCACATTGTGGATTCACCTCTATATACAAATCTACAAATCTTGGTTAATCCTTATGCTTAATTTGTAATTTCTATGTGTTAGTATTAATCTAGTAATTCCTGCAATTAAGATAAATAATAGCAATAATCTCAGATTCAAAAAAATATACACATAGTTTAAAGAGAAACACCAAATTTACGTGGAAACCCCAAAATGGGTAAAACCACAATCAAAAAAAATTCTGTAGATTTTATTGGAAATAATAATTTTATTACAATCCATACTATGGTATTAGATCGCAATCTTCCATTATCCAACTTTGCTACCCCTGCTCTGATGTCTTTTCTACTCTTTCTATTCTTCCACTACAAATTTGGCAATCAAGTCATCACCATGTATTATGCAAGAATTTTCCACAATCTGTTATGAAAACTCTACCACACTGTGTTGTGTAAAAACTAAATTGCCACCTAGTGTTGTGCAACCATTTTCCACTAAGTGTTGTGCGAAACAAAGTTGTTTTTATTAAATGCATGTAGCCCCCTTTTCTTAAATTCTTCCAACCTCATTTTCTTAAATGGGTGTTGATAATTAAATCCATCCCATTTTATTAAATGGGTATTGGTTATTTAAAACCAAACCATTTTATTAAATGAGCATTGGTTATTTAATACCAACCCATTTTATTAAATGGGTGTTGGTTATTTAAAACCAACCCATTTTATTAAGTGGATGTTGACCACTCATTAAATGATGGAAGTTAAGCCAGTTTTCCTCCATGCTCTGTTTCAACAAGTGTTGATTGCTTCGAAGTGTTGTGCGAAAGAAAGTTGTTTTTATTAAATGCATGTAGCCCCCTTTTCTTAAATGCTTCCAACCTCCTTTTCTTAAATGGGTGTTGATAATTAAATCCATCCCATTTTATTAAATGGGTGTTGGTTATTTAAAACCAAACCATTTTATTAAATGAGAATTGGTTATTTAATACCAACCCATTTTATTAAATGGGTGTTGGTTATTTAAAACCAACCCATTTTATTAAATGGGTGTTGGTTATTTAAAACCAACCCATTTTATTAAGTGGGTGTTGACCACTCGTTAAATGATTGAAGTTAAGTCAGTTTTCCTCCATGCTCTGTTTCAACAAGTATTGATTGCTTCGAAGTGAGAATTTTATTTGAAGCTCCTTCCACACCTCCTGGAGATGACTTTTTTAATTGATCTCCTGATCAAGACCTCCACCATTGGAGGATTTTGGTCCCTAAAAATTATCTTTATTCATATGGGGATATTGTATATCCACTTGCTTCTTGGAGATCCACTTTGCCTTGCTTAGCATTTTTCCTTTAGGACATACCAGCCATAATTCCTCCTACCCTTGGCATGTTGTCCGCATTTTCTTATTCATAATTAAATCTACTATTGCCTCCACAAACTCAACTGAGACTAAATCATCTTAGGCAATATTGGAGCATCTTCTCTCTCATCCAAAAAAGAGAGCTCAAACAACTTCAGGTTTTCCACATTGACAATAGAGTACATTTGCATATAGCTTGGCAATTCGAGTTAGAAGGCATTTGGCCCAACCTAGCCTAAAATTTTAAATGATCCATATCTGATAGGCTTCAATTTCTTACATTCTCCCTTTAGTCGTCCTTGCTTAAATGCAACCATATAAGATCTCCCACTTAGAAATCATGAGCTACCCTATGTTTGTCATGATGTTCCTTATAGTGCTACCGAGTTTGCTTTAGGTACTCCTCTATTTTCTATTGTATCAACTGAATACGTTGAATGAACTTTAATGCTTTCTCTCCTTCTGGTTTTGAGCTACATGGATCTTGCCCACTCTTAAAGGCTTCATCAAAAGGTGAATGAGGTAGAAACCCATAATACACCTCAAATGGTGATAATCCTGTAGATGAATGTATTACCTGATTATAGCAATATTGGACGTATGCTATACTATCATCCCATGTCTTTAGATTTCATTGATTATAGCCCCTCAATAAGTGCATAATTGTCCTGTTGACCACTTCTGTTTGTCCATTTTTTTGTGGATGAGATGTTGTTTATCTCTTCAACTTAGTGTCCAACATTCTCCATAATGCAAGACAAAATTTATTGAGAAAGCGAGTATCTCTATTTGAAATAATACTCTTAGGCAATCCAAAATGAACAAAAAAATGTGTAAAATATAGTTTGGTTGTACCTTTTGTTGTAACAATTTTCTTAAAAGGCACAACAATTGCCATTTTACTAAACCTGTCCACTATAACAAATAAATATTAATTACCTCTCCGAGTGGTAGGCAATCCACCCAAGAAGTCCATTGAAATGCTCTCCCATGGTCAATTAGAAACTGGTAAAGATGTATACAGTCCCAATTTGTAGTTTTTGGGTTTGCTTGTGCTACAATTTGCACATCCATGGATAAAATTAGACACATTATTTTGCATATTGGGCCAATAGATATATCGTTGAAGGTTAGCTATTATTTTGTGCACTCCAAAATGACCAGCAACTAGTGATGTGCGAGCTTCCCTTATCATTTGTAAGTGTTTATCTCCCTTAGGCACACAGAGCTTTCCCTCTTTGAACAACAAGTCTTGTTCCAAATTAAAACCTCGTTATATTTTCCTTTCACTCCATTTTTCAACTCCTTATACTTCTTCCCAAGTTCAACATCTTCTTCATATTGTCCCTTGTACTCTTCGAAATAAAAAGGCTTCAATTCCATTACAACTGAAGAAACCTTTACAGGAGGATGAGACAACATATTAGCTAACTTTTTTGTCTACCCCTTCTTATATTTTATTAGGAGATTAAACTATTGTAGAAAACCCATCCATTTAAAATGCTTGGATTGTTGTAACTTGCTTTGAGTTTTCAAGTACTTTAATGGCTCATGATCTGTATGCACAATGGTTTCTTTACCCAATAAATAATATCTTAATTTCTTCACCACTTGGATAAGTGCAAACAACTCTTTGTCATACGTATGATAGTTAAGAATAGCCCCTGAAAACAATTCAGAATGATAACATACAAGTTTACCTTGCTGGAACAAAACTGCCCTCATAGCATAGCTCGAGGTATCCATCTCAATCTCAAAATGCATCCTCATGTCTATAATAGCAAGCACAAGTGTATTGCATACCTTATTCTTTATCATCTCAAAGGCTTTGTTCTGCTCTTTTCCCCAAACAAAATTTCTATTTTTCTATAGTTGTTGTAACAGAGATCTTGCTATATGTGAGAAATCCTTAATAAATTTTCGGAGGTATTGGGTTGCCCCAATAAAACTTCTCATTTTAGCCTAGGTCTTTGGTGCTGGTCAATTTATTATGGCATCCACCTTGGAAGGATCTATTTTGAGTTCTCCATTCCCAATTACATGATCCAAATAAACTAAAGACTTCTTTCCAAACTCACACTTTTTAAGATTTAATTTTAAATATTCCCATATTGACACTTGAAAATTTGATTTTAAATTTTGAATATGCTCTTCCCATGTTGGACTGCAAACTAATATATCATCAATAAATACAATGACATACCTATCTAGAAAAGGTCTCAAAATGTCATTCATCAACCTCATGAAGGTAGTTGGAGCGTTTATTAATATGAATGGCATCACTAACCATTCAAACAGACCCTGCTTGGTCTTGAATGTAGTTGTCTAGATGTCCTCTGTCTTCATCCGAATTTGATGATAACCCAATTTTGGATCCAACTTAGAAAAATACTTTGTGTGCTTCAACTAGTCCCATAGATCATCAGATCGTGGTAGCAGATATCGATTCTTAATAATTATCTTATTGAGTGCCCTATAATATATGGAAATCCTCCATGTTCCATATTTCTTAGAGACTAAAACAATTGGGGACCTAGTTGGAGATGCACTAGGATGAATCAAACTCTTATTCAGTAATTCCTGAACTTGTTTCTTCACCTCATATGACTCAACTACAGACTACCTATACAACCTAATATTAGGTAGAGGTGAATCAGGTAAGAGCTGAATTTCATGCTCCACTTCTCTCTTTGGTGGTAAGCCTTTTGGTTCTTCCATCAATCGACTAAATGTTTACAGTAATCCCTTTGATTCCTTATTTTGTTGAGGAGGATAGTTGGCTGCTTCCACTTCCTTACTAAACTGCACATTACTATTCATACCTCTTATCATCAATAACACAAATCTCTTGCTTACATTCACCAAATGCTTGGCCTATTGTACTGTCACAAGTTGAATTTTATTTTCCAACCTACTGGAATTAATAACATAGGTAATTCCACCTTTCTTCAACTCCCAAACATTGCACCTCCACTTAAACAAAGCATCTCTTTCTCATAAATATGGGCTACCAAAAATTACTTGGCAAATATCAAGAGGTACTACATCACAAGTAATTACATCACGAAATTTAATTTTTAATAGAAAACTGTAAATTACATTACTTGGTTACCTACAACTCCATGTCCTTCTGCACCTATCCCAATGGATATGGTTGTGAATGATCCACAATCTTCAATCCCAATTGCTTCACTATATCCTCAAAAATTAAATTTCGTTGGGATCCACTATCAAACAATGTTGTAACTTTCATCCTCTGCATTTGTATGTAGACCCAAAATAATTCCTCTTTCTTGGCCTCTAAAACTTGTTCCTCCTTCTTAGAGGTCTGATCCTGCCTTAAAGGCTTAATTCTGGTAGCACACTACCTTTCCTTCAACCTCTTCCTCAAAACACTTCCTCCTGCTCAACCTTTTTAGAATAATTACAAAATTTCTTCTTTCTCTTGTTCCACCATTTTGGCCTCTTTTTAGGGTATAACTTCCAATAGTCCTCACTTGAATGAGTATCAACATTACACTCCTTACAATATTTTTCTATGATTTTGTGGTTATAGCCCCTGGTTTCTTCTTGTTTTTACTATTGGAACCCTTGATTTTCTCTGGAGGCTTAGAGGATTTAGATGAAGTTAATGCCTTATTATCTTTCATTGAATTTTTAACCCTCATTTCTAGGTATGTGGCTTTAATGCATGCCTCATCAATGTCCTTGGAATTAAATAATACCAGTTCTGTCCTAATATGATAAGACAAATCACACTTATATTTCTTAAATATTTGAGGATCGTGAAGATTAACACCCATTAACACAACTTATTTTTTGAATTATGTGGTGTATTATTGGACTGTTTGGCCCTGCATCTATCTTAGAAACATTCGTCTCTCCTCCATCTTCTCTTGGTAGCCAATAGGATAAAATTGAGCTCTTATAGCCTTCACAAATTTTTCCCATGTTTCCACAGTTGGATGTTGATTTCTTGCCAATCTAAATCAGTATGCCTTCCACCATGTGAGAGCATGGCCACCTAGTTTTAATCTAGTAAAGCTTATTTATTATACCTTTGTATAAGAATTAGTACTGAAGTAAACCTCCAATTTCTTCATCCATCCATCTAATTTTTTAAGATCTAACTCCCCTTCATAGGTTTTAATATCAATTTTGACCTTCATTTTGAAAGAATATGCAATCAATGGTTGTGATGAGATATTCTCAAGTTGTTTGGAGTGGGATCCTTCAACCTCAATTTTCTCACCATTGGAAGCACCAAACTCAATCTCAGATTTTGAATCTAATTTCTTTGTTGGACATTGTTGGAGAGTTAGGTTCTGATCGATCTGCCATTTTTACATAGTTGATCCGTCTTCTCCGAATATCTAGGTTGTATGGGGCTAATTCCTTTCCTTGAGATATTCTACCTTGCATACACAATTCTTCAAGAAAATCATCTCTGATACCAAACTTGATCTGTAAAGTGCCACACTATAGATTCACCTCTACATACAGATCTACGGATCTTGCTTAATCCTTTTGTAATTTCTATGTGTTAGTATTAATTTGGTAATTCCCATAATTAAGGTAAATAATAGCAATAATATCAAATTTAAAAAAATTACACATATTTTAAAGAGAAATACCAAATTTACGTGGAAATCCCAAAATGGGTAAAACCACGGTCAAAGAGATTTCTACATATTTTTATTGGAAATAATAATTTGATTACAATCCTTACTATGGTATTAGATTGCAATCTTCCATTCTCCAACTCTACTCCCCCTGCTCTAATGTCTTTTCTACTCTTTCTGTTCTTCCACTACAAATCTAGCAATCAAGTCATCACCATGTGTTATGCAAGAATTTTCCACAATCTGTTCTGAAAACTCTGCCACACTATGTTGTGTAAAAACTAACTGCCACCTAGTATTGTGCAACCATTTTCCACTAAGTGTTATGTGAAAGAAAGTTATTTTTATTAAATGTGTATAGCCCCCTTTTCTTAAATGCTTGCAACCTCCTTTTTTTAAATGGGTGTTGATAATTAAATCCAACCCATTTTATTAAATGGGTGTTGGTTATTTAAAACCAAATCATTTTATTAAATGAGTGTTGGTTATTTAATACCAATTTATTTTATTTTTTTTGGTAGGTTAAAATTATATTGAAAGCGGGTTTTGAAAGGGCCCCAAAACCTTTTTACAGTAGGTCAACCGACCAAGCCAAAGGTCAAAAACAATCAATTTGAAAAATCCCGCCTAGCAAGAAACAAACAGTTTGAAAAAACCCACCCAGCGAAAACAGGTAAATTTGAAAAATCCCGCCCAACGGGAAACCACCAATTTTGAAAATCTCACCTAGTAGGAAAACATGTAGGAAGACGAATTTGAAAATCTCGTCCAGTGGGAAGCAACCGAAAACCACCACATTGTAAATCTCGCCCAGCAAAAAAACCAGTAGGTTTGGAAAATTTCGCCCAGTGAGAAAACCAGTAGGTTTGGAGAAACCCGCCCAGCGGGAAAACCAACAAAAAATGAATTTGAAAAATCTCGCCCAACAGGTTTAGAAAATCCTACCCAGTAGGAAAACCAACAAAAAAGGATTTGACTTAAAACTAGATATCCTACCTGAAAACCAGAAGCAAAAAATCTGACTTTAGAAATTTGGATAGGATCCTCGCCCAGGGATGGCATGTGATGCACCCGAGGGTGTAGCAGAGCAGCAAGCATCCACGTGAGCTAAGCAACTAGCAACAATGAGATACAGTCCAGGGTGCAACAGCGAGACAACCTAGGAAATGGCATCAAGATCCTCAAAGAAAAACAACGAGAAGCCTTCGCTTGAGCCTATAAAGTGGAACAACACTACTAGGGATATCTATAGGCCAAGATATCCCCATGCACAACAAGGTGAAATACAAGGAAGCTGGAAGGATCCAGGGACAATAGCAATAGGCACAAAGAAAGGATCCTCGAAAGCCAAAACTAAAGGAGAAAGGATGGACCACAACTATAAACGCACTGATATCCAACCCTAGACCAGATAATACAAAATAAAACCCCCACCACTCCAGCATAAATGCCTAGGAACCACCATCCTCACTCATGAACAGATCCAGGGAATTGGAACTGGGACTGGGAACCACTTAGGAACAAGAGGAGGCCCACCCCCAAGGCCAAGAACATGCTCTAAGAGTCCACCGAGAAGTAGGACTAGAAGGCAGAAGCCCCCGCATAGGAACTGAAATGAAAAACCTGAGGATCCCAGGCTAGAAGTGGTAACAAGCACAAAGATGAGATCCATAGGAGCATAACCTATGGGAGCCAAGGTCTGCATGCACTAATCACGAGTCCCCCTAAAGATCAATACATCTAGTAGAAACCCTAAGAACCCTAGAAGAAAGGACCAAGAACCCCCCATCCTTGCTCATGAACAACTTCAGGGAATTGGGACTAGGACTGGGAACAACCCAGGAAGAGGAAGAGGCCCACCCCCAAGGCCAAAAAATGCCCTGGGTGTCCACCAAAATGCAGATCCAGCAAGAAGAAGCCTCCAAACAAGAAACCGAAAAGGGCCCTACCCATAGGGACGGGACCAGCAGTAACCATAGGCATCCCAGAGAGGAGTCACTGGAAAAAGAGGAAACTGACCCTCCCAAACCAACCTTGAAGCAGTGAGGACCTCACAGGACAGACCAGGAAGCAGTCAAAAATCCAACCTGCCACCACCACTGACCGAGGAGGCTTTGGGAATCGGATCCAAGCAAAAAACTACAAAAAACCCCATGGGAAAGCCTGAGGGAGATCGGGAAAGGGATTACAAAAACATGCAAGAAACCCTGGAAGAACCCTGGGATGCACTAGGCCAAGGGCTCAAGCAGGGAAACCCTGAAACTACTGGAAAAGGTGCAAAAAGTGGAAAAGGATCTCCCCCTAAGGAGATCATCTGCTACAAAGCATTCCCAGAGTGGGATGACCCGGAATGATCCAGGGACTGGGCAAGAACCAGGGGAGGGGGAGCAGGACCCTCCCTCTCTCCTCCCCCTCTTTAGCAACTTGATTTGGTTATTGTGAGAAATATCTATGATCGACACACAAGGTTGAGCAGTCTCCTCATTACCAATTTATTTTATTAAATGGGTGTTGGTTATTTAAAACCAACCCATTTTATTAAATGGGTGTTGGTTATTTAAAACCAACCCATTTTATTAAATGGGTGTTGGTTATTTAAAACCAACCCATTTTATTAAATGGGTGTTGGTTATTTAAAACCAACCCATTTTATTAAGTGGGTGTTGATCACTCATTAAATGATGGAAGTTAAGTCAGCTTTCCTCCATGCTTTGTTTTGACAAGTGTTGATTGCTCCAAAGTAAGAATTTTATCCGAAGCTCCTTCCACACTTCTTGTAGATGAATTTTTTAATTGATCTCCTGATCATTTCTTTTAGGTTATCCCTCAATCAATGATGCTATGGAGTTTAATTCAATATTACCATTCTATTGGAAAGTTTATTAATAATATAAAATTTATTATCTATTTCAATAACATTGACCTAAATTTATAACAAATTATTGTGAATATTTTTAGGTTTAAAGTTGAAAATTTTTCCTGGTGCTTTTAATGAAGTAAAAGGTTTAAAATAATTGTGACATGGTGGTTATAGGGGCATACGACGCGAAGATCTATGTGGCAACTTCTGGTGTGGACGTCACAGAATACTATGGTGACCATAAAAGTCGGATAGCCTGCCCAAATTCATGGCAGCTACAAATTCCACTATGTAAATTCAAAAAAAATTAAAAATTTACCGTCAACATATATAGATATAATAATATTTGATAAAGGAAATAATAAGGAGCTCCATGACTCAATTTGGATTGCATGAAATCTTGTTTGGCAAGTTGGATAAGTAAGTTAAAACATGGATGGAAGTATACAACTCATAGAGACTACATTATGATCTATCCCTATATACAAATGTCACTTTTAAATTTTTCAATAGGCATAGCATTAACATTTGTTAAAATTCCAAGATATTTTGTTTGGAAAATATATGAGGAAAAGTTTAGGATTCATCTTTGTAAGTGGAATAGGGTTTGTAAAGGAATGATATTGTAAGAATTTATTTGTAAAATCATAGGTTTTAATGAGGTTACCACTAGAGGTAAATTTTGACTAGAGATTATTCAAAGATCAAGGAAAGATTTGGGAAAACATGCTACTTAAAAATATATAGGTTATGTTGATGTAATAAAATTATTTAGGAAACAAATCCTAATTAATGCTTGATAGAATGGAACTTCGTATCAGATAGTTTAGAATTGTTTAAGAAACATATCCTATGGTTAGTAAATGAAGGTGATTCTACAAGTTTTTTTATCTACTGTTTGGTTAAATCCTTATCCTCTTATTTCTAATCCAAAATGGAAACCACTAGCTCAAGCTTGTTTAGCTTGTAAATATTTAAAGGTAAAAATTTATATTAATGTGAACAACTTCAAATCATGGATTTCTATTAGCAACATAGTTGAAGGAGAGGACCTTAAAAAAATAGAAAATGAGCTTCAAAAGAGACTTCAAGAGTCATATTACTTGAACTTGCAAGCTTATTGTAGTGATAAGGGCTTTGGCCTCTCATTGAGAGGTCCAAGGTTCAAATCCCACTCAGTATGAGGGGATCGAGACCCTTCATAAAAACTTTGGGTAAACTCATTGAAAAAGGAATCATATTACTTATTTTAATGGGGAAGGATGATTGGCTTCAAAATCCATTAGAAGATGGTGGATATTTGGTCAAGTTGGGATATAAGAATGTAAAGCAATCAAAAATCCCTACTCACAATAATTTTTCTTGGAACAATATTTGGTAACTTGAAGTGTAGTACAAAGCAAGATTCTTATAGATGAGATTTTTTCAAAGAAGAGGATATTATGGATATTTTATGTGTGCCTTGAAAAGAAGAATTTAGAAACATAAGAACATTAACTTATTCATTATCCCTTTCCTTACATTGTTTCAAGTCACTTTTCAAAAATATGAGAATATATAAGGTGGCGCCATCAACATTGAAAGAGTTGATGAAATGTTGGATTACTTAGTTCAAAGCTAAAGCATTATACATTCTATAAAATGGTTGGTCCTACCATTATTTTTTGGATTTTATGGCTTGAAAGGAATGATATAGTTTTTTAAAAACATAATCTCAAAATCATGGCCAAGTTTAGAATTATATTATTGTCTCTCTTGTAGAATTTTTACAGACATGGTGCTCATCATGCAAATTCTCAAGTGTGAAAAAAGGTGCTAGCACCTTGGTTACAAGTTTTGAGAATACATTAAAGGGCCATTTCTGAAAAGGAGCTAACACAATTTGCATCAATCATATGAAACTATATATATCAAGTGGCATTAGCTCAACTGGCTAGATTCCTCAACATTAAAAAGAGGAGACCCAAGTTCAAATCTTGCCAAGCGATACATGGATAATATCCGAGCTTTGTTGTAATACCACTATGTGGTGATGATGTAATACGGATGACATCCATTTCAATCCCATATAACCAATTAAAAAAATGAAACTATATAGAAGTTGGATTCATCAAAATTAAATTTTAATGTGCCTCAAAAGGAAACCTAGGAAAATCTAGTGGAGATGCTCTTTTTCAAAATAATGAAGGTAAAATTCTCCTCACTTACTTATAATCATATGTAACTTCAACTAACAACTATGTAAAGGCTAGGACACTTCTTATAGGGATCAAAATTATCATTAGAATATGGGAATATATTTGATTTGAGTGGGATTCATAAAATATTATTAATGCTATCAATAAAAATGAATATGGAGATTAGGTAAAAAATAATAGTATTTTAAATGTCGATTAACCAGTGTTGGACATAATATCTTGGAAATGTCAACATATCTATAGAGAGGAAAATAGAGTAGTAGATAAATTAGTTATTCATGGGTTTGATCTTTATCTTGATGAAATTCAAATTTAGAAGGTATTTGTTTGAGTGAAATTTTAGAATGTCTCTCAAAATATTTTGTAAGAGACATAGGAGATTAACAAAGTTGTTCATTATCCTTGACTTTATTTGGTCTCTAAATTAATAAATTAGAAGCATAACTAAATATGAGTGGAGGGAAAGGTGTCCATCTAGGCATTTATGTGGTGAAGCTACTTTTGGATGCAAATAATATTATTTTAATTACAAGAGCAAAGGGTTGAGGGAGTATTTAAAGGCCTTGGAACACTTATATAAGGAAGATGGCATGCAAGTAAATACTAGCAAAACCAAGACAATGGTTCTGATGATAAATTAGCAATTCCTTCATTGAGGCAAGAGCCTATTTAATACATACCTTAGGGTTACAAACTAGAAGATCAATACTCCCAATTAGGATATTGTTACATGAAATAATTATTAAAATAATATCCTACATAAAATGCATGATCTAATACTGAAATAATGTAATAAAATATTCCTAACATCCCCCACTTATTACATTATTTGGGATAGGAACTATTAGGACCCCTTATTAAGTTAGAGGAGCACAAGATATTTTTGGATAATGAGAACAAGAACTTTCATATTAGGTGCAATAGACATTTAGTTCGATGACAGGCTAGAGCACCAACTAGCATTAAAGCATCCTATGATAATGGAAGAGAAGTGCATGTGATTTTTGTAGAATAATTCACTATCCAATTGACATGGAGGTCTCTCCTCCATGGGTAACCAAAAATGATAATGAGGTATTAAACATTTATTAGACAAAACATGGAAGAGGGACCTAGATAACGTCCAAGTTGCATCGACAACATGCTAAAACAACACGGATGAAACCAAACAAAGCTTCATGTTATCAAAATGGCCAAAAAGTACACCCATAGGAGACAAAGATTGCATGATGAAGATAGACTTGAGGGTACCCCCCTCCATAATGGTCATAAGAGTAAGACCATACACATTCTCATGATCAAACTTGATGCTCAAACCCCTTAGAGACATTTAATTTCCCCCTTGTCTATGTCAAGTCAAAAGAAAATCTATGTGGAGAAGAGCAAGGGGTCATTTTTTAAAGATGGACTCCTAGTATCATTTTTTTGAAAGATTTTATATCACCTTTGGAATCAAACATAGCTCACTAGTGAGAAGAAAATAAAAGGATAAGGGTAATTTTAAAGATCTAATCCTTCACATATTTTATCTTGTCAGGCTTAACAAGGTTCCAAGTTTGAATCTTGGCCTGGATAGACTAGAAGAGGACATAATAGTTTGAAGTTTCAATCCTCGATTCTTTGATTTTATTTTGTATTAAGGAATGAATAGAAGAAAATAAAATAAAGAATAATGGAATAATAATTATAATAATAATGTTTGTAGTGGGTATGGTGAGAAGTGATGAGGAGGCGGGCAACATGAACCAAGGTTTGCAAGCCCTAAGGTTTGATCTGGGGGTGGATCTTTCAATAGGTCCAAAACAGGCCCAGGAATCCTACAAAAGCCATTTGAACCAAGGGATAGGCTATGGTTGAATGCGATTAAGGGGAATTTTAAGGACATGGTGAATCAATTTGATCTATTTCCTAAACAGGATAAACTTTGTACTCCTTCTGCCCTAAAAAATTTAATGATGGCTCAAGGTACGATGAATTTGGTTGGAAATTTTATGGGGGATTGTCCAAACCTAGACTCTATTCGAAAATAGGAATTCATTCATGAAATGGTGCCCTATGGGGCACATGGAGATTGTAGCATTAGAAAAAAAGTTTTTTATGGTTAAACTTAATTGTTACAAAGATGTTGATCTTATCCTTCATGGAGGTCCATGGTTTTTTGATTGATGAGGGTTATTTTTGTGAAAGTGAGGGCCAAATTTTGATCCAATTACAAAAGCATTCATAAAACACCCATCTAGATCAAACTATCAAGCTTGCCTTTCTAGTTTTGGCATGAGAAGATCCTTATGGGGATAGTGAAGGAGATAAGAGATTTGGTAGCCATCGACTTTGCAACCATGGCCAAGTCGAGAATGATTTATGAAATAATATGTGTGAAGTGGATCTTCCTTGCTCAATTGAACTCCTCTTTGATATAGGAAGTTGGTTGTAGGCTATCAAATATGAGAACCAACCTTCCCGCTATGATTTGTGTAAGAAATTAGGGCACACTTTAGCTTTTTATCCCAATAAAATAAAGGAAAGCAACCCACATAATTTTTGGTAATGGAGGGAGACATCAGACCTGAAGAACCCTCAGGTAAGAGATCCGAGCACCCATAAGATAAGATAATGAGTCAGGAAGAATACAAGGAAGCTCCAATTGTAGACTCAAAAATATCATTTGTGGAGAAGGAAAAAATATTGGAAGGAAATGTCCAGGTATGCCCTAATGTTTTTCTCCCCTTTGTCTCTATGAATGAATTTCTTCATCCCGACTCCTTTGATTGTTTGGGGGGTGCGTTACCCGATCCTATTGATACATGTGTGGAAAATTTACCTCCTAATTCATCTAACCCGAATAAGAATATTTGTATTATAGACAAATACTATGATTCTATCGTAGCTAATGATTTTGAGATATCAATCTAGGATGAGGATAAAGAGATATTATTGTGTGACCTAGGGTTCAAGAAATGCAAAGCAAGTGCAATAGTTAGTAGAGTAACTAGGAATAAAAAAAAGGCTCAATAAATGTTGGCTCTAAATATAGATTTGGGAGACCAACTAATAAGGAGATAGAACAGATAAATAGAGGTGGATATTGCAAATGGCACCCAAATAACTCTAGATCTAGGTGGGGGAAAGAAACAACAATCCAAAACCAAAAAATGAAAGTTACCCTATGGAATGTAAGGGGTCTCAATGCCCCTTCTAAGCATAGAGTTGTGCAATCATTGAGAAACTATGTTAATACTTAGATTATCCTTTTATAGGAGATAAAATTAGATGACCAAAATTTTGAAAGTATAAAACAAAGAATTTGGAGGGGAGCAAAATTTGTAGCTTGTCCTGTAGCAAGGGCCTCAAGAGGCCTTATGTGCTTATGGGATCATAACAATATTGAAGGAAGGTTAATAATGTCAAATGAAATATTTATAGCTATTCATTTCTACTCAAAGGAGGAGGATCAACAATGGATAATCACTAATGTTTATGCTCCAAACATAGTGACTGGTAGAAGGAATCTATGGAGGGATTTATGCCAATTTAGAAAATATTTTTTTGGTTTACCTTGGGTTCTAGCAAGAGCCTTCAACTCCCCCCTTTACCCATCAGACAAGAAGGGAGGCAACTCATCCATATTGGAAGGAATGATGGATTTTGCCCAATTTTTAAATGTTAATGAGTTAATGGATATAGAACTAAGAAGGTCTACGTACACTTGGATCAATAGACGAATATGGATCAATTAATCCAAATTTGGCTTGATCATTTTCTTTTGTCTAAGGAAATCCTGCTATCCTTTGGAGACAGAACTTTGACTGCTCTTCCAAAGTTGGGTTCTGATCACAATCCCCTTATTTGGGAGACTAAGGTAAGGAAGATGATATTCAAATGCCCTTTTCAATTTGAGAAGATGTGGCTACAACATGAAGGGCTTGAGGGTAAAATATCAGAGTGGTGGAAGCAATATTTCTTTAGAGTGAAGCTAACCCAAATAGCCAAAAAAATAAGATTTATTAAAAAAATCTTAAAATTTGGAATAGAGAGGTTTTTGGGCATCTCATCAAGAAGAAATTGTAATTGAAGTAGCAACTTTTAGACATTGAAAAAGCCTTGAAATCAACTAATTTTACCAATGAAATAAAGGACAAAGAGAAGAAATTGTTGGTTGACTATCACAATATCATGGCTTGTGAAGAGATCTTTTGGCAGAAAAAATCAAGAGTAACTTGACTAAAAGAAAGGGACCGCAATACAAAAAAAGTCATGTTTCAACATTAAGGCATGGGAGCTACAGTAAGATTAAGGAAATTGTTAATATGGATGGCTTCGTTACTGATGACCCCCTTCAAATTAGAGAGGAAGTCGTTAACTTCTTTGTCAATTTTATAAGATATGAGGAGACTCAAGACGATGCTTCTATGAACATCATGTTGTAGAACATCTCCAAGATGGTCATAGACCAACTCAATGACTATCTCCTTAGTCCCTTCATGGAGGATAAAATTAATAAGGCAATATCTAACATTAATGGTGATAAGGCCCTAGGACCGAATGACTTTCCTACTATTTTCTTCCAAAGATTTTGGCACATTGTTGGGGCAGATGTTACCCAAGCTATTATGGAGTTTCAAATAACACAACAAATTCTTAGAGATGTCAACTCAACTTTATTAACTCTTATTCCTAAGGTGTTAGATGGTAGGACCTTCTTTATATTCTACCCTATAAGTTTATGCAATACTTTATGCAATATTTTATCCAAGATCCTAGCCAAAAAATTTTAAAAAAGTCTACCCTTCATAATTTACACCCATCAGGGTGTTTTCGTTAAAGGGTGACAAATATTGGATGGTATTATAACCATTCATGAGGTAATTCATTCCATAGATAGGATTGGGGATGTTGGGATGTTGTTCAAGTTGGACATGAATAAATCTTACAACAGGGTCTCCTAGGAATTCTTTTTCAAGACCATGAACAACTTTGGCTTTCATAAAGAATGAATTAAGCTAATCAAGGCATGTGTTTCTTTAGCTATGTTTTAAATTTTAGTAAATGGTTCAGTTGCAAGGTATTTCCATAATAGAAGAGGACTCTATCAATGACATTCATTGCCTCCCTACCTTTTCATTATATTTGTTGAAGCTTTGGGGAGAGTGATCTATGTTGCTACAACGAATGGGAAAATTGAGGGAATTAAGCCTGCCTCTTCTTTATCCTCTATCTCACACCAATAATTTGTGGACTACATGATGATTACTAAAAAAAAATTAATCCCTCAAGCCAAAGAATTGAAGTCTATTTTGAAAAATATGAGAAGGTATCTACTCAAAAATTAAATTATGTTAAAACTAAGTATTATTTTATTAACGCGCCAAGGCCTAGATAGGCTAGATTAGCTAGAATTTTTAGTTGTGGTATAGGGGATATTCCTTCAACCTACCTTGGGATGCCCCTATTCAAAGGATGTATGGGAAGTTATGAAATCTAGTTGTAGAGAGATTATAAAAAAAGCTTACAAGTTGGAAGGGTTCTTTGCTTAGCCAGGATGGCAAAGCCCAACTAGTAAAATCATCTCTATAGAATATCCCAATCTATTTTATGTCAATTTTCAAAATGCCAATAAAACTTTATGATAAAATAGAGAATATTACAAGAAAATTCTTATGGTCTGGTGTGGAAAGTAAAAAATGATGGCATTGGTAGCTTCAGAGCAAGTTTGCACAAGGAAAGAAGTGGGGGGCATGGGCTTCATAAATTTGAAAAAAATGAATAAAGTGGTGATGAGCAAACAGGATTGGAAACTTGTAAAGGATAAAGGTCTTATTTAGGACCACATCCTTAAAGCCAAGTATCTCGGGGACCACTCTAGTTTTCTAGAGGAAAGTGAGTTACCTTGTGATTCAAATTTTTGGAATAACCTTCAGCTTACTAGACCTTTATTAAATACAAGAATTTGTTGGTAGATTCGAACTGGATCCCAATTCCATTTCTAGAAGGACAAATGGCTGAAGAACATTCCTTCAAGTGAGGACCTAGATTTTGCTAGGCTGGAACAAGTCTTTTCTACTCTCTATGGATTCTTTGTGCAAAACCACATCATCTCTAATGAATTTGATAAAATATGGAAATATCTATAGGTAGATGGGTTGGATGAGAGGAACCAGTAGAGCCTTAGGAAGCTCAAAAGGATGCTACAGGTCTATTTTTTAGATATTACAAGAAATTTAGACACTCTCCTATGGAAGAATCAAAAGGAAGGTGAGTACTCAATTAAATTTGGTTACTACATGCTAAAGGGAGAGGGCCTAGGCTAGATGCCTATTACAAAAATGTGGATCAAGGAGCTCCTAAAAACTGCCTACTTTTACTGGCTATCAGTCCAAAATAATATTATGATAATGGATAATCTTCACAAGAGGGGATGATAATTCCCAATAGATGTGTGTTGTGTGAGAAGAATTGGGAAGATACAAACCATCTCTTCATTGAGTGCTCCTTCATGAGCAAAATATTAAATAGAGTGCTCAACAAATTTTAAGTCATCTAAGTCCTTCCAAATTCCCTTCTAGACCTATGTCTCTAGTGGGAATCCCCCTTCTGAAGCAAGCTGCTAAAAATGTTGTGGAAGTTAAGCCTCCCCCATGCCTTTTGGGGAGCTTGGAAAGAGAAAAAAATTATATATTCAAGGATTAAAAAGAGATGTCACCTCCATTGAAGCTAGATCTTCCATTGCCAATGTGGAAAATTTCAAGAACATAAGTTTTAAATATGCCGAGGAGCTTAATCGATAAAAATATATTATCAGTAATTGGGGATTGGAATTCGAGACTCAAGTCTCTACTCCACCATCCAAACTTGTAAGGGCTACCACAAAGTGGAAATTACCACCTCCTGGTTGATTGAAGCTAAATTTCGATGGTGCAACAAAAGGGAATCTAGGAAGGACCAAAGTAGGTGGTAGTTTCAAAGATCATAATGGAAAGGCTATCTTAGCCTATGTGAAGACCTTAAGGGAGCAAACCAGTCATTTTGCTAATTCTAGGGTTGCTTTCCTAGGATTAAATCTTATTGAGAGACTTAATATTAAAAATCTGATTGTAGAGGGTGATTCACAAAATATTATTAATATTCCAGAAGGAAACCATCCAACTAGTTGGAGTGTTGCTAATATATTTTGGAAGCTAAGAAAAAATAATCCATTTAGAGAATATTCAATATAACCATGTTTATAGAGAAGGTAATGGGGTTATGGATATATTGGCAAACCTAAGGCTGGTCCTGGATCGTTTTCAAAAATGGGAAGCTAGCTTTCCTAGTCAGGTCTAGGATTTGGTAAATTTAGAAGCTTGTATCGATGATGAGTAAATGGATCACAACGTATAGTAGATCTGAGAGGCTAGTCAAGTCTATGCTATAGGATCCACCATGTTTCCTAGAGGGAGGATTACCTACCTCTCAAAAGAGGGTTAGATTTATAAATTACAGAGTTGGATTGTGTGGGGTATTCAGTTCCTCCTGAAAAGAATAATTGAACTAGAACCAGATAAAAGGAAAACATATGAATGTTCTTGTGTAGACTCTCTACCTAATGGGACCCAACATCATCCTAGTCATATTAGGAGACTTGCTTTACTTATGCACTCCATTTTCTTTATGTTTTTTCTCTAATGTTCATTTTGTGAGGTGCAAATTTAATGATTCAGTGGAAGAGCTTGGAGCATCATTGGGGTATATGTTGCAGTTGTTGAACCTTATTGTTTGATACTCATATGTACCATTGCTTCTTAATTATGGTTTTATTGGTTCATGCTCATGTGTGTGGAAAAGAGTTTCTTTCTAGGAGTATTGTCCTGCCTCTCGAAGCAAAGAGTTTCCACTTTTTATTTTGTATCAAAATTTTATTACCACTAATCTAAAAAATTATTGGTCTAAGAGAAGTTCAAAAAATTATGGTGTGGCTAGAGTCATAGTCATTAGGAAGGTACCATTTAGATGGTGGTAACAGTTCTCTCCATTCAATTGAGATGCATAAAGACCTCACGAAGGGGGTATTTCTCTTAAAGAAAAGTGTGGCATGTGTCACTACATATTTTTACAATTTATTTTCTTTGTTGCCACCCTCATGGGTGTCGAATTTTGAAGTTTTTGAAAATTTGTTAATTTTTTTCTATTCAAAATATGCTTGTGCTTTCCTCTCATTAAAAAAAGTGAAGTCAAGACAATAGATTTCTTTGAGTTCACGTGAGAAAATGGAGTTGGTGGCCCATGAACTTGATTGATATTTCCTTTTCCTAATTTGTTGATAAGTCTAGTCTCTTTATGTTTGGATCTTGCTCTACGGTGGTATTTTGTGTTGGGTATTTAGTAATATATTTTAGATAGTCTTGGTTGATGGAGTCTTTCTATGTGGCTCCTTAGTTGGGTGTTTTGTCTTCTCTTTTCTTGTTTCAATTTTGGAGCTTTAATGTTTAATCTATGAAAGGAAGTGTAAAAGGTTTGGGGAGCCTCTCAAAACCCCTTCCCTCTACCATAATAAAAAATAATAATTATAATAATAATTTCACAAGTACATTCGTAGTGCTAGGATTTGTTGACATATTTGTAGGGCTAGGAGAATGCAATTTTAGTTCTAGTGACCCTTTGTCATAAGGGCAATATGGTAAACTAGGTGATGACTTTTATGTCATTAGTGCTGACAATGTACATGCATCTTGTAGACACAGAAAATTGACCCACTTCAGTGGGTAATATTCCCTGAGCCCTTTGGGGGACCCCTTAGACTTGCCTATGGCAAGGACAAAGCCTTACCCCCTTTATTTTACCTATTTTCCCTCTCTGTTCGAAATCGCATTCGATCCTTGATGGGGAGCGACATCGCATTGCGATATTGCAATCGGCCTAGACAGGGTGCAATTTTGTATTTTTAGGGTTTGATGCATTAAAATCCTAAATTTTTGGGGTTGGCAAGTTTTACATCGACCCTCCTTGGTTTTCCCACTTTTTTTGCCTTCAAATCTGCTATATAAGGAGGGTTTGAATTCACTTTTCACATACAATAACACACAAGTTAACACATGTTCACATGATCGACATTCAATGATTTTATTGCTCGTATTTGATTTCTTGCAAAGTATTTTATTTGGTCTGCATATTTCTTCTTCTTCTCTCACAAGCAACTTTGAAGTTTGGAGTTTGATTATCTATTGCATTGTTCTTCCTAGCTCTTGGTGGATTGTTGTTGGACCCCTAAGGAGCGATTGACTAACCGAGAGATCTAAAACCCTTATGTTTTGCTTTTGCACTCTCTGGTAGGTGAATTCACTCTTCTGCATGCACATTTAGGTTTTTTGAATTACGTAATTGAGCTTCTAAATTCATACTTTTCGTATAGTTTATGCGAAATCGCAAATAGTCTGCTACGAGGTATGATTTTGCCTAGCGTTATAGCGGTCACCCATTAACAAGGCACAATTTTTCCTGATATCAAACTAGGGGTAATCTGTTATCCCTATTTTCTCCATTGCATTCTAATTTGCATCTAGAGCATAGTGGCATATTCTATTTTGTGATTTCTGCATTTTGTTTTGTTGTATTGCATTAATGTTTATTTTCCTCCAAATATCAAATTTTGCTTTTAATTATCAAAGGTCAGCTAAAAGGACCTAGGGGGCTTCATTTTTGTGCCTCCAAGCATTGTTGTACAATGGCCTAAGTAGACCCCCTAATGCTAATCCTATTTTAAAGTGTTTCTTGAGTTATCTTGCAGGAACAGGTATTGTTAATATTGGACAAAAGAACAAAAAGCAAGAATCAATCAACGGATAAGCTAAGTATTATGAAGTCTTTTAAGTTGTTTGTTGAGTACTTTTATTTCTATTGTAAAAACCCTAGATATGATTTAAAAGGAATATATTTTATTTAATTCTAGGCATTGAAAGGAAAACAACATATAGTGTGCACTTAGGGTTAATTCTATTTGTGCATCCCTTCTTGAGCCCTTGCTTAAAGGTTGTCTATTTAGAACCCTAGGTTAGAAAAGCATTCAAAGAAAAGAATCATTCTAGGTTTAGCTCTTGTATTCCAACATTCTGTATTTCTACATTATCCTTTATCTATTATGGCATAGATCTAGAAAGGTCAAACTCATGTGTTTGTCTTGAATCAAATTTATCAAACATTCTAAAAATCCCATGGACTTGGAGCGAGTCCTTAAATTCATTCCTGGTGAATCCATCCCCCCTAGCACTGAGTGTAGAGAAAAACACAGTCCTCATGGTTCATCCCATAAGGCTTATCTCCTCTCTTCAGATCCGACCTTTTGGGAATTGTACATGGTAGGGTGGTTTTCCTCCTCTACACATCAAACAACTGGGATGCTTGTTTAAGAGTGGAAAAATAATCCTTAGATAAGAATTTGGGTCTTTGGAATTACACCAAGTATTGCATCACCGATTGAGGAGATCAAACCAAATCGATGACCTCCTCTTTATGCACTTGGATCTCTTGTTTCCTCAACTTTGAAGACCTCATTTTTTTATGTCGCTCTCAAAACAAAGTTTATGGAGAGAAGGGGAGGGGAGAATCACCAAAGAGGTGATTCCTCCCTTAGACTTCAAGTAGGAAAGAACCTAAACCTTCTTTGATACCAATGATGGTAAATTAACAATTCATTCATTGAGGCAAGAGCCTATTTAATACATGCCTTAGGGTTACAAACTAGAAGATTAATACTCCCTATTAGGAGATCATTACATGCAAGAATTATTAAAATAATATCCTAGTTAAAAATGCATAATCTAATAATAAAATAATATAGTAAAATATTTCTATCATCCCCCACTTATTATATTCTTTGGGATAGAAAATATTAGGACCGCTTTTTAAGTTAGAGGAGCATGAGATGTTGCTAGAGAATGTAAATTAGGACTTCCAAATTAGGTGTACTAGACATTCAATTTAATAATAGGCCATAGAACCTATTGGTGCTAAAGAAACCTATGACAATGGAAGAGAAGCACATGTGATTATTGTAGAAGAATTCACCATCCATTCAACATGGAGGTCTCTCCTCAATGGGCATCCAAAAACAATAACAAGCAATCAAAATTTGAGTATACAATGCATAGAAGAGGGACCTAGGTGACATCTAAGCTACATCAATGACATGCCAAGGCAAATGTGGATAAGACCAAGCCAAGCTTCATGTTGTTAAAATAGCCAAAAAGCATACCCATAGGAGACACATATTGCATGGAGAATACGGACTTGAGGATGCCCCCCACAATGGTCATAAGCATAAGACCATACACATTCTCACAATTGAGCTTGATGCTCGAACCCCTGGATACATTTGATTCCCCCTTGGTTGTGTCAATTCAAAAAATAAAATTAGCACACAAAGAAGTGTAGGGGATTTTTTTTTAAATATGGACTCGTGGTATCATTTTTTTAAAGGTTTTTTAGCACCTTCAAAACCAATTCCATCTCACTAGCGGGAAGAAAATCAAGGATAAGGACAAGTTTAAAGATCCAATCCTTCACATATTTCATCTTTTCAAGCTTTTAAGGTTCCAAGTTTGAATCTTGGCCTAGATAGAATAGAAGATAGCATAATAGTTTGAAACTCAAATCCTCAATTCTTTGCTTCTATTTTGTATTGAGAAATAAGTAGAAGAAAACAAAACAAATAATAAAGGGAAATAATAATAATAATGTCACAAGTACATTCGTAAAGCCAGGATTTGTTGACACATCCGTGGGGTTTGGAGAACACAATTTCTATTCTAGTGGTCCTTTGTCATAAGGGCGATATGGTGAACTAGGTGATGATTTTTAGGTTGTTAGTGCTGAAAATATACATGTCTTACAATAGGGACACATTATCAAGAGTGGCAAAAGAATGAATCTCTTGTTCTATCAACTTCAAAGACCTCAAATTTCTATGCCACTCTCAAAACAAAGGTTATGGAGAGAAGGAGAGGGGAGAATCATTGAAGAGATGATTTCCCCCTTAGAACTCAATTAGGAAAGAACCTAAACCTGCTTTGATACCAATGATGGTAAATTAGCAATTCATTCATTAAGACAATAACCTATTTAAAACATGCCTTAGGGTTACAAATTGGAAGATCGATACTCTTGATTACAAGATTGTTACATGCAAGAATTATGAAAATAATCTTCTAGCTAAAATACATGATCTAATAATAAAATAATATAATATAAAATATTCCTAAGAGGTTCATCAACAAAAGAAAAAGGCAATTAAAATTTCACTTTGAAAGGGATCCTAGAAAAAGTAATAAAATACAGTAGTTTGGTATAGATTTCAATAAGAGACTTAGTTGGACAATATACATAGTGAAAAGAGTAATGGAGATTAATAACATTATTTACATTGTAAAACAAATGTAATAACATAAAATTCGAGGATTGGAAGACCATCCAAGACTTATTCAAATTGTTGCTAGTGCTAGTGGTGCTCTATGGGTCTGAAGTATGGGCTAATAATACATCAAGCTTAAAATTGAGCTAAATAGAGAGGATTTATAATCATGTGATTACAGGCATTCAAAATAAAAGCTTTAATTCCATATGAAATATTCTTACTAGAAACAAGTATATTTTAAATAAAGGAAGTCACAATGATTTGTCTTCCAAGATATCTAAACAATATTGAACAGATGAAATAGCTTAAAGTTATAGTATATGAGTTGAACAACAAAAAGAACACTTAAATGAAACAAAAAAACCAATGGATCAATGACTAGGTATTTAATATTATAGAATATCCAAACAACTACAATGCTATAAAAATCTATGTAAGGAAAAATTCAAAGCAATAATGTGAAAAAAACTAGAAAGAAAGGTCTTGCTTAGTTTAGCCCCATATATGAGCAACATTAAAAAACATATATAAATACAAATATAAAATGAAGAACAATTATGCTAATAAACCAACTATATGTTAGAACTAGATTATATTACATCATTTGGGTCATGTAAATGTACCTTACTTGGTACATACTTAGGACATTAGATTACTTTAGGGAGAAGTTATCTAGTTACTTCATGCATTGTAATAAATGCACAAGTGTCAATGTGCAAGTTGTATATGTGTAAGATGTCCCTTGCACAACTAGGTAGAGTGTTGGCCAAGGAACCTATTTTCCTATATAAATGGCCATACATAGATATATAGATATATAGAGAGTGTGTGAGTGATAATTTCAAAGCTCATTCGTGAGCAGTAGCTTTGATCATGAGATTTTCATTTTCTCCATAGCTACTTTGTATTCATTTTCATCATTTCTATTTATAGCATATTTTAGTTATCTCACAAATTTACTTTCTTTCATATTATTCTACATCGTGTGATTGTTATCTACCATTACATGTTGCATCAAAAGCTAACAGTAGTATCAAAACTATGGTAGATCAAGCTATAATAGATCAATAAGAAAACCACCATTATCATTGACCCTAAGTTTTTTGTCAACTTGATGCGCTACTAGACCAACCACTATCAAAAACTCTCATAAGAGTCTAGGTGGTAGAATTAGGAAGAGCCACGAGTAAGGGCTGAAAGAAATCTTAGTTTTAGAAATACTGAGATTGTATATGGCTAGAGTCTTTCCATAGAGTTATAGTAAAAACTCATGAAGACTATGACTCAACATTTGATCCACTAGTTTGATGAATCAACTAGTGAATCTCATCTAAGAGATCTGGAAAAGTTTACCTGAAGTTTCTTTTATTGTAGGGAATTAATTCTCAAATGATTGTGATACCTCCTACTATAGAAAACTAGGATATTTCAACTTCATTGCTCAAAGGTCAGAGTGCTTTCATAGTGCAAAGATTAGTTTTTACAAGAGAAGAATACTACAGAAGATACTTCTGGAGAAGAAACCTGGTGAAGTTAGGATACATGAGATCTCCATTGCTAGATTGAGAACTTCACAGAAGAAAAAACATCATAGAAGCCTTGATCTAGAAGAAAAAAACCACAAAATCCTTGATATTGAAGAAAATGCCACATAAGCCTTAATATTTAAGAAAAGGCCATATAAGCCTTGATACTAAAAAAGGCCATAGAAGCCTTGATCCTAAAGAAGACTCTAGAAGAGAGTATCTAATTCAGAATCATATTTCAGTACTAATATTTTATTGCAACAAAAGGAGATTCAGTGAGTTGGGAAAGCTTCCTACAAGAAGGTTAGGAAGAGTACTTTCTTTAGAATCAATCCAGCACCTCAAGCAAAAGAGATCAGTAGAAGATCTCATTGAATAACTTCTAGACTTGGAAGAAGAAGGACTAGGAGAGTCCTCAAATACAAAAGTAGTTGAATCAAATATCCAAAAGAAGTTCTCACCACCAACACTTCTAGAAGCAGAAGGTTGAAGAAAAGGTCCCAAGGAATACCAAAAGAAGCTACAATATCAAAGGCCTTGGGAAGGTCTCTATGAGCACCCAGTAAAATGCTTGGAGAGCCTTACTAAAGAAATCATCAAAGGAGTTTTGAGAACTCATTGGAGAAATTCACTATAGGAGATAGTGAAATATTTAGGATAATTGTTATCATCTGGAAATAGGCCCAAAATAAGAAGAATGATTTTTCAAGGAGTGCCAAATATCATAAGACCTCAAGATATTCATAATCTTGAGAAGAAGATCCTGTTTGAAGTCAAAATTCGACAAGAATCTTGAAGGAAAATTCATATAGAAGAAGCCTATCAAATCCAAGTGATTTGGAAATTTCCTCTCACAGCAAGAAGGCACCACTTCAGAAACAAAGACTTCTTCAAATCTACAACAAAAGGAGGAGACTACAAGAGGAGAACAAGCCACCAAAATCCTAGGCTCATGGAAGAAATTTTGAGACCATTTTTTGGTGAATACGAAGTTGTTCAGGATAGCCTACAAAGAGCTACAAGATCTTACTCAAGGCAACAACTTGGTGATCTTAAAAAAAAACCAAGATCTACATTCTCTACATAAGCGGCAAAAGAGCTACAAAAGCTTTCAAAAAAATGTAAGCAACTATTGGTGCAAGTAGATTCATTAATTGTATTACTTATCATATTTTTTAAAGCACCTTAATTTGGATTAAAGTTGCAAAAAGGAGAATTGAATTACAGTCTTCAAAAGTGCAAAAAGATAAAGATTATTAGATTCGTTTGCACTATTCTATTGCTCTTGAAAATATTATTGTTTGTGTTCGTGAGAAGGGCATAAAATCAAAATTTGTCAAAGTGTCTAAAGATATTGTTAGTGCACAAAAATCTACAACAATCAATGGCCAAAAGAAGCCACCAAATCAGCTCAATCCTCCAATCATTGGATAAGAAAGTAGCCATCGAATATCAATAAAGGAATCCTCAAATAAAGACTTGGTGAGTCTCAAATTCAAAGCACAATAAGGTTTTTGTTACAAAGAAATAGTGCAAGAATATACAAATAAAAAGGAGCTTCTATCAAGTGGTTACAAGATTGGGTTCATTTGTAAAATATCCAAGCAAAAAGGGGAAGGTTTCTAATCAAAGAGACAACCTCAAAATCCCTACATTACATTCAAAGTTCTGCCACAAAACCAGAAATTCAGACCTAAAATAAGGAGTGCAAAAGAAGGTGCAATAAAGGATATTTTATATATAAATACATTACATTACGTTGAACTATCCTAATATGGAATATACATGGAAAGAAGGCATATTTGAAGGTGCCTCAAAGGCACAATATTCACTAGAAAAACCAACCAAAGGTGGCCAAATGCTAGTGTCTATCTAAGCATAGCAAAAGGAGCCACTCTAAGGGCTCATTCTCCTCACATCTTGGATGGTCAAACCTACAAAAGACAAGGAGCAAAACAAAGGGAGAAACAACGTTATTCGATAGCAACATTATCTACAAAAGTAGGATGTACAACAAGTGAGAAAAGAAGAATATTGAAGATTAAAGCACCATTGGAGTGTTTCAAACTCCACATATGCATTGCTCAAAATCGGTGCTCAAGCCTCCAAATTGTTGCTCCACATCCCAGCTGAAAACATTGCAATTGAATGAAAGATGAGTTAGGGATTTTATAGGGTTAAAGAACCTCCAAAGGGCCCATTGAAGCAGTGATAGAGAAGATGTCCATGCATAAGGAGGAAGTGACATTTGTCACTTGAGGTAAAACCCTAATACTCCTCATGTGAGTGCTCATCTTCATCAAGAAAGGAGTTAGAAGCAACAAGTTGGTGCATTGAGTGTATGAGATACACTTGTCCATAAAGGGACCAAACGCTCTGCTGAAGAACGTAATGTCCATATGTTACTCAAAGGAAGAAATGAGTGTTTTTTAGCACCTTCTACTCCTCAAGCACTCAAGAAGAAAATGGACATGCCACTTGGCACTTAATACAAGATTCTCCTCTATTTTAAGGGTGTCAATGAGCAAGCATTCAAACAACATTTACATCTCCACATTTAACACTTCGGGGTTTGCACATACAGGGCCAAGTTAAAGCGTGTAAGGAAGGTGGTAGAGCATTCAATGCTCTGGTCAAGCAAGGTCAAAGGCAGAGACTAAAGAGCACCATATTTGGAACAATAAATACAAGGAAAGTTCCATGCAATTCTATTGGATGGAATAATCAAAGCAGTGACATCAATATTGCAGCCCTTGCACATATGAAATCAACATCAATTATTGCTTGTTATAAGGTAAGGTTTATTCCCATTTTTATGTGCTTTCATTTCTTGGGAATTATAATGTTAAAATTAGATGAATTTAATAATATTGAAAGCCATACCTCAAAGGGAATAATTTATCAAATTAATATAATATTTGCTATATAAAACCTAGAAGTAATAAGGGTTTCTACTGGAAATTAATCTTAAATATTTGAAAATATTATTGTGGTCTAAATAAGGGTTACTACATCAAATTAATTTATTGGAAATTAGATACACTTAAATTAATTCCTAAAGGGACATTAAAAAGAGAGGTTTATCAAAGCATTTCAAAGGTTGAAAATTTATAATATTATTATCTCAAAAATTCTCAAAAAGAGACAAAAGAAATCCAACATTAAAACCTCTTTAAATTTGGTAAAAGTGCTTAGTTCAATAGGAGCAATAAGGGATAATAAAAGTTGATTTTGGTATTTACAAAAACTTTACAAAATCAACCAAAAATTGAACTACAATTTACAAAAGCACTATATTCATCTTATATCTTATCCAAAATATACTAGGGAGTCATAAGGCATTCTACAAAATATAAGGATTGATATTAGGGAATTTAAATGGCATCAAAAAAATTCTTCCTAGGAGAATCTCAACTACTCAAGGGTCCTAATTATTTCTCCTGGAAGAATAAAATGAAAGCTATCCTGGTCTATGAAAAACTTTGGGATATTGTCAAAGGGTAAACACAAATACCTACCATAGATGATATTGAAATCCTAAAGTTTGTAGAAAATGATTCAAAGGCTCTAATGATAATAACCTTTGCTATCACTGATGAGATACCACCATATATCAATTCAGAAAAATCATCTTCAGATGCATAGACAAGCCTAGAGAAAATATTTGAAGGAAAGAATAAGGCAACTATTCTTCATCTTCAGACTCAACTTCATTTATTAAAGATGAATAATGGAGAAATCATAGAACTATTCCTAAGGAAGGTAGCAGATATTAAAGGGAAATTTTTTACCTTAGGAGAAATAGTTAAGGATGAACTTCTTACTCAAGTAACCATGAGAGCACTTCTAGATAACTATAAACATTTGGTAACATCTTCACAAGTCCTAAGTAAAGATACTTCTTTTGATGACTTAGTAAATATTCTATAGGAATATGAAGTGGAAAATATAGTTAAAGATGAAATTTCTAACACTGCATTGGCATCTAAAGATAATCCATAGGGAAACATTGCTTCTTCATCAAAAGGATGAAAAACATGGTACAACAGGTATTGTTAGATATGCAAGAGAAAAGGCCATAGTACCAGCTATTGCAGGTTCAATCCCAAAAATCAAAATCAAGGAAATCAAATGAACAATGGGAACCGATTTCAATCACGATAATATTAAAATCTTCGTTAGCAACAATTTAAACATCCAACCAATTATCCCCAATTGGAGTATCGAAAAGGAAATAAAAAAGGACATCTAGCTTAGAGGATAGAATAAATTGAAGAACTAAAAGAATCAACAGATGATTATGAAATCAAAGCTCTTTTAGCAAGAATTATAGATTATGAAGACACTAACTGCTTGCTTGAACAGGTCACAGAAAACAGAGAAGAAGAATCAGAATCTCAAGGTCAAGGAGAAGATCCACATTGAAGACTAAAGTCTTCAATAGCCAAAAAATGTAATATAGGGGGGTGTTAGAAATAGATTATATTACATCATTTGGGTCATGTAAATGTACCTTCCTTAGTACATACTTAGGACATTAGATTACTTTAGGGGGAAGTTATCTAATTACTTCATGCAATGTAATAAATGCACAAGTGTTAATGTGCAAGCTGTATATGTACAAGATGTCCCTTGCACAACTAGATAGAGTGTTGGCCAAGGAACCTATTTTCCTATATAAAGGGCCATACATAGATAGATATATAGAGAGAGTGTGTGTATGAGTGATAAGCTACTTTGTATTCATTTTTCATCATTTCTATTTATAGCATATTTCAATCATATCGTAGATTTACTTTATTTCATATTATTCTGCATCTTGTGATTGCTATCTCCCATTACATGCTATATCAAAAGCTAACACTATATAATAGCTCACATTAACTTAGATATAAGACATGTAGATGGAAGAGACATATAAAGAGATAAAACGAAATAATATGTACATATTTCACTTTAGGACAGGGTTATGCATAGCGGCGAAACTTCACCATTTGGGCGAAAAGTACAATTTTTGAAAATTCAAATTTGCAAAATTTGGGGGACCCGAACGTCGGCCATTTAGCCAAAAAATTTTGAAACAAATAAATTTTAGGTGTCGGTTCATCATGCTTTGATAAGAGTATCATGGTTATTTTTAAAAATTCGCAAGCAATCCCGCCTAAATAAAGTACCCTTTTCACCCTAAAATTTTAAAATTTCTAAATTATCCCACCCAACTCGCCAAGTATACCTCTATATATAATTAACACCCTAGGGATACATTTTCATTTTTAGACCGTGTTCTATACCCGATGAATATACCGACACAATTCTGCACAAGATCGAAACCTTTTATGCAATCGACCATCACCAATTCTACAACCAGACGGAACCTCTTCTACAACCATCCAAAACCATTTTGCAATTGGATCCTATTCTACAACCATTTAAAACCACTTCTGTAGCAGGAACCACTTCTACAACTAAACAAAACACTTCTGCAGTCAGACCCTATTCTGCAACCATCCGAAACCACTTCTATAGTAGGAACCTCTTCTACAACTAGACGAAACCACTTCTACAGCCGAACCCTATTCTACAACCATACCACTTACAAAACCATTCAAACAAACCACTTCTACAAACCTCTTCTACAACAAACCACTCAACAAACCCTATTCTACAACCATCCTAAACCACTTCTACAGCCAAAACCTATTGTGCAACCGAACAAAACCACTTTCATAGCCAAACCCTATTCTACAATCGAACGAAACCATTTTGCAAGTGGGTCATGTTCTACATTCGATCAAAACCATTTCTACAATCGAAACATTTTTTAACCGGATCCTGTTTCGCATCGGACCTCTTTCTACACCAGGTTCTCTATCACTGCTCTGCTTGCCATGTTTTTCTCTATTTTACCATGTTATCCCTTATTTTCTCTCTTTTTATTAAAACTCTTTGATTCTTTATGAATAGGTGAACCAAAGACATTGTGATTCTCTATTTCTAGTCCATTTTGTACCATAATATTATATTTTTCAACATGTATATTTAATGATTTTTCAATCTTATTCTACACCACACCAATATCCGAGCCCTCTTCTGCATCCGGAATGTCATTGCTCTATTCCCATGTTTTCTCTATTTTGCCCTATTCTAAATGTTTTAAAACTCTTTGATTCTTAGTTTCTATTCAGATATTTTTTTCCTTGCTAAGATTATACATGTGTAAATGCTTTGGTTCTCTAAAGACATATTGATGCTCTGTTTCTCTGAACACATTTTGATTCTCTATTTCTAGACCATTTTGTGCTATAATATGATATTTTTTGACATACGTATCACCAATTATTTTTTGATTAAAGAATAGTTTTCTTAAATTGATTTCAATTTGAATGTTAATTATCTTTGTGCTCTTGTCAGTTAAAGTGCTTTCACTAGAAAATGAACTAGTGGCATAAACTGATAAAATCACAATAAAGAATGGCAGGAAACAAGTATGTATAATCTACCACCCAAACAATTGTTTATTCTATTTACAATATTATCTTAAGGCCTCTAGAAAGTACACCCTCTTCAACATTTTATTACTCTACTAAATTGAAAAATATTTTTCGTAACAAGTAAAATGTCACCCAGTGATGGAAAGAAGGGCGCCAAATATTCTACTGAAAAGAGTATCCTCAAATATTTTAGCCAAACTTCGAAATGCAATGAGCCAACGACATCCGTGCAAATTCAAGGTACAAATGATTTTTGACTTCCCAGTATGTGCTTGATTGATGATTTGAATATTTTTTTTGTATATATTTTTATCCAAGAATGATAAAAAATATTATGGTATGCTACTATGCAGAATACCCTATCGATCCTGATATGCCTCCACTTGAAGATATTCCCCAACAAGAGATGCCTTCTAATGAAAATCCCCTTGACAATGACATCCAACAAACACTTGAAGACAACACTCAAAATGACATCACAATTGAAAATGAAAGTGATAAATCAAAATCATTACAAGCTTCATATGAATCTTCAAGAAAAAATTCCAAAAAAAGAAAAGCGTCTAACTGGATACTTGGAAGGGGATTTAAGAATGAATGGGCAGAAATATTTCCCTGGCTTGAGCCTGTCCTGACTGAGGATAACCAAATCGATGAAAAAGAATGTAGATGCAAAATTTGCAGTTGGAGACTTGGTAAGGATCATAGGCTTCAAAACAAGATTGATACAATTGAAAAACATGCTGGCAAAGCTTATGTAAAAGTTATAAAAAGTAATGGTGAAGTTAGTAAAGAAGTTAAGTGGAAGGATGCATCAGAATGTATGCATTTAAGATATGCTATAGAATATGAAAATCACTTAAAGCAACAACAATCTCTTGTTGAGAAAGGTGGAACAATTGCAGCCCAATTTCATAAAATACAGAAGACTATTTTAGCTTCAAAAAGTATGCAGTTTGTCATTGTTTATAATATTCTCAAGAAAGGTAGACCAATGTCCGATTTTATTGATTATAAGCAGCTATTACGCCTATTTAATGTGCAAAACCTTCCTAGTTCTCATTGGTCAGACCGAAGTGGTTGGGAAATGGTAAAATGTCTATCTTTGGTTGAGAAAGAAGACCTAAGGGAGCAAGTAAAACTTGCCAGATTCATTTCACTTTCTATTGATGAGGTAACAGTTATGGACAACACATCTTGGATTTGCATGCATGTGTACACATTTCAAAATCATATTAGAAGGCCTATTTTGTTGGGAATACATAAGATGTTGGAAAGTTCAAATGCAAAAAATATTTATAATGTTGTTGTCAAAAGTTTAAAGAATATTGCGGGAATGAATGATATAGACATAGCAACAAAGTTAATTTGTGTTGGAGCTGATGGAGTTGCTATTATGCAAGGTCACAGGTCTGGTCTTTGTGTTCGACTCCAAACCACAGTTGCCCCATATATGATTCCCATTCATTGTATGGCTCATAGAGTTAATCTTGCATATAAAATTGTGAGCACATTTTCAAATGTTGCTAAAGTGGAAAACCTTATTCGTGAAATTCATTCTTATTTCTCATTAAGTCCAAAAAGGTTTGCAGAGTTTCAACAGTTTGCACTAGGAGTTACAGAAGGAAAAAAATTGTTAAAAGATGTGGATACAAGATGGATTTCACTATATCAACCTGCTCAGAGAGTTTTTGCAGAATATCAATCATTGATGGGGTTTATGCATGCAAATCGTAGGATAGTTGATAAGGCAAAAGATATGTTGTTCCATTTGACTGACTTGGAAACACTTTTGACCTTATGTGGTATTCTTCCAATGTTAAAAGAAATGAACAGATTAATTAATCTTGCACAAGAGAGATCCATCTATATCATTGATTTTATGAGGATGAGAAAACAAATATGCATGCTTATTGATACATTATATGTGTCTAAAGCAGATTTTATAGAACCTTTGTTTGATAGTTGGAATACATTGATAAACGTGAACAATCCAAAAAGCTTCTTGAAGTTTGACATCAATGATCATATTTGTATTAATGTTCATGAAAATATGGTACATGTTTATTGTTTTGAAAGGCAATCAAGTATAGTTGTGGAATATTTTGAAGAAGTTCCTGTAACACACAATAGATTTCATGTTATTATACAGAAAACAAAGTGTAATTTATCAAAAATAGCAAAATATTTGATAGGTGAGATAAGAGATCGATTTCAGAGAGATGAGTTGCTCGAGGCCATGGGTGTGGTTAACCCCATGTTTTGGGGACCTTGTACTGAATACAATTCTGCAAATGAGTTGTTTATTAAATATATGGGTAACCTCATTAACCATTTTAGTAAGAGTGTGGAAGTCAATGGTGTTGAAATAAAAGGTATACTCAATAATGATCTTTTGAAAGAACAATCATCGCATTTTGGAAGAACAATGGTTGTGCAAACATCACTTATGACAGGTGTCCATGAGATTGGTTCCACTGCACGTTTGTGGCAAAAATTGTATCCAAGCACAATCTTACAAGATACAATAAGTGAATACTTTCGTTTATATGAATTATGTGAAACAATGATTTTGGGGTCAATCGAAGATGAAAGAGTTTTTAGTGCACTTTCTTTTGTTAAATCTAAACTCCGCAATAGACTCGACAAAAATTTAGAAAATTGTTTAAGAATTTATGTGTCTTCATATCAATTGGATACATTTCCGTATGATAGAGCTTTGGCACACTAGAGTTCCCTGGAAGACAGAAGAGGAACGTCGAATACGATCGATAACTACGATGATGATGCTTTCAGTGATCAGATGGTGGAGACACAAATTTTTGCTATGCTTCATAATGATTCTGGACAAGCTGAAATGTTTCAGCTTCCATAATGATAATTATTCCATGATTTCATTGACATTGATAAACACAATAGTGTATTGATTTCACAAACTTCATAGAAGATTTCACAATATTGTTCAAGATTTATAAGATTTTACAAAATTGTTGTTTTATATCACATTAGTGTTTTAAAAATTACATGTCTTATATCTTTTTGCAGTTTTTAAAATTGTATGTTTATGTCATGGTGTCTCAACTCTCTTCATTGATAAATATTTATGTTTCATGTTTTAAATTTTATTATTGGTATATTAATGTTGATCTGTAATGTTATCTATAATGCTTTTGTTGTTGAGATGAACATAGTGAACAATATTAGCTAGAAATAAACTAAAATTGCAACACATATTTATAAATGCAAGCAAACTATGAATGATGGAAAACACAAAATGAGAAAATATCATTATCATTAGTTCAAATAGAAACATATTACATTGTACAAAATTGTTGACTACAGTCAACTTGATAGCATATTACATTTTCAAATTTTCAAACATTTGATTGGTGCTTGGTTGCTTCACTATCGATTGGAGTTGTCGTTTCTTTTCCTTTATCGGCATCTGTGACACTCTCTTCTGGCAGTGCTCCAACTCTCACCAGGTTTTCACGTACTTTCACAATACTTGACACCAATTGTGCTTCTTCTTTGTTTGGATCTTCAAGTATTGTTGGAAGCATTTCCTTTGTTTTCTCAAGCACCATTTTTGGATCTTCTTTGAGCTTCTCCTTGATGTATTTTTTAAACGATTATTTTTTGATATTTTTGCTTGCATTTTCTTTTTCATTTCCATTGCATGATTCAAAAATGTCTTCGCCCTTTTAAGATTGATGTCCATGCTCTTAACCTGTGTTTTTAAGTGTTCAAAATTTGACTGCAAAAACAAATTGAAAACATAATTCAAAAGGGTTATATTGAAATTATTTCATATTTTCAAGAAATATAAAAATTTCACTACAATAGAAAATTGAAACATAAAAATTTTTCTTACCTCAGCCATATCCCTTGCAGCCTCAGCAACTGCAACTTTCTCCTTATCAGAAGCCCACTGGTTATAAAATGCTTGGGCTTCGACATTAATGTTCTCCAATCTACCAACAACAACATTCAAAACATCATCATCATAAATAAAATCAGACTTAACAGATCCTGATGTGGCCTGTTTTAGAAGGCCATCAAGATTTTCTAGTTCAAATTGAACCAAAGAATAAAGAGAATCTCTTTTTACATAATTTTTATATCGGGTATTGATTTCCCTTAAAAGGACCTTTGCTCGATATTCCCATTCCTTCAATTCCTTCAAATATCTTAACACAAACTGATTAATAGTAACTTCTATAGTTTCAACTAATAAAATATTTTCATTAAAATCTACAATATTATCCTCAGTTTGAGGACCCTGAGGATGAGGGTTGGCTCCTTGAGTTGATGGTAATGTTGTCTCCTCAGTTGTAGGTTCAGTGGCTTCTCCTTGTTCTCCTTCACCTCTCAGCACATATGTTGCCTTGAAGCCTACAATGTTGCCCTGCAAAAGATAATCCTCATCAAGTTGAATATTATCCAATCCCTCTGTAGAAACTTTTGGTGCCTGTGAATTTGTTGAAAATGTAAATTGTGACCATCCATACCCAGAACTTGGTGTTGGCATGTGTGATCTCTATGAGTGTGAAAACCCATACCCAAAACTTTGTGTAGTGCCCTGTGATCTCTATGAAAACAATCATTTTCCAACATCGATTTGCCCTCGCATAGGCATTGGCGTAGGATGTGCGGGTGCCTATCATTGATTTGGTGGAAGTGGTGGTTGTGGTGAAACAGGTGAGTGTGATGCAACTGGTGGTTGTAATGGAGGTGGTGGTGGCATATGGCCTCTAACTTGTGATGGTACTTGTTGATTTTGAGAATCAACTAAAAATAGTCAAAAATATTTTGTTACAATTCTTCTTAAAATAAAAAATATTTTCTTAATTTAAATTAACTACACATAGATTTACCTGAAGATGATGAAACATGTTGAATTTGTGTTGCAATGGGGGAGGGGTTGGCCACACTAGATTCAGCCTACACATTTTGTGCATACCTAGGTGTACGAGAAACCCCAGGAGTAGTTGCTTGCCTAGAACATTTGTATGACCTCTACAAAGGTGTTGCTTCAGAGCCCGTGTCTTCAGAATCACCAGTTTGTTCCGGCCTGTGACCCCTAGTGGCAGAAATCTGTTTACTCCTTGTATTGTATACCTTACCCTACATATAGATGAAAAGAAAAATTAAAAAAAAGGAATGTGATAAACTATAAAATAGTATGTCAAGGTCAAAGATGCAGTTATTACCTTCAATTCCTCTATTGACATAGCAATAGCCTGTAGTGTTGCATGCACTACAGTTGGTACAGGAGTAGTCTACAAATTATGAAAACACTCATAATATAGAGCTAAAATAAAATTAATAGTGCCCACAATGGGTTGTGTCTTGTTGGTTGCCATTTGCACGGTGTGCAACTCGGACCTGATTCGATCCGAAATATACGTGCACCAATCAAAATTTTGATTGTGCTCAGACTGAACAATATAAGCAAGTGCCCAAAATAAAATTTTTGGTCTTCCCATAAGAATTATTCTGGCCTGGAAGAACTCGATAATGGCCTTCAGAGTTTGATGGTTAACATCGTTGATTGATAAACCTCTTTTTGATTTGGTGGTAGAAGTTGCATAAACAAAATTAGATGTCAATTTACAAATTTGAAACATTGAACATTAATAAAATATAATTAACAAGATTTATACCTGCCAAATCCTTCGATGAGAGATCGTACTTGCTTTTGAGGTGTGCTTTGTCATCTGGAGACAGCTGCAACCTCATCGACACTTGAGGAAAACCAATGAATGGAAGACCTATCAATCTATTAATATCTCCAGGGGTGATGGTGAAAAGCAGATTTCTATTTCATACTTTAATATTCACCATAGCCCTGTCATGGTCATAACCGGCTATAATATGTTGCAGGAGGACTTTATCTATTCTGAATTGTGGCATTGAAATGAGGGTTGTTAAACCTGCATTATTGAGCCACTTAAAGTCCATCCCTAGGGTTGTCATCAAATCTGAAATCAAAGTGCAAGAAAAATTCTTGAATTTTGGTGCAGAGGTGGAAGGGGTGGCCATCGCAAGAAGTTGGAAGTCGAAGAAAAAGGATTGAGAATCGAAAGGTTGATTGGAAAGGTTAGCTCTAGTTGCAGTAGTCATAGAAATGAAATGGAAAAAATGATAGTTGATGCCCTTTTATAGATTGAAGAAATAGGGTTGACACATGGCAGCATTGTATTGGACATGCGGTGTTGTTGATTGAACGTGTGACACGTGGCAGCCAAACCAGACCTTATTTCACATGAGGCCCACCCACCCAAACTAGACCTTTTTTGCATCCATTACAATGTAGGATCAGATCCTATTCTACATCCGATCGATGATCGGATCATATTATGCACCCGATCCGAGATACATATTATGCACCGATGGGTGATCGGACCATAGTATGTATCCGATCCAAAACCAGATCATATTATGCATCCGATCCAAATCCAGATCAGATTATGCATCCGGTCCAAGACCAAATCATAGTATGCATCCGATCGATGGTCGGATCATGTTATGCTTTCAATCCAAAATCGGATCATATTATGCATCCGATCGATGGTCGAATCATAGTATGCATCCGATACTTGATCGGATCATATTATGCATCCGATCCATGATCAGACTATATTATGCATCCAATCCATGATCAGATCATATTATGCTTTCGACCGAGATCAGATCTTATTATACATTCGATCCATGATCGGACCATATTATGCATCCGATCCGAGACCGGACCATATTATGCTTTCGGTCCGAGACCGGATCAAGATTTGGAAAGTGGTCGGCATCGCCAAACTCCTTTTTCACCTGGTCCGATCAGAACTTTGAAATTCACCATTTTTTGCCATTTTTTTTGAAAAATTAAGGTCATTCGCCATGCCATCATACATGCAGTTGGCCAGGATTCATCGGGTTTTCGCAATAGATTAGCCATTTTTTTACAAGTACCTTTTGGGTCCTACCTCTTATGCATAACCTCGCTTTAGGAGCAATGGACATAGAGAAACACTTTAATCTGAAATGCAAAGGTTATAATAATGGGAAGAATAGTTATACTAATGCATTAGCCACCAATTATATATTAGAAGAAATAAAAGTAAAGAAGTTAAGAGAATTTATCCATAAGACAATGGCAAAAGATTAGGTCTTTGAAAAAAAGATAATGAGGTTTAACTTTGATTTTTCTTTATGTCCTTTTAATAGAACAAGGAGGATAATATTTAGCTTTTCATAAAGAAACTTTACTAACCCATAACTTATTTTGGTCTTGAGTACATTAAAAGCCTACTATTCTATTTTGTTCTATCACATTATTATGATATTTCAATAAACCATGTGATGGTATTATAACTATATATAATGTTAAAAATATGTATCACATTAAAACTATGTTTCTAATCACTTAAATCTAAAGTGTATATATAGTATTAATAATGTAATTATGACATAATACTATGTGATTATTTAAAAATTAATAAAATAAAATAAATAAATATATTCACATGACCCCTTATTATATCATACCTACATTATCATATTATTTTATTGAATTAAGTATGGTATTACAAATTTTCTAGTTATTATAATTTTACTGAGTATTACACTCATTAAACCATATAATATAATGTCATTATTTTTCAATGAGTTTACATAGGATTTTATGAGGGGTCTTGGTACCCTGATATTGAGTGGGGTTTGAACCTGGGACCTCTCAAAGAGAGGCCAAATCCCTTACCACTGCAGTAAGCTTACAACTAATATAATGCCATTATGTATTACAATTCTACTAACATTTTTTTGTTGCTAGAGAACACGGGGTTGTACTCAAGTCCCCCACCCTTGACAAATCACAACTCTTGTTTAGAGCTTGAGAGTTTACAAACATATTCAATTCTCATCTCAATTGAGTTGCTATAGCTAGAAACCTACATCATTTTACATAAAAAGTTTGAATTCTTGATTTTCATTTTCTGGATCTTTTTCAATTTTTTGTGTGAATACAAATATTCCAAAATTCAGCATCTTTCTTGATATTTTTCTACAACCTTCACAATACCAAAACTTCACCTCTACTATCTATGCATTGCATATTAGTAGAGTAATATTTCCAAAACATTGCACTATTATAGTTTGCTTTGCTAGATTTGGATTGATAGTTTTCTTCTTGAAGCACAAGTGAAACCACAAAAATTATAATAAATAGTTTATATGAAAGCACATTAATGCTATAAAATAAAACAAATATTACCAATGGAAAACATTAAAGTAAATCTTAATCATTATTTGAATAAGGCAACCAAAATTTTCTTGTCAGCTTTAACTAAACTTACTACTTCCTCTAACCATGGAAAAGAGAATTTAACTTCCTTAATTAAAACCCCTCTTTTGGCTAACTTATCTGCACATTTGTTTTCTTCCCTTAACGTATGTGTAAACCTAATTTTTACAAACTTTATAGCAAGGTCTTGAATTTCCACAATTATCTTTTGTATGTTATATGGAGCCTTTACTTTCCTCAAAATTGCATGTACTACTATGAGTGAATCACCTTGCATCCATACTCTATTCCATTTCATTTGTTGGTATATTTACAACCCTTCCAAAGTCGCTCAAGTTTCAACTTTATTATTTGTCTTAAATCCACTATTGAAAGCGTAATGAGATAAAATCTCTCATTTATTTTTTCTAATTATTCCTCCTCTTGTTGGTCCTGTATTTCCTTTAGATGCTCCATTAAGATTTAATTTGACCAACTCCACATCTGGTGGTTTCCACTTTATATTATTTTCGTTCTTTTTATTTCTCCTGCACCCAACATCATAATTCCATTTGATGACTTAACTCCATCTATCAAGGGTCTCTGCTTTTAGATTAGGAATTGGGTGAGTTGATAGGGTTGGTTTAGACTCCCCTATGTCTAAACAAATATTCCTTTTCATTACCTCTAAACTGCTTTCCATTCCTTTATATATTCTTCTATTCCTTTCTAGCCATACAATCAAAAGTATTGTATCTTTTGATATAACCCAGATTGTCTATAAAGATTTACTTTTAAAAGTGTTTTACCATTTCTTTAACCATTCTTTAATTCTACCATTCATCACCATGCATTTACCAAATATATTAATAATCCATTGCCATAGTTTCCAAACTATTGAGCAATGTCCCAAGAGATGGTTTATACTCTCCTCTTCATTTTTACAAAGAACATTGTGAAGGGCCATGAAAACCCCTTTTCATAAGGTTATCCTAGGATACAATTCTTCTATGACCTACCAACCAAACAAACATTATGAATTTATGAATGCTTGGGCTATTCCATATATCTCTTCATATTCTCATGATATTCCTATTTTATTGGTGGTTTACATTATATCCACTTCTTGTTGTGTATTCTCCTGAGCTATTCAACTCCTAAATCAACTTATCCTTGGATCCCCTCAGAATAATCATTGTTGTTATCTTTCTACTCAACTACCTCCTAGCATCAATGTCTTGTATACTTGTAAAAAATCTTCTTTCTATTTATATCTTCCTTCCCGATCCTTGTAAAAGATGTTTGAAACCCTATCACCATATTTATCTTAAAGTAATCTCATCCATGGTTTCAAAATTGGATCTAGATTGAGTGTTTTTTTATCACACCAAGTATCCATCCAAATAGATTTTTTTTTCCATTTCCCACCACCCATCTTAAACCTTTAATCACTAGATCAATTAACTTTTTAAAACCGTTTCATAGTGTGGAATTATTTGGTAGAGAGAATGCAATAAATATTAAGCTTGGGTCATTGACAACTCTATTAGTATTTTTTTGCTAGAGAACAAGGGGTTGTAGTCAGGTCCCCCACCCTTGACAAGTCACAACTCTCTCCTTTAAAGCTTGAGAGTTTACAAATAGATCCAATTGTCATCTCAATTGAGATGCTATAGCTAGATACCTAAATCATTTTTCATAAGATGTTCGAATTCTTGATTTTCATTTTCTAGATCCCTTTCAATTTTTTTGTATAAATACAAATATTATAGAATTCAACATCCTTCTTGACATTTTTATATAACAACCTTTATAATACCAAAACTCCACCTCTATTATCTATGCATTACATCTTAGTAGAGTAATATTTTCAAAACATTGCACTATCATAGTCCACTTTACCAGATCTAGATTGTTAGTTTCCTTCCTGAAGCATAAGTACAACCACAAAAATTGTAATAAATAATTTATATGAAAACACATTAATGTTATAAAATAAAGCAAATATTACCAATGAAAAACATTAAAGTAAATCTTAATCATTATTTGATTCATAGAGTCAACATTTTTTTGTTAGCTTCAACTAAACTTACTACTTCCTCTAACCATGTAAAACAAAATTTAACTTCACGATCCTCAATCCAAACCTCTCTATTGGCTAACCTATCTACACATTTGTTTCCTTCCCTTAATGTATGTGTAAACCTGATTTCTTCAAACTCTATAACAAGGTCTTGAATTTCCATAATTATCTCTTGTATGTTCAATGAAATCTTTGTTGTCCTCAAAATTACATTTATTACTTAGTGAATCACCTTCCATCCATACTCTCTTCCATTTCATTTGTTTGCATATTTTTAACCCTTCCAAGGCTACCCAAGCTTCAACTTCATTATTTATCTTAAATCCACTATTAAAAACATAACAACAAAAAATCTCTCCTTTGTTATTTCTCATTATTTATCCTCCTCATAATCCTCAACAACTCTATTAATATTACATTCATTAAACCATATAATATAATACCATCATGTACTAAAACTCTACTATTATTATATTTATTAAACAATATAATACCATTGCAAACAATTTTACATAAATTACAACTTTTATGCTTCATGAACATTATTTGTATTAAATCACTTTGTACTTCTATGAATTTATAAGAAAATATCTCTACTTATAATTCTATATAAAGAGTTATAATTTTATAAATATTAATTTATGAAATATTTTTTATTTTTTATTTATTTTTTTAAAGCGAAAAACCCCTTGTGGGGCCGCCTTGGTCTGAGAGACCACGAACAGGGGGTTCTACACCATCAAAGTCACCCAGGAGTCGCACCTAGCCCTGCCCGCACCAACATTATCAATTGGATTTTGGGTACCCAATTCAGCTTTTTGGTAGGGTGGAGATTCGAACCTGGGACCTCCCTTGGAGGATTGCCCTCTCCTCTCCAACTCACCTACAAAACCTGGGTAAATCTTTTTTATTATTATAATAAATAATTATATATTATAATATTTAAACGTTAGGCTTATAATTTTATATAAAAACTTATAATTTTATAAATATTAATTTATCAAATTATATAAAAAAAAATATATTATAATATTTAAACTCTATTTATGTGTATCAAACCACCTCACATTTTACTAAGTCCACTATGTATGGAAGAAGATGATATTCTACTATTCATTTACGGGGATATGCATATATCTTTTTTAAATTATATTCTTAAACTTTTTATTTTAAAAACTTTTTGTTAGAGATGAAGAGTTGCTTAGGTGGAAAAATACATGGATGAAACAAAATTAGAAATAGATGAAACTTTGGGAAATTAACATAAATGAATGCCCAAATATCAACAAAGACATAAAAATTATATGAATGAAAAGTTCAGAAGTGGAATGTGGAAAAATGCAAGCAGGAAAAAACAATATTATATTGCAAAGTTTAACCCAACGTATGACCACAAGGAAAAAGTATATATAGGCGCTGAAATCAAGTGGAAGGAAAACATCTTCATTGCTCAGATAAGGATTAGCTCTCATAGGCTTAGATGTGAAACAGGGAGATGAACAACACCCAAAGAACAATGGAAAGAAATGATATGTATTTTATGCAGCACAGGGTCAATAGAGACACAAGAACACTTCATCTATAAATGCTCGAGTTTTTCAAATATCCAAGGCAAAAATGGATCTATAGCAGAATTATTTGAAGACAATAAAATAAAAAAAGTTGAGGAATTGCTAACCCAAATCAGCAGGAGAATGAACAACCTTCTCATAAATATTAAAGATCATATGATATGATTTGAGTAATTGTAGTTTCATATTTGAGGTCCCATAGACCCATATTTGGGTCTGGCAGAAACACTTGTGACAGAGTTATTTGAAGACAATAAAATAAAATAAGTTGAGGAATTACTAACCCAAATCAGCCGGAGAATAAAGATCATATCATATAATTTGAATAATTATACTTCATATTTAAGATCCCATAAACGATATTTAAATCTCATGAAGTAATATAATTTTTCAATTCATAAACTTCTTAAATGTATATTATATAAGTTATTAAAACTTAAACATAATCATAATACCCTAACTTAACAATATAACAGTAAACGACGAAAATAAAATAATAATTAAAAAAAAAAAACGGAAGCATATGTCAAGGAGCCACCACCTTCATACCTTCGGTTGGTCCTGCCAAGAACATGAGGTTTCCTTTTATTTTAAATATATATTTGTATATTCTTAAATTTTACATTTAACCTTATAGCCATCATAGCTCCTAAATTCCGTCAAACCAAGAAAAGGGCAAAGGTCCCCTTAATCTGAGGGGCTTCTTCCAACACCATCTGCACTTGCAATGCAGTGTAGTGCAGGTGAGACGTGAGTAACAACAGATCTAACAAAACATCGTGATATCATATCAGTTATAACTATGTATTGTTGTTACACCTCTCCCCTATCTTTCACTTCTCTGAGAACACTCTCTGCAAAACCTGTTCTGGTTGTTGGGAGGCAATCCCTTCATACCAACCTAAACACCCGCCTTAACATGTGGTCCTCTTTTCAGCTATGCAGTCAGCTCAAGAGAGGGGGAGGGAGTCTCCAGTTCTTTCATTATGCAAAAGTGATGCATATTATTAAGAGGAGGAGAAGTGGGCATTCTAATTCTACCATTGTAATGCAACTTCATTCGCAAACAAGTGAGTATAGCAATTTTGATGCTTTTTATTCCGCAATTTATTATTAGGTATTCGTTTTCTCTTTTTTTTCCCATTGGTTTCTTGGCCTTGCCTTGCCCTTTTATTTCTTAGCTGCTTTTAGTTAAGCATAGGAATTTATGTTGGTTTCAATCAGAAGAGTATGGATCGCATAGTAACTAGATTTCCTCTAACCAAGTCATCACTCATCTTTGTGGGCATCTGTTCAACCTCAGTGGGCCTGACGGTGAAAGGTTGGGTACTTCATAGGAGTTCTAAGGTTAAAAAGGGGATAAGGTATATATGCCCCATGGATGGATAGTAACACGAATACCTTCTACCACACATAGAAGAGTACAGAGAAGTTTGATATGCACAATGCTCGTGGACCTTAAAAAGTTGCTTTACTTCACTTCACTTTACTTCATTCTTGTGGGTAACATGTTGGTGACATGGAACTCCAAGTCTCTGCCTAGTAAGCCTGCTGCTTAGCATTGGATCATACGCATGCTAACAATTAATTATTGCAGTACTTGCCTTGGTTACATAGTGACCATGCCTACATGAATTGCAAAGCAGTGAAGATTATCATAACTAGTATCCAGTTGGCCAAGTGCAGTTGGATTAATTTCTAACAAACTTTCATTCCAAATCCTACTTCCTATGATGTGCATAGCTTCAGTCTTCAGAAGAAGCTCATTGGCTCTGTTTTTTGCTTAAGCAAGAACTTAAGAAGGTTAGAATCCCTTTGAAATCTTCATCTGGTGTTTTTGTTTTTACTTTTATTTTTTAAATTTGTTTAGAGAGGTGCAATTCTCAGAGTAACAACATCATTTGGTGTAAAAATTAGGGATCGACATTCTAAGTCGAGTGGATAATTCTCTATGCATGTCTGGGTCAAAATATCTACTGATAGATAATCTACATGGTTTTATTTATTGGAGCTGAAGCTGAATGAAAAATGTTGCATTACCTAACTGACATACTATCCAAATTTGAAATAACAGTGTTTTGCCTATTGCATGGTTCGATTTTAATAGATTGCAGCTAATGAATATGTAAACTCTTTAAAACCAAACTGAAACTAAGATCCAACATAGCTATATAAGAGTTACAATAACATTGCATAATGGCAAGCATATTATCAAAATGGATTGCTGTTCGAGCTTCCAGAGACTCTAGAGCTGCAACTGTTATGGCCTTGACCTTCATCATGAGTTTAACAAACAAAACATGCCACATTTGCATAGCTGCTTCAAGACAGGAAGATTGATTGTGAATATAATCAGTTCCACCATTTTTTGGCTGGCTAAGAATGGTAGTTCCCATGGTTAAATAATTTAAATGTACTGTTGGTCAGAAGTGGTTCCACTCTTTTTATGGCCATGTGAATATCTCCATTTTAAATGATTGATAGCATGCCCCATTTTATCAGTGTGATCAAATAAACGGTGGTCAAACAGTGAACTTTGGCAATCACCTTATTTGGTTCTATGTCGATATCAAATGTATAGATGGAAATATAACATGCTCTTCATGTATGAATAGGTGAAGTGATGTTTCTCTTGATGTTAGCAGGTGCAAGATTAATGAAGATGTTGATTCAGAAGTTGCTTCTAGTATCATTGCATTAAAAACTTTTTTATATGTTATAATTTTTCCTTTTTAAAAAAAATAAAATCATATTAATACTAAATTACATGTTGCTTTTGTTCCAAGTCTCTTGCTATTTTTAAAAGACTATTCTCCGCAGTGAAACTTTCCTAGCTTTTTGCTTTCCTTCCCATCTAATCATACTTTTCTATATGAGCATGCATGATTTTTGTATTATTCTGCTTTTAGCATGCATGCATTTCCAGTAACATTCATGCATGCCTGATTTTTACATTTCTAAGAATCTAAACTACTTTTTGAGATTTACAGGACATGCATGCCTGCTTTTTTACGTGTAACACTAAATCCTAAGTGAAAAGAGTAAAGCCGTCAATTTTCTGAATCAGCATTCTTTCATTCCTGAACTTCTTGGAATCAATTGATGTTGAGTTTCATGTGCACTATCAAAATCCAAAGATGAAATATCCATAGTAGGAGAGGGACTCCTCCAATCTTGTTTTCTTTCCATAGCATTTCAGTGCAGGTCTTTTGAATGGGCAACTTGCTTTTCTGCCAACTTAGATGTCGAATACAGAGGTTCATGCATGCTTTGACTTTCCCCTGCCGCTTTTGGAGAAAGACAGCGTTGGTCTCCATCAGAAATTGCCTTCTCTTGACTGTACTTGGTGCAACGCAATAATGCTTCTACTACCGTCCATCAAGTGCCCTATTTGATTCCATTTTTGTTGCACCACCTGAAAATCCTTGTTTGTAGAGGTAATATTTTCCTCTGACTTCTTTGGGCTTCATTCTTTATACATGGGCATGAATTTGCAAAATGTCCATATCCAAAACATTGCCTGCATATGAAAGCAGTGTTTTCATAATCCACTTTTTGGGTTCTTGTTGAACCCCCCAGAACAAAGCAAATTCAGTTGAGAGGCCTTTGCCTATATCCACCTCCAGATCTATATAGGCAAACATGGTTTTGATTTTGCTCCATGTCAACTTATTAAAGGGAATGAATCTTCCAATAGCATTTTCAATTGGATCTATAAGGTCAAACAGCATCTAAAATTATAAAAGCTAATTTGGCAACCTGTCCTATATTTGGGACTAAAGTAAGAGTTTCAACTAATGGGTCAAAATTAGGATACTAAGGCTTCATAAATAGTTGAATTCCTTGTGAGACCAGCCCCCCTGCTGTAAATTGCATCTTGAAAAACCCTTAGGCACAAGGGTAAATTTCCGCCTCATTTGAAATGAAAAGACAGCAATTTTTTGCCTTAACACTCACTCAAAGCTGGAGGAATGGGCCAAGACCCATTAAACTTATAAATCAAATCTGCGTAATTGAGCATAGAACCAAAATAAAGGTTTCTTCACTTTTTGGACAAACAGAAAGGGCTGAAGATGCTTTTCAACCATAAATCCTTGCCTGTGAATGGGAAGGGAGGTAGTACCTGATTTAGACAATTTTTTGGATCCATCCAAAGAGCCTTGTTTCTGCTTTTCGATATTTATCTTAGAAATTACATATTCTGATCTAACGACAACCTTTTTGAATGAGGCTTTACGTGGAGAGTTCACTAATGTTGGCTTAGCATAACTAATGCTGAGCCAGCCTCAGAAGCCTTGCATGTTCTTTTGGGTACTGTTATTTGTTTATCATCCTTGGAAGAAGTTGAATTTCCTCTAGGGCTGTTGCATGCACTCTTTGATTTTGATCCTGAAGATTTTTCCATTATGAACCTCTTGATGTTCCCCTTCAATTTCACTTAAAAGTCTGGAAGGAAGATAATTATTTCATATGGAGGGGTAGGTTTAATATCTTTAGTTGAAGAGACAAGGAATTCAATATTATCAAGGTTCCACTAATGCAAGTGTGCATGGCTTCTCTTCAAACTGATTCCAATTCAAGAATTCCACAACTTTAAAAAATGAGATGGTTATATGATTATATTTTTATGGCTTTTTCCTAGAAATGCATATCACATAAATTTAATTTCTCAATCCCTATGATTTCACTGGAATTCCTTAGTCAAGGAACATCATATCTTCTCTGTGATATGATGGAATTTTGTTCCACATTAATACCTCTTCTTGTGTAGACTCAACTGTACTCAATAGTACAGAGAAGATCTTGTTTAGACTCGACTCATTAATAGTCGACTCAATAGTACTCAACTGTACTCATTAATACCTATTCTTGTGATATGAGGGCAGAGAAGATCTTGTGTAGACTCGACTGTACTCAATAGTACAATGAATCTCTTGCACACTTGATAAAGTTGTGTAATAGTTTCGGGTCCCATTTTTACTTCCACACCTGTTTCATGAACTCCCTCCGTGGGTTTGTCTAGTCTCTGTTTCTGTACATGCAGTCTGGGGCAACTGTTCATTTTTTTTAATTTTTGCATAACTATCTGAGGCTTCCATGATTGCTAGCTGGCCTTAAGTTTGTGACCAATTTACTGTTGGGTTAACTTGTTGCGGGCAGTTATCATAAGGATCATTAGCTTCACATTATTTTCTCAAAGCAGCGTTTTTGCATAAGCTTAATTTGGACAATTGTGTGCAATACTTAGCCACTCATTTTTTGCATGTAGAACTCACCTATTGTTGCTAGTCATCATATGAAATGTCTCATGTTTTATGATTTTAGTATTTGTGATCTTCTTATCACTGGTATAAATGTCTTACATTGCTTTTGGGTTGATAATTATTGGTCTGAGTTATTTCTTCTCTTTTCTGTTTCGATTGCAGAGTCATCATATGAAATGTCTCATGTTTTATGATTTGAGTGTTTGTGATCTTCTTATCACTGGTATAAATTTCTTACATTGCTTTTGGGTTGATAATTATTGGTCTGAGTTATTTCTTCTCTTTTCTGTTTCGATTGCACAACCTTAATTAGTTTGTTTACCAATACAGTTACCAAATTATTTAAAAAATTAATTTTTGAGAACTGTTAGAAATTTGATTTTGTAAATAATTATTATATATTTACAACAATTTGCAGTTTGCTTCTTTCTTCCTTCTTAGAGTTTAAACTGGTTTGATGAGCTTGTTTGTTTGGACTTAAGATTTTTACTGGTTTTAGATCAATTATTCACTTGTTGTACGTTAGCATATGCAATGTTGATGACAGTTTAACATGGTGTCAAACTGACCACTTACAGACAGAGTATTGGGCATTTGATCTTGTCTAATAGATAGGTTGGACCCTACGTCGCCCCCCTTCCCCTTCTAATCTCCATCCTTCCTTCCAAAAAGAAGCTTGGATTATTCTGCCACAAATTTAGATCGAGGACAATTTGCAAAACAAAAGAAAGTGTTAGGATACTATCCTAACATTAATTAATAATAATAATAATACATGTTATCCTATGGTTATATTAATAAATAATATAATAATTAATTATATTAATTATTATATTATTATAAGATTAGGGTTAGGGTTAGGAAGCATGGTGACTCTTCACTCATAACCCTAAAGGGGTATAAGACACTATGTGATTCTATCATTTAAGACATCCATGAATATAAAATATAATATAATTTATTGAAGGGACTTCCCGACAATATCAAAAGGCGATTCTTTTAGATTTAGGTTATTTATTATTTATTTATCATTTTATGTGCTAGGAACCCTAGGTTCCTACCATTTGGTATCAGAGCCTTATGGATCCAACCATATTGGTCAAGGAAATGAAAAATGACATTGCAGAAATTAGAAGAATGATTGAACAAAAACAAAAAAAACAAATGGAACGTTCTGATCGTATTATACAATATTTAATGGAAATGCAAGAGGAGACCCTAGCCATGGAATCTCAAGTAGAGGAGGATCCCATAGCCATGGAATCCCAGGTGGAGGAAGAGCCCATAACCAGGGAATCCCAGAGGGTACCCATTGCACTCCCCAAGAACGAAAAAAATCCAAACCCTAAAAATATCTCCAATATTGTTTGCAATATCTCCAATGTTGTTTGCAATGTTCTTTTTAATGCAGAGGAAGAAACGAAAGTTTCTAAAAATTACAATGCATATCAAAGTGGAAGCCAACCTAGTATCACCTATGCAAACAAAATAGAGGCTCAAGGTGCTCAATATCATAAAGTTATTTCCATTGCACTAACATCCACTAAAGCTCCTTATTTCTCTCCTTCACCTGGTGCTACTAAAACTGTTTCTCAAAATTTAGGAGGTCCAATCCTCGTGAAGGACATCATTCCCAGCGAGGTTACATTTGAGTATTCTCATAGCTCCAAATTAGTTGCAGGTGAATTTCAGATTGCAAAAGCAAAAGAAACAAAATCTAAGGAATGCAACCCTGCCCGTCCGCCTCCATGGCCACCTCCGCCATTTCCCATTTCCTATGCAGTGTCAATGATCTTTCTTTGTGGAATTGTCTGGCTGCAGTTGAATTCATATTTAAAAATTATAAAGTACCATTACCATCCTTTCTATTTGATTGAAATGGTCGCTCGGCTTGGTGGTAATTCAAACAATTGGGCACATAAAGTGAAGGACTTGTCAAAATTTTCTGAATCTACATGTGAGGACCAACGCCATGCACTGTCATTCATTCTTAGTGACATTCAATATGAATCCTTTCATCATCAATTTTTGGTTTTGAAAAATGTGGACAGTATAAAACAGTGGTTCACGTCTTTAATTCGGTTCACAAAAACCTGGAACAAATCATAGATAATGGACAGAATATAAAGCTTTGTGAGCATCCATCTCAAATTCAATGCCATCTTTTAGAGTTTTGTTGGGTAGATTTTTGTCAATAACTCAAGCTTACTCTTCTTCGGAAGGGAAATCGAGCCTGAGATATAACAAAACATATGTGTTTAAAAATGTGAGGAACCACAGGCTTTATGGGAATCACATCATCGAAGCCATGTTCAAAGCCTAAGCCCACCGTGACCATCCAAACCAGGAGACCAGTGCTGATGAACGATCTCTCCACTTCAAAGATGAAATCTAGCAGCAACTCGGTCCAGAAATTGCAGGCCAACTGCATACCACACCAACCACACTGCCAAGCTAGATGACCGCTCAAACGTAAAATAAGAAATTAAAAACAAAAATACATTTGGCTTCCCTTAAATTCTAAGTGCCATGAAAAAGTTCTTCCTTACAAGTTCTCACACTCCTGTGTTGCGAACGAACGTCAAACACAGTAGTCGGTTCTAAAACACATCGATTAAGTTATGGGTGATAATATCTATTGTGCGCATACTCTGCCATACATGGAGAACGAATGAGGGATTTGTCTATTCAAAATATTTTTTTCTATCTATTCATGGATTTCATCCTAGGGATGTCTTTTTGTAGCATCTCGTGATCATTGAAAATTTTGAACGAGTTTGAGAAGAAAATATTAATGGAGGTGCCAATAGAGCATTAGTTCAATGATAACATATAAGTGATGGGATACACTAAAGTTGAATCAGAATGACAACAAATTATCTCAAAAATAAACAAGACGAATATATCGTAGCCTACGTGCAGAAAAGGCCGCCCTTTTTCGTTGTGGTGAACATTAGTTATTACCGGTGTTCATCAATAAGATTTAAGATGGACTCTTATATCACTGGCGGTTAAAATCAGTAAAGTTAAAAGAGAAGCTTTATAACTATTGTCTCTTCTTATAAGGTTAAAATGGAAGCTTTTTGTATACAATTTAGAAGGACAATTAGGTATCTATATCATATTTTGTCTACATTAAAAAAAAAAAAAAAAACTAAAGTGAAAACTGTTCCATTTTGTTTGGATACGATATGAACTTCAAAATAAGATGATATAAAGACTACTGAGTAGTGACTACTAATGGAAATGATGATTGTTGATAGATGGGTCTGTTTTCATTTCATTGAAAGTGTACATAGTTTGCAGGTATTATGTGTACAGCTTACCGACATGTAAGCTTACAAGCATCGAGCCACATTGAAGAAATTCATAGGCACATGGCACTCAAGTTGGTAACAGACACTTGGTAGATGGCCACACTTAACGAATTCATAGAGCCCTTTTATTTCATCAAACATACTATGGAGGAAAATCTCACAATCAAATTCACCAACTATCACGATCACAACTTAGAAGAAAGACCATCTCCATAGAAGATTGCACATCGTGTTTGTCCTATGCACTAAACAATATAGAGCACTGTTATTCTAAAAAAGAGGGAGTTCTACTTTAAATTTTGCTTTGATTAGAGAAGATTGAGAATTCTTAGATCCCATGGTATAAAAAAAAAAAAAAGTATTTCTTTAGAAATTGTTATCGAAACGAGAAAAAGAAGAATATGGACCATAAATAATACAAGATAGCATTATTCATATACTACCGGGAGTGGCAATACAAAGAGGTTCTTTATCTCTAACAAACAAGTTCTAAACCTTAGGAGAAATAAGGCATTTGCCTCGTTAAGGATTTTCAAAGGTTTAATTAACCAACTATTTAGAGAAAGAAGTTGTGAATAGACGAGAAGTGGCCGATGTTAATGTGCATTATAGTGTGACAATTGAGTTTTTTTTTTAAAAGACAAACTTAACTACAAGAAGCCTGTGATATTGAGATTGGCAAACTTTGTAGAAGCATATTTCCAAATTTTTCTAGCTTTGAGGACAAAGCTCTTCAAAGAGGGATGGCATGTTAGGATACTATCCTAACATTAATTAATAATAATAATAATACATGTTATCCTATGGTTATATTAATAAATAATATAATAATTAATTATATTAATTATTATATTATTATAAGATTAGGGTTAGGGTTAGGAAGCATGGTGACTCTTCACTCATAACCCTAAAGGGGTATAAGACACTATGTGATTCTATCATTTAAGACATCCATGAATATAAAATATAATATAATTTATTGAAGGGACTTCCCGACAATATCAAAAGGCGATTCTTTTAGATTTAGGTTATTTATTATTTATTTATCATTTTATGTGCTAGGAACCCTAGGTTCCTACTAGAAAGCTTGAAGTTATTTTAGAATCATCTATCAAAATAAGATACAACCATAAAACCAAAACAAAAGATAAATAAGAAAAGGGAGATTCCAATGGTATTTGATGATAAAACTAGGACCATTTCCTAAGTCTCAGTCATTCAAGAGATTACTTGAACTGATTGAAGGTTGTTTAAGATGACTAGTTCTTGAAAGTCAAATATGAAATCACATTTGCCAATTGTGGGATTCTTCATTTTGCAAGTTGTTCAAATAATGAATTAGCCAGAGGGGTAATCAACTGCTTTTCTGCCCAACCTACTAAGTATCATTTTTGTATGCACTTCAATTTAGTTATGGCATGCTCTGTTTCTTTGAGAGCTTAGCCATACACCTTGCAGAGTTGCCAATCAAGACACACATCTCTGTCCGTTTTTCTAGGTTCTCTAATTCAACATTAATAAACTTGCATGTTCATGATCTGATCCAGACCCACGGCAGTCTAGCTCGACAATAAAGAAGAGATGTAGTAAAACAGAACAACGAACAATAACTAATTTTTCATTGCTTTCAAAATGAAGTCTGTACATGGAAGTGTTTAGGCACTGCTTGTTCTGAATAGATAGCAGGGGGATAAGATCAAATCTGATTATGCTGTTAATAAATAAGATAAAATAAGAATCTGCTATAGATAGAAGAAGATAAGATGAGATAAAAATCTGCTATAAATAGAAGAAGATAAGATAAATTCAGGTAGAATTTGTCAATAGGATGAGGATAAACACATGTAAAGACACTGTTGTCCACATAAAGCCTAACCAAGTCTTGTAGAGATCTTATCAATTGCGTTTGGAATTTGGAGCCCTGTCCAGTTGATACTGGGTGAATTGGTTGGTGGGAGACAGCTATTAAATGTACTGTGAATTTTTGCGTGGTTGGGAAATGCTGGTTGCTAGGAGAAGAAAAGGAAGATTAAAGCAGCTTAGGAAAGATTTGGATAATGCTAGAAGAGCTCTTGAGGTGGATCCTTTTAATGTTCAGCTTCAAGAAAGAGCTGCTGGTTGGGAGCATGAGATTTGTTGTTATGAGGATTATATTAACAGATGGGCACAAATTAGGAGCAGAATTCATTGGTTGCAGCAAGGGGATGCTCCCTCTCAATTCTTTTTCAGTCATATTAAGAAGAAAATTGCTTCTGAAAGAATTACTGCTCTTCACACTTCCGATGATAGGTTGGTGGAAGATGATGATGGGATTAGGGCTGCTGTTGAGGAGCATTTCCAGAATATTTTCTCTGCTTATCCTATGTCTCCGGAGGTTCTTGCTGCTAGGGAGGAAATTAAGAGGAGTGTTTTAAAAAAAGTGTTTAGTTTTGAGAGTGGTCGTGTTGCGGCTGCCTTTTCTAAGGAGGAACTGTTTGAAGCCCTTTTAAAAACGAAGATGGTAAGTCTCCGGGTCCAGATGGTATCCCAGTGGAATTTTACAAAAAGTTATGGGATGTTGTTGGTGATGATTATGCTCAAATGGTTCAGGAAATTTTTGATAAAGGTTCTCTTTCGCCCGTTCTTAATTGGGGGCTGATTAAGCTTATTCCGAAGGGCAATAGGAAGGATACTATGGGGGGTTGGAGGCCCATCACCCTATTGAATGTTTCATACAAGATTGTTGCCAAGGCTTTGGCTCTTCGTTTCAAGGATATTGCTGCTCGGATTGTGAGACGTGAACAAACTGGTTTTGTGAAGGGGAGATTCATTTTAGACATAGTTCTCACGGCTTGGGAGACTTTGGAGTGGGCTCAAGAAAGCGGGCAAAAGGCGATTATGCTCAATATTGATTTTGATAAAGCATATGATCGAGTGGATTGGTCCTTTATCTTTAGTATGTTGGAATGGCTTGGTTTTACCAGGAAAGTTGTCGATAAAATTCGGGTTCTTTTCACTTTTGCTTCTGCTAAAGTTGTTGTTAATGGTAAGCTCACTAATAAGATTAGCCTCTTCAAGTCCATCAGATAGGGTTGCCCCCTTGCTCCGCTTCTTTTTGTGATTTCAGCAGATGCCTTGGGTTATATGTTGGAGGAGAGAAGTTGTGCTGGTTTGATTAAGGGAATTGATACTCCTGGAGGTTCTATTATGAATAATCATTTTGCGGATGATTCTCTGTTGTCCTTTCAGTTGGATGCTTTGTCCCTTACTAATGTTAAAAGATGTTTGGATCAGTTTTGCAAAGCTTCGGGAGCTATCATTAGTGAGGAAAAGTCTGATTATTGGTTGATCGGTAGTGACTCTCTTCCTGCTGATTTTGCCCCTGGTTGGCGACGGGTGAAAGATGGTGAGATTGTTAGGTACCTGGGAATCCCTTTTGGTAAGGCTCTTTCTTTGAAAAACATGTGGGATTGGTGTCTTGCTAGATTTGAAAAAAAGATTCAGCTTTGGAAAAACAAACTTATTTCTTTTGTTGGAAAAGTGGTCATTGTTGGGAAGGTTATTCAAGCTTGTCACCTCTACTATTTCTCTTGTTGGCTGCCTAATGCTTCGCAATTTGGGAAGCTTGAAAGACTTATTCATGGGTTTTTATGGTCTAATTTTGATGGATCAAAGAAAATGCCCTCTATTTCCTGGAATTTTTGTATTGTTCCCAAGGATGAAGGAGGTTTGGGTTTGTTGGATATCCAGATGCAGGGTAAGGTTTTGGCTGCGAAATGGGTGGTTAGGGCTCTAGAAGGGAATGATGCTTGGCAACGTCTTTTGCGGTTCAGAATTCAGAACGCTCAGCATGTTGAAGGTTTAAAAGGGGCTTTTCATATCGAGGACATTGTGGGCCATCCCAACAAGTTTAAAATCAGAGGTTGTATTCTTGTTAAGAGGATTTGGGAGGCTTGGAAGACTGTTGGTTCAGTTGTTTACTGGGCTTATATGGAAGAACGTAGGGGTTGGGTTCTTCCGTATAGATCTATTTGGGTTTGGAAGAAGAATGGGGTATATGCTTTAGAACTCCCTCGCCTCAGATGTAAGAGGCTGATTAAAAAAGGAATTGTGAAATGGTCGGATCTTTGGGATTCAGGGGTTGGATGTTGGGTCAAGTGGACTGATTTATGCAGTAAGTTTAAGCTCAAATCTTCTGACAAAGATGCTATTATGCAAATTCAATCTCTTCTTCCGTCCAAGCAACATTTTAAATTAAATGGTGGGTTGTCGGGTCCCATATGGCGCGACTGGCGTTGGAGTTTTCATGGTATTATTACTTCTTATAAATCTGGCAAGATTTATAGAGCTCTTCTGCCTAAGGTTTCCTTGAATATTGTGTTGAATAGGCGTTGGAAGATTGTTTGCCTTGAAAAGAAATGGAAAACGAGACTTGCCCAGATATGGAAGTTCAGGATAGCTCCTCAACTCAAAGTCTTCTTATGGTTATTAATTTTTCAGGGTATTCACTATAAGGCTAGATTGGCAAAATGGATGAGGATTTTAGATCAATGCAGTAGTTGCGGAAGGAAGGAAACTATCAAACATATCTTTTGGGACTGCAAAAATTCAAAGAAAGTTTGGAAGAACCTCGAGTGGACATATTTCCCTATTCTCGGGGATCGGTTTAGTTGGAAAATGGTTTTGTTTGGTGATGATTTTGGCTGTCCTCAGCATTTATTGGGTGTGTGGACTACCATTAGAGCAGCAACTATGTATGCTATATGGAGGGCCAGGTGCAGTTTGGTCTTCAAGGATGAAGCACTCAGTGCTTCGGAGATTGCTTCTAGGGCTGTTATTGATATCCAGGATCAATGTAGAGCGTTTAAGAGGCTGATGATGAAAGACATTAAAGATTGTTCTGCTCAGGACAAATCTGATTGTTGGATGTCCTTGAGTAGGTTTTTGTAATCTTTGTATCTGCGATGTATTATGAATTCTTTTTAGTAATATAAGTAGTATTTATTCAAAAAAAAAAAAAATAGGATGAGGATAAAAACAAATGAGAAAAATCTGCAAGGAATCTGCAAAGGATGATGAACATGAATTGCAATTATCTGCAAATAATCTGTAGAGATTCCATTTGAAAGCCATTTATGGACCATGGAGGATCGAGTAGATATCATTACATGGTTATTGAGGCCCCCACGAATAGCAGTGGCCTCCATTGCATCAACCTTTGCTAGGAGATGAGGAAATTTTTGCTTAATCTGCTCTCAAATAAATCGCTTTGCCTAATGATGAAATTGCCCTAGTTTAGCAAACCTTTTTTTAATTTTTATTTTATTGAAATTTAGCAACAAAGTCGATCTCTAATGGTGCACAACTGCTTGTTGACAATCTGTTGTTTTTTCATTGCTAACCATGCCCATTGGATTGAGATCTGAAGATATTTGATTGGAATATTGTCCTTGCTAGGAACCTTCTCATTAAAATAAGCACATTCACAAAATATTGCAAATAAACATAAATGCATGAAACATAAGATATTGCAATATAAAATATAAGTGCAGAAATGAAACAATCTCACAAAGTAACACAGAATCGCAGGCCACTTCGAGGGGGCAACCTCCTTCAATACTTTCATTCAATTATGCAAAAAGATACATTCATTCCTGCCCCTCACAGTTTTAAAGACTTCATCTCTCTACCTAACGCTCAAGGTTGGCTTACATGCAAAATGCCACCCGAGCTAGAATCTTCTACCAACAAAACAGTTACATTCTTGATAACAGATACATATAATGGCGCCACTTGTCTAGGCGCTTCTAATGCCACAAACTATTACAAAATATTACAAAACATTATCATGGATGTCCCCCACATTAAGCAAGGGTTATTACATCATAGTGTTAGGATGGGGTCCTAACATGTCCTTCCCCTTCGAAAAGCTTTGTCCTCAAAGTTGAAGATGAGGAAACTATTGTTGAAGTTGTTGAAGGGGTTCCCACATAGCATCTTCAGGTTGTAAGCCACGCCATTGGACAAGAACATCGGTGATGACACGATGACGAAGGGTATGCGATCTTCGGTCTAGAATGCATTCAGGTTCAAGAATGATGGAGCCTTCATCATCCAACTCTGGTAGTGTGGACTGCACCTGGACTTTGTTGCCAACAACCTGCTTGAGAGAGGAAACATGGAAGACTGGATGAATTTTGGAAGTGGCTGGAAGGGCCAGTTTGTAGGTTGTCGACCCGATCCTTTGTAATACCTGATATGGACCATAATATTTTGCAGCAAGTTTTTGACAACCACGAAGCTAGAGAGAGGACTGTTTGTATGGTTGTAAGCGAAGAAAAACCATGTCCCCGACTTCAAAGCTACGTTTAAAGCGGTGTTGATCAACTTGTTGTTTCATACGGTTCTGAGCCAAGTCCAGATTGACCTTAAGTTGGCGAAGAATATAATCACGTTGGCAAAGAGTGGAATCCACAGCTTGAACCTTGGAATTGCCTAGAATGTAAGAGGATGGTGTTGGTGGAGGATGACCATAGACTACTTCAAATGGGCTCACCTTAGTAGCAGTGTGATATGTTGTGTTATACCACCATTCGGCCAAAGGAAGCCACTTGGCCCAATGTGTAGGATGTTCAGAGGTGAAGCAATGAAGATATGTTTCCAAGCATTTATTTACAATTTCAGTTTGGCCATCAGTTTGAGGATGATAAGCCAAACTCATCTTGAGCTGGGTTCCCTGCAACTTGAACAATTCCTACCAAAAATGACTGGTGAAGGTAGGATCCCTATCAGAGACAATGGATTTAGGCATTCCATGGAGACGAAATATGGAGTCTAGGAAGATTTGAGCAACAACGGAGGTGGTGTAAGGGTGGGATAGGGAACAAAAATGAGCATACTTCGTAAGACGATCCACCACCACCAGAATAACCGACTTTTCGCCAGATTTAGGTAACCCTTCAATGAAATCCATAGAGATATTTGTCCATACTTGTTCAAGAATTGGCAATGGTTGAAGGGTACTAGGGGAACACACATTTTCACCTTTCATATGTTGGCAGTGATCACATTCAGCCATAAAAGTATGAATATCTTTTTTCATTCCTTTCCAGAAGAAGGTACGCTTGGTCCTTGTATAGGTTTTGAGAAACCCTGAATGGCCAGTTGTTGGGGATGCATGCATCTCTTGTAGGATGAGGTCCTTTATTTGTGAATGTGGGGGCACCACAAGATAGTCATGGTACCATAAATCTTGACCATCCCAAGTATAGCTAGGGCATGAATGAGGATCGACTTGGATTTTATGGACTAAAATTTGCAAAGAGGAGTCCTTGATCAATTCTTCCTTGAGATGATGAATCCATTGAGGAAGTGGTGTGGATATAGCATGTAGCATTTCTTATTCTTCATGGAGTTGGGACAAAGCATCTACCACCACGTTCTCCTTACCCCTCTTATAGGTGATGTCATAGTCATAACCCAACAATTTAGAAACCCATTTTTGTTGTTCTGGTGTGGCCACCCTTTGTTCTAAGAAGTATTTGAGACTTTGATGATCAATCTTGATGGAAAAATGTCTCCCAATGAGATACGGTCGCCAATGACTTACAACATGTAAAATGGCAAGCATTTCCTTCTCATAAGTAGACTTGCCCAAATTCTTGCCTGAAAGTGCTCGACTAGTGAAGGCCAAAGGTCTACCTTCTTGCATTAAAACTGCCCCAATGCCATTTCCAGATGCATCACTTTCAATGAGAAAAGGTTTAGAGAAATCAGGCATTGCTAACATGGGGGTAGTGGTCATGGCATGCTTCAACTCTACAAAAGCCTTCTCTATAGGTTCTGTCCACATAAAATAATTCTTCCTCAACATAGTTGTCAAGGGAGCTACTATCTTTCCATAATTCTTCACAAATTTCTGGTAATATCTAGTGAGTCCCAAAAATCCATGAAGTCCCTTTATGGTACGAGGTTTAGGCCAGTCTTGAACAACTTGAATCTTCTTGGGATCAACGTGAACTCCATCCTTAGTGACAATGTGACCCAAGTATTCAACCTCTTATTGTCCAAAAGAACATTTGGACCTCTTTGCATAGAGCTGATTGTCAGATAGAAGTTGGAGTGCTTGATCCAAGTGTTGGAGATGCTCTTCCCATGAACAATTGTAAATCAATATATCATCAAAAAAGACTAAAATGAATTTGTAAAGGAAAGGTCAAAAAATGGAGTTCATCAAACTCTGGAAGGTGGAAGGTGCATTGGTTAATCCAAATGGCATAACCAAGAATTCATAATGCCCTTCATGAGTTCTGAAAGCCATTTTGGGAATGTCCTCATCCTTGATTCGAATTTGATGATACCCTGACCACAAATCCAACTTGGAAAAGTATTGAGCCCCATGCAACTCATCAAGCAATTCATCAATCACTAGAATAGGGAATTTATCTTTAATAGTGATTTTATTGAGGTCCCGATAATCCACACACAAGCGCCAAGATCCATCATTTTTCCATACTAACAACATCGAAGAAGAATAGGGACTAACATTAGGATGGATAACCCCTACAACACGAAGCTCTTGAACTATTTTCTCAATTTTGGATTTTTGAGCATAAGGATACCAGTAGGGACGAACATTTGGGGGAAGACTACCAGGAAAAAGTTGAATTGCATGGTCATGAGAGTGATGAGGAGGTAGTCCCTTGGGTTCCTCAAAAACTTGAGCATATTTGTTCAATAAACCTTGCAATTGCACTGGATGGTCTCTTTCCCCTTCCTCGAAAGCATCTATAGCAAAAATTTGTGCCACCACTCCATGAGAGGACTTTTTCAATAAATTTTCCATATTATGGGTGGAAATAAATTGAGCAACACCAACTTTCATGCCATGTAAAGTGTATTTGGTCCCCTCTTGACTAAATTTCATCCACAACTCAAAAAAATCCCATAAAATTGGACCTAACATCCGCAACCATTGTGCTCCCAAAATAATATCACACCCACCTAATGGTAGGGCAAACATATCTATCTTGAGATTATATTCCCCAATTTGGAGTTTGACATTATGACACTTTCCTTTGCATGGTAGGGTGCCTCCATTAGCAATCATGACTTCAAAGGAATTGCATGTAGTAATGTAACAATTTCCCTATTTGGCCACACGTGGATCAATAAAGTTATGTGTATTGCCAGAGTCAATAAGAATGATGACCCTTTGTCCCTTGAAGTATCCGATCACTTTCATCGTTTGGGGAGTTGATACTCCTGCCAAAGCATGCACTGAGATTTTTGGTTGGGATTCCTCTAGAACTTCTGTCTATTTTGTGGTTTTTGCCTCTTGATGATCCTCTTCTTCCTCTAAAGATTCTATAGTGGGTGCCTCATCCATATCAAGCAGATACAATTTTTGGTGCACACACTTATGCCCTGGGGAATACTTTTCATCACAATTATAGCATAGCCCTTGGGCCCTTCTATTCTCCATCTCCTTGTAAGTCAGTTTTTTGATGGTTGGAGATTTATTGGTAGGATTTGGTGTAGGCTTAGATGGAAAGGGTGGCCAAGATTGAGGAAATTTGGAGGTGCATCCTTGAGCCTTGAATTTTTCTTCTACCAATCTAGCCAAAGATATTGCCTATTGTAATGTTTGGGGCCTCAACATTTTAACCTCAGCCTTAATGTCATCCTTCAAACCACTCACAAAATAACTTTGAAAGAAGTCGACATTCAAACCAGTGGTATGATTGGCTAGTTTTTCAAACTGAGTTTGATACTCTCAAATGGTTGAAGTTTGTCTGAGTTTAGAAAGGGCTCTTGTAAAATCTTCAAACTCACTAGGACCAAAGCGAGTGAGTATGTGTTGCTCAAATTCAAGCCAAGTAAGATCAGGATAGGCCTTCCTAAGCCATTGAAACCAATGTAGTGCATCTAATTCAAAATTGAAAGAGGTAATCATCAAACACATGTAGTGTGGGACATTATGAAGACTGAAATATTGTTCTGCCTTACAAATCCACCCCTCAGGATCCTTTCCATCAAATTTTGGGAAGTCTAATTTGGGTAGCTTAAATCCATTGTTATTGGGTATATTCCGCTGATGGTGACTCGTACCTTCATCCTTTTGATCATGATGACTCAATCTGTCATGTGGGAGGGGATCAATAGAGAAATGATTGTCCAATTCTTCAAGTTTTTCTTTTAATTCTATCTTCATTTCCTTCTATGTCTTGGTGACAAAATTCATAGACTCCTGGAAATTTTTGAGTTCTATCCTTAACTAGTTTAAGCTTTCACCTAATTGGGTCCCTAACTATTTTCCCAAATAATCCACGTGCGTAGCAATTTTTACCTCTAATTCTTGTTGTTTTCGAGTACCTGAAGCCATGTTCTAAGAGTTATGACCGGTTGGTGATACTTACTAAAAATAGAAATTTGATTTCAGGGGTTACTATTTTTAGTAAGGAGCCCAAAAAATGGTTTGGGTGCTATATATCAAAATGATCAGCTCAAAAAGGTGATCGTAATGGACTAGGTCCCACGATGACGTTTTTGGCACCCCTAAAAAAGTGCATGGAGGCTATATACCAAACTGATCAGCTCGACGAGATGGTCGCAATGAGCTATATACCACAACACTAGTTTTGGACACCCCAAAATTTTTTTAAGGGGGTGTTGTCTTCAAGTGTTGTCGGTTTTCCTCTTAGAGGCTTGGTTTTCTCAGAAAATTGGTTTCTTGTCGACCAACCTCTTATGATACTCTGTACTATCTATTATGACTACTGAACACTTGTTAATCAATCTACCATCCTCTTTATCAACTATCTGGTCTGACTCTATCATGGACTAGTCCCTGTCTATTATGAATTCTGACTGTCATAGGCAACTATTACTGACACTAACAACTAACAACTTTGTATTGATTGTTACTGACTATGACTGAATATTCTTGACTGTTACTGACACTAACAACTCTGTTCTCATTGTTTCTAACTCTGACTGTTTCTATCTTGACTATTATGTTCCTCTGCAATTTCTTTTATCTATTTTCATATAGTAATTTTGGAATAGGGATGTCTTCTCCATATGCTCAATTTCTATGGAAGGGTGATGGTTACAGGTTTAATATTCAATAGAATAAGATTTTGTTGTAGGTTTAATATTCAACACAATAGGGTACTCTAAGCTAGGGTGTATGTACTACCCATAGGCCCTCTATTATACCACAATGATGAACGATAGTGCTTGGACCAATATTTTAGGCCACTACTCAAGGAGGATTCCATGCATACCCTTGAGAACACTACTTGCCTCTCTGATAGTACGGGAGGGTGATCTTTTCGGATGTTGTGTTTAATGTACTATGGATAATACAAGGTCAAAAATCTTCCTAAGGGCTAAAGGTTTCTCCTAATCCTAGGGGGTCTCCCGATATACCCGAAGATACGTGGGAGCTCAATTCCGTAGATGGGTGTTGTTTGAGGCCTAGGTATTGGAGCCTGATCACCCCTCACTTCACTAGATGCTTTACGGGTAATCTAGCTTAGCCAATAACGATAACTCCTTCGTGATATTTTAAAACCCCGACACAGGGTTTCTAACCTAATAAACTAATGCAGAAAACAAAGGTTGGATTTTTTTTAATAAGGAAACTGGCGAAAAACAAAAACATAAAATCTTATACCTAATAGTCGGAATGGCAAAAACTATCATAGTCATAGCAGAACACGGCCCTGGAAAGTGCTCTGATACCACTTGTTAGGAACCTTCTCATTAAAATTAACACATTCACAAAATATTACAAATAAACATAAATGCATGAAACATAAGATATTGCAATATGAAATATAAGTGTAGAAATGAAACAATCTCACAAAGTAACACAAAATCGTAGGCCACTTCGAGGGGGCAACCTCCTTCAATACTTTCATTCAATTATGCAAAAAGATACATTCATTCCTGCCCCTCGTAGTTTTAAAGACTTCATCTCTCTACCTAACGCTCAAGGTTGGCTTACATGCAAAATGCCACCCGAGCTAGAATCTTCTACCAAAAAAAAAACAATTACATTCTTGATAACAGATACATATAATGGCGCCACTTGTCTAGGCGCTTCTAATGCCACAAACTATTACAAAACATTATCATGGATGTCCCCCACGTTAAGCAAGGGTTATTACATCATAGTGTTAGGATGGGGTCCTAACGGTCTTGCTCCAAGAGACAAGGATAATTGGGACAAAGCAATTCAAATTTGAAGACTCAATATGACCCAAGTTATGGAGGAAGATTAACTTGGAAAGCATTATCTCCTCTCTACATAGTTATCGTATATGGTCCATATTAAATAGTGCAGATCTTACAATGAGGACCCTTAAAACATTCTGAGTGTGTATCTAGACGTTGTTGCCATAAATTGATGAGGTGTATGATGTTGGTCATGGTGTTACTTGTATTTAGCTGCAACCTGTTTATGATGTCATAGACTTGCCTCTGGACATTTTGGATAATTTTAGTGAATTTAGCTGCATTGTCCATATAGAAGAGTGAGATTGTGGTGGAACTAGATAAGCAACATCATTTTTTTTTTGGCTGGATAATAAGGGGTTGTACTCGGGTTCTCCACCCTTGACAAATTACAACTCTCTTCTTTAGAGCTTGAGATTTTATAAATAAATACACTTCTCATCTCAATTGAGATGTTATAGCTAGAAACCTACATCATTTTATATAAAATGTTTGAATTCTTGATTTTCATTTTTTGGATCTTTTCAATTTTCTGTATGAATACAATTATTCCAGAATTTAGCATCTTTCTTGACATTTTCCTATAGTAGCCTTCACAATGGCAAAACTTCACTTCTACTATCTATGCCTTGCATCTTAGTAGAATAATATTTCCAAAATATTGCACTATCATAGTCCGCTTTACCAAATCTGGATTGCTAGTTTCCTTCCTGAAACACAAGTGCAACCACAAAAATTATAATAAATAGTCTAAATGAAAACACATTATTGTTACAAAATAAAGTAGATATTACCAATGGAAAACATTAAAGTAAATCTTAATAATTAATTGAATTAGGCAATCAACATTTTCTTGTTAGCTTCAACTAAACTTACTACTTCCTCTAACCATGGAAAGGAAAATTTAACTTCATATCCTCAATTAAAACCCCTCTATTGGCTAGCTTATCTGCACAATTATTTCCTTCCCTTAATATATGTGTAAACCTAATTTCTTCAAACTCTTTAGCAAGATCTTGAATTTCCACAAATATCTCTTATATGTTCCATGGAGCCTTTGCTTTCCTCAAAATTGCATTTATTACTATGAGAGAATCACCTTCCATCCATACTCTATTCCACTTCATTTATTTACATATTTTTAACCCTTCTAAAGCTGCCCAAGCTTCAACTTCATTATGTCTTAAATCCATTATTGAAAGCATAATGAGACAAAATCTCTCCTCTATTATTTCTAATTATTCCTCCTCCTCTTGGTCCTGGATTTCCTTTAGATGCTCCATAAAAATTCAATTTAACCCACTCCACATTTGGTGGTTTCCACTTTATATTCTTTGCCTTCTTTTTACTTCTCTTATACCCAACATCATAATTCCATTTAGTGACTTGACTCCATCTATTAAGGCTCTCTGCTTCTCGATTAGGGACTGGGTGATTTGATAGGGTTGGTTTAGACTCCTCTATGGCTAAACATATCTTCTTTTTCATTACCTCTAAACTGCTTTCCTTCCTTTAAATATTCTTTTATTCCTTTCTAGCCATATAGTCCAAAGTATTGTATCTTTTGATATATCCCATATTGTTTGTAAAGCCTCACTTTTATAAGTGCTTTGCCATTGCTTTAACCAATATTCAATTCTTCTATTCATCACCATGCATTTACCAAACATATTAAGAATCCATTGTGATAGATTCTAGACTATTGAGCAATGTCCCAAGAGATGGTTTATACTCTCCTCCTCCTTTTTACAAATAACACATTGAGAGGGGCCATGAAAACCCCTTTTCATAAGGTTATCCCAGGATAAAATTCTTCTATGACCTACTAGCCAAACAAACATTTTGACTTTAGGAATGCTTGGGCTATCCCAAATATCTCTCCAAATTCTAGTGACATTATTATTTTGTTGGTGTTGTACATTATATCCACTTCTTGTTTTGTATTCTCCTGAGCTATTCAACTCCCAAATCAATTTATCCTTGGCTCCCCTTGGAATAATTACAGTTGTTATCTTTCTACTCAATTGCCTCCTAGCATCAATGTCTTGTATACTTGTAAAAAAGTCTTCTTTCCATTTGTATCTTCCTTCCCGATCCTTGTACAAAATGTTTGAAACCCTATCACCATATTTGTCTTGAAGCAATCTCATCCAAGGTTTCAAAATTGGATCTAAATTGAGTGGTTTTTTATCACACCAAGTATCCATCCAAATAGAATTTTTTTCTCTAGTTCCCACCACCCATCTTAAACCTTTAATCATAAGATCAATAGATTTTTTAAAACCATTCCAAAGAGCAGAACCATTTGGTAGAGAAAATGCAGTAAATATTAAACTTGGGTCATTGGGATCAACATACTTAGAAGAATTCTTGCCCATTGTCTTTGACTCTCTTTGTATAATCTCCAGATTACTTTTCCCCTTAAAGCTAAGTTTGACCCAGGTGTTGTAGATGAGTTGGAGAGGAGAGGGCAATCCTCCAAGGGAGGTCCCAGGTTCAAATCTCCACCCTACCAAAAATCTGAATTGGGTATCCAAAATCCAATTGATAATGTTGGTGCGGGCAGGGTCGGGTGCGACTCCCGGGTGACTTTGACGGTGTAGAACCCCCTGTTTGTGGTCTCTTAGACCAAGGCGGCCCCGCAAGGGATTTTTCGCTTTAAAAAAAAAAAAAGAAGAAGCTAAGTTTGCATCTGTAAGAACTCTTAAACCAAGACCTCCCCTAGTTTTATCATCACACAACTTGCTCCATTTCACCAAAGGAAATTTCTTTTTATCATGTACACCTGACCATAAAAAGGATCGCATAATATAGATTAAAATTTTTCAACTTATTTTGGCATAGAATACAATGACATATAATATGTTGGAATGGCTTGTAAGATTGACTTAATTAATTGCACTCTTCCTGCTAACGATAACCATCTACCTTTCCAAGATGGAAGTTTATTCTTAACTTTACTAATAACTGGATTCCATAATCTATCCTCATTCTCCCCTCAAATAAAGGCATCCCTAGATAAGTTGTTGGCAAATTTACCTCCTCCATTTGAAGCAACCTGCAAATTCTTCCTTTGATATTAGCAGGAGTGTTAAGAAAGTAAATTTTTGATTTAGTCCTATTAACTTTTTGCCCTGAAGCTCTTTCGTACTCTTTTAAAAAGTTATTCAAAGCTTTGGCCTCATTTATCCTTGCCCTTCCAAAAGGGTTGTATCATCTACAAATTGTTGATGGGTGATGTTATCGATGTTATTACTAACCTTAAGTCCACTTTTAAGCCCATCTTTGTAAGCCTTCTTTAAGTTCCTACTCAAAACCTCTGCAATAATAATGAACAAATAAGGAGATAGAGGATCTCCTTGTCTAAGGTCTCTCTTGGCTTTAAAAGATTTTGTTACTAACCTATTGACCAACACTAAATAAGAAACTGTAGAGACACAAGTTTTAATCCATCTAACCCATTTCTTTTCAAAACCAAACTTTCTAAAGCTGCAAAAAAAATCCCATTTAACCCTATCATAGGATTTACTCATATCAAGTTTTAAGATCATTGCTTTCTCTTTTTTTGAAGCTACTGAATGTATAACTTCATGAATTACTATGATCTCGTCTAGAATTTGTCTCCCTTTCACAAATCCTCCTTGCTCTTCTGAAATGATTTTGTCTAACAATGGCCTTAATATATTCGCCATCACTTTAGAGATAATATTATATGCCATAATACATAGGCTTATGGGTCTAAAAGAATCAAACAATTCAGCATTTCTTTTTTTTGGAATTAGGGTAAGATATGTTGCATTTATTTTATAAGGCATGCATTGTTTTACCCTAGACTGTTCCACTGCCACCAACAAAGAATCCTTCACTATATCCCAATTATGTTGGTAAAAAGCTCCAGAGAGCCCATCTGGACCTGGGGATTTATCCTTATTAAAAGAGAAAAGAGCTAAATGAACTTCTTCTAGAGTAATAGGCTCCATCAGTTTCCTATTTTCTTCATTCGTTATAACTGAAGGAACATCTTGAAGAAGTTTATCATTAAGAATTTTGGTCTCCTTTGAACCTAGAATATTCTGATAAAAGGACTTTGCCTCTTTTCTAATTTCACTCTGATCTTCAATCCAAACCCTTTGTATTGATTTAACTCTACTAATTCTGGAAGTTGATCTCTATACTATAGCCATCCTATGAAAAAACTTTGTATTTTTATCTCCTTCTTTTAACCAAGTCTGTCTTGATTTTAATCTCCAGAATTTCTCTTCCTTAAAATATTATGATATTCACTAAGCAACTCCCTTTCCTCTGAGCTTGGGTTATTAAGATCACCTTTTTGAAAATTTGAAAGTTTATCTTTTAGTTCTTCTTTCTTCTCAAAAATGTTTCCAAAAGTGTTCTTGTTCCATTCTTTTAATCTAGATGTCATAGATTTAATTTGATTTGAAAGAGCATACAACCCACCATTACCTAAAGAATTCCACGTTTGAGCTATCATATCAACAAATTGAGGATGGTCTTCCCACATCTGCTTATTTTTAAAAAATGATCTTTTTCTAAATTCACTTACCATCATTTTAACTCTTATTGGCCAGTGATCTGAACCAATCCTTGTTAAGGTATTGATTTTAGCACAAGTTCCTTCATCTAGCCAATGATTTGAGAGAATGTATCTGTCTAATTTTTCTGCTATAAGGTTTGGGCCTCTCCAGTTGTTGGTTTAAGTATAGTTGTCTTCTTCAAACTCAACCTCCCATAGATTATTGTTATGAATAAAAGCTGAGAAATCTTTCATACTTTGGGTCAATTTCCTAATTCCCTTAAATTTTTCATCCAGCTAGGTTATGGAATTAAAATCTCCAATGATCATGAATCGGGTTTCTTGGTCTTTACTTCTCATAAAGGCTTCCCACTTCAAACTTCTAATCTACCTGACTGAGTTGTAGGTCCATAAGACATTGATAAGGATGAAACAAATATTTGCAAAGTAGCAAGTGACTAAAGAGGCTATCCAATGCCTAGTTTTATGAATGGTTACACAAGAGGTTCTAGAAGGATTCCAACAAGTTAGAATTCCCCCTGCCGCTCCTTCAGAATCCATAGCATCCCATTCACATCTTGCCCATACTGCTTTCATAGTTTTTGAAACTTCTTCTTTTGTCATTTTAGTTTCCTGTATACAAAGAATATCAGGCTTATTACTTAAACATAGGTCCCTAATACACCTCTGCTTTGAGGGGGCATTAGCATCCCTTATATTCCATGAGATGATAATCATGTCTCGTTAGGGGCTTTTGGCCCGCTTGCATATTACCAATATCATTTTGTTGTTTGGTAAAGAGAAGTTCAACCAACTTAGTTTGTGTTCCTTTCTCTATGTTTGCTCTTGCTTGATAATTTGAGGGTTTTCCTCTTTTTGCCTTGCCTATATCAGGAGTAGGTCTTATTATTCTATTCCTCAATATTCTTTCACAATTTTGTTTTTCATCATATTTATCCTCTCCTAGCTCTATTACATAAGCTTTTGACCTGTCCTGCTCATTTTCCAGTATTTCCTTATTAATGGCAGAGGTATTAACTTCTAAAATTGCATTTTCTTTACCAATTTTTTTTCTCTTGAATGGTGCATGGTACTTCAAGAGAGTCTTCAAAATCTGATGAGACACATTCCTTAGGTTCATCGAGAATGTTCTTCCTTAAATCAGGATTATACATCAATTGTTTCTCCTCTTCATCTATGCATTCTATCTACAATCTTGAGAACCAATCTCTTTTCTGATCAATGATTATCCAGGTTAAATGCAAAGTGAAGTTGAATATCTTGATCCTCCCAAAGTTTTTGAACTGGTAGTCAATTTGGTATTCTAGGTGTGATGCAGAGTCTAGCAATTGAAAATCCCCATGTTTGTGTTGAACTGCATGCAACCATGTGATCTGTTCCTCATGTAACGTTCTGTTCGGACAAAGAAGAGAGGATAGACGAACTGTAGCCAAATGAGGAAGGAGTGCTGGAACTCAATGAGTGCATGAAAGACAGGATACTTGGACAAGGGGTTGCTTCATTGGCAAATGGAAGACTATGAAGTCCTCCAACCTACATATTTGTGCATCGACATAGAAGAAGGACAAAGTGAGAAGTTGAGTTTGGACGGACTATGCACCAAGTCAGTCCTTAGGGTCTTTTGAAGGGATACGATACCTAAAGTGGTAGAGTGCAACCGAACAAACTGAAATGGTTCTAAGTGTAAGAGTGATTCCGAAGATAACGAGCTTGTGAAGCAATTGGTGTGGTTGTATAGTGAGAATGACATGCAAAGGCAACAACCACTGATTGGACAAGAGGAGTTGGAGCCGAAGTACCCTGGACAAAGGAGGCTATATGTGCATGTTAGGTTCCTTGACAAATAAGAGAGTTGGAGTCCACAAGGCAACGAGAATACACACTTGACAGAGAGACAAATTGAGTAGGAAGTAATAAGTCTGAGATGTGACGAAAGCTAGGATGACAAAGGACCAAGTCTGTTGGTGATCATTGGGCATGCACAACAGAGAATGTGTGTAGAAACTGACTAATTGTGCGAATAGGGAGAACAATTGAATATTCAGATTAACGAGTTGCAAAGGCAACGTGCAAAAGGGTTGCAATAGTTGTAGGAGGCTATGTTGGCAAATGTAGTTGTCGACGAGAAAACAAGTCTAGAAAGTGCCTTCAAAGGAGGATGAAAGTGAGAAGATGCTAGAGCATGTTGTCCACTGCATAACACAAGCTAAAGTTTTGGAAGAGGAATGCTTGATGTGGTAGTTCGACAAGTTTAGAAAATTGTAACTCAGGTTGAAGAAATGTTTAAGTGTCGAATAACCTTGTGCATGGTGGCGGTAACTTGCTAGATAGTGATATGCCGAATGACACTTTGCACGACAATCATTTGCGAGATAGAGTGTGCAGGTTGACGAAGAGCAACAATGTAACCTTGACAAGCTTGAGTAGTGAGGAAGTAGACTAGAGGAGTACCAACTTTAGCTTAGGGTTGAATAGAAGTCGAAGAAATCATCCAATAACTATTGGAGGCAATTTTTGAGTGTGTGCAATTACTATCGCCAAGGTGTGGTAAGGATGACAATTTTGACATGCCAATGACATGGTGGCAAACCATTCGCTATATAGAGAAGTTGTGCAAAGGGTTGATAGTGTTCATCCATGGCCAAGAAGAATCTCAGACAATGAGGAGTTGAATGAACTGCCAAGATGGCAAAGTGAAGGGTTGCAAGTGAGTTGATAAAGACAAAGGCAAAAACTAAGATGAGGAGTGAGACTAATTTGGAGTCTTGATCGATGGATGCAAGCGAGCTAGGGATCATGAAAAGATCCTAAGTGTTCCAATGATGGTGTTGCTTTGGGCCATCTAGGTTTGTTGTTAGATTGTCTGCAAGCAATGAAAACTGCCTATTTTTTTGGTCATCTGACTACGCTGTTTGGAAAGTCCATTCGACCTCTTGGGTCATTTAGGTGGGCCATTGGCCCCCCCAAGCCATCTTGGACGGCCAAACAACCTCTTGGGCCGTTTGGGTGGGTTGTTAGGCTGCCTAGGCCCTTTGGGTGGGTAGTTAGGTCCCCTAAGTTGTCTAGGAGGGCTAGGCCAATGGGAAGGGCCGTGTAGAACCCTCCCCAGTTGTTTGACCCATAGATAGACCCTAGGCTATTTGGTTGTTGACTTGGGCCATCTGGTCGACGGTCCAAGTTGTTTGGATGGTCAAAGAGGCGATTTGGCTCCCTGGGTCGTCCAAGCCAAAACTAGGCTGTTGGCCCATTCCGTTTGGTTGTCTAACCTATGAGAAGCGGAACAAGATTTCATTAATGTGATGAAATATAAATAATACATTCGAGCCAAGATTAGTCCGGAGGTTGTGGAACCACCCGAGGCCAAAATAGGCGCGGTTGCAACAACTAACAACTAGCCTAAATTAATCAAATCCAACAATATAAGATTGTTTAGGATCGAATTAATTAGAGAGAGTAAATATTGAAATATATTCTAACATCCCCCCTTATTACAATATTTGAGGAAACATATAACTACTAGCTATACTAGCATCCCCCCATTATTTTGAAATACATAGAGAATTGCGAAACAATTCAAATTTGACACGTGCAAGTGCCTTAGTGAATATGTCTGCAACTTGAGCATTGGTGGAGATGTACTGAAGCTGAATTCGGTGCCTTGGTACTTCGTCTCGAATAAAGTGGCATTGTGTATCAATGTGCTTGGTTTTTTCATGATGCACTGGATTCTTAACAAGGTTCAAAACACCCATGTTGTCGTAGAACAAGTGTATTGGAGATTTTTATGGAAGACCCATACTTGTCAAGATGCGACGCAACCATATCACTTCGCACACAACTTCACGTGCGGCGCGATATTCTGCCTCTGTTGATGAGATAGCAACCACCTGTTGCTTCTTGTTGTGCCAAGAGACAGGACCAGATCCAAGATGAAACAAATATCCTGAAGTTGATTTACGATCATCATATGATCCGGCATAGTCGGAGTCCGTGTATCCCTGTAAGAAGAATTTGTTGTTCCTCTTGTATTCTAGGCCATATTCCATTGTGCCACGGACATAGTGAAGAACTCGCTTTGCTGCTTTCCAGTGTGTAGTCTTAGGTTCCTCGCATGAACCTCGAAAGATAGTTGACAACAAATACGATATCTGGCCTAGTGTTGGTCAGATATATGAGACTCCCAATCAGCTGACGATAGAGAGTAGCATCTACCTGAGGTGATTTGTCATATCGTGATAACTGAAGTCCTGATTCCATTGGTGTTGCCATCGGCTTGCAATCAGTCATGCGATATTTATCTAGTAGTGTCTTGGCATATTTTTTTTGGGACACTTTGATGTAGTGCTCCTTCTGGTTCACTTCCAGACCAAGACAGTAATGGAGAAGTCCGAGATCTATCATTTCAAAATATTTGCTCAAATCTTGTTTGACAGTAGAGATCATTGTTTTTGAACTCCCTGTTATGAGCAGATCATCAACATAGAGTACAAGCAACACTATTTCAGAGCCTTGCTTCTTGAAATAGAGGTTTGCATCCGACGGACATCTCTTAAATCCATGCTGCAGTAGGTGATTATCCATTTTTATATACCAAGCCCGAGGGGCCTGTTTCAAACCATATAAGGATTTGACCAATTTGCAAACTTTCTGCTGTTGGCCTTCCACTTCAAATCCTTCCGGTTGAGTCATGTAGACTTCCTCTTGGAGATCACCATTTAGAAAGGCACTCTTGACATCCATTTGGTGCACTTTCCACCCATACTGTGCTGCCATAGCACAAAGAACTCGAATGGTTGTCATCCGAGAAGTAGGTGCAAAAGTTTCCTCGTAGTCAATGCCTTCTCTTTGAGCATAGCCCTTTGCAACAAGTCGGGCCTTATGCTTATCTATTGTCCCATCTGCCTTGTACTTGACTTTGTACACCCATTTGCAGCCTATGGGTTTCTTTTCGTATGGCAGATCGACAAGCTTCCAAGTTTTGTTTTTCATCAGAGACTTATACTCTGCATCCATAGCGGCCTTCCACTGAGGCTCACTAAGAGCATCTTGCACTGAAGCAGGTTCAAGTTCATCTATTGAAGACATAAACACCCTGTCATCATCAATATCCATATCTTCTGTATCTCTCTCTGGATCTACAGAAAGTTCCTCAAAATATTGACAAAGATCATCAACCCCAGTAATCTCTGCTGCAGCTTTCTCCTGTCGAGCCATGCCTGCGAGTACGAGGCCTATCCAATGTCAAATCTGGTGGAGTGGATAGCTTAGAGTCTCTGATTGTATTTGTATACCACTTTGGATTCTTCTTCTGTGGTGATGAAGAAGATGAAGAAGGACCTCCAACCTTTGATGAAGGAGACTTCTCAACCTTAGTTTCCACAAGGTCTAGGTATACATCTGATGTGTTTTCTGATGTGAAAGCCTCATCAAAAACTACATCTCTACTGATGTGAATTTTCTTGGTCAAAGGATCAATCAATCGATAACCCTTAGAGTGCTCATCATACCCAAGAAGAATGCACTTCAATGTTTTCTCATCTAGCTTCTTCCTCTTTTCTTTCGGTATGTGCATGAATGCTTTACAACCAAAAATGCGTAGATGAGAGATGGAGGGTTTCCTACCACTCCATGCTTCCTGTGGAGTCATTCCTTGTAGGGCCTTAGTGGGTGCCCTATTCAATAGATATACTATTGTGGTGACAGCTTCTGCCCAATATTGTTGCCCAATTCTAGCTCCTGTGAGCATGCAACGAACCATTTCCATGATGGAACGGTTCCTCCTTTCAACAACTCCATTTTGTTGAGGAGTATAAGCAGTAGTCAACTGTCGTGTGATCCCATTTTCAGTCAAGAATGCAAAAAATTCTTTAGAGGTGAACTCCCCCCCTCGATCTGAGCGGAGGGTCTTTATAGAAGTCCCTGACTCCTTTTCAACAGATTTCTTGAATTGCTGAAAGAAGCCAAATGCTTCAGATTTCAGTTGAAGAAAGAATACCCACATCTTTCATGAGTAATCATCCATGAATAACTAAAAATACCTCTTACCCCCACAACTATTGGGTGTTAAAGGACCGCACAGATCGGTGTGAACCAACTCCAGAGGTTTCTTTGCTCTTGTAGAGCTCCTCTCGAAAGGTACTCTATGCTGCTTTCCTGCCAAGCAATCAGAGCAAACCGGCAATGTGGTAGAAAGGGAAGGAAGACCCTTTACCATCTCATACTTACTTAACTCAAGTAAGTAACCAGAACTCATATGTCCATATCTCTTGTGCCATAGGGAAGTTGCCTCCTTTGTAGAGACAATCATGGCTACATCTGGAGTAGAGATAGCATCTAGGGCAAATAAGCCATGCTTATATGAAGCGGTTGCAATGTTCTTACCCCTCCTGGTAATAGAACAACACTTCTTGCCCCCCTCAACACTAAAGTGTACAACCATATCCTTGTCCAGAATTTGTGTGACTGACAACAAGTTGTTCGCCAATCCTGGAACATAGAGAACCTTCTCAATCTGGCACTTGCCATCAGGAAGAGTAACAAAAACTGTACCTTCTCCCTGAACCTTGTAGGTTTTATCATCGACAATAGTGACAAGTTTGCCCTCTTTGGCCTCAAAAGACTCAAACCATGATTTGTCGCCAGTCATGTGCTTACTGGCTCCAGAATCGACATACCAAATAGGATCCATCTGCTTGGATACTATGGTAGTCATGAGCACTTTGTGTGCTCGCTCAGAATCCATGTCAGATTCCTCAACAACAACATTCACTTTCTGTTGCTTGTTCTTTTGTGGTTTGTTCTGGCCTTTTTGTTTTGGTTGTTTATTCTTATGCCAACATCTGTTTGTATCATGACCTTCCTTGTCACAGATCTTGCAATATCTCTTAGTCTGTTGAGTTTGTTGATTTTGTTTCCCTTTTGAATCCTTTTGAGAACTCCCTCCCTTCTAAAAATTACCCTTCTTCTTGTTCTGGCCCTTCTGTTTTGTGTAGAGGGCAGTGTTAGAAGAATCATCTCGCTGTAGTTGGCGTGCCTCCTCCTCTTGAAGCAAATTTACCAACTCAACAAAGGTAACTTGTCTCTGTGATACATGAAGTGAGGTGATCAACACTCTAAAAGAATCAGGTAATGCTCTCATTACCACTGAGGTAAGGAGCTTATCATCAACTCGGTGTTGCCAAGGAATTCAATTTTCCTTTCAACTTAGACACTCTGCAAAGAAAGAGTTCAACTGTCTCTCCCTGTTTCATGCTTAGATTGTGTAATTGAGATTGAAGAAATAGAATGGTGGAATCATTCTTTCCTTCATATATAGTTTTAAGGGCATTCCATGCCTCTTTACTATTTTGACAATCAACAATATGGGGTTGAACTTCATCAGAGACAACAAGCAAAATGAGCACTTTTGCCTTGCTATCTATCTTATCAAAGTCTTTCTGATCAGCAGTGAGAGTTGTGGCTCCAGCTACAGATGAAGGTCTTATTGTTGCTCCAAAAACAACATCCCAAAGATCATCCATCTCTAGGATTGCCTTCATTTTGTTTTTCCATGGTGTATAGTTTGGACCTTTCAACAACTGATGAGCATCAGTCATTAGTTTTGCAGACATTGTGAAGGTTCCTTATAACACCAAATGGTCCCCCCTTCGATATACCTTAATGCCAGGCCGTTATACCATACAAAATACCCGCCCTTACGTGAGGGAGACTATAGGTATTTTGAAAAACCAGAAAAATTACCCGCCCTTACGTGAGGGAGACTGTAGGTAATTTTAATGATTATACGATACGTGGTACTTAGGCGGTACTCGAAAGGGAATCACCTCGTTGATGGCACCGACCTTAGAAAGCCTTCAATCCTCATGCGTGGGGCGTAACTTCCCCTAAACACTTTGGATATCCGAACTTTCATCTGGATTTAAGCCTAAACACGAGAGTGATTGGGGTAGTGGATGGAGTAAAAAAAATAGCAAAATGGCAAACTTATCTCTCCCCGACGATTAATAGAGAACAAGCTCAGACGTCATTTTGGCAGCTATATTAGGCGGCGGATACAATAGCGCAATCACGACAGCTTTACCTGTAAGTGCTGGCCAGAGGTATCACAAATACCGAACGCTGCAATGCAATAAATTGCACGGATGGGTTTTAATTATTCCGGGGACTTAGGGAGTGAATTTGATTTTAACTTTTAATGATGTAGTGCAAAGCAAGAAAAAATGCAACATACAACATAAAAGTGCCCACATAAATAAACCACTAGGTGTCGGGCGCTGCCGAAAATGCACCTTTACAATAATGCCAAAATTTGCTTTTTCTCAAAAAATTACTCTCTATCCCCCCTTGATTTTTGAAAAAATACTCCCCCCTTAAAAAAAATTCTCCTTTTAAAGCATTTTTAAAACATTTTTTTATAACTAAAGTTAAAAAAAAAAAAATTATTTCATATAGTAGAAAATTATTTTTTTAAAAAATAACTTTAAACTATAAAAAATAATGTAAAAATTATATAATTTTTAACTTTAGAAAAAAAATATTATTAAAAAAAAACTTGAAAAATAAAAAAATTTTATACCTTAGCTTAGGGGGGGTCGGCGGGATTTGAACCCACGACCTCAGGGCTCCCGGAGCCCTTACCACTCGGCTCACAACCAGTGAGCCAGTGGGCTGATCCGAGACTTGATCTCGGTGCCCTCTTACAAGAAGCTTAGCCACGAGCCAAAAGATAGCTCGCGGCGGCTCTTCCACCTCGGCCGTGGCTCGGGCGGCGCTCGGGCGATGGTTCGGGGTGGCAGCAAGGTGGCGCGCGGCGCTCAGGGCGGCAGCAAGGGGCGGCGGTTCTGGAATACCAGGTGGTTTTCCACCAAAAAACCGTCACTTCCAACTGCGATCTGAGGTGTTGTTCCACCAAAAAACTAAGCGCTCTGCATAGATTTTTCAACACAACCAAGTTTGCAACCCTTCAGACCTTGGAAAAAATCAGTTTGCCCAGAAAAAAACGTTCACCATGGTTGACTGTGATGCCCGCCAGGACAAAAACGAGGTCAAACAGGGAAGAAATGAGGCCAAATTCAGAAAGTAAACCAGTGAAATTGAACAAAATTGCATTCAGATGTCTTCAAACGCAATGGGTTTCGCATGCACCATCTGTGATGATAACAAAAAATTCGAACCGGTTACTTGTTGTGACGCCCGCGACGCTGGTGACAGGTTGCAGAGTTTTTTTAAAAAAAATAAACCATATATCCCATATGGATGGGATATCGAGGTGCTAAGGTTTTTAAATAACCTTAGCCTCCAATGAGGAGTATCTCCTCTCGGGGAGATGCTCCCCCGAGAGGGCGTAGGCTCTCCTCCCACGTCGAGTTGGCTGCTGTGATTGCCGCCACTCGTGCCTCGCTTTCATTGTCTTTGCTTCTGTCGTTTGACCCTGATTTTGATTTCGACCGGTTGTTGGTCGATCCTTTGGCTTGTCGACCTTCGATCTTCTCTTCGACCTTTCACTTGTCGACCTTCTCATCGACCGGTTGTTGGTCGAAGCCCAATTTTTGGAATTATAAGGGCACGAGTTCCAAAAAATTGGAATAATCTCCCACCTTTAAAAAAAAAAAACACCTCCAAAATCAAATTGCCTCCAAAGCTTCGCTCTCAAAACCGCTACTACAAGATCATTAAAAATGAGAGTGGCGGAGAGAGTGGAGAAGTGGCTCTGATACCATGTGAGAAGCGGAACAAGATTTCATTAATGTGATGAAATATAAATAATACATTCGAGCCAAGATTAGTCCGGAGGTTGTGGAACCACCCGAGGCCAAAATAGGCGCGGTTGCAACAACTAACAACTAGCCTAAATTAATCAAATCCAACAATATAAGATTGTTTAGGATCGAATTAATTAGAGAGAGTAAATATTGAAATATATTCTAACATAACCGACGAGCCCTTTATCTTTCACCAACAAGACATCAACAATGATGAAGACTCACTCTTGATGGCCACCCTTCAACAACGCACACAACGAGCAGTTATAGAAGTTTCAAGTTTGGCGTATAGTTTCACCTTAGAAGAAATTTTAAAAAGGAAAAAAATAAATCCATTTCCTTTTCACTTGTGCCAAGGAGGAAAGAACCAAGGGGAAGCGAAGAGCAAAACTAGTTCAAGCAAAACTAGAGGAGCCAAGCTAACTACCAAAGCACACCAACTAGGGCACGAGCTACGACACGAGCTAGGGCACGTGTTAGGGCTTTGGAATTAGTGACAACAAAGCAGAGAGGATTTTCACCATAGAAGAAGAGCTAGGCATGGGAAATGGCAAAAGAAATAAGGTTTTGTAGAAAACACTCGCCCACAACTAGTAAAATTTGGAGCTTGGTGAAAATCAAAGGATTGGAGATATTCAACAATTTAGCAATAGAATCTAGTATTTTAGTTGTGGTGTTTGGTGATAGGAATTTAGTTTATTGGTGATGAAATTTGAAGTTTGGTGAATGGAGAGAGTTTGGAGAGCAAATCAGGTGGTGTGTCGAGCCATTTGAGGGAGGCATTAGATTGTCTAGTAGGTGAGTGCAATTGTCCGACTAGTGAGGGTCATTTGGCTGGCACATAATGTCGTTCGACTAGGGTACTTGATCTTTTGGTTGGGAAAGAGTGCTGTTTGGGGCTAAGAGTGGGCCATTTGGGGCCAGGAAGAGGTTGTTTAGGGCCAAAAAGAGAGTATAGGCATGCATGGAGTCCATTTTAAGAGCATGCATGATGAGGGAAAGAGAAGGAAAGAAGAGATCTTTGACACAAATGCATTCGAGATTGTGTTTGAAGACACAAACACTTGAATTGTCGAGGATGCAAGGAATCATCGGGGAGGGAAAAGAGAAGGACTTGTCCCTGCAGAAAGGAAAGGGGAAGGAGATGATGCAAATCCCTCTCGATGAAATCACATGATCATCACCAACTGGAGAGCTTTCAAGGAGGTGGTGGCATGGCCATTCTATAAGCCCAAGAGGTTGGTATTTTGCGAATCCATTTGTGCACTTCACCATGCAAATACCTAATTTGGAATAGGAGTTTTTTAAACCCTACTTGTTGCAAATGTTGGAAAGGCATGATGCGAACAAATGGAGCAAATATTGATAGGGAAGAATGAAGTCTGATTGGCTTTTCATGCAAATGATTTTCAGGACTGTTCGGATTGCTTGGTCCGAACAACAAATCAGTCTACGAGGAAGTGGGGCCTTTCAAATTGAAGGAGTTCGTTAACAAGTAGTTGAAACTATTGAAAGAAGTGGATAAGTTGATGAAGCATGGCAGGAGAGGGCTGAAAATGCATCAATTGGGTACAAATCAATTGAGATGTGCCATGTGCATAATTATATTTAAGATGTCAGGCGAGCAATGAGGCTCAAACATGTCCATGTAGCTCGTATTGTACATAGGGGATCATGGACAATATCAAGTATGCTTGGGCGTCATTCATGAAGTCTAAGTGGCTTTTCATTCAAATGATTTCAGGTCTGTTTGGATTGCTTGGTCCAAACAACAAATCAGTCCACGAGGAAGTGGGGCCTTTCAAATTGAAGGAGTTCGTTAACAAGTAGTTGAAACTATTGAAAGAAGTGGATAAGTTGAAGCATGACAGCAGAGGGCTGAAAATGCATCAATTGGGTACAAATCAATTGAGATGTGCCATGTGCATAATTATATTTAAGATTGTCAAGCAAACAATGAGCCTCAAACATGTCCATGTAGCTTGTACTGTACATGTAGGGGATCATGAACAATATCAAGTATGCTTGGGCATCATTCATGAAGTCTGAGTGGCTTTTCGTGCAAATGATTTCAGGATTGTTCGGATTGCTTGGTCCAAACAGCAAATCAGTCCATGAGGAAGTGAGGCATTTCAAATTGAAGGAGTTCGTTAACAAGTAGTTGAAACTATTGAAAGAAGTGGATAATTTGATAAAGCATGGCAGCAGAGGGCTGAAAATGCATCAATTGGGTACAAATCAATTGAGATATGCCATGTGCATAATAATAATTGAGATTTCCAGGCAAACAATAAGCCTCAAACATTTCCATGTAGCTCGTATTGTACATGCAGGGGATCATTGACAATATCAAGTATGCTTGGGCATCATTCTTGGCAAAACGTATCCACAACTTTATGTTGAGGGTAATGAAGAAATTCTCAATGGCATTTCATGCCATTTGGATTGTTATTGAATGCTGCAACATTGGAGAGGGTTCCCATACCTAGAATGGGGTGCCCAGTACCAATTGTTGAGGGTATGGCATCTATCTTTTGGTGGGCATTTGTTGCACCTATTGCAAAGATACGTACCCTAGGGAAGGTGAAGAGGAAGAGAAACGTAGCAAAAATAGCACCGACTGTGGAGTTTGTGGGGTCTTCAAATGAGGAAAATGACTGATTCATTGGTGGAGTCGTTCGTAAGTGCAGAAAGGAAATAGGAGTTAGTAGTAGTGGAGTAGAGGGAATAGTCTTAGTTGTCGAAGCAGGCAGTAAGAATAATACCTCCACGAGAGCCACCAAGTAAATCAACGAAGTGTTCTACTAATCTTGGATGAGGTGGGAAGATGAACCCCCTACAATAGGTTGTGCATGCAAGAAATTCGCAACAAGGACAATAAGGCCTTATATGGTTTAAGAGGTACCAAAATATTCAGTTACAAGTCATTCCATCAAAGGGGCAAACACTGTTTGCGATACCTATAGCATTGGTAATGCACGGGGAGTGGCATAGAAGATCAGGAAGTGATACTTGCGCAAGTTGGTGGTGGAATTGTGCAAGTAGGTATCTCACAAGAGGAGAAGCAAGTGGAGGAACAAGGGGTTGCAAAAGAGACATAGCCAAGACAAAGGCAGACACTACATGAAGTTTTGTAGGAGATAGGGGTAGCATGACAAGAGGTAGTAGACAAGGTTAGTAAGGAAATTGAGAAGACTAATTGCCATGGAGGCATTGAACACAACACCAGAAATTGTAGATTGTGGCCCACTAGGATTTGATTTGGGTACACTTGGATTAGGAGGAGCATTGGAGCCCATAAGTTCGAAGGGGCCATAGGATGTTGTAATAGGTTTGGGAGTTGAGGTGGGAGCAACACCTCCAACAATCAATCTGGATGGTCTTGAAACAACTTTGTGAGAGTTTGGGGAAGAAGCAACGAGTTTCACATCTTCCCTTTCCTTGGGAGAGATGTCGATGGAGGTGACCTTGGAGATTGCATAATAGGGTGTTGTTCAAGCATTAACACCACAAGTACTAGAAGTTGACTAGTTGAGTAAAGCGACTACAGATGCAGGAAGTGGAAGAACAATTGCTCATTAGGAAGAAATCAAAAGGGAAGGCAGTCAGGGAGAGTCCTAAGGAGGATGAAAAGCTTTAGATGGTGATGGTCATAGTAGAGAAACTCGAAATCGGCAAATGATTGACTCAGAAAAAATTGAGAATCGAGGGGAAAATCGGCCAAAAAAACTTGAAAAAAACGCAATTTATCATTGATTTTTTTTTCATGCATATTACAATGAATTAACATTATGCAAATCAAGTATTGTAATAAAAGCAGTAATTCATGTCAGGACATCATACAAGGCTCAAGTTTAAAGTACACATGAAAGTGACAAAACACATATTGTATTGCTTATAAAATGAATAGGTACAAATTACAAAATATGTCAAAATGCCTCAATAGGCCTACTATCTATTGTCTTGCAATGCCTTTGCCCTTTGCCCTAGTAGAAAATCTAGTCTCTCTTTGTTGATGTGCTCTTGCCGCTTCTTGTGCATGTGCCTCTTCTTGGTCCTTGGCTGCTATCTCCTCCACTAGGTCTTCAAAGTTTTGTAATTCATCCAAGGAGAAGAGAGGCTCTTCTTGCTGCTCCTGCATTTCATTTGTGATCCATTCAGATGACGGATCAATGTCACTTAGGTCAATGGGCTGAGTACTTGTTTTTTCAAAACTTCTTTGGTGGAGGCAAAGGATGTAATGCACAAACACAAGATCATTCAACTTTTCTTGTGTAAGTTTGTTGCGCTTCTTGGAGTTAATGTGCTCAAACATACTCCAATTGTGCTCACAACCTAAAGCGCTACATGGTTGAGATAAGATTCTGACGGCCATGCGCTGCAAATTGGGCATAAAATCATTGAAGTCATCTCACCATAAATCTAGAAACAGCGAAAAAAAAAAAGAAATTTAATATTTCACATGTAAAATAGTAAATTGAGATTATTTTTAAAACAAAATCAAAAGACTAAATAATAATTCGATGAGGGTTATCTGGCCTCAATGTTGACCTAGCACTCTTGCATTGCTCGGATGGGAATTGGCGGCCATGACATTCCTTATAATCCTGTATCTCTGAACGCGTTTTATCGCGCAATTGTTTACTAGCTGAGAACATGTGGTCAATGCAATCTTGAACACCAACCTTCACCTCATAATCAATACAAAATGTAGGAGAATAAAAAATTTGGGGGTTCAAGTAGTAACCTGTTGCATGAAGAGGGCTATGGATTTGTGATGTCCATCGGTTATCAATGATAGTCCAAATGGGAATGTATTTGGTGTGGGCATATCCATAAAATGCAACAATTGCCTCTTTTGCCATGTCCATAGTCTCATATACAAATACCATTGGAAATTGTTCTCCACCAACAAGACGAAGAACCTTCACCAAAAACTCTTACACCTAAAAACAAAAGAAAAAAAAAATTAAAGGAAAATATTTTATAACAAAAAAAATATAAAATAAATTAAGAGACTTAGTCTTGTACCTTGATGGCCCCATCCATAGCTAACCATATGTCCTCCTCAAACAAATAAATATATACATTATGCCCCTCAGGTGACATTCGGTATCTTGCAGCTTGTTCGGAATCCAATCATCACTCACAAAAATTTGCTTCAGTGACCCTCTTGCATCATAAAGGCTCTGCAATGATACAAATTGTGACGAAGCTTATGATGCTAGGCCGCACTAGCTCCCTCCCATTAGTAAATCACCTCATGAGGCTAAGGACCCATGTATGGTTGTAAATGAATTTTGTGATAGCCTTAGCCTTCCTTACAACCTCTGCCACCCAAGGTAATTTCCCAATGTCCTCGAGGAGCAAATCAAGACAATGGGCTGCACATGGGGTCCAAAAAATAGTGGGAAATCTCTGCTTCAAAATCTTACCGGCTGCCTTATATGCTGTTACTTTGTCCGTGATGATTTGGACAACATTCTCCTCCCCGACCTCCAACACAACCTCCTCCAACAACCCAGCAAGCATTTTGACACTCTTAACTTGTGCCGGTGCATCAACTAACTTGAGAATGCAGCTCCTCCTCCAGAAGCAACCAAAAAATTAATCAAGGTTTTGCCCTTCCCATCTGTCCAACCATCAGACATTATACTGCAACCCTTGTTATTCCACACCTTGCGCTGGTCTTCAAGCACAACCTAAAGTATAAAAAAAAAATTTAGTCATGCCATATATATATATATAAATTTAGTCAAGCACAACCTGAATGTTTTCCACGAAGGGCCCTTGAGGTTATCATAAGTTGGCGCCTTAAATCCTACGTCGCAACTTGCGATGGCATCTATCATGCGCCGCCAATATGGAGACCTTGCCACATTGAAGGGAATGTCAGAATAATACCAAAAAGTGGCAATGGCTGTCCTCATTGCATTGTGCTTCTCTTGGTTCCACGTGGCCATACCCTCAAGCGTGGGTTGTTCCCCTGGCACGAAATAGTCTACAAAATGGGACTCTTCCGTCCTACTAGCTGCTTGTGCACATGATGGACTCGAACTCTATTGCTGAAACCGGCTAAAGCTGCTGGCGGTACGAGGAATTCAAGAAGGGGGGTTCACATGGCATCGATTTGACTTCGTTTGACTTCATTTGAGATCTCTTTTTTCCTCTGAGCCAGAGATCATGGCCTCTAGTTTATTTTTAATTTCATTCGGTACCTTAGAGCATGTCCTGGCATCATTTCCAGTTCTATTTGCCAAATGGAATTTGAGGCGGAAAATACCTCCAGTAAAACTGTCGTTACAAAAATTGCATATAACTTCCCCTTTCTTTTCCCCTTGCCTTCCATATGCCCATGCTGCATCTTTTGGTTTCATTTCTTCTATGCTTGCACATTGAAACAAGTAACAACAAAGTTACAAAACCCTAAACCAGAAGGCTCGGGTTTAGGGTGAAAAATTGAAACATTGACAGCTGAAAAATGGGCTTGCATACATAGTTATCAGGCAACATTGACCAATATTTATTTAAAAGGAGAAAAAAAACCTAAACTTGAAAATTGAAATATTGACAGCTGAAAAATGGGCTTGCATACATAGTAATCAGGCAACAATATTAACTTAAAAAGAGGGAAAAAAAAAACCTATCCCGAAACCCGAGACAAGGGTTTAGGGTTTAAACTTCAGAGTTCAAGAGTTCAAACATTAGCAGCTAAAAAATGGGCTTGGATACATAGTTATCAGGCAACATTAAGCAATATTTACTTAAAGGGAGAAAAAAACCCTAAACCCAAAACCCTAGAAAGTTTAACTTGAATATTGATAGCTGATAAATGGGCTTGCATACATCAGGCAACAATATTTAGTATTTACTTAAAAGGAGGAAAAAAAACCCTAAACCCGAAACCCTAGACTAGGGTTTAGGGTTTAAACTTCAAACATTGACAAATCACAAAACTATTTGCAAACAGCCCTAATCTAGATTCTAAACCTTGTTTCAACTTGGAGAAAAAAAAAGAGTTTTCAAAATATTTTCTTAATTTAGATGAATCCTCTTGGCGGTTATTGATGGCTGCCGGATTCCTTCAAACTGCAATCCGCTCGCTCTTAGGATGCCCTAGCGTGTTTGGGTCGGGGTGGTAGCAGGTAGGCAATGTCTTTTTCTTGTTTGGAAGAGCTTACATTGAAAAAATGAGTGAAAAAGTGAACTTTTTCACTTAATTGGCCGCAGCCTCTACCCCTGTGGTTGCGGCCGATCTTTTGGTTTTAAAAAAAAAATCGGAATTGCCAACTTGGCGATTTGACTTGGCAAATCATTGAATTGCCAGAAAATTGCGATTTTGCCAATTTTCGCTACTATGGTGTTGCTTATTATGAGGAAGAAGCTAATTGGGAGAGTGTTAATTGTGAGCACATGTTGATTGACACAATTGATGAACAACTTCATAACTTCTTCAGTAAATTGACTGAATTGATGGACAATATGAGAAAGGAGTTTGATGCTAATGCCATTGGGCAATGGAGGATTTAGATGGTAATGGTTGAGACTGAGGTAGCCAAATTAACAAATTAGGCACAAGATGAGTCGAGGTTGACGCAATTGGCCTAAATGGTGTAGACTCAGCCATGGGAGTTGGGGAAAGGTAGTGGCATTCAAACTATGATAGGGGTAACAAGCTTTCCGTAGGTACAAGGGCATCGTACCATCATACACTATGCATTTATATCTCAAAAGAAAAATTTGAGACTTATCCAATCCCTTCAGCAATTTAAAAGTTCAAATTGGCACCAAAGATGGAGCCAACATATGATAGGTTGAACCATAGTTGTGAAACTCGAACTCAGCTCGGACTTGGCAAGGCCCACTCGGTACTTGGGACTTGGCCCAAAAAAAAAAGAACTTGGCAAAAAAAACTCACTGAGTCAAGCCTAAGTGACTCGATGAGGCTGAATCATACTTGGACTTGGCAAAACTAAGTGAGGTTTGCCGAGTTTCACAACTATGGGTTGAACTATTTGGCATACTTGATACAGTGCTTGACAACAGGGCAGCAACAACCCATAATATGGCAAATAGTTCACAAATGAAATTAGAGCAACAAGTAGCCCAAATGAAATATTGGAAGATGAACTTCGACAATCGAAGGAGGTTGAAGAAGAACTAGCGCGGAACAGGAAGAAGATGGAGGAGCTGAAAAAAAGGCATGAAGAGCACAAGCAATCTCAACGTTGTAGGAAAAGGTTGTTGCATTGGAAGGCAGTAACTAGGAGATGGGGAAGAAAGTGCATCATTATGGAGTCGAATGGGCAAGGTATGTATCTTATTCTACCAAGTTGAAGGCTGAAAATAAATGCACTCAAGGCACAGGTTTGAGGGATGGGTGCAAAACCTGTCCAAGTTCAGCAACGATCTTCGACACAACAACCTACTCATCAAGGGCAGTAGACGCAGTTAGTGAGTTGTTGACCAATCTAGAGGGAAGGGTAGATGTAGCTGCCAGTTCTGACGTGGTGCTATCGGAAGCACCACCTCGTGCTTATGAGGATATGCATACGAGCGTGAATATGCATATGCATTTTGTTTGTATAGATTCTTTTGGTACAATGTAAATAATTGTAATGGCTCTGATTTAGCCATGTCGACTATTATTATTATTATTATCCTGGGCCCTAGGTTAGGTTAGTTGGCCCTTGAGAATTAGGGTTAGGGTTTGTCTATTGTTTTAGACTATAAGTATGAGTTGTGTGGTAGTTGTTTCATCATTCATACTTATAATCTTCTAGCGCCTCTTGTGTGCATAAGGGACCTCACTCTCTAAGTGGCTATGAGACTTTGCCCTCTTTGAGTGGCTAGGATTGATTCGTGTCTTGGAATCTAGATTTGTTTTTTATTATTGTCATTTGTCATTGTGGAATCTTGATTTTGTTTTGGTGAATGCTTTTTTGTTTTTGCATTTCTAAGGTTTACTACTGTTGTTGTTATTTTTGGACGTTGTTTCATTAGAGCAACAATCTTGGCTCCCTGTGATGGTGTAAAAAATGACATAGGGGTGTGCGAGCAGTCCTAGAACCTCCTTTGGCCACATTTGTATATTTCCAATCAGGTAATTTTTGTCAAATTTTTTTTTGTTACCAATTTTTGGCACGATTTTCTTCTAAAATATTGTGATTTAGGCAAAACCATTTGTGTTTCTTGAACTGAGAAGAAAGGTATCGGGGGTGGCTGAACCCTTGTGGAAGACCTATCTCTTTTTTATCATCTCGTCGAGCTGATCAAAACAAGATATATCTTTGTTAACACTTTTTTTTTTTGGTATGTGATCAATGATATCTTCAGCGATCCTCATGGTTGGATATCCAAGATGGCTCGTCTTGTACGCTTTCATCGTGTTCCTAAGAATGGATGAGTCACCTTGGTTGCTTTTGAGGTGGGTAACCATGCTCGTCAATGGCTTCTTTGGGAACTAAAGCGTCACGATCATCATCTTTCGTGGCCAGAGTTCAAAATGATTTTCTTGCTCAAGTTCGATAAGGGTCCCACTACCTCTAAGGTGGTTCGTTTGACATAGACCAAACAAACAGGCATGGTAGAGGAATATTTTCGCCAAGTTTATGGCCCTTCTCACATATACCTATCATTTGGATCCGACCATGGTAGTTTTGGCATTTCTTCATGGCCTCAAGGATGACATCAGGCGTGAAGTAGATATGCATGATCCGTATACCCTCCATGGATGTTGAACGTTTGGCTCGTATAGTAGAAAAGAAGATTCAGTTGCCTCGACCCCAACCACGACATGATTTCAATCCCTGTCGGCAATACTTCAATAACTGCAACGAAGAATGCCCACCAGGTTTCTTCTATTATAGATGTCCCGATATCTGCTTCCTCAACAAGATTACAGTCAAATATAAGTTCCCTATTCCAGTTATTGATGATTTGTTGGATGGATTGCATGGTGCTAACTTTTTTTACAAAGCTTGACTTGCGTCGCGCTTCTATTATAGATGTCCCGATATCTGCTTCCTCAACAAGATTACAGTCAAATATAAGTTCCCTATTCCAGTTATTGATGATTTGTTGGATGGATTGCATGGTGCTAACTTTTTTTACAAAGCTTGACTTGCGTCGCTAGTTTCATCAAGTTAGGGTTAGAGAAGAGCATATTCCAAAGATTGCCTTCTGTACACATGAGGGTCATTATGAGTTCTTGGTCATGCCCTTTGGTCTTACTAATGCCCTTCCATTTTGCAAAGCCTCATGAATTCTATCTTTTATCCTCTTCTTCATAAGTTTGTGTTTGTTTTCTTCGTTGAACAAAATTATAGGAAAGAAGCCATGAACAGATGAAAATGATCTGAATTACCATTTAACAAATTGTGATGTTCAAACAAAATCATCAATTGGTTCCTGTGTCTAAGTTTGCTTTAAAAGTTAGGCACATTTATGTCTCTTAAATTTGGAGGGAATTATGTTAGTGTGGTGTTAAGAGACTATTTAGGTATTTAAGAGGGAATGTAGTTTCTTCATAAAACTACCTTCTTCCTATCCATATAAGAGTATGACCTTGTAAAATCATGTAATTATTATTGCATATCATCAAATAGAATGATGTTTATGGCACCCTTCTTAGTCATCCTGCAGATATCTGGGATCTATATGTGCATTGTTTCTGTTCTCTATGAGTTCAGGTGGTGCTATCTTTTATGTCTTGATTTTTACATGTCCAGGCTAAAATATCTTTAAGGAATATGTTCAATGATTTCCTTTAGAATAGTTTCCCATTCATTGCCAACATTGATCATTGGGGTTTATCCTTGGTCCCCGAGTGAAACTTCACAGTAGTGGCATCCACTTATTTGATGGTGTCATTGGTGGTAAGGTTGGTTTGATACATCATCTACTACTGCCTTTCTGATGTGAACTGTGTGAATTAATGAAGGTAATTATTGATAGGTATGATATCCTATCCATTTTCCCTGCTTCATGTTGTAGATCTCTATCATTAGTTTTTAAGATGCCATTTATATTAGATATAGAACACACATGCTATGTGTGCTTCTTTAGTTTACATTGTATCTTTGCAATTACTGTTCCCTTTCACTGGTTTTGGATCATATGTTGACAGGGACATATTTGCACTTTTCAAGTAAGACATGATTCTTGAATTTGTAACTCTTGGAATTCCCTTGGAATGTTCTGACAGTACTGATTAGAATTCTTCCACCAGGCTTCTTTCTTGAGATCTAGTTTTAGAGAAAATCCAAAGAATCTCCATATAAAGGTAGGTGCCTGTTAATAGCTAGATTCAAGGATCTAAGTTTAAAGTTAAAACCACCAAAATGAGGTTGACCGATAAGGCAAGCCAAAGACTTGCTGCAGATCTTCTGCTTCCCAAGTAGACAACCAAAACCATTTGGTTTCTCCAAGAAGATAAACATGCCTTGTGGATATCAAAATTTTATGCTGTTTTAGGGGAGGCTTCAATGAAAGGGGTAAAAGCTGGATATTATAGGTGTAACTGTTGTCTGTCAATACCTACTTTGAGGGATGATTTTGTTTATTTAAGCACATTACACTGGGCCTCGAATCTAACAGTATAGTGTGCTGGTGGTTGTCACAGACAATGCAGATGTTGGAGGACTGCCTGTGCCTGAGTGCTCCCCAGGCATGGATACAAAAGTAAACAGTTCTGATCTTATTTTTTTGGGAACTAGCACCAGTGAAGGCATTCCTAGAGTGAGCTGCCTTACAAGCCCTATAAATAAATACCTGGTATAAAGTCGCACCTGGTAAATTGTCTTATTTCAATTTTTGCAGCAATTTTCAATCCTGTTTATGAAGTTTGGTCTTCATTTCTAATTCTGTACACGAGTTTTCAATTTCAATGATTGGCATGACCTGTTATTTAGAACTCAGGGGAGCAAGATATTTGCAGTCTTTTTTGCAAAGTTGAAAATAGGTTGTATATTAATTGTTCTGCATATCTTGTTTCATAAATAAATTATTTAAAGAACAAATGTTTGAGAAGGGGTTATTCAAATAGCTTCCCAAAGTCATAACGGGTTTATGCTTGTTGGTTGGAATATTCTAAACTTTGTAGATTAATTTTCTTCTTGCTCTTTAGACTAGCTTGTGTATTTAATCCCAGGTCAAGAACCTACCAGCTAAAATTGAAGACTAATCTAGGTAAACTTCACGAGTTGATTTCCAAGTAACCATATGCTTATCCTGAAGTGATGACAGGTTTGCCAAGAAGCAGCACAACCTGGCAACAGAAATAAAATACTGAATACAAGCATCCTCATCCGTTATGCTACTCCTGCCGGCAGAATTAACATTCTTATAGATGCGGGCAAGTATGAGATTTATGTTTTCCCTCTTGTTTTTAAATCCTTGTGCAGCACATAATTTAATGTTTCTAGTGAGTTTCTACTTAAACACACAGAGATGTGGGCAATAATGAGCTTTGTGTTTGCCCTCTTGGTTTTAAATCATTGTGCAGCACAAAATTTAATGTGTTTAGCAAGTTTTAACCTACACACGGGATCTTTTCTATCAAACTATTTCATACTAGTTCTTGTTTGTCTATGGATTTTCTTTGGCAGCCTTTTTTTTCGAGATGTTCTGAGGCTTTATTTTAAAAAAATGAGTAAAAGTAAATTTGTATTATGTTAAAGCTACTAAAAGCAGATTAAAAGAGTCTGCTGAAGCCCTGACAAAAAATTAAATGTGGCAAGATCTTAGAGATCTGATATACAAGATTATGATTTTCTACATTAATCTAACGCCCTAAAGGTTGCAAGGGTAATAACAAATTGAGCATGAGTGGCACTGAGGAAGTAGCTAACATTCTACAGACTAATGTTACTCTGGTGTCTTAAAGGCAGAATATCATAGTGCTACTGTTGACGATGACAAGAACTACACAATTCCAAAAAACTGGTGAGAGAGGGGAGTAGTTATTTAGCTGGAAACTGCCTCCTTTTCGCAGAATTTGTAGAGCAGTGAATTCCTGCTTGATTTTCTGAAAAATCAACTGACTTAAATCTCAGTGATGGATTGAGTATTGAGACAATTGCTCCACTGAACTATTCAGAGTGATACTTAAATATGTGGACGCTGGGTGGATAAATGGCTGTAATGGGGCCATTGATAATTGCAATGTTGTTTGGAGACGTTGGAGATGATGTGGCTTTGGCTTATACTAAAGAAAATGATGAGGCTATCTGATTCAATTCCTTTATTATTAGCCATAGGTTCAAGAGAAGGTAGTTCCTTCAAAATTGTCTAAACTGTGTTCTGCATTTCCTGTATTTGGATTGTAATGCCATTCGTTTAACTTGCAGTTCCCCATCTTCTTTAAAAAAATTCAGATTATGTGGATATAGTAACATATATTTACTTTGATGTTTTATAAATATTAAGTCTACCTTCTATAATACCTATAACGTGGATTGTTGGTGCCCAAATTGAAAACTTTGAAACTTCTGACATCTTATGGGTTCCACCTTTTGAGTCTTGGTTTACAATATGTAAAATGTGTCTAATTTGTCCAAACCTTTAATCAAACAAGTCATGTGAGTCTCTTGTTATGTCTAAACCTACATCGTCAGTGCACTGTTAACTTTGATTGAGCATCTTTTCAAACCAAACTGTGCCAACAGCTGTCAGACGAGGAGTAAACGAGTGGACTTTTGATCAAGTTCCATCACCATTGTAGGGTTTTGTTTTGGTGTGTGCCTCTCTTACTTACCAGTTGAACACACACAACCTTGTGGATCTGTTGAGATTTATCCGGCCTTTGATTGCCATTTTACTGCTAAAGAAAAAAACACAAAGTTGTATTAGTGATTACATGACTGCATGT